>CP141138.1:37689436-39041102 GCA_035236585.1 Warburgia ugandensis
ATAGGACCTTGCCAGACATCAAATTACTTTGATTTGAATTATTCAGAGGATACCTTATATATATATATATATATATATATATAAAAGATGTACAATCAAACCTATTTCTCGATTCAATTAAAACCCAAAGAAGTTAATAGGGTACCCAAATAATATTAGGTATGTAAAAGGTAGGTCCAATTATGTCTATTCCTAATCTTATGTGGAATGTAATGACATAGGGATCCATATATAATCATAGAATCTATTTACATACACTCAAATGACCCCCTCTCATAATGAGAATGTACATAACCTTATTCTAACCTGGTCCAGTATGGAATGAACTTATAATTTGATGATCAAGTTGATTCCATGATTATAAGTTCATAACCCCATCCCATCCCCATTTTAGGTGGAATAGATATACTAATTCTTTTATTCCAATTAGGTTTCCTCAAACTCTTACCCATAATTTCTAATGCTTATTCAATGGCCTTTATGAGGGACTATCTTACCTTTCATAAACGAGATACATGACCTACATATTTGGTTGCATATGTCCAAGATGGACTAGGAACTCATGGTATTTTGTTCCATTGTTGGTGACCCATATTGCAAATGTGATTTGTTGATCAATGGTTAAAGATTTAGTACATAACAAAGCATCTAGGCCATTTTCTATTAAATCATTAGTCTACATTTTTTATTCTATGAATTCTAAGTACTTAGGCATATTCTATTTTATATATTTGTGCAATAATATCTTCTATGGTACTCAAAAGTTATGACAATGATGTAAAGTTTTGAATTTGGTTGTGCATAATTCTCTATTGAACATAATACCAATTTACGGTATTGCATTTCCTAGTCAAAACTATTGAGTTAGAAAGGAATGATTATATTCTATCACATCTAATGGATATGCTATAGCAAAGAGTTGCATCAATCAATTAGTCAAAATACCAAAGAGTTGCATTAGAGTACAATAATTCCATATATGAAGAAGTTGCATCAAAAGACAATATTAATCTATAACACAAAAAGTTTGCATCAGTGGACTATATGCTATAAGAGGAAGGAGTGGTATTAGTGGATTTAATGGTGCACCCATTGAAAAAGCTTGTGTCCCAAAAGATCTTTGAGAAACTCTTGGAGACTAACAAGTACGTTGTTGGCTTTAAGTGCAAGCTTGACAATTTTGAAAATGTTATCCCAGGCAAAGCCATCATATGACATTTAGTACAACATTACGTTAATTATTTCAGCGAATGAATTCACCTTATGTAATCCTAGTATGCTAATACTACATAGTGGGACTTTGAGAATAGAAGTCAATTATATAATCATAACACATGTATAAATAATCATGAGATGATATTTGAAAACTTAGGTAACAAAGTAGAAATTCCACTACAAATTAGTTGAGAACCATAGTTACGGAGAAATGGAATTTTGGTTCTATGTAAACCTAAAATGGTTCTCATGTAAGAATGATAATGGAAAACCTGATTTTATGATACTTGTTAAATGAGATGTTTTTATAAGATGAAATGATCAATCTCATGTCGTCTACGGCAAAAACCTTGAGCATAGTAAGTGAAAGTGTTTTGTACATAGGACATGAACTTTTCTATCTAGAACACTATGGTTTAACCTTGGACTTGAGAAATCTACATTTCTAATGAGATTGAATATTTTTCATGGTGTATTTCATCATGAAATCAAATATTTGTACAAGATGGGATCTCTGATATAGAGTAAGCTTTGGTCGCATTGTGCCCCTATTCTTTAGAAGGTATTTATGTTTTGAGGCTCTCTCTCTCTCTCTCTCTCTCTCTCTCTCTCTCTCTATATATATATATATATATATATATATCACTTATGTTTCATTGTCTACTTTTTTTTAGTTTAAAATTTCCAAAAATGAGGATCTTAGATATAAATAATAGAGGAGATTTTTTTATACATAAGCTATCTATGCTGTGACAAATCATATGAATGGATTGGATCACAAAAAACTAAAAAGAGTAGGCTCGCCATCCACTTTTAAGGATGCCATGAGACACAGAGAGAGCTATGCACATGGGAAAAAGAGTGACAAATAGAGGAGAAAGAAAGAGAGTAGTAGGTGAGTCCCAATCTCCCTTATTTTCTCTTTCTCCCCAAGATCTTAGGATGTACTTTTTTATTTGGAAATCTTGGTAGACTAGAATATAAGAATACATCATCATCATCGAGACCTTATCCCAATTAGGGTCGGCCACATGAATCTTATTCCTCCATTCGTCTCTATTAAGAAACATGGCTTCATTTAGTCCCAAAGTTTTTAAATCTTTCTTGACCACTTCTATCCATGTTCTTTTAGGCCTTCCCCTTGCCCTTTTAGAACCTTCTACTTGCATTCCCCCACTCCTTCTAATTGATGTCATTTTCGATCTCCTTTGGACATGTCCAAACTATCTAAGTCTAATCTCCCTCATCTTATTACCTATTGGTGCTACCCCTAAATTTCCTCTAATATTTTCATTTCTATTTCTATCCTTTCTTGTCTTACCACTCATCCATCTCAACATCCTCATTTTTGCAATATTCATCCTATGAGCATGATGTTCCTCAATTGCCCAACACTGATTCATAGAGCATGGTCGGCCTTATGGCCATCCTACAGAATTTTTCTTTTAGTTTGAGTGGCACCCACCTATCACACAAAACTCTAGATGCACATCTCCATTTGTTCCAACCATCTTGGATTCTCTAGGTAACTTTCCTCTCAATATCTCCACTCTCATGAATCATTGATCCTAAGTACCGAAAGTGGTCTTTTATGGGAACTTCTTGGTTATTAATCTTGGTTGGTGTTCCACTCCTACTCCTCTCCTTGCTAAAATTTCATTCCATATATTCTATCTTAGTTTGGCTAATTTTAAATCCTTTAGATTCTAATGCTTCTCTCCATAACTCTAGCTTCGTGTTTACACCCTCCCTTGTTTCATCAAGTAAGATTATATTGTGTACAAATAGCATGCACCAGGGAATCTCCTTGTTCAGGTGTTTTGTTAACTCAGTCATAACCAACGTGAAAAGGTATGGGCTCAATGCTGATCCTTGGTGCAATCCTATAGTGATAGGAAAATCATTGGTCTCGCCACTAGTGGTCTTAACATTTGTTACCGCTCCCTCATACATATCTTTAATTATGTCTATATACCCCCGCGAAACCCTTTTCTAGCCCAAGATCCTCCATATTAACTCTCTAGGGACTCTATGATAAGCTTTCTCTAAGTTGATAAAGACCATGTGGAGGTCTTTCCTCTTCTCCCTATATTTCTCTACCAATTGTCTTAGTAAGAAAATAGCTTCCATGGTAGACCTTCTTGGCACGAAACCAAAATGATTCTCCAATGCACTTGTCTTATGCTGTAGCCTCTTCTTAATCACTGTATCAAAAAGTTTCATAGTGCGGCTCATAAGTTTGATCTCTCGATAATTAGTGCAGCTTTGTATGTCTCCTTTATTCTTATAAATTGGTATAATAGATTGTTTCCTCTACTCATTAGGCATTTTCTTTGATTTTATAATCTTGTTAAACAACTTGGTCAACCAAACTATGCCAATATCTCTTATATGCTTCCAAACCTCTATTGGTATACCATCGGGCCCCATGGCCTTTCCTGATTTCATATTTTGCAAGGCCTCTTTCACTTTAGATATTCTAATCCTACGTTCATATCTATAATGTCCAATGTAATTTAGGTTTAAAGTATTTTCAATCCCTATATTTTCAAAGCCATTATCATTTAACAATTTTTTAAAGTAAGTTACCATCTTTGTTTGATCTCGTCATCTTTGACTAGTACCTATTGATCATCACTTCTAATGCACTTAACATGATCTAAGTCCTTACCCTTCTGTTCTCTTATTTTTGCATGTTTAAACATATCTTTCTCACCTTGTTTTGATCCTAGTCTACTATAAAGGTCATCATATGCCTTAAGTTTAGCTTCACTTGCTATTCTCTTAGCAACCTTTTTGGCATTTTTATATTGTTCATAGTTTTCATTATTTCTAGTCTTTTGCCATGCTTTAAAACACACCTGTTTTTCTTTGATAACTTTTTGCAATGTTCTACTCCACCACCATGTTTCCTTTACTAATTGCCTTTTACCTTTAGATACTCCTAAGACATTTTTTGCCACTTTCCTAATGGACTAGCCATATTAGTCCACATAGTGTTTACTTCTATTTCATAGTCCTAGTTTCCTTCTACCATCAACTTATTTGTGAATGAGATTATTTTCTCTCCTTTTAAGTTCGACCTCTTAGTTTTTGAATACCTATTAAGTTCATTTCCTTTCTTCCATCTTTTAATATCGATATCCATAACCATTAACTTATGTTGTGAGGTTAAACCCTCACCAGGTATCAACTTACAATCCTTACACACTGAACTTTCAATATTCCTAAGTATAAAAAATTCTATTTGGATTTTATGAAGTCCACTTTTAAAGGTTATTAAGTGTTCATCCCTCTTCTTAATGAGTATATTTACAGTGGCCAAGTTATATGACAAAGCAAAATTAAGGATAGTTTTCCCCATCTCAGTTTGCTTACCTATACCATACCCTTGGTGTATTCTATCATATCCCTCCTTTTCTTTTCCTATATGGCTATTTAAGTCCGCTCCTATAAATATCCCTTCAGTGTTGAGAATTTCTTGCATGACTCCCTCCATTTCTTCCCAAAACTATCTCTTGATTATATCTTCTAACCCTACTTGTGGTGTGTATGCACTTATAACATTTATGATCTGCTCTCCTAAAACAAGTTTTATTATTATAATTCTATAACTAATTCTTTCAATGTCCACAACTTTATACTTTAATTCTTTATCTATTATTATTCCTATGTTATTTCTATTATTATCCTTTCCTACTTACCATAATTTATACCCATCAATTTCTCGAGATTTAGCCCCTTTCTACTTGGTTTCTTAGATACAAGTGATGTTGACTCTCCTACATTTTATCGTGTTTACTAACTCCAAACTCTTACTTGTCAATGTCCTTATATTCTATGTGGCTATACGAATCTTATGCTTTGGAGATATCCTATTTACCAGCACCATTCTTGACCTCCATGGCATGAACCCAAGTCTACTTTGCACTGCACCTAGGTTCTGTTGCAGTGCGTCACTTCCAAGGGGACGCTTTAGGAGCCCTTGCCCATTTTTCTCTACATTCGGGATCCGACGTAGTGTGTCACTTTTGGGAAAATGCCCTAGCAACCCTTGCCCATTTTTCACTGCATTTGGGATCTGATGCAGCGCATTGTTTATGGGGAACATCCTAGCTTGAGGGAATGTCAGTTTTTGATTCATGTCATGGTAGGGTTGCCATACTTTGAAGAAGCTGGAGATGATTTTCATTTCTTCCTTACAAACTAATATGGAAATGCATATTCATTTTCAAGTAGGAAAGAAATAACAAAATCATCTTCAACTTCTCCATTGCTTGCTGGTACCTGATGCAAAGAAGTTTAAACTTCATCTATTTCATCAAGTTTAGGACTCCACTAGTGACATATTTCCTTTATCTTTCTAATTCTTTTGTAAATCTAAAACTTTAAAAATGAAAATGGGGAATTTTATTTTCAATTAGGCCCCTTTTAGATTTAAAAAAGTTAATGAATTTGAAAGGTTGGAACCCCAAGCAAAGTGGGTCCTACTTTCTAACATATGCAGTTACTTTTTATTACATTTTTTCTTTAGAATAAGCATGGGAAACCAAAAAGGGACACATATTATTTTAACTGGGAGAGTTTTTGGAAACTCTTAACTTGTAAGAAGTCCCAGAAAAGCCATTTGAGAAAGAATCCTAGTACATTTTAGACCCTTCAAAGAAGAATTAGAAATTGTTTGTAAACATGTGGTCCATGTGTGGGGCATTTGTTTTAAGATGGAGAAAGAGAGGTTATTTATAAAAAACACTCCTCAAACACACCTAAACCCATTCTGTCTACATTTTTAATGGTCTACCAACAACTAAAGGCAAATGATTAATATGGTAGGTTTAGGGACTTAGTTGATAGAATTGGAACTTAAGGCCCTTTTGTGGGAAAGATGGTATAGTTTTGGGTATCTTTACAAATTTTTTCACAAAATAGATGGTGATCAATATAATATCTAACTCTGACTTATTTCAGATTAGTGAATAGATAGATATAAAATGCCACACCTTCTATATATAAATCTAGAAACTCCAAGATATATCATTGACAAATAGTAACAAACTGTTATTTAAGTCTAAGATTTAGCCTGCATGTTAAGTGTTCAATTTTGGTCGAAATCCCCCAATTTAGCATTCAATTTGATCATCTAACCAATCAAAATTGTAATTTTTAGTATAATTTTTATTTTAGTCCTAATTGATCATCCAACCATTAATTTGTTAAAATTAATAGTCAGATGATCATCAGAGCTAATCAGATGCTTAACATACAATTAGATAACTCTAATCTAGTCTTATATTTTGTAGACTAAGTATATTGTGGTTTGAATGGCTAATCAATGATACAGATGATACAAGAGAGAATTGATGGACCAAATAGCTGATAAAGCAAAATTGGAAGGTTTCCTAATAGAAGAAGAGTTCTAATAAGGAGGGGAGACTATGGATAAGAAGGGGAATGAAGAGGAAGTTTCCTAAGAGGAAACTAACTCCTAAGGATATGGAAAGAGGGGAGAAGAGAATTAGAAGGAGAGAAATTTTTATAAAGAGGAAAAATCGTGGGAATCTTGGGCAATTTTGCTTTTAGTCTCCTTGCCACCATCTTCTTCATTGTTCCTAATTGCTTTCATCCTTTTGCCTTTCATAGTCTTCCATGTCTCTCTCTCTCTCTCTCTCTCTCTCTCTCTCTCTCTCTCTCTCTCTCTCTCTCTCTCTCTCTCTCTCTCTCTCTCTCTCTTCTCTGGCCAACCCCCTGATTTTGGCTCCTTTCTCCCTCCTCCTTAGCTCCCTTTTACTGTCATTAACATCACCTACCGACATGCATCTACTAGCTGTGCCTGCACCTGTACCCACACCCTCTGTCTCTCTACCTCTCCACCACAGACAAACCAAACCCGTCTCCATCTTTCTACTTCACCCTCATAATGTCCTCTAATCAAGTAGCTATCTTCCACTCCTTCACTTATTCCTCTCCCTCTCTCTCATTCCACCCTGTTTCCTAGTCCAACCCGTCACATACCCTCTTCTTATCCTTTCCCACTTCTCCCTTCTCTCTTAATTTTCTTTCCCATTGTCAGAGCTCAGCACTTATTGACACACAAGCGATCCCTCCATCACACTAAACAATGCCCCAGGCTCCCCTGACCACTGGCATTCTCTACCATACCCTCTGCTGTGTCTCTCTCAGCCAGATGATGCCTCAAGCTCCCCTGTTTGGCAAGCTTCATTGCCCCAGCATAGTCGGCTTCTCCTCTCTTCCACTAGCATCGATTTCCATTCTATTCAACCAACACCCAGCTTCAGGTTGCTCTGCCAATTGACGTCTTTTGCCCAGAATCCTGCTTAGTGGTGTTGTCTGTCTTCATCAATTTCAGCCGACCTAAATGCTCAAGCAACTCTAGCTCCACACGCATCAATCCCACATGGCATCGTCTCCTCATTCCATTCTTCATCGTCTCTGGTGATCTTCTCTGGCATAGTTTCTTCTTCTCATTTTTGTTTTACCAAAATTTTAAGGAACTTTCAGGAAAAATTCTTGTTTTGCCCTCAGTAGAATAATTTTTATTACATTTTAGTCCTACTAGTATTCTTACCTACATTTTGGGTTATTCCTATTCTATTATCTGTGTTCTGCTTATTCTCTGATTAATCCAAGAATTGTTTTATTTATCATGTTTAACTGAATCAACGGTTCTACTTTAATTTAGGATATCTTCAATTTCTCATCCTTTTCAATTTTGATTTTCAATTAACTTTCAGATCTGGGTTATAAGACATTTTAAAGCATTTTTATCATTCCTGATCTTCAATCTATGAATCAAAAATCAGATCTAAGTAGTTAATATCCAAATTTCTTATCTAGCTCAGATCTCTTAGAATTTTTGGAATCTGCCTAATCCATCGGGGTGATCATTAATTAGAAGCCCCAAAAACATGTTGATGAAAGAGGATTGCAATTTAAATATTAGATTTGAGGAAATTGATGATAAGTAGTCTAGGGAAGTGAAATTTTCTTGTTTCTTTGGTTAAATTTCTATATTTTTGAATCAAATTTCTATAATTTTCACTAATTAAATACATTTGAAGTCTGACTAAAAATTTTGTTAATTTTTATCATTTAATTTCAAATTTTGAATGATTAAATTTTATTAAAACTCCAAGTTCTTAAAGCGAGTCCCTATGGGATTGACCCATACTTGCATACGCTATACCACAATATCCCATGCACTTGTGAAAAACACAACACTGCATATGCCGAGTTTCAGAAAGATTGGCTACAACCTATTTTTACTTAGAAAACATAAATGGGCTAAAGTATAAGTGGGACCCATTACTTCCATGACCACAAGCCTTCATTTACTTGGGTTTTGACACACATTAGAAAAGTTAACCACACTTGATGATTATACCCTTGATATCAAGTGTTTTTAATTACGTATGCAAACTATTGCTTTTTGTCTTTTCTAGTAGTTATTTTAAAGGCTAGAAATGAGAGGTTGGGATTTTTAGATTGGTTGTAATTTTTGTACATGACTCATCCACATAGTGGTCTTGAAGATAGATGGTTTGAAGCATTGAGAAAAGGTGAGTAGTACTTGTACTTTAGTTAGCTCATGTTTTCCAAGTGAAAACATGCGCATCCACCATCTAGGAGCCCACACGTAACACCTATATTTTTTTGCAAGAATACTACAAGGACATGGTCATTTCATATATGATCATATATTGTAAATCACTTTCAAATTGCTTTCATCATGAGACCCTACTTTTGGGATGATCAGACTCATTTATTAAATGGTTTGTGCATTGGATATCTTCTATGTAGAAAATCAAAATGATTGGAGAATTCTAAGATCCTAAAAAATGCATGTTTGAGAGTTGAATCTATATCATTATCATATGAAGTTTCTTGATCGCTCATTGCTTGTGAGCAAAGTGTAAGTTAAACATTCGAATCATACAATCCATATACTTTTCAAACTACCAGACATCGAAAACCTTAGCAACTCGATGAACAAATGGGATGATCCAAAGGAAGGCCTTCTTAAATATATTGATAAATATTAAATTTTGTATAAAAAAGTACCTAATTAGTAGGCCTTGCATTATAAATTATAGTGTATTATTGTAGAAATCTTCCAAAATGCACGACACATGCATTTCTGAACTAATAATCTAAAAGTTTGATATTTACATGTTCAGAAGCTAATCCAGAGTAAATATATGATTGATTTTCTGTGTAGTAATTAGGGTTCTCTCTCTCTCTCTCTCTCTCTCTCTCTCTCTCTCTCTTGTAGGTATTGAGACGATATCCAATGGCCAAGATTGCTTTAGATGAGAATTAAGGATCTAGATCAAGCTAGAGAGGAAGGAGCCATTTTACATCAATTCCAAAGTTCAAGTAGCTGGTCATGATCGTTTCAAGGCAAGCTGATGAGTTCATGAAAGCATTTGGAAGAATCAAAGGTGAGTAGAATGGGTCCATGCAAAATCCATGCAATTCCACTACCTTTGCATGAGATTTGGAGTCATGCAAGCAACCTAAGCAATGAGAGCCATGAAGTCAAGGAAGCAAGCTAAGTGAGCCATACAAGCTATCTTAGCTAAGGCCACAAGGAACCACATGATTGAAGGAATCTTCAAGCAATTATTTCATGCAAAAATCATGGATTTTCAAGAGGATAATTAGAAGGAGACATGGTAATTATCACATGTGAAGAAATGCATGCAAGGTGGACCAATGAGAGAGTAGATCCCATCACCAAATCTCTATTTTTCTTTCCTAATTTCTATCTCTTCCTCCCTTTCCAACATGTTGAATTTAGAAAGGAGAATCACACATGTTTCATGAGTGATCCCCTTCTAAGAACTCCACGCCTCTTCCCACTTTCTAAACTCCCCTAATTTATCTTCTTTTACTCCATATTTCTCAAGTGTACCACCTTCTAATCCAATCTCCATTTCACTCTTTAAATCCCACGTCACATTCTAAACCCATCAACAATTTTCTCCTTCCTTGGTGTCCAACAAATTTCCACTTTTAATTCTAAAACCCCATCCCCTAACTTCCTAATTCATATCTTTATTCAACTTATTCTTGTTGGTATATAACAATGCCCACCTTAATAAGGTACCACTTGGTGTGCCACAATGAGTATCATGTTATAGGTTTGCTGAAAGGTCAAATCAATGAGATGATTGGTGGTGAAGGTTATAAATTGGCATGCCACAAGCCTTCCAATGGCATTGATGATTTTCGTTGCTTTGAATATCTTATTTCCTATTGTTCTTTCTAGTTTGTCTAAAATCCATTGAAGCTCTTCTAGAGAGCACACGGTGGTACAATCCATTGTTGTATTCTATTCTTATCAAACTAAAATATTAGTAGTGTTGTTTTTCATCTAGATTGTTGTTTAGACGTTCTGGGTGCATACTTGCATCTTTGCAATTCTTTCCCATTCTTATATTATTCTTTCCCCTTTGCTTAGGATAGAATCTCATCAATTTTAGAAGGAAATGACCATATATAAAACATCTAGGATTTCCACACCTGAGACATATGCGTGGAGACGCCTCTTTTCTTAAAAAAGTGGTTCCTCCCTCTTACCAACTTCCTATAGTTTTCAATAAATCTTCTTTGGTTGCTTCTTATAGAGTTGTGATTCCTCTTCCATCCCAACTTCAGTACACTTCTTTTATCTAAAGTTTCAATGAACTTCTAGGTTGGTTTTCATCCTATTTTTCCTTTGTTTTTGCCTTGTTTTGTTTCCTTGTTCTATTTGCATAGTTCTAGGATTTTTTCTTTCATTGATTTGGCTTTAGTTTGTTCTCTTGGATCCAAGGCTAACTATCTCTTGTAGTGATAGCCAAGATATAGTAGCTTTTGAATCATCTTTGTTTCCATCTACTTCTGACCATCTACTTCCTTTGTTTTGCATCGTCCATCTTTGTTTATCTTTAGAATGCATTCCCACCATCTTGTATTCTCTCCTTGATTCTCTTTTGGGATTCACATGCATGTTAGCTTAGGTAATGATTGTTGGATTACGTTAGAAAAGATTGAATACAAGATATTTTGTTCTAGGTTGGTTTTCATCCTATTTTTTCTTTGTTGATGCCTTGTTTTGTTTCCTTGTTCTATTTGCATAGTTCTAGGATCTTTTTTTTTAGTGATTTGTCTTTAGTTTGTTCTCTTTGATTCAAGGCTAAGTATCTCTTGTAGTGACAGCCAAGGGATAGTAGCTGTTGACTCATCTTTGTTTCCATCTACTTCTGACCTTGTCTAATCTTTAGTTTGCATCATCCATCTTTGTTTATCTTTAGAATTCGTTCCCACCATCTTGCACTCTCTCCTTGATTCTCTTTTGGGATTCACATGCATGTTAGCTTGGGTAATGATTGTTGGATTATGTTAGAAAAGATTGAAGACAAGATATTTTGTTATTTTTAGATCTTTGAATAGTGCACACATTGCTTGAATTGTTTCTAAATTTGAATGAAGGATGCACACTATGCTTGTACCAATATTTATTTAATAAACAATGTTGTTTAATGCAAAATTTTCTTTGGTTCATGTGTCTTTGCTCCATGCACACTTTCCATGAATGTTTTAATGCTCTAAGTCCTTTGAATCTTATGTTTCATTTATTGAAATTCCACATGCGCACATCCAATAACTATGCGTACCCATATAAGGTTCATGCGCACTCTTTTGATTTTCATTTCCTTGGTTTCCAGGCCTTGTTGATTGGATTTAGTTCATGTTTAGGTTTCTTTAATTTTTGCTTAAACTAGTTTCCTCTTTAGATTAGTTTTACTTAGTTTCTTGTTTTAGTTTTAGAAAGTTTTTATTCTTAGAAAGTTTCTAGTTTCATGCATATTTCCAATTCCATTTTATTTAAATTCCTAGATTAATCACAAACTAATCTTGTGGCTAGGAAGACAAAAGTAAGGATTTTGAAGAAAAGAGAGAAAGAGATAGAGATGTAACTACCAGTATTCAAAGAATATTGAATATTCAAAAGAAGATCATGACTTTATGGAGATACATAGAAATCTTTCATCTTGAATCATCTGGGAAGATAAACCAATCAAATTCAAAGGAATAATAGTAGGTGAGTTGGTGATCTTATTGTAAAAGAGTTTAAAAGAAAGAAAGAAAAAAAAAAAAAGCATATGGGGTGTAAGACTTTGAGTAGAGTATCAAATTTCAAGAGATTATGCGACAAGAAATTTTCAAAGAAGAATGGTGACCAATTAGAAAGTAAATTCTATAAATGGTTTGATATCAATTATTATTAGATTCTTATCAGATCCATTAACTTATGAGGAACACCAATGGATATAGTCCATAAAAAGAAAATTTTGGTGATATCTTACCTTGCCGCTACATGAGTAAATAAAGGAATTAAGCCGGAAGGGTACCATCAAGGATCAAATTGAGGTCTTATTATAAATTTGAAAGACCAAAAATCCTAAGACCATTATTTAGTCATTACCTTTAAAGTACTGTTGACTAAATAAAAGGTATCCCACCCTAATTAATCAAGTATGAGAGCATGCATCAGAGTACGCAGCAACAGAGGCCCTTATAGGTGAGGCCTTGTAGGAGGAACAATAGGAATGATAAATTGAGGATGAGCCTAGATTTGATTCCCAAGGGGAAAAATGCATTCACCAAGAAGTTATCTAAGAGACAAATACCAGGAAGATGATAATTTATGGAATTTCGAGGATGAAATTCTTTTAAGGGGTTAATAATGTAATGACTCCAATTTTGTAATATTAAAATCCCAAGTTAGCAATGAAAAGTTCAGGTTTTGAAGATAAGGGCATTTTGGTCATTTCACTATTTACCTTAACTGAACCCTGAAATTTGGTCCTGAAAATGATACCATTAGGTGTGTATCAGAAAAAAGAATCCAACAAGACCAAAGTCACCCAAAACGGAGTTAAAATGAGCAATTATGGCCCTTTGAAGTTCAGGGGCAAAAATGTAATTTTATTTAAAAAAAACATATTTAGCCTGCAAAACACAGGGGCCCATTTTGATATGGGCACCCTTCATCTTCAACCCCTTAGAGGGTTCTAGAACGGTGGTGATTGGAGGAGAAATCACCACCATTCTGGAGGTTTCTCCACAGCCATTCAAGAGCGGTGAGAGCCCCCTCTAAAACCCTCTTATAGCTCTATAAATAGAGCTCTTGGGAGCCTCTAATTGCAGTCCAAAAGCTTGAGGAAAACCCATTTTGGAGAAGCAACCAAGAGGAGAAATGAGGAGAAAAACCCAGCAACGAGCCAGGTATGCCCAAGATCCCTCAAACCCCATCTTCACAGTAGTCCTAGGATCGTTTTCCCTAAGTTTTTGCATAAAAAATCATGCAAAATAGAGCCCTAGAGAGTCACCAAGGACCCAGGGACGTTCCCTGGGCTGCACTAGTTCGACAGGGTCGAACCAGGGTGTCCTAAGGATGCCTTGATCCCCCAATGAACGAAACGTTCCAGTCGGAATGTATCGCGTTGACCATGTTTGGAAAAAACCAAACAGGTGCGTTCGTGGACGTGCCCGCAAAAGGAAGAGGTGGCAGGAAAACCCGGTGCCGTAAAAGGCGTTGTGTTCGTGTCGACGACATGGACACACCCAAACTATAAAATCCCTTATCAAGGCCCAATCAAAGGTGGGCATGAACCTTAGAATAGGATGGTGGCGCGTGGCCACTAGACCTTTGGAAAATTGATAATGCCAAGGCCTAATTAGGACCTTAGGACACCGTAGGCATAGGGATGGACCCTTAATGCCAAAGTGATAAGACCAACTACTCTAAAACCCATAAAAGATGAGCCAAACTAACCTTGATTCCCCAAACCATGTTCAGGAGCGTACGAGGACAAAGGGGTTAACGCGACCTAGCCAGGTAGGTGCTCTATCGCTACTAGACTTTTAAAAATAGCCATGACTATTTTGAATGCATGATTTAAGTATAAATTATATGACTTATTTAGCATGATTTGTTTGATGACTTGTCTAGCATTTAAATGAATTCGGCATGCATAGGATAAACACATTATGCATAGACATGCTTTGTAAATAATTGCACATATTGCATGAATTGTGAGCATTAAGTTCTTGCAAAGATTGCATGTCCTTGAGGGTTGCCAAAAGATGCTGGAGTGCCGAGGGCCAGGTAGTTGTGAGGGACCCAAAGAGGACAGGTTTTGAAAAGAGGTTTTTGATTGTACATGATTTGGGCTAGTAAGCTCGTGGGTACTATGCAGAGGGGTTTGGGTTGGCCACCCAGCCTCTACCACTATTAGTTGGATGGGTACCACACCCAAAAAGGGCATGTCCCTGCTTTGATTGCATGTGGTACAGGGGGCTACCACTGGTGTCACGGCACTGGGTCGAAGTGTCATATGCCCCGTGGAGGTATATGATCCTGTGTCCCTAGGTACCCGGGAACCACACGGAGATGAGGTCGTGGGCATAGTGGGACCCTATGGTTTCATGGACTTATGTGCATTGCATATGGCATGATATAAGGTTCGTCGACCATACCATACCAGATATCCATGAGTTGGATTCAGTTGAGCATCTGATGCATATTTTTATGTTTATGATATATGATACTTTCGACTTGGATTAGGATATTTCTTTAAGTCGTCAGTATTCCGGTTTGACAGTGGTTTTTAATATCGATATTGAACCTGATTATTCGAACATGCATATGGTTTTATGAGCACATGATTATAAACATTGCATGCATTGCAAAACTAGTAGTGATAGACTCCTACTAAGTATAGTATATACTCACCCTATCCTTAACATTTTTCAGGATAATTCCATCCACGAGTAGAAGACATCTATGTTAGTGCTACGAGCAAGTGAATAAAAAAGGAAACAATTATACATGTAAGTAAATTCTCAACCCTTTGGACATGTATTTGTATTTAATTACAGTTGGGCTGTGTGCTGTGACTGGATAGATCTGGGAAAAAACACTTATGATTTCTAAAGCTTTTCAACAACTACCTTGGTTGTTGTGAAAGCAAATGACACTCGGGGTTTTCAAATTGAATTTCAAATAAAAGATTTTTCCTGCACTGCATTGTTTTTTTTAATAGGGATCCCACCTTAGGAATTTAGATTTTTCATTTAAAAATGCATGAGAAAACCCGGGTCATCACAGTATGTGAGATTCCTCATGGGATGCACCTCACTTGCATACATTTTACTACTTGATTCATGCACTTGTGAGAAATATTAAAGCCACACCAAGTTTTTAGTCCGTTGTCATGAAATTACAATTGATTAGTGGTTGGATTTTTGTTTAGACTGATTATCTCTAGTAGTAGTTCAGGTTGTATTAGTTTAGGGTTTTGCATATTTTGCCAAATCCTCAAAATTTAACATATTTTTCTATTTTGTTCGAGGGGAATTTGGCTAAAGAAGCAGTGGCAATCTAGTGGGCCAAAGCTTTATAAGATTAATGAGGATTTTTATGCTTTCCTAGATTAGGTTTTTTGTTTTTGAGAGGACTCATAGTGAGGCCAAGTTATAATTTTATTTAAAATTGGGTTGTAATAATACAGATCAAGTCTGGGTCACTAGGCCCCACACTTGAATGATTCAACCTTCATTAGAAACCCCACTATAAATTTCTAACCCTCTCTTTATTTTTCTAGTGTAGCTACATTTAGTGTAAAGTTGCATTTTGAATTATAGTATAACTCATATAGTTTAGTGCATGCATGTTAACTTGTTGCATAATATTTAGGGTTGTTGCATTAGATTTGCACCTATTTAACAAAGCTTAGCCTGATCTCAGCTATAACTAATAGGTTGTTTGGTTATAGTGCCATGTTAGTTAAGTTGTGGACCCTTTGTTACGTAACATAGAGGTAGGCACTAGTTTACTTTCCTTGCATTGCAATGCATATTTACTTCTTTTTTCTTAGCAAATTCAAGAGTGATGGACAAGAAGAAAGAGCTCTTCCCATCCCACACTGCCAAGCTTATCTATTGGTAGGCCCAAGCAAGAAAGAGTCACTGCACTACCCTATCTCTTAAAGGGGCTGGAAGAATAGCGTAGGCACTTTGATGAACAAACAAAAGAACACAAGAAAAAACAGGAAGATTGAGAGAGAGAAAAAAAAAAAACTCATAAAAAAAACTACTCTCATTTGAGTTTCATTATTGTACAATAAAAGTACCCAATTAGTAGTCCATTTTTTAAATATAAATTATAGTTTTATTTCTAGGTTTTCACAGAATTTCATAACACATGTATTTCCAAGCTAATAATTCCAAAGTTTGATATTTGGTAGGTTTAGGAACTAATCTAGAGTAATTAAGTGAAAAATCATAATTTTTCAGGATTTGAGTGGGGTTTTTACTCTTTTGTAGGTGTTGAAAAGATGATCCAAAGATTTCAAGATTAAGATCAAAAGAGGGCAAAAGACCTAAATTTCATGATTCTAAAGCTCAATCAAAGTTTAAGATCATCTTAAACAAAGCAAATGAAATTCAAAGAAGCAATTGGAAGAATCAAAGGTGACTAAGATGGGCCCATACAAAAAGCCACAAAAATCTAACACCCTTACATGCAAGTTACATAAGCTAAAAAGGAAACCAAAGGAAGCCAAGCCATTTAATCCTTGAAGCCAAAGGACTTAGCCACCAAGCCACATGAGAGCCATGCCACATGGATTTACATGATTGGAGGACTTTTAGTACATGGATAATTTATGAAAATTTCATTCATCTTTATTAAGTTGTTAAAGTTAGTATAGTGTTGATGAATGATAATTATTTGCGATAAAATAAAGTATTTAGCTTCATGGAATTTTGTGGGTATATTCACTGCAAACCCTCTCGAGGCTTAACTCGTCCAATAGGGGTAACCTAGGGGTTTAACAACTTATTTCATATGCTAAATGCAATCATGAGTAACTATAAAAATGGAAACCATTTTGTTTTCATGATTTTTTGCATGTTTTTCACAAGTTAGTAGTATATGTGTTAATAATTATAGTGTTGTGTGTTATAAATTAGTAGTCTATGTGTTATAAATTATAGTTTTATTTTATTTTATTTTATTTTTTGAAATTTCATAACACATGCATTTCTGAGTTAATGATTCAAAAGTTTGATATTTGGGAGGTTCATGAACTAATCCAGAGTAAGTATGTGAATAATCATAATTTTCTAGGATTTCATTAGGGTTTTTACTCTTTTGTAGGTGTTGAGAAGATGATCCAATAAATGAGATCAAGCAAGATAAGATTTGAAGATCATGATCAAAAGAGGACCGAAGACCTAATTTCATCATTCAAAAGCTCAATCAAGGCTAAAGATCATATTAAGGCAAGAAAATTGGAGCCATACATGCAAGCTTCCTAAGCTAATAAGGAAACCTAAGGAAGTTAAGCCATTCAGGTGTTAAAGGCAAAGGACTTAGCCACCAAACTAGATGAGATTCATTCCACATGGAGTTACACGATTGGAGGACTTTTAGAAGTAACTATCTTATGTTAAAATGTGAATTTCAAGTGATAATAAGGAGTTTGATGGCCATTAGTATATGGTAAGATATGCATGCATAGGTTAAGGGAGAAATCAAGTCAAAATTTCTTAGCTTTCCCTCTCTTTTCCTTCCTATTTTCTTTGTCTTTCCTACCCACCACATGCTATACTTAGAAAGGAAGGAGTTTCAGGCCACCTTTTTTGAAAAGTGGTGCCTCCCCCTTCTAATTCCATCCATTCCACCAACTCCACCTTCTAATTCCATTCCCCACTCAAGTACCTCACCTTCCCATTTCTTTCCTCCATCTTTCCTCTCTCTTTCCACCTTTAACCTATCCAATCATTAGAGAAACTTTATTAGAAGGAATTCCATGCCCCGTCCTAAGCTAGAAGTCCAAGCTTCCCCCTTCCTTTTCTTATATTCGGAACCTCCAACTCACCTTACCTTCTAATCTTCTATCTCCAATCAACCACCTAAGCTTCCCACCTAGAGTTGTAGTTTTAATTCTCTCCTTTCTTCCTAGGGTAGGATCTTATCAAATTGGGAAGCAAAAACTATTTATAATCCCATAGCATTCGATGCCTAGTTAAGTAGAGGGGTTCCTTCTAACTCCTTGAAATCAAGCACATCAACTAGGAGATATTATTATAGCTTTGGACTTCAACATCTTGCTTGCATTGCCTTGTCTTCCACACCTTCTTGCTTGTTTCTTTGGTCTTTGAACATCAATTCCAAGTTGGTACCTTTAATTATTTATTTGTTAGTTTTCTTGTTGCTTTCTTCCATGCACATAGTTCTTCCTTGATTTCTTTTGAGTTTTGCACCCACTTATCTTAATTCTCTTGCATAGCTCCTCTACATCCAAGGCATCTTCTCTCTTGTAGTGATAGGTAAGAGAAAAGCAGCCTTGAATCATCTTGTTTCTCTTCATCAATCTCCTTGTTTCTCAGCTGTCTTTTCCATCTTCATGCTCTTACTCACTTGATCTATTTTAGGTTTCACATGCATGTTATTTGAGATTAGTTTGAGATTATTGTAGAGTGTTTAAGCTTTGCTTTGAATCAAGTTCTTGGCATTAGAATAATGTGCAATTTTTTAACTTTGTTCTCCATGTATATGCACACTATCTTTGTTGTAACTTCCAAATTAATGAATAAATTGATTTCATGAGCATTGTTACTGACTAATTCTAGTAATAAATCACTTCCAATCTTGACTCTATGCTTCATGATTAGTGCACACAAGATATCAGACCATGCCTTGTCTGATTTAAGTTTCATGAGCACCCTATTTCTAGAATTTTACCTTTCATGATTCATGCATAATTTCCAGCATTCCATACACTTTATTTGCTTGATTTCTTAAGAACCCATTTACCTTTTTAGATAATTTGGTTATTTTTTTGGTTAGACCCCATGTTAGCAATCTTTTATTTCATGCATTCCATCCATTTTTTCACTCATAAACAATGCGCAGAAGTCCATGGGTCATGTGCATGGTGATTGGGAGATTTGCCTTTAGGTGGTTTATTGTTCCCTTATTTCATGATAGTTTAGCATTACTTGTTTAGATATTTATATCTTAGTTTAGATTTATGAAGTTTCTTAACTTAGTTTTAGAAATTTTAGGATTAGGAAAGTGTTAGTTTAGGAAAGTTTCAGTTTTAGCAAGTTCCCTTAAGTAAAGTTTTTTAGATTCATTCATTCTAGTTTTACATTAGTTTCTTTTATTGAATGCATGTTAGTTAGGTAAGTTGCTAACTGTGGATGTTTAATCGCAAGTGCACAGGTTATTGTAGTATAGCTAATGCAAGTACAGGTTGATCCCACCGGGACTCAACTTAAAAGATAGAGTTTTAAATAAAATTTAATTATCTAAAATTAAAAATAAATAATAAAAAATTCCTAGAATTACTAGAATTAGAATAAGAGTTTAGATTAGTTCAATCTCTAACTATTACAGAATTTTCAGTTCAAACAGAAATAAAATAAACCAAATAATTATAAAAAAAAAACTACTTCCCTAGCTTAATCATTGTCAATATCTTCAAATATGGTCTTTTGAAAGTTGATCAACCTTCATCACTATCTTCAAAACATCCTTGATTGTAGATTTGCTGGTCGAATTTGTCAGATTCCTCAAAATTGTCAAGATCTAGAGTAATTTGTGATTTTGGAATTTGGACGGATCAGATTAATTTTTGGATTCTAGATCAATGATCAAATACATTAATTAAGTCTAGAGATGTCCTAAGAATGAAACTATAAAGTTAATTTGAAATCGAATAAGAAACAAAGGAGAAATTGAATATTTTTTATTGATTAAGGCTAACCCGTTGACTGGGTTAGGCCTTGATTGATTTGATTTAGAGTAGATTGTTCATGGATAAGCAAAATATAGACAAATTAAAACTAGAATAAAATGGGACATAGAAGAAAATAAAAAGAGGACAGAAATGAGATTTCAATTAAAGAAGTAAGGGCAAAAATAGAATTAATACAAATCTGGTTTAAAACAAAGAAAGATAGAGAAACCTGACATGAAGAAAATGCCAGATGAGGGAGAAGATGGAGCCGGAGGAGAAGGGGGGGAAGGGAGAGGAGAAGAGAGGAAAGGATGGGGTAAGATGCTGGAGGAAGCCTGTGTTGGGTTTCCTTCTATGGTGCCAATCGATGACGCCTGGTGTGGTGATCAACGCTAGTGACGTTTGGTAGGCAAGGGAAGCGGATCGGGCTAGAGACGGAGATGATGCAATGCTAGTAGAACTAGATGGTGGAGGGTGTAGGCTGACGCAAGGAGCGTGTTGGGCTGGCCGATGGAAGCAAGGGAAACCGTGGAAGCCGATGGTGAATAGAGAAGGATGGATGTGATGGAGAAGAGGGAGATTGGAGTAGAGCACGGGCTGAGCTATGCTGTGTTAGTTTCTGCAGTGGAGAAAGCTTGGTCTTGCTTGGGTCTGATGGTGGCCGAGTGGAGATGACGAAAGAGAAATCGAGAGAGAAAAATTGAAGCATGAATAAAGAGGTGTGCACCTAGGCTGGCAGATGTGTGGTAACGGGAAAATCGGTGATGGAAGTGAAGGGGGAGATGATGCCTAGCAGACGAAAGAGATGGTGGTAAATAGAGATGCATAAGGGGTTTGCCGATGCTTGGATAGGAGGGAAGTGGATGGAATGATGTTGTGATCGGTGTTCTCATTGTTGGCCAACCGGTGCTGGGTTCGGGCAGTGGAGAGGTTGGTGGTGCTTTTACTGGATGGTGAATAGAAGAAGAGGGAAAGAGACTTGTATTGGGTGTGGTGGAGAAACAAGATAGAGAGAAGTAGAGAGAGACAAAGAGAATGAGAGAGAGTGTTGAGAAGAGACGAAGACCAGCACGGCCTACCAATCAAGTTGCGTTGGTTAGAATAGAGAGAATGGCAAAGGGGAAGAAACCTAGGTGTTGAGGGAGCAATAAACAGAAGGAACAAAGGGGGAAAATGGGTTTTCTCCAAGAAGTGATGCTGGTGGAGCTAGACGGAAATGCGGTGAAGGGAAGTTGGCAATTAAATAGAGGAGGTGATGGGTAGAGAAGAGAAGAATGGGAAAAAGGTAAGCTTTTGGGGAAAACCTAAATTGGGTTTTCCTACTGGTAAAGAGAATGAGGAAGAACGAGGGAGAAGCACAAAGGCAGAGAAAGAGAAGAAAAAATGAGGGTGGTAGATAGATGAGGGAGAAAGTGAACAAGAGGGGGAGCAAGCGTGCGAGAAAGAGAGAGAGAGGGAGTGAGTAGAAGAGAGGTGGTTGAGAGAGGAAGGGAAAGGTGGTGATAGAGAGAGGGAAGATGGAGGTGATGGGTTTGCCTTGTATGTCCAGCCAAGAGAAGGAAGAGAAGAGGGAATGGATAGCAAAGGAGGGTGGAGAGAAGAGAGAGAGACAGAGAGATAGATATGTGAGAGAGAAAGAGAGAGGAGATAAGAGAGATACAGATGTGAGAGAGAAAGAGAGGGGATAAGATAGAGAGACGTACGAGGTGGAGAGGTGATAAGAGATGGAGAGGGAGTGGGGTCCACCAGTAGTCCAATCTTGCCAAAACTCTGCAAGACTCCTCCATTCTTCAAATTCCTTCTGTCTTAAGAGTCTTCAAAGTCCTCTCTTTCCAAGAAGCTTCATCATCCTCATCTAATCTCCTTGATTTGATATGGATTATCTAAGCTTGAGTTGATTGATTTGCAACGCACAGGACCTAGTTAGAATAATCTAAACCATTCATTACTCTTTTGAGTGGCTTCGATGATCATCTGACTGTTAAATTTTGCAATCCAATGGTTAGATGGTCAATTAAAGCTAAAATAAAATAATTTATGTAAAATCTTGAAATTGATAGCTTAGATGATCTAATTAAATACTAAATTAGGGGTATTTTGACCAAAATTGAACACTGGCATTTTGCTAGTCCCTAGCAAAACATGTGAAAAATCGAATCACAGCATTTTAAAATTTTTATTTTTCAAGTCATCTCCACTTTTTTCTTAGAGAATTATCTTCAATAAATTTATCAACTTTAGGAACCTAATAAAGATGACTGAAGAATTCAAAACCCTACCAATATGCTAAAAACATTCCATTTGAGCTTAGATCTCAAAGTGAGTGTGTGCATATACAGTCTGCACATAGAATAATCTTTATTTCTAAGTAGACTTCTAACTTTTGAACTCCATCTGAAATATATTTTGACCTCAATCCTTACTGATGACATACACTCAAAAATAAAACCACTTAGATAGAGGGTTCAAATCATATCTCTCTTTTAATTATGTAAGAAGAATCAATAAAAACAAATTTATCTCACATATACTCATAAAGAATGTGAGTTACTAAGGAATTTAATTGTTTTGATCCCTTTGGAATGGACGCCATTACCTTTAAATATTTAGACATACTACTCTTTTAGATCCTATCCATTCATTTTCTCATTAAGACTATATTCATCCTAGAATCAATAGGTCTTTAACTAGGATGAAACATAGGCTTAAGACAAGGTACCAAAGAAAGGGTATAAGGGTATTCAAAGTTTCTTAAAAAATAAGTAGAGGTCTTCTACTAAAGTTGACAACTCTTCTTTTCTTTGCTTTGTTCTAAAGTGAATATTTCTTTTTCTATTTTTCTTTGCATCCTTCAAACAATTTTTTTTTAAACACTTTTGAATCACTTTGAAGAATATTTCTTTTTTTGATATCCACTTTTCTACTTTCATTGCAACTAAAAGGTATTCCTTCATTCATCTCTAACTTATTTTTCAAAGAAAATAGGTAATGGATAATTTATACTGGGTTAATATGGGTAAAGGGTAATTTGGGTGACAAAAGAAAAGGCTTATATTGAAAGCTCAAGTTGGCTGACTAGTGGTAAAAATACTTCGGGGTAGGCTTTATGTCTCTAGGTTAATAACAAGGATGACCTAAATCATTTTCTAGGTTTTTTATAATTTAACAAATTCAATGAACTTCTAGAATTTTAAAGGTAGTATTCTAATTATTCAGATAATTGGCCAAATTTAAGAGTTTGGGATCAATTTTCTTAAAGTACGCTAAAGAAAATTAGGAACATTTATAACCTCTCAAAATGAATGAATGGCTTTAATACTCACTTAAGTAATAGGTCTCCATTGAATTTCTTCAGAATCTCTCAGTTATAGCCACTTATTAACCTAGATTATCTATATGCAACTGCGTGCACAGATGTGATCTAAGACTTTGCTTTCATAGAGTACTTTAGAAAATGAGTAAAATAATGAATTAATCATATTGAATTTCATTAATAAGCTAAATTTATCCATATTATACTTTAGAAAATCCAATTCTCATTAGTGTAGGAATTAACCTAAAAAAATTTCAAAAATTTTCTCCTCAAGTTTTTTTTTTTTTTTTGAAAAATCAAGGAAATCACCTAAAAACTTAAAAAAAAAGCTCGAATTTGCTAGAATTCTACACGCCCCAACCGGACAGAAACATTGTCCTCAATGTTTAAAAAGTAGGACTTAAAATTAATATGGGTGATGTAGAGAAAAAATATAAGATATGGTAGAGAGGGATCATATCCACTAAATCCTGATAAACAGGATCCTCTAGAGTTGTGGACTCAATTTCTAGATTCTCATATTCTATGAAAGGCTTTAAACATTGACCATTTACTTTAAAAGTATGACCAGTCCTAGCATCCTCAATCTCGATGATCCCATATGGAAAATTTTCTTTAACTATATATTGACCAGTCCATCGAGATCTAAGCTTACTTGGGAATAGGTGGAGCTTAGAATTGTAAAGTAGAACCTTTTGGTTTAGAGTAAATTATTTTCTCATTATATTTTTATCATGAAAAATTTTCATCTTTTCCTTATATATCCTATTACTCTCATAAGCTTCTTGCCTGATCTCTTCCAACTCATTAAGCTAGAGTTTCCTATGTGAGCCTGTTTTATTCATGTTGAAATTAAATGTCTTTATTGGCTAGTAAGCTCTATGTTCTATTTCCACAGGCAAGTGACACGCCTTACCATACACAATACGATAAGGAGACATACCAATCGAGGTTCTATGTGAAGTCTTGTAAGCCCAGAGTGCATCGATTAGTCTAAGAGACCAATCCTTACGATCCCGATTTATAGTCTTTTGAAGAATTTGCTTAATAGCCTGATTAGATACTTCTACTTGTGCACTTGTTTGTGGGTCATATGGTGTTGCAACTTTATGGGTGATATTATATGTTTTCATGAGTACTTCAAATGGTTTGTTACAAAAGTGTGTACCGTTATCACTTATAATAGCTCGAGGTGTCCCATATTTAGAAAAATTGTTTTCTTTTAAGAATTTCACAACTATTTTATGATCATTATGCCTACATGAGATATCCTCAATCCATTTTGAAACATAGTCTATGGTCAATAAGATATAGATGTAGCCAAAAGAAGGCGGGAATGGGCCTATGAAATCAATACCTCAGCAATAAAAAACTTCAATAACAAGGATAGGGTTTAGAGGCATTATATTCATATGGGTTATTCCTCTTAACTTTTGACATCTCTCACATGATTTACAGAATACATGTGTGTCTCTACACAATGATGGCCAATAGAAACCACACCACAAAATATTTGCAGTAGTTTTTTGTGTAGGAAAATGTCCACCACATGCTTCTGAATGGCAAAAGGAGATGACACCATGTTGCTCTAAGTAAGGGACACATCTCCTAATGATTTGATCTGGGCAATACTTAATGGGTCACCCCAGAAGTAGCGCTTAATATTAGAAAAGAAAATTTTCTTTTCTAATTTATTCCAACTATCAAGATCTTCCCTGTGACTAAATAATTTGCAATATCAACAAACTAGGGAGGATGGGAGACATGAAAAAGTTATTCGTCAGGGAAAGTATCCTCGATTGGCAACTCATCCAGAGGTTCTATTAGGACTAGGTGAGACAAGTGGTCAGCTACAACATTCTCAACTCCTTTTTTTATCTTTTATCCTAATGCCAAACTCTTAGAGTAAAAGAATCCATCTGAGTAGCCTAGGCCTAGCATCTTTTTTAGAGAGAAGATACTTAAGGGTCAAATGATCAGTGAAGACAACTAATTTAGATCCAACCAAGTAAGACCTGAATTTATCTAACGTGAAGACAACTGCTAACAATTCTTTCTCCGTAGTGGAATAGTTCATTTGTATGCTATTTAGGGTCCTACTAGCATAGTAGATGACATATGGCTTTTTCTCTTTTCTCTATCCTAGTACGACTCCTACTGCATAGTCACTAGCATCACACATGATTTCAAAGGGTAAACTCTAATTAGGTGGTAGCATAATGGGTGCAGTGGTTAACTTGTCCTTCAGCTTTAGAAAAGCTTTTTGACAATCATCAATCCACTTGAAAGGGGTTTCCTTTGTAAGGAGGTGATACAATGGTCTAGATATATCACTAAAATCTTTAATGAATCTCCTATAGAATCCTGCATGACCTAGGAATGAGCAAATGCCCCTAACAAATTTGGGGATGGGTAGATTGGTAATTAGGTCAACTTTGACTCTATCTACCTCTATACCTTTGGATGACACGATGTGGCCAAGGACAATTCCCTTTGGAACCATGAAATGACATTTCTCCCAATTAAGTACTAGGTTCTTTTCTTTACAACAATTTAAGACTTTTCTTAAATTTTCAAGGCATGTGTCAAAGGAATCACCAAAAACAAAAAATTCATACATGAAAACCTCTAAAATTCTCTCTACTATATCACTGAAAATGCTTAACATACAGCGTTGAAATGTGGCAAGAGCATTACATAATCGAAATGGCATTCTTTTATAAGCAAAAGTGCCAAAAGGACATGTGAATGTGGTCTTTTCCTCATCCTCAAGTGCAATTTCTATTTGGTTATATCTTGAATGACAATCTAGGAACTAATAGTATTGGTGTCCTATAACCCTTTCTAGCATTTGGTCAACAAAAGGCTAAGGAAAATTGTCCTTCCTAGTAACTGCATTCAATTTTCTATAGTCAATGCACATACTCCAACCAGTGGTAACTCTTGTTGGAATTAGTTCATTATTGGCATTAGTGGTCACTATCACTCCAGACTTTTTCGGAATGACCTGAGTAGGACTCACCCATTTTCTATCACTTATGGGATAGATGATTCCCACATCGAGCAATTTAACGACTTCTGCTCTAACTACATCTTTCATATTAGGGTTTAACCTTCTTTGCATTTGGCGATATGGTTTAACATTATCCTCTAAGTAGATTCGATGAGTGCATATTAAAGGGCTAATACATTTAATGTCTGCTAGGGTCCATCCTATTGCACTTTTATGTTCCTTAAAAATTTTAATCAATTGTTGCTCTTGATATTTTTCCAATTGAGAGGCAATTATAACAGGAAAAGTTTCTTCATCTCGTAAATAGGGATATTTGAATTCAGAAGGTAGAGGTTTCAAATCTAACTTAGGAGGTTGAACTCAGGATGGAATGGGAGTGGACTCTCTTGATGAAAGTTCCTCAAATTGAGGTTTTCATTTTTCTGTATCCATAGGTGGCACAGAATCAAGGAGGGCATTAACTTCCTCTATTAATGTGTCCTCATTAAACTCTTAAAATGGGCCAAACAGGCCTCAAGTGAGTCCGACAAGGAAGATGATTGAAAATGATCTTACACCATTGAATTTATCACATTGACATAGTGCAAGTCATCTATGGGTTCTCCAAGTTGCTTACAGATATCGAAAATGTTCAATTTTAGTGTCAAGTTGCCAAATGAAAGCTTCATGACACCATTTCTGAAGTTTATTAGGGTATTGGATGTAGCCGAGAATGGACATCCAGGGATGATAGGAATTTCTCTCCACTCATTCAGCACTGGTTGTGTGACCAAAACTAAGAAAGCGACTCGAAAAAAGAATTGCTCTATTTGGACTAACACATCCTCTATTATGCCCCTAGGTATTACCATTGATCTATTAGCTAGTTGGAGTGTAGTGGACGTTGGCTTGAGGTCTCCTAGTCTTAGCTAAACATAGAATGTATATGGTAACAAATTAACACTGGATCCAAGATCTAATAAGGCTTGGTTAATCTTATGGTTGCCAATGATGCAAATGAGAGTGGGGAAAAACCTGGATTCTTGTATTTCTAGGGCGTATGGTGCTGAAGAATTGAACTTGTTCAATCACAAATGCCTTCTTTTGCACATTCAATTTCCTTTTGATTGTGCATAAATCCTTTAAAATTTTGGCATATGATGGGATTTGTTTTATTGGATATAAGATTAGTATGTTGATCTTGACTTACTTGAATATCTCCATAATCTCATCATTAGTGGTACTCTTTGTGACTTGACACAACCTTTGAGGAAATAAAGATGGCTCAATAGGTGGAGTGGGATCCTTTTCTTTATGTTTTTCTACCTTTTTAGTCTTTTGGGGCTCATCTTTCTCAATTATTTTACCACTACTAAGAATGGTAACAGCTTTAGTCTCTTTTATGGTAGAGCTTGATGATGCATTAGGTTTAGTTTTACTAACCACATTCACACCTTTAGGGTTTGCTCGTGGTTGAGCTAGAAACTTTCCTTTTTCCATACTTTGCATCATTTGACTCATCATATTCTTTATTTCATTACAAACTGGTTGGTTTGTTTCAATTGGACTTCTAATTGAGAAATTTTCTTCTCCTGGTTTTGAGAAAGTTGATTATCTTCTACATGCCTTTTGGGTGGGGGCAAGTAAGGTCTAAAAGAATAAAGTTGATGAGTTTGGTATGGGGGGTGGAGCAAGTAGTCCTTAGTTTGGTTGTTGATGATTCTGGTATGGGCCTGGTTGTGAGACATTAGCAGTTGGTCCATTTATCCAACTAAAGTTTGGATGGTTTTTCCAATTGGGATTATATGTCTCTGAATATGGAGAGAAAGGTTTTTTATAATTATTAATTGCATTAACATGGTCATGAAGTACATCTTGAAATGCAGGGATGGTAGGATATTCCTGAGTAAGATGGGCAGTACTTTCACAAATGCTACACACTTGTTCATCATTATTTAAGTTTTTCTTTCCTATTTCTATGGCTTCTATTTTTCAAACATGGCATTGATTTTATCTTTTTCAAAAATGGCATACATGCCTCCCCTAGTAGATATGGTTGTGGGCTTAGGTCTATCTGGATGTTCTACTCTTTCTGAGTCAACCTAGGTCTGTGCACTTTCAGCTAGCCATTCCAAATACTCCACCTCATCTGGTTGTTTATTCAAAAAGTTACCATTGTACATCATCTCTACAAATTGGCGCATGTCAGAATTATGTCCTTCATGAAAGAAGCTGATAATGAGCCATGGTTCATAGCCATAATGTGGGCAAGTAAGCAATAGATCTTTGAACCATTCCCAGTATTGGTAGAATGATTCTTTATCTTTCTGGGTAAAGTCATTATCTTATGATGAAGTGTATTTGTTTTATGCTTAGGTAAATTTTTTTTTAAGAATTTCCTAGTCATTTCATTCTAAGTCCTTATGGAACCTGATGGCAGTGCATTAAACCACAGTTTTGCTTTTTCCTTTAAAGAGAAAGGAAATAGCTTAAGCTTGACAATATCTAGACCTACATTTTGTGTTCTTTGGGTACTACACACCCCATCAAATTTTTTAAGGTGCAAATAAGAACTCTCACTATCTAACCCATGAAATTTGGGAATTAATTGGATTACTCCTGTTTTTAATTCTAAATGTCTAAAATGATGCACGATCAAAGACATAATCAAGCAATCCCTTAAGGCTAACAAGCACAGATATTTTGATTTTCTTGATTTTTTATGGGGACGATGCTTTTAATTAGCCTAATCTAAAGCTCCTCATCTCTTTAGGAGTTGACTACTACTTACCAGTTAGATTCTGCCCAAAGTGGTTAATACAACCCTCATGTAAGGAGGCGTTTAGGCCTCAACAAATGTCAACATGAGGTGGGCGAAGTGTGAGTCTCTATTAGATAACCCCCAATAACCACAGTGATCAAAAGCCACTTGAGTGACAATAAATCGTGTCCTATTAAGAGGGTCCTATGAGTATGTGATGACCCTATGGGTCTCTTCTAATTGATTTTAACTTAATATGAATGGTGGCGCTGCGAGCTTGAGGTTATTATCCTAGGTGGGCCAAGGCGTGGTGATGAAATCCACCCTTGATCTTATGGGGTCGGGTGCCCTTACTAATTAATTTTCACACACCATAGTAATTTGATCAGCATATAAATCACCTTAAAGCATTAGACATGCTATTTACTTGATGATGCTCCACTTGCCAATTTCCTAAAAAAGAAATATAGCAATTAGTACCAAATTTAGGAAATAAAGTAGTTATGCACTAAAAATATATTAAAGATGCACCTAAAATTTTCTAAAATCTTAAAAAATGCAATTCCTAATTTTTTATTTTTCTTAATTTTTATTTTTATTTTAGATTTTTTAATTAAATTTTATGAAAACTCCATTGTGGGTCCCCTGCAACGGAGCCAAAAATTGGTTGATGTCTAACCACAAGTGCACGAGCTATTATAGTATAGCTAATGCAAGTACGGGTCGATCTCACGGGGACTCGACTTAAAAGATGAAGTTTTAAATAAAATTTAATTATCTAAAATTAAAAAGAAATAATAAAAAATTCTTAGAATTATTGAAATTAGAATAAGAGTTTTTAGATCATTTCAATTTCTAACTATTATAGAATTTTCAGTTCAAACAGAAGTAAAATAAACCAAATAACAAAAAAAAAAACTACTTCCATAGCTTAATCATCATCAATATCTTCAAATATGGTCTTCTAAAAGTTGATTAGTCTTCATCACTATCTTCAAAACATCCTTGATTATAGATCTGCCAATCGAATTTGTTAGATTCTTCAAAATTGTCAAGATCTGGAGTAATTTGTGATTTGGATGGATTAGATTAATTTTAGAATTCCAAATCGAAGATCAGAGACATTAATTAAGTCTAGAGATGTCCTAAGAATGAAACTGTAAAGTTAATTTGAAATCAAATCAGAAGCAAAGAAGAAATTGAGGATTTTTATATATATTAAGGCTAACTCGTTGATTGGGTTAGGCCTTGATTGATTTGATTTAGAGTAGATTGTTCCTGGATAAGCAGAAGACAGATAAAGCAAAACTGGAATAAAATGGGACATAGAAGGAAATAAAAAGAGGACAGAGAAACCCGACACAAAGAAAATGCTAGATGAGGGAGAAGAGGGAGCGGGATGAGAAGGGGGGAAGGAAGAGGAGAAGAGAGGAAAGGAGGGGGTAAGCTGCAGGAGGAAACCCGTGTTGGGTTTCCTTCTCTAGAGTCAACTGACGATGCCTGGTGTGGTGATTGATGCCAGTAAGGTTTGGTAGGCAAGGGAAGCCAACAAGGCTGGAGACTGAGATGATGCAATGGCAGTGGAATTGGATGGTGAAGGGTGTAGGCTGATGCAAGGAGTGTGTTGGGCTTGCTGATGGAATAGGGGAAACTGTGGAAGCTGATGGTGAATAGAGAAGGATGGATGTGATGGAGAAGAGGGAGATTGGAGTAGAGCACAAGCTGAGCTATGCAGTGTTAGTTTGTGAGAGGAGAAAGCTTAGCCTTGCTTGGGTTTGATGGTGGCCGAGTGGAGATGAGAGAAGAGAAATCGAGAGAGAAAAATTAAAGCATGAAACAGAGGGGAACAAAGAATATGCGCCTGGGCTGGCAATTGTGTGGTAACGAGAAAACTGGTGATGAAAATGAAGGGGGAGATGATGCTTGGTAGATGAAAGAGACGGTGGGAAATAGAGATGCAGAAGGGGTTTGCCAATGCTTAGATAGGATGGAAGTGGATGGAATGATGCTGTGATCGGTGTTCTCACCGTTGGTCAATTGGTGCTGGTTCTAGGCAATGGAGAGGCTGATGGTGCTTTTACTGGATGGTGAATAGATGGAGAGGGAAAGAGGATGTGTATTGGGTGTAGTGGAGAAACAAGATAGAGAGAGACAAAGAGAATGAGAGAAAGAGTGCTGAGAAGAGACGACGATGACCAGCATGGCCTACCAATCAAGCTACATTGGTCGGAATGGAGAGAATGACAAAAGGGAAGAAACTTGGGTGTTGAGGGAGTAATAAATAGAAGGAACAAAGCGGGAAAATAGGTTTTCTCTAGGAAGCGATGTCGGTGGAGCTAGATGGAAATGTAGTGAAGGGAAGTCGGCAATCAAATAGAGGAGGTGATGGGTAGAGAAGAGAAGAATGGGAAAAAGGTAAGCTTTTGGGGAAAACCCGATTGGGTTTTCTTGTAGGTAGAGAGAATGAGGAAGAACGCAGGAGAAGAGCAGAGGTGGAGAAAGAAAAGAAGAAATGAGGGTGGTAGGTAGACGAGAGAGAGAGAGAGAGAGAGAGAGAGAGAGAGAGAGAGAGAGAGAGAGAGAGAGAGAGAGAGAGAGAGAGAGAGAGAGAGAGAGAGAGAGAGAGGGGGGGGGATGATGGAGGTGATGGGTTTGCCTTGTACATCAGCCAAGAGGAGGAAGAGAAGAGGGAATGGAGAGCAGAGGAGGGTGGAGAGAAGAGAGAGATTTAGAGAGATAGATACGTGAGAGAGAAAGAGAGTGGAGATAAGAGAGAAAGTGACATGAGAGAGAAAGAGAGAGGGGATGAGGGAGAGAGACGTGAAAGGTGGAGAGGTGATAAGAGATGGAGAGGGAGTGGGGTCCACTAGCAGTCCAATCTTGCCAAAACTCTGCAAGACTCCTCCATTCTTCAAATTCCTTCTGTCTTAAGAGTCTTCAAAGTCCTCTCTTTCTAGGAAGCTTCATCATCCTCATCTAATCTCCTTGATTTGATCTTGATCATCCAAGCTTGAGTTGATTGATCTGTAATGCATAGGAATCTAAACCATTCATTACTCTTCCAAGTAGCTCTGATGATGATCGTTAAATTTTGCAATTTAACGGTTGGATGACCAATTAAAGCTAAAAAAATATTTTATATAAAATCTTAAAATTGATTACCTAGATGATCTAATTGAGTACTAAATTAGGGGTATTTTGACCAAAATTGAACACTTAACACTAACGCCATTGAACATCTTTATTTTTAGGAAGTTTCTTTTAGTTCATGTTTCTAATTTTAAGCATATTTTCCATTTTGATGTTGCTTACTTTTCTAATTTAATAAAAACTATCTCTCTCTGGCTAAAGATAGGTGATTTAAATAAGATTCAACCAACTGAAAAATTTATGAGATTCCTCGTGGGATCGACCTCTTTCACGTGCAAATTACTACATTGATTAATGCACTTGTGAGTAATTTTAAACCTACACCAGAAGGATCACATTGATAGTTAGGGCCTCACTAGAACCCTCATAATATAAGGATTGGATTTCATCACCAAATACTTGGCCCACTTAGGTAATTAAATCAATCCTTGTACACTAGTAATCCAGGCCTTAAATTATAATTTAAAGTCAAGTAGCGAGAGAATTAGGGTTTTCTAGCTTGTAGGACCCTTTTTAGAGGAGTATATTTATTACCACTTTAGTAGCTCTTAAACATTGTGGTTATAGTGGGTATACAAAATCCAAGTGTTTTTTTCATTCCTTTTATTGGTATTTATTAAGGTATAAAATCCTAACACTAGAAGTTTATAATTAAGTAGCAAGAGAAATAAAAGAAAAGAGAGAGAGAAAAAGGGAGAGAAGGAGAGGAGGAAGAAGGGAGGAGCAGATCTAGAGAACACGAAAGCTCAGAATGATGATTTGAACTATTCATCATTTTTGGAAAGGTAACATACTTTAAACCCTCAAAAATTGTTTTGATGTAATGTTGTTTAGTTAGGGAAAAAAACTAAATAACTGCAAGGTGGAACTGATGGTGATCGGAGATGATGGCCATTTGAAAGAGGATGAATTTTGAAAATCCAAGCAATTCATGACATTCACCGTCTCAAGAGGAGAAAATGTTCTAAAAATACCAAAAGTTTAGCATAGTTTGGTTGGAGAATTTTTTTTCGAAAAGTGACAATGGCGAACTGAATGGTGGCCATCTGATCACACGCTAATGCACACGACCGTGCACTTTTATCGTTAATGGATGGAGATGAGACATCCTTGTGTCCTAGTGCACTTGCACCATTCGTGGACTAAGTGCATACCTATGAGAATTTGAAGTCAAGGCATCCTTCTAATGGAGTGTAAGCATTTTTGTTTAGAAGTCCACACTTATGTAGCCTATACACACACTACACTCCGAGATATAGCTGTAAAAAAATGGCTTTGGTATGTGGGAAATTTGTAGAATTTTTCATTAATCTTTTTTAAGTTAATAAAAGCCAATATGGTATTAATGGACAAGAATTCTCTGAAAGAAGTTAAGGAACTTAACCTTACTAAATTTTGTGGGTATATTCATTACAAATCCTCACAAGGCCTAACTCGTCTACTAAGGATAACTTAGGATTCGAAGGGCTTGTTACATATGCTAAATGCTATCATGAGTACCTACCAAAACATCAATCATTTTTGTTTTTATGATTTTTTGCATGTTTTTCTTAGGACTGGCAAAATGCTAGTTGGGAGTGTGATAAATATTTAATTTTGTGTAAAAATTACCCAATTAGTAGTCCATGCTCTATAAATTATTCCGTATTATATTTAAAAAAAATTAAAATTCATGACATATGCATTTCTGAACAAATAATCCAAAAGTTTGATATTTTTCAAGTTCAAAAGCTATTCTAGAGCAAGTATGTGATTGATCATAATTTTCTAAGTATTCATTAGATTCTTTTTTCTTTTGTAGACATTGAGAGGATGATCCAAAGGCCAACATTGCTTTAGATTAAAATCAATGATCTAGATCAACCTAGAGAGCAAGGACCCATTTTACATCAATTTCATAGTTCAAGCAAGGGTTAAGATCATTCTAAGGCAAGATGATGAGTTCAAGAAAGCAATTGGAAGAATCAAAGGTGACTAGAAAGGGCTCATGTAAAATCCATGCAATTCCACTGCATTTACATGAGATTTAGAGCCATGCGAGCCATGAAGCCAAGTAAGCAAGCTATTCAAGCCATCTTAGACAAGGCCACATTGAACCACATGATTGGAGGAATCTTTAAGCAATTATTCCATGCAAGAATCATATATTTTTAAGAGGATAATTAGAAGAAAACATGATGATTATCACATGGGAAGATATGCATGCAAGGTGGACCAATAAGAGAGTAGATCCTTCTCCATTTTGTTCCTAATTTCTATCTCACCCTCTCACTCCAATGCATTGAATTTAGAAAGGAGAATCATGCATGTTTCATGCGTGATCCCCTTCTAAGAACTTCATGCCTCTTCCCATTTTCTAAACTCTCCCTTAATTTCTCTTCTTCTACTCCATCTTTCTTAAGTGTCCCACCTTCTAACCGAATTCCCATTTCACACTCTAAATCCCAGGTCCCATTTTAAACCCATTAATGATTTTCTCCTTCCTTGATCTCTAATGGTTTTCCACTTTCTAATTCTAAAACTCCACCTCCTAACTTTCTAATTCACATCTTTATCTCATCCTATTCTTTCCCATTCTTATCTTTTCTTGCCTCTTTCCTTAGGATAGAATCTCATCAGTTTTAGAAGGCAAAGGTCATCTATAAAACATCTAAGATTTCCATGCATGAGACATATGGGTGGAGACACCTCTTTTCCTAAAAAAGTGGCCCCTCTCTTACCAACTTCCTAGGGTTTGCAATGCATCTTCTTTGGCTGCTTCTTTTAGAGTAGTGACACCTCTTCCATCCCAACTTCAGTAGACTTCTTTTTTCTAATGTTTCAACTCACTTCTAGGTTGGTTTTCTTGCTATTTTCCCTTCCTTGTTGCCTTGTTTTGTTTCCTTGTTCCATGTGCATAGTTCTAGGATCTTTTCTTTGGTTGATTTGGCTTTAGTTTGTTCTCGTTGATCCATAAGCAACATATAGGAGTGGGACTGATTTGTGGGATAACAAGAAAGGATCCTCTTTTAAACTAGGAATAGTCTCCTCAATCAATAAGGATACTTAAGATGATATGGTGTGGGCAAGTGATAAGCAAACTACTAACGGTGAGGTAGATTGAGATTGGGATTTCTCATTGAGAGGTCCTAAGATAATTTCATGTTGAGTTAATTTTATTTTAATTTATTTTTAATCATAACACAACCCATGTGTTGTGATTTAACATGTTTTTGTGAGTGTGCAAGTATTCAAATAATTTCCACAAGTCATTTTTTGAGAAATCTAAAGTATTCTCGAGCATTCAAAATGATTTAATTGATTATCTTTGAAGAATAAATATCACACAAAAGGTACATATCATTCATTGAAGGATCAAAATTTCATGAGGCTACAAGTAGCATGAAGAATGTTTTTAAGTGTTCAAAGAAGAAACACATCATTACTTGAAGTTCTCCACATGTTCAAGAAGTGCCTAGTCATCACTCATTTCTTAAATTTTTCCAAGGTTCACTATGTAGAGCATGGAAAAGCCTTTCTAATGCACCAAAGATTACATAAGCCCAGCATCATATGACCAAAATACAAACATTTGAAGGTGAAAAAGTTGTGAAAATGAACTAGAGGGTTGACCTTCTTTAGAGCCATTTTTCTTGAATTTCAAACTAGAAAGTAAACCTTCAAAGTCAAAGGTCAATCTTCACTAGTGAGAGTACTTTCTAGCTTTTACATTGGGAAGATCAAGCTTCTAGTGTTTCTTTCACTCTTTGAATTGTTGCTTTCCCTCAAATTTTGTGCAAGAAACAAGGAATTTCAAAATTCATTTGGATTTTTACTTGTAAGGGCCTTCTTTTACAGATCTTCATAGCTCATAACCTTTAGATTTAATGGCTATCTTAATTAGTGATTTCCTATAATAGTGCTATCAAATGAATGTGGCCAGTGAGCAGACTGACATTCTCAAAAATTTGTTCCTATAATTGTTTGTTGTGTTATTTAGAAAACATTGAAATTGGATTTTTGACTCTTTTGAAAACAACAACATTATGCTTTGCTACTAGTTGTGAGGTTCCAATAGGGCATTCAATTGGGCCTAAATCAAAGTTTAAAGACATTTTGCAAGTTTGTGCCCAAAACATAGAGATATGTTTTAGAAATGAAAACTTTTAGTACACAAGAAGAAACTAAACATAGAGATTTTGCAATGGTTGGCCAACGAACCACTTCACCTACTTTAGCTCTCTTAAGATAACTACTTTGAGTTCCACTAATGCCTTGCAAGATTTTTCACACTAATTAATGTTTTGCTGGCCGCAAACGGAGGTGCAGAGCACTTGCATAAGCTTAATCCATAACAGCAGAGCTACACCACTCGCTCAAATACAAAAGAATTTGCAGAAAAAGGATTCTTGCTCAGTACATTCAATCTAAATACAAAATATAGAGAGATAATTTTGCAAATGAAAAGATAGAATGGATTAGTATAGGAAACTTGAAGTTGCTTACGTGAGTAGATAGTTAGATCATGAAGTTGCTCACTTGAGTAGATAGTTAGACAATTCTTCACTTTGATAGTCAATCTCACATTTTAATACTCTAGATGGCTCCAATATATAGTAGCCTTTCAAATAAATTCTTTGAGGCTAAGACAAATTTCTTTCTGTTGAATATTAGTCTGCTCTTTGAGGAGACAAGATTTCCAATTTAAAATGACAGGTGACTTGATGACTAGGGGTAGCCAACTAGATTTCACTTGTACTCAATCCATTAAAATTATTTTGAAGGGAAGTTAGTTTATCTTAAGCTCGCCCAGCTCAATTTTCTGTGTAGAGTTGAAACCTACTTTGTTTCAACCTTAGTCGACTTACAAAGTATAGGGAGTTGCTTTGATTCTTAAGCAAAGGTTTTTCCAACCAATATTTGGAGTCCAACGAGCCTTATTTTCCAAAATAGTTTCCTTAATTATAGAAACAATGTTTCGTCGCTTTAGGTAATTGATTCCAAGATTTTAGTTGGTTCAATGATTTTTGTCGGTCGGCTTGATTTGCGCGTAAGCCAAAACTTCTTGATTTGGAAATCCAACTTTCGCAATCTTTCATCCAATCGACTAGACTTGAAGTTTTTTGTTTTTCCAAAATTTCAATCCGGGCTCCTCGAGAAACATAGGCAACTAGCTCGAATCTTAAAGAAGATATCATACATTGATCATCTGAAGACAAAGGCTCAATTTAGAGACAAGGAAGTAGATTCTTCAAGTTAGTCGGTTTGATTCATAAGCAAACAATTGAATGCTCATCCAGCAAATTCAAGCTAACTCAATCTTTGGAAATTACACTTAATTTAAATGAAAAAAATTAATCAAATCAAGGAACGTTTGTTTCTAAACTTTTACATGATCATGCACAGTTAGAAATTTTTTTTCCAGTTATACTTAAAATAAAGAGGCTTAGCTCAACACTCATCTCATCTTAAACACCACTAACAGTGATATAGTAATTTGTGATTTTATGAGGAGATATCACTTCCTCTCAACCTAGCTCAAGCACCACTAACCGTTAGGAATGGCTATGGGTTGGCAATTGCCCGCCCTGCCCCACCATGGACTAGAATTTGCAGCCCACTACGGGGCCAAGGTAGATTGCGAAAAACTGACCTTGACATGTCCCGTGCCGTCAATCTTTATAGGCGAGCAGGGTCAATATTAACATTTCTACATGAGAATTGAAATGTTTCTTTTATTTTTCCTCTTGTTTTTATTTTTTATCAAAATATCCAAGAAATTTTTTTGTTGCTACTATAGTTAAGATAAGGGAATTCTAAATTAAAAATACTTAATAGAAGAGAACTTACTGTCAAAAGTTAGTGTATCTGATTTACAAATATACCTGCTTTTATAATTAAAACATAATCATAAACCTGGGCATATTTGGTACATGAATATTTGTTAATAATGCGGCTCGACCTACAGAATTTCCTCGCAAGCCTGCCCCAGTCTATAACTCACCCCAGTATGGGTTGTCACTAATTTACTAACCCAATCAGGTGCGGGGAGTGGTAGGTCACTGCTATCCCTACTAACGGTTACATGGTTGATCTCATCTCATTTAAGTAGCTCATTCTATCTCAATCATCGGTAACACCTTGTTGGATGTTTGAATTTGAGCATAGATCTGGATAATTGTATGGCTTTTGTTAAATCCTGTGCTAACTTGTCCTTATTCGCCAATCCAAGAAGATCCAATCATGGATTTACGTGTGAATGATGTGAAAAGTGCATGCAAGGGCGAGAAGGTTCGGGATCCAAGCCACTCATCTTTGAGGCTCTCTATGGGTAAGAGAATAAGAAGAATAAGAATACATCTCTATCAGATTATACTAAGGAGGCAAAGTGGGCGGTTCTAACTGCGCTGCGCTCTGCCCTGTTTGCAACCCTGTTGTGTGAGTTTAGGTTATTAGCTATAGGTTTAGGATTAGAAGGCGAATTAAGGTGATTATTGTACAATTTGTAAATTTTATTTCACAAAATAAAATATTAAAGTCTGCTGTAAAATATTCTAAAATACAATAAAAACAATCAAATTCACGCACTTGAAAACTCGATTTGACAGCAGGACAAGCCAAGTTAACCCCGAAGGAATCGTTGATAACTCCATGAAACTCAAAAGCAATTCTTAAAAGAATTTTGTTAGGATATGTAGCAAATGGTAAAAATTGTCGTATCTTAAAGTTACAATTTTCTTATAAAAATATAAAATAAGATTATTTCTTATAGACCTTTGTAGTTCCCCCCTTTTACCGACCTCATTACCAACCTCACATAGACGGGAGCTTTATGTGCTAGGTCTGCTTTTTTATATGTAGCAATAATTTCGGCGTTTGTCAGCAAAAACAGCCGCTGCCCCATTGCCATCGCTAGAGACTGGAAGTTCAGATTTCAAGGACTGTCCTCCTACAACCGTTGAAGTCATCAATCAGTTTCGATAGAAGAATTGGAACGAGATAGAGAAGATTAGCATGGCCCTTGCACATCTAGACATGTACCAAGATAAACAGCCAGAGCCACCAATTATATCGCCTATGGATGTACTTTTAGAGCGTGGAAATCAGCCAATAATGCAGAATCTTTCTGGAACTTTGCTTATAACAGTGGCTGTGTGTCAAAATCAGGATTTGCTAGCCAGACACTTGGACACTAAACGATCGAATGCAGCCCACCAGAGTTGACATGTCTAATTGAGTATCGGGCATGTACTGCTATTATTGGAGTACACATGTATCCAGCTTATCATAATATCTAAGTAAGAAAAAGAATATGTGCAGAAAAATATTTTGATGCCTTCTATTTCCCATATATTCTTCCCTTCAGTGATAGAAATTGCGCTTTTAAAAATAAAAAAATTCTCATTTCCATACAGATAATTAAGAGTTATGATTTTATAACCAAACCACCATAGGTTAAGATCCAGGGATGCGTTTAGAAAGGACCATAAAAATTAGAAAGTTTTGATCAGCCTTACAACACAAATTTTCAAGAAGAAACTGAACACATAGAAGCTAGATGCTACCGCCAAATACAAAATTTATGTGCATTGGATTCTTTGAGATGGGAGTCTGGAATTTTTCAAAGACCTAAAGCAAGTGGCTGAGTCACCTGAATAAATTTATTTCTTTTAGAATTACCTATTTATGGATACAAACAACACGATGAACAGCTTAGATCTTCAAAAAATTTCACTGTGCATATTAAAAAGAGGTGTCGACCCCTTCTAGTACTCTTTGCTAAAATCATAAGAACTTCCAAGTTACTTGCACAAACAATTGCAAACTCATACAAGTGATTGAATATTCTTATATCTAGACAAGACTGTAAATAATTATGTAATCTTATTTAACTCTTGTTAATTACTTAAATGCACGATCTTACTTTAATAAAAAAAAATCAATAATCTAAGATCACGTGCTTAAGCTCAATCATTCTTTAAATTTGCAAACCAAATTCTAAATTGTCAATGCAAAACTTTACTTCAAGTTCTTGACAGATATTCACCAAGAATACTCGACAGCTATAAAGTCAAACAGAAAGCACATTAAATATCTGTCTTAACTGTAAGCCTTCCTAATTGTTGCAGAAGTCAAAAGAAAACCAGAGCATACACTTTGCTTCACCTGAAGCATTGTTGATTATTAGCACAGATATGTGTATTCTCATACATACTAAAAACAACTGTCGTGAAATGTTTTTGGGTTCTATAACCAAGCTATAGACTTGTACAAGCAAAATAGCCCATGGATGTGCTACGAAGAAGCCAATCCAGAAACAATGTATTAGGGATTTCATAACCTGCTGGACGAAAGAATCTCGTCCGAAAATCACAATCCACTACTCCAACAGGCTCACAGCACCATCTGGATCTATTAATTGTAAACATGCACTTAAATGGAATACGTAGAAGAGTTTATCTTTTGGAAACTGCGGAAAAGCTACAGTTGCAGGCGGTAGCCTTGGAACAGGAAGACGAAGAGAGAGTAGGGTGGTGAAAATTTTATTTTGTCTAGGGATAATATATTAATTTTGCCTATCCCACTTTTTTGTTGCATTGGGTAGGTTGAAAGGAGAAGGACCATTTTGGTGGGCAGAAAATATCATTTAGTGCAGGGGCAATATAGTAACTTTACTGAACCTTTGTTTACAACCATCTCTATTTCTGGCTCTACCGGACGTACAACTAACTATGCTTGCCCATCGCTGATCACCTACAATGGGCGGGTTCTAGAACGCAGAAACTGCACTAGCAACCAGTCTTTCAAGTGGGGCAGGTACTTGTCTCTATGGAGCAGGTCAAAACTGGAGAAGTCACCTCTCTTAAGTATTTATATAAGAGACTATATAGTCATAGAATTTCCTTTTAAAATGTACAAAGCTTGTGGCATGTCAATATACGTCCATGAGTACTAAATTGTTTTGGATATTATTCCATATTTACAATGCTATTTCCATTTCATTGCCCCTTTTTTATTTGATACAGATTAGATTTATCTATTATATACTAAACTAATACAATTTATTCTCCCTAACTCTCTATCATTTTGGCATGTGGCACTTTTGTCATTTACTTTTATCTTCATTTTTTTGAGTTTTTCAAGATTTTTCTCTCTCTTTTATTACAAATCCCTAAAATCTTTCTCTCTAAACAATCATACTTATTTGCTTCTAAATTTTAGTTATTATCATATTATAATATTAAGCTCCATGGCTTATTTTTCACAGAAATAGTTTGCTCTTGAATCTCTAAAATTTCTCTTTCTCTCTAACCTATTGGTCCTATCCTATTTATTTTCTTCTAATTCCAATTGTTCTATGTTGTAATCTTATACAATTAGTTGAATATGAATGAACCCATTATATAATAAGCTAATCATAATTTTCTTTTAGTATTTGAATATGATTTTCTTTGCATCACATAGGCATCTTTTAATTTTTTAATTGATTTTTATTTTTATCTTATGTTATTATTTAGATGAAAGGAACTTGTAAGAACATGGTTTACATACCCTTTCTCTTTGAGCAACATGGCATTTCTATCTATTATAATTCTGATTACAGTTGAATACTTCCCATTTATTAATCCCTAAAATATCTCTCACGCTCTAAGCTCTCTTTTCTACTTTTAATTCTAACAATTCAATACTCTTTTCATATTATAATATGATATTTTATAACTAAATAAGTGGTCCCCTTAAAATTCATTAAATTTTCTCCTATTTTTCTCTAACTTGTGATATCTTTCTCTAATGTTTCCTTCCTTTCTACTTCTCTATTATGAGTTCTCATACTTTGCTAATTTCTTTCTGTCTCTTCTTTCCTTTTTTATCTATCTATCTATTTATCTATACATGAAGTTGATAGACAAGAGCGAGTGAAGGATGAAGACTCAAACATGATTGCTCATTGACTTGCTTACACTAAAGTGCTTAGTTTTGAAAGAAAGCAGCTTTAGACAATACAAAATTTTCAATTATTTTAGGGAACTGATATTTCCACAACTCTTGGTACTTATGGCACACCCTCTTTCAGAGTTTTATCATACTTTTATCTAAGAGGCTCACTTTTAGGATAATATAAACAATTCATCTTGGTTGTTTTGTAGTAGATGAGGTATGACCCAAAAATCACATACATTTGATGATTGTACTATTTTTTTTAGAGTTTTGAAATCAACTGTAGAAAAATTAATGATATTAAAAATAGAAAAAAAATCAAAGTGCAAATTATTTAAAATATGTGAAATGGCCCATCTATAGCAAGATGCTTAAGATAAATGGTTTGATTACTCAAACTCAAATAAGTAGACCACACGTGTAAGTCTACCATAAAACCCAAAAGAGGGTGTGACATTGGTAACAAGAGGCATGGGAGTATCATCTCCCTTATTATAAATATAGAAGCCACTTAAATCAATGGTTAGGATAAATGAGTAAATAGGTTGCCCTTTGCATCACACATGGAGAATATACTAGTAAGGAAACTAAAGTAATCTAGTTTTTTACCCAACTCTATATTATTTTGCCAAGTGGCATTTTTGCCATTTATCTTTATCTTCCTTATGAATTTTTAAACATTTTTATCTTTTTCACTACAAATCTCTAAAATATTCCTCTCTCTAACCTTTTTCTATGTATCTTCTTCTAACTTTTATTATCCTCACATTATAATATTAAGCTACAATGCTTAATTTTCACATAAGTAGGCCCTGCTTGAATATTAAAGTAACTCTTTCTAACCTATCCTATTATCTTCTTTTAATTCCATTTTTTCCCCTCTATGGTATAATCTTACACAATTATTTGAATATAAGTAAACAGGAAAAGGAGCGATCACATTTTTCGTCAAGCTCTATTAATCCTAATCAAATAATCATTAATGCATAAAGCCAAAAGCTTGAGAATATAATAGGATTTGAAACTATAGAGTAAGAACATCTTTGCCATGTTTTTTGAGCATCGTCTAAGCACCTTGCTGGTATGTATTGTATATAATGGAAATACCAAGATATGAGAAATAGGACAAAATGACCAATTTATCAATATAATAATACAAGATATTATATTGGCATTTTGGAAGTAGGAGGGCATATTGGGAATAGGAAGGAAGATATTTAGGAAATAGTGGAATGCATAAAAATGTGAATTTTTATAGGAAAAAATTATTGTTGTGAAAGAAAAATAAAATGTATTTTGCCACTGAATATAAATTGTTCTAATGGATTACTAGTGGTGTTTTACCACCACTAGAAATGAAAAATTCCATTAAATGTACATTATTCTAATCTCAAACATGCATACGAATGTCTTCTTGACAGGTTAGGAGCATGTGGGTGATTTGCTTTGTAATTCTTTGTTAATTTTAAAAAATAAAAAGTTTAAGCAAAAAAAATTTTCAAAAAGAAAATTTTAGGAGAGTGCATGAGTGATTTTCTTGTACCAAAAATATAAGAAATCAAAAGTTCAAGCAAATATTGAATTAAAGGATCCTTGATTTTTCTTTCTTAGCCAAAAATCCGAGATATCGATGATATGGGGCCCCAAAACGGCCTACGCTCTCTTGTGAGATTTTGTTCCGTGCTTTGTCTCCATTAATAACCATTTCCCAAAGCTTTGTTTGTTTCCTTATGTAAGCCAGAGCTACGTTGTGACAACTCTATAGCCACAGATGCAAATATATCCAAAAGGTGGCATGAAATATTCAACTCGTGGATAAACTTTGTGGACCCTTCTTGTCATTGTGTAATCAATGCACCCACCTTAAATTTGGCAATGTTCCTTATGCCAATTAATTTTTCCATGTATGCATTCCCTTTTGGACTAAAATTAGTAAAGCATTGTTCTATAAATTCTAAGGGTTGAGAAGAGAAACGGTGTGAGGAAACATGGTCTTTGAGGGCCAAGAGAGAGAGAGAGAGATAACGATGGGTAAAGACTGAAGTTCTCACCAGAGCTCCCTATCACTCCAATACTAGCTACTTCAAAGTAGCTATGATTTTTCCTACTTTCTTCTTGTTATGGTGCTAGTTTATATTGGCTCAATTTCTTTTGTTTGTGTGTTTTGGGTTAAGATGAGTTGGTTGCCTATTATTCCAACTTCTTTTTCGGTGATTATGCCTTTTGTAATAAGCAGAGGTGTGTTTGTTGCCGGAATGCAAGGACTAACTGATCTGAATGTTATAGTAAGAAGAAAACAATAGATATTTTATGTATCATTCTTTTTCTTTTGTGTTTTGATCCTCATGTACTATCTCCTAATACTGTTTCCACTAGCAAGAGCAGAAAGGTTTGATACCTCTTCTCAAAAGGGGTTATCATAGAAAAGATTGCAATTATCACTTTGCTCCCCATAAAGTTTATGGTACTTCTGTTTAACATGATTAATGGGGGTAGCAAAATTTCCATACTCAGATGGATAAGTTCAAAGAAAATGCAAAAAATTTTGGTTTAAGCATTTAAACAGATGTTTAATTTCTTTGATAAAGCATTTATTTTCTTACATCATCAAGATATTTTAATATCACACTTTGGAAACTCCGATGCAGAAGGTTTCGTGTTCTGCATACCATGCCTATTTTGTCAATGATACCTTTTGCTTTATTGGGTTACGACCTTTTGACATTCTTTTGAAAATTGTCGACCCTACAACTGAACATCTAAAATGAAATATTACTAATACAAAAGTGCAATGGAATACAAGATATCATTTTTTAATATTAGGCCGATACTTTGAAAATGGGACATGTTTTCAATAAAAGAGGCTTAAAATTATTATATAAAAAAAAAACCCCTATATTCTAATTTAAATGGCAAAGTACTACCCTTATGTTTACACCTCCGCATATCTAAAAACACGTCTTTTTTTTATACCTAAAAGAGTCTTAATTTGAATTAGTGCATTCAAAATGACTAAAGGGTCCTTCTATAAAAGTTTAATGGTCAAGTTTGGACTGCATCCTATCTTCTCATCCAAATCTCTTAAACAATCTCCATTTAATAGCAACATCTTCCTTGGTTGTTTCACCTAGGACATCTCATTATCCTCAACAATGATTGTCATCTTATTGCTTCTGTGTTGATAGGTTTTAATGCAAAGCTTGCTGCAATTAATCATGTTTTAGTATCATTGTAAGATTGTTTGACATGGAGACTACTAGATCTCTGGTTTTATTGTATCTTAAATTTTTTTCCTTTGGTTGTCAATATCTATATATATAATAGAAAACTTCATATTTTCTAACAATATTTATAAATCACATTTATTAGAGAGAGAGAGAGAGAGAGAGAGAGAGAGAGAGAGAGAGAGAGAGAGAGAGAGAGAGAGAGAGAGAGAGAGAGAGAGAGTGTGTGTGTGTGTGTGTGTGTGTGTGTGTGTGTGTGTGTGTGTGTGTGTGTGTGTGTGTGTGTGTGTGTGTGTGTGTGTGTGTGTTAAAGACATTTGGGCTTTGCTGGTTTAAGCATGCCACATCCCTTTCTAGCATTTCTATCCTCCCCTTTTTTAGAGAGCTTGTATTTTATCCACTTTTGTTTAGTTCTCCTAAAAGATGTAAATCAGAAGAAGTAATGTTGTGATTTTAAGTCTTAACTAGCAAGGGCGCGAATTAGTTATAGTAATTCTCTCCAGGAAGTCGATCTCACAAGAAATCAAGTAGATGTGATATTAGTGGTCCTTGTTAGAATATTTAACCTAGCCAAAGATAATGAGATTTTTTCCTAAACTAAAAATGGAAGATTAACACATGGAAGATGCTAAACTAAAATATGCTAATTTAACAAATTTCCTAGAAAATACACTTGCTAAAAATAAAAATTTCCTAAATTGAGAACTTCCTAAAAATGAAATTTAGTAATTTTCCTAAATTAAATTTTCTAAAGATGAAATTTAGCAACTATTATAAGGAAAAAATCAATTACTTTCCTAACCTAAAATTAGTAAATAATGGAATCTAAACTAAACTACAACTAAATATGAAAACTATACGAAAACAATCACTAATCAAGCAAGTAGAGGAGATCCATCCAAGTATCATGCGCATGTCCATGAAATGGTATGCATGATTCATGGGGCAGGAGTTGGCCTAATTACCTAATGTAAACACCTAACTCATTCAATCTAATTCAAGCATTGACTAAACAATCTAATACTCTAATTGGTGCCTTAAAGAATCAAGCCAACATAAAATATAGGATGCTAAAAATTAAACATAAATATTCCATTCAAAAAATTCTAGTAGCATGCTTTTTTGAACATCCAATCAATGAGACATGGAAAACATTCAATTAAGCACTTTTCATGTAATAAACCATTCAAGAATTGACATCACTAACCACTAGAAACAAGTGTGAAATAGGAACTCCAACTAACTTCATTGAATCACATCAAGATCCATGTACATAGTGTGCATAATACATGTGATCCAAATCTAAAAGTTGAATCCTATTACAATGAATGATACTTGATCTCAATCAGCCCAAAAATAAATGCTAAACCTTTCTTCAATATTACACCATCAATCATAAAAAGTGCGCATTGAGATCAATGGAAAATCCACTAGAAAGTAAAGGCAAAGCTTGATGAACACTAAGGAAAGCAAGAAGGAAATCAATGGAATCAAATAGAGATCTAATGTCAATGAAAAGAAAAGAAAAGAAAAGAGCACATTCAAAGTGACTTTCCCTTGGCTATCACCTTAAGGAAAAAAATAACCTTGGATCTAAGCAAAAAGAGTTAAAGAATGGAAAGGCAAGACAACAATTTCCTAAGCATGAAACTAAAAAGGATTCAAGAGAAATGAAGATTAAAAGATGAATAAGTAACCTTTAATAGAGAAATAAATTACAAGAGCTAAGAACCACAAATGGAACACTTGGAGAAGAGAACAACCACCCAAGGAAAAACATGTTGAATGCTTGAAGCAAAGGAAATACGGAAAGAAAAGGGACTCTTCCACTCTTTGGAGTAGGAGTTCTTCTCTTCCAAAAGTGACGTGCATTGAATCCTTCTTAGGGCTCTTTTATACTTTATGTCCTACATTTTCTAGGGTGATTTGAAGAAAAGGTAGGGTGGGGATGAGATAGAAAGAAGTATAGATGGTTAGGATGAGAATAGGAGTGGCTAGCGAGGGAAGGAAACAAGTGAGATGTTTTGGTGGGAGATAAGGTGGTTGGAGATGAGGTAAAGAGAGAGAGAGTGAGGTGGGGAGTAGAATGCATGGTAATTGTTTTAGCTAGAGAGAAATTACGAGGGTGGTGGAGTGGATGAGGCAAGGAGGGGAGGGAAGCTCTTACCTTTTAGGACTTTTACATGGAACTCCTCCCTTGATTGTGTTTCACATGGATTGCCAAAAAAATGGAAGGGAATATGGGAGGAAAGTGAAGGATAAGAAAGAGATGTTGAAGAGGGGTGAAGTGGAAGGAGATGATTGGCTAGGTAGTTTTCTAAGAAATGAGGATTGGTTGGGTGATTGGAATGAAAGTTTAGGAAAGTGGTAGAGTCATAGAAATATAGGACTCTTGGATGAAAATTTGAAATTCATAGTGCCCTTAGTGGTGAGGTGGAAAGTGAGAAAAAGTGGGAAAATCATTAGAAAACAATAAAAATGGAGACGTATCTTCCTACTGGTCTAGATGCTATCTTATCCTAGTGTATTTCCCCTCAATTATCTTCAAAATAAACTTAGAAATCCCAAGGATAATTCTTTGGATTCTCCTCCAATCATGGCCTTCCATGTAGCTTGGCTTATGTGGCTTGATGGCTAGCATTGAGAACTCCATTAGCTTGGCTTCATGGTTGGATTTGTTGGCTTTCTTAGCTTTGCTTGGTGGCTCAAATCCTTGGTTTTATGCTGGATAGGCTCCTTAGCTTGTCACCTTGTTCATGGATTGAATATGACTAAGTCGCTTAAGTGAAACCCATGCAAAGTTGGTGGACTTTGTGTGGCTTGTTCATGGGCCCACTTTGGCTAAATTTGACTCCTTCCATCCCATCTTCAAGTGATCTTAAGATGATTTGGACCTTTGATCTCATGTTGAAGTAATGACTTTAAGGCTTTGACTCTATCTTTCAACCTTGATTGGCAATTTTCATCTTGATCGATCTCAGCCATTGGATCCTCATCTCACTTCCTACAAAAAGTAAAAAACTCTAATTAAATCCTAAAAATATGAATCACATACTTACCTCAAATTATCCTGTGAACCTGCAAATTATCAAAAAAAAAATCTTTTAGATTAGAAATGCTTGTGTTATAATTTTTTGTCACAAATCCTGATTTACCCCTATAAGTTATAACACATGGGTAACTTATTGGGTGGTTTTATTATAAAATTTAGACACTTATCATACACTCCAATCAGCATTTTTCTAGTCCCAAGTAAAATAGGCAAAAAATTATAAAAAACAAATGGTTGCCCTTTTCATAGGTACTCATGATTGCATTTAGCACATGCAACAAGCCCTTAAACACTAAGTTACCTCTACTGGATGAGTTTAGCCTTGTAAGGGTTTGTAGTGAATATGCCCACAAAATTTACTAAGATTGAGTCCCGTATTTTATCTCTAAGGATCCTCATGCATTAGCATTCTACTAGTTTTTCACAACTTAACAGAGATAAAAGACAATTCTACAAATTATACACATGCTAAATACATTTTATTCTAGTTATTTCTTAGGGTACACATGAGTGTACAGCTACACAAGCCATGACTTCTAATTAGATATGCTTAAATTTCATTGGACATATGTTTTGACCTCAAGTCCTTATAGGTATACTCTCAAAAAGTGAAGCTCTCATAGAAAGTGAAACATATTTCACTCATTATGTGACTGGATACAACAAGAATAATGGTTCACATTAATTTTTTAAGTGCTGACAAGACAAAGGAAAATGATCCCTAAGAGTGGATGTTATCATCAAGAATAGTTGGGGTAGTTTACCTTAGTTCCTTCTTTCTATATCCTCTTTAAGGCTATATTCTACCTAAGATCCACAGGTCTTTAAATGGGATGAAATGTAATCTTAGGATAGGTTCAGAAAAGAAGGGCATAAGGATTCAAAACTTCAAAATTGAGTAGAAGTCTTCTTTTGATTGTTGGACAATTTTTTCTTTGACTGAAGTAAATATCTTTTGTACTTTTGTCTTTTTCTTTCAAAATTTCTCCTCTATTTCTAATATTTCTTTATTTTTTTTATTTCTTTAAAAGAAAGACTTTCGTTTTTTTTTTTTTGTTGCTGTAACTTTGTGTCCATTTTAAACTTTTTCTACTCATTTTGGAAAAAATGGGTAATGGAGGCTTATTTCTTATTTCTTTTTAGGTTAAGGTAAGTGGGGTTAAGAAAGAAAAGACTTAATAATATGCTCAAGGGACTAACTTGTGGTACAATATAATAGGTAGGTTCTATATCTCTGAGCTAAACAAGGATGGCCTATATTGTTCCTAAGTTTCTTAAAGCTTATCAGATTTAATAAATTTTCTAGAAAGAAAGCTACTACGTACTCCTATTTATTCTTTGCAAGTTAACCAAAATAAGGATAATAGGATCACATTTGTATACACTGAAGAAAGTGTAGAATTACTTGTAACTCTCTAAAAGAAGATAGTCTCTTAAAGTCACTAGATTATAGGTCTCTACTGATTTTCCTCAGGGTCTCTAAGTCATACCTCTTTATTAATCTTAACTATGTACTATGTGCAAATGTCTCCTAAGAATTAAGCTTCATAAAATGTTTCAATACATGAATAATATGCAAAAACATCCATATGCACTTCCATTGAGAGGTTAAAATAGTAGAATTACTAAGTTTCTAAAAATCCAGTTCTCATCACAGTTAGGGAACTCTACCTCAAAGATTTTTCCTTTTTTTTTTTTCTTTTTTCAAAAATTCAAGAAAATCCAAAATCTCTATGTACATCTACACCCCCAACCTAAATGAAACATTGTAGTCAATGTTTGAAAACATAGTACCCTATATGAAAATGAAAAGATGTAAAAGACTGAGATTTGAAAAACATCTAGGTTGCCTCCCAAGGAGCTCTAAGTTTTACACTTTAGGCAAATGTAATGATGAGTGTAAGGATGGTGATCTACAAAATTCCTAGAGTATTCTAAGGTGGGTCATGATGATGTGGTGCCTCTAATAGTGTCTCTTTAATTTCAGATTAATCAGTTCTAAGAAAGACTTTTACCTCTGACCATTAACTTTGAAGATCTCGCCATCCTTCTCAATCTAGACGCCTCAATGAGGATATACTATGTGTACTATATAATGTCTAATCTATCAAGATCTGAATTTTCTTGGAAAGAGATGCAATCTTGAATTATACAACAAGACCTTTTGTCGAAGTGTGAAGGATTTTCTTAAGATTTGGCTATCATGCTTAACCTTCATTCATTCTTTGTATAGTCATGCAAAGTCATATGCATCCTTTCTCAATTCATCCAATTCTTTGAGTTGATGTGTTTGGTGAGTCCCAATGTCATCTAATTCAAAATTGAGATTTTTGATAGCCCAATATGCCTTGTATTCTAGCTCTACTGGTAAGTGGCATGCCTTTCCGTGGACCTGTCGGTGGGGTCACACACCTATTGGGGTTTTATAGGCAGTGTGGTAAGCCTATAAAACATTATTGAGTCTCACAGACTAGTCTTTCCTATTTGGATTGACCGTCTTCTCTAGAACATGCTTAATTTCCCAATTTGACACCTCTACTTGCCCACTAGTCTAAGTTGATATAGGGTAGCTATCCTATGGTTGATACCAAACCTTGAAAAAATAATTTCCTTTAAAAATTTTACCACTACCTTGTGGTCTTTACTTTTGCAAGTTACTACCTCTACCCACTTGGACATGTAGTTCACTCCCACTAGGATGTATAAATTCGTAAAATAAATAGGAAAGGGTCCCATGAAATCTATGCCCCAATCATCAAATGGCTCTATAATAAGGATTGGATTTAAGGGCATCCTATGTCTCCTCCCAAAACTTCTTATCCTTTGACACCTCACATATGTTGTGTAGTAAACATGTGAACTTTAAAAATTATGAACCAATAAAAACCACACTACAAAATTTTTGCAGTTGTCTTTCTAGACCTAAAATGACCCACACATGCATAATTATGATAGAAGATGATGATCTTACCATGCTCACAATTTGCTATGCATCTCCTTATCACCTGATCAGGATAGTATTTGAATAAGTACAAATCATCTCAAGTATTTGACCTTAGCCAAAAATCTTTTCCAATCTTATTTGGCCCAATGATTGAGCATTTGTCCTATAATAAGATAATTTACTATATCTCCATACCAAGGTAACTGGGAAGCATGCCTTAACTATCCATCTGGAAAGGATTCAATTATAGGCACATTATCGATAATGCGCTCCACCATTAATCTGGATAAGTGGTCTGCTACAACATTTTTGGAACCTTTCTTGTCCCGAATTTCCAAGTCAAATTCCTATAGCAAGAGTATACAATGGATCAACTTACGTTTCACACCCTTTTCAAAAAGGAGGTATTTTTGAGCCGCATGGTCCAAGTACACTATGAATGTAGACCCTAACAAGTAAGATCTAAACTTACCCAGAGTAAACACTACAGCTAACAATTCTTTTTCTATAGTCAAATAGTTAAGTTGCACGTCATTTAGTGTTTTACTAGCATAATCTATCTCATAAGAAAGTTGATCGATGTGCTGCCCCAAAGCAGCTCCAATAGCATAATCTAAACTATAACACATTATCTCGAATGGTTTGCACCAATCAGGTGGCCGAATAATGGGTGCAGAGGTCAACTCAACCTTTAGCCGCTCAAATGCTTTCTTATAGTCCTTATCAAAGTCAAAAGTAGCCTCCTTTGTCAGCAATTCAAAAGGGCTTGGCAATTTTGTTGAAGTCCTTGATGAATCTTTTGTAGAAGCCATCATGCCCTTCAAAGGAATAGATTTCTTTTACCGTCCTTAGTGGAGGAAGGTTGGTTGTTAAATCTGCCCTGGCTTATCTACCTCTATCCCATTGTGTGATATTATATGGCCTAAAATTATACCATTCAGCACCGTAAAATGGCATTTTTCCTAGTTCAATACTAAATTCTTCTCTTTACACTTTTCAAGAACTAACTTCAAATGGTACGGGCACTCATCAAAAGAAGACCCAAATACTGAGAAGTCTTCCATGAACACCTTGAGAAACTTTTCTACCATCTATTTATAACTGGAATATTCATCTAGAAAACAATAATAACTTTGTTCAGCCAACCCTCAAGCATTTGGTCAATAAAAAAATGAGGAAAGTGGTCTTTCCTCATGACTACATTCAATTTTCAATAATCAATGTAGACTCTCCACCCTATGGTCATGTTAGCGGGTACTAGCTCATTCTAGACTACCGTTGACCTGGATTTCATAGGTACAACCTGAATGGGGCTGCCCTAAGTGTTGTCAGAGATAGGGTATATGATGCCAACATTTAAAAGCTTAAGGACTTCATCCCTGACCACGTCCTTCATGTGGGGATTAAGTAGTCTTTGAGTTTTTTTAAAGGGTTTAGAATTTTCTTTCAGAGTATCCTGTGCATGCACACAGCTGGACTAATCCATTTGATGTTTGCTATGGTCTATCCCAGAGCAGTCTTATGTTCCTTAAAAACATCAAGCAATTTTCCTTCCTATTCCTTGCTAAATCAGAGCCTATTATTACAAGTAATGATTCATATGGTCCTTGATAAGAATACTTGAGGTTATTGGGCAAGGGCTTTAGGGCTAGAGAAGGTGGTTGCTCTATGGAAGGCATAGATAATGTGTAGTGTAGTAGCTTTTTGACCTAGATTTAGACAGCTCCTTTTGTCCAAGTTTAACTACCACATACCAATCATGTAAGCAAATGTATAGACCTCAACAAACATCAACAACAAGTGTGGAAAAATCACTTAGATTTTATATATCCACTATAACCATATGCTCATAAGCCACTAGAATGGTAATAGATCTCTTGCTTCAAAAAAGATCCTACAAGCTTGAAACCATAATTCTCTTACTACTTGATTTTAAATTAAGCTTTAAGGGTTGGGATCATGAACATACAAGGAATTTATTTGATTATCTTATGACAGTTCTTATGGGGCCCTTACTATTAATGTGCACATCTACCATGAAGCAATTAAACATCTAATGTAATTACAAGGAAAGGAAGCTAATGCCTACTTAAATGCTATTTATTAAAGGGTCAATACCATAACAAACAAGACACTATAACTAGATAAAGCAATTAAAGGCCTAATGCAATTACATGGAAAGGAAGCTAATGCCTACTTATATGCTATCTATTAAAGGGTCCACACCATAACAGACAAGATACTATAACTAGATAGGCTATGGCTTAGTTATAGTTGAGCTCGGGCTAAACTTTGTTAAATAGGTGCAAACTAATGCATCAACCCTAAACAATATGCAACAAGTTATAGTAAATGACCCTAAACTATATGAATTACACTACCATCCATAATGCAAATTACACTAAATGTAATTACACTAGGAAAATAAAAGAGAGTGAGAAAACCATATAGTGGGGTTTCCAGAGAAGATCAAGTGTTGGCCACCATACCCCACACTTAGCCTATATTATTACAACCCATTTAAAATAAATAATTAAAATTAAGATCATAATCGGGCCTCAATGCAAGTTCTTTCAAAAGTAAAAAAATATAATCTAGGAAAGCAAGGAAATCCTAACAATGCCAATGAAGCTTTGGCCCACAGGATCGTCAAAATCAAAGAAATATGTCAATTTGTGAGGAATTAAGCACACATGCAAGAATGATGCAAAAACCTTAATATAATGCAACTTAAAACTAAACTAGAGATAAACAATCTAAAAAAAGATCCAATTACAAATTTGTTGTGATTTCTCAGTTATGACACCAAAAGCTTGTAGCTTCCTAATTAATGTGCATGGAGTTAAAAACATAAATTAAAGGAAACTTTCTAAAAATAAAGATCTTGAATAAAATTAGAACTTTCCTAATTAATGTGCATTCAATAAAAGGAACTAATGCAAAACTATAATGACCTAATCTAAGAACTTAAACTAAGGAAACTTGCTAAAAATAGCCCTTTCTAAAAGCAAAATTTAGAAACTAATTAACCTAAGATGCAAAACAACTAAATTCAATAACCTAAATTGGAATTGATCAAATGAACAACCAACTAACTAAGAAACCTAACTCAATCACCATGTGTGACCCATGAAGTTGTGCTCATGGTTCATGGAGTGACAAAGAAGGTTAGAATGCATGAACAAAAGCTTGTGCACATGGATTTAAATATATCATTAACTAAACAACTTAAAAAGCTAAATGGGTTCCTAAGAAATCAAGCAAATAAGATGCATGAACCTATAAAAGATGAGCATGAAATTTTAATTGAAACTACACTAGAATGTTGCTTATAACATTTTAAATGGATTTGGACATAGAATTAGACATGATGTGCAATATTCAAGAAGCATATCAATCATTTTAGAAAAAAAATTTAACATTAGGCATCAATAATGAAATTGCTCATTAACTAATGGGATTTATAAGTGAAAAATACATAAAAAAAAAAAAGTGGTGCATGTACATGGTGTTAAGAACAAGAAATATGCACACTTTTCAAGCTGTAAATTCAACCAAAATATATGCTTAAACACTCTTCGATACAATCCAATGTTCATCAACTATTCCAAGATATCATGCATAAAACCAAAGGGAAAAAATCAAGAGAACAAGAGCATGAACATGCAAACGAACAAGAGCAAAGATAGATCTCAACAAAGCTAGGAAAAAGAAGGCAATGGAAGGGGAATAAGATTGATTCAAGACTACTTTTCTCTTGGCAATCACTACAAGAGAAAAGAGGCCTTGGATCAAGGAAAACTAAGTAAGAAAAACTAAATAACTTATATACAAAACTCAAAAGAAATCAAAGAAATGAAACAAAGCAAGGAAACTAACTAGGAAAAGAAGTTTAGAACTAAAGAGAAAGAAGCTTGACAAAGGCATGGAGGACCAGTAAGCAATAGCCAAGATGAAACACAATAAGAAGGAAGCACCACTTTTCAAGGAGAAAGTGGTGCCTCTCCTATTAGCCTTTGTGCGAGGGATTTCATGGGGTTTTATAGAGGTCATGGGGTTTTATAGAAGTTATTGGGTTTCTAAAAATTAGAAGAGGATACTCTAAGGAAAGAGGAAAGATGAGATAAGCTTTAAAGGGTAGAATCTACATAGAACTAGGAAGTGGAGTATAGGTTATGAAGTGTAAAATCGTTGAAACTCAAAATAGGAAGTGGAGTATAGATTACTTTGATGGCTCCTTGATTGATGGCTTGAGTGGCTTGTCATCCTTTAGCATGGCTTATATGGCTTAGGTGTTGTAGGTTGCTTGCATGCATGGTTTCAATTCTAATGTAAAGGAGGTGACATTGCATGGCTTTTGCATGGACCCATTCTAGTCACCTCCGAGTCTTCCAATTGCTTTCTTGCTTGAACCTTGATTGAACTGTGGAATGATTAAATTAGGCTTCTCTTTTGATCTTGATCTTCAATTCACATCTTGATTAATCTTTGCCATTGGATCATTTTCTGGATACTTATAAAAGACTAAAACCCTAATTAAAATCTAATTTTTTTTATAATTCACATAATTACTCTAAATTATTAGGTAAAAAAAAGATGCATTATAAATTTTTTTTAAAAAGCCTAGAAATAATACTATAATTTATAACACATGGACAAGTAATTGGGTACTTCTTATACAAAATTGAATACTTATCACGAGCTTCCTAGGACTCAATGATTGTTGCCCTACAACTCATGGGATAAGGTAACAATGAACACTCTTCTATCTATGCTGGGGTTTAATGGCCTAGAGGAGAGAGAGAAAGGACACCAACAATTCTTCTCATGTAAAAACTTGGCTAGAACTAAAGGGTAAGGATTTTTTAAGTCCAACTAGTTTCAATATAAGAATAGATGTTTAAAGAGAAAGGTACAAAACCTTACCTTTATGGCACATTACATTTTGTTCGCTAGTTCTTGATCATACTTCAAAAGTGGTGAAGGAGACTAATAAAGGAAAGAAGATTAGGCCATGTTGAGTTTGTGGCCTAGTGGGCCATGCCAACTACACAAAGAAAGCAATGGTGGGGGATAAAGTTCCAATAGTGATGGCAAGAGCATGGGAAAAGACATTGTTTGAATGATCATTGAGGAGCTATTAGCTAGATTGGATGGTTACTAGACAGTGATACCACCTATCACCTAATGAAGGCTAAAGAACTTTTCTTAGAATCCAAAGAGAAGAAGGTGTGCTACTACACTGGACGGTTTTAATGACAGTTAAAAACATATATCGAAGAAATTCCAAAACTATCTTTTATCCAATTATCTTTGAAAATCTATTAATAAAGAAGACGTTTTTAAATTGTCTTTAAATGTTGAACTTTTAGTCAAGTTCACCATAAAGGGTTTATATATCTTATTTCTATCATCGTGTCCATCTTTCAATATTCATATTCAAATAATCATTTTCTTTGCACATTTTCATTTTCTCATACTATCATTGCATACGAGGCATTTATGTTCATTAAAGTTGTATATACGTAACCAAAGTTGGTGTTCAATTCTCTAAAGTCGTCAATCTAATGGAGCTATCATAAATCAAGATTATGTATTTGAAAATACCAATATATTTAATATCATTTCTTAGTCCTTTTTCTTAAGAACTTATCTACAATCATGTCTAAATTCATGATCTAAAATCAAATTACTATCATATATCAAACACTTCTTCTATACCAACATTAAACTTTTCATATGTCAAAATTTTGATACTAATCCTTAATAATACCTCAAAACTATCAGTAGTAAGTATCCACAATATGTTCAACTAATACTAAAAAATTTTAACTTCCAAGATATTCCTTTACTGTGATCATCTCCTATTTCATCATGACTCACAAACAAAAATTATACATTAATTATCTTTCTTTTCAAGAGCTTCATACACACTGTCCAAATTAAGACTTGAACCCTTAGGAGATTAACTATAAATAGATCTTCAATCACTTGACAATATCTTCACACGAAGATATTGACTCGTGCACTTTTATATGTTGATCTTTTACTTCAAGGAGTATGCCAATATATAAGAATACTCTTTTTTTTCTTTTTTACTCTCACAAGGATCAAACTCTACTTGATGGTATATGTTCATAATTCGACACTTCTACATGAGTTAACTATTTAATTCATATTATTTCTAACACTCACTTTAGATTGTTATATCAACTTTGGACTTTTAAGGTTGACTATGAGTGGATGAACCTGGCTCCAATACCAACTGTGATAATTTGAGTTTTTATAACACTTTTTCACAATTATTTGTGAAATGTAAGGACCCAAGTTTTGAAAAATATTTAGAAAACAAATAGCAAAAAAAATTTCCTTGAAATACATTTCAAAACCCTGAGTGTCATCTTTTGACTCCTCATTTATTATCTAATTTAATCTGAATTTAAATTTTATAAGCAAAATAAATTTTCTTTTCAAGTAATACTTTTTCAGGATCCATCCAGTCAATAGCCACAATCCTTATATTATCACAATTAAAGTTCAAATACATCAATTATACATATACAATCCAAATGTCATCATTGGAATAATATCCAATAATTAAAATATACCCATGCCCTAAACTATAAATAAATCAGCAATCAACTACTCACTCGATTCTCCTTTACTCCTATTTATTTGAATTTAAATTTTGGATATTATAAATATTCAAGCATTTACAATATCTTAGCAAGCTATGAATGATAGGGGTGAAAACTTAGAGAAATATTTGTTTTCACATTTTAATAATCATTTCATTGTATCAAAACATTGTGCATCAATAAGTTGTACGATTAAAATAAGATAATATCAAACTTTAAAATATATAATTCTCAAAAAATTTCATGTAAATACCATTAATAAATCAATCAATGCAATATCATATACAAATCACAATCTAAATCTCAAATAAAAATTCTAAATAGATGTAAGCGTGATGAATAAATCTAGTGATGCAATCTCATGTGCAAATCACAATTAGAATCATGAATAAACATTTTCAATAGTAGTATGAGTTAAATAATATCAAACTTATAAAATAGTAATATATAATTATTAATAGTCATTCCCCAACTATACGGGTCCCACATATATCCAATCACTACTTAGTCCACATATCCAGTTACCACTAGGTCCAGATAATGGTCTTGAGTACTCATATCGGGCATATCATCATGCCATATAGTTATAGGTACTATCACTCACTCGTGCTCATAGTACCAAGTCATAGAAAAATAAGCACACATGCTATTACTTAGTAATACTCATAGCACTATGCTAAAATCATGGAGTGCTATGTTGTAGTGCACATCTCCATTGGGATCCATTTCCAAGATTCACTGAGACTAAGTGTGGAATAATTCATAGTCTATATGGGAGATAGACAGTCACAATGTAGCCTTCCCATAATTGTCATCACTTGACTTGTGACCTCGCTATGGGTAGGTGTCCATATCATAACTTTCAAAGAGCTGATGGCCAAACCCTATTACTCTCCTAGCATGGTATCCATAAGGCCCACGTCTAAAACAAATCCATCATGGCTCCATGCTTGAATATAATAAAATCATCAAGCCTATCCATTATAAATCCATAAAAATACTATATCATATACATGATTGGTACCACATGCCAAAATCAAGTTCTTTTAGCTTTGAAATCAAATAATTTGGAAATAAAACATGCAATATATTGTCAAATCATGATTTCTAAACAAATTACATGCATTTTGAATAAACATATGATACTATAGCATAACTATATTGGAGTATAGACTAGGCAAATATAGGTTAATGTCATGAGGACTCCTTGATAAATAAGAATTAATTAAAATTAAGTTGCTTTAATCTAACCTAGCCAACAAGGAAAGAAAGGAAGAATTCTAAACTAAAGTACATTAATCTACAACCAAGCTTTTCTCATCTCCTTAACCTAACATGCTATAAACCCAATGAAATCCTCAACCATTCTTAGAAATTAGATGAATCCTTGAATACCATTAGAAGGTGTTCTTCCTTTTCATTTATTCCTAAATCCCAAAAGAAGAAATGATGAAAAGATGGAAAGTTAGACAAAGATGATGGTTGTGATGAAGTGGAAGATGGAGGGTGTGTAAAGTGAAGGAAGGGAGTAGGTTGAATGGGAAATGTAATGTAAAGAGTAAGGAAAAAGAATAAAAATAATGGGAGAAGAATAAGATGGGAGACAAAAAGAAAGGAAAGTGGAGATGGAAGAGCTTCCTTACCTATAGTCAAATGGATGAACTTTGATATTGTGGGAGCTTTGGTAAAGGTAATCTCTCTTCCTTTATTTGTCCTAAATTTAGCTTTTAAGTACAAGGATAAGGAAAGAGATAAAACTTTTTCTTCTTTTTCAACACTTATTTATAGAGTTTAAGGTAACTCCATTGATGCTTGTCCTAAGCTCAAATGAAAAAGGAGGAGGGTCTTGTGTCAAATGCTAGCCGGCAAGGAAGAAGTTGAAGATGATTTTGTTATTTCTTTCCTACTTGCAAATGAATATGTGTATATTAGTTTGTAAGTAAGAAATGAAAATCATCTTCAGCTTCTTAGAAGTATGGCAACCCTAACAGGACATGAATAAAAAATTGACATTCCCTAAAGCTATGGCATCTCTCATAAGCGATGCACTGCATCGGATCCTGGGTGCAGTGAAAAATGGGCAAGGTGCTAGGGCATTCCCCTAGAAGCAAAGCACTACATTGGATACTAGGTGTAATGGAAAATGGGCAAGGGTTGCTAGAGCATCCCCTTGAAAGCAATGCATTGCATCAGAACCCAGGTGCAATGAAAAGTGTGCACGGGTTCATGCCATGGAGGTCAAGAATTGTGCGAGTAAATAGGATATCCCAAGAGCATAAGATTCATAATGCCACATGGAATATAAGGACATTGACAAGTAATATTTTGGAGTTACTAGATACAATGAAACGTAGGAGAGTCAACATCACTTGTATCCAAGAAACCAAGTGGAAAAGGGGCTAAAACTAGAGAAATTGATGGGTATAAACTCTAGTACATAGGAAAGGATAATAACAAAAATGGTGTAGGACTAATAGTGGATAAAGAATTAAAGGATAAAGTTGTGGAAGTTAAAAGAAATAGTGATAGAATTATAATAGTAAAACTTGTTCTAGAAGAGCATACCATAAATGTCATAAGTGCATACGCACCACAAGTAGGGTTAGAAGATATAATCAAGAGACAGTTTTGGGAAGATATGGAGGGAGTCATGTAGAAAATTCCGAACATTGAGTGGATACTTATAGGATTAGACTTAAATGGCCAGGAAAAGAAAAGGAAGGATATGATAGGATACATGGCAGGTATGGTATAGGAGAACAAAATGATATGGGGGAAACTATCCTCGATTTTGCTTTGTTATATAACCTAACCATTGTAAATATATTCTTTAAGAGGAGGGATGAATGCTTAATAACCTTTAAAAGTGGACTTTATAAAAGCTAAATAGACATTTTTTATACTTAGGAATACTGAAAGTTCAGTGTGTAAGGATTGTAAGTTGATACCTGGTGAGGGTTTAACCTCACAACATAGGTTAATGGTTATAGACATCCATATTAAAAGATGGAAGAAAGGAAATGAACTTAATAGGTATCCAAAAACTAAGTGGTGGAACTTAAAAGGAGATAAAATAATCTCATTCACAAATAAGTTGATGGTAGAAGGAAACTAGAACTATGAAACAGAAGTAAACACCATGTGGACTAATATGGCTGAGTCCATCAAGAAAGTGGCAAAAAATGTCTTTGGAGTATCTAAAGGTAAAAGGAAATTAGTAAAGGAAACATTGTGGTGGAGTGGAGCAATGCAAAAGATTATCAAAGAAAAACGGGCGTGTTTTAAAGCATGGCAGAAGACTAGAAATAATGAAAACTATGAATAGTATAAAAATGCTAAAAAAGGGTTGCTAAGAGAATAGCAAATGAGGCTAAACTTAAGGCATATGATGACCTCTATAGTAGACCAGGAACAAAAGAAGGCCAGAAAGATGTGTTTAAACATGCAAAAATAAGAGAATAGAAGGGTAAGGACTTAGATCATGTTAAGTGCACTAGAAGTGATGATCAAAGGTTACTAGTCAAAGATGATGAGATCAAACAAAGATGGGCAACTTACTGTCAAAATTTGTTAAATGATAATGGCTCTAAGAATATAAGGATTGAAAATACTTCAAGCCTAAATCACATTGGACATTATAGATATAAATGTAGGATTAGAATATCTAAAGTGAAAGAGGCCTTGCAAAAGATGAAATCAGGAAAGGCCATGGGGCCTGATGGTATACCAATAGAGGTTTCGAAGCATATGGGAGATACTAGAGTAGTTTTATTGACAAAGTTGTTTAACAAGGTTATAAAATCAAAGAAAATGCCAGATGAATGGAGCAAAAGCTCTATTGTATTAATTTATAAGGATAAAGGAGACATACCTAGCTGCAATAATTACTGGGAGGTCAAACTTATGAGCCACATTATGAAACCTTTTAAAAGAGTGATTGAGAAGAGACTATGGTATGATACAAGTATATTAGAGAACTAGTTTGGTTTCATGCCTGGGAGGTCTCCCATGGAAACTATTTTCTTACTAAGACAATTGATAGATAAATATACGGAAAGGAGGAAAGACCTCCACATGGTCTTTATCAACTTAAAGAAAGCTTATGATAGAGTCCCTATAGAGTTAATATAGATGGTGTTAGGCAAGAAAGGGTTTCAATGTGGTATATAAACATAATTAAAGATATGTATGAGGGAGTGGGAACAAATGTTAAGACCATTAGTGACGAAATTGGTGATTTTCTTATCACTGTAAGATTACACCAAGGATCGGCATTGAGCCCATACCTTTGCATGTTGGTTATAGATGAGTTAACAAAACATCTACACGAGAAGATCCTAGGGAGCATGATATTTGCAGATGATATAGTCTTACTTGATGAGACAAGCATGGCTATAAACATAAAGCTAGAGTTATGGGGCGAAGAATTAGAATCTAAAGAATTTAACATCAGTTAAACCAAGACAGAATATATGGAATGCAATTTTAGCAAGGAGAGGAGTAAGAGTGGAACAAAAGTTAAGATTGATTAGAAGAAGTCCCCATAAAAGACTACTTTTAGTACCTAGGATCAATGATTCATGAGAGTGGAGAGATTGAGAGGGAGGTTACCCAGAGAATCCAAGTGGGTTGGAACAAATGGAGATGTGCACATGGAGTTTTGTGTGATCGGTGGGTGCCACTCAAACTAAAAGGAAAATTCTATAGGATGGCCATAAGGCTGGCCATGCTCTATAGATCAAAGTGTTGGATAGTTAAGGAACATCATGTTCATAGGATGAGAGTCGCTAAAATGAGGATGATGGGATGTATGAGTGGCAAGACAAGAAAGCATAGAATTAGGAATGAAAACATTAGAGAAAACTTAGGGTTAGCACCAATAGGTAACAAGATGAAGTAGATTAGACTTAGATGGTTTGGACATGTCCAAAGGAGACCAAAAATGAAAATTGTTCGAAGGAGTGAGGCAATGCAAGTAGAAGGTTCTAAAAGGGAAAGGGGAAGGCCCAAAAGAAAGTGGATAAAAGTGGTGATAAAAGATTTTAAAACTTTGAGACTAAATAAAGCCATGGTACTTTATAGGGATGAATGGAGGAATAAGATTCATGTGGCTGACCACAAATTGGGATAAGGTCTTAATGATGATGATTTATAGAGTTTAAGGAGTGGAAGGCCTAATGATGGATAGTAAAGATCTAAGACACTTAATTTGATTTCAATGAAGGGCTAGATGATGGAGGTGCTTCTTTTTTTTTTCTATATATGGGAGTGGGATGGAAATAGGAAGGGAATACAATGGGAAAGGAAAGAAATAAGAAGAGGAAAGGCTAAGGGAGATGGGAATAAGTGGGGAAAGGAAAGAAATAGAAATAGGAAGAAAGAGCAGCTTAGGAGGGAAGAAAGGAACGTGGAGTGGATTTAGTAAGTGTATCCAAGGGGGAGGTCTCTTTTTATAATGTGAGATAATGGGTGGAAGATGGAAGGTGGTGAGAAGAAAATAAAAGGAAATAAGTTAGTGGGAAGGCAAGGAATAAGTAGAAAGGGAAATAGATGGAAATAAAAGAGAAAATCAAGGGATCTCAAAACTACAAAATGCTAGAGGACTTTGGAATTCAAGTAGGTGTATGTGATTTGTTTTTAGAAAACCATCAGATGTATGACCATCAGATGATGATGGGTAGTTGAGAACTTCTTTTACTTAGAGTTTTGGGTTGACTTTTTAGCATTAGAAAGGTGGCTAGGGTTTTGATCTTTTCAATACTTCATTCTTAGCTATTAGATGGTGCTTACCATCTTTAATTGGATGAGATCCATTCATGACATGTAGACCTTCTTTAAGCTTCATTTTCTCTCTACCATTGGATTTGATAAATGACCTTAATTCCTTAGAGTTCTCTTCATGTATTTCCTACATGACCAAGTGTATTTCACCATCTTTTCATGGATAAGATGACAAATCATTGGTTGATCTTCTTACTTTGGTTGAGTAGGAGAGACAAAATAAGTAAAAAGTCTTCATGTGAGTCCTAATCTTGTTTTATTTATGAGAAGCTTTCATTGTATATGATCCCATTGTATATGAATTAAACTTCTTCTATAAGCTTCCTAAGTTGGTGAAATGTATGCATATGTGCATGAATTAAAATTTGCCACCTTTTCACCCTCATTTGAGTAGAAGTTGTGCATAGGTTTTTTGACCATTCTAACTTTGAAAGTGACACCCAATGATTATTCTAAACCTCCAAGATTTCATTTTTGACATGTGTGACCTATGATATAGCTCGAAAAGTGAAATTGATATTTTTGGGGTAAACTTGGTAATTTCTTGTATTTTTTCATTCATACCCTCAACTTGAAAAATAGTAGAATTAACCCTATTTAGTAATAATTAAGTTTTTTTTTTTAGACTAAAACCTTCTAAATATATAGATATTTATGTAATATTTCTATATATATCAAATACCCCTAGACTTAGATTTTGCTAGTCCTCGAGCAAAACTACTAAAAAGAAATAAAGAAATCTAAAAAAGCAAATCCTAACCACTTTCGCAGGTGTTGTCATCTGCATTTAGCATATGTGAAAAGCCTTTAGACTCCTAGGTTACCCTTAGTGGATGAGTTATAATCTACTAAGGGTTTCTAGAAATGCTACCCATGAACATTTTTAAAAATCTTATGAAAGTCCTTCATTTTTCTTAGAGAATTTGCTTATATTTAGCTTATATTAAACCATTAACTTTAGGATGCTAATAGAAATGAATAACAATTCAAAATCCTATCCTTATGTTAAAGATATCCCATTAATTCATCAAGTCTCAGAATGTGAGTATGTGAGTATAGCCAACATATATGCAATTATAGGTCTCCGATGAATTATAACCTAAATTACCATCCAAATGTATCCTTTTAACTTTAAATCTCATGGGATATATTTAACACTTAAAAATAAGTCACTCAAAAAGGGTAAATATCTCATTAATATTGGAGTAGAATAATGTTCATCAAGTTCAAGACTCTTACATATTCCATACAAAAGAATGATAACTCAGAAATAATGATAATAATTGCCTTATGAAAGGATATCAACTATTAAGGAATAGTACACTCTATCAAATTCCTTACTTATTCATAACCATATGCAAGTCACAATCCTTCTAAGATCAAGTTAGGACTTTCTATTAGGACAAAACATAGGATTAGGATACGGTTATCAAAAGAATGGGTATAAAGATAAACAAAGGCTGTTTGGAAGATATGTAAAGGTCTTCTATGAGTGTATTCACAACTTTCCTTTTCTCCTCTCAAGAATGAACATTTCCTTTTCATTGGCCATCTTATTGTTGATTTTTCTTTATTTTTCCTTTTCATTGGCTATCTTTTTAGCCCTTTTCTATGCTTGTCTCTTGAATTGTATTGTTCATACTTTCTTCAAGATATTTCTTCAACCATCTCTACATATTACCAAAAGAATTAGGCAATGGATACATTATAGGGTTTTAATCTGGTTAATGGTTGATTGGTTCACAAATAAAAAGCTTCTTTCAAAGGTTCAAAGAGTTTAACTAGTGGAAAATAACTTTGAGAAGTAAGGCTCTAGTTTTAGTAAGGATGGCTTCTATCATTTTCTAGGTTTCATGTGACTTAAACATAATCATAACTCAAGAGATAATTGGTGTAGTCTATCAAATGTTTCTAAATAGTTGACCAAAGCAAGAATAATGAGACTAACGAGGAAATTATAACCGATGAAGAAAATTTTAAATTAATTTATACCTTAAAAAAGAAAGAATGGATCTAAGCTCACATGGGTTAATAGTCTCCACAAATCTTCTTGAGGATCTCTGGGTTATTTTTTCTCTTCAACTTAAACCATATATATATATATATTGTGTAGTGAATATTTTGAGTTTAATTTTTCATGTAATACTTTAGAAAAATAATAAAATAGTGAACTAATTACATACAAATCTATTAATGCTAAAGTTTAGAAGACATATTGAATAGTCAAAAACCTAAATTCTCATCTTTGTAAAAGAAATTTTCATAAGTTTTTCTCAAATGTTTTGAAATTTTTCTATTTTTTGAAAAAGAAATAACATAGAAATAACTAATAAAAACATTGGACACATCAAAATTTAAATACCCTACCCCCAGATATAAAACTAAACATTGTCCTCAATGTTTTAAAAGCAAAGCATGGACAAATGGAATAACCGAGTCAAGGAATAAGGGTTAGAATCATATTACTTGCACTCCAAGGGTAGTGCATTAATCAGTTGATATACCTAAAGATGCAAAGTATACAATGATGATGCAAATGCAACTCTATGAAACCTAAACTAAACTAACTAATCTATTAACCTAAACTAACTATGAAAGAGTTCCTAAAGAACTCACTCCATTTCAGAATTTCATGATAGTCTATGTACATTCTCCACCTATATATGTATGGTGGGGATAATAATATAGCATAATGGACCATAGTGAAAAAGAATTTATTTATACCAACTCAAGAGGACTTGGCTTTGATTGGTCAAATTGGGTATATGAGATGCCAATATTAAAAAGCAGAAACATTCCTCCTCTCTTACATCTTTCTGAGTGTTATGATTAAGGTCTCTTTGCATTTCCCTAAAAGAATCTTCATGTTCCACTTGATGCAGAGAAGTAATAGAGCTTATACCCTCTTGATTATCTTTTGTACACCCTAGTGCTTGTTGATGTTCTCCATAAATATCATTGACTCTCCTTCATGTTCTGTAGTAACAAAGAAGGTTTTAGATGAACTTAAGCTCTCACATTAGGTATCATCGTGTAATAGTGATAGGTTCAAATCAGGTGTGTCTTTTGCAAAGAAAGGCTTAAATGGAAAGTTAGGATCTGTGAGCAATCCAACACAAGCCTTCCATTTCAAAGTATCCATTAATCGTGCAGTATTAAGTAAACCATTCACTTTGTCAATAGAACTATCTATATCAAGATGATCAAAACTAAAATGATCTAAACAAGCCTCTAGAGAACTAATCTGGAGGATGATTAGCATGGTAGACTCAGTATTATATTTACTTTATAAAGTCAAAACTTGGTAGTCCTCTATTAAAAACATTAATCTTAATGTCCATGTTTCCAAAGGACAACTACATGATTCAATTCTTACAATTGATTATTGCATTTGATGTGGCAAAGAATGGCCATACCAAAGTGACTAGAATTTGACTACCAGAGTCTACTACAATATGTGTATCTAAGACTAAAAAGTCTACTAAAAATAAGAACTTATCAACTTAAAACAATACATCCTTTACCACACCACATGGAACTTTGATTGACCTATCAACAAATTGTAGTATGGTGGTAGTCCTTTTTATCCCACCTAAACCTAACTCCTTATATACATAATAAGATAATAGGTTAACACTAGACCCTAAATCATGTAATGCCTTATCAATTTGTGTTTCCAATTCAAACATGATATGATGGGGTACCCTAGATATCTATACTTCACTAGGGTGTTGAGTTATAGGATTGAGCTTGCTTGCTTGGCAAGATATGTTCTCTTCTACACTTGATATTTTCTCTTGCATGTGCAAAGATTTTTTAGAAATTTGGCCTAAGAAGGGGTGTCCTTGGTTGTATTAAGTAGTGGAATATTGATGTTGAGATATTTAAATACATCCATTAACTTATCAAAATTATTCTCCTTCTTAGCCATTTTTAATCAATGAGGAAATGGAGCCTTTGAAATATAATGCAGTTCAAGATTAGGGTGGGGAGAAGTAGGAGGTGGTTGTTTCTTCTCTTTTTCCCTTCCTATTCTTAATAAGGCTATTATTGTCCTCAACTTGCTTGTTTTCCTTAGTCAGCTCTACCTAATTATCTATTGTCTTTTCACTCCTAAGTGTGGCTATGGATTCAGTCAGTTCATGAAATGGCCGCTTACTAGAAGTTGTGCCAATCCCATACTATTCCTTAAGGTTGGGCATAGGTTGACTAGGAAATTGCCCTTATTTCCTATTAAAAAAAAATGTAGTTAGTAGACCCATTTAATACTCCAATTGAGTGACAAATTGCGAGTGAGTCTACTTTGTTTCTTTAACATCACTACTTTAATCTTCTTTATTTTTATAAAAAAATCTCAAAGTATCTTTTAAAACCTATTTCCACTATTGTGGAAGAAATAGCTATTATAGTACAAGCTATTGTGGAGTTGCAACTCTAGGAAAAGGATGATGATGGAGGATCCTAGATGATCGTCCCTAATTATTTTAAGACTAAGAAATTGGGATGTCTAGCCCATTTGGGTTTGTAAATCTTAGAATAGGGGTTGCTGCTAGGATTTGTGGATGAATTTAATGCATTCACTTGCTTCAAAAGTTTTTTAGGGAATGTGAAGTTGGAGGGTCATAAAGTGGTAGGGTGTGTTGTATTAGAACAAATTATAAACCTCGGGGTGGAGGCTGCATAGTGAATTCTATGCAACACAACTTCTAATTTAGTAAGAAGATTATCAATCTTATCCAACCTATTTATCACTGTGGTTATTTTATTATAGAGGTTAGCACTAGCCCCTATCTCACATATAGTGCCTTTTCCTCAAGGTTGTAGAAATCTTTTTGTTCGATTAGAAAATTCCCATTGTTCAGAATTTTCAAATAATGTTTCAAAGAAGTTCCATGCCTCCAAATCACTCTTAGTCTAGAGTGCCCCACCACTAGTACCATTAGTTATATGTCAATTCTGTGGGGTAAGACCTTGATAGAAATATTGTATTAACTACTATTTCTTAAAATCGTAGTGTAGACAATTGAGTAATAAGTCCTTTCATCTTTCCAGCATTCATAAAAGTGATCACCCTCTTTTTGTTGAAAACTTACAATTTCTCTACAAAGGGCATTGGTTTTGTAGATGGGAAAAAATTTGTTTAGGAATTTCCAAGCTAATTGCTCCCAAGTAGTGATAAACCCTACTTCTAATGAATTTAGCCAAGCTTTCAATCCATCTTTTAAAGAGAAGGGGAATAACTGCAACTTAATAGAGTCTTCAAAAAAGTTTTGATATCTAAATATAGGACGAATATTAAGGAATTCCTTGACATGATAGATCCTCATTATCTAGACAATAAAAATTTGTAAGAAAGTTATACAACACTTGGTCTTAATCTTTTATAGGTATTAAAATGATGATCCAATGGCTAAGATCAATCAAGATGTGAATTGAGGATTAAGATTAAACTAGAGAGTTATACCAAAATTTCATCATTCCAATGATCAAGCAATGGTTAATATTATTCTAAGTGAAGCAATTGGAAGAGTTCATGATAACTAGCCTTAGACCCTTGCAATTCCACTTTGCATGGGAATTCAATCTATGAGAGCCACCTAAGACATCAAGGAAAACCTAGGAGAAGCCAAGAAAGCCAAGCCATTGAAATCAACAATGTGAGCCATGAAGTCAAGCTATAGGAGTCATCAAGCCTTATAAGCTATGCCCCATGGAGCCACAAGATTGGAGGAGGATTTCAAGCACTTATACATTGAAAAAAAAATTGTGAAATTCAAATGGGATTAGTAAGAGGAATGTTAACTTGTCAAATATGGAAGATATGTACACTAAGGTGGACCAATGGGAGAAGAATCATTGAACTCTATCTTTGTTTTTCTTCCTTTCTTTATTCTCTATGTATATTCCCATCTTTCCTTATCTTTCCCTCTTTTTATCCCTCTTTCCTCTTCTTTCCTACCCTTCCAAGTGAAATATCTTTTAAGGAAGGGAGCTCCATGCCAATCCAAGTTCTATGCGCTCTTTTCCTTCCTTGTTTTCCTTACTTGTTTGATTCTAGTTTGTGATTTAGATCCTTATAATCAAGGGCCACTAATCTCTTATAGTGATAGGCAAGAGATAGTAGTCTTTGGATTAAGTCATTGGTTCTTTGTTGTTCCTTTAATTCCTTGTTTTTTATTACTTATTTCCTTAGCCATCTTTTGATTCCATTCCATATCTATTTCCATATCTTTCTCTTCGTTTCACAAGAAAGCTACCTTGAATACCTATTGAATAATGAGTGTTGAATTGAGATTTTGGGTTATTTTCATGTTCTAGAAGAGGGCATAATTTTCTTTACATGTTATTGTAATATGCGCACCAATTTTTGTATGAATTTCAATTCAATAAAGCCTATGTTTCATGTGCAAGTTTCCTTGATTATTTCTAACTATTTAAGTCCTTTAAATATTGTGTTTCATGCTTGTAGTTTCATTGTTAGTTATCATGAAGGTGTTTTGAGTTAATTTTCTTTTGATCTCTCCAAGAATCATGCTCACCATGCTCATTTACCTTACTTGTTTCATGCACACTTCTTCTCATATGGGCTCGTATTAAGTTTTTTATGCATGTTTCTTGCTTAGTTTAGTTCATATTTAGGTTCCTTAATTCATTGTTATGTTTATTTGCATGTTAGTTAGCTTTAGAAAGTTTTTTTGCTTAGTTTTATAAAGTTTTATTTTTAGTAAGTTTTCTTAGACTAAGTTTCTTACATTAGGTCCTTCTAGTTTTGCATTATTTTCTTTATTAAATGCATGTTAGTTAGGAAAGTTTCTAATTTAATTTAAGATCTTTATTTTTAGAAAGTTTTCTTTAGTTCATGTTTCCTTTTTCATGTTGTTTAAATTATAGTTTAATCAATACAATCTTTCTTAGGCTAGGATAAGTGATTTAATCAAGATCTAATCAACATACAATTCCCTAAGATTCCTCATGGAATTGACCTCACTCACATACATCTACTACAATTGATTCATTAGCTTGCAAATAATTTTAAAACATACACCAAGTTTTTTGTGCCATTGTTGGGGAATTGAAACGAATTTTTTTATTGGATCTTTGTTTAGATTTTTTATCTCTAGACATAGTTTTAGGTTGTATTAGATTAGGATTTTGCATTCATATTTACATATTTTGCTAATTCCTCAAAAATTGACATATTTATTTGATTTTGTTTGAGACGAATTTGGCAAAAAGAAGTTGTGGTGATCCTGTGGGCCAAAGCTTCATTAGCATAATTAGGATTTCCTTGCTTTCCTATATTATAGTTTTCTATTTTTTAGAGGAATCATTCTAAGGCCCATTATAATCTATAATTATGTATTTATTTTAAATGGGTTGTAATAATACATACCAAGAGTGGCATATGGTGGCCCATACTTGATCTTCATCAAAAAACCCATTGTAAGTTTCTCTCACTACCTTTTGCTTTTTTAGTGTAGTTACATTTAGTGTAATTTGAATTGTGGATAGTAGTATAATTCATATATTTTAGTTCATTAATTATAAATTATTCAATTATATTTAGAGTGTTTACATTAGTTGCACCAATTTAACAAAGGTTTGCTTGAGCTTAAGTATAACTAACACATAGGTTGTCTAATTATATTGTCTTATTTGTGAAGGTGTTGACCCTTTGTTAGATTACATATAGGTAGGCATTAGTTTCCTTTCCTTGTAATTGCATTTCACATTTAATTGCTTTATGTTCACGTTGATAGTAAGGGCCCCACAGAACCCTCATAAGATAAGGACTAGATTTCATCACCAGATCCTTCGTCTGCCTAGGTAATTAAATTAATTCCTTGTATGTTCACAACCCGAGTCCTTAAAACTTAATTTAAAATCAAGTAGCAAGAAACTTAGGCTTTCAAGCTTGTAGGACCCTTTCAAAAGGAAGATATCTATTATCACTCTAGTGGCTTCTAAGCATTGTGGTTGAAGTGAGTATCCAAAATTAAAGTGATTTTCTCAAGCCTTTCATTAACACTTGTTGAGGTCTAAATGCTTCATACAAGAATTGTATTAACCACTTTAGAACAGAGATTAACCAGTATGCAATAGTCAAGCCTAAATAAAAGGAGTTGTCTAGTTCTATGCCCAAAAGCCACCACCCTACACATTTACAAATGTTATCAAAACAACTTGTTAGTGGGATATTAGGATTGACTCTGCATCATGTAGAGCTAGGAGTCACATTTAGAGTTATGTTGCATCTTTTAAATACATTTTTCATTTTAGTACATGCAAGGCTGTTAATCCCAGAACATGAAATTAGTACCATTGGATCCTAAAATTGAATGAACCCATAGGCAAGGCGTAAGAAATCAAATTCCTAACTCTATGGTAGACCCACTAGCTGTAGTTGAGCACAAGGCCATAAGAGACTTTTATGCACCACTCCAGTTGAATACTCCATCATGCATCACATTACCACCCACCAATGTAGACCATTTTGAACTTAAACCTAGAGTTATCCAATTACTCCCATGCTTTTGTGGTTGAGAAAGAGAGGATGCAAACATACATATTAAGGAATTCCTTATTATTTGGGCTGCATTCAAATTCCAAAATGTTTTAGATGATTCTATTAGACTTGATTGTTTCCCTTCTCATTGAAAGATTAGGTCAAATCATGACTGAATTCTTTAGAGGTTGGTTCCATTACCACATGGGACAAATTGTCTAAAAAAATTTTGAACAAATTCTTCCCTGTCCATAAGATCAATACCTTTTGTAAGGAGATTATCAATTTCCAGTAAAGAGATGACAAGCAATAGTATGAATGCTAGGAAAGGTGGAATGAATTGCTGCAAAAGTACCCTCACCACATATTTGAAAAATGGAAGCAAGTTCAGTACTTCTATGAGGCATTAACACCTCCAAATAGATAGATATTAGATGGTGTTAGTCGAGGGACTGTCATGTTGAAAAATGAGATAGAGGCCTGAGAATTTTTTGAGACTTTAGTTGAGAATTACCAAAAATGGGATTATTATAATCAGAGAGAGAGAGAGAGAGAGAGAGAGAGAGAGAGAGAGAGATACCGAGCCTCAATAGAAAGGAGGCATGTATAAAATAGGTATGACCTCAAATATATCAGAGAAGCTCAACCCATAGTTGAATGATTGGACAAGCTTGAAAATATGTTCCATGCCTTCGTGGCTATCAATGCATCCACGAAACCTCTACAAGAGGTTTGTGCTATTTGTTCTAGCCTGGCACTCTTAACCACAACTTGTCCATCTAATAGAGTGTACACTCAATATCTTTCAGAACAAGTTAATGCACTTAACATATATGGAAAACCTATCACAAAACTTTCTTAGGACTTTAGTTTCCCAGTAACCACCTAGTTTTTAGCTTCCTTAACAACCAAAGAAACTAATATTTAAGTTAATTAAGTAGTTATTTATGGATAGAACTTCAAATTAGCTTGAGGAGAATGGAAAGGCTTTATATAGTTCTTAAAATGAGAGTAAGCAGGATGCCAATGTCAATTCCAAGTGATTGGCAAATTAGAAATACAAATGAACCAATCATTTGCTGCACTAAATAATAAAGGTAAGGGACAATTTCTCAGTCAACCAATTCCAAACCCTAAAGGTTAGTTTGAAATAGGGTTAAGTTCACATAGACCTCTAACAAAGAAAAGTCAATAACTACCCATAGGAGTAATCATCATGTTGATAACAAGGTAGGGTAGAGTGAGGAAAAACTAGAGGAGAATGTACCAGATACAATTAAGGAGAAAGTGAAAACAGAAAAATCTCCAACTACATCTAAACCCATAGTGGAGGCAACTTAGGTTCCTAAAGCTCCATTCCCTCGACCCTTAAACAAGGTAAAGAAAGGGAAAAAAATTCATGAGATAATGGATATTTTTAAACATGTGCAAATAAATATCCCATTAATCAATGCTATAAAAGATTTCCCTGCCTGTGCCAAATTTCTCCAAGAGCTTTGCACACAAAAGTCCAAGTTTAATGTGGAAAAGAAGGTCTTCCTTGCTGAGTAGGTAAGCTCTTTGATTTAGCACCAGACCCTTCCTAAGTCTAGAGATCCAAGTTGTTCTACCATTTCTTGTGTTATTGGAGATCATGTCATTGATAGGGTACTACAAGATTTAAGGGATAATGTAAAATAGTTTGTCATATTTTGCCTATGAGTAACTTGGGCTTAGTGACCTTAATCCAAAAATGCCACATTGTAGTTAGCAGATAGATCAGTAAAGATTCCATGTGGTATGGTTGAGGATGTTTTCATATAAGTGAACCAGTTTTACTTCCCCTGTAGATTTTATTGTTTTAGATACTCAGCCTATATCAGACCTTGATAGTTAGATCCTAGTAATTCTTTGATGTTCATTTTTGGCAATGTCCAATGCCCTCATCAATTGTAGAAATGGTGTGATGAAATTATCCTTCATCAATATAAAAGTGAAGCACAATGGTTTTTAATGACAATAATCAACATCTAGACCTAGATAAATCTTGTGCAATAAATTTAATTGAAGGTCTAATTCCATATGCAAGTACACCATCATCTATTCTAGACCCACTTGAGGAATGTTTGGAGCAATTTAATTGTGAATTTGATATAAACAAGTCCATAAATGAGGTAAATAATCTCATAGATGCTGCCCTTATCATGGATGCCTCTAAATGCACTTTGTCCTGAACTTGTGTTTTCTCAGTTGATATCGGTTGGGTAGCATTCATTCTTGTACTTTGTCTATGTTTACTTTATTTGATGTTTATGGGTATAAAATTCCTTTTCCTTCTTGTTCTTTCATTTGTGTGATATATTCATATGTATGGATTAGTGTGTCAAACATTTATGTGTATGGATTAGTCATGCTTTTGCATCATTCTTACAATCCTAAACTTGAAAAGTGTTGACTCCTGTAATATATATATATATATATATATATATATTAATTATATGTGTTTTTACTAATTATGTACAATTAATGTGCACACTAATTATTTGGTTAAATGTCTAACCCATGTTATTAATCTTTTTATGTCTAGAAAGTCTTCGCCCACATTTGAACTTCATTTTTTGGGCAAAATGGACAAATATGCTTGAATACATGCAAAAAGATCATCAAGGAAATATGAGGAAGGAATAGAAAAGTTCATTGAGTTTGCACTCAGGGCAGGTGGTGATTATAATCGAATGCGACGTCCATGCTCGAGATGTTAAAGGGCAGCCCTGATGCATGAAGCTCCCACATATGCGGGGTCAGAGGAAGGGGTGGACCGCAAGGGTCAATAATATGCAGTCTTACCTTGCATTTTGCAAGAGGCTATTTCTACGCCTTAAACCTGTGACCTCAAGGTCACACGATAACAACTCTATTGTTGCTCCAAGGCTCCCCTTCCCATGCTCAAGATTGGAAACCTAAAAAAGGTTACTGTTAGTGAGTTGAGAGAACATTTGTGCTTCAATAGAGTTGATGAAAGCTATCGCCTCTGAATGTGGCATGGAGAGGAAACACCTCATAGTCCTTCGGTAAGGGCTGAATGTGTATATGAAAAAGAAGCCACTCTAAGAAGTGGTGTAGATAGTAATATAGCTGCATCCATGTTTTGAGATGTATACAATGACTTCCAAGATGACCCAGAACAATTTCAGACTGCGTTAGAGGAAGCCAATCAACCATTGTATGTTTGGTGTATAGATTATACCAAGTTGTCTGTAGCAGTAGAACTGTACAATGTGAAATCAAGATTTAGTATTATAGATCATGGTTTTAAAAAATTGTTGAAAGTATTTGTGAAATGCTGTCCAATGAGAACAAATTGGTTAAGTCGACATGGGAGGCAAAGAAAACCTTGGTTGCACTAAGCTTGAAGTATGAAAAGATACATGCCTATCCTAATGACTGCATCTTATACAAAAAGGAGCACAAAGACAAAATTATATGTTCAACTTGTGGACATTCGAGATGGAAGATGAGGAAGAGTTCAAGTGATCGGCATGTGAAAGATGTCCCTACAAAGGTCCTATGGTATTTCCCCTATTCTAAGATTTCAAAGAATGTTTCGCATTAAAGAAATAGTGAAGAAACTGGTATGGCATGTCAATGAGAGAGTGGGCTATAACTATTTATGCCATCCAGCAGATAGCCCTACGAGGAAGCTTGTAGATTTCATGTGACCCAATTTTGGAGAAGAATCCAAAAATCTATAACTTGCAATATCTGTAAATGGGATTAATCCTCATGGTCCATGAGCAGTAGGTATAGTTGTTGGCTTGTTATAAGAGTTTGCCACAACCTTTCGCCATTGTTGTGCATGAAGATTAAATTCATGATATTAAATTTGTTAATATTGGGTCCCAAGCAACCTAAGAATGACGTCGACGTGTACTTGGCTTCGTTGATCAATAACCTTAGGACATTGTGAGAAGCAAGGGTTAAAGCTTATGACGCATACAAGAAAGAGACATTCACCCTTAAGGCTGCACTACTATGGACAATAAGTGAATTTCCTACATACAATAATTTGGCTGAATGCATAGTGAAGGGATACAATGCCTGTCCTATTTGTAACAACTAAAGTTGTCCCACACGACTTCAACATGGTAGGAAGATGGCATTCCTAGGCTTCAGAAGATGGTTGCATAGAAACCATCTATACCATTTTAAAAGGTGGGAATTTAATGGTAACGTGGAGCCTAGGACACCTCCAAAGAGGTTGATTGGATGATAAGTATTGGAACAAGTTGAGAACCTTAATGCGTCATGGGGGAAGAAGAAGAAGACAACTTTGCATGCAAATGAAAGCAACTCTAAAAGCTGTTGGAAGAAGAAGTCAATATTCTTTGAACTTGTATACTGGAAACACCTACACACGCAGGATGCACTTGATGTCATGCACATTGAGAAGAATGTTTGTGAAAGCTTGACAGGTATCTTACTTGACATGCAGGCAAAACAAAGGATGGACTTGTAGCTTGAATGGATCTCATGATAATGGGATTGAAGAGAAGGTTGCGTCCATAGGATAGGGGTAGCCAAGGAACATATTTGCCTAAAGCAAATTATATGGTTAGCAGAGAGGAGAGAAGAATAGTATGTATAACCCTGTCAGATATAAAAGTTCCAGATGGGTACTCTTCAAGTTTTAGAAACATTGTCTCCATGGAAGAGTTGAAACTGTTTGCGATGAAGTCTCACAATTGTCATGCATTGATGCAACAACTTCTACCCATAACAATAAATTCAGTGCTGCCAAATAAAGTTAGAGGATTTATTACTAAATTATGCTACTTCTTTAATGCTTTGTGCAAGAAGGTGGTGTATACTTCTGAATTATAAGAAATCTAAGAGCATTAGGTGACAACTTTATTCGAGCTTGAGACAATATTTTCACCATCCTTCTTCAATATCATGGTACACTTAATAATGCACCTCATTGATGAAGTTAGGTTGTGTGAACCCATTTATTTGAGATGGATGTACCCATTTGAAAGGTGCATGACAGTGTTAAAAGGGTATATACGAAATCATAATCGGTGGGAGGGGTGTGTTGCCAAATGTTACATTGCAGAAGAAGCGATTGAGTTTTCCACTGAGTATTTATCAAGAGTGGCTGCTATTGGAATCCTAAGAAAGAAACATTCAGGTGCATTAATGGTTTCAAGAGTTGGTGAACCTCTATCCAGTGGTCGTGTATTGACCGTTGAACATAAGGAATGGGACCAGGCATACCTTCACATCTTACGAAATATTAATATTGATGAAGTTCACCCACACATTGAATATGTAACTAATGTTCTCTCTTTAGTTTCTTTTACATTAATTAATTTAATAATTAATTTTGATGAAGTTTAGCCATATATATATATATATATATATAGTAAAGGGTATGTAATTTATTATTAACGTAGGCATGTTATATAATTTTCATCTTTGATCATTGTGTAGAATGCACATGGTCTTCCTAAAAAAGAGGTATTCAAGAGATGCAAGAAAGAGAAGTGGCTACAAGATGAGCATTGTCATTCCTTCACCACTTGGCTTTGTTAAAAGGTGCTTAACTACAATGAATAATGCTCTACAATAAATTAATTACTTTGTATAATAGTATATGTGCGTATACATTAACTAATCATATTAATTAATATATTATATATAGATTTTAGACCAGTGAGATGTTCTAGGTCATAGTATTTCTAAATGTTTGTGTTGGATGGCAATGGGACCTCAACCAAAAGTAATAAAGTACTGGATATGTCATCAATGGCTGTCCCTTTCACACAAAAGACCATGATAAGTTGTGAGCACAATAATGTAAAGATGTTAGCTTAGTTGTTAAAGCTATTTTCTTTTCTAGTTCGAAGGACAACAATCCAATTGTAGTTAATAATACTTATTACAAGATTATACTTGAGATATGGGAGCGGGATTATACCTGTAGAACTGTGGTTGTGTTTAAGTGTAATTGAGTGGAACACAACAAAGATAGCGTAAGAACCAATGTCATATGTTTGATATAGGTTGACTTCAATAAGATCGGCTATCAAAATGACTAGTTTATTTTGGCATGTCAAGCAAAACAAGTATTTTATGTACAAGATGGGCATGATATGAGATGGTCAACTATTTTATCAGTCTCTCCAAGGGACTTCTATGATTAACATCCAGGGTTTTTCAAACTTTTATTCATTTTAATTTGAAAGGCAGTGGAACAAGGTCAAAGTGATAATATATATAAGAAGGTTTAAAACTCACCAACTACATTCCGGGTGTTAACTAAGAAAACCTCCACATATGAGTAAAATAATGATCATCTAACCCAAGAATGGTTAGAGATACATGCCACGGGATCTACCACACACTCACAATTAAAGTCACAATCCATTTAAGTAACTTAAGACAATTATGCTACAAGTATCCAAAGAGTCAACAAAAGTCTTGAGTTATGTACAGTACTCCAAAAGAAAATCCTATACATGGATTTCTAACTATAGCAAAAAGTATATTCTTCTCACATCTAAAGTGATCCTGACACCATTGCCTTCGCAAAATCTTGCACTCCTGAACTACCTGGGGTGTCACCTAAAATGTTTGGTTGTAGGGGGTGAGCAAAAACAACAGCTCATAGTAGGGTGAAAAACTAATACAAGCCAAAACGCCTAAATAGGTCAATGGTAGCAAAAGTATAAGCACATCTATAATTTATGCATATATACATATATGATTCTGAAAAAGAATTGTTGATGCATGTGCGATAAAGATCCCTAATGTCTACTGAAGTCAATGTCAATTGCAAAATCAGAAATAAACTTGGAAATATATTAAAATCTATGCAGGTCAAAACCAATGTCGTCAAACCAAGGCGTAAAACCTCTTATCCACAAATGCATAAAGCCATGCCCACATCACTGTGGAAAAATTGATTTCTCAAATCACAATGGCATATAGTCCTGCCGCCCTAGACAAGGTCTAATGCTCAAGACATGATCCACATAAATATCACATAAACTAGACACATAAGCTCGTAGGGCCATAACGTCACCCACAAGCGACTATCATGGCCTCTACATCTACTCGTGGATACCTGCACGAACCATAACTCACCAGACCTCATTGGGCTACCCGACTACCTCTCAAAGCACTTCCCCATGAGAAGCTACTCCTACTGCCCACCATCTCCATCACAGGGTTGGTATCAAATCATCTCAGAGGTCAATGGTCAACTACACCTCCTAGCATAGGGTCTCAGGACTTATAGCACACAACAGGCCTCCATGACTTACGATACTCCTAGAGCACCAGCCGAGCGATCTAAGACTTAGGACACTCCTAGACTGCTTGCCTAAAACATCGATGAAATCCATATCTATAAGGACTTACAGCTGCTCAAAGAGCGTCGGCCTAAACATCAATAAAACTACATAAATCAAGACTTACGGCCACTCATAGAGTGCTTGCCAAACATCAATGAAATCTATAATCATCAGGACTTACAGTTGCTCATAGAGTGCTTGCTTAAATATCGGTAAAATCCAAAATTATCAACTTATAAAACAAATCCAAAGTTTGTGAGGCTTTATTATAGTTCAAGGATTATGTGATTAAGCCTAAATAGAAAACTATAAGGGGTTTCAATCTTAGGTTTAATTAAAATTTCCAAATTATCCAAGTTTTAATCCAAGGGTAATTTGGTAATTTCTCTACTTTAGCCTAAATCATCTTTTTACCTTGCACATATCTGGTTTATAAATTTTATTGTATTAATCAATCATATGGTGAAATGGCGGTGAAGTTTTATCAAGGGATTCAACTTATTCCTATAATTATTTAAAATTTTAACCTAAGGGTAGTTTTATAATTTCCTCCTATTAGGTGAATTTACCTTTGTACCCTTCATCATTACTAATTGATGAGTGGGTTGTATTACACTTAGTATCAGTGAAGTACACTAGAAATTTAGTTGCTTTCCTACCTCAATAAATATAAATTTTAACAAAATTTTCTCTATACTAGAATTTAGAATTCCTAGAAATTCTATGTAAGTCATATTTTTACAATTCCTAGAACTAGAATTCTCAAATGACTTTCCAATCGTCTTCTACCTCTTGAACATGTTCTCCTACCATTTCTGAGCATACAGTAAGATGAATTCTAGTGTCATTCCAAAGTTGTTATTTATAAATTTACAATATTTAATGTCAAATTCCTCATCCAAATCAAATTTCATTTTAGAAAACTTAATCAAATAGAGTTATTTAAGATCAGGAATTTGGTATATTTCCTATATGCATAAGAGCTGAAATAGTACCATACCTAGTCTGTTGGCTCCATCTTTTTAATCACATTAAGTGTATCTTTAGGAGTAGGTTCCATTGAAAACTATAGATTGCAATGTCATCTTTAAAACCATATCTTGTTTTCCTTAAACTCTCATTGGTTTAAGAGATTTTCATATGGGAACTGGGCCTTCAAGACTGCCAGTAAGTGGAAATCTAGGCACGTCCAATCCCCTGCTCCTATTTTCCCAGTCAATTTGTCCTTCTTTATTGCAATTCTAATCAATTTACATGCTAAATTTCAAATTCAATCTACAAAGGGTAAGACCCAGATTTCACTTTGTCTTAATTTGATTAAAATCTAAGAGTTTTAAGGATGGGAATGGATGCACCTTGCATGCCTATATGCAGGAGGAACAGGTGCTCTCAGTCCTTGTTCTTGCTTCAATTCATGTAAAAGTTATAGAAACCACTCCAAACAACTATTTGAAGGTATCCAAAGCAAGTTTAAATGCCTAGGAAGAAAACTCAAGTATGAATTTTGAAAAGAGAAATATTTTAAGGAGGTATCTAACTTGGTGAACATCTCTTGTTCATCAATTCTATCCACAGTCCAAAAACAGAGCATTCTTGATTTTTTTCATGAAATCATGCAACATTCAACAAGAATCATGCTTCAAAATTAAACATACACATCCTAGGAACATGAAATTGCATCATAAATAAATAAATCATAGTTAAATTCATAAATTAACCAAATCTAAGAAAGATCATCAGAGATTGTACGATTTCTAGTTGAACATGCGAGAACCATATGCTTGAAGTTTCAAGAGGAAAAAATCACACGATTTTGAGCTTGGTTAATCCAAGCCTCTATTAGTGATTCATTCTACAACAATCCCCTACCTGATTCAAAGCTTCCTCAAGATGTAGCTCCGCTCTTTCTTTCTTTTTCTTCTTATTGAGTTGCAGTGAGTTCACCTACGTGAACTGCTTCTCCACCCAGTTCTTCCCTATCTCAAACTTGTCTCCCTCTCCTTTAAATCTTCAAAGTCCACTATCTTCTTCATAAGGTTTTCCACTCTTTCTGCAAACCCCTCTCCTTTCTGTGCACGGCTAGAATTCTAGCCTTTTTCTTTTTTTTTCTTCTCCATTATATACTTGAAGGTAAAAAAAAAAAAAACAGGTGTCACATGGGACTAGCCAACTGCCATGGGAAAGTTTACCCATGTGGTTGGCTAGATCTCCCCCATCCAGCCTCAAATCTGATTATATTCAATTTCTTGGTTTTTAATAAAAACCCCCATTAGCTTGACATTTTGCGATTATACCCCGTTAAGGTAAAATTTCTCAATTGTACCCTGACAACAATTCATCTATTTCTAAAATTCCAAGCTAATTAGTTATAATTTTATTCTAGGATTTTAATGAAGTTTATCTTAATGTATCTCCTAATCAGTGGTCTAACTATTTCTTTAATTTAACATCAATTTATATTTTTATTGCTATTTTCTTTTATTAACCCGCTCAAGGTCAATTTAAAGAAATCATCAAATCTGCTATTTATTTCTTAAAACCTCCATTTCTAATTGCTCATATTAACCTAACAATTACTTCCAACACTTCAATTTAACTAAAATTTTCAACACGCTCATTTTGTACTTCATTTTCACCTCTAACATCTACTATAAAAATTAATAATATAATATAATATAAAATTTTTGCCATTTTTTTGTAAAAGTATAAATTTATCTATCATGTTAGTGTAATTAGATGTATTACATTCCTCCCCCCTTACAAAAATTTTGTCCCCAAAATTGCTTATATAGATATAGAAAGTTAAAACAACTCTAGAAAACGCTGCCTCATGTCCTCCTCGACCTCCCACGTGGCCTCCTCATAAGAATGATGCTGCCACAGAACCTTGATGAGGGGGATCATCTTGGTTCGCAATACCTTCTCCTTCCTATCAATGATCTGTAACGCCAACTCTTGAAATGTCATATTTGGCCATAGATCAGCTAGTAACTGATCGATGATATGAGTAGGATCTGCGACATATTTTCTTAGCATAGAAACATAGAATATGTCATGCACATTAGCAAGCAAAGGAAGAAGTGCCAATCTATATGCCACTTTGTAGATCCTCTCTAGAATCCCAAAGGGTCCCACAAACCTAGGGCTCAACTTGCCTTTCACCCCAAATCTCATTACACCCTTGGTTGGAGAAACTCGAAGAAAGATATGGTCTCCCACTTGAAACTCCAAATCTCTCCTCCTCGTGTCAACATAGCTCTTCTACCTGCTATGGATAGCCATTAAGCGTCTCCTAATCAATCTCACCTTATCTGCACACTGCTCTACCAACTTAGATCTAACGAATTGGCTTTCGCCAACATCGCTCCAGCATGTAGGTGTGCGGTAAGGTTTGCCACACAATGCCTCATATGGAGCCATCCCAATGCTCGAGTGATAGCTGTTGTTGTAGGCGAACTCTATTAGTGGTAGGTGTTAGTCCCAACAACCTTTCCAATCTAGTGTGCATGCTCTCAACATGTTCTCTAGCATATAAATCGTCCTCTCAGACTGACCATCAGTCTCGGGGTGAAATGTTGTGCTAAAATGCATAGAGGAACCCAGACCCTCCTGTACAATCTGCCAAAATTGAGAGGTGAACTTACTATCCCTGTCTGAAATGATGATTAGAGGAACTCCATGCAAGCTAACTATCTCCCTGATGTACAGCTTAGCAAGGCTCTCTAAGGTCTGTCCCTATCTGATGGGAAGGAAACACACTGACTTAATAAGTCGATCCACTACAACCCAAATCGCATCATGTCCATTGCAAGTCCTAGGTAGTCCAACCACAAAATCCATAGTGATGTACTCCCATTTCCACACTGGAAGTTCTATACTCTATAGTAACCCTACAAGTCTTTGATGTTCAGCCCTGACCTGCTGACAAGTAATGCATCTAGCCACACGCTCTCCTATATCTCCGTTCATGCCTTACCATCAAAACAGTCTTCTCATGTCATGATACATCTTCGTGCCCCTTGGATGCATGGCCCGCTTAGAGTGATGAGCTACTCTTAATAGCTCCTTTCACAAATCTGCTACTCCTGGCACAACCAATCTACCTTGATATTGGATCCCACCATCTGCTCCTCTCTCAAAACCATCTCTATCACATAGCACCTGTGTCTCTCTACATGACTTCTGTGCCTGTAAATTCTGATCCACAAATGTTTATTGAATGGCAAGATTGGCTATCACGCCACTCGACTTCCTGCTAAGGGCTGGCCACTACATTAGCCTTGCTTGGATGGTACTAGATCGTGAAATCTAAGTCCTTCAAGTACTCTAGCTAATGTCTATGCCTCATATTGAGGTTGCTTTGAGTAAACAAGTATTTGAGGTTCTTGTGATCTATGTAAACATCAAACTTCTCCCCATACAAATAATGCCGCCATATCTTAAGGGCAAATACTACTACTACTAACTCCAAGTCATGCATGGGGTATTTCTGCTCATGCTTCTTCAACTGCCCCAAAGCATAAGCAATAACTCTACCATGTTGCATGAGGACACAACCAAGTCCCTATCCTAATGCATCGCTATACATTACAAATCCACCACTGCTCGAAGGAAGCGATAACACAAGCGCTGAGGTAAGTCTCCTTTTTAGCTCTAGGAAACTCTGCCCACAACTATCAAACTAGTCAAACTTCTGGTCCTTCTTAGTAAGGGTTGTCAAAGGTTGAGTAATGCGAGAGAATCCGTCTATAAATTGCCAATAATAGCCTGCCAAACCCAGAAAACTACGTACCTATGTCACAATCTTGGGTTGCTCCCAGTCAGCTACGGCCTCCACTTTCTATGGGTCCACTTCCACACCATCCTTAGATATAACATGCCCTAGCAAATGTACATGATCCAATCAAAATTCACACTTAGAGAACTTGGCATACAGCCCATGCACTCGAAGAGTGCCTAAGATAGTCCCTTAAGTGTTCTCTATGCTCTACACTACTAGATATCAAAATATCATCAATGAACATGATCACGAACTTGTCCAAAAAATCTCTGAACACTTGGTTCATCAAGTCCATGAAAGCTACCGATGCATTTATCAACTCGAATGGCATCACTAAGAACTCATAGTGGCCATATCGTGCCCTAAACGTAGTCTTAGGGATATCCTCATCCTATATCCTCAACTGATAATAGCCTATCCTTAGGTCATCCTTGGAGAAAACCTTGGCTGATTGCAACTGATCAAATAAATCATCAATATGCGGAAGGGGGTACTTATTCTTCACTGTTACCCCATTGAGTGCCCTGTAATCTATACATCGTCTCAAAGAGCCATCCTTTTTCTTGACGAACAAGACTCGTGCTCCCCAAGGTGAAACACTAGGGCGTATGAAGCCCTGGTCCAACAACTCCTACAACTACACCTTCAGTTCCCTCAACTTAGCCGGTGCCATACAATAAGGAGCTTTGGAGATAGGAGTTGCTGTAGGTAGTAACTCAATCGTGAACTCCATCTCTCTCCTAGGTGGTAACCCTGGCAACTCATCAGGAAACACATCCAATCACTACAACAATGCCATTAATCGATCTAATTAGGGAGAATGAGATGGATTAAGTATGTGATGCTGGTGAAGAGGGTGCTTGGGTTGAATCTGATTGTCTATGAGGGGACAAATTAAAGTGTTTGTATCATTTGATGTATGAAAAATGAATTAATTAATCAATTAAGTTTACACATCATGTGTCATGCCAAACACTGGTTAAACATTAATGAAATCAATAATGGGGTAACCTCTGCACTTCATAGGTTTTAAAGATTTTAAGGGTCCAAAAAACTAGTGACACTACTTTAATACATATAAGATAATTGTTCATAAATCGTCTTATATTATTCAAATAAAAATTATGGTGCTTGGACGAAACGGTGCGAAAGTGAACCCTTAAAATAAGACAATTTTTTAAAAATCTTCCTATATTCAATAGCATATAGGATGATTTTTAAAAATAGTCTTATACAATATGATTAAAATATCCAATGGCTAATAAAAAATTATCCTATATTTATTTGAATACAGGATGACTTTTTAAAAATTGTCATATATTCTCATATTAAATCTCCCACCACCCCCCATGAAAATTTCAAACCAAAGCCCCCAAAACCCTTGAGAAGAAAAATAAGAAGAGGAGAGGAGAGAGAGAGAAGGAGAGAAAGGGGTAAGAAGAAGAAGAAGAAGAAGAAGAAGAAGAAGAAGAAGAAGAGAGGAGAGAATTCACACGCCCCCTAACCCCATGAAATTTTCAAACCTAAAACCTTTGAGGAGAAGAAGATGAGGAGGAGTAGGGGGGCACGGGCGGTAGAGAGACCAAATACACGCCTACCCCTCACACTTCGTGATAAGTTTTCTCTCATTAGGTTGAATCTCTCTCTTTTCTTAAGTTTTTGCTTCTTTAACAATGGTAAATGTTTGACGTTGATCATTCTAAATAGAATACATTGATTTTAAGAAGAACCACGTATTATATTTTCAAGTTTGATTCCAAAAGACATCCAAATACTTGCTTGAAGTGTACTCATTGTAGCTGTCAATGAGAATAGTAATAGTACCATACATTTTTTTACTATGTGCATGATTTTCTAATTTATTAATGGTTATAAATGTTTGAAATTGATCATTCTTCATAGTGGACATTGATTTTAAGAAGACTCATGTTTTAGATTTTCAAGTTTCATTCAAAAAGACATCCAAATACTTGCTTGAATTATGCTTGTTGTAATTATCTGTGTGAATAGTAATAGTACCATGTGTTTTTTACTATGTGCATGATTTTTTGCTTCTTTAATCATTATAAATGATTGAAATTGATCTTTCTAGATACTGGACATTAAGTTTAAGAAAACCCATGTTTTATATTTTCAAGTTTCATTCAAAAAGGCATTCAAATACTTGCTTGACGTATGCTTGTTGTAACTGTTTGCGTGAATAGTAATAGTACCTTGCATTTTTTACTATGTGCTTGATTTTCTTATCTGTTAATGGTTTTAAATGTATGAAATCAATCATTCTAAATAGAAACATTGAGTTTAAGAAGGCCCATGTTTTAGATTTTCAAGTTTCATTCAAAAAGGCATCAATACTTGCCTAAAGTATGCTTATTGTAACTATTTGCATGAATAGTAATAGTACCATGTGCTTTTTTACTATGCGAATGATTTTCTAATTCATTAAATATTTGAAATTGATCATTTTAGACTATGGACATTAAGTTTAAGAAGACCCATGTTTTAGATTTTCAAGTTTCATCTAAATACTTGCTTGAATTATGCTTGCTGCAGCTATCTACATTTTTAGTAATAGTACTATGCATTTTTAATTATGTGCATGATTTTCTAATTCATTAATGGTTGTAAATGCTTGAAATTGATCATTATAGATAGTGGACATTGAGTTTAAGAATACCTATGCTTTAGATTTTCAATTTTCATTCAGAAAGGCATCCAAATACTTGCTTCAATTATGCTTATTATAACTGTCTACATGAATAGTAACAGTACCATCTGTTTTTAACTATGTGCATGATTTTCTGATTTTTTAATAGTTGTACCATTTGAAATTGATCATTCTAGATAGTGGACATTGAGTTTAAGAAGACCCATGTGTTAAATTGCAAGTTTCATCCAAAAAGGCCTCCAAATACTTGTTTGAACATGCTTGTTGTAATTGTCTACCTTTCTAGTAACAGTAACATACATATTTAACTATGTGAGTGATTTTTTGATTCATTAATGGTTGTAAATACTTGAAATTGATTTCTAAATAGTGGACATCAAGAATAAGAAGATCCATATGTTAGAGTTTCAAGTTTCATCTAAAAAGGAATCCAAATACTCGTTTGAATTGTGCTTGTTGTAGCTGTCTGTGTTTTTAGTAATAGTACCATGCATTTTTAACTATATGTTTGATTTTTTAATTTGTTAATGGTTATAAATGCTTGAAATCGATCATTCTAGATAGTGGACATTGTTGTAGTTGTCATATTTATATACACCATCTATGCACTTAGACGGTGGTTTTTGTAAACCAAAATATATGTTGTCATATTCTAAATGTATTGTTTTCACTTGTGCAAGCAAAATGAAACATAAAGAGGGTGAGTGTCATGAAGAATAGTCCATCACTAATACACCCATTAAGAGAAAGGGTAGAGGGCCAACAGAAATGGAGCATAATATCAAGAGAAAGTCAAAGGGAATAAGAGAGACGGTACAGTTCAATAATAAAGGCAGGTGATAGGTGGCAATGCTCATTCTTACACTAGTTTCATTTGCTGTACTGTCATGGTGCCAATCTCAATTACTAATTGGAGACATGTCACCATCAATAAAGGATATAATATGGGAGATGGTGAAGGTTTGTAAATGCATACTACATACAACATACTAGGTTCTTTATCTTGTTTTATTTCTGATAGACTAATGTTTATTTTTACTCTGTAGTCTGCCTTTGAGGTCTCCAATGAGTATAAGAAGAATGCTCTACATGGGGCTGGTAAAAAATGGAGGAAATGGAAGAGTGGTCTTGCAAGAAAGTACATACTTCCAAATGCTAATGATCCATCTACACTCCACATAGTCCCTAAGTTGTATTCCAACATGCATGGAATCAATTTGTACAGACACACTTGTCTTTTGATTTTGAGGTAATTATAAGCTAGCCAAAAGCTTGATTTCGCTAATTATAAAAGTCCATTATACTTCATTACATGTTCCATTGACATGTAGGCAAAGTGTATGAAAGGACAAATGGTGCATGTGACTAATCATATGCAACACCACCTCTCTAGAATTGGTTATGCATAGTTCGAAGAACAAGAAGTAAGTATATGTGATAGTCCAGTTCTATCTAAATATACCTGAATTTTATTTCACTAACTCTAAAGTAATGTCTATCTTGACAGTAAAAGAAGGCTAGGATCATAGAGCCCATCGATTGTGCTCTTCTTTGGAAAATAGTGCATTCAAAGAGGCATAACTTGCAAACCTTTACTGATAAAAATGCTATTTTGGTTGCTTCAAGAATTATAAGTGGTTTTACATGTCAATTTTTGTATCTCTTAAATTATAATACACACACACACACACACACACACACACACACACACACACACACACATACATATGAAAATCATCATGTTCTATTAATTACATGAGCAAGAAGAGTTGATCAAGGAAAGTGCCACCATACGAACTCTAAGTAGCACTGTTGCAAAGGGGGACATCCTGTATATGGCTATGGGCAACAAGGACAAGCACCTTGGGTGAGTAAGGGCCTAAGGCTATGATGTGGTTCCTTCCAAATTCTTTCATAGATCAAGAAATCCTCCAATAGAGGACATGGAAGTATGGAAGGAGAATATGTTCAATGAGCTATACACGAAGATAATGAATGATTTCTACAAGGACCCTTGGGGTTTCAAAGCTCCAAGTCAAGATGTTGTCCCACAACCCCCATCTTACAATAGTTGCAGTCCTCCATTTGAAGAAGAGATGGAGGAGCAACAGTTTGAACTATATGTCCCAATCAAGGAGGTATTTATTAACATGCTTACCTTTTTTCTATTCCATGTCTTAGTAATCTTCATTTATTCTTACGTATAGGTGATTTCTGATTTGTAGGTGGGTCAATGCATGTTGCAACTATATACGGTTGAGAACTACATCATTGTGGCTATACTATACGAAGTTTTTTTTCTGTCATGCTACATAGTAGGTTGATGCATCCACCCACTAAGTGTGTGTGCATTATTGCTTCCCTCCAACCATTTCTTATAGAAGTGGATGATATTCATACTGTTGGGGATGCGATTGGATATTATGTATCTTGACCGAAGAAGCATATCAAAACAATGATTTCCAAGGTATGTATATGGTATACAACATCGTGTTCAACAATAACTTTAATGCCTGAGCTAAATTTTTAAATACTATTTGCATTATAATGTTAACTAGAAGAAGCACAAGGTGCCATTGAGGGTGACCCCCTCCCCAGCTACAAATTATGGCATACCAATTGCCCCATGTAGGTATTTATGTCTATTTTTAGGATAAAATTGAATCTCTTCGACTCTTCATATATATATATATATATATATTCTTTACTAATTTTTGAAAAATTACATCTATAGTGTAGGGATCAGGTGTAGGTTCCACCCAACACGCTCCATTCGTGAGAGGACTATACAGACTGATCAATGAAGATAATGAAATCAGCCTGTAAGGATAGAGGTCAATGTGCTTGCCCACAATGTAGTTTAGGTTTCAATCATGAAAGAGGACCTCTTAGCCATATGTAATATGGCTCAGTTGGAATACAATCACATCATCACTTATATAGAGTATGTCTTGCAATTACTCTATTAAGAATCAAATTGACATTACTTATTAGTAGGACATGATAAGTATTTGACATTAAGTTTATGCAGGTCTTTTGCATAATAAATTGTAAAGATTAGAGGTCAAGGACATTTACAAATTCCTTGACCCTACTGTTGTCTACGGACCAAAGGAGCATTTGCCGAAGTAGAAACAAATAGAAAATAGCATACCCGGGTTCTTGGATTGTGAGAAGGGGCAAGCCTTACTTATTCCATACAATAGTAGGTAAGTTATTACATGTCTTGCTACCATTCCATATAAACATGAATATGTATATAAGTTAAGTTTGTCAAATTCAATTGATTGATTATGTATATAGGTCCCATTGGATGCTGCTAGCTTTGTATGTGCATAAAGGAATGACAATGTTTCTTTATTCTTGTGGAGTGTACATTCAAGGCCCGTTGATGAAAATCATCAATAAGTTTGACTTTTATTTCGTTCATTATAATAGTTGGACAACTAATAAATATCCTCTTTATTCATATATAATGCTTTTACTTATATATGTAGAGTGCATGGTATAAATGGGTTGAGATGGAAAATATTAGTCATCTAGCAAAACTAACTTGAAAAAGGGTCAAGGTAAGGTTTACTACTTCTTTAGTATAACCCTATAACCTAGACTTATAGTTACACATGATATTTGAACCTTATGATCAGTTGACTTTATTATGCATTGCCGTAGACAACAATCTAATTGAGAGTGTCAGTATTACATTATTAGATATATGAGAACTCTCATTCTCAAAGGATTTACAATCTCCTAGTCGAGAAAGGCTTAATTAATTGATTGATCACTATTCTTACAGTTTTCTACATCTCTTAAATGACTCCAATATTAATGTCTCAATTGATTTAATATTTGTTGTCTTTAGGTCGATTTGGGTAGCAAGAGTGACTTTCAATTAGATATAGATAACATCATAATGGAATGGACTGAATATCTTTTGACTTTTAATTTGTAGATGTCTGGTGTTATTGAACATAAAACAATTTTATCATTGAAATATAATTCACAACTATAATACTTGGATTCACTTGTTCCTTTTGTTTAATTTAAGTATGTGCATGCTTTCTTTATTTTACTGAGAAGTGTGTATGGAGAAGTTTGATGTGGAATGTTGGAAGCATTGAATATATATATATATATATATATATATATATATATATGAATGTATTTTGTCAAATAATTTTTAGCCTCCAAAAATGAAGTGTTGAACTTCAAAAACTGTAGGAACAATATATAAATAGAAACCAACAAAGAAATACATAATTCATGTAAAAGTATAAGCAATATAGGACACTTTTGGAAAAACCATCCCATATTATGCACCTTTATATGATGGTTTTTGAAAAACTATCCTACAATATCCATGTTTATATAGGATGGTTTTTAAAAGACTATCCTATATTACATAACTTTATAGGGTGGTTTTTGAAAAACCATCCTATATTACTCAGGTTTATGGGATGATTTTTCAAAAACCGTCCTATAATATCCATAGTTTATAGGATTATAGGACAGTTTTTGAAAAATCAACCTTTATTAAATAGATATATATGACGATTATTGAAAAATCATCCCATATTAGTCACATTTAAAAGATAGTTTTTAAAAAACCGTCCTATATTACATAGCTTCAAATCATATATAAGATGGTTATTGAAAAACCATCATATATTACACACATTTATAGGATAGTTTCTTAAAAACCATCCTATATTATACAGCTCTAGTGATATATATTTTTGAAACCATCTTATAAAAGTTAAGCTATATAAAATGGTTATTCAAAAACCGTCTTATGTCTTATATTTGTTTTCATTTTTTAAGACACCCATGTGTAAGACGGTTTTTTAACTATCCTTTAGAACCATTTTTAACCGTCTTATAAACCCCTTGCTATAGTAGTGAATGGATCCCCTCTATGGGAGGAGATCACTAAGGAATTGCAACAATTTAAAGCTTACATTAGATTTTTATACTAGAGTGGTTCTAGAATTGATTTATGGTCCAATCTCTTTGGTTTGATAATTCCAGTCTTAAGATTAAATTTTCTCAAAATTTTAGAGCTTGTTAAAAAGGGAGATGCTTGATTGTATACTAGTGCTGAATATATGGATTATGTCTAGATATTGAACTTTTTTCCCTGCCACTTATAGCCTTAAAATAGAGGTAAAATTATTTAAGAATAAACAAAATAAAGTTTTTAAGGCCATTTTAATCTGTGTAGATTATCATATATGTACCAACAATGCCTAGCATGGTTGGTCACAGATAACATCTTAGTTAGAATACACTTTGTTATAGGTTTTGAGTTGCTGCTTTATCCTTTAGATAGGATGTGTGTGTGTGTGTGTGTGTGTGTGTGTGTGTGTGTGTGTGTGTGTGTGTGTGTGTGTGTGTGTGTGTTATTTTCTTTATAATTCTTTGCTTGTGCTAAAAAGACATTTTTTTTTATCCTACTACATTTTAAAGCTAAAAATAATAGGGGAAATTATTCAATATCCAAGAATAAGTTAATGGAAAATATACAAGCAAAAACCCTATGTTTATCAACTTTTTTCATTTTTTCTCTTGTTGTTTCAATTAAATCAATTATATCCTCTATTACTTAAGTGCTATTTGGAAATCAAATGGAGGCCTAATACACCTTGTCACGTTTCTCACATGGAATTCTAATCACGTGCCAATTGGAAGTCTGAGGTGGCTTTGACCAGCCATGTAGTCACTTTACCTAAACCAAATAAAAGCAAATTATAAGGTCGGTTCTCCCTTGCTTTTGCTCTCTTCTTCCCGAGGTTGAACCCTTTTTATTTCTCCATTTGAGCTTTAGAATCCGACTGGAATCACAAAAATGTGTCAATCGGCCCCATCTTCCTCTCTCCATTCCTCTCTAAAGCCCACTTTCCAAATTGTTTCTCTCTACTTTCCACTACTAGACCTATTGTTTTCTTTGAATATGATTTAGAGAATAAATGCAGGAGCCACCTAGATGTTACAGGATGCATAGATCGCAGTTCTCAGTCCATGTGTGTGTGTGTGTGTTGACATGGGGGAAAGTCTTTCAGCATCAAGGTTTATTGACTTATTTTTTTTCGAAGAAATTGACCTGAAACCATAAGCAAGTTCAATATTCCATCACTACTGATTGATAAAAACTAGCATTAAAAATCATCCTATCCTTTAAAAGACATTACCTTATGGATGAACCCAAATTTTCCAATGCAATGCCCCCAAATCATGACTTTTCCCCAATTCTACACTCAGATGTAGTTCACAGAAAATCGAATCCTTGAAAAAATAAGAAAAAATTCTTAGTTGATTAGGGTTACTTCTTCAAAGTCTAGTTTTCTTTTATTTTATTTTTTGCATCTGCTACAAAATTATGGGGCTTCTTTTTCTTTTGGACAAGAAAAACCCAAATCCAATAGTTCACACCAAATTTTAAATAAAAGCCGGCATATTCAACAGACTCATAAGAAAGGTCAGAGGGCATTAAACCACTACTTGGTTGCCCGGTGTAAGTGTGACTACTTGATTAATAGATTATATATTTGATTTAAGAGAAAGGTTATATGGACTAAGCTTCTAGGATTGACTCCATGACCCCTTTATCAGAACTTCACTTTTGGATGAGCTAACCAATTCATTTTCTTCACTAATCCCAACGGCTATGTGAAAAAACTTATGCCCATTAGTTGCTTGTAGCTACTAATTTTCTCTAATTTTTTTTATGATCATGATTAAAATGCTATTTAGCTGACAAAAGCTAGAGTTAGAAGTAGTCGACAGATAATGTGTTTGTAGATGGCCTAAATTAGGGAGGACGAAGAAGCAGAATAGGTTGGGTTAGATCATCTAGAGGTAGCTTTGGATGGAGGGGTCTCAAAGTCAGTTACAAAACTCGGTGTTCGGATAGCATTTCTTTTAATTTAATTGAAAATTTGTGCCAAACAGCTTGCTCATTGGCTCTCCTATATCGGATTCGGGAAAGGGCAGACTATAAGAGTCTATAGTAAATAATCTTACCTTGTATTTTGCAAGAGGCTGATTCTACGCTTTAAACCTACAACCTCAAAATTACATGACGAAAACTTTTACCATTACGCTAAGGCTCCCATTCTGTTTTCGTCAAGCTGGGAAAGTAAAAATTCCAATATAACAAAAAAACGCATCTAGCCACCAAGCTCTTGCCGGGTCCCATCCCTTTCAAACACTGTACCCCGAAAGCTACAGATGCCACGGCCTTTTTCAACAGGAAACAACTCTGGAAACCCAAACCTGGCATTTTATTTTCCTCGATTTTCCTCTTCCTTTACTTAATTCGTTAAGGAAACCTTGGATTTGCTATCACGTTTCAGTTTTCCTAAGCGGATTTTCTCTCGTTTAAATATAGAAATCATGATTTTTCTTCCATTTATGAGAGTAGAAGAAGGTTTTCTTGCTTTTCTCTATGAGTTTCCAAACATTTGCTGCGTCATCATAGTATAGTCTCTGTTTTCTCGTTTTCAAAAAATTAGGGTCTTGGTTAGGGTTTTGGAAGGGTTCATGGAGGAAGGTTCTACTAGTCAGATTCCCTCCCCGGAAAATGGTCGCAAGGATGAGTTTCCCAAGGGACTGCGTGTTTTGGCAGTTGATGATGATCCGGTTTGCTTAAAGATGCTCGAAACCCTGCTTCGACAATGTCTTTATGAAGGTTTACAATCTGTTTTTGCTTTAATATTGGATTTAGAAGCAGAACTTGTACGTAGTTTGCTGTTTCTACTTATATTTTCCTGCATTTTAATTTAGTTGGAACCAAGATAGAAGATTATCTGTTTTAATGTTCTACTAGTTTGTTAACGTTCACAATTTAATATGCTTTTTTTTGTTTTTAAAGATTTTTTACAGTGGTTGGCGTGATATTTCTCGAATGTGATGGGATTTAGGGTTGACTTTGTTTCATTTAAAGTTAGTATTGAGTTGCTGAAGCTTATGTTTGTCCGTTTTCATAATTTCATCATGTAGTGTGGACGGAGGATGGTTTGGTGACAAATTTAGAACAGGTTATCATGCCCTATTGAGAACATGTCAGCAAGGAACGGTATGTGTTATTGGGAAACTTATTTCCATAAATGGCTCTTACGACTAGGATTATTTCGTGAGAAGAAATAAATGCGCCCTATCAAATTAATAACTTAGACGTGAAACTACAAAAGATAAAAGAATATAGAAGTTAGATCCTAGGCATGACGTGTACCTCAGCTCTGATGAAATTGAAGGTATGCAAGTAGCATCAACTTCACCGCAGAGACCTATCTATACTTGTAATCTTAACTAAGATGAAAAATTAATGGAACACAGCTTCAGCAGGTTCAATGCATTGGCCGATAGTTGATGGCGTGGGTTCTTGCTGCCTATTTTTCGCAATGTGGGTCTTGTACCCTGTTTGGAGGAGAGAGGATACGACATCAACATTTATGAACTTTTCAGTATTCCCGAGGTTTTGAATAAAGGGAGATGGTCAGTGATCTGAAGGGAAGTGTGAAAGCTAAGAGTTTAGAGCTAAGAAAGGGTCCCCTTCAAAGGAAAATGAGTATTTTAAAGCATGATAGTTTTGGGGCGTAAAAGCAATGCACTATCCTGTTGGCTGCGACTAATAGCTAATGAATAATGACTTTTGAGTCACTGAATCATGGTTGCCTTTTGAAAATGTGGGTTTGATTATCCATCAGTAGCAATGAGGTGGTTTCACCAGGATAGCGTGGAACAATATCTAAGGTGCAGAAGATACTCATATGATGATCTTTGATCATCAAAGTGATTCCACATGTTTGTATGGGTTTGGATAAATATTTAAGTTGCAAAGTGTGAACTCTTGTAGAAGGGGAGCCTTGGCACAACGGTAAAAGTTGTCGTCATATGATCTTGAGGTCGCGGGTTCAAGGCGTGGAATTAGCCTCTTGCAAAATGCAAGGTAAGGCTGCCTACTATAGGCCTTTTCAGTATTCCCGAGGTTTTGAATAAAGGGAGATGGTCAGTGATCTGAAGGGAAGTGTGAAAGCTAAGAGTTTAGAGCTAAGAAAGGGTCCCCTTCAAAGGAAAATGAGTATTTTAAAGCATGATAGTTTTGGGGCGTAAAAGCAATGCACTATCCTGTTGGCTGCGACTAATAGCTAATGAATAATGACTTTTGAGTCACTGAATCATGGTTGCCTTTTGAAAATGTGGGTTTGATTATCCATCAGTAGCAATGAGGTGGTTTCACCAGGATAGCGTGGAACAATATCTAAGGTGCAGAAGATACTCATATGATGATCTTTGATCATCAAAGTGATTCCACATGTTTGTATGGGTTTGGATAAATATTTAAGTTGCAAAGTGTGAACTCTTGTAGAAGGGGAGCCTTGGCACAACGGTAAAAGTTGTCGTCATATGATCTTGAGGTCGCGGGTTCAAGGCGTGGAATTAGCCTCTTGCAAAATGCAAGGTAAGGCTGCCTACTATAGGCCTTTGTGGTCCACCCCTTCCCTGGACCCCACATAGGCGGGAGCTTCATGCACTAGGGCTGCCCCTTTTTAGTGTGAACTCTTGTGGTCTGCTTTTGGAAGTAGTAATACCGGATGGATGATCTGGTTGTCAAACTGAGTTGGATTTTCAAGGTGATATGATCCAACTATAGAGGTCTGTAAACTTGATATTGATAGGTCTGTCACCTGTGGTGTTTCCTTTGTGAGTTGATGTCAGTTTGTCTTTTGCTCAAAGACTTTGTGACTTTGAATAATCATTTATTTGGACTTCTCACAAGTTTTGCAGTCCAAGTTTGCCTACAACATCAAGTTCTATCCTGGTATTTCTGTTCCTACTTGGGGTCCATTTTTCACTGTTTTATTTGAGCCTCCTCTTGTTGAACCTGCAAAGTACCTGACCACAGGAAACATGTAATGAAGAAAATTCTGGCTGTATGGCATTGAACTATCTATAAAGCACCAGCACAACTTAAGGATCTTCACCTGTGAAGCACAGTACTAAAATCCAATAAGAAAGCAAACAAACATGGTCATGCATAGAATCTACATCAACAGGTCAAATTTGGAAGGAAAAGCCACCCAAACTGCTTGGGTGAGCTCAGACATCCGTCCATTCGTTTGAAGGTAGAAGCCCACTGACAACCACTGTTTGATATGTACTAAATGTTTTGTGGCCAATATAATTCGGTTTTTTCTGGTGGTTTTCTTTGTATCCTTATTCTAAAATACTACCATAAATTTCAATATCACATTTGTTTAATATCTTCTAAAGTTCCTTGGTTTCCTGCTCATAGTTCTGTTTCTTTGTTGAACTTGAGTCCAAGTCGCCAGCGGTTGATATTTTGCAGTTACGGTGACCCAGGAAGCAGTTACAGCTCTGAAATTATTAAGGGAGAACAAAGAGAAGTTTAACATTGTGATCACCGATGTTCGTATGCCAGACATGGATGGTTTCAAGCTATTGGAAGTCGTGGGGCTTGAACTGGACCTACCTGTAATCAGTAAGTGATGAACCATGCTGGTTGTACAAGCTTCGTGGTGATTTATTTTCATTTTATTTTGATGAGCTGATGTCTTGCTTTCTTTTTCATGAATTTATCTCATAGTTAAATAAACTGATGCAGTGATGTCTGCAAATCGTGAAGTAGACACAGTGATGAAGGGCATAAAGCATGGGGCCTGCGACTATCTGCTAAAACCCATTCGGATTGAGGAGCTCCAGAACATTTGGCAGCATGTGATTAGGAAAACATTGGTTGATTACAAAGAAGCAATTGATACTGCTGACAGACCTGATCATGTAACTGGAGCAACTGATCATGATCCAAAGCTTACCAGGAAATCCAGAGATCAAAATGCTGATCATTCAGATGAAGATCCCTCAGGTAAAAAACAGAGGCTTCAGTGGTCACCAGAGCTACATTCACGATTTATAGTTGCCTATAATCAGTTAGGCACAGAGAGTAAGTAAAACTTACTAAATTTGATAATGATGTGGCACATATCTCCATTGGCTTATTTTATTTGACGTTTAAGCCTCAAACTTTTTCCACAGAAGCAGTTCCAAAGAGAATCTTGGACCTTATGAAAACCCCAGGGCTGACCAGGGAAAATGTTGCAAGTCATCTACAGGTGCATCTGGTCATATGTTTATGCTTGACATTTATAATGACATATTACATGCAAGTTAACAACCTCAATTATCTATGCTTAGTGATCCCGCAGAGTTCTTTTCTCAATTCTATAAACACTTCAATTTATGTGGAGAAACTGAATAGTTTCTTTTTTCTTCTTTTACTGTAGAAATTCAGGAAGGGTTTGAACAGAAACAGTGCCAGGATAGGCCTATCCTGTAATGATAGTGCTGCATCAAACAGAACCTGTGGGAATCCAAGAACCACTGTTTTAAGTTTTGACAAGCAACATCCTGACGTAGTGAATTGCCTTGATGGTTTCAGAACTAATGGTTGTAGCAATCTTTCTAGGACAATCCCATTGGATCATGTCCAAAATTCAAGCAGTTATGGCATTTCTTCTGGAAATCCTCCATTGCTTTCACAGCCTTTGACCCCAGGAGGTAATTTGCTCCAAGACTATATGGAAGTTCCTGAAGTGGGTACATTTCAGCAAAGGATCTCTAGACCTGGAGAGGTCCCATCGAATCCGCTAATATTGGGATACCTACACCGCCAATTGGAGTTGACTCATATAAATCAATCTTTAACTCCAACAAGAAATCAGTTTGATGCTTTTATGGGGGTTGGTTCTCAACTTCCTAACTGTAATATCAATGGTGAACAGAATGCATCTAGTCCCCAACAACTTGGCCTTGCCCCCAACCAACACTCAGTTGGTATCTCTGTAGATGTTGATGTGTCAACATATCCAAAAGTGATAAATGGTGGTGCTATCAATCTGAATCCAGTCACTCCAAATAATCTATTGCCTGAAGCAGTTGGAAACATTCTTCCAGGTGATCTTTGTTTTCAGCATTAAAAATATAAAAAAAAGGCTGTCTTTTATTCTTGTTTATTTTATCTAAATTAGCTAGACATAGTAAAAGTTTATGAGGGTTAAAGGGTACAACATGGTGTTGAGAATTTTGGATGAATATATATTTTTCTTTATTTATCCAACCATAGATCTCTGCTTGATTTAGGGCAATTTGAGGTGAAAAATATTTCTCATTACCAAGGAAACACAGAGTTGGATTTGGAAAGGAAAATGAATGGTGGAGTTTCATTAGACATGCAAATTTGCAACAGGGAGTATATGCGACATTGCCAAATGAAATTCATGGAGCCTCTTGAGAATATGGAAACAGAAAGTTTTCTCCTCAGCAGATCTAACTCTACCGACGACCTTAATGCAGCAGTGAAGCAGGTATCACATTTCTTATCTCTGTTTATCATAGTTCCATGAGGATTATCAGTTCCAGTAGTTGAAACTTCTTATTCATTGGGCATATACTTGTTTATCTGAGATTACTTTATTAGTTAAATATCCATCTTATGTAAAAGTATGTGGTTTACTTTGCAAACAGTTGAAATCATGCAAAATCATTCCTTTTCAAAAACAGCTCCAATGCATACAGCTAGAGCCTAGGCGAGCTTGCGGCTCAGCCCTAGGTGCAGGCACGATTAGCTAGAGTGGTGTCTTTCTGTAACTTTTGCTTTGATAAAGGAAATTACAGTACTGAAGGCATATTATTTGTCATTCTATTCCTTAAATTTTATTCTAGGTTAATTGGATCATAACTCTCACTCCAGTTCTTTATTATCTCTTTGGCGTCAATCCGAACATGGCCCTGCAGGAGCAGGTCGTGAATACTATTCTGGACTGGAGGCCCATTGACTAGTTGGTTCCCTTCTTATCACATTAAACTACAGGTTGATCACAGAAGAATCCTGGATGAGCATAGCAATAGATTCTGCTGGCGAGTAGACAGCCTTTTTGTGTGATTAGCTGCTCTGAGCCATCCTCATGAAGTTATCTGTTGACTCTCACTTTTGGCGTTTGTTTTATTTTTATTTTTTTCAAAAATAACCAAAGCTCGAACCCCTGTGAACACAAAGCCTCTGTCCTATTATGCTTGAAACTGTTGAATCCTAAGTTCAGCATTGCAGCAATTCCATATAATGTCATTTATATGTCAAAGAATTTGTTATGAAAAAACAAATCTGGCTAGCTGCATCTCAGCTATTTGTCCCTTGAGAGTTCTAGTTTAGCTAGGAGAAGGGGAGCCTTGGCGCAACGGTAAAAGTTGTCGTCATGTGACCTTGAGGTCACGGGTTCAAGGTGTGGAATCAGCCTCTTGCAAAAATGCAAGGTAAGGCTGCCTACTTTAAGCCATTGTGGCCCGCCCCTTCCCCGGACCCTGCATAGGCGGGAGCTTCATGCACCGGGGCTGCCCTTTTTCAAAGTTCTAGTTTAGCTAGGAATTGTTGAGATGCTTATATGATTTTGCGGAAAACTTAGAATTGAATCCGTGGAAACATGAAGGTAATTTAGATGCTTCCGCAACTACCATGTTCAGAAATTCTTTTCTTTAAATCAGGGGAGTCAAAGAAGTTCCTATTGAATTCAAAAGTTGTAAGGTCAACCCTGGTGAAGAAATTGGCCAAGGTAAAAGACATTCAACGCTGGAAAGTAAATGGTCTCTTGAGTTCTAAAAACAGAGACAAATATGACCTATATGTTCTCCTCTGAACAGGTTAGGTTTAAGTCTGTACAGCTCTAGCTTAACAGATTATTGGCAAATAATACCATTAAAAACTTGTCTATTTCGTAAAGAGAATTGCTGCTGTTCCTTAGACATATGATCTCTTCTTAATCAGTTTTGCATTATTAATGTCTCTTTGTGGATTTATTTATGATAGAGTTTTATTTATGTATTTAAGAACATGTTCATTTTGTTATATCTCACTTAAGCAAATAAAAGGGGGGATAGCAATGAAATTTACACATCATTCCATTCTCCCATTGCTAGGCTTTTTCTTTCCTTTATCTGCTTCTTTCTCTTTGTTTTCTCTTGTCTTTTCACTTTCCAGTATCTTTTACTTTCTTTCTACATTTCAAGAGATTGCTTTCTTTCTCATAACCAGGCAGGCTCTAAAACATGAAGAACTACATATCGAAAGGAGAAACCAACCACCGTAAGGCAGTGATTCTACCTCATCTTCTATCCAAACACATCTTCAAGAAGATGAACTAATCGTAATTTATCCAATATCACTGCTCTTGATGGTGGTTCTATTGGTTTCTTTATTGTATTTAAGAGAAGGTAATGAGGAGTTGAAAAGTTCAAATATCTGGAATTCAACAGATATCAAGAATGTTTTGATCTGTTTCTAGTACTGATTTGAGAAGTGGTTTTCCTAGCTAAATCAATTAAAACTGATCCCCTTATAATTGGACCTCTGATCTGAATCTGTTGGAGACACATCTTTGGGGTATTCCAATCATACAAGGGATCCTTTTTCAACTATTTTGCAAGGAAGCTGACTGAAATAAGTATAAATTTTTATTGAGTCTTTTAAGAGTGAGCCAATAGTGGGATTTTTTCAATAAAGGGGAAACTTAGGATGCTCCAAGATGGAAATGAGGGAATGTCCGATGGGTTATTTCTGGTTACTTCTAAATAGGAAATTGTTTGCTGAACCACCAAAGTCCCATATCATGACCATCAAACGGGATGCTGAACTACCTACAATGGTCCCAGCTAATGATTATATTCTTTGGGAGTAGATCCTAATAGTGAGTCATTGAGATATATTGGTAGATGCTTCAAAGAATCAAGAAAGACTGATGTCAATTATAAAAGATGGCAATCTTAGAATTTGCTTCCATGTATTAGACTCTGCATCCAAGACATCTCTCATAGATGCAATATTGTTAAAGCTTTTCATTTATGTGACTCCTAACCCAGGGAACTCATATACTAAAGAATATGTGGAGAAATTTCATGGTGTTCTTAGAGGAAATGACTAGTGCTAGATTGTTATCAACCAAGTGCTTCTGATGCTAAAGATATGAGAAAACAGACTCTACAGATAAGAATCTTCAAATCCTTACTAGAGGTCAATTTTGATCTTGAGTTGCAGGTGTAGTTTCAAGGAATGACTCTCTTTCTTTGCTTGGGACTGTCTACAACTTTGTTCGTGGTGCATCTAGTGAGAGAGATAATGCTAAGAGTTAAACAATGGGTGAAATCTGCCATTACTTCAGATTTGAGGGAGCCACTGCAAATAGATTTTGTGTACAGGAACACCAACCTTCTCAAGTAACCTTGGATGAATTCTCCGTAGTAGATCTAAGGGATCAAGTTATTGATGACTTCATAAGCATCTATATCATTCTATAGTATTCGTGTGTTGCTGCATTCTCTATCGTGCCTCTCTGTAAATCCTTCTAGGTAGACTCCTAATAGTCATTGAGAAGTTCCAAATCATATGATTAGAGGAGATAAAAAAAAAAATAGTCACATTCTTTTGATTTTCTTTTTTTCATGTCCCAATACAATACTGGAAGGGAAGCCTTGGTGCAACGGTAAAAGTTGTTGTCATGTGACCTTGAGTTCATGGGTTCAAGGCGTGGAAACAGCCTTTTGCAAAAAATGCAAGGTAAGGCTGCCTACTATAGACCCTTGTGGTCCGCCCCTTCCTTGGACGCCGCATAGGCGGGAGCTTCGTGCACCGGGGCTGCCCTTTTGTCCCAATACGATACTGATAAAATAGTTTAGAGTGTACTTTAAAGTAAAGGGCAGCCCCGGTGCACGAAGCTCCCGCCTATGCGGGGTCCGGGGAAGGGGCGGACCACAAGGGCCTAAAGTAGGCAGCCTTACCTTGCATTTTGCAAGAGGCTAATTCCACACCTTGAACCCGTGACCTCAAGGTCACATAACGACAACTTTTACCATTGCACCAAGGCTCCCCTTCAAAGTGTACTTTAAAGTAAGACACCTTTAATATGGTTCCTTGATCTTTTCTGTTCTCAGTTTCCCTTTGCTTCCAAGCTACTATACGAGGCAAGTCTTATAAAAGATTAAACAGAGACCCTTTTTTTCCTTTGTAGTCTTTTAAGATCTAAGAAAGAAGATTGTTGGTGGCCTGTAGATTAGCCACTTGCACATGGCGAGGACAGTCCATTAGTTACTTTTGTTACAGCTTGACATGCATAAAGATATGTGATACAATGGCATTCTTAATCTTAACTCAATTAAACTTCAATTGCTATTCTCCATCTTTTGATTCCAGAAATCTGATGAGGTGTGGGATCTGCAGTGTAAGCTACGTTAGTTCGTCAAACATTATAAATCCTTCTTAGTCCAAGCTTTTTCTAATCCAAGTGGAAATTGAACTTCAGACTTGCATTTTGATACGAGGTCCTTACCTTAAGAGCTTCTGTATGAGGAGATAATATTTTTCTTATATTTTGCCTTCTCAGGCTATCTGATAAACATCTTTTAGTTTTTCAAGATGATTCACTAGAGTAGGCTAAGTTGTAGGCTTAGTTATTTGTTTCCAAACTTTACTTCTATTTTATCGGTTTTCAATCTAATATGGATTAGCTGTCAAACATTATAGAGCCTCTTCTGCATATGGAGACATTCTGTATCTTATATTTGTTTTCGTGAGTTACTTGGAGATATCTGATGAAGATTAAAGGTGAAGCACCTATCATCCTAATGTTTTTCAAGTTAGCCAAATCAGCATGAGATAGTGTCTCTTCAGTCTATAACGAAGTTTATTACATCTTATATGACCTCTAATTATCTTTTGAGAATTGCTGTGCAAAGTTCTTGTATTTATAACAAAAATGTAGTACAACAAGGAAAGACTCTAATTTGCTTGAAGTAATCAAATCTCTTCTTTTAGGTGCATATCTTGTTCCTAAGATGTAATGGGAATTAGTAATATATTTTTCACTTGCAGCATATTCTTATGACTTGATTATCATCACAAAACGTAAATAAAAATGTCCCATTTATGCTCTTCAATCTCATGCTGTCATTTACTCAAACATGCTTCAATGCAAATGTTATATTCTGGTTCTTGGTCAAGATACACATAAATTAGGAGCTTAACCTACCAAATAGTTTCCCTTGGATATCTGCACGTTCTTGTTTGATAGTGGCACTCAAACACTATTTTGGATTCTGGATGGGTGTACGTTTGGAAGTTTGGCAGCTGTTATCATTTCATTAGAGAAGTGTAAAGATGACTACCAATGTTGGAACATTGAGTAGGGAATCAATCTCCACATTTCCTTTCTAGATAATGGTACTTTTGTCATTTTGTTATTTTTTTGAGATATGTTGGTTATCAAAATTCTTGAAAAATATGTTGTCTATCAAAGTTTTTAAAGGCTAAAAGCAAATGAGAAAGTGTTGAATAAAGTGAACAGTTCTACTGTTACATGATGCAATTCCTCAAAAATCCACAGGATATGTGTTTTGGGAATATGTTCTCATCATCTTAGGAACCCATGTAGAAATGTTTTTAGTTGCGCAAAGCAAAGAAAGTACTGATCTTGGACCACAGTCACCTGAAATTTAGTGCATTATTTTGAAATGGCAAGCCTGCTGTTTCAGGCGTACTCACATCGTCTCCGTGAATTATGACTGGTGGGACTTTTGATTGGATTATTCCACTTGATTAGGAGTGGTAGGTTGATGTGTTCTCTTTTGATTCTATAACTGTCTAGATGAAAATTTTGATGTCTTTATTCAGCAACTTTCTTTATACTATCTCGTATGTTATATATATATATATATATATATATATATATATATATATATATATATATATATATATATATATATCTGATGAGAGGTAATTTCAGCTATTTAAAGTAGGTGTAAAGTGCAGGTGACATGCGATTGGCTGGAAAAAAGTAAAAAGCAGTCATTTTCTCTATCTTTTTCTGCTTTTTATTTCTTTTTTCAGCCAACCACATGTCACCTGCACTTTACACCTGTATTAAATAGCTGAAATTAACACTCCTCTCTCTCTCTCTCTCTCTCTCTCTCTCTCTCTCTCTCTCTCTCTATATATATATATATATATATATATATATATATTGTCATTGTTGAGGAAACAATGATGAAGCAAGAATTCATGATATTGTGCTTTGAGACAGCTACCAATCATAAACTTCTGTGGCAATTCAGTGGCACTTTTTATATTAACTTGATTGTAGCCTAACCACATGTTTCTTTGAATTGCCTGGTTGGTGAATCATTGCCATTAGCAACCCCAAGGCAACATAGTTCTACCTCAGGCAAATTTTGCAAGTACTAACATTTCCAAAAATTTGTTCCAGCATTCAATGTTCCAGAAATGATAGTAGTTTGTCACAGAGTGCACCTCTAAAATGATGAGGGCCGAAATGAAGTATGATATTGATTTTTCTTGGTATTAAGTATATACCATTCATAACTGATGAAGTATGTCATGGAAATTGATGTGGAAAAGCCTAGCTCTATTTTCCTTTGTTTATTTGATTGTTCCTTGAAACACATCTTCTTTGTGTAGCTGTATCCAAACATTGTTATCTTCTGCAGCACTAACAGGTGCTTGTTTGCTTGTACCACAACGATTCTAGTAATTTGGCAGTTTCGACATATCCCAATCTGACAATAGTTTCTATAACTGTAGCTCGATACAATTAGGCAATGGTGGTTGACATTCAGATACTTCTAGTCTTATATATTGCATTCAGACTTCCTTTTTCCCCTTTTCCTTCATTGTTACATGAATCTAAAACTGTGGCTTGCAGAAAAGCACTGCCCCTCTAAGGTCAGTGATTCTTTTATGCTTTTGGTGCTTGTAACTTGAGAGGTTTGAATACTGTGTCCTTGTTAATTTTGGCGTTGTCTTCTGTCTCTTCTATTTGGAAGTATGAAAGATTAAGTGCCAGCTTCAGTTCTGGCTGTCGTGGTAGTGCTTTAATTATCCTTTCCATTATAAATGCACGAATAGAAAAACTGCCTTATTCCTAATCTCACTTTCATTTGCCCGATCTCTCGAGTCTTATCAGATTCGCGCTTGTCTTTTTGTTGCAAATTTTTGCAGTTTCAACAAGTATTTGACTCAAAGTCCTCAGAGGCGTGAGTTTTCACTATGTTGGTTGCTTTCTCTTCTGTGACTTCACACAGCCGATGAGGAAAATGGAGGAATGACACTTCTCCACTGCATATCCAAGTAAGGTGTCATCCTACAATAATGGCATATTGGTTGAAGTTCGCAATGCCCGATAACTTGCAGATTAGGTTTGGACTAACTACGTAAGCATGTGCTTGGGAAATCAGTCACAATCTGGGCTTCTGACAAGTGAAGTACTTTCGAAGTTGCTGCTAATTTCCCTATAATGTTGAAGTTATGTTCCTTCATTACCCTTCAATGGTTTGTACCATATGTAAGTTCTTGAAATTGTATATACAATCTTATTGGCAACTCATCTGCTCAGTTTCGATTGAACAGTAGAAATACAACCACCATAACCTTGATGTTGCGTTTCTATTTGCTTTCTCGAATGAGTACTCTGTTGGCGTTAATCGACTCTTTTAACCGGACCTCAACATTAATGAATCCTGCTTGAACCAAGACTATTAAAGTGATCTTCTTCTCTCAATTTCTCCCCTGGACAGGGTTATTTCCTGTATTTGCCACCTTGTAGAAAGAGTTATTTGCATGAATCTGGGTCGTTAAGAGCTCTCGATACGACTGTGTTTGTTTTTAAAATTTGAGAAATGCTTCCAAGATAGTTTTCTTTCAGCAGTAAATGAATTAATTTAGGCTTATGGTGTAATTGTTGCAAACTAGTATACCTTATGGTGTACTAAGGCCAGATTAAGGAGGGTTTTGTGTCAGTTGGCAAGTAAAACCCTTGGCAAGTCCCATGCATGAATTGATTTTTGACATTCTCTTAGGCCAGTACGTTTCTTGTAAGTGATGTGCTACATTGAGTCCTAGATGCAGTGAAAAATGGACAATGACTGCTATAATGTTCTTTAGAAGTGACATTTTGCCTTGAATCTTGGGTGTAGTTAAAAATAGGCATGGGTTGATAGATTGTTCACTTGGAAGCAACACACTGCATCAGAACCCAAATGCAATGGAAAGTATGCATGGGTTCCTCGCTATTCAGGAAGTATGCAATTAAATAGGATAGATAAGGAAAATAAGATTTGTATCATCCCATGCAATATAGGCACATTGACATATTAGAGTCTAGAGTTATTAAATACGATGAAACCTAGAAAGTTAATATTGCTTGTATCCAACAAATCAAGTGGAAAGGGGCTAAATTTAGAGGAACTGATGGGTGTGACCTCTAGTATATAGAAAAGGACAATAATAGAAATAATATAGATAGTGGTAGATAAAAATTTAAAAGATAAAGTTGTACATATTAAAAGAACCAGTAACAAAATTATACTAATAAAATTTATTGTAAGAGGGACAATCATAAATGTTATAAGTGCATAAGCATTACTAGGGTTAGCAAATAGAACAAAGAGACAGTTATGAGAAGAAATGGAGGGATTCATGCAAGAAATTCTCAAGGCAAAGAGAATATTTACAAGAGTAGACTTTAACAGTCATGTAGGAAAAGAAAAGGAAGGATAAGATAAGGTATATGGAGGATGTGATATTGGAAAAAGAAATGAGATGAGTAAAGCTATACTCGATTTTGCATTAGCACATAACTTAGCTATAGCAAACATGTATACTTACTAACCTTTAAAAGTGGATCATATAAAAGCCAAATATACTTAATGCATAATGATTATAAGGTAATACCTGGTGAGAGTCTAACCTCACAACATAGGTTAATGGTCATGGATATCTTTATTAAAATATAAAAGAAAGACAAAAACTATGTAATGGAACTTAAAAAGAAAGAAGATAATATCATTTACAAATAAGTTAACGATAAAAGGAAACTGGAACAATTAAACAAAAGTAAACACCATGTTGACTAATATGATTCAGTCCACTAAGAAAGTGACGACAAAAATTCTAGGAGTACCTAAAGGTAAAAGGCAACAAGTAAATGAAACTTACTAGTAGAGTAAAAAGTACAAAAAGCTATTACAGAGAAACTTATATGTTTTAAAGTATGACAAAAGACTAAAAATAAAAAAAGCTTTGAACAATATAAGAATGCTAAAAAAGTTGCTAAGAGAGTAGTAAGTGAGGCTAAAATGAGATATGATGATCTCTATAATAAATTAGGATCAAAAGAAGGTAAAAAGGTTATGTTTACACTTGTAAAAGTAAGAGACTAGGAGAGTAAGGACTTAGAGTACATTAAGTGTATTAAAAGTGATGGCCAAAGAATATTAGTCAAAGATGACCAGATTAAATAAAGGTGGGAAAGTTACTTTCAAAAATTGCTAAATGACAATTACACTAAGAATATAAAGATTGGAAGTACCATAAACAAAATGACGTTGGACATTATAAATGCAACTGTAGGATTAGAATGCCTTAGGTGAAAGAAGCCTTGAAAAAGATGAAATCAAGAAAGGACTTGGGCCTTGATGGTATACCAATAGAGATTTGGAAGCATATGAGAGATACTAGAGTTGTTTAGTTGACAAAGTTATCTGGCAAGATTTTAAAATTGAAGAAAATGCTGGATAAATAGAGGAAGAGCTCTATTGTACTAATTTATAAGAATAAAGGAGACATACATAGTTGCATTGATTATCGGGAGATTAAACTTATGAGCCATACTATGAAACTTTTTGAAAGAGTGATTGAGAAGAGGCTAGTCCATGAGATGAGTGTATCAGAGAATCAGTCGATTTCATGCTTGGGAGGTCCATCATGGAAGCTATTTTTATGCTTAAACAATTAATTGAGAAATATAGAGAGAGGAGTAAGGACCTCCACATGGTCTTTATTAACTTAGAAAAAGCTTACGATTGGTTTTCTAGAGCATTAACATGTTGGGTGTTAGGTGAGAAATAGGTTCCACGAGAATATATAAACATAATTAAGGATATGTATGATGAAGCAATGACAAACATTAGGGTCACCAGTGAAGAAATCGGTGATTTTCCTATTACTATAGGATTACACCAAGGATTGGCATTGAGCTCGTACCTTTTCACATTAGTTATACATGAGTTAACAAAATATTTGTACGAGGAGATTCTATAGTGCATGTTGAGTTATGGAGAGATGTATTAGAATTTGGAGGATTTAAAATTAGTTGAACTAAGATAGAGTATAGGAAATGCAATTTTAACAAGGAGATGAGCGGGAGTGGAGCATTGATAATGATTGACAACAAAGTTCTCCTAAAAAAATACTTCCAACACTTGTGATTAATAACTCATGAAAGCAGAGAGATTGAGAGGGAGGTTACCTTGAGAATCCAAGTGGATTGGAACAAATGAAGATGTGCCTTTGGATTTTTTCGTGATTGGTGGGTGCCACTTAAACTGAAAGGAAAATTCTATAAGATGGTTATAAAGCAGCCATGCTTTATGGATTAGAGTGTTGGACAATTAAAGAACACAATGTATATAGGATGAGCATCACCAACATGTAGACGTTGAAATGGATGAGTGGTAAGACAAGAAATGATAGAATTAGAAATGAAAACATTAGATGATACTTAGAAGTAGCACCAATAGGTAACCAGATGACCGAGATTAGACTTAGATGGTTTGGATATGTCCAACAGATATCGAAACTAGTACTAGCTAAGAGTGAGGCAATCAAAGTCGAAGGTTCGAAAAGGGTAAGAGGAAGGCCTAAAAGTGGTGACAAAATATTTAAAACCTTTGGGACTAAATGAAACTATGAGACTCAATAGAGCCGAATGAAGGAACAAGATTTATGTGACCAACCCTAATCCAGATAAAGTCTTGATAATGATTATGAAGTATACCCTTGGCAAGTCGACCTTGAGATGGGGATCTTAATCCAAGATTGTGCATTTGTTAGATTCATGGTTGGCATTTCCCGTGTTCACGACTAAATTTATTTAATTCTAATTAAGCTCCAGCTTCACGTCACTTGGTGCGTCAGTATCTCCCTTTCAATTGTCTATCCAAAAGGAAGCTAGATACTAATACCGTTGATTCATTGAAGAGACATTTAATCAGATAAGGCTTTTATATAGTTGGGTCGACTGATCCGGTGATGAACTATGAAATACCAGATCCCAGTAAAGAATCACGCTTTCGTCCCCAAGTTTCCTAAGTTAGATCCCAGATTTCTCCACTTTTGAACTGTTTAAAGGTTTCACTGACCTACGAAACCAGAAAAATGAAGACTGCTTTATAATGATCCGGCCATTCATTTGGTGGGCCCAGATAGCTTCTTGATTGAAGGATGCTAGCTTTTTATTGATGGATGTTTCATGTTGGCTGTGAAATGTTTTCACATTCTTCTTGACCTTAACCATTCAAAAGGAGTTTCTTCTGAGCATTTCACTTTTAGGGGGTTGTTTCTCGGTTGAGCAAAATCTATCTGATCATCATAGGAGGCTTCCAATATTTCTCCAGATGGTTAAAACCGATGATCAAGGACACTCCAAATTATGATCTGGTTCCCATTTTAAGATACATCTGCGTGGTGAATCATTGATCTTAATTTTTGTGCACATAAGATGTGTGGTGTTAGTATTTTGGAAATGAAATGAACTGACGTGAGAAAAGATGACATTAGCTTGAGATGACTGAAAATTAAACTTAACTGTAAGTTAAGATAAGATGATTTTTATCTCAACTCATCCTAAAGATACTATTTCATCTCATCCCAGATCAAGCACCACTAACAGTGATATGGTCCATATTACGAAAGATCTTCCCATCTTTTCTCCAGCTTAAGAAGTAAAATAACATGTTCCAAGCATCTAGGCTCTAGCAGCTTTGCCTCATAAGGTCGAGCTGGTAATTATTCACCAAGCCGTGATTATCCATTGAAAATAAATATGTTTTGTCAGATCCCGGTTAGTTCTAAGGGGTTTAGTGGTACAGGGGACTTACAGGGTGACTGAGAAAACATGTTAACTCGAACGCAGAAGATATAAGGATAATTCCTAAAGAGGAATGCTGGTATATAACGGACAACCCCAACACCGTTCATCTAATTCTCCTACCTTTGGATATCTCATGACCCAAAAATCATGCCAAAAGGAGTCACTAGCATTCGGCAAATTAACTGTTTTAATTTGTTGAATGTAAATTGTTGCTTCTGGAGAGCTTCTCTTTATTCTTTTTTCGCATGATGAAAGCACCATTTCTTGGATGCTAGAGTTGCTCTTTTGGCATAACTTTTTTGCACTGGTAGATATCTTAAGTTAGGAGAGTTATGCGAATGGCATGCATCAATGTCATATAAGGCCTACCATACAAAACTGGAGAAGTTCCACTTGTGTTCGGGTGTCCCGCTCTTTACCAACATTCCTCGTTCATAAAACTTGAAACCATGAAGATTGGATTGGTATAGAATTATAGAAAAAGGACACATGTTTATTCATTAAAAAGAAAGATTACAATAGATTCAAATGTCTGGAGAACTACACCAGAAGTCACCCAAAGAAGCAAAGAAGTAGCTAGTTATACGAGGACCAGAGAGGAGATGGGACTTGGTACTCCTAAGGCATAGGTTTGTGCACAAGAACAACTGAATTAACAACATCATCTTGTGGATGGAAAATAGAGAGAACCTCAAAACCATGCAAGTCATCTTCTTCAACCACAGGATATAAGAATGCCCGGGCTCCATTTGCACTCCTTACAAGCAAAGTTCCTCCATTCTTCATATACTTCCCTATGTGCCCAAGTACTACGGTCTTCTCTTCCTTGCTCATTCCAACCAGAGCAGCCAGGAAAATGCAATCAAATGTACTTAGCTCCTCTCTTACATTCATTATATCACATGTCTTAAAATTCATCCTCCTTGCTAGTTCCTCATCGGTTGCCACAAGCTGGCGGGCCATGCTATTTGCAGTCTCATCGATGTCATAGTTATTGAAATACGAGGACTTCAAGTGATGAGTTGCCATAACGAGCGAGGTAAGAGGCATGGGACCGGAACCCACGAATGCCACCCTTTTGGGTTGCACCATACCACTTTCACATAGGATCCTGTACTCGAGATCGGCGAGCTTGACATAATTGCCATAGTAAGGGAAGAGGTTTAGATGGTCAAGTGGGCGTGGAATTTTGGCGAGGAGAATGGAGAATTCCAGCTCCAGAAGGCCCTCAGCGTGCCCACAAAGGGATATGAGGCTCTGACGCATGAGTTGCATTTCCGGCGCCAAGTCCCTGATGTCTATGGAAGAGGGAAGTGTGCAGAGATTGACAAGCTGGGTGAAGAGGCTATTGACTTGCTTGGAAGGCCTTAGAGACTCTAGCTTACTGATGCTTGCATGAATTTTGGCTACAGTAGCGATCAAAAGGTCAAAAGGCACCTCTGGCTCGTAGATGGATTCCTGGGTAGTAGCCATTGATGATTGAAAAGGTCTGTGTTGATGTTTTGGTATGATATAGAAGTTTGTGTTGGTGATGATTTCATGGAAGTTTTCTTGGTGCATTTATAGAGAAGTCTGTTGATGATAATTTAGTTTATTTGTCTATTTTAATAGTTTGTGGAGTGAGAAACTAAGATCACTGTGGTATTTTGTATCTATTTGGATTGAGTGGGTCCAAGCAGTAAGCTAAGGTTTTCACAGAGATTCGTTTCACACGACGTGCACTAAGGTTATAAAATGTAGTTGAGGGTTCCCAGATACTAATTTTTTTCCCTTTCACACCATAATCATTATGAGGAGTCTTAATTTAATGGAGATATAACATTAGAAACACCTGAGCCTGCTCTTGAGGGTGTGGGAAACGCCTCTTTGGGTATAAAAATGGGCTCTAACTACTGATCTTGTGCCCACCTGATCTTGGGCTATATTTTTTAAGCAATGCGTTTCTGAGCTCTGGACCCTACCAGAAAAACTGACTGCAACTTTTCTTCTGAATGTGGACTGACCACATTCACTGTTTGGAACGACAAGATATCACAACAATCAAATTAATGGATGGGTCACAATAAGAGAAGTTAGGGGTCGTCGTGACTTGATTGAGAAGTAAACTTCTTTGATATGCCAATTCAATCCAAGTCTTGGTTTAGTAGGCAAATGAACAGTAAAGATAATTGAAATTCTTCTTTATCTTCTTCAAGAAGAGAAAAAAAGTGAACTCTTTGGCTAGCCCCAGTCACTGGAGGCTTGCCTATGTCATCATGCGATCATTCATGAGAGTTCAAGGTGTTGGTGATAGAAAGGGACGCAGGAGTTGTAACACACCGTGTACATTTTATTGCACTGTGGCCAGAGCATTAATGAAGCATCACAAAGTTTGATGTTCTATGGTAATATGTTGTTGGTCTTAGCTATTATCGATGAACTGATTATCGAGACTGACTGGAACTGCCTGTCACCATTCTCCTTTGTTTATTGTATTCGTCCCTCGGAAACCTCTTCTTTTTCTTCTCTGTTTGAAATGTTCTCATTTTAGATATTTTAGAACACTTATTCCAACACCACACACCGAAACATTGTACCAATTGTTCCATCTTTGCTTGTATCAATCATTGGCTCTTCGAAATTTCTCTGGCCATTTCGGAAACTTCTATGTAATTGCTATTGATTCTTTCTTTGGAAGGGTAAAGTATGAATGGAAAAATAAATTGTTGCAAATTTACAATTGTACAACACTAGGCAAAAACGATAAAATTGCTTTGCATGCCTTTCACTTGTGGCCGCGAGAGAGTTAGCTGATCTAGGAATTTGAGTAAGGAAAATGATTTGCATTGCTATTTTATTGATACATCCCACAAAAGATGCAAATTTTCGTGGTTCCATACTTGACCATTTGCTCAAAACGTTAATTTGAGAACCCACTTCTCCATATAACATTGCATGCATTACGTTGGGGAGATGCATGCCAATCTGCCAGTCGCGTCTACTGTCCATAGTTATATGATGCAGCTCAATACAACTTGATAAAGGCGGTAATTCAAATGATTCTCTTCTCATCTAGAATGCTACCAATCAGTTTTCGTTGTTACTATAGGAATTGGCAAATTAGGTTCATGGATCTAATTTATTTTCCTTTCTAAACTGTTATCATGTTTCCAAATGATTGCCTCGTGCAAATGCTGTATCAAATCTATGGTGACTATATTTATGGTTGAGTTTGTGGCCCTTTTAGCTAACATGTGAGTTGTAGTTTTATTTTTATTTTTTATTTTAAATAAAACTACACTTCAGTGCATGGAACTATTCACTTATGACACTTTGGTCCCTAAAGTTCTAAAAAAATAGTTTAGTCCTAGGAACTACTGTTTTTGTTGCAGTTAAGTCCTTAAAGTTTTTGTCATCCGGAAGTTTGGTTTAAGCCTCACCTCACATTGTTTTAATATATTTTTATGTTTATTGATATTTTTACAATTTTAAAATAGAAATTAAAAAAGAAGGGGGCAACAGAAAAAGGGCTGGAACTCTTTCTTACTATATATATATATATATATATATATATATATATATATATATATATATATATATGTGGGTGGGTGGGTGGGTGGGTGCGTAGAGAGAGAGAGAGAGACAACATTCAAATACGATCTCCCTTAAATCCCCATTGTGAATTGTGAACGCCTGCACTAGAGGATGACATAAGAAAAAAACTTGTATGCCAAGATGAAACACACCATGATCATTACATTTCTCCACTTGCTTTCATGTCTCAACCCGTTTCCTCTAAGAAGATCTTTACCATTGGCCAAACAAATTTCACTTCTACACTCCAAAGACTTGCTGCATCCTTTAAATGAATACTTAAAAAGTGACATATAATGCATAAAAAGCCAACAGCCCATTATCGCTTGTTTCAATATGAATTTTCCCGAAAACAAAGAGAAAGCACCAATCACTTCTAAAATCATTGAATTCCCTACAATGAAATTGTCAAAAATAAACCAGAACCAAGTTCACACTAGAGAGAATCAACCAAATTAGAAGTAATAAATACATAAAAGTGGGCAAGCTCCAGTTCAATTTAACGAGCCAGTAAAGTGGGACCTAGAAAAAGACAGCTATGATCAACATAAATGGTAGAAAGCAAGCCAATTTGCTATAACATAAATGTCTCTTTCATCAGAATCTCTCTTTCCTATATGAAACTTGGGAGTGCTTATGTAGTGCAAGATGACAAGAATGTCAATAATAATGCAAAAATGGCCACTCTATCCTAGACCTTAGTTGTGAGGAATGGAGCTTGAGACAAGGCTTCTCACTCAACATCAATGTTTCTTCAACAATTAACAAGGGAAAGAGATAGTTGTTCTATGGAAACTGGAGATTGAATTGTAGGATCTCGAACAACGAAAAATTTTCATTAACAATTGTAGGAAGAGTGACAATTGCAAGAAAAAGGAGGAGAAGAAAGGAGGAGAAGGAGAAAGAAGCCATGTAACTATTGCTTTTTTATGTAAAAGAAATAAGAAAAACATTATAAGAAAATAATAAACTATTGTTTGTAGGGTCCAACTATTAGTTTTTCTGACGAAAAGTTAGCAAAAGCACTAAAGTGCAACCTAAACCAATAGTTACAAGGACTAAACTATTTTTATGAAACTTTAAGGATTGAAATGTCATAAGTGAATAGTTAAGGACTAAAGTGTACTTTTATTCTTTATTTTAACTACTTCAAAGGAAAATTGCCTTTACTTCTAGCTATTTTGCCCATTCTTTCTCATCCATCATGTATTTTGTCATCTTCTTTATTGTGTTCTATTATTGTAACTATTCTTGTTTCAACAAGTACTACGTGTTAATTGCATGCCTTCCTTAACCTTTGTATTATTATATTTTTTTAAATGGTTAATTTATTGATACTAGATTGGAAAAGAAACTTCATATTGTTGAGGGGTATAGTAAATGAACACACTCAAATATAAGGGAGGAAGAGGTTAAGAAAGAAAAATTACATTTATGGAGAAAATGTGGCTAAAAACACATTGTTGGATATTCATTGTTCGATTCATCAAAAGAAGGTTCTCTTATATGCACCATCAAAGACTTCAAGGTGAAAAACTTTAGAAGATGAAAAGGCTAGAGAGTTGAAATAAAATAAAAAAGAAAAAGAAAAAAAAGTAGCTTGAGAATTAATGAAAAATTTGTCTGATGGACTAAAAATGAGCATGCTTTCTAGATTAAAGAGTTTAGGTCTAAGGTGTTAAGTCTCTTTGTCACTCTAATTTTTATGACAATGGACTATAAATGAGTTTTGCAAATGTTTTAAAGAACCTTTTCAAAAATATGTTTCCAAGATTTTTAAGTGGAAAGGAACTAAAAAAACCCCTAGAATCTTCTGATTAATGTTTGTAGTACTAAGTGATTGAATTCCAAACCTTAGAATTTAATTCCATAGCTTTTCAAGTATTAAAAAACAAAATGGATCTCTAAGAACTGCGCATGCGTTAGGAATCATTTCCAAAAATCAGAGGCACATAATCTTGCATAGGCATTCACTTTCTTAGGTTGGGAGAATTGATTCCCTAAGAACAAAATTATTCCCTCCATAGAATTACATTCTTAGGGGAATCAATTCTCACAAGAAAAATATCTCCATTATAAAATAATTGATGAGAATTGGTTCCCCATATGAAAGTTGATTTACACTAGAGAGATGAAATAGTAGGAAAATTGTTTCTCCAAATGAGAACTAATTCCCATAAAAAAAGGAATTCATTAGGAGAATCAATTCTCCATAAGGGAATTGAATCCCACCACTAAAGCTCCCAAACTAGAAAATTTCTCCTAGAGGAGACTGATTCTTACGAAGGAGCTCCACAATAGAGATTCAATTCTCCAAATAGGATTTGCAGAATTGATTCTTCAACTAGGAACCCATTCTCCTTATTGTTCTAGACCTATGCATATTTTATGGGAGAAATGATTCACCAAAACTTTTGAAATTTGAATTTCATGAGCTTGGCTTGTACTTGTGACTTCGTCGTTGGTTATTTGACTTCACTTTCAAACTTCATACGAATAGGAACACTTCACTGGTGGGATTTGAAGCTTCCTACCAACCCATGCTCTCCACCAATCAAATGTATATTTCTCCAACAATTCTTTCTTCATTCAATGGAGTGTAGACACCTCTCCAACACTATATGCCTATCAAATAAGATCTAAGGATATCTCCAATAGCTATTTTACAATGAGTATTTATTCCAACACTTAGTAGAAAGAGTAGATCAACAAGAGAAAAGATACAAAAGGAGAAAACAAGAGAAACACAATACAAGAAGGACAAGGAAGCCATTGAAGCTTAGCTACAAGCATTCATTGAATATATTTGGTGTTGATTGAAGATTTCTATATCTGTACATGCTTTCTTGTAAGTGTATTTATTATTATTTGAGAAGTGTTTTTCTGTACGGATCTATTGTATTTGAGATTGATTTTGTTGCAAGAACTCAATCTTAAGTGGGTCAACCACAACTTTAGCTTGGTGAGTAAAATTTCAAAAGGATATAGTGAAGGACTAAAGGTAGGAAGCCTTTGAGACAAAGGAAGTAGGCACCAAGTAGGTTGATCGAACCTCTATAAATCTTATGTGTCCACTCCTTGTGGTTGCATTTGATTGTTTTCTCCACTCTAGATTTGTGTTTCTCAAGTTTGTGTTTGTAGATTGTAATATTTCATTGCACCCACCAAGTGTTTGTTGAACAATTGTGTCACTTTTCATATTAAAACTTGCATTATTTTGAAACCACTCTTTGCACATTTCTTGTATATGTCTTTGGGTGTTCCAAAAACAAAGTTTTTGTAATTTCTCATACTCCCTTATTTGATTTCTCTTTTGCTTTCCAAGTATTTACAAAATTGCTTCAAAGAGTTTTTACACCAAAAATTTCCACATTCTTCAAATTTGTATTAAATTGGGTGGTTGAATCTCAAAAACCCTAAGTTTTTATTTAGTGTCAAATTGTCCTCCTCTTGGTACTAGAGTTTGTGCTCTTGCATTCTTAGAGTTTAGATTACAATGGGATAAATTACAAACACTGGAAGGTCTGGATGATGATTTACATTCAATTAGTTGATTGTGTTGCGGAAGATCATTGTTTATGTACATTGATATGGAATATTGTAATGAGGAAGAAACCGCGAAGGATCAACTTAATTATAAAGCAATGAACCTACTATATTGTGATTTAGACCCAATTTAGTTCAGCTAGGTCCTCATATGCAAATCAATGAAAGAAATATAGCATAAGTTGGAGGTGAATGATGAGGGTACTAAAGAAGTGAAGCACACTTAGACAGACATGCTTATTCATGAGTATGAGTTGCTCAAGATGAAGAATAAGAAGCCCATTACCGAAATGTTCATAAGGATCTCCAATATCATTAGTGGGTTGAAGTCTTTGGAGAAATCTTTAACCAATATTAAGTTGGTAAATATGATTCTTCATTCTCTTCCCATCTCATAGGATGCAAAGTGTATGGCAATCTAAGAGCTAAAGGACTTGGATCATCTTGAGCTTGATGAACGTATGGGATCTCTAATGACTTACAAGATTTCTCATAAGTTAAAGAACAAAGAAGACTCTAAAAGAAAAGACAAAGGGGTTGCTCTCAAGACTATTATTGAGAGTAGTGAAGCTGAAGCAACAAGGAGGAAAAGGAAATGATAACACTATGAAAAAAGATTCAATTGTTTGTCTCAATTGTGAGAAACCCAATCATAACAAGCTGGAGTGTCCTCTCAACAAGAGAGAGAGAGAGAGAGAGAGAGAGGGGGGGGGGGGGGGAGGAAGGAACTTCTTACAACTTGCCATGACAAGGATGAATCTTCTGAAAGTGAAAAGGATGGAGCTCCTATTCAAGGATTTAGTAAATGAGTTTAAAAAGGTGGTTTTCAAAAACAAAACTCTTTGAAAACAAAGGTGTAGCCTAGTTTGTTAGATTGATGAATTGAAATGCAATTCCACTTCTTTGCCATATGATAGTAATAACATGATGAATGAGCTAATTGATGAGCATGATAGTCTTAATCTTTAATACAATATTTTGACTTGTGAGATCAAGGGTTTGAAAAAGGGTCTTGATGTTGTGATCAAGGAGAATTGTGTTTTGAAAAATGAGATTGATATTTTGCAAAATGCAAATAAGTTCTTGAAAAGTGAGAAATTTGTTGGTTGAATTTGAAGTTTTGAAAAATGAGAATCCTTCTTTGAAAAGTGCTTGTGATTCTCTACTGGAGGATAAAAAGATAAATGGTTTTAGAAAGTCTTTCACAAAACCATCCTTTGGTAGGAAATCATACTACGAACATGCACATGATTGTTATCATTCTTATGATTACTACAAACCCAAGGTGAAGCATATTTGGATTGTAAAAGGTTCATTTGTGTCTACTAACTCTCATGGACCCAAATTACAAGTTTGGTACCAAAAATGAAGAAATAATCTCTTTTGTAAGCATGTTTAGAATCCAAAGCAGTTAATTATGTATTTCATCGATCCAAGCAAGTATATTAAGTAGTTGATCAAAAAGCTTGACATCTAAAATGCAAAACCAATTGGAACTCCTATGTGCCCCTCAACAAAGCTTGACAAGGATGCAAAAGGTAAAAGTATAGAAGTCAAAAGGTATCTAAGTATGATTGATTCCTTATTTTACTTGACTGCTAGTAGAATGGATGTTCAATGTATGTTTTACATGTGCTTATCTTCAATTGGACTTGAGGAACCACATATAGTTATTATGAGATAAAGTTTTAGGCATCTTGTTCACACACAATCACTTGGTTGTTGGTATGATCAATCTAGCTCTTTTGTGATAAATGCTTATGGTAATATGGATTATAGTGGAACATGTCAATAGCTTAGAAATATGTTGATTTCATGGTTTTCAAAAAAGCAAAGTTCCATGTCATTTTGAACTACCGAAGTGGAGTACACCTCTGATAAAAGTTGTTGTGCATGATAGGTATAGAATTATTACATAGAATACCTTTATACTTAGTAGGTTTTATCCCTTGTCTGCTCATAAAGGTCACTAATTAGGATTATTTTTACATTTTGCAAGATTAGGATACAATTGTAGAAAAAGGGTATTTTTGGCATTCCAATCCCTAAAAGATAGATAATCCAGAGTCCGAGCATCAACATGGGCCCACATACCAAATTTAATGAAGTTCAAAAGTTTACAATGCAGAACAGGTGTTATTACCATTTTTAGCACTATCAGAAACCTTAGAAGCATTGCGCATTGCTGAACCTTATTTAGTAAAAGAAGCCATAAAGATCAAAGCATAAGGTGGCAAAACTTTCTTGCACACATGCATACATTACACAACCTTGGAGAGCTTCTAAGTGAAGCTTGAGAACCACACACATTAAAGGAAGCATGCATATAAAGTACACTCAACCAGGGATCGTCAGAGACTAAAAACCCTATTTTTCTCTCTTTAGACTTCAGAATGGGGACCACTTGCATGTGTACCATGAATTTTTCATGCAAAGGTAGTGCATCCCACTTAAATTTACATGGAATACATGAAGGTATGAGTATAATTGATGAGAAAAAATAAGGAGAGAAACAAAATCAAGAAATTAGTTTTCATCCAAAATTTTCAACTAAGAGTAGCTGAGATCATTTCACATCTAAGATCATCCTAAAGCAACCAATGAGAAGATATATAAGTTAAGATTGACCAATGGGAAGATCATTTCACATCTAAGATCATCCAGCTGTCCACCATTTTTCAAGTAGGAGAAAACATGTTATCCTTTGGTGTAAAATATATTTTTACTTTATTCTCATCTATCGGAGATAAAAATGATAGGAAATAAAGGAGAGAAATCAGTTTGGATAAGAATATCTTTATGAAATCCTAGTCATCCATCTTAAGGCATACCAATCTAATGGATGAGAAGTAATGAGTCATAAAACAATGCCTTTTAAGATAGAAGACTTCCAAAAAATCTCAACTATCCATCCTAGGGTTCAAGCATGATCCAAGGAAGAGAGAAAGAGTAAAATGATATGAAATCCTAACCACCTTGCTCTTATTAAAAACTCAAATCAAAACCCTAAGTAGGAAAGATCTCCACCACTCATTTCAATCCAATGGCTTGCAGTCATCTCAAAATTTTGAACTCCAACACAACCAAAAAGCAATTCCATGCCTCTCACCTTTTCCTTCCTATTCTCACTTATTTTTCTACATTTTCTCCCCACCTTCTATCCTCTTTCCTCCCCTAGCCTATCCTCCCCATTTTCCCATATTTCATTTCCTTTCCACCTTAGCCCCTTGCTTCTCACCTACATCCATATCCCTATGGATTCCACACCTCCTCCCCTCTTTATAACCTCTTTCCCTCACTTAAATCTTTACCATTCATCATTCCTTTAGCCCATATAATCTTCACCTTCCGTTCCTTAAGGCTTCTACTCCAAAATTCAAATATAAGAGATTCCCCTTAAAAAAGAAAGAGAAAAAAGAAGAAGAGAGAAACAACCATTCCTTGAGGGGGCTCAACATGGGGTCTAAATAACAAGTAACTTGAGATCTTTGGAGAAGAAAAGTTCCTAAGGTTATTACATGTATTCCATGGAGAAAAGGTGAGTTTTCTTCATTCATTTTTCCATTACACATCAATCTTTCATCATTTTTATTTTATTTTTTTCTATAACACCCATATTTGATTTTGATGCCCTAGCATCTCCATCCCATATCCTCTTCTATAACCAAATATCAGCACAAAATTCATTTCCTAACTCCTATCCATCCCCGATTCCTTATTCTCCCTTTCATACTTAGTTTTACCCTTTTCTACTGTTTTATTTTTGTAAATTTTTCTACTTCTCATATCATCTTGAAATTCATGAAACTATCACTTCATCATATACCTTACTAATCCACAAAATTTCATCCAAAAATTCCTTCTCTATCTATTTCTTTACATCATCCAATCTTACACTCAAGTATATCATCTTTTACATGCCTATTTTATATGTATTTTGTTGGATTTTTCTAAATTTTTTCACAACTTATCACCATTTTAATTTCATGACCTTACATATTTATCATATCCCTTCCAATTTCATATGATTATATCACCAAGATAAGATAGAAAACATTTCCTTTTCTTAGCGCTTTTTTCATCTCTAGTTTACAAGCAATTTTTGTTGGATTTACGTGCATATACTTAGGATTTTTGGTGTAAAAGTTTTCCTTAGGATTTTGCTGGTTGGAAAACATTCAGTAATCTTATTGAGTGATAGAATAAGATAAGGTATTAGCTATAGGAAGAAAGATAGGGGGTAGTATGAGAAGGAAATATTGAAGCAATTTTTGTTGAGTAACACGGTAATAATTCAATGAATTCTCTCCTTACCATAAGATTTACTTTTTATTGTTTTATTTGCTTTAGAACCATTATAATCTTAATTTCAATTAATGAGAATTTTTTAGATAGTTTTTTAATTTATTTTGTAGTTTAATTAAAATTTTAATTAGTAGTTATAATTGTTAGTTTTGGTAATCTTTAATGGTCAAATAGAATATTTATTAGTTTTACATTTTTAATGATTTAATTTTCTAGAATTAGTAGGTAAATTTTATTTCCTAGGTCTAGGATGAAATTATGATATGATTGAATGATTTTTTGATTAATTAAAACTTAGAATAAAAATAATTTATTTTAGGAAAATTAACACTAATTCAGATAGTTAATAATTTATATATAGTTTTATCTTGTACTTCCCATGGTAGAGATGGGAATTATGTTAGATTAATATATGAACAACTTATATAGTCTGTGCCCTAACAAGACAAGCTATGCATTGAGTAAATATGTTAATTCTTTAAAATAAGAAAATTTCTAAAATAGTGCTTTAAAGAAAAAATATTAAATAAGTTATAAAAATTCTAATTTATTGGTCATAGGCTCATTTGGTTATATTATAGGGGATTCTAGATCCTAGGTTTTGTTTCTAAGTGATTTCATAGTTTTTAGCAAGCTTCCTTTACTTTTAGTAATTTTAAGAATTGATTGAATTTTTGGCAATGTTAAAGTGATTAAAATAGACTCATGGAATCTATGTGAATCATCTTGTACTTGCATAATCTATGTTACAATAGAGCCGTGCACTTGTGGTTATTTTTAAAACACATCAGTGCTCAAATTCTTTGGATGAAAAAACAACTCTAGGAGTGGCATGTTTTCTGATCATTTATTGATATTTTGTGATGACACAGGAACAATTAATTTGTCTAAAAATCCTATTCAATACCCTATGACAAAGCACATTTAGATTAGACATCATTTTATTAAAGACCATATTCAGAAGGGTGCCATTTACTTGAATTTGTGAGTAAGGATCAACAACCTACTGAGATTTTCACAAAAACATTGCATGAAGATCAATTTTTTCAAAATTGTAGAGAAGTAGGCTTGAATAAATTGATCTCTTGAAGTATTTGATGATTTTAACACACTTGATCAATTGGTTATTTGTGTTACCTATTTGAAGTGTTTGATTGATGAAAAATGATGATTATGAACAATTGATTATGTTTGAATGAATTGAGTTCCTAACTCTAATGAATTTTCAAACATTTCAAGTGTTTTGATTTTGAAAAGTTTCAAACATGTTTTCAATTTTGATTTTAAAACTAAAATTTTAAATGATTTTCAAAGGATTTTTAGGCTCAAAGGAGTTGTCTCTCTTTCTAAGATTTAGATCCTAAGAGGTTAGGGATTAGTTCCCTATCCAGGAATTGATTGTGTAGAATAGGAGTTGTAGATGAGAAATGATTCCTCCCTAGGAATTGATTCACACAAGAGGGGGTACCAAAATGAAGGATTTGGTTCCCTCCCATGGAATTGATTTTCCAAATTTCTTTTCAAGGAAGTGGTATAGGGAGAATCTATTCCTCACTAAGGAATTGGTTCCCTTTCAAAACTGGTTCCCACATGAGAAATTGAGACTTGGGAATGGAATTGATTCCCCATGTGGACCTGCATCATTTTTTGTTGCATTTTTTAGGGCTTCTTGATCATTTCCTTTTCTCACCCTACTTGTATTACTTCACCAATCATTATATTTCTCTTTTTTAAAATTCCACTCCAACTTCATGTAGTTTTCTCCAGTCACTTCCAAATCATCTTTTTGCAAACCCTTTGAGGCATTTCACCATATTTTGTTGTTTTTCTCACTCTTTAAACTTTTGATTTTTCATTCAAACCCTCTTATGTTTGATATTTCTTTAATGTCAACATCCCCCCTTGAAGAATGTATGATTGTCTTGCGAGGAGGAATAACTAATACTTCAAACCAAAACATGATCAAAGATGTTGTCATGCACCTAAGAGAGAGCCAAATTTCATATGGTACAAATTGGAAGAGATTGTGGAGGTCCAGGACACACTAAGAGATTTGAAGAAGAACAAATGATAATGACAAGCTAGGTGAAGAGGCTACTAACTTGATTGGAAGGCCTTAGAGACTCTAATTTAGAGATGCTCACATGTACTTATTGCCATGCTTACGATCAAGGGCTCAAATGACACCTTGGCTTCACAGATAGACTACTAGAGAATAGCCACTAATGTTTCTCTTCCCTACAAAGAAACATAAAGGCTTGTCTTAGTGAGGAGTTCTAAATGTTTTCCATGTACATTAGTAGACACACATGACGAGTAATTTTTATGATTGTTCTATAGGTTTTCTTATATAACATGGTATAATGTTTGGTGTTGATTTTAGGGTTGATTGAGTCCATGCATGGCCTTGCTAAAAGTGAGAAGGTATCAAAATTGATTCTTTTCATACAAGGTGCACTAGGATTTGGTAATGTCTTTCTAGTTGAAAAGATACGTAGGTTTTCTCTCGTTCATGCTAGAATGATTATCATGTGTACTAATATAGTAGACAACCTACCATTATAAACATAGTCACAAAGTTTGGATTTAGGAAAAAGTCATAAATTTTGAAAAATATTGAAATATGTAGAAAAGAGATTGCTAAAATTAAGAAAAAAAGTTAAGAAAATTTGAAAAGTTTAGAGAAGGAAATACTAAAAAAAGAAAAAAAGAAAAAAAGAAAAAGTGAAATATTTTTAAAATTATAAAAGGAAAAAATGTAAAAATATAAATATACAATCAATTAACTAATTCTTGAATAGAAAGAGATACTATTATAGACAAACTAAAATAATGTCCAAACATCCAAAAAAAGTAGAATAGAAAAAAACTAGAGTCAAAACATATTAGAAAATTTTAAAATATAAAAAATAGGAAGTCAATGACTAGAGTAGTAGAGACAAGAGACTTGAAGCTTCGGGTTAAACTATTGAAGAAAATTTTAAAATAAAAAAATTAAATATGAAAATTTGTTAATGGAAAAAATCATAAAAGCATAGAGTTGTAAAAGGAAAAAGAAAGTTGAAAAATCTAAAGCCAAAAAATGAAAAACATTGTAAAAAAGATGGGTTTTGAATGGAAAATTTAGAAAACTTTAAACATGGGTTGTTTTAAATATGATACAGCTCACAAAAAAAAATAAAGATCTTTTTCAACAAAAAAGAAAAATATTCAAATTATTTTGTTACTATGATTCAAAATGATTGAGAATTCTATTGAAGGTGTGGGAAATCCTCTTTGGGTATAGAAAGGTGCTTTAACTAATGATTGGTTTTCTCCACATCTTAGGCCACATTCTCTATGTGACACATATGGATTCTTACATATAAAATTAGATCCAATTCAACACAAGAAAGATCACATGTGAATATTTTCACTGGCAAGATATGATTGGGTTAAGAGTCTAAAACTCACGATCAGGCTTGATTAAAATTAGCCTCATGTTTTCTATTGTGTAGTTTGACCTGTTATTTCAATTTGAATTTATCATGATTAATGTTTTAGGATACAAAGACAATATAAATAAAGATAACTAAAAGACAAATACTATTCAAACTATTTGAAAACTAATCATCCATCTTGTTTAGCCTCTTTTAGAATGGCAAGACACCATTCATGATCATTGGATGGTTTTAGCTATGCCATTTTGTGTGAAAACCCCAATTTTTCTTGAATTATTTAGAATTAATTGGAATTTTTATGAAAATCAAGTTAGAATATTATATTTAATATAATATTAATTTTTAGAAAAAGAATAAGGTCTTGAAACATAGATATTTGGAATCATTTACTAAAAACTAATTAGAATGACTATAAGCATGCTGAAATCTGAGCTCAGGTGAAAACTCCCTATTTTTCTTAATTTTGTGAATTTACATTTACCCATAAGGGTAAAATGGTCGTTTCACTTTTATGTGGGGTTGACAAAAGTTAGGTGAGCTGGTGGATAGCCAGTTTAGGGAATATTAATGATGAAGAATAAACATGATGAGGAATATGCTTTTAGTTTTATAAGAAAAGTAGAAAATTATTTAAAATAAAAATAATTAAAAAACAACCCTATAAATACCACTCCCACTATTCACATGAAATTCCAGATCCCTAGACTCTCTCCCACTCTTTCCTCCTCTTTCTCTCTCTTTTTTCCTTTTTCTTTTCTTTTCTCTCTCCTCTCTTTCCAGCCATAATGGTAGTCCCCACATGCGCACAACACAAGAACCAGCCTGTGCTAGGCTAGCGTGTCCTGAGATGTGCCTTTTGCTCGATAGAGGCGATGACCCTACTGGCTAGGGTTTTCCCTAGCTTGGCAAAGTTGTCATCCAAATCCACTTCTTGGAAAAAATATGGGACCTAAACCCAAAATAGGGTTCCTCTCAGTCTCCTCTTCAAAAACCCTCTCTCATTTGTCTTCCTTGGCACCAGCAAAAACAAAAAAAGAAATTTTTTAGCAACCCTAGCCATTCGGCTAGGGCTTCAAAATCTAACAAGAAATTGTGCTTTTCGGCTCTTTTCTATACACCAGATCGGGTCCAGGTAGGTCCTTCTTCCATTCCCCATGTTTTCCAGCTAAAACGAGTAAGAATCACTAGTGAATCTATTCCACCAGTGACTAGTCCACAAGTGAAACATATCCAATGACCTAAGTGGAAATCACCACCAAATCAATTAGATTTGGGAATTTTGAATTGTTGGATCGATTAGAGAGTCCCAAAACCCAAGGGTATGAAATCTAGGCCCTTAACATGATCAAATTTGGGAGATCTAGGGAAGAGTTGATCTAACGGTCTAGATCAGACTGTCTCAGCTATCCTGGGTCACCCCTCTCTATACACCGACAATCACTAGTAACAAGGGCAGGTCGCTGATCGACCATAGATCAATGTAACCCAGATTGAAATTGGGCCCTTGTTTTGATATAAAAACTTAAAATCTTAATTCAGAGCTCATTTTAACTCAAAATCAAGATCTGAAAGAAGCTTTGGATTCTTGTTGAATAGTAGAATCTAATGGAAACATAAAATTTAGATTTTATTCACTGTAAATTTCTATAAATTACAAAAAGAGGTACTAATTCCCAAGATCAATCAAATCTGACATAATCAGACTTTGGATTTTTAATCCATCAGTGATCTAGTGATGAGGTAGTATGGAATCAAGAGTTAGATGTAATTGATCTCAGATGAATTAAGAAATTTAATCTTAATGGAGGAGAAATCTTAAAAATGATCATGGATATACTTCATATGAGTAATCAAGCATGATCAGACCATTAAAATCAGTATACATGATGATATAATGATAAGATTATGAGAAATAAATGGCCTGATGTGGCTAATTTGGGATAGATTTTGATCTATGCCCTTAATTTTGATAAAATGGCTGAAGATCTTATTGATCAGTTGGATGAAGAAAGATTAGATCATTTAATGAGATGAATCAATGATCTAAGGATGATATCACATTAAGATAATGTGATAGATCTGAATAAAAATGAAAGATCAAGATCTAAACTGAAATAGAAATCAAAATATGATCATTTGATCAAAATGAATAAATGTGAGGTATTCACATGAGCATGTGAATTATTGTAAATGTTCTTTTATTTTCTTAATACATTTAATTTTTAGATTTATTTATTTACTCTTTAATTGTTTATGTTATGTAAGTTATAAGGAAAATGTAATTAAATGAAAATAGATATTGATGAACATTTAGAATGAATATGGACATAGACTTAATGATAGTAAGGGCTATAGTTAGTAGGATAATATAAGGACTATCATTTCCTTGGGCCAAATTTAGGAGAATAATAAACCCCATGAATGACATTTTAAATGTTCATGGATTTAATTAAAATCAAATAGCAAGAGTACTTAGGATTTAATGCTCACAGGAACCTTATGAAGGTTGAGCTAAGGTTACCCTAGTAAATGCCGAACATGGTGGTTAAGGGGGTTCTCTAATAGAGCCTCTCTCTTCCCCCACCTTCTATCGACATTTGTGAGGTCTAAACGCCTCCTTACACGAGGATTGAATTAACCACTTTGTGAGCAGCTTTTAACTGGTCAATTATGAAATTAGGAGCTATTTAGTGTTAGGAAAGAAATAAACTATCTTCAACCAGTAAGAAATTAACTGGTTGAATAATAATAAGATCATAAAAGGATAGTAAACTATCTAATCCTAATAAAAATGGTAATTAAGATAATCAAATATCAAACAAGATCCATAAGAAGAACTTAAATGATCAAGAATAATAAGAAATATAATATTGTGTTTATATGTTTGTTGAATTAGTATGAATGTTAGATTTAAATATAGATCAATAGATTAGACCTTGATCAATATGATCCAAGGAAAAAAATTCAAATCATCCTAAGTAAGGATGACCAAAGAATAACTATGAAGTATAAATGAGTTGAGGAATGACTGTATATATATGATTTGAAAGATACATGAAGGATATGATGATCAAGATCAATGAGATGTTGGATTATGGAAAGTAAAGGTAGGTGGACCTTAAGAATATATTCAATATAGAAGATACATGTATTTTACACATGATCTTATCCTGATAATTATAAATTGATCATAATTGCCTTAGAATTATGTACGAATCAACAAAATGACTTTGAAGTGAATACAAAGTGATTGATTAAGTAATTATGATATTACTTAAGTCAATAAATGATGTGAAAATGAATACAAAGGGTTTGATTAAGTAATTATGAAATTACTTAATGAGTAGAATGATAAGATTTGAACTATATAAGTTAGACCCCCAAATCTTAAGGAAATAAGTTATAGGTATGTCCTATTATTACGAGACACACAGTCTATAAGTATGAAATATTATTTTTCATACAAGCATGAAGGCTTGTGGTTTTGTTTTAAGACAGGCTTCTGCATTAGGATGCCAATACTATGAGAGTTATGAGGGTTTGGCCACCCACTATACGAAACTAATTATGATGATGATACCGTGCCCAAAGAGAGGCAAAATGTCTGGTGGGGCAATTATGGGAAGGCTACCACTGTGATAGCCATAGTTCCTCCCATATGAACATGGATCTATATTTTCCACCATGGTATCATTGGAGTATTAGGCAGTTATCCTTGCACATTGTACAAATTGAAACTACAAGCATTGTAGTCCTTGAGATTATTTTACATTATGATGCAAATGATTATAGCATGATGAGATGCCTGGTAAAAATTATTACCAATGTTGTATTAGAGGATGATTCCCAATACGGTATGATTATATATTAACACCTACTGTTAATATTGAAATCAGTTTAGAAATGAGATATCATTGATGATATTGACTATATTCATTATTTTCAATGGTTTTATTTATATGTAATATATATACATAAAATTCATATGATGAGTGAATGATAAAATGGTTATCCAATTATATAAATTGAATTATATCATGGATATAATGAACTGTTGATTTTGAGATATATTGAATATATTTCTTAAATCCCCTACCAAACATAGCTTGCCGAGATATGACAAATATTTGAATGTTTACAATATCTTATATACAGTTAAGGAAGATTGAAAGCTCAAGACTTGAGGATAATCATCATCGAACTACTACTTAAGGTATTTACTTTGAGGAAGATTGTATTGATTGTTTTGTAATTTGGATTATAATATTGGACAAGGTATCTAATGACTACCAGGGCTGTATATATGAACCACTAGATTGATCCTAATTTTAATAAAAGTATTTCTATTATTATTCAATATAAATTTTATTTTATACAAGAATATGTGCATGATAAGTAATTTGAGGTGCACTCAGGTTTTTGACAAATCAATTTTAAAGAAAATATGTTTCCACTGTTTGTATTTTAAAATTTTTCAAAATCAGGGCCCTACCTTTGCAAATATTTATGAAATTATGTTTTAAAAACCTGGGTCGTCACATTTTGAGTCTTTAAAAGTGACCATTGGAATATTTAATTGAGAAAACTAGTAGTTAGAAGCATCCAATGGCATGGTTTTGGCTAAATAAGGGATGTTAAAGAAGATGATTGAGTCAAATCATCCAAAGATGGGATTTGCTAATAGGTTTCTAGACTCCCACTTGAAACTCAGTCTAAACAAAGTTTCCCTAATTAAATACTCAAAGAAAAATAATGAATTGAGAAATACTAAGATCGTGCAAGTTTTTAGGATTCACAAATTCTTTTAGAAATTTTGAAGAATTCTTGGGAATTAAAAAAAAATATTTGGAGAATATACTATATAATAGTTTTCAAAACCATTTCTTCAAGCATGAGTGTCTTTGGAGAATATACTGTATAATAGTTTTCAAAACCATTTCTTCAAGCTTGGGTGTCTTTTTAAAAACTCCTTACATATATATGTAAAGTAATTAGAGATTTAAAATGGCAGGTAGTAGAACCCACTTGACATAGTCTAAACAACTAAATAAATCCATAGTCCAAACATGAAATAGAATTAAATCCTTTAGTTAATAAATATCCTTAATGTAAAGTAGCCTAACTAAAGCTAATTGACTAAAGTAACTCATGTACTTCGATCTTCTCATGCTTCTTATCTCCTTTGCTGACACAAGCAGAAACTAATCATTATAACTTTCACCTGAAATGCTAGTGGAGATGAGTACAGCCACTCAATAGGAAATCTTTAAAGTAGCTTTGAAAATTATGGAAATGTGATGACCCAAACATTCAGACCATTTTCTTTTTCTTCAAAAAATATTCCTAAAATCCAAGGATCAACATCCCTAATAAAATTTTGGTAGTCTCCCCTAATTTTCACACTTACACATTTAACTCATGCTATACAATTACCTGTCAAACTAATTATTTAAATAATAGAATATATTTGGAGACTCTAACTCATAGTAACCTCATAATATATCGTAGTGGAACACATTTGTTGAATCTATACATTAATAGGGTATGATACTCATTATATAGTGAGACTTTCTTTATCACCTCCATATCTTCAAATATAACATACATATCCTTTAATGGCAATCATAATGTAACCTTATTACACAACCTTAGTTTTATAACAATGTCATCATTCGCACATTACTTGCTAGTTCAAAAATCACATTCTTTCACTACAAACTTTTCATAACTTTCATATATGCTTAGTACAAATAACCTTTTCATTTACTTGTAATAACATTCAAAACTAGAATTCCAAATCATACCTTGTAATTTTAAATGTAATCATAATACAGATTTTCTCAAACTCATTCTTCAAAATTCAAGTGTATAAATCCAAAGCAAGGAGGCCATCTTTATATCGATGAATCTTCGATGTACTCAAATGCCAACTTGCTGAAGTAATATTGTTGGTAATTCATATAGTAAAAAATAATGCTCTCTCACTTAAGTTTAGATGAGTATGTTCAAATACAAATATTGAAGATAATGTCAATACAATTAAAAAACTAATAGTTGAAGTTACACTCTTTGGGACATTCCAATCTAAATACAGAAGTAACACCATCATTGATAACAAAAATGCCTTTAAATATGGATCAATAAAATAGCACCATTTGTGCAGTCACATTACAAATATTGAAACAATACCATGGGTGTTTTCGAACATAGATAACCGATATAGCACCATCGATACTTTCAAATACTGATAATGAAACAGTCATATCGGTACATACAAATACAGATAGTTGGAATGATCCTTATTGGCATACGATTCAAATGAGTTTTACCCACCTTACTGATCAAATGAGGTTTAGAATACCAAACTGCGACGTTTAAACAAATACTCCTAGCCAGGGAGTTCAAATATCAAATATCCAAAGTTGATCACTCGTTGGCTAGAAGATCCAAAGATCCAGTTCACAAGTGATATCTTGACATATGGTCCATAAAGTACACTACCCCATTAATCAAATGAAGTTCAAATCACCTAATAGCAAAGGTATAAACCAATGCTCCTGATCAGAAGAGTCCAAACTACATCATTGATCAATCATTAATAAAAATAAACTAGAAATCAGGCAAATATCAAATAATTGATGGGACACATCCCAAATTTAGATACAAACTCGAATATCAAAACTGATCTTTCAAACCAGATAATCGAGAATCTTTCTCGAAATAAAAAATATACCAAACTTCATATCAAAATGTAAATATGAATACTTCATATACAAATTGATTATCCAATATGTGTTCAAATTGTCAAAATACAAAAACTGATCATCAAAATAGATAATCAAGAATTTCATCTCATTATCAAAATCTAATTCATAACTAGACCTCAAATATATATCCAAATCCTTCAAATACCAGCTCAAATATCAAGTTGCATAATTGATAATGAAAATAGAAATAAGATTTATATCCAGACATTCAAATCTAAATACTTCAAAAGCTAATTCTTAAACACTGTTTCAGATTTCAAATCACATACCTAACTTTTAAATACAATTTCAAATACCCCAAATTTACTGAGTCAAATGTCAAAACATAGATTTGTCCTTACAAAATACAAACAGAGTATAAATTTTCAGATTTGATCATACAAGATACAAAGTTGAGTAATGAAAGCACATCTGGTCGTACAAAATACATAATATAACATTTAATGTTGATTTGATCCTTTAAATTTATGATTTCCAAATTCAAATATGGATCTTAAAACAACATTCAGATTATCAATCTGATTCCAATAAAAAAGCCCAAACCACACAAATTGTCCAAATTATAATATGAACTATTATTCAGATTATAATTTCTAATATAGATAGTACATATAATCTCAAACTAAATCAGAACTACAAGAATGAATGGTATTATTACACATATGATAAGTCTGGTTGAAAGTTTAATATCATACTCAAAAATTCAAATTGGAGTATGCTCAGTGTGTGTTTAATTGAAAACTTAATATTATAAATGAAAGTTGTAGATAAAAGTATGCTTACTGTGTGTCTAATTGAAAACTTAGTATTATAAATGGAAATTGCAAGTAAAAGTGCACTTACACGTTAATTGATGATTTAGATTATTATGTAATCACACATGTAAATGAGAAGTATAGACAAGCAAGTTGATCAAATGTTTCCTGTTATAGATCAACGGTTCAGATTCTTAGAAATAGAGTTATGACAATAATACTATTAAATCATGTTTTTCAAATCATCAATTGATGATTGAGCTTGAATAGGTTTATCGAAGTTTTTGATTTGTCACCGATAATAGATAGATGAAGAAAAAACACTAACATACCTACATAGACATACTATTACAGCCAAGGATAGACTATCCAACCAAAATCAATGATGGGATCTGCTCCTTGGGCTATTAATCTATAGATATAATTAGGGGGTTGTAGCTCATCGATTCCCATCATAGATGAGCAAAACAATGACATTAGAGACAGAAAAGTGTTGTCTATGTACTATGTACAATCATCGTGGTTGGAGAAGATGGCGATAATTGTTGGTGATTGTTTCGTCATTGATTACAGTTGATTTCTCTCTAGTCATATAATAAAACCCTTGAATCAATCTTTAATCGTCAAAATCTAAAAGAGGTTTCTTGAGATTTGGTTAAAATAGAAGAAGAATAGAGAACATTTAAGATTACTGTGACTTGGGTTGTGCGTAGGCTCTTGCTCCGACACTTCCAATTGGTGTATTGGACGGTACTATCGAGCAGATCTCACTGGTGTATTGGACACTTCCAATTGATGACTCATTTTGAGGTTGTAAAAATATAGCATCCTTATAATTTAAATTATATGATGACTTTTCTACTAACTGTGAATGAGAATGTTGGTAGACAGGGTCATTATTTTTATTTAAACATGAAACTATGACTATTAAGAGAATCACATCACATGTGTTAAATGTGCATTGTCCTATAAATAGGAAAAACTCTATCAAATTCTTCATAAAAATAAAGGCATTTTATGATTATACTTGAAATTATAAAATGCATAGCATAAATTGAATTTTTAACTAAATTTTAGTGCATTATTTATATTTGACATCTCATTCGTATTAAATGATAAATCAGTACTTTAAACCCTGATTAGAATCTAATTATATGATGAGTTGGTGACAAATAATTTGCAGGGAGTACATTTGTACCTAGATTTTCATGCATTGATTTGCCTAGGATTTGTTTTAAACAAGGGCTTTCGCTTGGTAGACACTATGATAGAAGGGTTGTAGGGATGACTACCTCCTTTCAAAATTTGATATTTTGATACCAAGCCCAAAGGGGTTAAATTTCAAGTGTGGCATCATGGGAAGATCACGTTGCCAGATCCATTCTCCTGTCATGCGAGACGGTGATAAGTCTCATGCTACTGGTGTCGACATTGAGTATGCAGTGTCCCACTATTAGGTAGTTGCTACAACATAGTGATCCATAGATTCTTTTTACTACAGTGTCTTATGATTGGGCAGTTGCTATAGTATTACGGTGCCCCATTATATGGTAGTTGCCATAGGTTGATTTTTTTAGCACCACAAGCATGATAGAGTTATAGATACCTTGGTCACTATGGATGACAATGCCTTGGATGATTTGTATTTGTAGGTTAAGAACTAATATGTTTGACGTAAATTGACAAGGACTTTCTTATATGTTATTTAAATTGAGATTTTAGTGCTTAACTATTTTATCGTTGATTTTGTACACATGTTTAACAAGGATTCTTTTGATATTGACATATCACATTATTCTTACACTTATATTGTACTCAGCTGAACTGAAATCTTTGATGGAATGTTTGGAAGGTATACAAATAATGCATTGTGAATTTATATTGATAAACCTTAGGAACCATACCCAAGGATGTTTCATTGTTTGCACGGATGCAAATTTTACATTGATTTATATTTGTGACCTTAGTTTACCTGTTTTCTATATTCTCTTATACTCACCCCACCAACTCCACAAGGAAATGCAAAGAAAGGAAAGGCAAGAGTCTTGAAACCACGCACTCTAAATAGTTAAGGAGAGTATAGACAATGTATGTATGATATGTACATTTTATAAATATTATGAGACAACTAAGTACTTATGTAAATGTGAAAATCATTTTAGATATGTATAAATATGTTAAATGCATATTGGACTATGGGCTGTAACTGGACATAATTTTGGAAAATGATAAGTTTTGATTTGTTATATTTTGAATGTAAAAATGTGTGATTTCAGAACTCATGAAGGTAATTTGATCGGTCAGATGACACTTGGGGTTTTGTGAAAAGTCTTTTCAAAGAAAAATATTTTCGATGTTTGTTTTCTAAAAGAAATTTTAAAAATAGAGAACCTGCCTTTTGAAAATAATTCTTAAAATGCATTTGGAAAACCTAAGTATTCACAATAGGACAGCTGCCACCTTGCATGGTTTCCTCCTTGACACATGTTGATCTCAATCCATGCAAAGGGTAAATTTCCCATGCACTCCCTTAATCCAAAACTTTTAGCAGCCCCCTTAATGTAATCATTCCTAGGCTGTATGTATGAAGCATGCAACCTAGGTAACATCCCTTACCTAATCATTGCACGCTATCTCTATTCATGCTTGATAGGAATATTATCATTGCCTCTTAGCCAGCTACCCCCTTGTATGGAATTCCCTTCACACATGTCAAATTTGTTCAATGCAAAAAGCTAGCTTACATTAGCCTTCCTCCCTAGTGTATATAGCATTATGATTTGATTTCGTTTGCATGGGAATCTTTCTGACATGGGATTCACATTTTGGGTTAAGGCTCCATGCATGGGTGAGCTGCCCTATGCATCATCCATTATAAAACAAGCATTCCAATCATACTCACTCTCTCACTTCATCATTGCTTTTTATATACAATTCCACTCCTACCTAGCTCTATCCTAAGATAACATACACCCTACAATGGTTTTAATCTATTATTCATTTTTAATTCCTTAAGCTATTAAATATATTTCCATCTATACACATCTATTAAGCATAAGTTATAACCTAGGTTTTATATTTCATTCACCTAGGGTTTCATTAATGTGTAATAACCCTTAGTGGACTATTCCTTCCATCTTAATTCACCATAATACTTGCCTAGGCTATAATATATATTAATTATCCTATAGCCTAATAAAGACTTGTTCATTGTCCATGGTCTCTTTCTAAGCTTAGGGTTCAATACTCTTCTTTATTTAAGACATCACCTTTCCTAACTTTCTTAAGTTAGTCAATTGACCTTTTTCCTTAGTTTGAAACTTGATGTCATAATGAATATCTATAACTTAATCTGGATACTTCCATAAAAAGTGTTAATAAAATAAAAAAATACCCCATTTTTGGATAATATAATTGGATTATAAAGTTGACTATATTACAATGCTCAGGCCCAAAAGGTAGCATTCTCGAATAGTAGTGGATTCCGCTATAGGTGACACAACACCCTCTCAAGATAGCCATAAGCCTAGTGAGAATACAATGGAAGTCCTTCCCGGTGTATCAGAGGGCACAAGTTGATGTAGGGCTTTGCATGAGGATCCCACTACAATTACCTTTTTAATATTCTTAGTGAACAAGATGGATGGTTTGATGGGTAAACTATGATGATTGAGTACTCATGACTATATTGAGTGACCTGCCAATGAAAGAGTTAGAATTCCCTATAGGCACAAGAGAGTGCCATATTTGATAAGTTTGATATTGCTACTTCAATTAATTTTTAAGCATCGTACATGTCACTTGAATTAGCAAGTTATACTTGCTTTCTATATAAAGTGATGTAAAGATGCATGCATATGATCAAAATGTGCTATTATACATTGTATGAACGACTAATAAAAATTTAGTTGTATGATTTTTTGTATAGAGAAAATTAATTTGAAAGCATATGAGTGCTTGTGTGTTGTAATGGCGTAGTTTTTTATTTTGTAATTTTGGTTTTCTACTAAGTATATTCCCTTATACTCAACCTACCAACAACTTTATAGATTGTGGAAAAGCTAGGGACGAGACTTAGGGAGTTCTAAGAGCCAATTCTTCAGCCATCAATTGGTATTGGAATTATCTGTTTTATTTTATCTTATTGTTTATTAATGTGTTATGACTCAGACGTGAGTTTTATTTGATATGAATAGTACTCGGGTAGTTTTGACAGAATTTTTGAAAAAATATGATCGATTTCAAACAATTTTTTTTTTAAAAACAGGGATCCTGACTTTTCAATTGAGTTCATATTTATTAAAATTGTACTCTTAAAAAACCTAGCATCACATGAACGTCTTGGATTGGTAATAAAGGTACAAAACTTGGGCGTGCACTCCTTTTGTTCTTTAATATAAACCCAAAGATATATATATATATATATATATATATATAGAGAGAGAGAGAGAGAGAGAGAGAGAGAGAGAGAGAGAGAGAGAGAGAGAGAGAGAGAGAGAGAGAGAGAGAGAGAGAGGTCAAACTCAAAAGCGTTGAGCAGTTTTAGCAAAATGGCAATGAACAGTGTAAAGACTTGAAGCAAACACAACCAAAACTCGACAAACATGGAAACACTATGGACTATAAGGGAACACTCATATGAACTAGCATCATGGAATAAGAGTTTCACGGAGGGTAAAAAGTACCACATCAAGACAAGAAATAGTAGTATTAGGACTCACAAAAGAACCTAACTAAGACTTTTCCTGGCTATTGAGAGCGCCTGCCATCCTATTTAGCGCGCAGGTTTGCGTACAAGAACAATAGAATTGATGACATCGTCTTGTGGATGGAAGACAGAAAGCACATCAAAACCATGCAAGTCTTCTTCTTCAATTACAGGGTACAAGAATGCCCGGGCTCCATTTGCACTCCTCACCAGCAAAATTCCTCCACTCTTCATGTACTTCCTTATGTGTGCAAGAATAATTACCTTCTCTTCCTTGCTCATCCCAACTAGAGCAGCTAGGAAAATGCAATCAAATGTCCCTAATTCCTCCCTCACATCCATTACATCACAGGTATTGAACCTCATCCTCCTTGCCAGCCCCTCATCGGTGCCCACAAGCTTGCGTGCCATGTTATTCGCAGTCTCGTTGATATCGAAGTTGTCGAAACACGTCGTTTTCATGTGATGAGTGGCCAGAACAAGGGAGGTAAGAGGCATGGGACCGGATCCAATGAATGCCACTCTTTTAGGTTGCACAATCCCATTTTCAACTAGGATATTGTGCTCCAGGGCAGCAAGCTTCACATAATTGCCATAGTAAGGAAAGAGATTGAGATGATCAAGTGGGCGGGGGATTTTGGCTAGAAGAATGGAGAATTCAAGCTCCAAAAGGCCCTCGGCGTGCCCAGAGAGGGTTATAAGACTCTGGCGCATAAGTTGCACTTCTTGGGGCAAGTCCCTGATGTCTATAGGAGATGGGAGGGTGCATAGCCTGACAAGCTGGGTGAACAGGCTGTTTACTTGGCTGGAAGGCCTCAAAGACTCCAGCTCAGAGATGCTTGCATGGATTTTTGCGACGCTTGCGATCAAGAACTCGGTCGGAACTTGGGTCTCACAAATGGATTGCTGAAGAGAAGCCATTGATGAATGTTAATGCCGTTGCCAGTGTTGAATGCAAGGGGATCTTCTTGCTGCCTTTTATAGAGAGATAAAAGGTGTATGTTGATAATTATTTAATTAGATTTCTTGTGCAATACAGGCATGATATCTAATTTAATCGTTTGTGGAGTGAGAAACTTGGGTGGTGTGGTATTTCGTGTTGATTTTGAGATTTGAGTGGTCCAAGGAGTAATTTAGTAATTGGAGGGTATTAAGAGAGATCGGTTTCATACTATGATTATGGAGTGTTTTATCAGGTTGATTAGATTCTTAAAATTTTGGCATTCACACGAGAGGACGTGCGTAGGAGTCTTAAGCTAGTTGACGTCATACCATTAGAAACACCTGGTCGTTTTCTTGAGGGTGTGGGAAATGCCTCTTTGGTACATGAATGGGACGTACCTGCAAGACCCTTGGTGCAACTGTAAAAGTTATCGCATGCGACCTTAAAGTCACGGGTTCAAAGCGTGGAATCAGCTTTTTACAAATGCAAGATAAGACTGTCTACTATATGTCCTTGTAGTTTGCCTCTTTTCTGGACCCCACGTAGACAAGAAGGGCTGCCCTTTAAGCCGACCCCTAATTAAAATAAAGTCTCAATGATGATGACCTGCGGCCGCGGGCCTGGATTTTAAAATCTACGAGGCCAAAGTCATCATGTCCAATCAACTAGGATTTCATGACTCGAGCCTGAGTACTGGATTATGTCCTTAAACTTTCTTTCCTACAGATGTTAGTTCCGCTTGACTCGTGACCTAGTCTGACCTCGTACACCCTCACCCGCAGCCTAATATCACTGGAGCTAAAGAGAGAGGTGCCTCTTTTGGCTAAATCACTGCTATTATGCTTTTTTGGCAGGATTTAGCAATTTACAGCAAGAAAGAAGCTATCCGTACTGAATTTCGAGACTAAATCTGAAATCTGACTTTTATCCTCGTCTTGATCTAGTCATCTTGTTTAGCATCCCCTCAAAACATCACACTCATTGGATGCTTCTATTAGTTTTTCTGTTGAAAAATCCAATGATCACATTTAAAAGCTTAAATTGGCACAACTAAAATCATCCAACGGAACATCGTACCCATAGGATGCTTCTAGCTAATCGTTCAATTAAAAAGTCCAATAATCACATTTAAAAGCTCAATTTGGCCAAACTAAAATCATCCAATAGTCATGAATTTTGATACTTAGCCAATCTAAGAGAGGCCAGATAAAATGAATGAGATTGTCATTCAAAGGTAAGGATTAGCTAAGTGGGTTCCGAGTGAGTCTCCAAACTCAGTCAGTAAAGCATTTCTCTTACAACAATGGAAATAGAGAGCAACTTGGACCAAACATCTAAAGTGTCTAATGCTCCATTTCTTTGGGATCTCAAGGGCAAATTTTCATATGCTAAAATCATATTCAATCATGTACGATAAAGGACGAGATCATCCAAATGTGAGGCTATTCATCCGACTTAACCCGTGCCAATTCTATCATAAAGATTGAAGCCATTTATCATGCTGGATATATCAAAAATAGATAATATATGAAAAATCAATACATTCAGATGATCTAATCCCTTGTTTTACATCTTTAAAAATTTAATAATATTGGATGATCTAGAATTACAACTAAAATAAACAAAGGTTAAGAGAATCTAATGGGCATTATATTTAATATCTCTAAGCCTATCTAATATCTTTTTAACATGATGAACGGCTTAAATCTTTGGCGTGACCTTAGCATCCGAATCCCACAAGACTCGTTGAAGAATCCAGTCTCTTCTTTACAAGAAGTGGACGGTGATGAAAACTAGCGCTACTTTAGCATGGGACTTCCCCACTCGCTGTTGCCGGGCCCGCAATGCTCTATCTTCTTGACACGTGCCACCCGGATTTTTGCCCCACAGGAGGTGCCAATATATCCATTCTCCCGACTGTCATCTCCTCTCCGCTATGGATGGCAGCAGTCATGCCGCTGACACAAACATTTTGCGGAGCTGGAACTCACCACCTCGCCAAACCATTTGTCTCCTCCCAACTTCCTTCTCCTCTCTTCTCCCCTCGTATTGTAAAAACCCTTACAAGATCCCGAAACCTCCCTCATCAACCTGATCTTCGAAAACTAACTTCTCGAGTCGTACAGCTCACCAGAAGAAGGCAATTGCACCAGGTTTTTACTCATTTTCATTTCATTGTCCATTGAAATTCTTTGCTGTTTTTGTCACTGATTTTGATCTGTTTGTTTAGATATTTGATGAAATTGAGGCTGCAAAGCGGCGATATGGAAAGCTTAACACGATCGTGATGAATGCGGTCTTGGAGGCATGTGTTCATTGCGGTGACGTGGATTCTGCTCTTCGGATTTTCTTTGAGATGTCCGAGCAAGGTGGATGTGGCGTTGATACGATTACGTTTGGAACTATATTGAAGGTATTTTTGAGAATTGTCTTCTTCTTCTTCCCCAAATGAAGATGGAAGTGCAAGTGAGATTTTCCTCAGTATGATGCAAAATCAAACATAGACTTCGTGTCTTCAAAGCTAATCCAATTGGAAAGACGTGGTGGAGTACAAAGGAACAATTCACATTGTATGAACAATACGTTAACAGTTGGAAAATTTACGAGAGAGAGTGGAAACTGAAATCAAGTATGAATTGACTAAGGCTTGCGCATGTATAAATAGGCTTTCTTTAAAGTGTTATTTGCCCCCTCTCGCTCAGATTAGAGATTGCTTATAAGATCTCTGGAAAACCTCTTCAGGGATACTGCAAGAAACCCACCCCGAACTCTAATTAGGCAGGCTTCACTCTAGAAGAATAACACTAGAAAGAAAGATAAGAAAATTTAGAAAACTTGTCTTAAAAATGAGGGTAATATTTCTTCTTATAGAAATTCAAGGTAATTATTTTCTACACTAGTGTCTCGTCACTACGTAGTTTATGTCTGCAACTAAATATGTCCTTTCTTTCGAATTTTAAGACGTAACCCTTGATTTTGAATATTCAAATTTGATAAAATATATTTTAAAGTTAAATATATTTAATTAATAATAAAATATCCAACATTAACTTGAATTACAAGTGAGATAGTCTGAGACTACAATCATACCAAGGGTTTGGGCAATGGGGTTCTAAGAATGATCATGCTGCATGGAGATAATCACAAAGGTTTGTTCAAAGTCATTACTGTACTTTTTTTTGTTTTTGCTTGTTTGTTTTAAAATTTATTTGACCATATACCTAATATTAACTTGTTCAACGTGAAAACTTTGTATAAGCTCATGTACTAGTTACTACTTGGATGGCTGAATGGTAACTTATATTAAGTTTTTCACAAGAAGCGGCAATGAATAACTCTTACTATTATATACTTGAAGAGTTTTCGCTCAACCATCAGTTTATGGAGTTATCATTAATCCTCGAAAGGGTTTAGGGGAGGCTCGAAGAATTGATGAGGCATTTCAAATACTTGAATCTGTGGACCAAGGCCCTGCTGTAGGAAGTCCAAAGTTGTCACCACCTCTCATCTGTGGTCTATTGAATGCTCTGCTTGAAGCAGGTTAGTGGTAGAATGTTAAAAGAAATTACTGTCTCTGACATCATATTTTGAAATTCTGCTGGTTGTGTTCATTTATCTGAAAACTTCTGTCCATGTGTGTGTTTATGGAAAGATGATACTTTGATGTAGAAAGGCTCTTCATTCTTATGTTATCCAGGTAAACTAAAGCATGGTCATTATGAACGTGTTATTCAGCCCCACATACTTATAGGTAGAAGATCCTACACATGACACAGTGCCTGGTAGCTCATGAATTTTGTCATCCTGACTAATGAAGGAAAGCATGGAAGCCTGAAAAGAACATAGATAATAAATTTGTGAATATGCACATCTCGATCATCGGTATGAGGAGTGTTTGCTTTATATGCAGTACAGATCATTGAAGTAAGTTTGTCATGAATGTTTCATTTGATGTCTGCAAATGTATTGTCTGGGACAGAGTTACATAATAGTTATAGTATGATTCATTCTCACATGAACCTTCTTTATTTATGTATTATATTGGTATTTTATGCAGAAGTCATGGACTAAGCAAATATTGACAGTTGATCGGTGATTATAATGACTGAATTATGCATCTTGTACTATGACTTGCGTTCTAACTGCAGTAATTATATGCTCAAGTTTTAAGAACAATGCATTTTGAACTTCAAAAATTAATTACAAGATTTATGCATGGATCGTGTAATCAAGTTGTGTTACATCAATGGCTCGATGAAGTGGTTTACATATATAAGACTGAATCTAAATTGGGCTTTTCCTAAGTCAGGTATTCATTTTTTGCAGCAACTCAGATCCTTCCCTTGTTGTCCTTCACAGAAGGATAAGTCCTTGCTTTCAGGGAACGGGTTTGTTATTTCAGGGCTTGTTGATGCATATGCATGCATCATATGATCAGCCATGAAATCCAGATGTCTTGATGCGATTTTTCATATCAGAACTTTTCACAGTTATCTTCCAGAGGTGCTGTATTTATATCAAAGAAGTATGGAATGAGATGTTCTAAGGAGCAAGGGAAAGGATAAACAAACTGAAACCAGAACTAGAAACATTAGAAAGCATCCTTATCTGGAACAGGAATAAAAACTCAGTTGTAGTCACGATAACTGCTTTTTGGAAGAGAATCAGTAACTTCATTCCAGGTATCCTAGTATGCAGCAAATAATTAGAAAGCAGCATTTGCAGTGACAGTGTTAGCGAATCTCCATCTGGAAGCTCTATTAGATCTCATCTACTAAGTGAATTACTAGGCTGTTTTCTTTGAATAATCAATTGGTTATATAATCTCTGATCAGATCTTGATCCCTATCTGAAGAATCTTTGCTACATCAATATACTTGCTTATGTTAGTCTTTGGTTATTTCTCCAAAGGAAATGTTTAATGTGTCATCTTTGTTTCTAATCTGCATTAGCAGATTTTGGTGAACAAGAAATTTCTCATTGGGTCATTGCTTTCTTTGCGGTATCAGAGCTAACTTATCTGTGATCTGCAAATTAACCAAGATTTTCTGGTTCTCTACCAAGAATCAGTCTTAGTTGTTGCTTATTAAGGACTGACCAGCTAGCAGAGAGTACTTTCTGACCATTATGTCTGTGCATGCTCAATACACTGCCCTGTCTAGATAGGGTGTATTCCCTCACTAGACGTCTCTGAGAGAAATTATTTTCCAACTATTGTGTCTCTGTGCATGGTCAATACATGACCCTTGCATAGATGCTAGCTTGCTTGTGTGCATCCTTGGCTATTTTTTGGTGCATGAATGGATGGTCCATATAATTAATCATAGCAAAAGTAAAGATTATCAGAGGATAGTCACTGAGTAAACTCTCTGCAGAATCTCTAGTGTAATTTTGTATATATCCATTTACCTCTTAAGACAGTGTATCTAGAAACAGTCACAAAAATGGAATGCTTGTACGTGGTGAATGTTTGACGAATAGAAAATGAGTGTCATTGCTTTAGGTTTCATCTACTTTTGAACTGGCATGTCTCTCTTTCCTGGATTCTTTGATGAAGTTTGTCTTATAAATTTCAGCACTCAGCTGTATGTTATAAAAATAGCATGGATATATAGGGAACACTTGTGTGGTCACTCTGAGGTTCTTTTCAATGCTAGAGATGGAAGATAGTAGCTTATGCTTTCTTGAGTTATTTCAGAAAATTTCAGTGTAAGTTGTTGGATTTTGTTGTTGATAGAAATCTACTTGTAATTAGCTTTCCAGGACAGAATATTACTTGTTTGCATAGGTTGACTCTTGTAATTGTTGATCACTCTCATGAATATGCATTCACTTACTAAAGCAAGGAGATTTGTTAGCAAGCGAAAATCATATTGTCGCAGAAGTTGCCATGGCTTACCATTCATGTGGCACATGATTTTGATGATTGAGATTGTTGATTTGGTGGGTACCACTATGTGGCCAGTGACTTTAATTAACATAGAAAACCCATTTTGGGACAGGCATGTGAAGAATCAATGGCTTCAAAGACAACTCAAGAGGACATGTTCTTTTAGTCAGCCTTGATCAATGGGCTAGAATTACCTAGAAGGGTGGGATTAGGAGGTAATGGTGTCAAATTCTGCTGGTTGGCTATATTGATTTTGAACCAACTACCATGTATGTGTTTGTGGACCCATGGTGTACGGTTACCAGTTTCTTAACTAAAATGAAGACCACTTTAAACGATTTCTTCCTACATATATGGGACTAACTCTATCAGTTATACATTGTGTTATAGCAAGCCAATCTCAGCTCTTTTGCAGGCAAGAATCTCACATAGCCACCAGTTACTGTTCTTGAAAATCAATAAATTTTGTATCAAATTTGCATTACGCCACATCAAGTGTTTACAGTTCCATACTAGCCTTTCCTGATTTTGTTACTTAAATAGTGCCTTATTTCTAGCTTTGTGGTAGTTTACATTGTTGATCTGCAAGAGTTAGGAGTAGGTACCTCTTCACTCTGTGACTAAGCATGCTGAGATTATTTTAGTTTTCTACGTCTACTTTAGGGGGCAACTGAATGCTCACCCACTAGTTTATTAAGGAAGCAGTTATCTTAACACACCTAATAGTTTAGAAGAAAGTTGATTCGTAACTCTATTCACCCCCAGTACTCTATCCTGAATTTTTTAAGGAAGCAATTATGTTAAACAACACTCCCCATCCCAAAACACACCATTGTTCTATCCTAACTTTATTAAAGAAGCCATTACTTATCTTAACGACCCCAATATTATATCCTAACTTTATTGCAGTATAGTGTGTTAAATTTCTAAGAGTCAACTGGCGGATGTTAAGATAGTTGCAGTGCATATGTTCTGTAAGCTTCTTCGTGCAATTAGTTACCATAGGCTGAACTACAAGTGTATGAATAGTCACTTGCTAGAATTTAAGGGACAGTCTGGGTCAGATTGGTTAATTTCTGAATTTCTTATTTGATAATTTGGAACAATTGAACTTATAGCACTTGATATGTCATGATAATATATGAATTTCGTATTTGACTCTATTGTGCATCTTCTTCTAATTTCACTGGGTTTAGTGCAGGAGATCTACGCCGTGCAAATGGCCTTCTAGCACGATATCGGCTTGCGCTTCATGAAGGAGGTCCCTCTATCTTAATGTACAACTTAATGATGAAGGTCTGATGTTCAGCTTTTGTTCTATAAATAAGTTAACATATCATGACTTGTTTGTTGAAACCTTGAGTGAAGACAGTACTGTGTGCTTCAGACTTACGGTTTTGAATTTTGGCTTTTAGGGATATATAAACACTGATTCTCCTGTGGATGCTCTGACTCTACATGATGAAATGCTGCGTCAAGGATTGCAACCTGATAGGCTTTCATATAATACTTTGCTCTTTGCATGTGTAAAGTCAGGGAAGATGGATACTGCAGTTCAATTGTTTGCAGAAATGAAGGTTGCAATGAAGTATTTGAAAAGCCAGTTTAGCTTTAAAAGTCTTATTGGGTAGAAATTTTTTTTTATTTTTTATCTCAGTAGTTAAAGAATGCTGTTGCCATTTTCTTACAGAAACAAGCACAAAAGGTCAACTGTCATGAGCTTTCTCCAGATGCTGTCACTTACACCACCTTGCTTAAGGTTCATTTTTCTTTTCTTTTCTCTGATAAGTAATTTGTAATAATTGAAATATTTACTTAAAAAGTTGTCCTGTTATATTCCTTGTATTAATCTTATCACTATTCTATAAGCTAGTTTTGGTTTTTATGATGACACAATTTATGAGGAAATTCACAAGATCTGTACTGTGACAGGATTCATAAGTTTTAGATATAGAGGATCTGCAAATATTTATTTTCCTGTTGGAATATAATCATTTTTCCCGGACCCTGCATACGTGGGAGCTTCGTGCACCGGGGCTGCCCTTTTTAATATAATCATTGTTAAATGCATTCTGCTATAAGTGTAAGCACTAGCATTCATTCTGTGCAGGGTTTCGGGAATGGGAAGGACCTGCTTTCAGTTCAGAAGTTTGTGGTGGAAATGAAATCATCACCCGATCCTTGTATTGACAGAATTGCATATTCTGTGATGATTGATGCACTTCTAAGTTGTGGCTCAATGAGAGGTATTATATTGCTAATGCCCCATCTCTCGTACTTCACGAGTTTAATATGATTGTTATTCATATGTCCTTTCCAAAGGAACTGAAAACATGTTCTGATGTGCTTATTGATCAGAGCCATCAGACTGCACATACCAGTTGTTGCAATGCAAAATAATTTCTCAACTGCTGTTTATGTGTATTATCACCAGCTCTGTTTTCTTTATTATTTTCATGTTTCACAATGTTGATAGATTCTTCTGTAATGTGTTATGCTGTCACTGCTGTGGTGTTATGTGAAGCAAAGGAGAAGATAAGAAGAAGTTTGAAAGCAGCAGTTTGTGATTGTCTTCATTTCATGATAGAATGATCTAGATGAAGGTCTTTTGCTGCTTTTGTGCTTCTCGGTGTGGTGCTGAAAGCTGCACACTTCTGTCTTTTACTCTCACGGATTTCCATCTATTTGATCTCTCATGTCAACGTCTTGGCACTAGTTATATGGGTAATACCACCTGGCAACTGAGTAATCCATTTTAGTTTTTAGATGGCTGGGGAGCCATTTGAGTTGTTAGGGTTTGTTTAGTTTCTTGGTGAACTTGGTTGAAATTTTCTTCCTGCATATGGTTTCGTCTGTAAGCTTTCCCCAGCTCAATGTCTACATCCAAGTGAGAGTAAGCTGTGAGAATAAACTCTAATTGATTTCACGAACTTTTGGTTGTTTTTGTAACTTTGAGCTACTCTTCAGAAAGGCTTTTAAAGAGAAAATATCTTTTAAGGGTTTCTGCTTCCTGGATGATTATTGGTTCAAACTTCAAAGAGTGTGTTCTCAATAAGGCCTGATCTCTTTTTCTCTTTTCCTGAACTGTATGTAAGGGCAGCCCCGGTGCACGAAGCTCCCACCTATGCGGGGTCTGGGGAAGGGGTGGACCACAAGGGCCTATAGTAGGCAGCCTTACCTTGCATTTTGCAAGAGGCTGATTCCACGCCTTGAATCCGTGACCTCAAGGTCACATGATGACAACTTTTACCGTTGCGCCAAGGCTCCCCTTCTTTTCCTGAACTGTATGTGTTACTGCAAAATCAAGAGGGGATGCAGATATTCATCAATGTTTTAGTTTTCTTTTATTTGTGGTGCCTAATATCTCCACACTTCTTTTGACAAGCTACATGCTCATCCTTCTTTTGGCATGCTATAACTCCAATTGTGCTTGCCTTTGGAAGATTCAAGCTATTCACAAGCTTCTTCGCATCCAGGCGGAGATAGGGAAAGGGCAGCCTGGTGCACAAAGCTCCCATGTATGTGGGGTCCTAGGGAGGGGCGGACCACAAAGGGTCTATAGTGTGCAGCCTTACCTTGCATTTTTGCAAGTGACTGTTTCCACTCCTCTAACCTATGACGTTAAGGTTACACGACGACAACTCTACCATTGCGCCACCATTTCCCTCTATTTTAAAATGGAAGGGAAATATTTCTACTATCCATTTTTCAACGTAAAGAAGCATATGATAGCATTAATAGATGGATTTGATTCTTTGGTGCATAGCTCATCTAAGAAGTAAACGAAGATTGTGAATGGTTTGGGTTCTGATGAAGTCCAAGGAGAGAAAACAAATAGAGGAAATCAAAGGCAATCCTCCAACAGCACCAAACAGTGTCTAAGCGTTGTCACCTTCGATGACAGCAATTTCCAGGCTGCTCCTAAAGCTCTTACTACAATAGCTCCAATTGCCATTCTTGCAGTGCTTACCCTTGAATCGTATTCAAAGCATCGAGATAATTTCTCACTCGTTTGAGTAAACCCCTTTTGTCCTAAATGCTTCTTCCTTTTCATCCATTACCGTTAACGCAATAGGCTGCTCAATTGATTTGCCATCTCGGCTCCTCTTATCCTTGCTCGGGAAAACGTCGAATCTAGCTAGCTCGGTTTGGGATATGCACCACCTGATGCTTGACAAAACAACAAGCTCTAGCTGGTGGAGCAAGGGCTGAGGCTATAGTTTCAAATCCAACAAAGTATTAAGCAGAATCTAGGGCTGGATAGAGGTTGCCAATCGGGTTGAGTACCCGAAAAACTAAAAAAAAGGGCTTGTTGCCCGCTTTGATGATCTCATGAGGAGGGGAGAACCTTCAGGCTTCGGGTTTGGCTTCTTTAAGTACCTTTCTCTGATTTTGTTATAGGCACTTTTAGCACTAGACTGGGGCACCAAACTTGTTGAGTGTGCAATTAACCATCTCGGCATCCAGATGTGAAAGCAGAATTAGCACTTAAGGTGCCTAAGCGGGGGAAGAAGTCAAGTCTCATCCGCATCATCCAAGCAAAATAAACATCCTGAGACTAAACTCATTGCTTGGAGTTTTCCGCCCACCTAGTTGGAGTAAACTAAACACAGATTCCAGTGTCAAATCAAAGCTTGTCTTTAGGGCTATGGGAGAGAGAGAACAAGAAGGATGGCTTTGAAAGTACGTGATGTGATCTTCAAATCGGTGCATTGATAGTGTTCTTTCAGCAAATGATGTACTATATCAATGATTCTCAATGAAGGATTGGGGGTTTTTTGACCAATTGTTCAAGTGCAAAAAATATCTGTTTGTAGATTAGATTAAGAGAAGAGAATTGGGTAAACTAATCGTATAGTATTCTCTCCCAGGGAGAAGTTAAAGTCCAAAACGATTCCTCTCCTGTAAAAGGGTTGGGGGGCAATAACTTTTTAGATCATGACTTGTAATCTTGGAGCCTAACCTTGACAACCAAGCTTGCCTAAGTACGGCATAGAAGAGGTTTGGGTTTTCCAAAAGATGGGCCAAGTTAGAGTCATATTGACCAAGAGCAAGATGGGAGTGGCTTATTAAAAGGGGAAGTGCAGATATCTGGTACCTTATTTTTGCAAGACTAATGTAACTGTTTCGAACCTCATGATGAAAGAAGAGTGTCTATGTTGCTAAAATATGTAATTGACCTCCATTAAAGCCAAAAGTGTAAAACCCCCTAGAGTCTACATCTTTAAGAGAGTGAAACTTGATCTCGATGTTTATTATTATTATTATTATTATTATTATTATTATTATTATTATTATTATTATTATTATTATTATTATTATAAGAAAAAGGGGCAGCCTGGTGCACGAAGTTCCTACGTATGTGGAGTTTGAGGAAGGGTGGACCACAAAGGGTCTTTAGTACATAGCTTACCCTGCATTTTTGCAAGAGGCTGTTTCCATACCTTGAACCTATGAGCTCCAGGTCACACGATGACATTTTATATACAAATTTGTCATGAAAGGTCTTGCTTTATTTGAAGGATAAATGATTTTATCCCATAATTTGTAGTTCCAAACTTAATTTGGACACACATTAATGACATTCTGCAGTTTATTTAACATGTCTCTGATGTTCAGTTGATAGGTTTTGATATTAGAACAACCTTTAGTGATAATTGAAGAGGTGTATGTGAGTTACTGCAGATATGATTCCTTAATTAGCGTGTCTGGATGCAAGATGTGTACTTGTTAATAATTCTTCTTTTAACTTTAAAAATAATCAATTTCTATTAACAAGAATGTATGCAAATGTTTCAATTTATCCTTTACTTTTATTTGACTCTAAAAGGGGCAGCCCCAGTGCACGAAGCTCTCGCCTATGCGAGGTTTGGGGAAGGGGCACACCACAAGGGCCTATAGTAGGCAGCCTTACCTTGCATTTTGCAAGAGGCTGATTCCATGCCTTGAACCCGTGACCTCAAGATCACATGACGACAACTTTTAGCGTTAGCTAACACATCCAAAATTGTGGAGTGTGTGTCTAAGGTAAACCTTTGGATTAGGTTTGGCCTTCTATATATATGTACTATGACAGTTGTTTTTCATAGGGAACGATAACTTATTTTTGCATTACCTTCCATGGAATAGTAATATAAGTATAAAGTAACTGATCCATTTGAAATTCTGTGGCAGCTAACCTTTTGACAATTTCAATTTGTTATTATTGTCACAAGGTGTATCATCTTGATGGAGTTAATTTTCATCATCATTTTATCAATACATGCACTGCAAATAGGCTACCCAATCTGAGATGTTATGTTGTTTTACTGTTTTGTGTAGGTAACCTCATGTTTGTTCTTGCTCTCTAGCTGAGGAGATACTGAGATGCATTGCTGCTAAAGGTTAATTTTCTTTTCAGGTGCTCTATGTATATTTGCGGACATAATAAAGAGATCTGGTGAAAATCCACAACTGAGACCAAAACCCCATCTCTATCTAGCAATGATGAGGGCATTTGCTGCCAAAGGAGACTTTTGTATGGTCAAAAAGCTGCATGTACGGATGTTACCAGATTCTGTTGGGAATGTTTCTCCTTTAATTCGAACAGAAGCTGATGAGCTTCTCATGGAGGCAGCTGTAAACAATGGTCAGGTAGTTGTCAACTCTTAGTCTCTTATCTTGCAAGACATACATGGATGTAACATATTGCACATTAGGCTTTTATGTTGTGGCATACTTGCTTACCTTCCAGACGGTGAATCATTCTCTGCAGCTCAAGTTGCATTCTGTGATCAATGAAAGCTTTAGTACTTTCATTTCTTTCAACTTAACAGTTCCTTCTCCATGCTAGAAATACAAAAGAAACTGTAAGCATTACAACATCATCTGAGGGTGTGCAGATACTATTTTAGCATGAGTTTCCAGCATCTGACTAAGACTTAGCATTGAACTGTTTTATGCTGCTGCTGGATGGCCCAAAGGAAGAATTTGATTTTGATATGAAGGGCTGCTCTGCTTGCTCAATAAATCTAAAGAAGTGATTAAGTCATCATCATCATCATCATCATCATCATCATCATCATCATCATCATCATCATCATCATCATCATCCCAATTAGGGGTCGGCCACATGAATCTTATTCCTCCATTCCTTTCATCATCATCATCATCATCATCATCATCATCATCATCATCATCATCATCATCATCATCAAGACCTTATCCCAATTAGGGGTCGGCCACATGAATCTTATTCCTCCATTCCTTTCTATTAAGTACCATGGCTTCATTTAGTCCCAAAGTTTTTAAATCTTTCCTCACCACTTCCATCCATGTTCTTTTGGGCCTTCCCCTTGCCCTTTTAGAACCTTCTACTTGCATTGCCTCACTCCTTCTAACTAGTGCTGTTCTCGGTCTCCTTTGGACATGTCCAAACCATCTAAGTCTAATCTCTCTCATCTTGTTACCTATTGGTGCTACTCTTAAATTTCCTCTAATATTTTCTTTCCTAATTTTATCCTTTTTTTGTCTTACCACTCATTCATCTTAACATTCTCATTTCTGCGACTTTCATCCTATGAGCATGATGTTCCTTACTGCCCAACACTGATCCATAGAGCAAGGCCAGCCTATGGACATGTCCCTAAAGAAGTGATTAAGTATGAATGTTAATAGATGTAGGACTTTACAGAAAGGGAGATGCTAAGTTCACTGAAGGAAGCCCATGCAACAGAATCAAGAAAGAGCAAAGTCAAATCAAGAACAAGCTCACTTAGTTGAGTTGGTGCAGTGACATGTCTCACAACCATGAGGTTGTCGGTCCGAATCTATTTATCATTGAAGAAAAAATGATTGCCTCAGATGCTTGGAACTCTCAAAGGTTGCCAGCATAAGGCTCAAGAATGACATGAAGTTTAGCTGTTCTATCACTTAGCTTGGCATGTCCTCCTTTATATGAAACATTTCAAGGCTTGAAGTGAAGTTTTGACACTTTATTTTCTGTATGATAATGGAGGCAATATATTCAAGTATGCGAGACAAAAGGATCAACCTCAAGAGATGACCTTACTGCCTTTCTCCCTTTGGTGGGTGTTCATTTGGTAGCTCAATGAAGCCAAGATGCACATTTCTCCTCGCTAACCTTTAGTCAAACCAAGGCAGAAAGAACTTGTGTGCAGAAGGCAACTTGTAAAATGTTGTTTCTTACAGCACTTAGTTGCATTCTAGGACAGTGCCCTTGGTCCATGCAGTGGTTAGAGTTGTAGTCATGTGTGGAGGAATGGATATATCCTTGCCTCCTATATATGAAAAATCCAATTGTATGATAACACTTAACGAAAAAAATGATCAAACGACTATTTTATTTGTACAGTCTTTGCTTTTGCAGTTTGCATATTTTTTTGTTGTTCCTTTTTGTTCTTCTAATAAGGTTTCCTTACTTTCAAAGGACTGTACTTTTAGGAATGGGGTTGATTGCTTTTACAGGTCAACATAGCAAAGCAAATTCTTTCAAGTATTACTACACGGAATGGAATATCCTGGGAAACAAGAGGAGGAATGGTATGTGATTATTTTGTGCTTTTATGAAATACCTATGTATAACTTCTATATCTCTAAAGTGTAGGTTGATGTTTCTCTAGATGTAAGCTCCTTTTTTGTTTGAGAGGTATATAAGTTCCTTGCAGTAATGATATTCATGAGTTATTTCAGGTTCAAATTGTCTAGTAAGTAATATTATAAGACAGATACTACTTGTCCGAATTTTTTTGGGATGCATGCTAGAAGATGAATAAATCTTTGTAGGTGAAACATGGAGGAATTATTCTCTTGAACTTTGTGAAATTTAAAGGGAACTGCACTTTGTGAAGCAGGAACATGAGAATTGGAGACTTGAGAGAAGGTTATTAATCGAATTTGTGTCTAATGCTGTGGAGATCCTAATTTTCTATAAGATTTCTCTTTGTTTCCATTAATGTGCTCGTGTCAACATGACACAGCTAGATTTTTGCTTTTATGGTGATATGTACCTGTAGGTTTCTTGGGAATTGTGTTGCGTAACTTCACTTTGCGAAGCAAGAACATGTGCATCCAGATTTGGAGGGGTGGCTGTCTAGAGTTTGTCTCCAATGCTGTGGAGACCCATATCTTCTATGAGATGGTTTACCTTTCCTAGTTATGTGCTTTTGTCAATATTGCATGTCTAGATATATTGCTCTTATGGGTACTACCCTTAGAAGGGGAGCCTTGGCGCAACGGTAAAAGTTGTCGTCATGTGACCTTGAGGTCACGGGTTCAAGGCGTGAAATCAACCTCTTGCAAAAATGCAAGGTAAGGCTGCCTACTTTAGGCCATTGTCGCCCACCCATTCCCCGAACCCCGCATAGGCGGAAGCTTCGTGCACCGGGGCTACCCTTTCTATGGGTACTACCCTTAAGTAATTGGTTTAGGACTCCACATGTTATGAGCTACTTGATACACACCCATACTTTCAACTTTGTATCTTGGAAATTGCATTACTTTATTGAAACCTATGTAGTCACAGAGGCCCAAGAAACACCTAGGCACAAGGGGTGTGACTTGCGCTTGGAGCAACTAGGCACTTGCAACTTAGATTTGGGTGCAAAAATAAAAAAGGAAAATTTTAAAGGATTAAAAAAATAAAAATCTAAAAGATATACATATATAATATATAAAAACATATGTTAGATTTTTTTTATAAAGGGGGCCCAAAGTTGATTATGGCACCCCCTTCTTAAAATTGAAAGACTTGATCTGATACTTAATTTACAGAAGAAATGAGAAATCCAAAACTAGAGGGAGAGAGAGAGAGAGAAATTGACTAGTAACAAGGTCAAAAAAGTCACAGTGGAGACGGTGAAGATGGCAGCAGAAACGATGGCAAAAAAGTTGCCTTTTGCGTTTGGAGTTGGGGGAGCAGTAGAAGCAAGGCACAATTAGTCACACGACTAATTGTGCTTAGTTGCACTATGACTTATGCCCCTTGTTCCTACCCAAAGTCAAGCCTGTGCCTAGCAATTAGTCATGCCTTCGACTACATTGATTGCAGCTATATAAAATATTTGTGCCTTGTCCCTACCTAGGCATCATAGATCAATGGGTAATGACATTCAAGGATATAGAAAATGTGCATGGAGACATTCTCTTTTTCCATAGGATAGCCGCAATGTAGTTGAAGGTTGTTGATTGTTTAACCGCAAGTGCACGGGCTTTCATGGAATACTTTAGAAAATGGGTAAAATGATGAATTAATCATATTCCATTCCATTAATAAGCTAAAGTTATCCAGATTTTACTTCAGAAAATCCAATTCTCATCATAGTATAAGAAATGACCTAAAATTTTTTGAAAAACCAAGGAAATTACCTAAAAACTAAAAGAAAACTAGAATTTGCTAGAATTCTACACCCTAACTTGAGAAACATTGTCCTCAATGTTTAAAAAGTATGATGATGATAATGCATTGAGAAACACACAAAAATATTGAGAGATATAGAAAAAATCTGAAAAAGAAAAATAAGAAAGTAAAAACTACGCTACATACTTTATTTTCAAACGAAAATTTTCAGAGGAAAAAAAGATTCTTGAGTTCGAAACTTCCCTCGATCCCATACGAAATAAAAATTTGGACGGGCCTCTGAAAATGAATGATGGATAAATTTATCTTGCAATTTAAAAATTTTCATTTTATCACAAGGCAAGATAACTTTATCTTTGGGTTGCTTCTCAGAATTAGAGACAATTGTAGGAGTTCGATGCAGCCTTTTTGGAAATGGAGCAAGGATAATTTCCTGATCAATAAATTCATCTCTTTTTCTGACCAGTTTAGATACTATTTCAGCCTTTTTAGGACCAAATTGCTCAATTATGTTACCATTATGAATAATGGTAGTTGCATTTGTTTGTTCCATGTCTGTAAATGAAGAATTAATCTCATCTCCTACATCCATATCATCAAGATATCCATTTGGTGGAATAGGACATTCCTCTTTATCAATGGTCTGTAACATTTGAGACATCATGTCCTTCAATTCAGTCATGGATTTTGTATTCTCTTTTAATTGAGCTTTAATTTGAGCAATTTTCTTCTCCTGGTATTGCATGACTAGATGAAAATCATCCTCCACTTTCCTCTTATGTGGAGGAAGGTAAGGTCCAGGAACAAGTGATCCTTGTTTTTTGTAATAAGGTTGGTGTTGGGCCTTCTGCGAAGCACTGTATTCATTTGTGACAGTAGAATGATTACTGAAGTTAGAACTATATGTCTCGCAAGGAGAAAAATGTTGCTCATAAGAATGTGTCGATTCATCATCAATGGGACATTCCTGAGTGAGGTGTGTATTACTTTCACAAATATTACACACCTGTTCAACTTTCTTAGAGAGACATTTCTCCATTTCCATGGCCTCAACTATTCTATCTAGGGATGCTATTTTTATATCATCTTTTTCAGTCATAGCATATATTTCTCCCCTAGAGGATGTGGTGGTGGTCTTAGGCTCACTTGAAAAAACCTACTTTTCCGAGATCAGCCCAAGTTTGTGCACTCTCGGCCAACCATTCCAAATACTCTTGTGCTTCTTCAGGTTGTTTATTTAAGAAATTACCATTGCACATCATTTCAACAAATTGACGCATATTAGATTTAAGTCCTTCATAAGAGAGACTAATGATATGCCAAAGTTTGTATCCATGATGTTGACAAGTCAACAATAATTCCTTAAATCTTTCCCGGCATTGATAGAAAGTTTCATTATAAATCGTCTGGGTAAAATTCGCTATATTTGACGAAGAGCAATTGTCTTATGTCTAGGAAAGAACTTATTCAAGAACTTCCTAGTCATTTCTTCCCATGATTGTATGGAACACGGTGGCATTGAATGAAACCACATCTTAGCTTTTTCTTTCAAGGAAAAAGAAAATAGTTTGAGTCTTACCATATCTAATTCAATGTTTTGTGTATGTTGAGTCATGCACACTTCATCGAATTCTTTTAAATGCATGTAAGGACTCTCACTATCCAACCCATAGAATTTGGGAAGTAAATGAATTACTCCCACCTTTAAGTCAATCATACCAGCACTTGGAGGTAAAAGTATACATGAAAGTCTCTTATTTGTATAATTAGGCTGTAAATAGTCTCTTAGTGTTTTCCCACAAGAATTTTGGTTATTCTCATGTGTTTGATGTTGGTCTTTTCTCCTATTTCCATGTGATTGAGAATGATTCCTCCATTGACGCATATCATCATGAAATAGAGGTGGAGGATCATCAACATTAAAGAGAGGATTGCTCGTCCATGAGGAAACATCATAAGTATCAAAGATGAAAGGTGGTTCATCATCATTAAAGAGTGGATTGTTTCTCCATGGGGAAATATCTTCTCTATTAATGATAGGGTGTAAATTACCCTTTTGATCAGTGTTTAAATTAGTCATTAGGTGCAACTGATCATGTCTTCTCTTTTCTTTTCTTTTTTTTTTTTCTTTTTTTTTTTCTTTTGTTTTCTTTTTTTCTATCCTAAATGATGCAACCTAAATGCCTAAAATGATACACAAAATAGGACACAATCAAGCAATCCCCTAAGGCTAACAAGCATAGATATTTTGATTTTCTTGATTTTTACGTGGGGGACAATGATTTTAATTAGCTTGATCTAACGCTCCTCCTCTCTTTAGGAGTTGACTAACGCTCACGGTTAGGTTCTAACCAGCGGTTAATACAACCCTCGTGTAAGGGCGTTTAGACCTCAACAAACGTCGACGGGAGGTGGGGGAAGAGCGAGGCTCACAGTAGACAACCCACAAACCACCACGGTGATCAAAAGCAATAGGAGTGACGATGGTCGTGTCCTATTAAGAGGGTCCTACGAGCATGTGATGGCCCTATAGGTCTCTTCTGATTGATTTTAATTTAATGTGAAAGGAGAGGTTGCGCGCTTGAGATGATTATCCTAGGTGGGCCAAGGAGTGGTGATGAAATCCACCTTGATCTTGTGAGGTAGGGTGCCCTTACTAATTAAATTTCACACACCATGGCAATTCGATCAACATATAATCACCTTAAAGCGTTAAACGTGTCCTAAAATGCAATTGAAAGCAATAAACTAATGCAAAACCCTAAGATGCAACAATTATAACATATGCTTTCTATATGCAATTAAATACCAAACAATGCAAATTATTCTAAATGCAAACCCTAATCTAGAAAATAAATGAGTGAGAAGACTTACAGTGAGGTTTCTGATGAAGATCAAGTGTGGGCCACCGTGTCCCACACTTGCCCTGTATTATTACAACCCTTTAAAAATTGAAATTGAAAATGCAAATTACAAGGGGCCTCACTACAAGATTCACTCAAAAATAAAATTTCTAATCTAGAAAAGCAAGAAAAATCTATCAATTGATAATGCTCCACTCTAATTTCCTGAAAAAGAAAAATAACAATTAGTACCAAATTCAGGAAATAAAGTGATTATGCACTAAAAATGCCTAAAGATGCACCTAAGAATGCCTAAAATGCAATTCCTAATTTTTTGTATTTTTCTGGATTTTTTTTCTGATTTTTTTTTTTGATTTTTAATTAAATTTTATAAAAACTCCATTTCAAATCCCCGGCAACGGCGCCAAAAACTTGTTGATTGTTTAACCGCAAGTGCACGGGCTATTGTAGTATAGCTATGCAAATACGGGTCGATCCCACGAGGACTTGATTTAAAATTATGGAGTTTTAAATAAAATTCAACTAAAAAAATAAAATCCTTCCAATGTTCACAAATATTTATTCCAAGAAAAACAGAAAATAAAAATAAAATGCTTCTTGGATAAGCTTGTCCTTGGATTGCACTCTCTCTGGATTAGTCTGTCCTGGATTGCACTGTCCCTGAATAGTCAAAATGAAGATAAGTTAGAACCAGAATAGCATAGGGACACAGTTGGAATTTCTGAAATACGACAGAATTGTAATTTCGGAGATCTTCAGGTGCAGATTTGTAATTTCTGAGGTCTTCAGGTGCAGATTTGTAATTTCTGAGATCTTCAGGTGCAGATTTGTAATTTCTGAGATCTTCAGGTGCAGATTTGTAATTTCTGAGATCTGCAGGTGCAATTTTGTAATTCTGAGGGTTTCTGGTTTTTAACGAAAAAACCAGGAAAAACGATGAAAACCTGAGAAGGGGAAGAAGGAAGAAGGAGAAGAAGAAGAAGAAGGAAGAGGGGAGAAAACGGTGGGGAGAAAACCCGATCTGGGTTTTCTTCTCCCTGTGCTGTGCTTGATCTGGACTGGGGCTTGCTCCTGGCCGGTGATGGGCGTTGTCCACGGCTGTTCTGTTCTAGGTGGCCTGAAGTTGGGAAGAAAAAGTGGGGAACGAAGGAAAAGAAGAAGAAAAAAAAAACGATTGAGGGAAAAACAGAGGAAATGGTTTCCTCCTCTAAGCCACTCAGAGATGGGGAAGAATCCAGAAGCTTTGAGGAGCGTCGCACGATAGCTGGAATGAAAGGGGCTGGAGAAGAAAAACCGGTGGAGTGCGGTGGTGAGATGATGCGTGGAGATATGAGATAGACAGAGTAGAGGGGTGCCTTTGGTTTGGGCGTGACAATAGAAGAGAGAAAAACACGACGCCTGGGCGTCGACTAGTTCTCCGAGCCAGTGATCTGCGTCTTTGGCCTTGGCGCGTGGAGTGATGGCTGGGGTGTTGAAAGCTGGGAGAGGTATGGAAGTGCTAGATGGGAACAGTGCTAGAAGTAGGGGCTAAACACGTTCCTGGTAGTGCTGATGGGTTGGTGCGTTGAGAAGAGAACAATACAGAAGATGTGTTTTACGGGGAAGAAGACGAAGAACGTGAGATGAATTAGAAAAGAAGAGATGGTGCGGGGTGTGCGATGAATAAAAGAGGGAGCTCCTCGTCTGGGCACCACTGATGGGTTCTACGGTAGATGAAAGAGGAAGATGGTTGGTTGATCTGGGAACTGGAGTGGATGTGCAATGAAGGGTGCTGTAAAACAACTGGTCGTCTGGTTTGTGAACGTGAAAGAGAGAGGAAACACCTGAAAAAGCTTGTGTGGTGATGGACGAGGGCTGGGTTGTAAGGTGGAGATTGATGTTGATGCGTTGGGAAAAAAAAAACCCAATGGAGTGATTGCCTGGTTCACGAAGGAAGATTGGAGATAGATAGAGATGGGAAAGGAAGAGAAGGGTGGTCTGCCTTGTACGGCCCAACCAAGGGAGAGAAGAGGTGGTGAGAGAGAGAGGTATGAGGAGGAGAGGGGCAGCTAGAAACGGGAAGGTGCAATGAACCAAGAGAGAGAGAGAGAGAGAGAGATTGAGAGTGGAGAGGAGAATGTGCCTGCCGGCCCCCCTTTCCAAGAGAAAAAAAACGTCCCTTTAGAGAGAGAATAAGGGGAATAAAAAGGAGAGGGAGAGAGAAACGTGAAAGAGAAGGAGAAAAATAGAGAGAAAAGAGAGAGAAAAGAAAGGAGAGGGATAAGAGAAAAAGAGAGAAGAGAGGAGAAAGAGAAGGAAGAGGAGATAGGTGGGGTCCACTAGCTTTCCTAGTTTTCTTAGAACTACGCAAGTCTTCAAAGTCTTCGAGTCTCTTTCCATGATTCAATCTGGAGCGTCCATGCCCGAGTTGGTGATGCAATGTACAAGACTCAATTAGCGAAATCTAAACCGTTCATTAGCTTTAATAGTCATTTAACCACTAAATTTTACAATTCAACGGTTGGATGACCAATTAAAGCTAAAATGAAATATTTGATTTAAAATCTTAAAATTAATGGTCTAGATGCTCCAATCAAATACTAAATTAGGGATATTTTGACCAAAATTGAACACTTAACAAAGGTGCAACTAGTTGCTAGGCTCAAAAAGATGTAGGCCTGTGACTTGATTTTGGGTAAGCGCAAGGGGCATAATTCACAGTGTGACTAGGCGCGACTAGTTGCGCCTTGCGCTTACTGCGCCACTGACTCTAGGTGCAAAACGGCAACTTTTCTGCTATTGTTTCATTGTTCTCGCTGTTTCGGCTATCATTTATGCCATTGTCTTTGCCATTTCTGCCACTATCTCTATCTTCTCCATTGTGATTTTTCCAACTTCTCTACGAGCCTATCTGTCTCTCTTGTTTTGGGCTACAACTACAACTTTTTCAAATTTGCTATCAATCAAGTTTCTCTCCTCATCTCTTCTCTCTCTTCTCTTCCTCTTTCTCTTTCTCTTCCTCTTCCTCCTTCTTCTTCCTTCATCTCCTCCCTCTCTCTTTGGTTTTGGGTTTCTCCTTTCTTTTGTAAATTGAGTTCCAGATCAAGTCTTTCATTTTTAAGAAGGGGGTGCTGTTATCAACTCTGGCCCTCCCTTATAAAAAAAATCTAACATGTTTTGTATATTATATATGTATATATATATATATATATTTTTTTTTTTAATCATTTAAAATTTCATCATTTTTTTATTTTTTTTTAATTATGCTCCTAGATGTAGGTCGAGCGACTAGGCACACCTAGTTGCTCCAAGTGCAATTCGCACCCCTTGTTATAGGGTGCGCCTTGCACCTGTTACTACATAGGATAGGCATGATCTTTGGAAAATCTAATACAGTATCTCATAGATACCTACACACCAAAGGTTATGACGATTGAATGAATTGTGGTGTTTTCATTGGGGGTTTGGAAATTGCTGCCACTGATTTTGAGGACTTCAAAAAATAGCTCTCACTCTTATTTAATTGGCATGATTCTTCACTTATAGCCTAAACAAGGTGGGGCAAATAAGATGAATGGCTTAAATCTAGAAAAAATGACATCCTATGCGTCTGGAGTGTGCACCTCTAAATATTGTTTTTGAATCCTCGTTGTTGTCAATGTATTTGTATCAGTGAAATATTGATTTCAGCTGAAATTGCAATACAATACTATGTAGTTTAATGTATGGGTTCATTTAGCCTATATCATGATACATCAACAAAATTTACCATATTGTAAAACATTGCATGATATTTTTTCATCGTTTTGATTTTTTTAATTTTCTAATGAAAATGGAAAAAAATTGATATTACTAGCCGTTAATGGTGGTTTAATGGCGGTTTTAAGTCAAATCACCCTCCCTCCCAAATCGATCAACAAGTTTATTTCTCTCATTTTAGAGACATTTCTAGGGTTTCCTTTGTTGTTTGCTACAAATCCATTTCTAAATGAAGAAGATGACCCTGAATGTCCAAAGAAATCGAATTTTCAAAGAAAAAACTTGCTTAAGTTGAGTCTTGAGAGGATTAGGACTTGTAATTGTTGGATGTTGATTATAGGAATTTTTGGAAGCATTGTAGGATGAACATTTTAGAGCCACTTGCCAAAAGCCTCATTGGGGCTACTGTACAAGGCAATGGACTTGGCCAATGAGAGCATTAGAGATATGGTGAAAGGGAAAGTCATAGAGTAAAAGCCTTTTTGGTTAGTAATTTATAGAAGATAGACTAATCACTTACATAGGCCCCATCATGCAACGACCTATATGTTGAATCTGTCTTTGTACTTTATCCTATTTTTTTCATACCACAACGAGGTTCAGAGTAGGATGGACAAAGTGATTTAGAGGCTTCTTCTATCAAGAGTTGACCAACAATTGATAATTTCTTAACTCTCCTTATACAAGAATGTTGCTGGAGATCTAGGTAGCAGATTGGCAAAACATTGCAGGAAGTTAGTGACCCTAGGTAATTTATGTTAATTGTTAAGTTATTTATGAATGTTTGATCATTTCATTACTTAGTGTATTTAAGTTGGTTATTGTAGTTGCATATGGTTTTAGTGTGTTTCTAGTTCTATATGGTTTTATGATCTCTCAACCAGTCCCCAGCCTGGATAATGGAGGGTTGCATCAAGTGCCAACTGGCATAAAATTCTTTGGCAAATCCTTAACATGAATCTAAAGCATAAGGCATTTCCTCAGACTAGGCAATTCCCCATAAGCGAGGCATTACAAACCTAGATGTAATGGGAAGTGAGCAAGGGCTGCCAGGGCGTTCTCTTGTAAGTGATGCACTGCATTGGATCTCGGATGCAATGGAAAATGAGCAAGGGCTGTTATGGCATTCTCCCATTAGTGACGCACTACATCAGATCCCGGATGCAGTGGGCAGTAGGCAAGGGTTCCTGCTTCGTTCTAGATGTTCATGGATAAAGAGAGTTAAAAAAGCTTGTGCCCCTTCCCTGGACCCCGCATAGACGGGAGCTTCGTGCACTGGGGCTGGTCTTTTTAGTCTTTGATATGTAGGAAAAGATGACAAAGAGTAAAGAATTTAAACAGGAAAATAGTAGTCAGTATTGGCCCTGCAGGTTAAATTTTCGTAAATACCTCAGCTACCATGTGGTTCACAAATGGCAGAATTAATGTACATAATTGGGACTTCTTTCATATCAAATGGGACTTTTGTAGTCAGTGCCTAGCAGGCAAAGATTGACCTCTGTGGAAAGACTGATTCATTAGGTTCAACATGAGGGTGTCCCACCACATTGCATTCTAGAATCTATGTTGTATGTTTGAAACAGGCTGACCTCCTTGCTTCTGTCATGTTACAATCCTCTTCTTGCTGAGCCCCCTTTTCCCTCTGTGGTCGTATATATGTACTTTTTTTATCTTATCTTCAGCCTCCTTAGCCTGTATCAAACATTGGTGCAAGTATAGATATTGTGGAGAATTCTTACTAATAGCTGACACTAGCACCGATCTAAATTAATAATACTCATAGCATATGGATCCTAGTTCCTAAGTGACCCTCTCAGCCGAAGCCAATGTGCTCTAGAGACTTAGATCAACTCATAGCTGTGACACTGAGCTGATATACTGCTACTATGGCAAGCCAATTATTCTAGAAAATTTTCCAGGGAGTACACTGTTCATGTCCTAGGCCACAGACTACTTATAGACTTTGACTTCTGTGAGCCACTCAAGCTATTCTGCACATCTACATAACCTACATTGTTTCCAATGCTAGCTCTCATATTCCAAGTGATGTCTAGCATGGTAAGGATGCAGAGCAGAGGAAATTAGTACGCTTTCCTCAAGAAGAAAGGAGCTGAACCATGCAGTCTCTACATAAATCACATACTTTAGATTCCATTCCTAAGAACATCTGTTAATATGTTTGTTCTGATTAGATGTTTTTTTTTTTTTTTTTTTACAATGGATTGTTCTAATAAAAATTAACCTTGTCAGTTCTTTCAAAACCTATTTTCGGTGAATGGTGGCATGTTCCTTTGGGGATGTTTGTCCTGCTGCTGTTATTGCACTTCTAGAAGTAGTACTGAAGCTTTATCTTTTGCATGTAACAATCTAATCGACATATCCAGTGAAACCCTTGAACATACAGAAATAGTGAATTGGACTAAATAGCTAGTAACAAGTATCAATATTTGGTGTGCAGGTTGCTGTGCGGGTGGAGGCATTGTCAGGATTCACCAGTTCTGTGTTTAGTCCTTACTTGCTTCCTCAGGTAACTTGTGTACTTCTGTCATCCTTACTATTCTTACAATCCCTTTGCATTATGGGTTCAGTTCTCATAATTTTCTTACCTTTAGGTGTCATTAAGTGATCCAATTGAGAAGTATATGATGCCATTTGAAGAAACCCACCCACTGCTGGCAAACTTGGAATTGAAGAAAGTCGTTATGCGTTTCTTTAAGGATGCTGTTGTGCCTGTTGTAGATGATTGGGGCACTTGTGTTGGGCTGGTGCACCGTGAAGACTGCTATCAGGTTTGTTCTGTATGAATTCCTGGGCTTCCTGTCTAAACTATTTTTATTCATCAGCTGATATCAACTAGTTCATTATCTGAAATGTCCTAATTATTAAGAAATGTTCAAGGTGGTCCTCCAATAATAGCACATTGACGTTCTTGCTTTAAATTTTTCTTCTTTTTTTAGTTTGCATGCATTCATATGCATCTCTATAGGATGACATTAAGTTCTAGGATTCCAATGAAGCTGAGGTGCTTGCATTCCTAACCAGGTCCAAGTGCTGTTTCTCTTTTTTGCCACTACCACACCTTTCATCCCTCTAACATCGTAATTTTTGTTATCAAATCATCCTTTCTCTCTCTCTTACCTGTATTAGCAGATCCTATCCTTGCAGACTTCGGCCCTTACTGCTCTGCACTAGCCCTGCAGATGTTAGCATCTGTGCTCCCTGCTGTTGAAGGTGCCTCTTGTCGGGGATAACAAACTCCAACATCTGTTGGGAATGAGAGTCTTGCCTTACTAGAATGTTTCTGGTAAGAGACCATCTGTTGGATGGAGTAAGAAGGTTTGGCTTGAAACTCAGCTTATGATCTTTATAGCCTTGATGGGCACCAGATCCGTCGAATGTGGCATAATATATAAAACATTAACATTTCTATTTCATATCAGGTCTGAGGCTAGTAAACCAGTCGCCCTTCCGTTTGTTGGTCTGTCAAACCCAAATAGTCTAGATGGTTTTCCAACTTACATTCCTCTACCAAGTTCCAGCAACAGCCCACATGGACCCAGGTTGGATCAATCTGGCAAACCTGTCTCAAGGCCTTTGTAAAATGTATCATCAAATTCAGTTGTAAAGATGCTTGGAAACTTGTACTTGGAAAGGTTTACAGCAAAAAGAAGAAGCATTTTTCTGTATGCTAGGATAGGTTTCAAGCACCACCATAGCACGAGCTGATATAACATCCTGTCTAATCCATGAAAATCTGTTTTTTACATTCTGAATGGAGAAAGTCCTACTCGTTGTTGGCCATCTTGTCCGCTCTACTCTCTTTCTAGACAGAATCCCATGCTCCGTTTTCATACAAGCACCACTATTCCACTTTTAACTTCTGCGGGAATCTCATCAAACTTTGATGTAGCACAGACGCCCTAAGGTTTCAAACAGCTGAAAGTAAGAGGGAGATCTTGTTACGATGCTTTTAGAAGCTCCTTAGAACTTGCAACGTCTTGACAAAATTCTAATACTAATCAATGCAACAGATATGGAATAACAAACGGCAGTGAAATCTTTGAAGTCTCTCTGTGAAACTCCTGATATCAAGTGAACAAACATTGGAATTTCTTTATAATCCTCATATTTCCTTTTTTTTTATTCTTGTGATCCATTTCTTTTCTGAGTTGTTGTTCTTGTTCTTACTTAATCTCTTTCATTCTGTCTAATTTCCTCATTTATGTCTATTACCGTTGAATGAACCTCTTTGAAGAATTCATTCTGCCTAATTTCCTCATTTATGTCTCTTGCAGATGAATGAACCTCTTTCAAGAATTCATTCTAACTAATTTCCTCATTTATGTCTCTTACAGATGAATGAACCTCTTTCAAGAATTCATTCTAACTAATTTCCTCATTTGCAGTTGAACGAACCTCTTTCAAGAATTATGAAGGGACCCCCACCTTGCATTACAACCCCAACATCTACTGGTCGAGTTCTAGAACTGCTGCTGGAGAAGACATATAAAATGGTTATAGTTGTGAAGTCTAGCAATATTTATGAAACTAGCTACAGCTTAAGTTCGAAAGTAGTTGGGGTTTTTACACTGGAACATTTATTTAAACTTGCTAGTTCTGTATCAGAGGTGAATGAACCTTTGCTTAGAACATTTAAGAAAGTTAAAATATGAATATGCATGTGTAAATATCCTGGAATATGAGTAGGATTTCTCTGCAATAAACTGAGTATTTCATTGTCTTTGTTCTCTTCCATAAAAGGTTTCTAAAGTCTTTCTGGGGTTTTTGTTAAGTGACTTGCTTGGTGAAGTCTAGCTTTGAAATGATTTTAACACACATAAGATAAAAGCCTATGAGTAGGTTTTAGAGGGGTTTAAAGGCCTTCTAGTGCAGTGGCATAAGAAGATGCTTCTCGGGGGTGTTTGTTCGTGTCAACATTTAACCGAAAGAAGTATGGATCGGCGCTCTGCTGAGATGCATAACGTACAATCATTTTCAGGTTTTGAATACCGACAGATTGAGACGGCATCATATTTATGATTAGAGACGATAGATGCATCAGGGTGTTAGCGGTGCTTGAGATGAGGTGGGCTGACTTGAGATAGGATTAGATGGATCATATCACTGTAGTGGTACTCACCATTACTGGTTCTTAACATGTGATGAGAAATCTCAATTCAACCCAGCTCACTGTCACTGGTTTGCATATCACTTCTATATGAAGCGATCTTATTTCATTTCTAGTGTAGAAACCATGTCTTTTCATCCAAAATTCAGCACCACCTGTGAATTTTGCTTGAGTTAGAAATGAGCCGTATATCAAGTGATCTCAACCATCTCCAACTCATCTCAATCCATCTGTTCCAATTCATCTCAATCTAGAATAAATTTCTGTTTGAGAGTAGCTTCTACGTTAGCACAGGCACACTTCAAGGTACAATGTGGGATTCATATGGTTGATTAACCAATGATCAATAATGCTAGGGTGAATCCCTAAGAATTTCTCTATTGATGGTCTTAATCCTCCGACTATCATTGTTTGTGAGCTTCCTTTAGGTTACTTGCAATGCTCAGAGGAGGATTTTCTGGGCAGTGCCTACCTAAGATTTGCCGTAAGATCACACTAGTGCGGCAAGAAGCTGCTGACATCAAGTAGGTTCCCCAGCACAATTGAGGTTCCATAGCTCTTACTGCTCGCACCGGCAAAAGGTGGCGTCGTTGAGCAACTCAAGCTAACGCCCCTACCCTATTATTTAATAAATAAGGACAAAAAGGAGAAGGTTGTGAAGGTGGTCTCTTTATCCACACCTCCAGTCTGATAGATGGAGGACCGACCAACATGGGTTTTCACGAGCTTGGCAGGTCCTAGTGCGTACCATGGACCTCAAATCTCGGCATACTTGAATGTGTAACCTGCCTGCTGTCCCATGCAACTACACTTGTTCCTGTAATCCATACCTGCTGCTTTAACTAATTGTCCATCCTTTTTGCAGGTGATTTCTGAGGTCTCCAAGCACAATCATGTCGTCCCTGCGTGCGCTTTAGCTGCATGAATTCTGTGTACTGATTCCTTTCTTCGTGAGCTCTGTGGCTACTGTATGATGGCTGATTATTTTTTTGCAAGGAAAAATCTTGGCAGCAGTCTAATTAACTGATCAAAACCTACAAGACCTTGCTTTTGATTCTGCATCCAGCATACATCATGATATCTCCCTCGCATTGCTCGAATTCGTTGGTTCATGGATGCTTTATTGATTTATATACAGCGTTACTATTTTGTCCTAGCCATCCATTTAAAATCCACTAAATTAGAGGCTGACAGTTGTGAGATACGATTGAACGACTCGCCCATGGCATGCCCTACCAAATAAATGTTTTTTTTAATCTTCAAACAAGTAAGCTTGACTTTTGCTCCCCTGTTCTTCCAAAGCAATATACTGTCATCCATTATGCAAGAACTCATTAAATTGAACCGAAGAACGATGCACTGTTCTGTCTTCCCAATTTCCTTCTCTTGGGGTAGAAATAGATATTCCCTTGCCAATTTGGCAGGCCGTTTACGACAGGAAATTTAAAATTTGTGTACCGCTTAGCAATATCCATTTAAGTTCACAGAGAAGACAAAGTTCTACAGCACTGATTTGGAAGGTATTGGAATCTTTTATAGTATTCTTTTTTTTTGGTAAGTTGAAGTTTGAAAGCCGTGATCTCAACCCTGTATGTACTTTATTTATGGGATTCATTCAGAGCTTTCAAATCTCAACTACTATCCCAAGTACCCAAAAGAGGGACCTCAGGCTTCAACATCACCATGATAGGAGATACATAGGACTAGCTTATACCTCGGATAAAGATACATCTCTGACTACCATACAGTTTGCTTATCTATTTCCTTCTTTAAAGAGTACCATCAACTTTCATTGTAATTAGGTATTTCCAGAATCATTAGAACACCAACCATTAGAAGTTAAGATCAGACCGCCGATATCTTCATGAAGGGATTGGGAAAGGCCATCCTTTTTATTTTCACTCAAAAACAAGGAATGATTGATATCCATTCTTCAGCCTTACTGTGATGGTGCTGGTGGGGGGGGGTTCGTGGTACCATGTAAAGGTGATTCTTTGATTCTCAGGTCTAAATATGCTGGCTCATCATATGGTGGTCTAACCCATAGGGCATCTTATCATTCTATTGCCTATTCAGATACTAGTCAGAATGTAGACACTGGTGCTTTGCATCATATTTTCGACGATCTAGGTATTTTGTCTAATCTTATACCTTATACTTCGTGTAAAATATTTTCAGATAGTAGAACTTCTGTCCTCAAAACTCATATTGGTTCTCTGTCTATTTGTTCTTCAATTTCTAAGCTTCTACTTCAAATGTTTTACTTGTTCCCAATTTGAAAGAAATGTAACTTATAGCATTGAAAGTGCCCTGTGTTAGTAAGGCTTTTGAGGGAGGGAAAGCATTTTAGTAGGATAATTCAGTTGTAAACCAATTAATTAGTTGCAAAGTAGACTAGTGATGCTTAATGATTGAACTCCTTAGCTCACTTTTAGTCAAAGGTGATGAGGAGCTATTGGTTGTTAGATAGGAAAGGTGTGCGTAAGATACTGCCATAAAATGGAACCTACTAGCAAAGGAAAATTGATTTAGGGATAAGTGGTAGAGGTGCTTCACAGCTGGTAGTGAAAATCTGAGAAAACTTAGAAAGGCAATCTTCATCCCTAGTTAAGGATTAGATAGTGAGGTGGATTATCCTCAAGCAAGGATTATACCAATATCATAACCTGCTTTCAAGCTTGTACTTATTGTTCTAAAAAGTTGAAAATAGATGCTTCAAACAAGGAAATAGATAAGAAATATTGTTTAAATAGATTAATTTTGAAGTAATTTATAAATTACTATGGTGAAGTTAGCTGAACAATAATGAAGAGTCTTAGTTGGTATACACGATGTGAATTTTAAATGTACTGCAAGTGCATAGTTCTATTTAAGTATAGAATCAGCAAATATGGGTCGATCCTGCAAGGACTCTATGATTAAAGCGAGTTAATTAAAATTAAGTTGTTTTACGCTAATCTAGCCAACAAGCAAAGAAAGGAAAGGAATTTTAACTAAATAACTAAGCAAAATAATTCAAAGAAAATAAATAGACAAAGTATGAAACTATTTAAAGAAATAAAACAAGTAAAGAACTAAACTAACTAAAGGATTAAACTAAGATAGTGAGCAACTAAGAAAAGAAATTTTCATTAGTAACTAGATTACAATGGAAAGCAACTAATGAAGAAATAAAAGTAAACAAAGCAATTTAAAAGACTTCTTTGAAGTAGCCTCTATAGGAGTCCTTTGTGGTGTTATTCAATGAGGCTCTTTACATGTCTTCTTCTTCTTCTTCTTTCAGGCTTGAATTTTGCTTTACGGCTTAGTTTGTTGTGTCACTCAATAAGTGCCTATATACTTCTCTTCAATCCTATTTATACTAAAGCTACATCCTTTTCTTTCCTCATCTCCTTAACCCAAAATGCTACAACCAAATGAAATCCTTGAACCACACTTTAGGATTGGAAAAAGTCTTGTGCTACAATAAAAGGGCACAAGGTTTCTTTTCCTTATCCTTTGTTCCCAAATTCCAAAAGAAGAAAAGAAGAAGGATGGAAGGCTAGAAAGAGGAGAGATAAGTGTGAAAGTGTAAGGAGAAGGGTATGCGTGTGGAAGGAAAGTGCAACATAAGATTGTGCTTGCAATAGAAAGGTGGGAGAAGGGATGGAATGCATGTAAAACAAAAGAAATGAGGGTAGCTAGTGCATGGATGAGGAAGGTGGAGAGGTGGGAGTGAGTAAGATTTGGAAGTACAAGGAAGGTAATGTATGAGGGGTATGCATGTAACTCCTAGAGATGCAAGGGGCTAGTTCATGCTTATGCAATAGAGAAGGAGGGCAAGCTAACCTAAGGGTAGACGGCATCTACATGCAAGGTAGGGGAATGTGGTGGAGGAAGGGAGATGGTAGTAGGGATGATGTGTGTAATTAAAAGATAGAGAGAGAGAGAGTGCTAGGCTAAGGGTGGATAATGTCAGTATGCAAGGTGAGACTTGTGCATGTGAACCATTGGAAGACAAGGAGTGGTGGAGACCTTTCTTACCTTAGGATTTTGTTTTGACTTTTCAACAAGGGCAAGGTGGCCATGGTTTTTATCTTTTTAAAGCTTCATTCCTTGCTTTACATCATCATTATTCTAAGTCGAGTGACTGAAATTTGGTTAGAATGTTCTTATCCAAAGAGATCTTCTTTTAAGACTTCTTTACTCTTCACCATTGGATTGGACTGCCTTAGAGTGGATGGCCTAGATTCTATTGAGATTTTCTTGTCCACTCTAAGTTTTTCCTCCTTTTTTTTCTTCTTCTAAACTCACATAATTTTCTCCAGCCAATAGCATTCCCCAAAAGCTGGACATCTTTTTCCTTATTTTAGGTGGGAATCTCCTTGAAAATAGGTGGATAGTGCATAAAAAAACTCTCCACCAATAGGATCTAAGTTTGGTCTTCACTACAATCTAACTTCTCATTGGTCTATTTTTGCTTGAGTAAGTATCCATTGGCTGCTTAGAATGTGTATTTGCAAGGATAGATCTTGGCCCTTAAGTGTTTGAAGACTGAGATGAATTTCAACCATAGATTTTTCATAAATTGTCTCTCTCTTCTTCTCCTTGTTTTTCTCTACCAAACCTCTTTGTTTCTTCATGTATTCTATGTGAAACTAAGGGGGATTAACCACCTTTCCATGAAAGTTTCGTGCTCCCCTTATGTAGTCCTCCCTTTGGGTGAGTAGGGGAGAGAATGTTAGGAATAAGTCTCATGCGGGCACTTATCATCTAACTTGTTTTATTTCAGAAGCTCCCATTGTATGTGATCTGACTGTAAATAATTTGAGCTTTCTTTAGAAGCTTCTCAAGGTGATAGAATCATTGCATGCATGCAGAGGAAGTTTTGTCACCTTACTTTTGATATGAAGACACTATTTTGATTGGATAAGGCTTGATGTTCTATTTAGGGTTTCTGATTAATTTAACTTTGTATTTGACATCCAAATTTCTAGCTTGAACTCTTGAATTTTATTTTTGGCATGTGTGGGTCCACAATATAGCTTGAAAGGTAAAATTACACTTTTAGGGGCAAAATTATCAATTTTGTGCATTTTTTGTTTGTACCCTAGACTTGTAAAATATAGAACTAAGAATAATTAGTGATGTTTAAGTATTTTTGGGGGCTAAAATCTTCTATATATAGACATATGTGTGTAATGTTTATATATATATATAAAGTACAACTAGACTTAGATTTTGCTAGTCATCAAGCAAAACTACAAAAATAGAGAAGAAAAAGTCTAAAAAGATAAACCTTAACCACTTTCACATGTCCTATCACTTGCATTTACCATATGAAAAAAACCTTTAAACCTCTAGTTACCCCCTAGTGGACTAATTGTAGTCTTGTTTAGGTTTCCAAAAATGGTGCCTGTAAATATTTTAAAAAACCTAATGAATGTACTTCATGTATCTTAGAGAATTTTCTTATATTCAGCATTTATTAAATTTCTAACTTTAACATGCTAGATGTGACCAACAATTCAAAAGTTTAACCTTATACTAAAGATATTTTGTTATTTCATTAAGCTCAAAAGTTGATTGTGTGAATGTAGCCAATATATACATAATTATAGGTCTCCAAGCAATGTATAACCTAAACTACCATTCAAAAGTATGTTCTGACTTCAAAATGTCACATGACATTCTTAACACTCAGAAAAAAGTCACTTATATATGGATAAATCTCTTTTCAATACATGAGTAGAATATTGTTCTGTAAGGCCAAATTCTCAAATATTTCATACCAAAGAATGATAACTTAGAAAATCTGATATGGTCTCATGGAAAGGATATCATCCATTTAAAAATGTGACACTCTATCATAATCCCTACTCATTCATAACCACATCCAAGCCATACTACCCCTAAGATTAAGTTAGGACTTCTAATAGAATGAAATATAGACTTAGGAGAGGGTTATTAGAAGAATGGTATAAGGGTACACAAAGGTGTTTTGAAAGATATGTAAAGATCTTCTACAAAGTATTCTTAATTTCATTTTTACTTATAAGAGTAAACATTTCCTTTTTCATCATCTTTTTCATATTTCTTCTTTAAATCTCCACCTTTCCCTTAACTTTATCTGTAGCCCATTTATGAATTTTTAGCTCTTATGTTCATCTCTTGATTGTATTGTTCATACTATTTCTTCAAAATATTTATCCAATCATACCTACATATTTTCAAAAAAAACTAGATAATGGATACAATATGGGTTAATAAGTGTAATGGTTAAAGGGTTCACAAAGAAAAGGCTCATTACAAAGGCTCAGTGTGGCTAATTAGAGAATAGTAATAACTTACAGAAGGCTAAAGGCTCTGGTTCAACCAATAATGGCCTTTATCATTTCCTAAGTTTCATATGGCTTAAAAATGATAAAAAATTTGAGAGATAAATGATAGCTTTTTCAATATTTTTTTAATAGTTAGCCAAGATGAAGAATAATGACACCAACTAGGAATTTATGTATGATAAAGAAATTTTTTAATTTATGTATAATCCTCTCAATGCAAGATTGGCTTTGAAACTCACATGGTTAATAGTCTCCACAAATTTTCATTAGGATCTCTAAATTATATTTCCTCTTCAACTAAACTATAGATGCATGCCTATTTTGTGTAATACTTATTCTAAGTTTAGTTTTCATGGAATATTCTATAAAGAGGATAAAATAGTGAACTAATTGTATCCAAATTTATTAATAAACTAAAGTTCAAAAATATACTAAATATTCTAAAATTTTGAATTCTCATTCTTGTAAAGGAGCTTATCATAAGTTTTTATCAATAATTTCCAAATTTTTTTCAAAAACTAAATTCAAAAGTAATGACTAAAAAATAACTAAGAAAAACTTTGGACACATCAAAATTTAAATACCCTACTCCTAGACTTAAATTAAACATTGCCTTCACTGTTTTGAGCTACATACCATGGAGAAATGTAATAATAAACCTTAAAGAAAAAGGTGAGAAAGATAGTACCTCACTCCTAGGATAGTGCATTGATTTGTTGATGTAGCTACACACATGCATAATTTACAATGAAATGCAAATGCAACTACTCTATGACACTTAACCTAAATAGTTAACTAATCTATGAAACCTAAAGCCTTGGGTCTTAGAAGAACTAAGCAAGAGAATTAAAAGAAGTGGAGGCAAACCTTAAGAAATTAAGGAAGAAGTATGTGTATGGAAAAACTAATCTTCAAACAATTCAATTCTCATCATATTAAAGGACTTTGACCTTATACAATATTTTTCTCTCCTTTTTTTTTTAAAAACAAAAATATGAAGTAAACTAGACATCTCATGCATATCTACACCCCCCAATCTAAACTAAAATACTATCCCCAATGTTTTGAAATATAAGACATCTATATGATAAATGAGTGATGTAGAATAATGAGACTCTAAAGCCCTAGGTTGCCTCTCAGTGAATGCTAAGTTTAACACCTTCAGCCAAACTAGACTAACTAATCTACTCTAAAGCCAACTGATTAACGTAATCCTAACTCTAATAATAGAGGAATTTCTTACTCCATGTCAATATGTCACAATAGTCAATATACATCCTCCACCTAAACATTTTTGGTGGTGGTAACAATATGACACAGTAGACCACCACGATTTTAATTGTATATTTCAATATTTTTTTTGTCTAACTTATTAGACTCCTATTGAGTCATCTTGCTTTCCCCCTTACAACAACATTTTAGGAGAAGTTTCAGGAAAATAAGTTCCAATCGAAAGGCTAAGGTGAGGGAGAGAAAATAAGTTATCCAAGGACCATGACCTTAGAACTTAGTTTGATGTTTAATTTCAGAACAATGACATTCAATAATGTTGTGATAAATACTATAACCTTAATTTTAGTGTTAAATTTCATATATGGTTGTATTAGTCGTTTTGGGTTGTGACCAATAGGTTTTAAATGCACTTATACATATTTATTGTATATATGCTCAAAATTTGGGATTTTTTTGACAATCAACATTGGAAGTAGTGGTTTTTAAAAATTAGTGACATTATTGTCTTGTTCTTGAAAAAGAGTTTTCAATAAGAAAATAGTTTACATAGACATCCATTTCATTTATAATTTTTTTAAATGATGCTTTTCAAAAGTCAGGTTGTCACATAATTGGACTGATAGTACTGACCACCTCTATAAGGAATCTATACATCCTAGCTGTAATAGATTATTTCTCCAATTGGGATAAGGCCATGTTTGTAAAGCAATAAAATCACAAGATGTTATGAAGTTCATTCAGACTTGTATCACATACTATATTGCAGTCCCATATAAAATCATAAAAGACAATGCAATAAGAATGACACCCTAATAAATTACTGCACAAAGTATTCAATGATTTTCTCTATTGGCTATTATCATCGATGGAATGGCCTTGTAAAAACTTCCCAAAAAACATTATGTAAGAAACTCTTAAAGATAGTCTAGGAAAGCAAAATGGATTAGCATGAAAGGCTTGGTGAACCATTGTGGGTTTATTGAATCCTATATTGAACACCTATAGGGGCAACTCCTTAATCCCCTGTGTTTGAGAGAGAAGTAGTTCTACCCCTAGAAATACAAATACCAAAACTATGAGTGGCAATATAGAGTTATTTTACCAAAAAAAATAAAAAATTGCAACTATATGACCTATAGAATTAAAATCTCTAGATGAAAATACTCTCAAAGCATAACAAAGTCAAGATGTATATCATGTTTGCATGTTCACAATCCTCAACAAGACTATAAGGAAAAGATTATTTTGAGAAGTGATTTAATGCTTCCACTCAAGAGGCCAACTGTAGTGTATCACAGTCTAGGGTGATTAGAACCACATTAGAAAAGGCACTATGTGGGTAATAGTCTTTTCCAATCATGTCCAATAATTGGTTGATAGCAGAGGGGATGTACTTCCACAAATTAATGGATGATTTCTAAAGAAATATTTCCCATGATATGTAAGTACTATCTTCAGGGATAATAATTGCAGGACCCAACGTAGATGCAAATATAACGAATTTCATTTCATTGAGGCACATAAACTTTTATTTGTACGAGTATAAACTGGATGACCCAATGTACAATTTATTTCATTGTAGTAAACACAACTCCTATCCATGTGAGTATGACCTGCAGGATGAAGTGTAAATGAAAGATATGACAAAATTCATTTTTTGAAGGCAAAATATCTCCTCCTAGCATGAGAATAAACTACATCTAAGGAAAGATCATATCTTTAGAATTTTCAATATCTTTTAGGGCATGTAAAGCCTAAATTATCAAAATCTTAACCTAGCTTTTCAAGTTCCTTGTTACTTTCTTTGAGTCTTCAATTTTTGATCAATGTGTTATTACCAAGAGCATATTCCATGCAGCAAAGGGCCATGACTTGTTTACTGATGAACATATAGTGGAAAATATCCCTTGGTCTGATTGTCATATTGACTCTAACTTTACTAGGGTATTATTGAAAACAATTTTTGTAGAACAAATAGCCACAACCTACTTATTTATGGAGTCTATGAGTGAGGATAATGTAGTCACTATTTTTTTATAAAAATGTCAAAATCTATTGTTGAATTTTTCAAATTTTTTACAAAAACTTAAAAATAATTTAGGGTAATATGTTGGCATCTAAATTTTGGGCATTTTATGGACAATAAAACATATCATTTTGCCTATCCTCTAGATGAACACAATTATGCAATAGAGTGTTCAATAAAATTATGCTTTGAAATTCTATGTGCTTTTTCCAATGTCATAAAAGTTTTGAAAGAAAACATGGCAATTTAGACATTTGGATGTCAAATTTTTTAAAAATTATTAAAATTCCTATAGAAAATTTTTCTTAATAAATTTTTTGTTTTTAACAATATTATATCATTTTAAGATTTTTGAGCTTTTAAAACCAATGATATACCCTTCGCATTTGAGCTTTAGAAATTTGACTCAAGCTCTGAAAATTCAATTTTGTAACATGAGCTCAAACCTACCTTATTTTTCACTTAGAATAGGTATTTAGGCTGTTTCTATTGAACTCAAATGGTGGTGTTTTATTATTTTAATTATAAAATCTTAAATGTAAATGACCATGTGCTTAAATGGCATTATAATGTATATAAGTGCCCTTTCTAGTACATTGTGTACAATCGTGCTATTTCATGGATGTTTATGAAAAAATACTTTCCACTTAAATTTTAAAAAGGGATGTCCAAGAGGGCTACAATTTGACATCTTACTTTCTAGAAATACATGTAAAAATGCAGTGGAATTCCTATAAAAGTTCATGCAATTAAGTGATGGAAAACCTACAGTACTTAGGTAATTTTCAAGAAAACCACACTATGGACTGGGGGCACTTTGTCAAAACATTTACGTATAGTCAAAATAATCATAGGGAATAAGTATATACTAGATTGGAAGAGCATCCCACAAGATTCACTAGTCATAACTAGAGCTACTATCATTATCATGTCTTTAACATTCTAAAATAACATTGATAATGCCAAGTGTCAATCCAAAATAAATATCTACATGGTTCCATCATTGTCTAGTGGAATTAAAGCTATCTAAAACCCTTATCCACTTAACACCTATGTATCGAGTCAAGTGGTTGTCTCCTACACAGTCAATCTTCCAGAAGACAATCTTGGAAAGGTTTGAGCACTCAGGTTAGGAAAACCCTAACAAGGTCAATGTAAAAAACACACCTAGCGCATAAGCACCCACACACACACACGCACAAATGTGTTGATACACATGGGCATATGTATAATGTAAGAAGCCAAGCAGTTATATTTCCAAAAAGAATTTACTTGAGTAAGGCTAGTACCATACATATCCATTTCATTTAAATGCATTTACAACATCTAAACCTTTCAAGGTTAAGTATATGCAATTTGCACATGAACATTAATATAGTTTATCAAATAAACCAAATCAATAAAAGGATGCAGTCGATCGGTAAATCAACATTGTTGTCATACCATATCGGTGAACTGATTAGGACACACTCTTACAAGTCTCTTGTTTTCAATCATATTTGTGTAAATCTAGCTCAACTCATTAGTCAAGTCCATAATCAAATCATAGAACCACTGCTAAGTGGCACAACCACCTACCAAAAGCTCTAGTATAACTCTCAAGAATGATTGATGCATAGCCCATGTAACTATCACATCACATCATGACATTTATGGTACATAGTGTAGTTACCTTTGTCCAAGCAACTTCTGCCGCTACTACAATAATAGCGGATATCAGATAGTCTGCTTTTGAGCCATCCTTGATGGGGTTATCATGTAATGACTCCATTTTTGTAACCTTGAAATCCCATGTTGGTAATGAAAAGTTCACTTTTTGAGATAAGGGTATTTTGGTCATTTCATTGTTCACCCTAACTAGACTCAGAAATTTGGTCCTTAGAATGGTACCCTTAGGTGCGTCTTAGAAAAAGGAATCCAACAAGACCATAATAACCCAAAATGGAGATAAAATGAGCAAGTTATGGCCCTTTGAAGTTCAAGGGCAAAATTATAATTAAATTTAAAACAAATTGGCCTGAGAAAACAGGGACCCATTTTGATACGAGCACCCCCTTCTTCCCAAACATACTGCATCACCGACATTCTAGAATGCTGGTGTGCAGGGGGGAAACCGCAGCCATTCTAGAGATTTCTCCACCGCCATTCCATGGGGGTGGAAACCCCCCTCCAGAACCCTCCTTAAGCTCTATAAATAGAACTCTTGGGTGCCTCTAATGGTAGCCCAAAACCCTAGGAAAAACCAATCTTGGAGTTGCAGGCAAGAGGAGAAACCATGAAAAATACCCAGCCACGAACCATGTATGCCTTAAACACATCTAAACCCATCTCCCCCTCAGTCTTAGGTTGAATGTCCCTAAGTTTTTGCATGAGAAACCATGCAAAACGGGGCTCTAGGGAGCCATTACAGACCTAGGGCAGGTGCCTGGGGTTTTTTGGTTCGACAGGGTAGAACTAGGGCGTCCCGAGGACGCCCAGGTCACCACAGAACCAAAACGCACCCAATGCGTTAAAGGGAAACCGACGGGCGCGTCCGTGGACGCGCTCGCAAACGAGAAAAGGGGCAGAGGCCCGGTGCGTTGGTGGACACACCTTGTGGGGCATGCACCGCTGATGCAGGACGCGTTAGCGTCCCAGGTGCCCGCCTCGTGTGGGCCTGTGACGGTGATGCTGCGTGTTCTGTGTAAGCAGAACACGCAGCCTGATGACTCCTGGGAGCGTGCGACCGCACGTGCAGGTCGGTCGCCACTCGACCGGGATCAAGTGCGTCCCAGGAGCAGTGATGGAGGGCCTGTTTTAGGCCTTCTATGTATTCTTAATACTAAAATACCCATAACTTGAATTCTAGGACTCCGATTGAGGCGCCGCGAGAGGTGTTGTGTCCATATTGACAGAGCGGACACACCCAAACCATAAAATACTTGATAAAGCCCCTATCTAAGGCTAGCATGACCCTTAAACTATGATAGTGGTGCGGGGCTACTAAACCTTTGCAAACCTGACTATACTAAGGCCTAGTTAGGGACCTTAGGAGGCCCTTAGGCATGGGCCTGAACCCTTAATACCTAAGTAGTGAGGTAAGCTGTTTTAGAACCTATAGAAATAGGCCAAGCTAACCTTTTCCCCCTAAACCATGTCCAGGAACATACGAGGACAATGGGACTAGCGCTATCAAACCAGGTAGGTGTCCTATCACTACTAGACTTTTAAAAAGAACCCATGATGCTTTGAGAATGTATGTTTTGAGTCATGGTTGCTTTTCTAATGCATGTTTTAAGTTTTAAGTTACATGTCCTGTCTTTAAGCGTATATCATATAAACTTATGTTACATTCTTATGCACATGACCTGTTTAGCATGAATTGATTTCATAAATGAACTTAGCATGCATATGAAAAATACATTACGCATATATTGTCAAGACATGTGTTACATGCATAGACATGTTTTGAAAAAGGATTCTTGTCTGCATGATACATGCATAGACATGTTTTGAAAAAAAAGAAGGTTCTTGCCTGCTTGATAGTATATGATTTGGGCTAGTAAGCTTGTGGGCGCTATGCCGAGAGGTTCGGGGTGGCCTCCCAGCCTCTACCACTATAGGTGGAAAGGGTAACATGCCAAAAAGGCTTGTCCTCACTTCAATTGCTATGGTAAACGAGGACTACGACTAGAGGTGTCATGGCACTCGTCGAAGTGTCATATGCCCCGTGGAGGCTATGACTGAGAGTCCCTAGGTACCCGCGGACCACACGGCACTGAGGTCCTGGGCATAGTGTGCCCTATGTTTTTGAGGATTTACTTGCATGCATATGGCATGACATGAGTATGGTCGACCATAGATCCATGAGTTGGATTCAGTTGAGCATCTTATGCATATCATAATATATGTTTATGATATCTATGTTACTTTTGACTTGGATTATGCGATTCTTTAAGTCGTCCGTATTCTATTTTGACAATGACTTTTAATATCGATATTGAACATGAGTGTCCAAACATGCACATGGTTTAAAGAACATATGGTTTAAAACATAGCATGCATTGTAAAACTAGTAGTGATAGACTCCTACTGAGTATAGTGTATACTCACCTAATCCTTAACATTTTTCAGATACAAGTAAACACTTAAGGACAGGATACACCCGTGATAGAGAACATCCAAATTAAGTACAAGTAAGTAAACCCCTACCTTATCTTTTAGTGAATGTTACTTGATTGTAGTTACTCTCTGTAGCTGGGGCTGTGACTAACACTTTCTTGGGAATAGAGTTGATTTAAAACTATGCCATGGCTATATGATTTGAAAATGTGTTTTGACACTCGAGGTTTTATACAAAAGATTGCTTTCCAAAACAAAATATTTTCATGCATTTCATATTTCTAAAGCAAGAGATCTCGCCTTTTTATGAAATTTGCATCATATGAAACCCGGGTCGTCACATTATCGGTCTATTCTAGAAGCATCTCCATCAAACTTACTCAGAGAAAAAATGTACCTTAGGCTTTGATTATCAGTAAAGATGTCAAATCTCTCATTATATAGGTAGTGCCACCATAACTTCAAGGCAAATACAATTGTGACAAGGTCAAAGCCATGGGTGGGGTAATTCATCTCATGCTTCTTTAACTGTCTCAAGGCATATGCAATCAATTTTTCATTTTGCATGAGAACACACCCAAGTCTCTTACTTGATGCATCATTGTACCCCACAAAACCTGATAAGGACAAGATGGGTCTTGATGTGAGCCTTTCCTTTAGCTCTTGAAAACTCTTCTCACAATCATCAATCCAAGTGAACTTCTAATTCTTCTTTGTCAAAGCAATCAAGGCTATTTAACATGGGGAATTCCTCTATGAATCACCAATAACAACCCACCAACAATATTGTCCTTGGATTAATTGTTGTGAAGTTTTACTTAACTTGTAAGTGCACGAATCACTGTAGTAATTGCATGTGAGTGAGGTAGATCCAATGAGGAACATAAAGGTCTATGTGTTAGGTGGATCCTTATTTAAATCATCTTACCTAGACAAAAGAGATGTTTTTGACCTAGATTAAGGAATTAAACTAACATGAAAATTAACAATGCATGAAATTGAAAACTTCCTAAATTTAGAACTTTTTAAACCCAAAATTAATAACTTACTCAAACTAATCTAAAGATACCAAAAAATTAATTAACAATGAAGGAACCCTAAAACTAAACAACTCACATATACAATGCTAAGTAAACATGAATAAAATGGTATGTATGGAAGAAAGGAAAGTGCAAACTAAGTATGTAATGCATGGTATTACTCTAGAATGGAATGCATAAATTATCCTAAACTAATGCATAAACTTCTAAGCAATGAATGAACGTGGAATAAACAAGTGATCTAAAGGAATAATCATTCAAAACCATGTGAATGGCCCTTAGAGTTGTGTGAGTGATTTTGAGTGGAATGCATGCTATGCAAGACATGGATGGACATGAAAATATGCATGAACTAAGATGTAAATTAATCTAACAAGGAATGCACGAATAAAACCAAACTTAAAGCATGTAATTCTATGTATAATCAAACAAATTTCCTAGGGGAAAAACACCTCAAAACCATGCGCATGAACCATTGGTTTGTACACATGGTTTCGTAGTAGGGTTTAAGAGATTATTACATATAACTTGAATGTAAAATAAAGCACATGGAATCTTAGCATGGTAACAACATCTAACAGCTGTGAAACATGTAATTTTAGAGCATATAAAACATCCACAAACCGTCAGCAATTAACATGGAAGCAAAAACTCAAGCATGAAACACTTTAACTTTTATTGATGAAAAGTTAAATACAAATATGGTGCACCCACGCCAAGTAGTGTGCATGCCACTCAATGCTCCAAGATACAATCAACAATCCATAATATTCAATTATCCCACACTCAAATCTTATGCATGCATGTAACCTAAAGCACATCTAAGGAAAAAAAAGGAAGAAAAGAATGGAAAGAAAGCAAGAGGTCGCCAAGAACTTAAGGGAGATTCAAAGGTGAAGAACTTGATATAAGAGCTATACTCTCTTGCCTGTCACTACAAGAGAGTTATAGTCCTTAGATTCAAGGATCTAAGGTGTGAAACAAAAGATAATAATGAAAGGAAACTAGTAATAAACCAAAAGAAACAAAGCATAAACTTAAAGGTCAAATTAAAGCAATGAAACTTAAAGGAAAACAAGTAATGAATGAAGAGACAACTAACCTCAAGCTTTGAAGACTTCAAGAGAAAAAACACCAAGGCATGGAAGGGCCGGAGAAGAGGGCTGTTGCAAAGTAGAGTGCATTGGAGATGTTAGGAAGGAGGGAAGGGCGGAGATGCTTCCTTCTTAGAAGGGGGTATTCTCCCCTTCTCTAAAATTTTTTCACATGGAAATCCTCAAGGCTTTTTATATATGTTGGTTGCTTCTTAAAGGGAATCCTAGGGGTATGGAATTAGAAGGTTAGGTGGCATGTAGAGATTGGGTAATCTAAGAGGTCGTCTAAGGCAGGGAGAATGTGGGAGGCACCACCTCTCTAGTAGGGGGCATCTCCCTCTTTGTAAAAAATCATGTAATAACTTGGGAAATAGAAAGAGGTGGATATAAGGATGGAGAAACAAGGAAAGAGATGAGATAGGGAAATAGGATGTGGGTTGGTGATTGGCTATGTTGAGAGTCTTAGGAAGGTGGGAGTCTTAGGAAGGTTGGAGGCATGGAACTCCTCTCCCACCATGTAGATTACATGGAATGCTTGCTTGAATAAGGAAGGAAATTAGGAAATAGGATTGGAGAGAGATAGCAAAGAGTGATAGAAGGTGGGATGGTGATTGATTGGAGAAGGATTTTAGAAGGATGAGAGTTTAGGAAGGTGCATCTCCCCCTTAAGAAATCTTGGGATGACTTGGTAGGATGATGTAGGGTGAGGTGGAGAGAAAAATAAGATAGGAGAGAAGTGGGAAGAAGAAAAATTAGAGGTGGGTTATTCCCATTGGTCCACATGCTATCTTACCCACTTGGATTTTTACTTTAATATCCTCTAATTATTTTCCAAAAAATCCTAATTTTGACATGGATAATATCATTAAATTCTCCTCCAATTGTGGCTTTCCATGTAGCTTGGCTTCATGCCCCTAAGTTTCAATGGAGTGGTTAGACTCCTTAGCTTGTGACCTTCTGTCATGGCTTGTACATGGCATAGGTGACTTGAGTGGATCTATGCAAAGGTGGTGGAAATGCATGACTAATGTACGGGCCCATTTTAAGCACCTTTAGCTCTTTCAAATGCATCCTTTGCTAGCCCTAGAGTAATCTTGGACCATGATCACATGTTTGGATTAGTGAGATTTAGGCCTTCGCTTCCTTAGGTTTTCTAGTTAGACTTGGAAAGACCATGAATGGCTTCAATTTCCTTTTCCATCAATCTTGGCCATTAGATTACCTTCCCATTACCTACAAAAGATAAGAAATTCTAATTAAATCCTATAAAAAGGTGATCATTCACATATTTATTCTAGATTAGTCTTTGGAAGTGTAAATTGTCAAATATTGAGTTTATTAGGTTAGAAATGCATGTGTTACAAATTTTAGCTAAAAATCTTAATTTAACACTATTAGTTATAACACATGGGCAAGTAATTGGGTAATTTTTTTCAAAATTGGACACTCATCAATAATGTGACAAAAGAAATGGACAGGAATCATATCATACATTGAACTATGGTATTTTAATTGCAGGATGACTCATCTCTAGAAATTCATATTGTGTCATCTAGAAAATTGTTGGATCCCTTCTTTCTTCTTGCTTCGAAAGAACACATCCATACAATGGAGGATGAGATACTTTAAAAATCAAGGGATTCATCCAAACAAAATTTACACTTTGATAAGATAGTGTACAACTATTGAGCTCACGAGATACTCAACACTATACTCAAGTGCCCTCTATGCTCCTCTATGCTAATACAGTTGACAAGGATATCATAAAAAAAAAACTATCATGAACATATCAAGATATTCCTTGAGTACCCAATTGATCAGGTCCATGAAAGCTGCTAACACGTTCCCTGAATGGCATCACTAGGAGCTCATGGTGACCAAAATGAGTTCAAATGTAGTCTTAGGGACATCCTCTCTTGGTATCCTAAGTTGATGGTAACCATTCCTTAGATCAACCTTGGAGAACACCTTGGCCAATTATAACTCATCGAATGTCATTGACAAGAGACAAAGGATATCTATTCTTCACTACAAAACCATTCAATTGCCTATTGTCTATACACAACCACAAGGGATCGTCTTTCTTCTTCCCAAACAAGACTAGGAATTCCCATGGTGAAACACTTAGGTGTATAAAACCCTTATCTAAAAACTCCTGGAGCTAAATATTCAGCTCCTTAAACTTTATAGGAGTTATGCAACATGGATCCTTTGAGATGGGAGCTACTCTAGGTAATAGCTCAATCGTGAACTCCATCTCATGCCTTGGTGGTATGCTAGGCAACTAAATTTAAGTATTTAATTTTACTTAAAAACCCCCTAATTTAGTACTTAATTATAACATGTAACTGATTAGTTTTGAACTTTTAAATTAAATTTGCATTTAAGCTCCAATTGATCATCCAACCATTGATTTACAAAAATTTAACCATCATATGATTATCGGAGTTGATCAGATGATTAAAGCATAGTGTAGATGATTCTAATTGACTTTTATCTATTATAGATCAACAAGATTGAGAAATGGATGATTTGGATCAACTTAATTAGGACCAGATCATCAAAAGGACAAGGTGTTTTTATATTAGAAGTGGAAAGCCTAGGGAATTGTTTCCTAATTGGAAACAATATCTTAGCTAGAGACCTATTTTGGAATACTTCTACTTGAGGAGCTAGAAGATAAGGGAAAGAAAAAAAAAAGAAAGTCTAAAGCTTTATAAAGGCCAAGAAGAATCACCACGAGGAGGCTCCGTCACGACAGACTCTCTATAGTATAACTGCAAGATATCATCACTGAGGAAGAAGGGGAGATCAGAACTTTTCTTCATTGTGGAACTAGCAGAGCTCCACTGCAGTCCTATCACCCTTTCCTACTCTTCCTCTTCCTGTCATTCATTGTTTCTTGTTCACCATAAGATTGACATCACTTTAGGAACTATTGTATCTTCTTCATCACCGTCTTACTCTCTTCACTATTTTTACATTCATCATTTCCAGTCAGCCATCATTCCCAACTTTCAACCATCATTTCCTAATTTCCTGTTCACTAGTTTTCACCACCTAAAATCTCCTTTATTCTTCACTAATTTCTCTCAAAATTGTTCTTTTTCACTTCCTTCAACTGATACTGGCAAAACCCAAGTTGGGATTCTACCAAAATCCACCTTTCTCTCTGTATGTGTCATCTTCTCTCTACATTGCATCATCTTCTTCTTCCTCTTGGTTATGGGTAAAGGAAAGGAAGTTTTAGGAAAAATCCCTATTTTACCCTCAGTCTAATTTAATTTCATATGTATCCTGTGTTTTGTTTTATTCCCACTTTGTCTTTTTCCCTATTTCATCTTATTCTTATCCATGTTCTACTTTATATTAGTTCTATTCTATTCTCAATTAATCCAGGACTTAATCAAATCCATGTTTGATTAAAGCCTAATAAAATCTATGATTTAGCTTTAACTAATAGTACTAAGTTAATTTATGTTCTTTTTCTTTCAAGATTTTTAATCAATTCTTAGATATTCATCTAAATACAATTCCTAGCTAATCTACTAGATCTAATCTTAAATATGAAATCTAGAAATTCAATCTAAGCTATCCAATATTTAGTTCTTCACATCAATCTAGATCATCAAATTTTTGGAAGATCTGCATAATCCAATCGTTGAATCATTTTTCAGATACCTGAGGGATGGATTGATGAAGGTTGATGAACTCATATGTGTTCATAATTGAAGAATCTTACTATTGTCAAGCTAGGAAAGTGGATTTTACTTGATATTTTGTTTAATTCTCTGTCTTTTGAACTTGGAATTGTGCACTTTTCATTAATTCAATAGATCTAAGTTTCTAATTTATTGTTATTGAATTTTTGTAATTTTATCTAATTTGTGGCAAATTAAATTTTATTTAAACTCTATTTCTTTAATTTGAGTCCTATGGGATTGACCTGCACTTGCACAAGCTATACTGCAATTGTCCATGTGCTTGTGGAAAACAATCAATACCACATCTTAAAAATATCACACAACCTCTGTCTCCTTTATCTGGGATCCAGCCTCCTCCTGAACCACTGCATTAGAAAAATATGGGTGACATCCCTAAGTCATCAAGCATGCCACCTAAATAGTAGAGATGATACTGGCACTAGTTGTGTTAAGCTGTCCCAGAAACACAAAGGTCTTTGTGCTGGGCCACGAAGAGTCACATGCTTCCTCCTACAATTAACTACCACCCCATGTTCTGCCAACTAATCCATGCCCAAGATGACTTAAAGTCAGTCATCTTTAGGGTAATTAGATTGGTGGTAAGTCTGCTGTTTGAAATAAATATGGGCACATTTTGTAAGAGCTCTTGTGTAATTATAGACTCACCCACAAGTGTGCTGACCTCCATGCAAAAATCCTAGAATATGTTTAGTAATGTCAATGCTAAACACGAAGTCACTATATAAGAATGGATGCATAGCACCTAATTCAATCAAAATACAAGCATGTTTGTCAAGTACTAAGAGGCCATCTCCCACTATGGTGCTAGGGATACATGCCTCATATGTGGTGATATTAAAAACTCTCCCATGACTCCATGGGACTACAACTTGATTAGGAGGAAGATCTATCCTGTTCTGCGGGAAATCTCTCATGTGATGACCATGCAATTCACATCTAAAGCATTTGCATATCTTAACATAACAAGGTCTGCCAAGATGGATATGCTGGCAGGTCTGGCACTTGACCTAATCTTCCTCTCTCTTCCTAAACTAGACAGTTGTCAGCTTCTAAGCCATGCAAAAGTCTTCCTCATTACAAACATCCTCTTCTCACTCATTGCTAGCCTAGGATTAGGGCCACTAGGTTTGTCCCTATCCTTGAAAGGATCTCACAACTCTCTCTACAGAATGGATACTAGTTTCACTGCATTGGTTATGGTGGTAGGATGAAAGGTCAAAATCTTGTAGATTGAAGTTCACCCCTCTGACAAACTTTTGGGCTACTTTCTACTTAGAACTACATACATTAAGAATAAATTATTGATGTGAGTGTACTTTGTCTCATATTGTGTGATGTATCTTAATAATTATCACAAGTGCATGACTCTATTGGAGTATGGATTTGAAAATTTTGAGTTGATCCCATGAGGACTCTTTGATAAACAAAAGAACCAAATTAAAGTTGCTTTACTCTAACCTAGCCAACAAGGAAAGAATGGGAGAGCTTTTAAATTAAATAACTAATCTAAGCAAACTAAATCAAGGCAAGGAAATAAACTAAAGTAAGGAAACTATCTAAGAAATTGAAGTAAGTAAACAAGTAATAAACTAACTTAATTGAGGAAAAGAAAAGGACACTTTTGTTAATGGAATGTTGAATACATTGGAAAATAAAGATATGACTAAAGGGAAACAAAGCAAATAAAGAGAATTCTTAGAAGTGGCTGCTATAAGAGTCCTTCGTTGTCTTACTCAGCAAGGCTCTTTATACATCTTCTTCTTCTTTTCTTACTTTGAACTACACTTTATGGTCTGCTTATTGTGTCACTCAACAAGTGCCTATACACTTACATTCCACACAAAGTTCACTAATCTTCAACTAATCTTTTCTCATCTCCTTAACCCAGCATGCCACAAACCTAATGAGATCCTCAACCATGCTTTAGGAATTAGAAGAGTCCTTGACTATAATTAGAAGGTGTTCTTTCTTTTCCTTTCTTCCCAAATCCTAAAATAAGAAAAGAAAAATGAAAAATAGAAGTAAAAGGGTCTAGGAGTGGAAGAGAGTGAAGAATGTTTACTAAGGATAAAGGTGGGTGCTATGCATGTTTACTAAGAATTCAAGTAAGGAAGAATGTAAAGAACTAAAGATGGCATGATATCCAAAGCTTACATGATGAAGATAAAGAGAATAAATGCAAGACTTTAGAACTTACTTTGATGTTTAATTTTAGAACAATGACATTCAATAATGTTTTCATAAATACTCTAACCTTAATTTTATTTTTAAATTTCATATATTGGTTGTATTAGTTGCTTTGGTTTGTAACCAGCAGGTTTTAGATGAGCTTATAATTATTTATTTTTTATAGGCTCAAAGTTTGGGATTGACACCCAAGATTGGGAGTAGTGGTTTTCAAAATCAGTCATATTATTGTATTGTGTGTCAAAAAGAGTTTTCAATAAGAAATTCTTTTACAAAGGGATCCATTTTATTTATAATTTTTAAAAATGATGTTTTCCAAAAGCCAAGTTATCACTTTATTGGATCGATAGTACTCACTACCTCTATGGGGAATTTGTTCATCCTAGCAATAGTAGATTATTTCTCCAATTAGGATGAGGCCATGGTAGTAAAGTAATAAATGCACAAGATGTTATGAAGTTCATTCAGACTCACATCACATGCTATGTTGGAGTCCTATATCAAATCATAAAAAATAATGGGACCCCATTTAAGAATGCTACCCTAATAAACTACTACACAAGGTATTCAATTAAGCATCATTTCTCTATTGGCTATTATCCTTGAGGAAGTGGACTTGTAAAAGCTTCCCCCAAAAAAAAATGTTATGTCAGAACATATTAAAGATATCCTTGAAAAGAAAAATTGATTGACATGAAAGGCTTAGTGAAGCATTGTGGCTTACTAAATCTTGTATTGAACACCTATATGGGAACCTCCTTAATCCCCTATGTTTGGGAGTGAAATATTTATGCCCTTGGAAATACAAATAACATAAATAAGAATGGAAATATAGTGCTATTTAACAAAAAACAAATATGCAACTCTATGACTCACAAAGCTAGAAGCTCTAGATGAAAATATACTCAAAGCACAATAAAATATAGGGGTATACCATATCTGCATGTCTACAATCTTCAACAAGACTATAAAGTAAAAATCATTTTGAGATGGCGATTTGATGCTTATACTCAAGTAGCCAACTATTTTGTATCAGTAGTCTAGGATAATTAGAACCAAAATGGGAAAGGCATTGTGTGGTTAATAGTCTTTCCTAATCATGTCCATCAAATGGTTGATACCAAATTAAGGAGATGTACTTCCACATATTAATGGGCATTTTCTAAAGAAATATTTCCCACAATATGTGAGTACTATCTATATGGGTATAAATTGCAGGACCTTGCACAGATGCAAGTATAACAAATTTCATTTCATTGAGGCACATAAACTCTTATTTGTACATGTTTAAATTGCAGGACCAATGTACAATTATTTCATTGTAGTAAAATAACTCGTATCCATGTGAGTATGACTTGCAGGGCGAAGTGTAAATGAAAAATATGAAAATATTCATTTTATGGAGGTAAAGTATCTCCTCCTAGCATGAGAATAAACTACATACGTAGATTTTTTTTACTAAGAACAGATCATACCCATAGAACTTCCAATGTCTTTTTGGGGCATGTCAAGCTTGAATTATTAAAATCTTATCCTAGCTTCTGAAGTTACTTGTTCCTTTATTTGAGTCTTCAATTGTTGATCAATGTGATATTACCAAGAGCATATTCCAAGGAGCAATGGGCCATGACCTATTCACTAATGAACATGTAGTGGAAAATAACCCATAGTTTGATTATTATATCGGCTCTAACTTTACTAGGTTATTATTGCAATCAATTTTTGTAGAACAAAGGGCCACAACCCACTTGTTGATGGATATTATGAGTGAGTATAATGTAGCGAATGTTTTTATAAAAACATCAAAATCTATTGTTAGATTTTTTCAAAGTTTTTATAAAAACATCAAAAAAATTGTAGGGAATATACTAGCATAAAAAATTTGAGGCTTTTAATGCACAATAAAGCATATCATTTTACCATGCTCTAGATGAGCACAATTATGCCATAGAGTGTTCAAAGGGTATTTAAGATTGTGCTTTGAAATTCTAAGTGTTTTTTCCAATGTCATAAAGTTTTGAAAGAAAACAAGGCAATTCATACATCCTATTTAGAGGTCAAACTTTTTAAAAATTATTAAAATGCCACTATATGTCAAAAGTATTTAATAAATAAACTAAACTTGAAGTTTTCTATTCAATGTTTTGGTTTTTAGTAATAATATATCATTTAAAAATTTTTGAGCATTTAAAGCCAATGAAATACCCTTTGTATTTGAGCTTTAGAAATTTGACTCAAGCTCTAAAAAATCAATTTTGTAGTAGGAGCTTAGACCTGTCTTATTTTTCTCCTAGAATTAGGCCTTCAGACTATTTTTATTGAACTCAAATGGTGGTGTTTTATTAATTTATTTATAATTTCTTAAATGTAAATGACCATGTGTTTAAATGGCATTATAAGTGTCTTTTCTAGTACATTGTGTACAATCATGCTGTTTCATGGGTGCTTCTGACAAAATTCCCACTTAAATTTTAAAAAGGGATGTCCAAGAGGCCCACATTATCTCATCCTAGTTCTCAAAAATCATTCTTTGGGAATACATATATAAATGCAGAGAAATTCTTGTAAATGCTCATGCAATAAAGTATTGAAAAACCTATAGTACTTAGCTATTTTTCAAGAAAATAACACTTTGGAATGGGGGAACTTTATCAACATGTTCACGTATAGTCAAAATAATCATAGGCATAAGTATATACTAGACTGAAGAACTTGCCACATGATCCATTGGTTACAACTAGAGCTACTACCATTAGTGTGTCTTTAACATTCTAAATAACATTGAGGAACGACCTCACATTAGTTCAACTCCATGAGTTGCAACAATTTGGGCAATATTCCATACTTTAAGTTATTTTCCTCTAGTCTAGGTTTATGGTGCATTAGAATAGGGTTTTTGCTTTATTTTTTAATAAATTTTCTATTTTCCTCATATTGACCATATTTCTTTGATTTTTGTGCGAGGGAAATTGGCAAAGGAGAGGCTGTGATCTTGTGGGCCGCGGCTTCATCATCTTGGATTAGGTTTTATTTCTTTCCTAGATTAGGATTTGAGTAAAACTTGTAGTGAGGCCCATTGTAAATTGTAATTTCTTTATTATTTAATTTTAAATGGGATGTAATAATACAGGGCAAGTATGGGGTATGGTGGCCAACACTTGATCATCATTGGTCCCCTTATTGTAAGCATCTCTCACTCAATTCTTAATTTCTAAGAATAATTTGTATTTGGATGTTACTATAATTCATATAGATTAGGATCATTCATTGATAATTGTTGCATCTTTACTTAGTATTATTGTGTAGAGCACCTATCGAACCTTGCTTGGATAGCATATAGGTTGCATTAGTTTTGCATTACATATTTAAGTGATTTATGGTGGAATGGAATTAATGCTAATAAGGGTCCCACAAGAACCCTTATAAGATAAGAACTGGATTTCATCACCAGCTTCTTGGCCCACCTAAGAATCATTCAATATCCTTGTATGCCATGATCCCAACCCTTGAATATTAATTTAAAATCAAGTAGAAAGAGACATAGGGTATCGAGCTCAAAGGACCCTTTTAGAAGGACGTGATCTATTGTCACTCCTGTGACTTTTGAGCACTATGATTGTAGTGGGTATCTTAAAATTCAAGTAATTTTTTCATGCCTTCCATTGACATTAATTGAGATCTAAACGTCTCCTAAAACGAGGATTGTATTAACTACTTTTGAGCAGATTCTAACTGGTAAGTAGTATTCAAATCTAAACAAATGGAGGAGCTGTCTAGATTTAAATCTAAGAAGCTATCAACTATGTACTAATCAAAGATAATCAAAATAATGCTCAATCAGTGGTTACTAAGATTTGATTGTACCTCGCGTAGAGTTAGAGGCAATATTTAGATTAGGGCATTTAGTATAGGATAGTTTATGCAAGGGCATCGATCTCAGAACCTAGAGCTAATAGCTTTCAACCTAGAGATTCAACTCAACTTAAGACAAGGGGAAAGAAACCAAGTTCCTATCCCCATGGATGAACCACCAGCAGAAGTCAAGCATAAGGGCATTAAAGATTTCTATTCACCACTACTACTCAACACCCCATCCAGCATAGCTTTGCCTCCTACAAATGCAGACCACTTTGAGTTAAAGTTTGTCACACAATTGCTACCCACTTTTTATGGTGTAGACCGATATTAAGGAGTTCCTTGAAATTTGTGCCACATTTAGGTTTCAATTTTTCTTGGACTATTCTATTAGGTTGAGGTTACTTTAATTCGCTTTTAAGAACAAAGCTAAATCATGGCTGAGTGCCTTAGATGTAGGTTCCATCAATATATGAGAACAATTATTCGGAAAGTTTTTGAACAAGTTCTTCCCTGTTCACAAAACAAATTCTCTTCATCATGAAATTATTAATTTCCAACAAAGGGATGATGAACAATACTATGAATGTTAGGAACAGTGGAATGAACTGTTGCAAAAATGCCCATAGCATGGATTTGAAAAATGGTAGCAAGTTCAATACTTTTACGAGGCATTGATGCTCCAAAATAGACAAATGATAGATGCATCAAGTAAATGGACCCTCATACTAAAAGATGAGAGTGAGGCTTGGGAGTTCTTTCAGACTCTCGTAGATAATTCTTAGCAATGGGATTATTCAAATAGAAGAGAGAGAAATACCAGCCCACTATGAAGGGGGGTCTTAGTGAGATATGAGTGCATACTAATCTATCCTACCAACTCAACTACATACTAACAAGATTGGACAAGAACGATGGTAGAGTAGACAAACTTGAAAGTATGTTTCAATCCTTTATGGCTACCTCATCCCTTAAACCTCCACAAGAAGTTTGTGTTATATGTTCTAGCCTAGCCCATATAACCACATCTTGTCCATCAAATAGAGTGCTAAATGACTATCTTGTTGATTAAGTGAATGCATTGAATGCATATCACCAACCCAGCAACAACCTATATTCTAAGACCTAAAACCCTGGATGGGCTAGGCATTCCATCTTTTCCTAGTTGAAGAATAACTACCAAGGGGGACCATTTGTGAACCCCCTACCCAAAGCTTTTCTCATAAAACTACAATTCCCTAGCAGCCACCTAGCTTCCAACAACCTTAGCAACAAAATAAACTATCTTTAAAGAAAAACATCCACACCATGCTTGAAATTTTTTTAAAAGATAATGACAATATAGTATGCTAGTGAGGTTAGTCCCTTAAGGAGTTGACTTAAAAGCTTGTCCTAAATTCAAGTGATTTTTGTCCTAAATTAAGAATGGAAATTAAAACATGAACTTGGAAACTAAGAAAAAAACAAGAAACATGATAAATGGAAAACTTTGCTAAAACATTCACTTTCTAAAATTAAAGCTTTCTTAAATTGAAAACTTCTAATTTTATAACTTTCCTAACTAACAGTCCTAAAGTGAAATTTTCGTAAAATGCAATTTATCAACTTTCCTAAACTAACTTTCCTAAATATGAAATTAAAAGATAATCTAAGAGAACATGCTTTAACAAACTAATTTCCTAATCATGCAAAAGTAAGCAACCAAATAAACTATTTTAATAAGTATGAACAAATCTGATTACTTTTCAACTAACTAAAATGCAAACTAATGGAATCTAAATACAACTAAATAAGAGAAATAAATAAAATCAATTACTAACAAACAATGAAAGGAAAAATACACGAATAAAATTTATGTAACCATAAAATGGTATGCATGTATCATTGGATAGGAGTGGATTTAATCAACTAATTTGGAAACCTAAGCACACAATATATTTCTAACATTAACTAAGTCATCTAACATAACAGTCCATACATGTAATCCAAATATGAAATTTAAATGCTACTATAATGATGTTCACTTAATTTAATCACTCATTATTACAAGCCAAACTCTTCTTCAATTGTTCCAACATTCACTCATGAAATTAAGGGAAAATCTAATGTAAAACTAGGGCAACAACCAATGAAACTTAAGCAACCAAAGCTTGAATATCAAGAGGGCTGAAAGAGAACAAAGATGTAATGAAAGATAAATAACAAAACTAGATTCAAGATGACTTCCCTTGGCTATCACTCCAAGGGAAATCTAGCCTTGAATATTAGTTTAAAAGCAAGGAAAGGTAAAGGAAAAACAAGGCAAACTAACATGAAAAGAACTAAATCCTAATAGAGGTTAACCAACCTTCAAAGATGAGTCAAAACCCCACAAATCTTAAGTTGAAAACCTGATGAAGAAGCATAAATCTTAGGAAGTGGTAGCATCCAAAGACTTCTCAAAGAAAAAATCAAAAGAAGAAAAATGGTTTGGAGGAAGTGGGTGTCCTATTTTTCGTAAGGTAACTTAATACTAAGGTGTGGTGGGGATTAAAGAGTGTCAATTTGAATGCCTCGAATGGGGGAAAAGGGTAACATCAAATAGGAAAGTGGGGAAGTAGATCGGTTGCCTTAAGAAGGGGGTAGGTGGGAGACACCACCTTTTTAGGAAGGGACATCTCCCTCCTTCCAAAACCATTGAATGCTTTATACTTTGGGAAAGTGAGTGGGGATTGGTTAAGAAATAGGTAGAGGGTGTTAGGTGGAGAAATTTGATTGGTTGCGAAGTTTCCTAAGAGATAGAATGAGATAGAGTTCTGGAAATTGGTAGTGCACCTTAAGGGTGAGGTGGAAATTAAGGAAAAAGTGAGAAAAACACCAAAAATTAGTTTCTCTTATCCCATTAGTCCACATGAGATGTTATTCTAATGGATTTTCCCTTAATTATATTCGATGTAACTCATGGATAACTCTCTTCATTCTCTTCCAATCCTACCCTTTCATTTAGCTTAGCTTGATGGCATAAATGGCTAACTTTGAAGGCTCCATTGGCTAAGCTCATGTTTGGCTTAAGAAGCTTCCATGGCTTCAACTCTTGGCTTGAGTGGCTTGAATTTCTTAACTTGCCACCTTCTTTCATGGCTAAGGTGGCTTTCATGCAAAGGTGGTGGGAATGCATGGCTTCTTCATGGACCCACTTTGGCTATCTTTAGCTCCTTTATACACATCTATTACTGGTCTACAAGATGATCTTGGCCGTTGGATCACCTTCTTACTTCCTCTTAAGTAAATCCTAAAAAAATATGATGAATCACACGCTTACCTTGGGCTAGCTTTTGGACCTACAAAATGACAAAATTTTGGGTTATTAGGTAAAAAATGAATGTGTTATGATTTTTGGTCTAAAAACTCTAATTTACCCGTATAAGTTGTAACACATGGGTACTAATTGGGTGGTTTTTATGCAAAATTAAACACTTATCAACAACCAGCACCATAAGAGTTCCATGCCTCCCTTCATTAGCTACCTCTATTTAGTGTTCAAAGCATTCCTCATTCAAGTCTTTTCCTTTGTTCTGGTACATCAATTCTAGGTTAGTACTTTGTTCCTTACTTTTCATTACCTTGCTTTGTTGCTTACTTCTTTAGTTCTTTACTTTACTTACATAGGCATACAATTTAGATGGTCTTTCCTTGATTTTTTCTTCTATCTCTCTTGTTTTTCTTGTTTAATCCTTCAAAAAAGTTACTTCTTCTAACAGCCAAGTGAACATTAGATTTGATCCTTCTTATTGCCCCTTCTTCTTTGCCTTGTTCCAACTTAGATCTAAGTCTACTTTGCTGGTCCTTTGCTTTCATCTTCATATCCTTTCATGTTATCATTCTCTTGAATTCTGTTTGAGTTCTACTTGCATCATATCTAAGAGTAATTTGAGAATATTAGAGTGTGTTTAGTTCTTGCTTTGAATCAAGTTCTAGGCATTAGAAAAGTGAGCAATTTTCAAGTCAATCAATAAACCTATTTGATGAGAATGGTTATTTTTTAATTCTTGTAGTAAATAACTTTAATTCTTGAGTTTTATATTCCATGAAAAGTGCTTGTTAAGTTTCTTTTCATTCCCTACATGATTTGAGTTTCATATAGATCATGTTGCTGGAATTTTTCATCTTATATTTCATGTGCAATGTCCAGTAGTCCATACACTTTGTTTGCTTAAAATCTTAGGAACCTATTTAGATTTTTAGTTAGTTTAGTGAGTACTTTGATTACTTTGCATATTAATTGGCTTTTGATTCATAATTTCTGGCCATCTTTCACTCTTGAACCACGTGCACAACTAGAGTCATGTAGATGATAATTGGGTGACTTTCCTTTAAGTGGGTTGTTGTTCCCTTATTTCACGTTAGATTAGCATTAATTATTTAGTTATTTTCATATAAGGTTAGTTTAGAAAGTTTCTAATTTATTTTTAGAAAGTTTTAGGTTTAGGAAAGTGTTAGTTTGGGAAAGTTTCATTTTGAGCAGGTTTCCTTAGTAAGTTTCCAAGATTCATTCATTCTAGTTTTGCATTAGTTTCTTTTATTGAATGCATTTTAGTTAGGAAAGTTTCAAATTCTATTGAACATCATTATTCTTAGAGAGTTTTCTTTAGTCAATGTTTTTAATTTTATCATGTTTCCCATTCCATGTTTTTTAAATTCCTAGTTTAACCAAAACCTTCTTCTTTAGATAAGATAAGCAACACAAATAAGATCCAATCAATTAAAAATTCTATGATTCCTTATGGAATTGACCTCTCTTGCATGCAATTGCTGCATTGATTCGCACACTTGCAGAAGGAGAGCCTTAGCGCAACGATAGAGTTGTCAATGTGTGACCTTGAGGTCACGGGTTCAAGACATGGAAACAACCTCTTGTAAAATGCAAGATAAAGCTGCATACTATTGACCCTTGTGGTCTGTCCCTTCCCCAAACTCCGCATACGTGGGAGCTTCATGCGCTGGGACTACTCTTATTCGTACACTTGCGAGTAATTTTAAATCTACACTAAGTTCCACACCTCAATGGTGTGGAAAAATCCTCCTTAATTCATGTGCTTTCTTTTCACTTATTGTAACATCTCTAATTTTTAAATATAAATTTAAGTAAATTTTGAATTATGTTAAATTGGGCTGAAAAGAGAATACTAAAATTTCTAATTTTTGGAGTTTTATAAGTGAAAATTTATAGACATCGAACCAAGTGCTAAGACCTTCATATTTGGTTTGTACTCTAAAAGATGATTCCAATGACACTAAGTTTACTGAAATAGGAATTCAGACAAATAAATTGTGACTTTTCTCATGAAGGGTAATTTAGTATTTTTACTAGTAGGCCCTCCTTGCAGAAATCTTGATCTGACAGTTAAGAGACATTGGAATTTCATAATTGGTGGTATGCATTCTCTTTTACTAAAATCATGATGTTTAATATAGTGGAAACATCATCATTATAATCAACATGGATTAATTAAAAGAATTTTATTTAAAATACTTAAAAGGAAGGGCCATAATTGATACTAGCAACCCACCCCCAACTTAAGTGAAAATAGGAAATAGTCGTTTGGTCTATTTTTCCCAAACCCAACAGGCATGAGAAAAGAAAAAGCTATGGGGAGAGGGAAGAAGAAGAAGGAGGAGAAGGGAAGGATGAAGGAGAGGGAGAGGGAGAGAAAAGGAGAGGAGGAAGGGTGGCTCGTACATTGGAAAACCAATCCACGTTAGAGGAACGAGAGGGTTTGGGGATTTTCATATCATCAGAAAAGCTAAAGCTCACTGATGACAATGGCTGCTCAAATTTTGGATCCGAGCCGTTCAACTTATTCTATGCAAAGGGAGGAACAAAACCCCTTTACTTCTACCATGATAAGAGAAAATCTCATTGGCGTTTTGGCTAGAGTTTGTAAGATATCACCGAAGATGATGACAGCTCAGATCGTTGATCTGAGTCGGTCATCATCCACAGCATGCCTAGAACCACTAAAGCCCTAAAGAATAGATAAGATCCGAGTTGTTTTTGGTGGCTGATTAGAGACAATCCCACCTGTTTTTGGCCAAAAAATACATCACACTAGCAACTGTGACAAATGTTGATGACTATCACCATTTTTCTGACGTGGAGGTGAGGTTTTCACTTACCCATGTTTGTTTTACCTTGAATTGTTGTAGATGCTTGTAGATCTATTTAATGCAAATCTAAGCATGGTTTCTTACCCACATGACAATTGGAGATTGATCAAAACTACAATAACTCTGTTGAGTTCTGGTCGTTGATCCGAGACTGAAAGTGGTTTATCTGACCACTTTATGCCCTTAAATTAGCTAAATCTGAACCCTAATTCATGGTAAAACATCAACCTGAGGATGATCTTTCACCTATTGTGATGATCAATGATTGATTAGAGATGCAGTCACTCCATTAACACTTTGATCATTGATTTGTGCCTTATAAAGATTGATTTGATCATCTTCATTGAGTGATAACTATTGGATCCTTTGTAAATGATTAAGTCATCCCTTTTCTATGAATATTAGCTTTTGGATCATATGAAAAAGGTAGATTTGATCACCTTTAGTGAACTAGAATAGTTAGATCATCTGTAAAAGATAGATCCAGTCATTCTTAGTAAGTTTTAGCTATCAGATCAATGGCAAAAGATATATTCAAGTACTATAGAAGCATGTTTAGGTCCTTAAACAAATTTTAAATGGATAGATGATCTGTAAAAGGCAAATTTGATCATTGATCAGTGTACTATTATGCCAAATCAGACTGTTTAATCATTGGATCCTTGAGATTCCACACTAATTAGAATTGATGGACTTGATTAGTGAGTGAACTATATGGAATTCCTAATCTATATAAGGGAAATGCATGAATCATTCCCTAATTTCAAGTCCACACATTTGATTAGTGGAAATTATGCCAATATGATTCTTATAGTGATTAGATGGTGTGCATTCTCATCCAGGGCAGAGCTGTAGTAAACCATACCTTAATCTGACTCTTATAATTATTAATTATTAAATAGAAACATAACATGACTGCTTCCATTGGTTGGATCAATGATTTGAAGAATGAGCAGCAAATCAGATAATGATCTGATTATATCTTCATGTATGACCTAGGAATAGTTAATGTAAAACATCAGAATAGGAAAATATGACCTTTAGTGATAAATTGATTAAAATGATTAACCAAGGATCAATGAGAGATCCTAAGTCTAACAATTTTATGATTTTGAGTGATCTGAACAATTATATTATGAGATGAGTAAAAATCTAAGTTATGGATTTAAAATAGTATGAAAGTTAGATTTGATGTTATAAACATCAACTTTATGCACAGTATTGATTGATGTGCAAGTTGAATGACCATGTAGAGAGGACCATAAACGCTATGGAGAAAGGATATACCATCAGAAGAGGTAGGTAATCTGATACTACCAAGTTTCAAATGAACTTCAAAATGAGAAAATGGTTTGAGAACTATTTTTGGTTTAGAATGGTTTGAATTATCATATCAATGATTTATCATTTGTTCTTTATCTAACATTTTATAAATGAAATTTGTAGATTGATATAGGACATTAAGTTCATGTTGCAACCTAATTTTGAAAGAACTGTGAATTGCATAGTTCAATGTATGCAAATGTTTGCTTTACTTATGAGACATAAGAAGATCATGGTTTTCATATGCATGATTTTCCCTACTTTAAAAAATGCATGGTTTTGCAGATGATATGTAAGTTATATGATAAGATATATATATATATATATATATATATATATGAATAGGAGTTGAATTGGCTATGGAGCCACGCTTTGAAATGAATATTTGAGATACATGATTTTGCATAAAGAATGCACACTATCTCATATGCTTTAAGATGTAGGATGTGGATCTTTTGGTGATTACCCATTAAGCAGGTGCTTTGCAAGTGATTGTAAGTCATAATGGTTATGATTTTATTGTTGTTTTTCGTGGGCACTCTATGATTGGCCATAAGTCCTGAGGGATATGGATATGTTGATGCATTAGGTGTGTGCTCTACAAGCAGCTGTAAATCCTGGTGGATATGGATTTCATCGATGTTTTGAGTAAGCAATCTAGGAGTGTCTTAAGTCCCAAATCGCTCATAGGCTTGCTGTGTGCTGTAAGACCTGGAGGAAGGCTTGCTTTGTGTAGTAAGTCTTAGAGGCCTGCTGTGTGCTATAAGTCCTAAGACCCTATGTTAGGAGGTGCAGTTGGCCACTGACCTCTGAGATGATTTGATACCAACCCTGCAAAGGAGACGACGGGTAGTAGGAGTATCTTCTCATGAGGAAGTGCTCTTAGTGGTAGCCAAGCAGCCCCCATGAGGTCCGATCAGTCATGGTTCATGCAGGTATCCATGAGCAAACATAGAGGCCACAATAGTCACCTGCTGGTGATGGTAGGGCCCTACAAGCATAGGTGTCTAGTTTTTGTGTGATATTTATATGGGTCATGTCTCCAGCATTAGACCTCATCTAGGATGGTAGGATTGTATGTCACCACAATTGGAGCGATCAGTTTTCCACTATGATGTGGGCATGGATTTATGAATTGACCAATTTTGAGGGAGAAGCCTAAGTCCAATAATCTAGTAATGGTGAGGTACCCATAAGAACAAAACCTTGAGAGCTTTGCCCAAAGAGGGACCCCATTTACATGAGACCGATTTTCTCAATCATGATTTCATTTCTATTTAATATATAAAGAACTATTTGCATTTATAAGTTGACTGGTTATACTTTTGAAAAAGCATGAAACAACTTTTGGTTTTATCAGATTTCAGATTTATCGATTATTCGTTTGCTAACAATTAGAATTCTAGCATTTATCGTACCAACCACCTTTATGTTTTATCAATACTGTACTTTGGCGCATATTTACTTATCTGATGGTTTTATCATTATGATTTTAGTTCATATTAATTCTTCTAAACTGATAGTTTTATCTTGATTAGATTTATTAATGTGTCATATAAATGAGCATTTTGTGTGATTTCTACATGATCAAATATTGATTCCTAGTTTCATGTATTGTAAATAGATTTATTGGTTAGTTTGTTTGTATTTGTTACAAAGGGACATTTGGCTAAGTCTGCCTTACTATGTACACAAGGATAACTGGTTGGTCACTTTGTATAAGTGCAAAACAACTTGGTGAATTGCCCTATACAGTTCATTTGCTAGACATGTGTTGTCAAAAGACACTTTGAAGTATTTGTTTTTACTATCTATGATTTGTTCTTACATGTTGAGCTAGTCACTTAAAATAGAATACATTTGGTGGTTTGATATGATAGACATGTAGTTTAACTGATTACTATGAGTTTTAAAGTAATCATATGTTACTTGAATTGTCAAGTATGATGTAGACTATGTGGATGCTATACATATACATATACATGCATATGTGTGCTTATGATGCATTCCATGTGATGGCTTGTGGCCAAGTGATTACATCATTGAGAAAACCTTTCTTCAAAATCATTGTATGTGTATGCCATGATTTCAATTTTGCAGTATTGAATTATCTACTAAGTATGTTGTACACTCATCCTACCATTTTTACCTTAGGTCAACTTGGAAAGAATTAGAAAGGAGGTTAAGGCTCTAATAAAACCACTTGAAGTTTTCAAACAGATAAGAAGCAAGGTAATATAGAGTTTTGTTGAGAAACTTAAGTTATGTTGACTATAGGTAATATTTCAATCTTATACAAAATTTAAAATGTAATTGGGCTATGTTTGATGATGAGTCCTAAGTATGTTGCATGTCTAATATTATTTGAAAAGGAGACAGAGTCTCCAATTATGTTTAAAATATTAATAAATGTTTATCAGCTACTTCGTAATGACATGTGTTAAATGTCATACATCCAAAAAAGAGAGGAAACTCTGCCGAATTTTTGATAAAAATGTAGTGCTCATTTCATAAAAAATCCTTGTTTTGAGAAATGAAAAATGATACTCAAAGTTTTCAAAGTGAATTTAAAAGAAAAAGATTCTTCTGTTGCGTTGCATTTCTTTTATGAATTTTTTTTTCAAATAGGGATTGATCCCACATTAGGATTTCTGTTTTGAGGAAAATAATGCATATGAAAATCTGAGTCATCATAGTTTGGTATCAAAGCCCAGATTCATGTCATTCATAGCCAATTATAATGAAAAATCATGAATAGTCAACAGTGTTAAGAGAAATTTATGTTGCAGTGTAATTAGAGAAAATACTTATATAGTATTAGCGTAATTTGAAAGTAGATGTCAATTGAAAATATGGATAAAACTAATATTAGAGATGTGTACATGTGACATAGTAGAAATACCACAAAGAAGGATGAATCTTACTCAGTAGAGAAGTGGATTTTGGAGTAGAGAAGTTTATGAAAGCAATGAAAAATTTTAGAGAATGGAAAGGTAGTAATTGCTACCTTTATTTTGATAGGAGAAGTAGCTTTTGGTGGAAAACAATCGAGCAAGTAAATTTTGAAAAGTCAAGAAGGAATTTATGAATTTGGAATATGGAAATCATACGGTAACACAATATGAAAATCTCGAAAGAATTAGATTGCTTGAAGCCAAGATTGTGTACTTGCTATCACCTTAGATGAAGCTTGAGCATCAAATATAGAGATAGATGATACACTTCAGATGCATATGACATACCTAGTAAGACATCATTCGATACTAATTCTACACTTTCTTTCATATTATATGAGTTTGCTTAAGGTGTAGATAGTTTATGTGTAATTTAGTATCCTGTATAGAATTTTGACATGGTTAGAGGAACTAAATTATGCAGACATTTAGAACTAGTTTTAGTTATGATTGGAGAGATGAATAGAGGCCAACTTAATCTTTTTGAAACTTTTTGAAGACTTCTATATTATTTTAGGAATGGATTGGTTAATTATATAGTTAATGATCACAATGGGGATATAAAAATTGCTTTTGATGATATAGTGGAATAATGATGTGTTTTACACTAAGTTAAGGCTTCAAAATGAGTTCATGTTATCTTTGTTGGGAAGATTTATAGACATCTTACTGAGGAATGTGAGAGTATATTTACTAAAGTGGAATCATACTATACAATGATGTTAAAAAAAAAGACAAGAAATAGAAGCTACTACAAGAAATGGAGTGTAAGTCACGGGAAAACTAATCATTAGAAATCTAAATGTGAAAAACTTTCATCATTGATGTAAAGAGTGGATAAGTAATATGATTGAACTTAATGTATCACTTTTGGAATTCCTTGATGTGAAGTGAGATGAGATATGATAGGATGAATTTAAATATGAGTTTAACTACTTTTGGAACTTTTACAAGCAAGGAATAGGTTAATCTTGAATTGAAGATCATTGGAGGTAGACAAGAGAATAAGAGATTAACCTGCATTGTGACTAGAAAGTAAAATACATGAAATAATGAGATTTCAAAAGAACAAGAGGTAATTCAGTACGCAAAACAATTATTGGGGAAGTTTGGTGTAGTTATACATGATTTAGGTATGATTGTGGTGATCTAACCTTAAAGATTGGAAACATCACTTATATGACTAAAATTTCATGATAATATTGACGAGTTAGCAAATAAAGGTTGAGCATTAGAGTGTGCAGAAAAGCTGTTCCTTATTCCTTAAAGCAAACAGAAAAGTTATGCGAATGAGCAGCGTAAAGGTTTAAAGTTTGAAGATGGGAACAATATGATTATAAGTAGTTATGAGAAATTAAATTTATGATGAAATGAGGATTTCTAGAATTGTTTGGAAGATGACCTGGAAAGAATTTCGAGGACGAAATTCCTTTAAGGAGGGAAGAACTGTGACGACCCAGATTTTCTTATGCATTTTTTTTCTTCTCAAAATGAAATTCCTAATGCAAGATTTATCCCTATTTGAAAAATAGTTTCACAAAAACAATGCAATGTAGCATAAGAATCCTTTTCTTTTAAATTGACTTTGAAATTTTTGAGTATTATTTTTCATTTATCAAAACAACGATTTTTGATGAAATGCGTGCTACATTTCTACAGAAAATTTGGTAGAGTTTCCACTGTTTTTAGGACATATGACATTTAACACATGTCATTGCGAAGTGCTTAATAAACATTCATTAAAGTTTTGAACATAATTGGAGACTTTGTCTACTTTCAAATAATATTAGACTTGCAACACCCAGGACTCATCAGACACAACCCAATTATAATTTAAATCACATATAAGATGGAAATATTACCTATAGTCAACATAACTTGAGTTTCTCAAAGAACTCTATATTACCTTGCTTCTTATCTTCTTGAAATCTTCAAGTGGTTTTCTTAGAGCCTTAATCTCCTTTCTAATTATTTTTTAACTGATTTGAAGTAAAAATGGTAGGGTAAGTACACAACATACTCAATAGATAATCCAACACTAGAAAACAGAAATCACGGCATACACATACAATGAATTTGAAGAAAGTTTTTCTCAGTGATGAAATCACTTGGCCACAAGCCATCATATGGAATGCATCATAAGCACACATATGGATGTATATGTATATGTATATCATCCAATGTGAACAATGAATTAACTACTATTAAAACTAAATTAAGCAAGTGAATGAACCAAGAATCAAAGGTGAATCACCAAATGTACCATGCAAATGATCCATGGACTATGCACAAAGTTTGTAGGTGCAAAAGTGACTAGTTTTGACAATCTAAATGCAAACAAATATGTAACATAAGCTGTGAAATTAATAAAGAACCTAAAAATCTTAATGGGTTCCTATGGATTCAAGCAAATAAAAGTGTTTTGATGACTATAAACAAAATACAAAGTTAAGGAGAATTTGTTTTCAAATTTCAAGCATTTAAGAACATTAACCAAATCAAGCATAATAAAGCAATTGAAACAACAACTTTTATGGATGATAATAACCTAGATCAAAAGTACTTTGATAATTGAAACATTCAAGAACAATAAATCTCAATGATCTTTATTGTATTCATGCTAAATACATCAAGAAAAGTGCATATAAAACATACATTAGATATGGAAATTGCCCCTAATTCATGGACATGATCCAAACCACAAGTACAATACAATATAATTATTTCAAACTAAAGTAAGCTAACATCCATAGGAATCCCAAAAATAAATTAACGAGAAAAGATGTCTATGGTGGTGAACTAAAACAAGGAAAATAGACCTAAAGCTAGGTTGAAAACAAGGTAAAAATAGTGGAATTCATGAGGGGGATATCAAGGCTCTAAGCTATCTCTTCTCTTGGTTATCCTACCAAATAAGAATTAACTTAGATCTTGATTGAATGACAAATAAAAACTAGTGGAATGGAGTGAAGAAAAGAGAGCAAGAGGGATGGAAAAAGATGTGTGGAAACAAAGAGCAAACAACACAAGAAAAGCACAATGAAATCAAATAAAGGAAATTAAATCACTAATCTAGAATTGAAGAGAAAATAACAAAGGGAATAAGAAGAAATTTAAAGGAATAAAAACACCAAAAGAATGCCCAATTCCAGCAACAAAGATCACCAACTGAAGGTAATGTTTCAAGGTGTCTCACCTACCTCTATTTGGAAAAAATGTTGGAAGCCTTAGGGTATTTATAGAAGATTTAGCTTCCAATTTGATGAATATTTAATCTAGGAAATAGGAGGAGATCTAGACATAGGTCTGAAGTGGAGAATAAGCGAGGAAAGTGAGGTGGGAAGTGAGGTGAGCAAGATGATGTAAGAGAGAGAGATAAGCTGGCTGGTTGGTTTCCTCATTTGGAAGAGGGAGGCGTCTTTTTCTTGATTGGTAAGTGAATCTCCTCCCTTTTAATTGGATGGTGATTGGATGGAGGAAAAAGAGGGGGAAAATATAAAATAAATAAAATAAAGGATGGAGAAGAACTTAAGGTTTTATGTGCTTTGAATGGACAGATGCAAGGGTTTCATAACTAGGAAACCACTTGAAATTACCAACTAAGAATGGGAGAGGGGGGTTAGTGGGTGGGGCATCCTCCTCTAGGAAGGAGACTCCCTCTTTAAGTAAAAAAAGTGGAACCCTAGGATGAATGGTGGATTATGAATGAGAAATGGATTAAGAAAGTGGGGTTTTCTCTCTTGATGGGTCCCTTAATGCATGATCATCTTACCTTTTATAATTCTCTCTCAAAATCCCTTAAAAGCCACACTTTTAACATAGAATAGTTGCTTATTTTGATGCTCTTATCATGTGGCTCCATGTGGCATTCATCCTTTTTCATGTGTTATGTGGCTAGAATGGCTTCCATGCAAAGATGGTGAAAATGCATGGCTTGGGTTTGGATCCATTTCTAGTCATCTTTTGCTTCTCTAATTGCCTTCTAGCTTTCCCTAGATAGTCTTGAACCTTCATCATACCTTTGACTGATGATATGTTGGCTTTGGCTTGCTTAGATTCCTAGTTAGACTAGGAAACCTCATGAATGGCTTCAATTTTTTATGTCGATCAAACTCGGCTATTAGATTACCATCTTAATTCCTATGAAAGGTAAGAAACTCTAATTAAATCCTAGAAAAATATGATTATTCCCATAATTACTCCAAATTAGCTTCTGAACTTGCATAATATCAAACTTTTGAATTATTAGATAAAAAAATATATGTGTTATAAAATTCTAAAAAACCTTAGAAATAACACTTTTATAACATATGGGCTACTAATTGGGTACTTTTTTTTACAAAATTGAACACTTATCGCACCCCTAATCAACATTTTGCTATTCTGGAGAAAAACTTGAGAAACTTCATGAAAACAAAAATGGTTACAGCTTTTTGTGGGTATTCATGATTGCATTTAGCATATGCAACAAGCTCTTAAAGCCCTAGGTTGCCCCTAGTGGACAAGTTTTCCTCACTAGGGTATGCAGTGAATATACCCGCAAAATTCCATACTGCTTAGCCATTCACACTTTACTTGCTACAACAACTTAATAAATGTGAATGAAAAGTTTGACAAGTTATCCACATACCAAGCCAATTTATTCCACTTTCATCTCGGAGTGTAGTGTCTGTATAACTACATAAGTCAGGACTTTTAAATAGATATTCCTATTGCTCCATTAGAAAGATGCCTTGACCTCAAATTCTCATTGATGTATTCTAAAAAATAAAGCTCTCAAAGAAAAGGCGTCAAATAATTTTCTCTCACTATGTGATGATCTGGGTGGAGATGTTAGTCCCATACTGGCTAGGGGGTGGAGATGATCTGGGTGATAAGGAGTGGGAACACTTCTCACAGTAAGAATGCGTTTTACCCTGGGCAGCCGGGGCGAAAACAAAGCCATGCAGGCATCAGCCCTAAGCGGACAATATTCTTACTGTGGACCCCACACGAGTGGGGTGTGTTAAATGGTATCAGAATTGCAACCCGACATGGCGAACCATGCCAAGATGGCTTGAGGGTTGGCCTTGTGAGGGGACCCAAGATAGTCTGAGGAGGAACACAGGAGGTACCGCTAGGGGGAAGGTGAAGTGCCTGGGTACGAAGCAGGTGCTTCCCACAATAAGAATGCATTTTACCCTGGGCAGCCGGGGTGAAAACAAAGCCGTGCGGGCCCTGGCCCAAAACAGACAATATTCTTACTGTGGACCCCACACGGGTGGGGTGTGTCTAATGGTATTAGAGCTGGAACCCGACACGGCGAACCATGCCAAGATGGCTTGAGGGTTGGCCTTGTGAGGGGACCCAAGATAGTCTGAAGAGGAACATGGGAGGTACCGCTAGGGGGAAGGTGAAGTGCTTGGGTGCGAAGCAGGTGCTTCCCACAATAAGAACACGTTTCAGCCTAGGCAGCCGGGGTGAAAACAAAGTCGTGCGGGCCTGAGCCCAAAGCAGACAATATTCTTACTGTGGACCCCACACGGGTGGGGTGTGTCAAATGGTATCAGAGCTGGAGCCCGACACGGCAAACCATGTCAAGATGGCTTGAGGGTTGGCCTTGTGAGGGGACCCAAGATAGTCTGAGGAGGAACACGGGAGGTACTGCTAGGGGGAAGGTGAAGTGCCTAGATGTGAAGCAGGTGCTTCCCACAATAAGAACGCGTTTCACCCTAGGAAGCCGGGGTGAAAACAAAGCCGTGCGAGCCCCGACCCAAAGTGGACAATATTCTTACTGTGGGCCCCACACGGGTGGGGTGTGTCTAATGGTATCAGAGTTGGAACTCAACACGGCGAACCATGCCAAGATGGCTTGAGGGTTGGCCTTGTGAGGGGACCCAGGATAGTTTGAGGAGGAACATGGGAGGTACTACTAGGGGGAAGGTGAAGTGCCTGGGTGCAAAGCAGGTACTTCTCAGAGTAAGAACGTGTTTCACCCTAGGCAGCCATGGTGAAAACAAAGTTGTGCGGGCCCTGGCCCAAAGCGGACAATATTCTTATTGTGGACCCCACACAAGTGGGGTGTGTCAGTGAACCCATATTTATTTTCATTTTTTATTCCTCTTTCCAACATTTAAAAGGGGTTTCCATGATTTTTGCTTAAAGGGGGAGGTGTCCTCCTAAAAAAGTGGCACCTCCCACCTTAAGATATACAATATCCCACCTAACCCTTACTAATTCTATCATCCATCTCTATCACTTTCCTAAATTCTCTCTCCTCTCTCCCCATCTTTCTACTCTCTTTCATTCCTCTTACCATCCCTCCATGTGAAGCACCTTAAGGGAAGGGGTTACATGCCAAATACCTTAAAAAGTAGTGCATCCCCCTCCCTTTGCTTATCCTTAGAAATCCCGCCTTATCTCACCTGCTAAATCCATCTCTTTCCACCTTTCACCACTTTCTTAGATTCCTACCTATAATTCCTTTCCTAAATTAATCCAATATTATCTTTTTAAGAGGAGAATTCATCTATAAATAGCAGCCAAAATCCCATCTCCCATAAGAGGAATTCCATGCCCCATCCTAGGCTGGTCTTCCACACCAACCTTCAAGTCTTCAACACATCCACATTTGCTTTGTTCCTTTGGTTTTCACATTTCAATTCTAGATTAGTTCCTTATTTTATTTTCCTTAATTCCAATGTTATTTCTTGCTCTGTTTGTGGTTCAAGTGCCACACAAATAATTTCTCTTTGACCTACTTTAAATCTTGCTTCCACTTTGCTTAGTTCTTCAAGATCAAAGTTACCTTTTCTCTTGTATTGATAGCCAAGAGAATAGTAGCTTTGAATCCTCTTGTTTCCTCTTCATTACTTTCCTTGTTTCGTACTTAGATCTAGGTCTATATCTTGTTGATTTCTTTTCCATCAACATGCTCTTATTCTATTGATTTGTCTCTTGGATTTCACATGTATGATATCTGAGATTAGTTTGAGATTATTGGAGTGTGTTTAATCTTTGCTTAGGATCAAGTTATTGTCATAGAAAAAGTGTGAAATTTCCTATTTTTCTATTCATGTACATGTGCACATCTTTTAATATAATTTCAATTTCAATGAACAAACTTCTTGGATGAGCATTGTTGCTATTTGATTTTAGAATTAAAGCACTTCCAATCTTGAGTGTTATCTTTCATGAAAAGTGTGCACTAAGTTTCTTTCCATGCCTTTGTTTCATGCACACCATATTTCTAGATTTTTGCACTTCGTATTTCATGCTTAATTTTCATTAGTCCATACATCTTGTTTGTTGATTCCTTAGGAACCCTAGTTTCTTAGGTTGATTAGCTATTGTTCCATTTACAACCATGAGCACAAGCCTTTATTCATTGCATTTTTTCCATTCCATTCCATGAACCATGTGCACACTTCCTTGAGTCATGCACATTATGATTGGGTATTTTCCCTTAAGTGATTGGTTGATGTTTGTTTTAGTTTAGTTTACTTGATTCATTGTTTGTTTGGTAGTTTGATTATAGTTTAGATTCCATTGATTACTTGCTTGTATCTCATATTTTGATCATTTCTAAGCTTGGTTTTTAGAAAGTGTTAATTTTGGTAAATTTCCTTATTAATAGTTGCCGTTTCCATGCATGTTTCCTTTTAAATGCTATTTGTTTCCTAGTTTAATTGAAACCATCTCTCTTTGGATGAAGGTAAGTGATTTAAATAAAGATTCAATTGATTGGAAATTTTGTGAGATTTCTTATGGGATTAGCCTATCTTAGTGTAAATTACTACATTGATTCATGCGCTTGCAAGTAATTTTAAACCTACACCACTACGCAAAGGTGGCAACCCTACATGGGTATAGTTCATGCAAGTGGGTAAATTTATGTAGATATTCCATGCTAAGGTAGCAAGCCATATGTGGATATTTTATGCAAAGATGGTGGTCCATATGCTCAAGTGGTAGCCTTCATGTGGATAATCTCATGCAAGGTGGCCATGCAAAGATGATCACTATCCCACTTTGTGTGAATCATTTATACAAAGGTGTCCATGAAATGGTTTTCACCTCACACGAATAATTCATACAAAGTTTATAATCCTAACCTAGTGTACACTAGATATAGTAAAGTCTTAAGGTGATGACAATTCTAACCCACCCGATGTGCCCTCATATACATAAGCCCTTAGGTGATGATGATTTTAACATCATAGACCCAATGATGAAGAGTACTAAAATGTCAAGGACTTTAGCTATGAACCCTACTAATATTCTCTTATCAAATTATGTCTATAAAATATATACCATGACTTTAACAAAGGTAAACCTCATATACTCTTAAAAGTTTACTGGTCAATGGCTACATACATTCCTTGTCCTCCAACATTCAATCGCTAAAGGAATGTGAAATCTATACCTCATGTGGCTACGCATTTCCTCATAATGTATAGAAAAATAAAAATATAGTGTTTGTACTTGAGGCAATGATAAAGCTACCTATGCCTAAACAATAAAAGAGAAACATGGTAATGCTACATCTAATACTAAACACAAAGGCTTTAAGGTATATAAACTCTTATCGAGTTAAGGTAATAATTTGAAGACATTTTTATGTATCAAGAATTGACTAGATAATATCATAAATTGAGCTAGCAACCAAATCATGCTATAAAATTGCCTCAACCAAGTTTCAATTAGAAGTTACAACTAAGGCATAGAAAGAATATTGAAGCGAAATATTCATGTTTGGTCATATTTAAACATCTTGTAATTTAAGTTCTTTTCTTTCTTTTACATATATGTATTTAGTATTCAAAGGAATGTAATTAACAACCTAATTCATTAGTATTGAAGGAATGTACTCACATTGCATGATATAATGAAATACAATTTAAACCCTTTTTCATAGGGAAAATTAGGCCTCATGTTTACTTTCACCATGTAAATTCCAAAATTTGGTAAATCATAATATAGTAAACAATTTGGATTTTTAGAAACTGGGGATACTTGAAATTATAACCATCTGTATTTATTGAGGCGATCACAAGGGAAAAATAAGGGTGCATATATCACTACCTACTAATTATTAGCATAGCCTAATAAATAAATGGTCTAGCCATTACATATGAAGACCTAACTTGTACTTAACCTTAGTCATATCCATGCACATGGATTCCATGAGAATACATTTTAGGATGCCATCACATGGTTTTTAGTGTATTAATTCCTTCTGCTAGTAAAATCTTCCTTGTAAAAAAAGTTTATATATATACTTTTTCTTATATAGCTCACTTTTCTTGTAGCATATCTTTAGCTTAAAGAGCTTATATTTTAGTTGATCTAACTTGTTGATATAATATCATATTTAGCAGCTTAAAAGTCATGATGATTGGCCAATTTTAGCATAAGAAAACATATTAATTGTATAAAACACTTCTATACTTTTTCTATTTTATTTTTACACTCTATTTTAATTTTGATCAATCAAGTATCCAATTTAACTATTGGTTACAATCACACCATATTTTCATACGGTGCTTGACAGTATTACATTTCATTTAAATGTGAACACCTATGTGGCATTTGACCATCTACATGGATGGTTCTTTCTTATGTTTGTTTTGACAAATCTTTTTTGAAATAAAAAGGGAATTCTTTCCTATCTAAAATATTTTCAAAACCCCTCTTCTTTTCGAAATGAACCCTAGTAAACCCTAGACTTCATTTTTATCAACCTTGTTAACCTTGTTCAGTTGAAATTCATTGCTGTGAACTATGTTTGAGAAGTTAAATTGAATGCAAGTGTTAATCTCTCATTTCCTATCTGGAGGTGTAAGAATCATTCCAAAGGTACTCTCTCCTGAACTGTAATTGTTGCCAGTTGACAATTATTGATTAGTGTTAACAATTAGTGAGATTTCAAGGCGTTATTGTTTTTTGTGTTCTTTTTTCAAGTGCAAATTGTTGGCTTTGAATTGTAGGTATGCTCTTGTTGCTTGCAATAAATTTGAGTTTTATATTAAACCTTTTTGTAGTTTTTGGGTTCCTAATGTGTGAAATGTTTTGGTATGTTAAAATTGACATTATTTATCATTGTTGGGTTCTGCAATATTTTGTTTATCCGCAGAATCCTTTATCCATCCACATAAAAAAGTCACATTAAGTTTCATCATTGCATTAGAAACTTGTATAAGTTTTTGTTTGGGTTCTTCTTACTTCTAGATGTGTAAACGGTCAACCATCCACAATCTTTGGGGCATATCAATGGTAGAGTTGTTTCATCCATCTCAAATTCACTTTCCTAGTAATAGGCCATGAGCTATGCAGGAAACAACAGAAAAACCACTCATTACAAGAGAACTTACTATCCAGATTGAATAAAAAGACTATTTTGAAAACCTCTAGATCAAGTAATTCCTATGTCTATGTGGAAGCATGAACTAGAGAGACTAGAGGGATTTTGTGGCAAAGAAAAATAAGAAAACATATATAAAAGAACAAATTCCTTTACATGTCTATAGATTCCAACTAAAAGAAGAATGGAGAAAATTTGTTGCATTTTAAGGGTGGTAAGAAGATGGAACGGGAATAGATCCCTTTACATTATATTTTGGTGATTTTTTCCACTTTTAATCATCATCATCATCATCAAGAGCTTATCTCAATTAAGGGTAGGTCACATGAATCTTGACATGTCCAAACCATCCAAGTATAATTGCCCTCATCTTGCCACCTATTGTTTATACTCTTAAACTTTTCTCTAATGTTTTTATTTATAATTCTATCCTTTCTTGTCTTGCAACTTGTCCATCTCAACATCTACATTTCAACGATGCTCATACTATATTCCTTAGCTACCCAACACTCTGTTCCATAAAGCATAGCAAGTCTTATAGCCATCCTATAGAATTTTCATTTTAGTTAGAGTGGCAGTTGCCAATCACACAAAATCCTAGAGGCACATCTCCATTTGTTCCAACCCACTTGGATTCTCTAGGTAACCTCCCTCTTAATCTCTTTACTCTCATGAATTATCAATCCTAAGCATCAAAAGTGTTCTTATAAAGGGATTTCTTAGTTACCAATCTATGCTGCAGCTCCACTCCTTACTAAAATTGTCTTCCATAAACCCTATCTTAGTTCGATTAATTTTAAATCCTTTAGATTCTGAGGCATCTTTCTATAACTTTAGCTTTGTGTTTATACCCTGCCTTATATAATCAATCAAAACTATATCATCTATAAACAACATGCACCACAGAATCTCCTCATGCAGATGTTTTATTCACTCATCCATAATGAATGTGAAAAGGTATGAGCTCAATGCTAATCCTTGTGGAATTCGATAGTGATAAGAAAATTGTTAGTCTCTCTGCTAGTGGCCTTAACATTTGTTACCACTCCTTCATACATATCCTTAGTTATGATACATACTCCCATGAAATCGCTTTCTCACTCAACATCCACCATATTAATCTCTCTAGGGAACCTATCATAAACTTTTTTCTAAGTCAATAAAGACCATGTAGAGGTCCTTCCTCCTCTCCTTATATTTCTCTTTCAGTTGTTTAAGGATGAAAATAACTACCGTGGTAGACCTCCTAGGCATGAAACCACATTGAATCTCTAATACACTCCTCTCATGCTTAGCCTCTTCCTAATCACTCTTTTAAAAATGTTTCATGGCATGGCTCATAACTTTGATCCCCCAATAATTAGTGAAACTTTGTACACTTCTTTTATTCTTATAAATTGGTACAATAGAGCAGTTCCTCTATTCATCTAGCATTTTCTTCAATTCTATAATATTGTTAGACAACTTAGTTAATCAAACTACTCTAGTGTCTCCCATATAGTTTAAAACCTTTATTGGTATACCATCGAGCCCCAAGGCCTTTCCTAATTTCATCTTTTTCAAGGCCTCTTTTACTTTCAGTATTCTAATCCTACAGTTGTATCTATAATGTCCAATGTTATTTGTGTTTATAGTACTTTCAATCCTTATATTCCTAAGGTAATTGTAATTTAGTAATTTTTAAAAGTAACTTTCCCACCTTTGTTTGATCTCATCATCTTTGACTAGTAACCATTGGTCATCACTTCTAATACACTTAATGTGGTATAAGTCCTTACTCTTCTATTCTCTTACTTTTGCTAGTTTAAATACATCTTTCTCGCATTCTCTTGATCCTAATCTATTATAGCGATCATTATATGTCTTGAGATTAGTCTCAGTTATTAGTCTCTTAGAGACCTTTTTAGCATTCTTATATTGCTCAGAGTTTTCATTATTTTTAACCTTTTACAATGCTCTGAAACACACCCATTTTGCTCTTTAACCTTTTGCACTTTTTCTCTCCTCCACTAAGTTTCCTTTACTAGTTGCCTTTTACCTTTTGATACTCTTATGACATCTTTTGCCACTTTCTTCATACACTAGGCTATATTAGTCCACATGGCTTTTACTTCTGTTTCATTGTTCTAGTTTCTTTCTATCATCAACTTATTTATAAATGATGCTATCTTCTCTTCTTTTGAGTTCCACCACTTAGTTTTTGGATACTTATTAAGTTCATTCCTTTCTTCCATATTTTAATGTAGATATCTATATCCATTAACTTATGTTGTGAGGTTAAACTCTCATTGAATATCACCAAACTATCCTTATACCTTAATAATTCAATATTCTTAAGTAGAAAAAGGTCTATTTGCTTTTTATATGGTCAAATTTTAAAGGCTAATAAGCGTTCATCCCTCTTCTTAAAGTATGTGTTTGTTATAGCTAGGTACCAAAGAAAAACCAAAGATAGCTTCCCCCCTTTCATTTCTTTCTCCAATACAATATCATCTATGTATCCTATCATATCCTTCCTTTTATTTTTTTACATAACCATTAAAGGCTGCTCCTATAAATATCCCCTCTGTATTGAGAATTTCTTGCATGACTCTTTCCATATCTTCCTAGACTTATCTGTTGATTCTATCTTTTAACCTTACTTATGGTGCATATGCACTTATAACATTTATTATCTTCTCTCATACGATAAGTTTTATTAGAATATCACTGGTTCTTTTAATATCTACAACTTTATCCTTTAATTCTTTATCTATCACTAACTCTATGCTATTTCTATTATTGTGCTTTCTTATGTACCAGAACTTATACTCGTAGATTTCTCTAGCTTTTGCCCCTTTCCATTTGGGGCTCTTTGATACAAGCCATGTTGACTCTTCTAACTCTAGATTCTTACATGTCAATTCCTATATTCTATGTGGTGATACTAATCTTATTCTTCTGATCTATCATATTTACCTATGCACTTCCCCAATGGCATAAAAACCTATTCTTACTTTTCATTGCACCTAGGTTCTAATGCATCCAATAGCCCTTGCTATTTTTCACTACACTCAGGATTTGATGCGATGCAATGCTTGTGGATCAATGCCCAAGCAATCCCTTTCCATTTTCCACTACATCTAGGATGCAACGCGTCACTTATAGGGAACACCCTAACGTAAGGGAATACCAAAAATTGATTCATGATGGGGTTTGCCAAGAGTTTTACTTGTCAATTGGTACCTGATGTAAAAGCCTCCTTTATTTGGACTTGGGATGGGCAATGGTGGAGTTTTTTTTTCTTCATTTTTAATGGTTGGTTGAAATAGACGCAAGAAAGCAACCATCCATGTTGGTGTTCAAATGCCAAATAGGTGTTCCTAGATTAAATGTAGCTATGTTAAGCACCTGCAAAAATGGGGTGTGATTGTAACTACTAATTAGATTGCATATTTAAATTGGTCACAATTGAAATTTAGGGTAAGAATAAAAAATACAAAAAGTTTAGAGTTTTTTAGATAATTAAACAAGAAAAAAAAATTGTCAATAAACATAGGACATTATTTATATTTTCTAATTGCTCATTTATTGTGATTGAAACAAATTTTCAAATGCTAAAGTTATTCAATCTACTCATTACCAATAAAATAGATGGGTTGAATAAACTAAAGGTGTGATGCTTCATGCAAATTAAAGTTGGTTGCTGCTACTGCATGGTAGTTACCCTACCATAGTATTCCAATATGTTTTAAACTTTTTAACAAGCTATAATAAACAATAGAAATATTAAATTTGTAGAGTTTGGTATTTTCAAACACAAAGGAATCATCTTATTTTAGATGCTATCATTTTTTTTTTTTTAATCCAAGCCATTCATCTTATTTGGGATCCTTCTATTAGCATGTCAATGGAAAATCCTGCCAACCGGATGATCTTACTTTTGTTTTCTCTCTCTCTCTCTCTCTCTCTCTCTCTCTCTCTCTCTCTCTCTCTCTCTCTCTCTCTCTCTCTCTCTCTCTCTCTCTCTCTCTTTTGTTTAGTGGTTATGATTCCTCAAACAATGAAACAAAAGTAAGATCATCCGCACACAACCCATTTACAATGAGCAAGTTCACTAGTAAAATGAGTAATTTTGGCTAGTAGTTATATTAAACACATTTATTTTTTAAATCAGAGCCATTCATCATATTTAGAACGCAAAAAATAGGTAACCATGTGAAATCAATGTTTTTGGATGATCCTTACACTTGCTTGGGTCTTTAAACAAATTAACAAAAATAAATGGTATATATTTTTGTCGAAAAAATTATAGGTGATTAACATTTAATTAGCATGAAATTTAGGTTCTAGTCTATCTATAATGCTCCTCATATTATGAATGGCTTGATATTCAATAAGAGTATAACCTTGCATGAAAAGAATTAGTGAGTATCCCTTCCTCTCCTCTTGAGTGTGTACACATACCAAGGCTCAAGTACTTTTGATGAACATTTTTTGGGCAATAGATGTAAAACTAAAATAAAGGATAAAGGCCCACTCTAGCAAGTAGCTAAATTGTTTTATAAAGAAATGATGAGTCAAAAGTTTTCATGCTATAATTTAAGCATTATGGATAAAGAGTTCCTTTATTTTCATATGTTTAAGGCAACATCATCATCATCATCATCAAGATTTTATCCTAATTAGGGGTCAGTCACATGAACCTTGTTCTTCCATTCCCCCTATTAAGTGTCATGTCTTCATTTAGTCTCAAAAATTTTAAATCTTTTCTCACTACTTCTAACAATGTTCTTTTGGTCCTTCTATTGCACTTTTAGAACCTTTGACTTGGATTGCTTCAATCCTTCTAAATGGTTCCTTTTTCGACCTCCGTTGGATACATCCAAACCATCTAAGTATAATCACCCTCATCTTGTCACTTGTTGGTTCTACACCTAAGTTTTCTCTAATATTTTTATTTATAATTCTATCCTTTCTTATCTTGCCACTCATCCATCTAAACATCCGCATTTTAGCAACACTCACCATATATATATGTTGTTCCTTAACTATCCAACACTCTGATCCATAGCGCATAGCCGGTCTTACTGTGATCCTATAGACTTTTTCTTTTAGATTGAGTGGCAACCTCTGATCACACAAAACTCCAAAGGTGCATCTCAATTTTTTCCAACTCGCTTAGATTCATGAATCAATTTACGTTCAAGGCAACGTATTATTTACAAATGCTGCCGTCACATCATTTTAGACAAAAAAATTTAAAGATCCAATCCATCCATATTATTTGAAACCTCTTAGATTATATGCAATTAAAAAATTAACCTGATTGGATGCTCCCAGCGCTACTTTTAGTTGTGGTTTAAATCACAATCATTTTAATATAAAAGTAAAACAATTCAAGAGCTAGGATCATTAGAGTGGCATGATTTTCATAATGAGAATAAATACAATGGCATAAATAAGATGAACTATTGGCTGTAATCTCATTCTTAGAGGGTAATAAACTCTTACATACTATCTTTCTTCAAGCAAACATGTCAACCAGAGTACAATTTTACATGGTGGGCTGGATACGAGTCAATTTCCAGTGGCTGTCAGTAACCCGTGATTCGTTTGCACGTCACAGGTCACATGGGTCGCACGCCAAAATTGACACTAAATAAAAGTAACTTTGATCTGAGGGTAATCCAAGGGATCTGGATAATATAAATGGGTTACATCTTCCGAAAATTTAGTCTAAACGTAATTATAATTACTTTCAGACGCTGTCTTAGCGTTTGAAATTACTAGACTCATCTTTTCCCCTGCCAGTTGGTTTAAATAATAGGACCCATGCCTTTCTATTATGGAGAAAGCCAGGACCTTCAGGTTCCATATCTTGCTTCCACGATTGGCAATGCTGCAGAAAGTGACCACCATCGTTTGTGGAACTTTCTCTCTTCTTTAAGTGCTATGTTCCGATTGTTCTTCACAAAAATTTTACCAAGTTTTACTTGATTTTCTGTAGCCTAACGCTCATTATCCTTTGGTGCGGTTCCCCATTTGGACTGTAACCGACTCAGGTTCAAAGCTGACATCCTTCACTCACTACAAATCCATTAAGGCACTATGAGTTGGGATACTATAATCTAAGAACAAGTTTGCTTGAATCTACAAAGGGACAAATCCAGCACAACTTACGCAGAGGGGCGAATTAGCTAGCTAAAAAGGGTGTTGAAAAGGACTGGCAACCATCATTGGGTTGCCTTTCCGTTCTTGAAGGAAAACCTGAATGAAGACGAAACTCGAAGGCTACAAACGTTGCATCTCGACCGGTTGGGTATCGCAATTCCAAGGCCTTTTTCAACAGTATTACTACACTAGTCACGAACATTTGCACATGCCCATGTGATATTAGATAACATACATTTAATGGATTATATATTTTTACCGGTAGTGACGTAGGTAATTTTGCTGTTAGCGCGGTAATCCGCTGGTAAAAATCTAGTTTTTAACACATTACACAGTTCTCCAAATAACATTCGCCCATTCCCAAAATGTCCCCGTTCTCATTCTCAAAATGTTCTCCGCCTACTTTCAAACTAACGTCTTATATTATCATATTATTATATTCATAAATTAGCTATTTCATCCAGTTGCTTATATCCTCAGTACTGACATGAGAGTGCCTAAGAATTCCAAGATTTATAGCAGATCAAAGAAGATGAAGAGTGATCTAATCAATTTAACTTTGGACGTTCATGATCAACTACAAATCACATGAAATGTGCTATCGTTAGCAGGATTAGTTATGAATGTGAAGATACTTTTAACATTAAGCTTTTCAAACGGTTTTGATTATCCAAAACAAGACATTTTTATGCCTAGATAAAAGATGCCTTAAATTGGACATCCTAGGTTAAATCTTGACAATGTCATGGGCAGATATAAGCTGGACGTCTCAGATGAATTTCTTGTAGGTCAAGGATTGATCAATCAAAGTTTCTAAGGTTGGAGAGTCAAAAAACAACTCCGCAAGCCTTTCTTGGTCAAGGCATTTGATTAGTGAAAGATTCTAACCATAATGGCTTAATAAAGTTCTTGCTAGGAAAGTCTATGAGTTTAGAAACTTGCTTAATTTGTAATATGTAAGTTTAAAAGTTGCTTGATTGTAAGTGATAACTACCCAACATTTAGCTAGTGGCGATTTAGTGATAACTAAGATTAGAAAAGTCTTGGAGGGTTAAGTGGTACATATTTAGAAAGTCTTAGTAGCCTAAGCAACTCTTGTAATTAGATAGTTTCTTTCTACCCTTTTAATTACCGATTTGAGACAGCTATTCTCATCTATAAATTCCCAAAAGGTGAATTAAACAAGTTGGTTAGAATATGCATCAATTGGCTTGCTACAACTGACATTTTTTTTCATTAGATGCTTGGATTTTATTTTGCATATGGGACTGAGATAGGCTAGAGTGCATCTTGGTTCCAACATTTTTGTATCAATTACTAGATTTCTTGCATGGTGAGATGTTTTCTAGCTCTGTATCTCAAAGTGGTAAAGATCTATATCCTTGTTGTGGTGAGTTAACTTTTAACTTAAAGTTCTATATCTCTTAGTGGTGTCTCTGTATCCAACAGTAGTGAACTATTTGTGCGTGAATTCTATGGCGGTGATTTTGTGTCCATAATAAACTATTCTCACTTTAATTCTGTGGTGGTGAACTTTCTATATCCATAGTAAATAGGATGTTTTTTACTTGAATTCCCTAATTATATTGTTTTTCTTTGCAACTGGTTATCCGATGTCGTCTTCTGTTATTATAGTATAGATGATAGTAAGAACAACAAAATTTTGGAATTAAAATGGAAAAGTGTTGTCTAAGTAGCTGGTACTTGCCTTCCTTTTTTCCTTATGGTTACCACCTATTGAATTGCTTGGAAGGATATGGACGGAAATTGCTTTCCAGAAAGAAATTCTATGTGGAATGTGTCCTACATCTTTCAATTGAAGTACGCCAAAGACCTAAACATTTTACATCTTGTCAATAGAGTTAGGCTAATGATAATGTCCCTTCCTTTACCTTTGCGAGAACAATTATACCTCTAGGTAGGTTTATATTTCCAAAGATCCGAATCACTTATGTTTACCTTGATTTAGATGGGCATATTCCAAAATTATCATCCAGTGGATGAGCCAAACTACTATTTTCTTGAGTTGTAAAATTGACAATATAAAATTCCTCTATCTATTTTATAACTAGTATCAAGAGTTGCTAAGTTCATCCAATAGATAAGAATTCCAGAGCATGACCCATTTAAGTCAGGATCAACATTTTAAATGGTTCAGATTTTGAGAAACATGAGTTCACTTATAGTTATAGTCATTCTTACAATTTGGTATGGGGCTTATGAGGAAAAGCAAGGTGCAGATATATCACTATCACGGAGTTAATAGAGTTAGGAATGCTAGCAAGTGACCGATGGTATTATATTTTATTCATACCCATACTTCCCTTGAGAAGATTATGGGAGAGAACGATTTAGGACTCCCGTGGTACATAATTGATCATCGCATTCGAGGGTGCTCATGGGTATGTGGTGTTCAAAATTAAAAAACAACAAGGTATACAATAGAAAACAACACATTAGATGGCTGCACTTATAGATTTAGTTAGAAATTTTCAATGTTAAAACTGCGCACACGTTCACACAAGCACACACTTGCAGAGTGAGGGAGTATAACTAGTTTTTTCTTTATTTTTGGTAAATGCAAACAATGCATGGTAGCAAGTTCGGGTCTCCACTTTATTCATGATGTTAGAAATGGCATAGAAGGCTATATATCAAATTTCATGCCCATCCTATATTCTTAACCTAAAAAGGGCAGCCTAGGTGCACAAAGCTCCCGCCTATGCAGGGTCCGGGGAAGGGGCGGACCACATGGGCCTAAAGTACATAGCCTTACCTTGCATTTTGCAAGAGTCTGTGTCTACACCTTGAACCCGTGACCTCAAGGTCACATGACGATAACTTTTACCGTTGCACCAAGGCTCCCCTTCATCCTATATTCTTAACCTATGGTTCTTTATTCCAAAAATCAGCATAATTTATTTTTGTTTTTTTCAAAAATTTAAAACAATTGGTTAGGATAGTCTATATGCATTGGTTATGGTTACTTATTTTTTATATTCTAAATCTGATGAAAGGCTAAGATTTGCAAAAAATGTTATACCATGCATGAAAAAGTGTATGTACTTCTTCCTCTCTTTTTGAGCATGTACTCCTACTAAGATTTTTTCCATAGTTTTATCAAGATTTGTAAGGTGGGTCATGCTTATACAAAATGCCTTCTAGTAAATAATTGATTTTACTTACATGGTCATAGTGGTGCTTGAGATGAAGTGGCTGGTTAAGATGAGATCTAACTTTAGATGACTTGAGTTGGATTGAGATGGCCAGATTTGGCATGAGATTATTCAAAATTCAACTCAATAATGAGTTTAGATGAGCAGTTTTATCGCAACACATCTTAAGCACTACCTCTAACAGTGAGATGAGAAGATATCACTTCATCTGAAGCACCATCGTCAGTGATATGGCCCATCTCAAGCAGCACTAACACTCTGTTAAAAAAATTCTTTTGATCGGACAAAAGCAATCTGTATCACATCAATGAATTTTATGAAGAATTTTCTACAGCGATTACCGGTCTTATGAAAAGATCTCCCTTTCTTGTTTTGGTAGTTGAAAGATCTCACTTTGATATAGGTCATATTGTGCTACAATGAAACAAAGCATATACAAGTATTTGTTGACACGTCAAGTACCCCTTGTTATGAATCTATAAGTTTAAGTGCAGGTAGATTTGATATCAAACGGTTGGTCTACCATAACGCAAAAATGTCATGTTCTTGGGCCCTTCTGCATTTGTTACGTATGGGAGTGTTTAGTTAAACAAGAGATCCGTCCAAATCATAGATAAAATCCTCAACTTTTCTTGATGCCTTCTTCCTTCTAGACAAAGCAAGTGGAAGATTTGAAAGAGAAACATTATGTCCAGTGACTTAGCTAGCTCGAGCATTTTCCACAGAAGTTGGTTCCCACCAAAGCTCCACACTTAAACTGTTCTTGGGTGATAGCACTAAGATGGGTGACCTTCTAGGATCGTGTTGCACCCTTCTAATAGAAGTCGATATGTAAATGAAAAATATTTCACACAAAAGGATCAATTAGGATTTATGCAGCGCAGAGGATCAGGGAGTCACAGCCGCAAACTAAAGTAGCTCCTGCCAGCCTAAAAGTAAGGTCCTCATTAATTCATTTGACATGAAATTCCAAATCTTGGGCTACGTTCCCAAAAAAGAAAGAATTATGATATAAGCGAAGATTTACAAAGCAAATTTCTCACATGCTGGCCTAAATCCAAAGAGAAAGCAGTAACCAATCTACAAGCAAGTGTATTTCAAAGGAGATGCTGAATTGACGACCCTATATTTTGCATTTAAATATTATAAGTACTAACTATGAGAACGAAGTATTGGATGATATTTCGTTTCAACTTCTCCATCAAATATTCCTCAGCTTTCTTTTAATATTAATTTTTAATGGCTTTCTGTTACTACTTTTGACGGCGGGAGCTTTCCACTTATACTTTCTTTGTTTATAATCGAGATCTTTGTGGGAACTGTTACCCTCAAACCACTGACGAGGAAAAAATAAAAGACAACTAAGAGAGTCATTGTTGGAACAGGAGAATGCTAATACCACACCTCTGTAATTATTATTTGGTAGGTCATATTGGACATCGAGTGTTTGGACCCAATGTCACATGCCTAAGGACATCAAGATTAAGGCAAAAGTTAGATCCTAACCTGTAACCTTATTTATAGAAAGCTATGTCCTTGACACGCCTAACTCTACCTATTTTGACTGCAGCTATATTTCACCTAAGCTCTCTCTTTCTCTCTCTCTTGCACAAACACATACAATTTATACACATCTTTACATATGTATGTACGTACATACATACAAGTGCTTGCCTTCTAATTATAAAGACACATTTTCATTTGTTCTTTTTAAATTGTGAACGAACTTGACCCTCAACCTCGCAGTAAGTACATAATCAAATAGAGACGCTTTCTTATATGCCAACTTGCTGTGAATGTCAAAAAACAATGGGAAAAAGATGATGAAGAGATGAAATTTGTGCAAGTATCAGTTTACTGTTTCTCCTATATTCACTAAATCCTCTCTCATTCACATACATAGAAACCCACAAACATAATGAAGGATTCTCGATTATTTAGGGAAGTGCGAAAACAAAAGGTTCCCTACGTAGAGGCTCTCAACAACTACAAACTTCTAAGACAGTGACGGTAAATCAACAACCCATGCAGACTTGCCCAACTCATGCCTGCCTCTTAGTCTCAGAACGGCTATCATAACCTCTTTTTAATCAACTTGCATGCAATACTATCTGTAAAACTATAATAGAACCCAATTCCATACATTCGAAAAATATGGACTTTATCTTTCTTTTTTTTTGTTGTAGTGCATGATCGCAAAAGGACAAGTGGTTCTTCTCTTAGTTGTTAAAGCTCCATCCTCGTCATCTCCATTTCCATTTTCATTGGCGTATCCTGTGTGATGCTCCATGTGTTTGTTTTTTGCTAAAGAGAATGTGTTAATATACCATACTGTATCGTTGCGAGGAGCATCAGACCTACAATTTGACGCTTGTTTGTAATTTATTCCATGCCATTTAGACGCAAAAACCTTTGGGAGTTGATTCTGTTGCAAATTGAGAGGTCTGCTTCTAATTAGTTTGACTATCTAGTTGTTAGATTTTTTGGATTTTGGACACACACTCGCACAGACATTAAAAGAAAACAAGCATCAGACTTAATTTATCCCAAATTAATTAAGTCTTTTATTATAAACTAAGAGAATATGTATATAAAATTGCACCAAAGCCTTCTAAGCGCTTGGTGCAGTGAGTACCCACCTGGGTGACCAAGGTTCGGTTACGCACGGGTGTGTATACTCCCATTCACAAAAGAAAAGAAAAGAAATGCAACATGCATTGTAAATATAATTCTATATTTTACAAAGTCAGTGAGAATAAAAATTAATTGGATAGACTATTTATAAATTCTTTCTCTTTTGTGGAAAATCGATAATACTGTTTCGTTAACCTTTAATTTTCTTAGTTGGGGGATATAGATTAAAAGAAGAAGAAAATACTCCCAGACTGCGTGATCAAGGAAATCGGTGTAATGTGACAACCCAACTGATACAGTTTAATCATATAACCATACATGCAGAAAATTACAAATAGCCATCATCATCTGCGTCGTCATCGTGGTTATCTTAGATTTTCTTTTGCAGTTTGCAACACTCTGTTAGATTTTTTTCCTTCCTTTTTCATATATTTGAATCAGATCTTTATGTAATTGCTTAAAAATTTTTGCGGTCTCAGTATTTAGCAACCCCTGTTATAATACCGGACAAAAACTAAAATCAATAAAAGCTACAAATGATCAGCTTACTGTCTCCCCTCTCCCCTCTCCCATTCCCAACCCCCCACCTCTCTCAAGTAGAACAAGCTTCCTATTTTATGAAAAGAAAAGAAAAACAAGTTTCCCTTCCTAAGTTACCTTCTAAAGAAAAGTAGCATTTCAGTTCAGGTACATGGCGCCTCAGTGAGGCGAAATGTTCACTCTAGTCCCAATTATCTCAGTGGTGTTAGTGGTGCGTGAGACGAGATGAGATCTGTCATCAAATAACTTGAGCTGATTAGTTGAGATGAGCCCACATTCATCTCATGCACTGCTAACAATAGGACAAGGAAATATAGCTTCATCTAAACCTAGCTCAAGCGCCACTAACAGTAATATATATAGCCCATATCATCTTGCAACATTTCAAGTCAGACAATGTAATCTCCGTTTGATTGGATTTTATTGCCATTGGTTTCTAACTTTCTCAGCCGTCAATTTTACACAGCCAGATTACTAGTTTCGAAATCATTCAATAGAGATGATTTTTGGGGCTTGGCTATCTGAATCAGTGTACCAAAGATCAGCGAATCGGATCCTCACCAAACATCTGAATGGTACTTGTACGTACAAGGCTTTAGTTGCATTAATTAAATTCTTACTTTTACAGTCTTGAACAGCATGTAAAATCTCTACATTCGTCATCCTTATCACACAACATCTATCATAGGCTGTGATAATTCAAAGAAAGATGACAACCTACAACTGCAAAGAACTTGAGGTCTCATTTATCAAACCAAAGGTTCTGAGAGCAATTCTCTTGCCAAGTTGAAACAAATCTGCTACTCTCCACCACCGTAATAAGTCACCGATGCTTCCAGCGGAAAAAACACAAGACGACCCAATCATTAAATGACCGAAATACCCCTACACCCATGTGAAAAGAATTTCTTGTTCACGTGAAGAAAATAGCAAGTGGAGAACCCCCTCAACATGAATCCATATTCAAACATCAAACATTCGAATTCCCACAACTAAGAGAAAATGAGATTCATATATCACATTTCTAATCGAGGAAATGAAAAAAAAAGTTGAAAATCAGTAAAATTCAGAGCCTGAGAGACAAATCAAGCTGGTTATACTCCTCTTTCTCGACCTCTTCGGACCTGAAACTCACCGGCCAAGATGCCACCGGTTCACCGGAAACAAAACACATATCTCTCCTCCCCAATCTCCTCACGTTATAATCCTCCTGAGCTTGACTATATACCGTAATTGGCCGACGACCATAACTTGATCCGCTTGTAGGCCGCTCACCATGTGGTATCCCTAAACTCAAATCTCTGCTTCTTTTGGCTAAACTTCGTTCAAGTTTGTGCGCGTTTTGGTGCCCACCAAGTGCCTGCGAGCTGTAGAATTTTCTTTGACAATAATTACATGAAAACACTCGTGGCTCCGCAGCTGTAGATGAAGAAGGCTCGAGAACTAGATCGAGATTGAGAAAGTTCTTGGGTTCTAATTCCATGGTCTGCAAAAAGATGAATTCAGAGAGAGAGAGAGAGAGAGAAGAAATGGTGTTATGGGGAGGTTATGATTTGCATTATACTAAAGGCAACGGTCTCCTGTTCCTGCAACCACAAATGAAGAAAGGAGAGGAAGGGTTTCATGAGGAGATAGATTGAGACAAAGACCTGCAAAAATCAGTGGGGAATCGAAGCTTTGTCGCCTCCATTTATGGCAGGATTTTAGTCCGTTGTCGGTCTGTGAAATTTTTTATGGCCCTTTTGGTCTTTTCCCCTTGCATTCTCTTCTTTTAACCCACTACGCATCCATGGACTAGTCCATTTCATTTTCGTTTTCGGTCTCTTTTGTCAAGAGGTTACCAAAATACTTTTTTGATTACAGCTTATCAGGATAATTGAGTTTCTAAATAAGGAAGAGGATATGCAACTACTGTCATAGAGTTCAAAACTTGCCAACTACTCCGTTGAAAAAATGAAGCTATGCTTTGATTGATATAGCCTATTGGTTAAGCTTAAATCACCATCGTAGCTAATAAGACCGGATTGACAATAAGTACATCAGTAAAACTTGTTTGATTGGGTTTCAACTCTTAACTCCGGTTAATCCACCCAGTTCAACTTATTTCTCTCCAACGGGAGGTATAATAACCCAAAAATATGTCAAATTGGAGAACTGTAACCCATAAAAGACAAATGTTTTCGGTTGCTAGACATATTTGTTCTACTTATAACACATATATTTAATTACTAGACATGTTTGTAAATAGGGTAAATCAAAGAAAGGCACGGAACGATCAATAAGTTTACGTGTTAACACATTAGGATGCAAGTTCCAATTTTGCTACATAAGGATGAAGCTAACAAATATAACTAAGAAATTTGTATTTGGCTTTAAACATTTTTCTTTTGAAAGTAATTTGGTTTTAAACCTATGGATGATTTTAATTGTTTTTAGATATTTGGCAGTTTCAACTGAAACTATCATGGCCACTAGTAATAAATTAGCCTCATATTTGTACTGCATTAATTGTGGTGAAATGCTAAAACCCTCATACATCAAGTGCAGCGATCTAGTTCTCAACCAGTATTATCAAATTTGAGGACACATTATGAATTCTATAAATTTGCTCTAAGCAACTAATTCTAACCATTCAATTAGTAGCGTAAAATATTAGAAAGACTTCATAAACAATTTTTCTTTAAAACCCCTTGTTATGAAGATAATTTGATTAGAGTTCTTCCTAAGCGGTAGACAAGCCACTACAATGCTAGTATGGGATATCCAGATTCTAGATGAAGAGTTAGTAATTTTTTATCGTTTTGTTTTTAATGTTGAACACAAATATCCACGAGCATGTTGGGATGCACCCGCATGTGGTCTATACACTAAGGAGAAAGAAATCTTGTGTGTGCGTGCGCATGCATGTGTGTTAGGTCAATGTAAGTGTGAGTGAAAGAGATTGAGATATAGAGAAGTAGAGGAGAGTTGAGAGAGCTTTTGAGCCTCCTCCTCCTATTCTTTACTATGTAATTTGATCAGATAGTATATTCCTCCTCTCTTGTGTATGTAGGCATAATAGCCAAACCACGTAAATCCTTGTCTCTCTTTGTGTGCATGCATATCAAAGCAAGGTTGTTAATTGAATTGGCCTTTAGATCGTGAATGAGGTAGTTATGGTAATCCTTTTCCAATTTGGGGTCACTTGCAACAAGTACCTACAACAACGCACAACCACTAATCGCCAGTGGAATTGCAATAGAAAAGGAAGGAGAAGATTGTGATACGTATTGTCCAGCTGGAGAATCTGAAAAGATCATGACGCATATTGGCTGGCTTGAGAATTTGGTGAGATAAAGTGTTTGTTGGGTTCATGTGGAGGGAAAAATGGCAGGAAGCTTCATCAACAAGTCAAGAGAGATGGCAGTTTCTTCAGCTATAGGTTGTAGTGACCATCGTTAGGTAATACTATCCTCGACAACGATGCTAGTGAAGCGATGAAGAGAACTAAGACAAAAATGAGAGAGAAAGGAAAGAAGAGAGAAAGGAAAGAAGAGAGAGAGGAAAGAAAGGGAAAAAGGAAAGAAAAAGAAAAAGAAAAGAGGAAAAAAGTAAAGGAAAGAAAAAGAAAAGGATCGAAATGAAAAAAAAAAAAAAAGAAGTTTTTGGCAGCTCTAGAAATTGATGTGTGCACCCTCAGTGGACAATGGTGCTTACCCCAGAAAGTGATATGGGCATCCTTAATAACCAAAATAGCACCCCAATTCTGATAAGGACACCCATTGGGAACAAAATTAATATCCTAAAAATTGATAATGACACCCTTATTTAGGAAAACCAATATTGGCAAGTTGACTTAGAGATAGCTGTGAGTAGACTTGGTGACTACTAAGAGTGGACTTGGTGTAGCGAGGTGACCTGGTAACTACTATGAGTAGATTCGGAGACTATTATGAGCATATTCAAGGACTACTACAAGTAGACTTAGGAACTATTGCAAGTGAACTCTGTGATCATCACAAGTGAGCAGACTTGAGAATAGTAGTGAAATGACTCAAGTATAATTGCAGGATGATTAGGTGAAAAGTGCACACAATTTTGGATGAACTCCTGACCATTCTTAGTGGACCCGGTGACCATTCAGAATGGATGTGACCATTTCAAGTGATATTTGTGAGTAGTCATGAGGGCAAGTTATAAGTGTAAGTGCAAGAGGCCCCAACAAGATTTTGTGTGGCTAATAAATATTCAATTATGTATAAAAGTACCCAATCAGTAGTCCGTGCGTTATAAATTATAGGAATTATTTTAGGATTAAAATATTTTTTTTATAACACATGCATTTCTGACCTAATAATTCAATAGTTTGATATTTGCCAGGTTAAGGAGCTAATCTAATCTAAGTAGGTGAATAATTAAAACTTTCTAGGATTTAATTATGATTTTTGTTCTTTTGTAAGTGTGAAGAAGATGATCCAATGGCCGAGATCAAGCAAGATAAGATTTGAAGATCAAAATCAAAAGGAGGCCAAAGACCTAAATTTTAATATTTCAAAGCTAAATCAAGGTTCAAGATCATCTTAAGGTAAGCAAATGAAGTTCAAGGAATCAATTGGAAGCATTAAAGGTGATAAAAACGAGCCCATACAAAAAGCCATGCAATTCCACCACCTTTGCATGAGAATTGAAGCTATGAATGAGGTTTTCTAGTCTAGTAAGAAACCTAAATAAGCCAATCATTCAAGCATTGAAGCCAAAGGACTTAGCCATTCAAGTGATAAAATAATGAGCCATCAAAGTGAGCCACCAAGCCACATAAGAACCATGGCACATGGAGTCATACTATTGGAGGAGGATTTAGACAAATTATCCTATGCTAAATAGTGAAATTCAAGTAATAATTAGAAAAAAAAAAATTGGATAATAATCAACATGGTAAGATATGTATGTATAGGTGGATCAATCAAGAGAGAAACCTTTTCTTATTGTTTCGTTTATCTTTTTTTTTCTTCTTTTCTCTTTCTTTTCCTACTGACCATATCACCTAATTAGAAGGGAAGGAGTTCCATGCCAATTTCTTGTGCCTCCCCTTCTAATTCCAACCATTGACCTACTACACCCCCTCCACTCTTCTTATCCTTTCCTCCATTTTTCCTCCCCCTTCATCTTTCCTACCTTATTTTCTTTTTCTTTATTACATGCCACCTCACCCTCCTTGGGACTTCCACACATGGAAGTAAGGTAGTGACACCATTTTCCTAAAATGTAGATGCCTCCCACCTTGCCTCCACATGGTTTCCTCTTTGGTTGCCCTAGACTTCCACCTCCTTTCTTATTTCCATTTAGCCACCTCACTTTCCACTCTAATATCTTAACTTTTCTAGCTTCGACCCTTTCTTTCCTTCTCTCTTAGATCTCTTTTAGAAGAGCAAAACATATATAAATACCCCATAGGAGTTCCACACCACATACAACAAGCACCAAAGGAGTTCCACGCCTCCTTTCGTTGGCTACCTCTCTTTGGCTTTCCAAACATTTTTCATTTAGGTCTTCTCCTTTCTTCTGCCACTTCAATTCTAGGTTGGTACTTGGTTCCTAACTTTCATTATCTTGCTTTGTTGCTTTGCTTTCTTCTTTATTTCTTTGCTTTACTTCCATACACATAGAACTTAGCTACTCTTTCCTTGATCCTTTCTTCTATCTCTCTTGATTTTCTTACTTAGTTCTTCAAGATCTAAGTTATATTTTATCTTATGGTGATAGCCAAGAGAATAGTAGCTTTATTCCTTCTTGTTTCCATTTCATCTTTTTCTTGTTTCTAGCTTAGATCTAGGTTTGTTTTGCTTGTTCTTTACTTCCATCTCCATATTCTTTCATGTGTTCCTTCTCTTGAATTATCTTTGGGATATACATACACCATATCTGAGAGTAATTTGAGGGTTTAGAATTTATTTAATTCTTTATTTGAATCAAGTTTTAGGCATTAGAAACGTGCACAATTTCCAGCCATGTTCTCTATGTACATGTGCACCAATTTTGATGTACTTTTCAAGTCAATCAATGAACTTATTTGAGGAGCATGGTAACTGTTTAATTCCATAGTAAAGTACTTCAATTCTTGAGTGATATATTCCATGAAAAGTGCTTGTTATGTTTCTTTTCATTCCTTACTTGATTTGAGTTTCATACACACCATATTGCTGGAAGTTTTCATCTCATGTTTCATGTGCAATGTCCAACAATCCATACACCTTGTTTGCTTGAAATATTAGGAACCCATTTAGATTTCTAGTTAGTTTGGTAAGTGCTTTGATTATTTTGAATATTATTTAGATTTTAATTCATAATTTTTGGCCATCTCTCACTGATGAACCATGTGTGCAACTCCATGAGTAATGTACATGGTAAGTGGGTGACTTTCCTTTAAGTGGATTATTGTTCTTTTATTTCATGTTAGATTACCACTACTTGTTTAGTTATTTTCATCTTAAGCTTTTTTAAAAATTTTCCAATTTAGTTTAAAAAAATTTTATTTATAGAAAATTTTAGGTCTACAAAAGTGTTAGTTTAGAAAATTTTATTTTTTAGTAAGTTTCCTTAGTTTAAATTTCATAAATTCATTCATTCTAGTTTTGCATTAGTTTCTTTTATTGAATGAATGCTAGCTTGGTAAGTTTCTAATTCCATTGAATGTCTTTATTTTTACAATGTTTCCTTAAGTTCATGTTTCAATTTTATGCATGTTTCCCATTGCATGTTTAAATTCTAGTTTAATAAAACAATTGCTTTCTTTGTCTAAGATAAGCAACTTAAATAATATCCAATCAATTGAAAATTCTATAAGATTTCTCATAGGATCAACCTTTCTTATGGTATATTCGCATATTAGCACTTTGACTCGGCAAAGAGTTATTGTAGAGAGAGTTGGACCAAAGTTATGCTTGTATTTTGGGAGAGTTTAATCAAGCTAAAAATATTTAGTGAATTCTCCTCCTATGTGTATAGAGGGGGAGATTGTTGGGATAGGCCTGCATGTCATCCATAACTATATGAGAAAGAAGTCTTACACACACACACACACACACACACACACACACACACACACACACACACACACACACACACACACACACACGTAATTGTTAGGCCATTAGAAGTGTAAGTGAGAGAGAAGAGATGTAGAGAAGTAGAGGAGAATTGAGGAAGGCTTTGAGGCTCCTTCCTTCCTCACTATGTTAGGGGAGGAATACATTGTTGGTGAGGAAGAAGAAGACGAGAAAAAAAAAAAACTTGTTGTGGTCAAATCTCCTATGATTTGAAGATATGATGGTCATAATCATAGATATGTAATAGGACACGCATACACACAAAGAGACAAATAGATTACATGGTTCGACTATCATGCCTACATCCAGAGGAGAAGAGGAATATACTATCTGATGTTATGGATAAAATGGCCTCATCCTTAGACTGTTGCTGTGATGGTCATTAGCTAAAAGTTTCTCGAAGAATGGATTGAGAATCAAAGTTGTAAAATAGCATAGCAAAACAAAAGATTCTCCATCATTAGAATCTAACATTCTAGCTAGTGAAAGTTGGTAAGATTATGGCTATGCAACTCGCTCAGCTTGAAGTTGTAGTACCATCATAGCAAACAGATGGTAAGCAACTCCTTAGCCAAAAGTTGAGTCTCAGTAAAAAATGTCGAATAAAAGGTTACATACTGATTCACTAATAGAAGTATCTGGAATAAGAATATTTTCTACTTGCTGATGAGGGGAAGTTAGAAAACTTCCAAGAAGCTTAGCTACATGCAGATAAGGGCAAATGGATACTAGTTATGTAAAAATAAATTAGCTAGCTGAAGAAAAATCAAACTTATAAACTAGTAAAACTTTGTAAAGGTAAAAGAGCATTGAAGAATAAATGAGTATTCAAGCTGAAGAGAGTTAGTAATGGAGAACCAATTATATACAAAACTCGATTGGTTGTCAAAGGCTTCAAATAGAAGAGAGAAATTGACTTTGATGAGATCTTCTCGCCATTAGTAAAGATCACATCAATCTGAGCTATACTTGGACTAGTAGCAAGTAAAAACTTGGAGCTTGAATAAATGCATGTAAAGATAGTTTTTTATTTTTTCATAGAAATCTAGAAGAGAAATCTACATAGAGCAACCTTAAAGTTTTGAAGTCATGGGGAATATTCACTTGGTCTACAAATTGAATAAGAGTCTCTACAATCTCAAGCAATTACCGAGGCAGTGATACAGGAAGTTTGACTCATTAGTGATGAGTCAAGGATAGAAGATTTATTATACTTTTACTCTCTACATATGACATGTTGATAGCTAGTCAAGATGCGGCTATGATCAATAAGTAGGAGTTATCCAAGCCCTTCTGACATGAATGACTTAGGCCCAGCTCATCAAATTTTTAGCATGAGAATAGCATATGACAAAATCAACTAAGTTGTGGCTATCAAAACAAAAGTATGTTGATTGGGTAATCAAGAGGTTCAACATGAAGAATACCAAGCGAGTCAATACTCTGCTTAGTAATCATTTCAAATTGAGCAAGCACACATGTCTCTCTCCAAGACATGAAATAGACAAGATAGCAATCATTCACTACTCTGTAGTTATTGGGAGTCTGATATATGCAATGGTGTATAGAAGGCAAGACATTACACATGCAGTAGGTGTAATGATCAGTTTCTTATCCAACCCAGGAAACGTTCATAGGAACAGTGAAGTGGATTCTAAGGTACTTGAAGGGTATATCTAAGTTGTGCTTGTGTTTCGGAGGAGTAGAACCATTCTTGGAAGGATATACTGATTCAGTCATGATATGATAGAAGATATTGATTGCAAAAAATCGATATAAGGATTTCTCTTCACTTTTGCTGAGAGAGTTGTATCTTAGCAATTCAAGTTACAGAAGATTATTGCTTAGTCAACAATGGAAGAAAGTACATTGTAGTAATAGAAGCTAGCAAATAGATGTTGTGGATGAAGCAATTTCTCCAAGAACTTGGAATCACACAAAAGAAAAACATGGTATATTATGATAGTTAGAGTGCTTTTACTAGAGCAAGAATTTAATGAAGCACATCAACATTCTATATCACTGGATATGAGAGGTGATAATGAGTAGATGTTAAAACTTGAGAAGATCCACAATGATGAAAATCCTACAGAATGATGATGAAGGTAGTAACATATGAGAAGCTAGTGCTATTTAGAGACATAGCCAGAATGGACTCAAATTGAAAGGATACGATGTATTCTCCTCCAATGAGTATGCAAAGTAGAATTGATGGTTCATACTCATATATGGATGTCGATGCTTGATTCACCTTACTGATCAACGCCAAATTTCTTAAGATTACAAGATTTCTGGGCACCATATTTAGAGGCTGGATATCCCAGAATATCATGACCAAATTTTGGATATCTCAAAAAATAAAGATTGGATTTTAGACCTAATTTCTCAATAGGAATCCAATCAATCAAGATCCTCTGAACTCCTATAAATAGGAGCTAGAGAAACCAGTGTTGATCATCATCTCAATGTAGAGTCTCTTGTACATTTACTCTTTAGGGAAGATCATTTCCCTTCTTTTGTAGAAGTAGACCGAGTTAGGTTGAACCATGTAAAACCTTCTTCCTATGTTTATGTGTGTGTGACCTTTTAGTTCTGATCTTCGATTGGCTGCGCACAACACATCAGCCTCTAATGTGACCGCCATGAGAGGAGCGACTTCTAGAGCATTAGAAGGCTTTATTCAATAGATTAATAGTTAATTTGGACCTTCTAGGATGGCCAAATATGTGCTTTGCGTTATGGAGTAACTTTAGTGAATTCCACTAAATATAGTTTAAGGGTTATGGTATAATTGCCCCAACTTTGATTCATTGGCCTCTTACTAATTGATATGAACAGCTACAATTCTAGGTGCCACAGATTTATATATGAAGATTCATATTGTTCAAAAGGTTGCTCTTGACTAAGGTTAGCCATGCTCTAAATTTCTCATCCATTGCATGATCCTCGCCATTGGCACTTTTAGTAATGAAATGAATGGTGAAGTATTTTACTATTCATTTTACAACTCAAAAATCAGTGGTTAGGATCATCTAGTAGATAAAAATTTCTGAACATGAAACATCTAAGTTAAGGCTAACATTAAGAACAATTTGAAATCTTAAAGAATTTAGGCCCTCCTGAAATTTATAGCTTCCGTAGCAATCAGTAAAGGGGCTAATGAATAAAATATGAGGCAATTATATTGCTTAACTCGAATTAAATGGAAACAATAATATTAGGAGTTACCTGAATAAGATGAAGATATGATACCAAAGCACAGCTTTACGTTTAAGAAACTTGTCTGTTTTAGTCATACATGACTAATATGTCCTTTTCTTACATTGAAAAGAGGAAAGCTACAAACAGACAACAAGAGAAGTTATTTGTTTTAAATGATAAGAGAAGTTGGAATAAGAGAAATCTTACAAATACATAACTGTCTAATTTGTACAATACAAACTCGTTATTTCACATCTTTGTGGCCCATCCTTGAAGAGATGTCCCCTGATGATCAATGGTCAAGGATGGCCATCCGATCAAGGTAAAATTCACAGCAATTAATGAGATAACTTCCAGATATGAGTAACGGTTTCGATTGTGCCAATGTAGCGTTAGCCCATATGTTTCTGTTAAGAAAGAGTACTGGGACAGCCGCTCTCTTTTAAGCTTTTAAAGTAAAAGGAGTGCCAAAATCAGAGCTAGAAATTGATTTGATATCATCACCTATAAGGCTATATGGCTGTGTGGATAATTATATACTTTCGGTTCGGCCTTGTGATCCGAAGATTATGCTTACCCAAAATTTTCACCGCTTAAGTGGAAACCGTTGAACAGATTTAGAATTCTTTCCTCCTATTTTCTTATATAAGGTAAGTACATGAGCTCCTAGTTTCAAACTTCCATAGATGCCAAATTTTCTCTTTGCTTCCTGTTTAATTTCTTTCCTTAACTAGAAATACTCATTGTAACTAGTAAATAACTCAAGGATGATATTGCATGTATACATACGATATGTTGTAACAGTGTAAGTTTGAACCTTTTTTAATGTTCTTTAATTTTAATCAGTATAATATATAGGACAAATTGACAATATTGAAACTCCTAATCCTGAGAGTTGTATACTAAACCTGTGATCACTTATAGCAAGATCCTGATTCATTACTAAGGGATTAAATATACAAGAGAATCAGCAAGGCAATTAGCCGAGCAGACCTCATAAGAAATGATTCACTAGGACAGTATTACGAAAAGATAACTCGATGCTATTGTATATATCTTTATTATATGGAAATTAAGGAACATACACATTACTTCCTCGTTCAGACAAAAAGATCATAATAAATGATAAATCCAATTGCCTTTTGAACTTTGATTAATCCCACTTCCTCATTACTTACCTCATACTTGCGCATTTTTTTTTTAGGTCTATGCCATTCACCCTGTTAGGAATTGCGTAGATGGTCTAAATATCAAATTTCATGCTTGTAAGATAACTTATACTATTTTTTTATGTTAAAAATTATAATCATAGTTTATATTTTTCGAAGTTAAAAATCATGGCCAGAAAAAGGTAAGATAAAGTATCTAACATGCATAAAATTGGTACTTAAGTCATGTAAGTCATTCCCAACATGGTAAACAGCTTACATCATTAAAAAGCAAGCACTAGTTAAGGCATGGCACTTGAATTAATCAAGTCCAAGAGGTACTTAGAATTATCATTCCTCAAAGAAATATATTGTTGATGCTCCTTCTTTCTTTCCTTAATTTTATTTTTTGGATGAGGTGGGACTGAACTAATGGCCTTACCTTTGAGACTCTCAACGTCGTATAAGCTGAGTCACATGGCGAATCAATTATCCCCTCAATATCTGAGTTCTTAAATGATTGGAACTACTCATGGCCCGACTGAAATGAGCTTATCTTGTCCTTCTCTTTTATTTTTTCTGCCGGACCAGACTGCTAAGTTACATAAAGTTTGCAAGATGTCTCCTTGCACTAAGTGGACCGCCCTACAACCTTTTGTTAATCACTACACGTGAAATTGTATCACACATGGTTTGGGGTCATGACCTACCGTGATCACGGATTTGATCCCATTCAACTCATCTAAGCAGTCACCAATTTCCTAGAAACTAACATTTTCAAAGTAGTTAAGATCAGAGAGAAAATATTTTACACATTCAAATATTAGGATGTTAATTGTCTTATATTGATCTAGCGGCCGTGGCACGAATGGACTAGAAGTCGACCACTCTGATCATGATTAGAGAATTGTTCTTCTTCTCTCCTATGAAAGGCACAATCAGACTGGATAAGTTTGCGTAAGTCATGAATTCTGTGAAGCAATATCCTCGTTAGTCAATATAAGAGAAAATGAAATCCACTCTTTTCTACTTGTAAGCTTGCAAAAACAAGCACATGCTATGTATACATCTTGAAATCCGTGTAGATTAAACTATGTAGGAATGGGTGTTCTCCAATAATTCTGCTGATTATGCAAATCTTACAGCCCGGCTATTATTGTGGAGATCTCCGTCTCATCTATTGGAGACATAAAACAGGCTAGAAACTGCCATTACTACAGTGGTGATGGTCACAAGAAACCTTGTCAGAGAACATTAATTCTTCAGCCAAATGTATTGTAACAAAATTGAATGTTTGGGCCATTGTAAAAGCCAGAAAAAAACAAACACCGCAGTTATATTCTACACTTCTGTCAGTGATTTTTTCAGTAAATTTTAGGAAACCAAGTTCTACAGCCAAAAAGTGAAAACCAACAACAGGAGAGAGAGAGCGAGAGAGAGCATTTATGAAAATAGAACGGGAGGGAGAGAGGTCTCACGTTGCATTGTGGAAAGGCTGCAGCTCCTGAACGGTTCTCTACGTTTGGCTTTTGGAAAGCTTGATCGGGAATGAGAGCTGTTTTCATAAGTGAGAAACAAACAGTCATAGAGATGAAAGGTTCCGTTTTTTGTCGCATTTTATAAACCTATGTGGAGTGAAGAATTGTAAGGTTGTGGAGTTTGGTTCCACGTAGCTAATGACTGTTACTGTGTTCTGGTCATGCACCTGTTCACGCTAGTGTTGTAATAGGATGACAGTTATGTGGTGGTAGTAATTGAGCATGTTTTTGGAAGATATGGCACGTCAGCATCCTCAAATGGTAGTGTCTAACTCGTGCTCACGTTTCTTGTTTTCTAGCTTTGGTTGTCTTCTTCTTCTTTTCTTTTTGGACTTGACTTCAGTTTTCTTTTGATCATTGACATTAATGTATGGTAAGAGTGTCTGAATATTTATGTTATTGTTCTTAAGTTCAGTTTCCCAGTCGGTTTATGAAAATGGGATTTTTTAATATTATTTTATTTTTAATGTATACATATCTAGAAGTCTTTATGTATGTCAATTGGCATTGGTTACTAAAAAGCTCCACTAGTGGGTCATAGTGCAAAGCTCTCGTAACATGATGCATGTGGTAGCCATCAATCAAAGTTGCTCCTGGTAGAAGATTACAAATTCCAGCGGCGCTGCTGTCGTGGACTTGTAATAGAGTTTAATTAAGATTTATGTTATAATACTTTACCACTAATTTTGATTTTAGGGCTGGATATAGTTGCATTTTGTATACTTTCCTTATTCCTAGGAATTTGACACTTGCCTTTTCTTTTATGTAGGAATTTGGACAAGAATATAGATTGGGAGGGACCATATGATAGTTTCTAAAAAAAATTTATTCGAGTGGATTGCAGTGAGTTAGAAGTTGTAATTTCTTTTATACACACGATTCATTTATTTAAAAAGGGTTCTAATAATACAGGTTAAGGATGAGTCATCCTAACTTAAAAGAGGAGGTGGCATGTACATGGACCCACCCTTGTATAAAAAGACTTATTCTAGGACCACCCCACTGTGAGCTATCTTAACTTTTTTCCAATTTCTATATTAGGTTTGCATAAGTACTTTAATTCTTGCATTGTGGATGATAGTTTAATGATATATAGTTCATTCCATTGTTATATGTTGCATACTATCTGGGAATGTTGCATTATAAAGCAACTATTTAACAAAGATGGCCTAAGCTCCACTATAACCCAAGGACATAGGTTGTTAAGGCTATAGTTCCTCATTTGTTGACGCCTTGACCCTTTGTTGGTAGCATATAGGTATTTACATTAGATTTACTACTTTCATTGCATAATAGGACACATTTATTACTTTAAGGTACTTTATATATTGGTCAAACTATGTAGGATTGTTTAAAACATTAGTAAGGGCGCTTACCTCGATAAGATCAAGGGTGAATTTCATCACCACACCTTGTCCCACATGGATTAAATAGCACTTAACACACCCAACCTTTTAGTTTTTAATTAAAAATCATGGAAGGGACCTTAGTAGCTTGTGAGTTCATAGGACCCTCTTGGAAAGAGGCGACCTATTGATACTCTAGTGGCCCCTATCTAATCGACTGTGCTGGTATTTAATGACTAGCTCTAGCAACACATTTTATGACTCAAATCACCTACAAATGACTATGGATGGTATGATGTGATTGATAAAGATGAGGATTTAATTGATAAGTAATAGGATTAGCAATAATCTAAAATCCTCTTCTTTAAAGAAATTTAAGATAAAAATCATTTCAACCTTGTTTGCCATACAGATAGATTAAATTGTGTGTCCTTATTAGTTAGTTCTTTTCAGCATTTAGTTTGCGTTATTTAGTTTATGTCTCCCTAGACTAGGTGGAAAAAAAAGAAATTTTTTGTTATATACAACAACTTAGCTTTGTTGTATATAAACAAAAGTCTATTACACCATCCATTGGTGTATGAATGGTCATCGATCACTCAGTGCTGATTTAGTATCTTATGGAGATTGGACCATTTGACAAAGTCAAAGAATTAAGAAGATCAAGAAATCCTCGTAGTAGTAATGGCCAACGAGGTAGTAGAAGTGAAATTGTTGAAAGATTATCTTGCACCTGCCCAATTCAACTCACCATCTTGTATAGCTCTATCTGCAACTAATGTTAAACACTTTGAGTTGAAACTAGGAGTTATTCAACTCCTACCAAATTTCTATAGGTTGGACAAGGAGGACCGACACCACCATGTCAGGAAATTCCTTGACATTTGTTATACCTTCAAAGCTAAGCATGTCTCAACTCTCTAGAAATAGGGTTCATCATCACATGAGATCAACTTTTTAGAAAATTCCTAAATAAGTATTTTTGGGACCACAAAACCAACACCCTTAAATATGAAATTATAAATTTTTAACAAAAAGAGGGAGAGCACTTTACAAATGCTAGGAACATTAGAAAGACTTGCTTCTAAAATTTCCCCACTATGGTTTTTGAAAAATGGCAGTAGGTTTAGTATTTTTTGAAGGTCTGTCACTGCAAAAATTGACATATGGTAGACGCCACTAGTGGAGGGACTTTCATGACTAAAAGCAATGTGGAAACCTAGAATTTCTTTGAGTCACTTGCTGAGAATTCCCAGAAATGGGATTACTTCACCCGAATAGACTTCAATTCACAGCTACAAAAGAAAGGCAAATTATATGAAGGGTCACTCCAAATCTTTATAGCAAATTTGACATGTTGATGCATAAGGCGAACAAGATAGATGATCTAACCCAATGGTTAGATACCTTCATGATGAACAAATCTCCTAAGCAACCTTAGTTTGAGGTTTTCCCAACATGTTCTAGTCTTAATCACTTTGCTCTATCATATCCATCTAATTTTGATTTCTCAGAATTTTTTTTAGAGTAAACAAATGCTATGAATGCATATAAGAATCCTAGCAATAATAATCCATATTCTGAGACCTACAACTCTAAATTGGCTAGGCATCCAAATTTTTCTTACTCGAAGAATTCCCATTAAGGAGGTCTATTGAGAAATCCCCCTCAATAACCTTTTCCTAAAAACAACATGCCTCAACAGCAGCATCCTGCTTACTAGTTTTCACAACATCAAAGGAAACAATCATTGGAGGAGATGCTGAGCATCTTTATGCAAGCGAATATGCAATTCTAGAATTATACCAAACAATTTTAGAATGTACTAAGTAGACCTTATTGAAGGAGATGCTGACATAGTTTATTGCAAAGTTGGAGTATCATATGAATCCTCTATCATTGCTCTACGAGAAATGGAAGAGGAAAATTCCCTAGTGCCCAACATCAAGGGTCAGTAATTGAGGAAAAAGAGGAGCCTACCCAATGTCAGAAGGGAATTCAACCACCTCCCTCTTCACTTGAACCCCTTCTTGATGCCCCTATGTTCCAAAGGCTCCCTTCCCTTAGAGACTGACTATAGCAAAGAAGGAGAACAATTACAAAGCGATAATGGATGCTTTCAAACAAGTAAACATCAATATTCCATTATTCAGTGCTATAAAAAAATTCACTCCTTTTGTTAAATTCTTGAAGGACATGTGCACATGTAAGCATAAGCTTAATGTGTAGAAAAAGCCTTCCTTGTCAGAAAAATATGTTCCATTTTGCAACACTAGGCCCCTCCTACGCGAGTGAGGTCAATCCCACAAGGGATCTTACAAATTTTCAATTAATTGAATATTGTTTAAATCACTTATCTTTAGCCAAAGAGAGATCGATTTGATTAACTATGAATGAAAACAGCAAGGAATTAGAAACATGCATGAAATTAGAAACTAACTAAGATAACATTCTAAAAATAAAACAAGCTACACTTAGAAACTATTCTAAACTAATCTAGGATGCAAACCAATTAAGAAATGAAATATATACAATGAAATATGAACTAGAATGAAACAAATGGACAAGCAACTAAATAAGAAAAACCAACTCAAGTACCACGTGCATGACCCACGGGGTTGTACACATGGTTCATAGGATGAGAACTAGGGCTAATGCATGAATTGTAAGCTAGTACACATGAGATCTAATTCAAACATTAAATAAACAAACTAAAAAGCTCATTGAGTTCCTAAGAAACTAAGCAATTAAGGTGCGTCGTCCTACGAAAATTTTGCACAAAACTTGAATTGAAAACTACACTAGAATGATGCGTGTAACACTTACATGAAATTAAACATGGAATTAAGCATGATGTGCACTATTCTAGGAGCATAACAATCAAACTTAAAAGAACTTTATCACTAGAATCAAACAAGGAAATTGCTAATCAAATAAATGGGTTCATTGAAGTGAGTTCTACTATAACAGCCGGGCAACCCACTTAGTAACGATATTGTCTGCTTTCCATTGACCGCAACCATACATCGCCAACGGTCACGGTTTTGTTCTTCCCCGCTAAGGGAAAACCAGTTGTTACTTATAGAGTCACCTCGACTCTTATCAACAACCCACAACTCCTCTCCCTAGCAATGCGGGATTAACTCTCAGTCCCTCCCGCCTTCGTCCCTCAACCTATCTTGGGGCCTCCCCCTCAAGGCATCTTGGCAACGGCAATGGTGTGGATGGTGAATTCCCTCTTCATAGCATGTAGGGCATGCAGAGTGAAGTACTGCTAGTCAAAGATCCTCTAGAAATCCTCCCATAATAGTGATGTTGAGGATGGGGGGCGTGTCTGCTGCTGAGTCTTCCTCCAAAACCCAGCCTCGTTAATCAATAAATAGGTCGCTAATCTCACTTGGTCCTCTAGTAGGACCCCCATCCCCCCAAAGGCCTTCTCGACCTCAATAACCATCTCTCAACCACTGCAGTATCTCCTTCCCCATGGAAGGAGGGTACTATTCTCTGGAACCTCCCGAGCTGCTTTGCCGATGGATCATGCAACTTTGATGATCCTCCCTCTGTAACTCTTGGCATAGGAGTTGTCGGTACCTAGTGAGATGATTGCGTTAATGTGTTCCCCTAGGATATTGCAGTCATCGCTAGGTGGGTAGAGTGAATAGCCTGCATTGTTGCCCAAACCTGTTGTGTCATCTACTGAGTGAAATGTGGCATAAGATCCTGAACTATGCGGGCCACTATATATGCCTCTGAATCCCCTTGCCCTGGTGTCACGATAGGGGTAGCCACTGGTGGAGTAGGGGTGGACCTCATCTTTCATCGAGGAGCCATCTGTCAATGTTTCAATATCGTATCGTATAAGTAATCCTGCTATCTCCGTCTCAGTCAAGAACTAATTTGTTGTAACTCAAATTGGACCCTTAAAGTAGTGATGATGGAATAAATCTGGGCTATGATACCAAACTATGACACCTCATGTTTTTATAAACCTTTTTTTCGAAGTAATAATAATAATAATATGTTTTTAAGAAAAATAGATGGCATCCCTGACATGAAAACTCAAATATTTGTAAATTTTGCACAGTGTTACAAGAATCAACCAGAAACGAAAACCCCGGGGGTCAACCACATTCCCCAACTATAGTAATAAATAAAATAAAATCTAAATTCTTTGAGCATGCTCGGTTTAAAACCACAATAAATACACAAGCTGAGTAAAGACAATAATAAATCAAGTCGAAAAGCCACTAGGTTCCATCCATATCACCACAACAATTACATCTAAAATTTAACGTTCACTACACCATAGTATGGTTCTAATCTATCCAAATATGTGAACATCCATGTAAAGTCCCAAAGGTCTAATACTAGTCTAAGAGATGTACACTAATCTGTCTCTGAATACAAAAAGTGGATAGTCTTTAGGTCCTCATCCAAATCAATGCTACTCCAACCTCGAACTCTAAGTCCTTCCGTCTCTTGTCAGCATAGCTCTTTTGGTGGCTATGAACTATTAGTAGTCATCTTCGAACTAATTGCACCTTCTCCGGACATTGCTCAATCAACTCAGACTTCACCACTTATCTCTCTCCCACATCATTCCAGCACAAAGGAGACCGATAGGGTCTGCCATAAAGCGCCTCATAAGGTGCCATGCTGATACTTACGTGGTAACTGTTATTATATGCAAACTCTACTAGTGGAAAATGCTCGTCCTAGCTACCTCTCCAATTCATGACGCAGGCCCTTAACATATCTTCCACTGTCTGGATGGTCCTCTCAGACTAGCCATCCGTCTGGGGGTGAATGGCCGTACTGAATCTCAACGTCGACCCCAGAGCCTCCTCTACACTCTACTAGTATTTTGAGGTGAATCGTGTGTCTCGATTTGAAATAATCATCAAACGTACTCCATGTCAGCTCACGATCTCCCTGATATACAGCTTAGCCAAGCTGTCCATGGTCTGCATCTGATGGGAAGGAAATGGGCAGACTTCATCAATCTGTCAACTACAACCCATATCATATCATGCCCACTAGCAGTCCTCGGCAAGCCCACTATAAAATCCATAGTGAGGTTGTCCCACTTTCACTCTGCAAGGTCTAATATTTGCAATAACTAAGCTGGTTGTTAATGCTCTACCTTGACCTGCTGACAAGTCAAACATCATGCCACGCACTCACCAATATCCCTCTTCATCCCATGCCACCAAAAGTGTCATTTAAGGGCATGGTACATCTTTGTACCTCTAGGATGAATAGAATATGGGGATTGGTGCAACTCTTAGAGCAAGTCGTGCCTCAACTGTTCATCTGTAGGCACCACCAATCTGCCCCTATACCTAACAGCCCCATCTAACCCTCTAAAAAAATCGACCTTATCAGCCATGTCTTCTATCTTAGCATCACTAATCTGTGCCTAAAGGATCATGTCAAGGAACCTAGATGGGGTTGAGAGGTTAGCGACCATTACCCTCGACTTCCTACTCAAGGCATCAACTATAACGTTGGCCTTCCCTGGGTAGTACTGTAAAGTAAAGTTGAAGTCCTTGAGGTTGTGACAACCCAGGTTTTCCCATGCATTTTTAAATGCAAGATCTAAATTTCTAAGGCAGGATGCATCCTTATTTGAAAACCAATGCAATGAAAACCATGCAATGCAGCGGAAAATCTTTTGTTTTAAACTCATTTTGAAAACCCTGAGTGTCATTTGCTTTCACAACAACTAAAGTAGTTTTTGAAAAACTTCAAAAATCATAAGTGTTTTTCCTCAGATCTATCCAGTCACAGCACATAGCCCAACTATAAATAAATACAAATACATGTCCAAAGGGTAGAGAGTTTACTTACATGTATAACTGTCTCCTATTTGATTCACTTGCTCGTAGCACTAATATCTCCTGAGGCATCTTCTATTTGTGAGTGGAACTATCCTGAAAAATGTTAAGGATAGGGTGAGTATATACTATACTTAGTAGGAGTCTATCACTACTAGTTTTGCAATGCATGCTATGTTTAAAATCATATGCTCTTAAAAACATGTGCATGTTCGAACAATCACGTTCAATATCGATATTAGAAACCATTGTCGAATTGAAATACTGATGACGTAAAGAATAGCATAATCCAAGTTGAAAGTATCATATATCATAAACATAATGATATGCATAAGATGCTCAACTGAATCCAACTCATGGATATTTGGTATGGTCGACCAACCTCATGTCATGCCATATGCAATGCAAATAAATCCTCAAACCATAGGGTCCAACTATGCCCATGACCTCGCCGCCGTGTGGTCCCCGGATACCTGAGGACATAGGGTCATATGCCTCCATGGGACATATGACACTTCGACCCAGTACCGTGACACCAGTGGTAGGCGCCTGTACCACATGCAGTCGAAGCAAGGACGTTGCCCTTTATAGGCGTGGTACCCATCCACCTAATAGTGGTAGAGGCTAGAGGCCAACCCAAACCTCTCAGCATAGCGCCCACGAGCTTATCAACCCAAATCATATCAGATCAAATAAGCGAAAACCTTTTTTTTTCAAAACCTGTCCTCTTTGGGTCCCTCACAACTGCCTACCCAGCGTCTTTTGGGCACTCCAACGTCTTTTGGTAACCCTCAAGGACATACAATCTTTCAAAAACTCAATGCTCACAAATCATACAATATATGCATTTGTTTGCAAAACATATCTATGCATAATGTATATGCAATTATTTGCAAAACATATCTATGCATAAAGCATTTATCATATGTACGATGAATTAAGTCATGCTAAACAAGTCATATACTTATACTTAAAACATGCATTCTCAAACAATCATGGCTCTTTTAAAAAGTCTATTAGTGATAGAGCACCTACCTCAAAGTCTCCTAGAGTCGCATCCTTTATCACTTCAACTCGTCCCTGGGTCTCATTTATAAACTCCTAGGTATGAATCGATACAAGGAGTCCTTATTAGTTTCATTCTATTTAGATCACTGGATCTGCCTATTGGGTCCATGGTCCTTGCCTAATTCATTTGTCAGGCTAGATCCTATGGTGTGGATCTACTTTCCAATAGTTAGACTCTGTAATTTATCCTCTAATCCTAACTTTAAAGTCTCAGTAGGTCCGCATGCCCCAGTTCCCAGGACACCCGTGTATCCTAGTTGAACCGCGACCGCCTTACGTGCGTGCACGCCCAAAGGCCGTGCCAGGGACCGCGTTTTACACACGCTCATGCCTGCTCAAGTGACGCGCTATGACGCGCATCATCGCACGGACACACCTTATAGCATGGCGCGTCTCAGCTCCCAAGGCACCCTGTGCACCCTGGTTGAGCCAGGACCCGTTCCCCATGTCACGAGCGCACCTGGGACAATGTACGCACTGTTGTACACCTGAAACCCATCCTAGGAACCTAGTCCCAGGTGCATGTGCAGCATGGCATCCCTGGAACACCTGGTTCGTGCAGGTCTAGCCCAAGCCGTCATGGAATGTTTTCTGGCCAGGAAACCCAGCTGGAAAATGGCTAGTTGTTTTCTGGCTGGGAAGACTGGCTGGAAGGAGACCAGATCAGGCATGGATCTGGCCTAGGGGAGCAAAATGAAGAGAAATAGGGAAAATCAGCTTACTTAGGTCGCCTGGGGACTCCCTTTTTCCCGGTGGGTGTGCCTGCTTCGCTGAAAAACTCGAACAAGGTGGAAACCCTATTGCCCAGATCGAAAAATAGAAGAGGGGGAAATGGGAACGGGATGGTCGGCCTGACTTGGGCCTGGCCATTGCCAGAAACCCCAGTCTTAAATGGCTGGAAAAACGCTGGAAAACTTGTGTTTTTGGAGAGGGGGAGATGGGGTTTTTATAGCCCTGCTTATGGCGGTGCTGCTAATGGCGGTGCCGCCCTTGGCGATGGCAGATCCCTCTAGAAAAATTGGGATCGAGGGTTTCTGGAGGGGTCTAGAGGTTGAAGACGACAGGGGGTGCCGTTATCAAAACAGCCCCCTGCGTTTTTCGTCCTTTTTCGTTTTTCTGTTTAATTTACAGAAATACCCCTATCTTTAAATGGTTGTAACTTCTTCATACGATCTCCATTTTGGGTGATTTTTGAGGCGTTGGATTTCATTTTTCGAGTAGAATCTAATGGTACTAAGTTCCCTCACAAATTCCTTTGTTTAATATTTTAAATAAAGTGAAACATTTGACTCAGTTTATTTCCTATAGAATGTTCAATTTTCGTTAAAAATAGTGTAAATTGCTCGGGCATTACATTATTACCCCCTTAAAAGAATTTCGTCCTTGAAATTCCCTAAATTATCATTTTCAAGGTATTTTGTCTCTCAAATAACTTCTTGGCGAATGCATTTCCCTCTTAGGAATCAAACCTAGGCTCAACCTTAATGTATCATTTTTATTGTTCCTTCTACAAGGCCTTACCTATAAGGGCCGCTTTCGTTGCGTACTCTAATGCATACTCTTATACGTGCCAGTTTAACCATAGCGGTTTCTAGCTGTAATTCATCTATCTCAAAATCCTTAGATGCCAATACTTTTCTCATTGTGTATAGGATAGTCTCCTCGTAGGATCATGCTTGTATATTCATGTATAAATTACTCCATACTTCTTTTGAGATCATATGATCTTATTTCTCCTATTTTGAATATCATAGGATAATCCCTTTTTCTTTTTATCTTTCATCTAATGATCTCTTCATCATCCATATCTTCTTCTAATGGTTGGTTATATGTCATTAGTAAGAGTCCAAAAATTTACCTTCTTTCCATTGTGTCTAACTTTGCTTCTTATCTTTTATATTTGTCCTTAAGATACTTCAATAACTGACATGGTATCATGTGCTATACAGCCAAACCCTTGATTAACTTTAAATTTTAACAGTTTGTCGTTTTCCATACGTGACTTTATTCCCCGACCAAGGTTTCATTCAAAATAAAATCATGAAAGCATCTTCCATCAAGGACCTTATCATATACTGAAGGTAAAACGTCTTAACTCTATATCCAGTTTCATAATTATTGCATTCATTAAATACTCAAGTCGATTCATCATCATGGGTCAAATGTTCTTGTCCAGAGGCCTATCTCACTATTCACATCAATTTGTCATTAGGATTTCCAATAATGTTCCCATTTATGCAAGGAAAAAAAATAAAAGATAAAAAAATCTCTTATTCATAACCGAGTACCCTTACTAGGTCATGGTTGAATTGCTTGATGGTTTTTTTCGTAACCTTTCAGTCCAAAAGTTCTATACTCAATCTAGTAGGGTTAGTCGTTATAAATTCCTTCAATTTATTTTTCGTACTTGGTATATGCTCATAACAACGAACTTTTTGTCTAAAGACAATGTAACATCAAATCTTCAACTTATAGTGTGCTAGCCATCTCACCTTTTCTCTTTCCATTTCCTATGTCAATATGTTGTTCAATCTTGTATCAAGGCTTTATCGTCAACCATGCAGTCTGTATGTCAGGAGGTATCCTCATCAGTAGTGATTTTCTCAATCCCTCAAAATTTATTTTTCAAGTGCCTCCTTATTTTATCTTTCAAGTGCCTTCTCATACTTAGCTTATGATAGCAATAATTCTCCTTCAATAGCGATTATATCAAATTGTACTGAAGTTGTTAACTCAATAAGTTTAACAATACTCAAGTAAGCATAAACATTTTCTTAGACATAGAAAGACTTTATTTGATTACCTATTGATCTCTTTCCAGATTTATCTATGCCATAAGCTCAAGGTTCTCTAAATTGATCAATACTTATCTACCTTTCTTTTCAATCCAAGTCATCTGCATCTTCCAGACCCACAATGATTTCTATGGTTTGTCATGGTATCTATTCAGGTTTGGAAAATCTGTCTCACTAGTGGAGATCGTTCCTTATTTTTGCTTCTGTCTCAGTTGTTACTGTATTTATTGTACTTGTGGCTCCTCCATGATGTGGCCTAATCAACTCCATGATGTGGCCTAATCGACTGACCTCATACCCTCAAATGACTTAGTCTAACAAGTAACTTCTTTTAGGTAAAAATCATGCCCAAATACTTATAATATCCCTCTGAGTATATAACTTCAACTACTAACTCATAGATACTAACATACTTGATTAGTTAGGGTGGGATACCTTTAGTCAATAGTGCTCTAAAGGTAATGGCTAAATAATGGTCTTAAGATTTTTTGGTCTTCCAAATTTATGATAGCAAGATCTCAATTTGATCCTTGAAGGTACCCTATTGCTAAATGGACAAGTTACTATCCCGGCTTAATTCCTTTATTCACTCATGTAGTGGCAAGGTAGGATATCACCAAAATTTTCTTTTTATGGACTATATCCATTGGTGATCCCCATAAGCTAATGGATCTGATAAGAATCTAATTGATATCAAACCATTTGTAGAAGTTTAACTTCTAGTTGGTCGCTATTCTTCTTTGAAAATTTCTTGTCACATAATCTCCTGAAATTCGATACTCTACTCAAAGTCTTAAACCCCATATGCTTTCTCTCTATTATACGTATTTACAATAACATCATTGCCAACTCAAAAATTATTATTCCTTTGAAGTTGATTGGTTTATCTTCCCACTCGATTCAAGATAAAGTCATGATCTTCTTCTTTTGAATATTTAATATTCATTGAATACTGGTAGTTACATCCATATCTCTTTCTCTCTTTTCTTCAAAATCCTCACTTTTGTCTTCCTAGATCAATGTCTCTATATGCTTTGTTGCATATAATTGACACTTCATCTATTCCTTTACGTAACATATATGATAAACTAAATACTTCTCAGAATTTCTAAACTGTCTTAAGATCATTGAAATCCTCAATTTCCTATAGCCTCAATAAAATTCATATAATGTCTTAATAGTGGCATTGACGTTTTGGTCATGCTATACTTTTCTTACAAGTTCATGTTAGGATCAATCTATTATCACAGACCTATCATCCCCAATATTATCGTCAAAAATCTTTTGATAACTCGGTCAAATTCATTTCCCTATCACATAATATGTCACTCGTATACATCTTCGGATTTGTTCCATAATACTCAAGTAGTTATCATTCGATAGCACTTCACTCTTTATAAGACTCCAATTAAGGCATCCAAAATTGAGCTAAGTCCTTCAAGATCCATACCTTTGTGACCTAGTTCGAGTCACAGTCATTTCCTAATATCATCTTGCATTCTCATCCCTCTTAGATTATCATCAAAATCTTCTCAAAGTCTGTCTTTTACATCCCTTATCATACTCATGTCATATCCTTTGTGATAGTGCGCTCATATTCTAATATTCTTTATGATGGTAAGATAGCCATCTAGGTTCTTTGATTTTCTCACCTTTGATAGGATTACTTTATTGCAGGTCAGAACTATCTACTAACAAGTCCATTAATCATCTTCATTCATTCATTCTCATCATAATCTGATCCATATATGAGTTTTCATATTTGCACCATACAACAATCCTTAATCCTTAAGTCGTCTTAGACTAGATTTTGGATAAGGGTTGCACTATCCTCTACCTAATTATTTGTTAAACCAAGCTGTGTTTCACGTATTTGTTTATGGTGAAATGCTTTGAGCATTAATATTGTAATCTTCAAATAGAAGTAGTCATCTCTTCATACTTCTATTTATACTACTTCTTCTTGATTTTCTCTAGTGTCTATGACCCTTGGACATGCTGGACTGGTTGTGAAAGGATAGAACCTGGGCTCTGATACCAACTATGACGACCCGGGTTTTCCCATGCATTTTTAAATGCAAGATCTAAATTTCTAAGGCGGGATGCATCCCTATTTGAAAACCAATGCAATGAAAACCATGCAATGCAGCAAAAAATCTTTTGTTTTAAACTCATTTTGAAAACCCCGAGTGTCATTTGCTTTCACAACAACCAAACTAGTTTTTGAAAAACTTCAGAAATTATAAGTGTTTTTCCCTAGGTCTATCCAGTCACAGCACATACCCCAACTGTAAATAAATACAAATACATGTCCAAAGGGTAGAGAGTTTACTTACATGTATAACTGTCTCCTATTTGATTCACTTGCTCGTAGCACTAATATCTCCTGAGGCATCTTCTATTTGTGAGTGGAACTATCCTGAAAAATGTTAAGGATAGGGTGAGTATATACTATACTCAGTAGGAGTCTATCACTACTAGTTTTGCAATGCATGCTATGTTTAAAATCATATGCTCTTAAAAACATGTGCATGTTCGAACAATCATGTTCAATATCGATATTAGAAACCATTGTCAAATTGACATACTGACGACTTAAAAAATAGCATAATCCAAGTCAAAAGTATCATATATCATAAACATAATGATATGCATAAGATGCTCAACTGAATCCAACTCATGGATATCTGGTATGGTCGACCAACCTCATGTCATGCCATATGCAATGCAAATAAATCCTCAAACCATAGGATCCAACTATGCCCACGACCTCACCGCCATGTGGTCCCCGAGTACCTGAGGACACAAGGTCATATACCTCCATGGGACATATGACACTTCGACTCAGTGCCATGACACTAGTGGTAGCCCCCTGTACCACATGCAGTCGAAGCAGGGATGTTGCCCTTTTTGGGCGTGGTACCCATCCACCTAATAGCGGTAGAGGCTGGAGGCCAACCCAAACCTCTCGGCATAGCGCCCACAAGCTTATCAGCCCAAATCATATCAGATCAAACAAGCGAAAATCTTTTTTTTCAAAACCTGTCCTCTTTAGGTTCCTCACAACTACCTACCCAATGTCTTTTGGGCACTCCAGCATCTTTTTGTAACCCTCAAGGACATGCAATCTTTCAAAAACTCAATGCTCACAAATAATACAATATATGCATTTGTTTGCAAAACATATCTATGCATAATGTATATGCAATTATTTGCAAAACATATCGATGCATAATGTATATGCAATTATTTGCAAAACATATCTATGCATAAAGCATTTATCATATGTACGCTAAATTAAGTCATGCTAAACAAGTCATATACTTATACTTAAAACATGCACTCTCAAAACAATCATGGCTCTTTTAAAAAGTGTAGTAGCGATAGAGCACCTACCTCAAAGTCTCCTGGAGTCGCTTCCTTTATCACTTTAACCCATCCCTGGGTCTCATTTATAAACTCCTAGGTATGAATGTATACTCGCTAGATCTGCCTATTGGGTCCATGGTCCTTGCCTAATTCATTCGTCAGGCTAGATCCTATGTTGTGGATCTACTTTCCAATAGTTAGACTCTATAATTTATCCTCTAATCCTAACTTTAAAGTCTCAGTAGGTTTGCGTGCCCCAGTTCCCAGGACACTTGTGTATCCTGGTTGAATCGCGACCGGCTTATGTGCGTGAGCGCCCAAAGGCCGTGCCAGGGACTGTGTTTTGCACGCGCTCATGCCTGCTCAATTGATGCTCTATGACGCACATCATCGCACGGACACACGTTGTAGCATGGCACGTCTCAGCTCCCAGGGCACCCTGTGCACCCTGGTCGAGCCAGGACTTGTTCCCCATGTCGTGCACCCACCTGGGACAGTGTACGCACTGTCGTACACCTGGAAACCGTCCCAGGGACCCAGTCCTAGGTGCACGTGCAGCATGCCGTCCCTGGGATGCCTAGTTCGTGCAGGTCCGGCCCAAGCCGTCATGGAATGTTTTCTGGCCAGGAAACCCGGCTGGAAAACAGCTGGTTGTTTTCCGGCTGGGAAGTCCGGCATGGATCTAGCCTGGGGGGAGAAAAACAAAGAGAAATAGGGAAAATTGGCTTACCTAGGTCGCCTGGGGATGCCCTTTTTCCCGGTGGGTGTGTCTGCTTCGCTGGAAAACTCGAATAAGGTGGAAACCCTATTGCCCAGATCGGAAAAGAGAAGAGGGGGAAATGGGAATGGGATGGATGGCCTGACTTGGGCCTGGCCATTGCCGGAAAACGTAGAGAGACAGGTTTTCGATTTTTCCAGAAACCCCAGTCTCAAACGGCTGGAAAAACGCCAAAAAACTTGTGTTTTTGGAGAGGGGGAGATGGGGTTTTTGTAGCCCTGCTTATGGCGGTGCCGCCCTTGGCGATGGCAGATCCCTCTAGAAAAATTGGGATCGAGGTTTTCTGGAGGGGTCTAGAGGTTGAAGATGACAGGGGGTGCCGTTATCAAAACAGCCCCTACGTTTTTCATCCTTTTTCGTTTTTCTATTTAATTTACAGAAATACCCCTATCTTTAAATGGCTTTAACTTCTTCATACGAACTCCTTTTGGGGTGATTTTTGAGGCGTTGGATTCCATTTTTCCAGTAGAATGTAATGGTACTAATTTCCTTCACAAATTCCTTCATTTACTATTTTAAATAAAGTGAAACATTTGACTTAGTTTATTTCCTATAGAATGTTCAATTTTCGTTAAAAATAGTGTAAATTGCTCGGGCATTACAGAGGTACTCCATCCATCTTCGCTGCCTCATATTCAAATTGCTTAGCATGAAGAAATACTTGAGTCTCTTGTGATCAGTGTATACCTCAAATTTCTCGTCGTATAAATAGTGTCTCCAGAACTTCAACGCGAATACCACTGCTACTAACTCTAAATCATGGGTTGCGTAGTTCACCTCATGCGTCTTCAGATATCTCAATGCATAGCCAATAATGTCTCATGCTGCATCAATACCGCTACCAAACCTCTGCCTGATGCATCACAAAATACCACATAGCCACCCGAACCTGACGGTAGGGCTAGTACTAGCGCGGTAGTCAACCTCCTCTTGAGCTCCTGAAAGCTCTCCTCACAAGCATCAATCCAAACGAACCTGGTGTCCTTCCTAGTCAAGGTGGTCATGGGCAAGGTGATCCTCGAGAACTCCTTAGTGAATCATTGGTAGTAACCAACCAACCCAAGAAAATTGCGAATCTCTATCACTGTCGTAGGCCTCTCCCAATGCAACACTACTCCACCTTGGTCGGGTCCACGACAACACCATCCTTGGACATGACGTGCTCCAAAAATTGTACTTGTCCTAACCAGAAGTAGCACTTACTGAGCTTCGCATACAAGGATGATGGCGAAGCGTGTCCAACACAGTGCGAAGATGCTCCCTATGGGCCCCATGGTTAGGAGAGTAGATCAGGATATCATCCATGAAGAGGATAATGAACTTACCTAAATAAGCTCAGAATACCCTATTCATCAAGTCCATAAACATTGTCGGTGCATTCGTTAATCCAAAGGGCATCACCAAAAAATCATAGTAGCCATATTGACTCCTAAATGCAGTCTTAGGGATATCCTCGCCCCTAATCCTCAACTGGTGGTAGCTTGATCTTAGGTCAATCTTAGAGAATACCTGTGTCGACTTCAACTGGTCAAACAAGTCGTCACTATGAGGCAAGGGGTACCGATTCTTCACAGTAACACTGTTCAGTAACTGGTAGTCTATGCACAGCCTCAAAGACCCATCCTTCTGCTTAATGAAGAGGACTGGTGCTCCCCAAGGAGACCCATTCGGCTTGATGAAACCCTTATTAAGAAGCTCCTGCAACTGTACTTGGAGCTCTCTCAATTCTGCAAGGGCCATCCTATAAGGCACCTTAGAGATAGGTGCTATGCCCAACACCAAGTCTATGGTAAAATCAATCTTCCTATCTGGGGGTAGTCTTGATAGCTTGTTTGAAAAGACATCGAAAAAATCTCGCACCTCCTTTATCTCCTCAATCCATGGCTGCTCACTATTAATCGTCGCGACACAGGCCAGGAACACTCGGTAGCCTTGAGCGTAATGCTCTGCTTGCCATAGACTACGACCACTGGTTGATCCGTACATAACATCTAATCTGCTTCTTACGACAGTCTATCGTAACCCAAAACATCTCTAACCAGTCCATCCCCAAGATAATATCATAATCCAACATATCTAAAAGGATGAGGTTAGCATCTATCCTAACACCTGATATCTCCATTGGTACCCTCTAGAGGTACTTCATAGCCTCCACTGTCTCTCCTATCAGTATCAATACATCTAACTCAAATGCTAACTCATACGTGGGCAAGTCAAGGTATGATGCCAATGTATATGAAATAAATGAATGTGTAGACCCCAAGTCAAAAAGAACTTTAGCATGTCTATCAGCTACTAGGAAAGTACCTTCAACCACCTGGTTCGAGGCCTGTGCCTACCTTGAGGTAATGACAAAGATGCATCCCTGGCTACGCAGTGTTGCCTCTGTAGTGACATATGTCCTCACTGGCTTGTCTCTTTGACCTCTCGGGTAGTCTCTCCTTGCATGCCCTATCTCTCCACAACCGTAACATCTGAATGGTTGTCCAGGCTAGAAAGGCTGTTATCGCTACTGCTGTTGGTGGAATTGCTGTGGGCCTTGATGCTGACGGGCCTGTCTTGCGCATGCTCGCCCCATGTGTTGACCCTTACAACGAGGGCACACTCTGCTGCCCTGATCCCTCCTTTGTCTAGGAGGGTACCACTGGTGTGGGCCCCTAGAGGCTGTGTAGACATGAAGGGTCTCTTGCTCTTAAAGGGTTGCCTCATCTCTCCTCTGCCTCTACCAGGTCTCTCTCCAGCATGAAAGTTATGTCTGCAACTTGCCTCACTGTTGTCGAGTGTGCAATAAGTACCTTGTACCTCAACTGTGGTAGTAGCCTACCACAGTGGTATCAAAGCTTAACCCCGACCTAATGTGGATGGCTAACAGCACGTGGGTGCTCACATGAAGACACGCGGGGACGCATGTCCCCTAAGGGGGAGAGGTGAACCATTGCCATTGCCAAGATGCCTTGAGGGGGAGGCCTCAAGATAGGTCGAGGGACAAAGGCGTGAGGGATTGAGAGTTAGTCCCACATTGCTAGGGGAAGGAGTTGTGGGTTGTTGATAAGAGTCGAGGTGACTCTACCAGTAACGACCGATTTTCCCTTAGTGGAGAAGAACAAAACCGTAACTACTGGTGGTGTATGGGCACCGTTAGTGGAAAGAGGACTATATCATTACTAGGTGGGCTGCTCAGTTGTTACATCTATATAGGAAAATTATGCATGTACATGAACATAATGACGTGCACTTTTCATAAAAAATTACTCAATCCAAATCAATCCTTAAACCTTCTTCAACACCATCTAATGATCATAATCCAATTTAAGATATCATGCATGTGAAACTAAGGAAGAAAATTAGGAGAATAAGAGCATGATGACAGGGACGAAATCAACAAGAAATAGATCTAGATTAGAGTAAGAAACAAGGGTAGTGATGAAAGGGAAACCAGATTGATTCAAGGCTACTTTTCTTTTGTCCATCACTATAAGAGAGAAGATGACTTAGATCAAGGAAATCTAAGCAAGAAAACTAAGTAACTTGAATGCAAAACTCAAAGGAAAGACATGGAAAGAAAGATGCGCTTAGAACAAAGAAGCAAACAGAGCAACAAGAGAAGAAAAGTAGCATGGAAACCAACCTTGAATTGAACTGCAAACAAAAGAAATAGTGATGAACTTGAAGGGGGCATGGAGCACAAGTGGAGTAGCTAAGTTAGAATGTGTTGAAACCCTAGGAAAACAATTAAGAAGAAGGCACCACTTTTTTAGAAAAAGAGGCTTCTCCACCTTCTATCCTTCGTACATGGAACTCCTTGGGTATTTCTATAGAGTTTGGCCTTCTATTTTGATAAGATCTAATCCTAAGAAGAGGGGAAAGAAAAGAATTTGAACTAGGACTCAAGGATAGGAAAGTGATAGAATTTGAAGTTGAGTGGGAAAGGAGATTAGAAGGTGGAATGTGGTGGGAAGGATTGAATTAGAAGGGAAGGGGTCATGATAAGTGTTCAATTTTGTATAAAAAGCTCCCAATTAGTATCTCATGTGTTATAAATTATAAGCATTATTCTAAGGTTTTCTAAAAATTCATAACACATGTAATTCTAACCTAATAATTCAAAATTTTGATATTTTGCATGTTCAAAATATAATCTAGTGTAAGTATGTAAATAATCATAAATTTCTAAGATTAATTAGGAGTTTTTCTCTTCAATAAGTATCAAGATGATGATCCAATAGTCGAGATCAATCAATATGAGAATTTAAGATCAATATCAAATGGGAGAGCTAGGACCTAAATTCCTTATTTCAAAGCTTATTCTAGGTTCAAGAACATCTTAGGGCAAGAAAGAAAGCAATTAAAAGAATTAAAGGTGACTAGAATGGGATTGTACAAAAAGCCATGCAATTCCGCTACCTTTTGCATGATAATTGGAGCTATGCATGTAAGCCACTTAAGCCAAATAAGCTATGGTAGAGGATGACAAGCCATTCAAGCCTTGAAGCTAAGGAACTAATCCACTCAAACCATCAAGTAATGAGCCATCAAAGTGAGCTACCAAGCCATGAGAGCCACGCCACATGAAGTCACACGATTGGGGGAATTTTAAAAGCAATTATCTTACGTTAAAATAATGAATTTCAAGGGATAATTAGAAGGAGTTTCAAGGAGATTTGTACATGGTAAGATATACATACATAGATGGACCAATCAAGAGAGAAAACCAATCTTTATTTCCATTTTTTCATTCCTCTTTCCAACCTCCAAAAGGGGTTTCTACCATTTTTGCTTAAAGGGGGAGATGCCCTTGTAAAAAAGTGGCACCTCCCACCTTAAGATATGCAATAAGCCTCCATCTCTATCACTTTCCTAATTCATCTCTCCATCTTTATTTTCCTCCATCTTTCCACTTTGTTTTCCCCATCTTTCTACTCCTTCATGTTAAGCATCTTAAGAGAAGGGAGTTCCCCACCACCCTCCTAAAAAAGTGATACCTCCCCCTCTTTCTAATTCATTAGCGCTGTACCAGCACCACTCTCTAATTACATGTGCTGCTAATCTTCATTTCTTATCTCATTTCTTTCTCTTTTCTTAGGGTTAGCATCTCATCAAGTTTGGAAATGCAAAAATTTATAAAATTCCAAGCATTCCACATGAAAAGGAGGGAAGGCTGGGATGCCTCTTTCTTAAGAAAGTGGCACCTCTTCCAAAGGTGAATGCTTTGGTTGCTGCCTTGTCTTGTATTCCAAGCCTCCTTCCAAGCACATATTCTTTGGTTTCCAAGATTCTTTTCCAAGTTAGTTCAGTTCTTATTTCCTTGCTTTATTGATTTATTTTGAGTCTTAGTTTCCTACGAATCTTTCTAGCTTGTTTTCCCTTAAGTTTTTGCATCTCTTTTGCTTAATTTCTTGCTTAGTTCTTCTTGATCTAAGGCTTCTTCTCTCTTGTAGTGATAACCAAGACAAAAGTTGCCCTGAATCAACCTTGTTTCCTTTCCATTTAGCTTCTTGTTTCTTACTTGTTTGAGATCCAACCAAGCAGTGCTATCCCATCATTCTTGCTCTTATTTTCTTGATTACTCTTTTGGGTTGCATGCATGATATCTTCGAAGATATGTTGCTGATCACTAGATCAGATTGAGAGTGTTTGAGACGCTGACTTGGGGTTAAGTTGATATTCATGGAGAGTGCACAGTCTTTTATTTCTTAATATATGTACATGTGCACCATCCTTTTGTAATCTACATTTTAATGAATTCAATTGATTATTGATCACATTCCTTGTTAGATTCTAGCATAAAGATCTCTTTAATTTGGTTGTTACAATGCATGAATGTTGTGCATCATTATCTTTTCATGCCTTTGTTTGATTTAAGTTTCATGCACACCATATTCCTGGAATTTTGCACTTCATTTTTCATGCATCCATGAATATTATTTGCTTGATTTCTTAGGAACCCAATTAGTTTTTTTTTGGTAGCATAGTTACTATTTTGATTAGATTCCATGCCAGCAAGCTTTTAGCTCGTGCATTCTAGCCATATTCTAACCCCATGAATTGTGAGCTCAACTCCATGGGTCATGCAGATGGTGATTGGGTGATTTGTCTTTAAATGGTTATTTGTTGCCTTGTTCATGATAGGTTAGCATTATTTGTTTAGCTATCTACATCCTAGATTAGTTTTGGAAGTTTCTTTGTTTACTTTTGAGAAAGTTCTATGTTTAGGAAAGTTTTATTTTTAGGTGTTGTTCTTGGCAAATTCTGTTAGAATAAGTTTCCTAGATTAGCTCATCCTATCTTTGACTTAGTTTCTTTTATTGAATGCATGTTAGTTAGGAAATTTTCAAATTCCATTGAAGATCTTTATTTTTAGAAAGTTTCCATTTAGTTCATGTTTTCTAATTTCATGCATGCTTACGTTTTCATGTTCTTTATTCTCCTAGTTTAATCAAAACCATCTCTCTTTGGCTAAAGATAAGTGATTTAACTAAGATCCAATTAATTGAAAATCCATGAGATGGCTGGGGGGATCTACATCACTTGTATGCAAATCATTACATTGATTTGTGAGCTTGGGGGTATATTTAGAGCTATGCCATATTTTTGGGACTGTTATTGGAGAATTGAGATAGATTTAAAGCTACATTGTTTTTATTACTTAGTTCTTCAAGATCTAAGTTATATTTTTTCTACGGTGACAGCCAAGAGAATAGTAGCTTTGATCATTCTTATCTCCTTTTCATCTTCTCCTTGTTTCTAGCTTAGATCTAGGTCTATTTTGCTTGTTCTTTGCTTCCATCTTCATGTTCTTTCATGCTTTCCTTCTCTTGAATTCTCTTTAGTGTCTATATGCATTATATCCAAGAATAATTTTAGAATACTAAATTATATTTAATTCTTTCTTTGAATCAACTCTAGCCATTAGAAAAGTTCACAATTTTCCAGTCTTGTTCTTCATGTACATGTGCACCAATTTTGATGTACTTTTCAACTCAATCAATAAACTTATTTGAGGAGCATGGGTTACTATTTAATTCCAGAAATAAAGTACTTCAATTCTTAAGTGTTATATTCCATGAAAAGTGCTTGTTAAGTTTTTTCCTTGCCTTACTTGATTTGAGTTTCATATACACCATGTTGTTGGCATTTTTCATGTTATGTTTCATGTGCAATGTCCAGAAGTCCATACACATTATTTGCTTAAAATATTAGGAGCCCATTTATCTTTTTAGTTAGTTAAGTGAGTTCTTTGATTAGTTTGCATGTTAGTTAGCTTTTAATTCATAATTTTTGTCCATGTCTCTCTCATGAACCATGTGCACAAATCCATGAATCATGTACATGGTAATTGGGTGACTTTCCTTTAAGTGGATTGTTGTTCTTTTGTTTCATGTTAGATTAGCATTATTTGTTTACTTATTTTCATCTGAGGTAGTTTAGAAAGCTTCCAATTTAGTTTTAGAGAGTTTTATTTTTCAACAATGTTAGGTTTAGGAAAGTTTATTTTTTTAGCAAATTCCCTTTGTTTAAGTTTCCTAGATTCATTCATTCTAGTTTTGCATTAGTTTCTTTTATTGAATAATATTAGTTAGGAAATTTTATAATTCCATTGAATATCTTTATTTTAAGAATGTTTCCTTTAGTTCATGTTTTTAATTTTATGCGTGTTTCCCATTGCATTTTGTTTAAATTCCTAGTTTAATCAAAACCCTCTTTCTTTGGCTAAGATAAGCAACTTAAATAAGATCCAATAAATTGAAAATTTTGTGAGATTCCTCATTGGATCAACCTCTCTCACATGCAAATTGTTGCTTTGATTCATGCACTTGTGAATAATTGCAAAGCTACGCCAAGTTTTTGGTGCAGTTACTAAGGAATTGTAATGGATTTATGGTTGGATCTTTATTTAAATTGTTTATCTCTAGTCATAGTTTCAAGTTGCATTAGATTGGATTTTTGCATCATATCTGCATATTTTGCTAATTCCTCACAAGTTGACAATATTTCTTTGTTTTTCTGTGAAGGGAATTTGGCAAAAGGAGTAGCGATGATCCTATGGGCCAAAGCTTCGTCAACTTAATTATGATTTTCTTAATATATTATATTAGATTTTTGAGTGAACTTGTAGTGAGATCCCATTATAATTTGTGATTATTTATTTTATTTAAAATGAGTTGCAAGAATACAGGCCAAGTGTGGGGTATGGTGGCCCACACTTGATTTTCATCAAAAACCTCACTATAAGCTTCTGTCACTTTCTTTTATTTTCTTAGTGTAGTTGGATTTAGTGTGGTATATATATTGGTTGGTATTGTCATTCATATAGTTTAAGGTCATTCATTATACTTGTTACTTATTTAGAGTTGTTGCATTAGATTGCACCTATTTAACAAAGGTTACTTTGTTGGATAGCATATATGTAGGCTTTAGTTTCCCTTTTCTTATATTGCATTGAATGTTTGCTACTTTATAGTGAATGGAGCACATTGATAGTAAGGGCCCACAGAAACCCTCATAAGATAAGGTTAGATTTCATAACCAGATCCTTCATGCACCTAGGTAATCAAATCAATTCCTTATATGTTCACGATCCTAACCATTGAAAGCTTAATTTAAAATCAAGTAGCAAGAGACTTAGGGTTTCGAGCTCATAGGACCCCTTTAGAAGGATGAGATTATTACCACTAAAGTGTCTTCTAAGCATCATGCTTATAGTGGGTATCCAAATTCCAAGCTATTTTCCCATGGCTTTCATAGACATTTGTTTAGGTCTGAATGCCTCCTTACATGAGAATTGTATTAACCACTTTAAAACAGAACCTAACAGACAAGCAACTCGAGCTTGGCTAAAAGGATGACCTATCTAGATCTTGGTCCAAAAGCTACCACCCTACACATTACTAAAGATTATCAAAAGAACTTGTTATTGTACCTTTAGGATTGATTGTGCATCATATAAAGTTACGAGTCATATTTAGAGAGAGGTTGCATCATTTAAATAGATTTTCACTGTAGTGCATGCAAGGACCTCAATCTCAAAACACTGAGTTAGTACCATTTGATCCTAAGATTGAACATACCCATAAGCAGGGGGTAAGAAAACAAATTCCTCACCTTGTGGTAAACGCACTAGTTGTAGCTAGCACAAGGCTTATAGAGATTTCTATAATCAAATTTAGTTAAATACTCCATCATGCATCATCTTACCACCTACCAATGCAGACCACTTTAGAACATAACCTAACAGACAAGCAACTCGATCTTGGATAAAAGGACGAGATATCTAGATCTTAGTCTAAAAGCTACCCCCCTACACATTACTAAAGATTATCAAAACAACTTGTTAATGGACCTTTAGAATTGATTGTACATCATATAGAGTTACGAGTCATATTTAGAGTTAGGTTGCATCATTTAAATAGATTTTCACTGTAGTGCATGCAAGGACCTCAATCTCAAAACACTGAGTTAGTACCATTTGATCCTAAGATTGAATGTACCCATAGGCAGGGGGTAAGAAAACAAATTCCTCACCTTATGGTAAACGCACTAGTTGTATCTGAGCACAAGGCTTATAGAGATTTCTATGATCAAATTTAGTTAAATACTCCATCATGCATCATCTTACCACCTCCCAATGTAGACCACTTTAGAACAGAACCTAACAGACAAGCAACTTGAACTTGGATAAAAGGACAAGCTATCTAGATCTTGGTCTAAAAGCTACCACCCTGCACATTACTAAAGATTATCAAAACAACTTGTTAATGGACCTTTAGGATTGATTGTACATCATATAGAGTTACGAGTCATATTTAGTGTTAGGTTGTATCATTTAAATAGATTTTCACTGTAGTGCATGCAAGGACCTCAATCTCAAAACACTGAGTTAGTACCATTTGATCCTAAGATTGAACGTACCCATAGGCAGGGGGTAAGAAAACAAATTCCTCACCTTATGGTAAATGCACTAGTAGTTGTATTTGAGCACAAGGCTTATAGAGATTTCTATGATCAAATTTAGTTAAATACTCCATCATGTGTCATCTTACCACCTCCCAATGCAGACCACTTTAGAACAGAACCTAACAGACAAGCAACTTGAACTTGGATAAAAGGACAAGCTATCTAGATCTTGGTCTAAAAGCTACCACCCTACACATTACTAAAGATTATCACAACAACTTGTTAGTGGACCTTTAGGATTGATTGTGTATCACATAGAGTTATGAGTCATATTTAGAGTTAGGTTGCATCATTTAAATAGATTTTCACTGTAGTGCATGCAAGGACCTCAATCTCAAAACACTGAGTTAGTACCATTTGATCTTAAGATTGAACATACCCATAGGCAGGGGGTAAGAAAACAAATTCCTCACATTGTAGTAAACACACTAGTTGTAGCTGAGCACAGGGCTTATAGATATTTCTATGATCAAATTTAGTTAAATACTCCATCATGCGTCATCTTACCACCTACCAATGCAGACCACTTTAGAACAGAACCTAACAGACAAGCAACTTGAGCTTGGATACAAGGACGAAGTATCTAGATCTTGGTCTAAAAGCTACCACCCTACACATTACTAAAGATTATCAAAACAACTTGTTAGTGGACCTTTAGGATTGATTGTGCATCATATAGAGTTACGAGTCATATTTAGAGTTAGGTTGCATCATTTAAATAGATTTTCATTGTACTGCATGCAAGGACCTCAATCTCAAAACACTGAGTTAGTACCATTTGATCCTAAGATTGAGCGTACCCATAGGCAGGGGGTAAGAAAACAAATTCCTCACCTTGTGGTAAACGCACTAGTTGTAGCTGAGCACAAGGCTTATAGAGATTTTTATGATCAAATTTAGTTAAATACTCCATCATGCATCATCTTACCACCTACCAATGCAGACCACTTTAGAACAGAACCTAACAGACAAGCAACTCGAGCTTGGATAAAAGGACGAGCTATCTAGATCTTGGTCTAAAAGCTACCACCCTAGACATTACTAAAGATTATCAAAACAACTTGTTAGTGGACCTTTAGGATTGATTGTGCATCATATAGAGTTACGCACCATATTTAGAGTTAGGTTGCATTATTTAAATAGATTTTCATTGTGGTGCATGTAAGGACCTCAATCTCAAAACACTGAGTTAGTACCATTTGATCCTAAGATTGAACGTACCCATAGGTAGGGAGTAAGAAAACAAATTCCTCATCTTGTGGTAAACGCACTAGTTGTAGCTGAGCACAAGGCTTATAGAGATTTCTATGATCTATTGTAGTTAAATACTCCGTCATGCTTCATTTTACCACCTACCAATGCAGACCACTATGAACTTAAACCTAGAGCCATACAACTACTCCCAACATTTTATGGTAGAGAGAGAGAGAGAGAGAGAGAGAGAGAGAGAGAGAGAGAGAGAGAGAGAGAGAGAGAGAATCCATACCTATATATCAATGAATTCCTTGATATCTCCACTACATTCAAATTTTGAAATATTTTCTATGATTCCATTATATAGGTTGTTTCCCTTCTCATTGAAAGATAAGGCCAAATCATAGTTGAACATTTTAGAGGTCGATTTTATTGCCACATGGGACTAGTTGTCAAAGAAGTTTCTGAACAAATTCTTCACTGTACATAAGACCAAGGCCCTTCTTAGGGAGATATTCGATTTTCAGTAAAGAGAAGATGAGAAATATTATGAATCCTGGGAAAGGTGGAATGCTTTGTTGCAGAAATGTTAATAAGTGTTCAATTTTGTATAAAAAATACCCAATTAAAAGTCCATGTGTTATAAATTATATGCATTATTCTAGGGTTTTTTCAAATTTCAGAACACTTGCATTTTTCACCTAATAAATCAAAAGTTTGATATTTGGTAGGTTTAGAAGCTAATCCAGAGTATGTGAATAATCATAATTTTTTAGGATTTAATTTAGAATTTTAATCTTTTGTAAGTGTTGAGAAGATGATTCAACGGTTGAGACCAAGTAAGATAAGATTTGAATATCAATATCGAAAGAGGGCCAAAACCTAAATTTCATCATTACAAAGCTTAATCAAGGGTAAGATCTTCTTAAGGCAAGTAAATGATGTCCAAGGAAGTAATTGGAAGCACAAAAGGTGATTAGAATGGGCCTATGCAAAAAGCCACACAATTCCACCACCTTTGCATGAGAATTAAAGCTATACATGAAGTTTCCTAGCGTTACAAGGAAATCTAATTAAGCCAAGCTATTCAAGCTTGAAGCAAAAGGACTTAACCATTCAAGCCACCAAAGTGAGCCACGAAGCCACATGGAGTCAAACTATTGGAGGAGACTTTTCAAGCAATTATCTATGCTATATAGAGAATTTCAAGGGATAATTAGAAAGGAATTCAGGTGATAATCAACATGGTAAGATATGCATGCATAGGTGAACCAATGAAGAGAGAGGCCATGTCTAAATCCCTTATTATTTCCTCTCTTTCCCCCCCTCTCCAGCTCTTTTCTCTCTTTCCTACTCACCATGTTACATAATTAGAAAGGGAGGAGTTCCATGCCACCTTCCTTGAAAGGTGATGCCTCTTAGATTCCATGGCCATTGCCTTGGAATTCAATGCTCCTCCCCTTTCCTGTACTCATAATTAGAAAGTCCACTCAACTAACCTTTTAAGTTCTATCTCCAACTACTAACTAACTTTCCTAGCTTGAGTCCTATTTCTTATTCACCTTTTTCTTCGTAGGATAGGATCTTATCAATTTGGAAAGCAAAACTCTATATATACCAAAGGAATTCCATGCCTAATTCAAGTAAGGGAGTTGCTTCCAACTCCTTAAAATCAAAGCACTACTACTTGGAGAGCTTCTTAGGGTTTTGGACTCCAACACTTTGGCTGCTTATTCATTGTCTTCCACAAACTTTTCCTTGATTTGTTTCTTTGGTTTTGCACTTCAATTCCAGGTTGATACCTTTCTTTAGTTCCTTACTTGCATTGCTTGTTTATTGCTTTCTTTATTGCTCAAGTTTCCCACACATAGTTCCTCTTTGTTCTCCTTCCACTCTTTCTTCAACTTCTCTTGTTTCTCTTGCTTAATTCTTCAAGGTCTAAGTTATCTTTTCTCTGGTAGTAACATCCAAGAGAACCAATAGCTTGAATCCTTTTCTTTCCCTCTTAATGTTCTCTTGTTTCTTGCTTTGATCACCTTGTTTTACGTTGTCTATTTGCTTATTCTTTGTTTCTTTCCTAGATATTTCTATTAGATTTTCTCTATTGAATTCACATGCATGATGACTAAGTTTGGATTGGGATCATTGGAGTATGTCTAATCTTTGATTTGAAGTTGAGATCTTTCTTAAGAAGAGTGCACAATTTTAGCCTTGTTCTCTATGTAGATGTGCATCACTTTTTGATGTAATTTCAAGTCAATGAATAAACTTGTTTGATGAACATTGTTACTGACTACTTATAATAGTAAAGTACTTCAATTCTTGATTGTTATATTCCATGAAAAGTGCTTGTTAATTTGCTTTCCATGCCTTAATTGATTTGAGTTTCATATACACCATGTTGCAGGAATTTTTCATCTCATGTTTCATGTGCAATGCCCAATAGTCCATACACTTTTTTTGCTTAAAATATTAAAAACCCATTTAGCTTTTTAGTTAGTTTAGTGAGTTCCTTGATTATTTTGCATGTTATTTAGATTTTAATTCATAATTTTTGGCCATCTTTCACCCCATGAACCATGCCGACAAGTTCATGGTTAAGTGCATGGTGATTGAAGTTCATGTCTAAGTTGCTACTTAATTCTTTTCTTAGGTTAAGTTTAGATTTCAGTAGTTACTTGTTTTGTATCTTAGGTTAGTGGTGTAGCTTTTAAATTACCTGCAAGCACATGAATCACAGGAATCTCACAATTTTGTATGTTGGATGGATCGTATTTAAGTGCTTAACTTTAGCCAAAGAGAGAAATTGATATGAATTTGAATATAAACTAGGAAGATAAATGACATGGAATGGGAAATATGCACTAACTTAGAAATTACAACTAAAGGAAACTTGCTAAGAATAAAACTAAGCAATAGAATTAGAAACTTATACTTAACTAACATGCATTCAGTAAAAGGAAACTAATGCAAAACTAGAATGAATAAAACTAAGAAACTTAAGGAAATTACAAAAAATAAAACTTTCCTAAACTAGAATTAGAAACTTTCTAAAAAGAGAACTTTCTCAAACTCAAAAAGGAAACTTCCTAAATCTGAACTAAGATGAAAATAACTAATTAAAAATTACTAAACTAAGATTAAACAACTAAATTAACTAAGAATCAAAGGAAATTAACCCAAGTTCCATGTGTGTGATCCTTGGATGGTGTGTGATTCATTGGTTCAAATATGGCCAGATTTGATGAATGAAAAGTAAACTAATTTGAAATCTAAGCTATGCACTTAATAAACAATCTAAAAATTTAAATGGATTCCTAAGGATACAAGCAAATAAGATGTTTTAATGAACTTTATTGAAGGGAGAAATTTCTTGATTTTAAGTACTTAAGAACACCAACTTAAATCAAGCATATAAAAAAAATTATTTAAGATAACAACCCAAATCTAAAGTACTTTGATATAAGAAACAACCAAAAGCAAGAATCCTCAATGAACTGTATTGAATCATTACCAAATTACACAAAAAATTGTGTGCATAAAATTATGTATAAAATCTAGAAATTGCACTAAAAGTTAGCACCAAAACTTAATCTAAACAATAACAAAAACACAATCAAATGCTCACACTCTAAAGTAAGATAATACATAAAGAAAACCTAGAAATGACTTCAAGAGAGAGGATGGCTAAGGTGATGAACTTAAGAAACAAAAATGTCACCTAAAAACGATGAATTTAAGCAGAAAAACATGAAATTCCGAGAGGGAATTCAAGGATCTAAGCTTCGTCCTCTCTTGGTTGTCACTGTCAAAGAAGAGTTAACTTGTATATCTGATGAATAAGTAAGGAAACCTAATGAGATGAAGCAAGAATCAAAGGGAAGAAAGGAGGGAACTATGCATGTGGAATTAGAGAACAAAACAAGGCAAAACAAAGCAATGAAATTAAACTACTAACATGCAATTGAAGCACAAAAAGCTAAGAAAATAAAAAAGAATCAAAAGGAAGAATAGCCCAAAAGAAGTCCAAAGTCCAAGCTCCAAAGAGCACCTATGTTTCAAGGTTTGTCACCAACATCTACTTAGTAGAAAATGTGGAATGCCTTGGTAATTTATAGATTGCTGGCTTCCAAATTTTCCTAGGTCTTAATTTAGGAAAGGAAAGGGAATCTAGATCTAGGAGAATGAAGGAGTAAAGTGAGGTGAAAGATGAGGTAAGCAAGTGATGTAAGCAAGATGACATGGGCTGGTTTCTAACTTAAGAAAGGTGGGGGTGGGGGGGAGGTGTGGAACTCCTCCCCTCCTAATTGGATGGTGGTTGGCTGTTACAAAAGAGAAAATAAGGTGAAAAAGTGAGGGAAAACCTAGGGTTTGATGTGTTTTGAATGTACATAGGATTAGGGCTTTCCAACTTAGGAAACCACCTTATTGTAGCATCCATATAAGGGAGAGGCGCCACTTTTTGAGTAGGTGCCTCCATCCTTAATCTAAAAATCATGGAACTCTAGGGTGTGGAGAAGATAAAGATGGAAAATATGAATGGAAAGAATTGTTTTCTCTCTTGATGGGTCCACACCTTTTCTAAATATCCCCCAAAATCCCATGGAAATAATACTTTTAACACAGGGTAGTTGCTTGAATAGGTGCTCCAATAGTGTGGCTCCATGTGGCATTCATCCATGGCTTGATGGCTCATTCGTTGGTGGCTTAATTGGCTTCATTTCTTTGCTTCAAGGCTTGAGTAGCTAGTGTAGCTTGTCACCCTTTTTCATGGCTTAAATGGCTAAGGGTGGCTTACATGGTCCCCACACAAAGGTGGTGGAATTGCATGACTTGTGCATGGTTCCATTTTAGTCACCTTTGGCTTCTCCAATTGCTTCTTTACTTCCCTAAAGATGATTTTGCACCTTGATTAAGCTTTGACTTAATAACATTTATGCCTTGGCTTAATCTTTTGATCTTGATCTTCATTTCATCTTGGTAAATCTTGGCTATTGGATAATCATTTTGATTCCTAAAAAGGTTGAAAAGTCTAACTAAATCTTAAACTTTTTTGATCATTCACATTCTTACTTTGGATTAGCTTGTGAAACTATAAAATATCAAAATTTTGAATTATTAGGTTAGAAATGCATATGTTAGAAATAAATAAAAAAAACCCTAGAATTATGTTTATATTTTATAACACATGGATTGCTAATTAGTATTTTTTTATACACAATTGAACACTTATGCCACCCCCAAAACTAGCGTTTTGCTAGTTCCGAGAAAAACATAAGAAAAATTATAAAAACAAAAATAGTTGCCCTTTTTGTATGTACTAATTACATTTATCATACGTAACAAGCCCTTAATCCCTTAGGTTACCCCTAGTGGATAAATTAAGCCTCATGAGGGTTTGAGTGAATATACCCACAAAATTCTATAAGGCTAAGTCTTTTATTTTATCTCAGAGAATTATTGTCCATTAACACTCTACTTGCATTGACAACTTAATAAAGATGAATGAGAAATTCTATAAGTTATCCACATACCAAATCCATTTCATTCTAGTTATACCTCCAAGTGAAGTGTGTATACAATCTACATAAATCAAGACCTCTATATAGATGTGCTTATTTCTCCTTTAGAAAGATGTCTTGACCTCAACTTCTCACTAGTATGCACTCAAAAAATAAAGCTCTCAAAGAAATGGGGAAAACAAATTTCTCTCTTTATGTGATTGGATCAAAAGTTACTGATGGTTCACATAATTTTCTTTTTAATAAGCAATGATGAGACAAAGAAATATGATCCCTAAGAATAGATTCCATTACCAAGTCCAATTGGGGCAATTCACCTTTATTCCTTCTTATCTATATCCTTATTAATGCTATCTTCCACCTTAAGATCAGTAGGTCTTTAGATAAGACGAAATGTAGGCTTTTGAATAGTTCTGAAAAGAAGGATATAAGGATTCAAAGTTTCAAATCTAAGTAGAAGTCTTTAATTGAGTGTTGGACAACTTTTTATTTTGAGTACATTTCAATTGAATATCTCTTCCGCATTTTCCTTTTTCTTTTCTTTTTCTCAACTTTTCTTCTCTTTTTCCTGATAATACTCTTTTTCTTTGTACTTTTGATGTTTGTCTTCTTTAAACTTTTTCTACCATCTCTATTCATTTTTTAAAATAGGTAATGGGTATGCTTACTGGGGTTTCTTTGGGTTAGGTAAATAAGGTTTTAAAAAGAAAAGTCTTACCAAGAGGCTCAAAGGGTATAACTAGTGGTATAGTATTTGGGTAGACTTTATGTCTCTAAGCTAAAATAAGGATGACCTATATAATTTCCTAGGTTTCTTAAATCCTATTTGATTTAATAAATGTTCAAAAAAGAAAGTTAGTACTCATTTTTTTATTCTTGAAAATTTGACCAAAACAAAGAACATTGGGATCGTCAAAGTAATGTCTACTTAAGAAATGATGGAATTACATATATCCCTTTGAAAGATGATAGTCTCTAATACTCACATGGTATATAGGTCTACACTAATTTCCTCAAGGTCTCTAAGTCATAACCATCTATGAGTCTAGAGTTATGCACTATGTTCAAGTGTGTTCTAAGATTTAACTTCATAAAACACTTTAGAACATAAATAAAATGCAAAATTAACCATATGCATTTCTATTAAGAAGTTAAAGTAAGGGAAATGCTCAGCTTCATACAATTCAATTATCATCATAATAAAAGAAGTTTAACCTTCAAAAATTTTGAAAACTTAGAAAATTTGAATTTTTTTGAAAAAAAATATAAAGAAAACTAGACATCTCATGTATGTCTACACTCCTCAACCTAAAAGAAAAATTGTCCTCAAATTTTGGAAACATATGATCATAAAAGATGAATGGGTAATGTAGAACAATGAGACTCTAAAATCCTGGGTTGCCTCCCAATGAGCGCTAAGTTTAACTTCTTCAACTTGACATACTATACAATGATGATGATGATGAATGCAACTCATATAATATATGCAGGTATTATGGGACATGCTAAGGTGGTTCTTGATAAACAAGTTCCTCAAGTAATGTTTCTTCCACCTCAATATTTATCAAATCTAGGAAGGGTTTCAATCTTTGTCCATTAACTTTAGAGATCTATCCACCCTTTTCTATCTCAACAGCCCCATAAGGATATACAATACATACTGTGTAAGGTCCAACCTGTCAAGATTTAAGTTTTCCTAGAAATAGACATAGTTTAGAATTGTACAAAAGGACACTTTGTCTAGGTGTGAAGGGCTTCCTTAAGATGTGTTTATCATGATTATTTTTCATCAGGTCTTTGTATCTCTTTGTCGACTCCTATGCATCTTTCCTATCTCTTCCAAGTCATTAAGTTGGAGTTTTCTATGGGTTACAACAGTATCTAAGTCATAATTGAGCTTTTTGATTGCCCAATATGTTCTACGTTCTAGTTCAACTAGTAGGTGGTAGGCCTTTCCATAGACCAAGCGGTAAGGTGATGTGCCTATAGGAGGTTTAAATATTGTACTATAGGCCCATAAAGGGTTACTAAGCCTCAAAGACAAGTCTTTCTTATTTGGATTGACTGTCTTTATTAAAATATGCTTTATTTCTCTATTAGACACTTCTACCTATCCACTAGTCTAAGGATGATAAGGGGTAGCAATTTTATGAGTAACACCATATTTCTTCATTAAATTCATAAATACCTTCTTGCAAAAAAATTTACCCCCATATCTAGTTATGGCCCTAGGTGTACCAAAATGTGTAAATATATTTTCCTTTAAGAACTTGAATACCACCTTAGGGTCATTAGTTTTACATGGTGTTGCTTCTACCCATGTTGACACACAATCCACCCCCACAAGGATGTACAAAGAACTAAAGACATGAAAAAAATCCCATAAAATTAATGCCCCAAACATCAAAGGGTGCAATTATTAAAATGGGGTTTAAGGGCATCATATTGCTTTTTCCTATACTCTCAAATTATTGACACCTATCACATGTTAAGAAATAAACATTTGAATCCCTGAAAATGGTGGTCCAATAGCAGCCACATTGTAAAATCTTTGTAGCTATCTTTTTAGAACTATAATGGCCCGCTCATGCATGATCATGATAAAAGAAAATGATTTTATGATGTTCATTATCTAGTATACATCTCCTAATGACTTGATCAGGATAGTACTTGATCAAGTACGATCATGGCAAACAAAGTATTTGACCTCGATAATAAACCTTTTTCTATCTTGTTTAGACCAATGATTAGGCATTTGACATATGACAAGATAACTGACTATATCAACATACCAAGGTAATTGGGTAATGTGCAACAATTGTTCATCTAGAAAATTCTTTGTTATAGGCACATTTTTACTAGTAGACTCCACAACTAGCCTGGATAAGTAGTTAGCTACAATATTTTGGAATCCTTCTTATCTTGAATTTCTAAAAAAAATCCTATAGAAATAGTATCCATTGGATCATCCTAAGTTTTGCATCTTTCTTTGAAAGAAGATATTTAAGTATTGCATGATCTGGTGTATTATGACCTTAAAGCCTAGCAAGTAAGATCTAAACTTATCCAATGCAAATACAACTGCCAATAACTCTTTTTCTATAGTTGAATAATTGAGTTGGGCATTGTTGAGTGTCTTGCTAGCATAATATATGACATGGAGAAGTTTATTAATATGCTACCCCAACATTGCCCCAATTGCATAGTCTGAGGTGTCACACATTATTTCAATTGGAGCATTCTAGTTTGGTGGTCAAATAATAGGCGTAGAAGTTAACTTAGCCTTTAGGCACTCAAATTCTCTAATGCAATTTTCATCAAAGCCAAAAGATGCTTCTTTCTTAAGTAAATTACATAGGAGCTTAGCTATTTTATTAAAGTCCTCAACGAATCTTCTATAAAAACCATCATGGCCTAAAAATGAGAGCATTTCCTTCACTTTCCTTGGAGGAGGAAGGTTAGAGATTAAATCCACTTTGACTTTATACACTTCTACACTACTATGTGAAATAGTGGGTTCTAAAACAATGCCATTTTGATGCATAAAATGATATTTTCCTAATTTAACACTAAATTCTTTTCTTCAAACCTAGCAAGGGCAAGTTTTAAATGGTGCAGGCATTTATTAAATGAAGAACCAAACACTAAGAAATCATCCATAAATACCTCTAAAAATCTCTCTACCATATCTAAAAATATGCTCAACATACATATTTAAAAAATAGCTAAAGCATTACAAAGTCCAAAAGGCATATGACAGTAGGCAAAAGGTTCCAAAAGGGCAGGTGAAGATGGTCTTTTCCTGACCCTAATGTGCTATAGGGTTTTTGTTATAGTCAAAATAACCATCAAGAAACCATTAGTGCTTATATTTGGCTAACCTTTCTAGCATTTGGTCTATGAATAGTCAAGAAAAGTGGTCTTTCCTCATGACCGGGTTTAATTTTTGATAACCTATACAAACTCTCCACCTGGTGGTCATGCGAGTGGGAACTAATTCATTGTCCTTGTTTTGGATTACCATGACTCCAGACTTCTTGGGGACAACCTGAACTAGACTGACCCGAGTGCTGCCGAAATAGAGTATATAACACCAACATCTAAAAGTTAAGCACTTCATCTCTTAATACTCTTTCATATTAGGGATTAATCTCCTTTGTATCTTCTTAGATGATTTAGCATTTTCTTTTAGGTGAATTTTATGCATGCACAAAGTAAAAATTTCCCTTAATATCTACTATGGTCCACCCATAAGTTGTATTATGTTCTCTAAGAATGTCAAGAAGCTTACCCTCTTATTCCTTATCTAGATCTGAGGCATGATGACAAGCAAGGTTTTGTTTGGTCCTAAGTAAGAGTATTTTAGATTTTCAGGTAATGGCTTAAGGACCAAAGTTGGTGTTTTTTCTATAGAAGGTATAGGGACAGAATTTAATGGAGGAAGTACTTCCCCATGAGGGCCCCATTTAGAGGTATCCATTATGGGTGCACCATCTAAAAGATTATTTAGCTCTTCAATGGACTTGTCTATATCAAAGTTATAGTTGATGCTACTCCTAACTCTAAATGATGCATAGTTAAACCCTACATGGTTTGTTAATGATGTTTCATAATCTTTATTAATGTGTAGGGTGGTAGCTTTTAGACCTAGATCTAGGTAGCTTCTCCTTTGATCTAGGCTTGACTACTACTTACCAGTTAGGTTTTACTCTAAAGTGGTTAATACAATTCTCATGTAAGGAGGCATTTAGACCTCAACAAACGTCATTGGAAGACTTGGCAAAATCACTTGATTTTTGGATACCCACTATAACTACGATGCTTAGAAGCCACTAGAGTGACAATAGATATCCTCCTTCTAAAAGGGTCCTATGAGCTAGATATCCTAAGTCTCTTGCTACTTGATTTTAAATTAATCTTTAAGGGTTGGGATCGTGAACATATAAGGAATTGATTCAATTTTTTAGATTGGTCAAGGATATAATGATAAATTCTAGTACTTATCTTATGAAGGTTCCTACAAAGCCCTTACTATCAATGTGAACATTGGTCATAAAGTAATTAAACATGCAACGCGATCATGAGGAAACTAATGTCTACTCATATGCTATCTAACAAAGGGACCTCACCCTAATAGATGAGATACTATAACTAGAGAGCCTATGCCTTAGTTATAGTTGAGTTCAAGCTAACCATTGTTAAATACATGCAAATTAATGCAACAATATTAAATAAGATGCAACAAGTTAACATGAATGACCCTAAACCATATGGATTAGACTACCATTGTAATGAAAATTACACCAAATGCAATTATACTAGGAAAATAAAAGAGAGTGAGGGAAACTTATAGTAGGGTTTCTGATGAAGATCAAGTGTGGGCCACCATATCCCACATTTGGCTTGTATTACTACAACCTATTTAAAATGAATAATTGAATTTTAAATTACAATGGGACCTCACTATATGTTCTCCCAAAAAATAGAAGGCCCAAACCGAGGAAAGTAAGGAAATCCTAATTAAGTTAATGAAGCTTTGGCCCATAGGTTTGCCACCTCTCCTTTTACCAAATTCCCCTAGCACAAAAACAAAGAAATATATCATTTTTTTTTAAATTATCAAAATATGCGAGAATGATAAAAAAATCCTAATCTAATACAACCTAAAACTATGACTAGAAATAAACAACCTAAATAAACATCCAACTACAAAGCCATTGTGATTTCTTAGCAACAGTGCCAAAAATTTGTTGTAACTTTAAAATTACTCACAAGTGCACAAAACAATTGTAGTAGATGTACACGAATGAGGTTGACCCCACGAGGAATCTCACAGATTTTCAATCAATTGAATCTTATTTAAATTGCTTATATTTAGCCAAAGAGAGATTGATTTGATTAACTAGGAATGGGAATAATAAGGAATTGAAAACATGCATGAAATTAGAAACTAAGGAAACATTTAAAAAAATAAAACAAGCTAAACTTAGAAACTTTATAAAAATAAAATTTTCTAAAACTCAAACTTTGAAATTAATCTAAGAGGCAAAGCAATTAAGTAATGAAATATAAACTAGAATGAAACAAATGGACAATCAACTAAATAAGGAAAACCAACTCAAGTACCATGTGGATGACCCATGGAGTTGTGCATATGGTTCATGGGATAACAACTAACACTAATGCATGAACTGTAAGCTGGTACACATGAAATCAAATTAATGCATTAACTAAATAAACTAAAAAGCTAAATGGGTTCCTAAGAAACTAACCAATTAAAGTGCATGGTTCTATGAAAATTTCACATGAAACTTGAATTGAAAACTACACTAGAATGATGCATGTAACACTTAATGGAATTGAATATGGAATTAAGCATGATGCACACTGTTCTAGGAGCATAACAATCAAACTTAATAGAACTTTATTGCTAGAATCAAACAAGGAAGTTTCTCATCAAATAAATGGATTCATTGAAGTGAGATTTACAGAGGAAAGTTGGGCATGTACATGAACATAAAGATGTCACTTTTCATAAACAATTAATCAATGCAAATCAATCCTTAAACCTTCTTCAATACCATCCAATGATCATAATATAATTTAAGATATCATGCATGTGAAACCAAGGACGAAAATTAAGAGAATAAAAGAATAAAGATGGGGATGAAATCAATATGAAATAGATCTAGATCTAAGTAAGAAATAAGGAGAGTGATGAAAGGGAAACAAGATTGGTTCAAGGCTACTTTTCTCTTGGTTGTCACTACAAGAGAGAAGAGGCCTTGGATAAAGGAAATATAATCAAGAAAATGAAGTAACTTGAATGAAAATCTCAAAGGAAAAGCAAGTGAAGAAAGATGTTCCTAGAATAAAGAAGCAAAAAAAGCAACAAGAGAAGAAAAGTAGCATGAAAAGCAACCTTGAATTAAAGTGCAAAAAAAAAGGAAAGAGTGCTGAATGTGGAGGCATGGAGCACAAGTGGAGTAGCCATGGTAGAATGTGTTGAAACCTTATGAAAACAAGTAAGAACGAGGGGCCACGTTTTTAGAAAAAGAGGCATCTCCACCTTTTATCCCCCATATGTGGAACTCCCTTGGTCTTTATATAAAGTTTTAGGCTTCTACTTTGATATGATCTTATCCTAAGAAGAGGGGAAAGAAAAGAATTTGAACTAGAACTCTAGGATAGGAAAGTGATAAAATTAGAAGTTGAGTGAGAAAGGAGATTAGGTGGAATGAGGTCAGAAGGATGGAATTAGAAGGGAGGAGGTGCCACTTTTCAAGGAAGGTGACGTGGAAGTCCTTCCCTTACAGGATGTATCACATAGAGGGGTGGACAAATCACATAGACGGGTGGACAAAGATATGAAATATGGAGGAAAACGTGGGATAGATAAGGAAAATCAAGATGGTTTCTCTCTTGATTGCTCAACATATACATGCATATCTTACCAGGTACTAATCTCCATCAAATCCTTCTAATTATCCCTTGAAAATCATATTTTTAGCACAAATAATTGCCTAAAAATCTTCCTCCATTCATGTGACTCCATGTGGTTTGGCTAAGATGACTATATGGCTGACTTTGATGATTCCTTGCTTGATGGCTTGAGTAGCTTAGTCCCTTGGGTTCAAGGCTTGCATGGCTTGTATGGCTAAGGTAGTTTATAATACTCCAATTATCATGCAAAGGCCCTTTCTAGTCACCTTTACTCTTCCAATTGCTTTCTTTGCTTGCCCTAGGATGACTTTGATCCTTGATTGAACTTCTAAATTATGAAATTTGAGTCCTAGCTCTTTGATTTGATCTTAATCCTCAATTCTCATTTTGATTGATCTTGGCCATTGGATCATCATCTCAATAGCTACAAAAGTTTTAAAATCCTATTTAAATCCCAAAAAAATTATGACAATTTAGATACTTACTTTGGATTAGCTCCTGAACTTGTAAAATATGAACTTTTGAATCATAACATCATAAATGCATGTGTTATGAATTTTTGCAAAACCCAAGGATAATACCTTATATTTTATAACATGTGGACTACTAATTTGGTACTTTTGATACAAAATTTGACACCTATCAATAAATATCTTAGATGCCCTATAATCTCATCAATTATTGGGAACATAGATTTGATAGTGCACTCCTTGATTTAAGGTCTAGTGTGAACCTATTACCATATTTGGTCTATGAGCAACTAGGTTTAGGCAAGCTAAAAACTACCTCTACCACCCTCAACTATTAGACTAATCTATAAAGATTCCTAGATACCAGTACATAAATTTCCCCTTCCAGTTGACTTTTTGGTCCTAGACACCACCTGTATCCAATCCAGATAAAGACATTCCTATCATTTTGGGCTGACCACTCCAGGCCACATCTAATGCCATCATACTATCCGAGTGGTGTCATGAAACTATCTTTTAGAAATATAAGGCTATAGTTCAATATTTTCAATGCAATTCAACAGTGGACTCTATAGAATCTTTTACCATTAATATAATAGAAAGTCTACTTCATGATACCTTCCAATCATCCTTCGATTTTGATCCACTTTTGGATCTAGCTTGTCCCATGTAAGAAGTGAACCCATTACTTGAAGCTATAGCAATAGTATACACTCTCAAATGGAAACAAAAAGTAGAGACCTTGATACCACCTTCCACTACTCAGGACCCATATACACTCTCAAATGGAAACAAAAAGTAGAGACCTTGATACCACCTTCCACTACTCAGGACCCATATACACTCTCAAATGGAAACAAAAAGTAGAGACCTTGATACCACCTTCCACTACTCAGGACCCACTTTAGACATAAACGCTTGTGAGAAAGTTTAAAGTACGTATTTTTAAGTCTTTTTGAAATCTTGCTTCTTATCATAACCACAGATTTTGATCAAGAGCAGGAAGGTAAGATGCTTAATGTTCTCCAAAGATATAAGATAGTAATAAGGTGGTCCATCGAACATAAAGGAAATTAGCCCAGCCATTTGCATGCAATGAATTCATTTAGAAGAGAATGCTAAAACTTTTTGAGAATTAGAATAGCTGTAAACCCTTATATGAAGGAGGTCATTAAGGGAGAGGTATAAAATTTGTTAAATATAGGTATCATCTACACAATTTTCAATAGTTTTCTGGTTTGGTTAGCCCTATTTAGGTTGTCTTAAAGAAATCTGCAGTCACAGTAGTTTGCAATGAGGACAATAAGTTAGTCCCTGCTTGAATGACCATTGATTGGAGAGTCTGTATTGACTACCAAAAACTAAACTCTGTCATGAGGAAAGATCGCTTTCATCTTCCATAGACCAAATGTTGTAAAGGTTGGCCAATCATGAGTACTACTATTTCCTTGATGGTTACTTTGGTTACAACCTAATTACTTTAAATGTTTTATGATTAGTATATAATTAGATATGGTGGAGAGATTCCTTGAGGTGTTTATAGATGATTTATTGGTGTTTGAGTTTAATTTTGATGAGTGCTTGGCCTACCTAGCTCTAGTGTTAGGGAGGTGTTTGGGACTTAATTGGGAGAAATGTCATTTCATGGTGAAAAGTGGCATATTACTAGGGCCATATAATTTCACAAAATGACATAGAGGTTGGCAAGGACAAAGTGGACATCATATCTAATCTTTCACCTCCTAGGATGATGAAGGAGACACTTCTTCTTAGTCCATGCTAGATTCTATAGACAATTCATCAAAGATTTTACTGAAATTTCTAGGCCGCTCTACAATGTGCTGGCAAAGGAGGTGATTTTTAACTTTGATGAAGACTACATCAAGGCCTTTGAATGTTCTAAGGCGGATCTCAGCTTTGCACCTATCTTGCAACCATTGGATTGGTGGGCCAATTTGAGATCATGTGCATGCTTTGGACCATGTAATTAGAGCTATTTTGGGGTAGCGAATTGCTAATTTTTCCCATGTGATTTATTATACTAGTAAGACTCTAAATGACATCCAACTCAATTAATCCACTATGGAGAAAGGGTTTTTGGCTATAGTTTTCTCCTTGGATAAGTTTAATTCCTATCTCTTAGAGTCTAAAGTGATAATCTATTTAGATCACATGGCATTGAAGTACCTTCTTTTGAATAAGGACGCTAAGCTAAGGCTCATCGGATAAATTATTTTGCTTTAGAAATTTGATATACAAATTCGGGACAAGAAAGGTGACTAGAATGTAGTAGCAAATCACTTATCTAGACTGATAGTTGAATCTTCTAGTGAACCCTACCCATTAAAGAAACTTTTCCAAATGAGCAACTTTATAGGTTTCCTAATTACATTGTTATGCTAACATTGTCAACTATTTTATGACTAATAAACTCTTAGCACATTGGTCAAAACAAAAAATCTCTAATTTTCTAGCCAAGGTTAAGTACTTTATATGGGACGATCTATAATTGTTCAAGTACTATCCTAATCAAGTCATAAGGAGATGTCCACCTGATAATGAACACAATAAAATCATCTTCTTTTTGTTATGACTATGCTTGTGGGGGCCATTACAATTTAAAGAAGACAGTTGCAAATATTTTACAGTATGACTTTTGCTTCTCCACGATTTATAATGATGATTACATGTATTATAAAGCATGTGATTGTTTCTAGAAATTAGGGAACATTAGCAAACGGGACATAATGCCACTAAAGCCAATCTTGATCATCAAAACATTTGATGTTTTGGGCATTGATTGCATGGTTCCCTTCCTTAACTCTTTCAAAAATTTATACACCATAGTGGGAGTGGACTATGTGTCCAAATGGATAGAGGCGATATTGTGTAAAACCAATGACCACAAGGTGGTGGTCCAATTTTTGAGAGATAATACCTTTTAATGCTTATACACTCTATGCACTATTATCAGCAATGGAGGTACACATTTTTGCAACCGAGTATTTGAGTCCCTTATGAAGAAATATGGAATTACCCACAAAGTTGCAATACCCTACCATTTGTAGACTAACAAGCAAGTTGAGGTATCCAAAAGGAAAATTAAGTGCATACTAAAGAAAATGGTGAATTCCTATAGAAAATATTAGTCTCTTAAAGTAACTGATGTGTTATGAGCTTATAGAACAATCTATAAGACCCCTATTGGTATTTCTTCATATTGTCTAATTTTTTGAAAGGCTTATCATTTACCTGTTGAGCTCAAACATAAGGTATATTGGACAATCAAATAGCTCAATTTCATTAATGACAAAGCTGAAACCTACAAGAAGTTCCAACTTCAAGAGTTGAAAGAGCTTAGAAGAGACACATATGATAGTGTCAAACGGTACAAGGATCATATGAAGATGATTCATGACAAAAACCATCCTACTCAAAATTCCCATCCAATATCTTGTCATGAAAGTTATGCTTTTGATGGATTGACCTATATACATTAAAAATAATCTATCCTCATGGTGTCATTAAGATTGAGAAAGGTGGCAAACTTTCCTAAGTTAATGGCCAACAATTGAAACCATATTTTGAGTGAGAAACCTTGATGAGGCGGAGAAACTCTTGCTAGAGGAGCCTATTTATCAGAACTAAATCCACAGTAGGTCATTTGTATCATAGTATAAAAAAGAGTTGTACTGGTTTACATTTGCATCCACTACTACAAAGGAGGCTTTTAAAGTCGGAATAAATAAGTTGTTATTTTGACAATTGACTTTGTAAATATTTTACAAGTCGTTTAGAAAAAAATGACTTTAAAAGTAAAGACTTAAGAAGTCATTTTTTATTGAAGTTGTTTATGACTAAATGACTTCAAAAGTGGTTTATGAGTTTTTTTTTTTTAGCGGCAAAGGACTTTTAAAGTTGTTTATGACTAAAGGACTGCAAAAGTGTATATATTTAAAGACATCTACAAATAAATGACTTTAAAGTTATACACTTTTGAAGTCATTTGAGACAAACAATTTTAAAATTATACACTTTAGTTGATGTAAAGAGGGGATTTTATGTAGGAATGAACTTTTGAAGCCATTTACTCCTAAATGACTTGCAGTTTCTTGAATGATGCAACTAGTCTCTTTGAGGGTGAGGGTACACTTGATCAATTCCTCTACCCCAGCATCATTTGTGGAGTGGTGGAGCCATGGCCAATAGAGAGGCGTGCTAATGATATTTTACTAGGCTTCTTCTATTGCACTAAGGAGTAGGCCTTAATGATTCCCTATAATAGCAGGTAGGTTTTAATTTTTTTTATTTTCTTGCTAACCTATTCTATACTTACGGATTGTCAAATTTAATTACAATTCATATGACTATCTATATAGGGCTCATTAGATGTTGCTGTTTTCGATGTGCACAGTGGGCATGCTTTCTTTTTTTTATTCTTGTGGATAGCACATATGTCCCACCCACATAAAAATTATAAATAACTAAGTTTTATTCTTTTCATATGTTATGTATGGATAAATAATTTGTTATTCATCTATAATGCATTTAAAATTTAAATTTGTAGAGTATGGTACAAATGGTTAATATGACCGAGACTATACAACCACCGAAACTTTCTTAGATAAATGTTAAGGTATAAAAAATAGTTAATTACTCTATGTTACTACTTATTAAACCTATAATATTACAAATGATATTTATGGATTCTTTTTATTATCCTTATTGCATAGTGCCCTAGACAATAGTCTGAGTGGGAGTGCAAGTATTATATGTTGAGATACATGAGGACCCTGATACTCAATAATATTGTTATCTCCCAATTAAGAAAGGTAAGACACTTTTTACTTTTCATAATCTTATATTTTTTTCACAATTTTTTATGGATCTAGCCAAATGAATGTGACCTAAATTATATATTTGTATTTTAAGCTACTGTGCTTTCTGATTGGGTAAATAAGAAGAGTTACTCTAAAGTAAACCTCAATAAAATATGAAGTGAATGAGATGAGTATGTACTGAGTTTCAATTAGAACACTTGGAGTAACTACATGTGTAAAATACACAAAAAAAGTATTTTTTTCATTCACTTGTATGTGTTCTTTTATTTTTCATTATTTTCTTTGAATATATATATATATATATATATATATATAAGAGATGAATAAGTACAGAGTGTGGGAGTAAATAAGTAGGATAAAGTGAATTTGGAGCTTGTAGTGATTACATGTGTAGTGGTTACTTTTATGAAGCATTTTCAAGATAGATGTGAATAAAAAAATGATAAATTTGGATGCTTTATATCCAAATGTGCAAGTGAACATGGATGTTGTAGTGAATGCATGTGTTGTGATTTCTCTTATGGAGTACTTTCAAGATAAATGTGAATGAATAACAATGAATTTGAATGTTTTGTACTCAATGTGGAAGTGGAATGTTTGTTTGTTTTTCATGTGTATATAAAAATTGTAAGAAATGTGTTATATGAAACAGGTGTTAGTGATATTGAATTTATGCATTAGGTATTATATATAAGAGGTGGCAGTGATATTGAATATATACAGGAGGTGTTAAATGTAATAGGTGGTAGCGGTATTGAATGTATACATGAGGTGTTATATGTATACATGTGGTAGTGATATTGAATGTATACAAGAGGTGTTATATGTAAACACGTAGTAGTGATATTGAATGTATACGAGTGTTATATGTAATAGGTGGTAGTGATATTGAATATATAGAGGAGGTGTTATATGTATACATGTGGTAGTGATCGAAATGTGAAAAATGTAAAAAAAAGAAAAGAAAAGAAAAAGGAAAAAGTACTCTTAAAGTCGTTTACCCTAAACAACTTCAAAAGTTTCTATTTTTGAAGTCATCTAGGGTTAAACAACTTTAAAAATACCAAGTTTTAAAGTTGTTTAGGGTTAAATGACTTCAAAAGTAATGGAACTTTTAAAGTTGTTTAGACTAAATGACTTAAAAAATGACTGAATTTTGAAGTTGCTTAGGCATAAACGACTTGAAAAGTAAATGACTTTTGAAGTAGTTTATCCCTAAATGAATTCAAAAGATGCGAACTTTTGAAGTTGCTTAGTTCTAATAATGGAACTTATGAAATCATTTAGTGGTAAACAACTTCAAAAGTTTGACACTTTTAAAGTTGTTTATTTTACCTAAACGACTTTAAAATACATAGACTTTCAAAGTTGGCTCGGTAGAAGTCATTTTTAAAGCGACTTCTATTAGCCTTTTTTACCGACTTTAAAAGTTTCCTATGTAGTAGTGATCTTTCTTTCTTATGACTACATCATAGATCATTATACCATCACTAAAGTGTTGGTACTATCCTTTTAACCATGTCTTTGCTTAATTATTTCATTTGTCCATGCTTTCATTTTAAAACAAGGAAGACAATGTTTAATTTAATTCTAAGCATAGATTATTTCAAATTTGATGTGTCTAAGCTTTTTTTAGTCTTGTCCTTGTGTCTTCTTTGAATTTTTCCTTTATTTTTTTTTAAAATTGAAAATTTTGAAAAGTTCATTTACAAGGATGAGAATTGAGATTTCTTGACTATTCAGTATATTTATTAACTTTAGCTTATAAATAGATTTGTATACAATTAGTTCACTATTTTATCCCTTTTCTCAAAGTATTCAATGAAAAACTAAAATCAAAATAATTATTACACAACAGCCATATATATATATATATATATTCATTAAGTGTTCGCATATTATTTTCTCTTTTATTTACAATTATATAGACCATTTCAAAAAACAAAAAAATTAGATATCCTTTTGTTAAACGTGGGCCATGCCTAGACATGGTCCCACAGTTCGATGTCAATTGGCTCAGGCATCACGTTAGGATTTCTCATTGGATGAGATTATCTAGGCAGGAGATTCTTTTGAAATCATCTTTAATTACAGTGATCCTTTATTTTTGAACAATGATTACAGCGATCATATTAGTAGCAATCATGCTTGAGCTTTAGCTTTTGATGCCATTTTGGGGCTAGGCTGTGCGACATATCAGTTGCTGATAAGCTGATGAACTGTGTCCTCACGAGCTGTATAACATTCAAGGACATGGCATTTTGTAGTTTCTTCTTCGGTTGTCTCTTTCATTCATTCTCTTTTCAACAACAAATTCGCCCTTAATTTGATTAAGACTATAGAAAGAAAAGAAGAAGAGCAACATAATGGCACATGTCTGAGGCCACCAATATAGACATGTTTACCTGTTAGACATAAGGAAGACCAGGCAGGGGTCATCCCTGAAATGATATGCAATGGATAGCTTTCTGGCAATATGGCAGGAGTCAGTCACAATTGAAACATAAGCCGTTCCTAGTAGTCTCTCTGCTACTCAAAGCCACGGTCCCATGAAACTGTGCATTTGGATATGTGACCAACTTTGCACTAGGATGCCCTTTCTCCGACTTAATAGACTATGTAAAGAACAACCTAGTTCTCCGAGGACTCTCCTCGGATTACTGGGTCCAATTTGTCTCCCATTAGAAATTTGTTTACTATTGAGTGGACTCTCCGTTCTCCATCGATATATTTTTAACTGATTCACTTTTTAATGAAATGAGAAAATATTAAAGCTTCGCAAACTCTTTTTGGCAATTATGGGAATTAGCAACGCTGCATTGAAGAATTTGCAATCTTTAATTGTCTCCCTCGTACCAGGTCATGTGGACTAGTGCATTTCCGTGGGACTGCCACACTGTGGTCCATTTTCTCAGGATACTTTATCCACCTAAAGAGAAAATACAAGCCCTGCCCCTCTTTCTCACTTGTCATCCCAAAGTACTTAGCGGAGTAGTCATTTAAAACGAGAAGGCTTGCCAAAAAATCTTAGGTGGCATTTAGAAAAAATTTCTAATCTTCCCTCTCTCTCTCTCTCTCTCCAGAATTTCTTCCGCAAGTAATAGTATGCATTGAAGAAGAATGAGATACGTCTCTCTGTCTCTAAATTCAGAGGAACCTAAACTTAGGGTCCTTTTCAGACATTCTCGTTTATTTGGCTCTCTTTGAAATAACAACGTAAAACCAATGTCTTTAGTACCTTGGGAAGATTATATCCATCTCTAAGCCATTTATGTTGTTTGTAGTTTGTAGAAGGTGCAAGTCGCTTTTAAGTATGGGTTGGGCTCATAGAATGAGAATGACTAAAGGGGTTAGATGGTGAAAGGTGTGTCCCTTTGCATCTCAACCATATGTGGCAGACAAGGGACCAGCACAAGTTGACCTACGATGTTGATACGTCACTTATTGGAAGCTGATGTGTCGCCACTTCGGCGTATCTTTGGCCTTTGATCATCTATCCACAAGCCGATTTTTACTGCATCGTGTATGCTGCGACCCGAAGTCCATGTTTCTAGCATAGCGACTTCTTGATCAATAATCTGTATAGGCAACTCAACAGAGCCCTACCTTGATGATCTATGGCTTGATGTTCGCTAATTTTCCTGGATGATGCTAACTATGTGATTGTTGGTTATGACCATAACGACGGGTATGATGCATGCGGCCTATTTGATTCCATGAACCAAGGTGCTCTAACGACTAATATTCTGAAATGAAAAATGAAATTACGGAAGATGTAAAACTTTAACCAAACAGAGATGCCTGGGGTGTTACCCATGCATAATACGTGTCAGAAGAAGAATGGTTTGGATCACCAACCATCTTGGCCCGACGTGTACTCTAGCTAGCACATACCATTTGAATATAATACGCACAAACAAATACCTAGCTACCTGTCTGGCTATTTTGACATATATATATATATATATATATATATAGAGAGAGAGAGAGAGAGAGAGAGAGAGAGAGAGAGAGAGAGAGAGAGAGAGAGAAACTTTTGATTGAATGATTGAAATCCCTTAGATCAGCATGTTTTGTTTCCTTTATACGGATTTCCTTGCTAGACTTAGCACCATAATCTCCATTTACTTTTTGTACCTTATCGTGATTCTCTGGTAAGCTGTCTTTCTTTCCGTTCTTGCGCATCTATGTTGTTTCCATCTCCTTATCTTTGCTTCGTCTTTAAGGTCACAAGTTTTCCCAGAAACAGTGTTCAAAATTTTCAGTTTGTGATTATAATACAATAACGTCGATATGGATAGTTAATGATATAGTTAAAATGATATTAGTTTATACTAAAATATTCAAAGTAACATAAAAATTGCAATATAGAATATGTAAATTTAGTATTAAAACTGTAATTAGATAATTATGTTGCAGAAAAATTAGAATATCGGTATATTTAAACAAAAAAGGAAAATAAGTACCTTAAAGGCTTAAACCCTACAAAATCTATTGCATTAAAAAAAAAAGAAGTAAGATCTTACACAATAAGTTAACTAGCCATCGATCAAACAAGTATGCTCTTGAGTATTTTTCATGATACCCATTTTTTAACATTATTGAATTGACATAATTAAGAGCAAGAGTCTAAAATTGTTAGCCCAAGGCTTTTTCAATTTTGACGATAATAAAACCTTTATACTATTGATCTAACCATATTTGTGTGTGCATGTGTATACGTAAAGATCTCAATTCATATCCTAGAAACAATGGTTAGAGCTTTGTTTTAAACTCATCTGAATTTTACAAAGAGAATTTACATATGATCAAGGACTTCCAACTGCTCAGTTCATATCTCAACTGGTGGGCATTCAAGAAATAGAAAAAGTAATGAAGTTCAAAGCACATCCATTTGGTTAAGAGCCAGTTCAATCAATCAATCGAAACTCTTACACAACATACGAAATGGTTTGGGTACTATTAGTTGGTTAATGGTCTTCTTTTAACCGATTATTATATCTTACTTAGAAGAAACCAACTCGAGCAAATTCCTAATTAATCAATGATAGATCCAACTAATTGCTTAAAGTGTGAAAAGTTACTTAGAAATCATTGATATCATCAATTGGTCAAAATTTGAAGATGAAGAACTTCACTTGGAATGACATTAATACACAGGGGGCTTTTAAAGTTGGTTAAAAGTGATAATAGAAGTAGCTCCACTAAGCTAACTTGGAAAGTTAGCAACTTTTAAAGTTATTTACATAAATGACTTTAAAAGTTTTTAAAGTTGTTTTTATGCAAGTGACTTCAAAAGTTTATCAAGATGTGGTTCTTTCGAAGTGGTTTATAAGAAAATGACTTCTAAAGTCACCATCTTTAGAAGTCATTTTTTTGTAAGTGACTTGAAAATTCATGAAGATGTGGTTCTTTTAAAGTCGCTCATATGAAAATGACTTCTAAAGTCACAAACTTTAGAAGTCATTTTCATATAAGCGACTTTAAAATCACCAAAATTTGATTGACTTTTGAAGTAGTTTACAAAAAAATAACTTCTAAAGTTGGTGACTTTAGAAGTCGTTTTCTTATAAGCGACTTCAAAAGAACCACATCTTCATGAATTTTTAAGTCACTTACAAAAAAATGACTTCTAAAGATGGTGACTTTAGAAGTTGTTTTCTTATAAGCCACTTCAAAAGAACCACTTCTTCATGAATTTTCAAGTCGCTTACAAAAAAAACGACTTCTAAAGATGGTGACTTTAGAAGTCGTTTTCTTATAAGCCACTTCGAAAGAACCACATCTTGATGAACTGTTGAAGTCGCTTACATAAAAATGACTTCTAAAGTTGGTGACTTATAACCCTCTCTCATAAAAGTCATATTCAACCACCACATAATCACTTCATGTTCAAGCTCCAAATTCACTTTATATATACTCATTTATTCCCACACTCCAAATTTTCACTCATTCATTTCTTAATATATATATATATATATATTTCAAAGAAAATAGTAAAATCTAAAGGAATACTGTAACACCCCAGATTTTTAAGACACATTTTATTTTTATTTTTTATAAGAGCATTTGGGATCCCATGAGAAAAGATTTATTTAACATTTTACTAAACCTATCTTAAAAACTCCGGGTGTTAGTTTTCCTTTCTCAAAATGACGTACATGTAATTTAAACATAAATAAATAATCCGCGTATAAATCAACGTCAAATAAATAGGCGCCTTTATTTTAATTCAAATAAATGTCCAAAACACAATAATAATATGGCCGAGGGTCTATCCATCATAACATCCTATATAAATGTCCAACATATGTCCAAACATCTAAATCACATCCAAATATAAAGTATGCAATCCATAATAAAATCCAAATGATAATCCTGTTTAATAACTGACATCACTGTCTAACACTATAGAAAAATGGCCTTCAGTAGCTCTCACGGCTTCTCAACAGCCGTGCCTTTCCTATTATCGCCCTCGAGATCTAAGGCATTGCAAAACAAAGCAATGCCTCAGCAAGCTATCGTTTGTGTAGGTACATAGACAATTAATATAATAAATGAAAGAAATAATAAACAACTCTGATGAAAAGTCTAACATTTATGAAAATAATGATATCATAATGCCATGTTCAAATAAATGCCAATTTATTCCATATGCTAAAACATGCAATTCACGGAGTTAAAACATGACATGAATCAATAAAATGGAGCATACAACAAGAATAAGGGCACCCTAAGGTAATGGGTCCTACCACATCGCACTAACATCCCTGATCAGGAGTACACGTAGTCAACCTCTGAGTGTCGTCACACCCAGGCATACCATCCATAACCATGCTCATCATACATGCACACATAATAAGAATATGGGCCATCATGCTGCAGTGGCAACCCTCCATGGGTGTAAACCATCGCCGCTCTCCGTTGACACCATAACGGGAGACTTAGCGTCTGTCCCCATGGAAAGGCTCAGACCGGTAGTGTGGACTATCCATGTGACCAAACCCCTACCGAATGCCATCTATGGGCAGGTGTCTATCATATCACAAAATCATCACATCATAATCTCGGAAGGTGGGTGGCCGACCCTATCCCTCCTACCATGACGCCCACCGGGCAAGAGCACCCGTCATTAAATATAAAACACGAAAATCATATGTATATGCTAAAACTCAAGAGCACTTATAGCTTGCAATCCTCAAGACATGCCCCTCATCCTGGGGTTAGCCTATAAAAGGACCAGCTAATAAGTCTCTATTCTCATTTCCATGTAAATCCATGCATTTTCTATATATATAATAAGAAATAAGTCTCTAATTAAGCATAACTAATTAACATCATGCTTGTAAAATCATTTTAAATAAGTGTATTCAGTAAAAGATTTCATTTTGGAATAACCATCCTGTACTCAATGTCGCATGAAATCCATGGTAATTAATAATTGCAATTTAAAACACAATCACACATGATGCTATGTTTAAACATGGTTTAAAAATCAAGGAAAAACATTAGTTGTCGTCACCTACCTCTGTGTGAGACCACTAGCTTGCTAATAACTCCCTTTAACTGGTATATTCAAGTGCACCTGTACATGTCACATCACTATTTTAATATTTTTCTAAAGAAAAAGTCATCATTTCTAAGTTTTTAAGTTAAAACTAGGTCCGCGTCGTCAATACGGTCACAACGCCTCTTTCGGATCGTGATTTGGACCTCTCTAGCTCCCAGAAATCAAGTTTTAGTGAAAACTACCCTCAAATGAGGCCTGCCGGACCACCATAAGGTGGTTTATACCGGCGGTGCCCTTTTTCGCCAATTTATACCGGCTTACACTGGCGCACGAAGATGAAGACACTGCACGGGATGCGCGCCGTGCGTCTTCGGCACCGTGACGCACGCGCGCGTGCATCATGGTCGCCAAGACGCGCTGCGTCCCGGCCCCACCATGACCGCCACACAGGGGCCTTCCCGCACGCGCGTGGCGCCGCGACCACGACGTCGTGTGACGTCGTCCCTGGTGCGTCTCCGAGTGCGTCTTGGCGTCAGCGCCAGGGCTCCGACGCCGTTGACGACGCCAGAGAAGACGAACGGATTCCGGTCACCTTCGGCGGAGCTACAGAGCTCCGTTTTGCGTGATTTTTGCTCCATTTTCTTCAGAATTCTTTCTAGAATCCATTTATGCCCTCCTTTTGCACTGATTTTTCCAAAAACCATGGTTTTTAAATAATTTTTCCCAAGTTCCTAAAATCATCCATAGGCACTGGTTTTTGCATTTTTGGAGAAATCCACCGTTGGATTACTCCCAAATTTAAAGGGTTTGCTCTTGGGTCTCTTGTGCACTAGTTGGACGGTGCGATTTCTAAACGGACTAGGTTTGATCTATGAAATCATGCTCCAACAGTAGCGTGCAAAATTTTCCTAAAAAAATCTGATTTTTTTTTCTAATTTTTTAAATGCTTTCCTAATTATTTTTCTAATTAATAAATAAAAAAAAACATAGATTTGAGGCTTACCTTGCACCTGGCCGGAGTTGCTCATGTTGTCGGGGTTCCACTCGTCGGAAAACTCAGAACTTGCAAAGCTAGGGTTCTGAGTTAAAAATCCCAGAGGAACGCTCAAAGTGGAGCGTTTTGGCTCCTGAGGATGATCAGATATAGGTTTTAGAGTCTTAGGGAAGAGAAACTCTTCCCTACATGTCTCTTCCCATGTCTCTCCGGCAATTTTTCTGGCACTGGTAGAGACGTGTGGAAGACGAGGGTGCCATTATCAATTTGGACCCCTGTCTAACACGTCTCTATCAAATGACCAATTTGCCCTTATTACTTCGACGGCTCATAACTCCCTCGTTTGAGCTCCGTTTTTTGCGTTCTTGGTGGCGTTGGATTCGTATCGACGAGCACTTTCTAATTCTTATGTTTTTAGGAAAAATTTCCATCTATAGATTTTTATTTTTATTTATTTAAAAATTTCCTAGTTTATCCTAAAAATTAAGGATATTACAAATACACACAAGTCAATGATAAAAATACTTTATTATGTATTTTAGATTCATGTAGTTACTTCGAGTGATCTAATTGAAACTCATTACATACTTAACCCCTTCAATTCGTATTTCATTGAGATTTACTTTGGAGTAACTCTTCTTGTTTGCCCACTTAGAAAGTACAGCAGCTTGAAACACAACATATTTAATTAATCTAAAACTTTTTAGTTAGATCTATAAAAACTATAGAAAAATATAAGATTTTGCAAAATAAAGTGTCATACCTTTCTTAAATGGAGACAAGAGTATTATCGAATACGAGGGTCCTCATATATCTCGGGACATAATACACACACTCCCAATCAAACTATTGTTTAGGGCACTATGCAAAAAGGACAACAAAAAAGAACTCATAAATATCATATGTAAGAATATAGGTTTAATTAGTGATAAATTAGAGCAATTAATTATTTCATATACCTTGCCATTCTTCCAAGTGAGTTTTGGTGGTTGTAACTGAAGTTAACAATGAGACTTACATAGATAGTCATATGGATTGTAATTGAAGTTAACAATCCTTAAGTAAAGAATAATTTGGCAAGAAAATAAGAAAATTAAAACTTATACACTATTGTAGGAAATCATTAAGCCCTGTCCTTGAGAGCAAACAAAGAAGCCTGGTAAAATATCTTGAATACACCTCTCGATCGGCCATTGCTTCGTTGCTCCAGAAATAATGCCACGGTCAAGGAATTGGTGAAGTGTACCCTCACCCACAAAAAGGCTAATCACATCATTCAAGAAGCTATATAAAAGAAATAATTATTACATATACCATTAAAATATAACATGTAATTAAATACTAAATGATTTAAAAGCAAGTATCTGCATATACCCCATGTAAAAGATAATGTGAGGGTGCTTGAGTTGATCCTATAGGCAAACTCATAATAGGTCCTTTGCCATAAGTGGCACCTTAACAACATCTTTAGTAAGCACTCCCTTCTTGATTCATACAGGATTGAATACTATAACATTATTGATTAGACCATACATTAACCTTAGGAATCGAAGCATGTTAGGTGGGACTTTCACACACTCTTGGGACGGTTGTTGTAAAAGATGTAAAAAATTTCTATTAAATAAAAAGTTCTCTACCTTTTTCAAATGGGAGAAAGGAATACTATTGAATATGAGGCTCCTCATGTATCTCAAGACATAATACCCACACTCCCAATCAAACTGTTGTTTAGGGCACTTTGCAACAAGGACAGCAAAAAAGTACCCATAAATATCATTTGTAATATTATAGGTTTAATTAGTGGTAACTTAGAGTAATTAACTATTTCCTATACCTTCACATTCTTCCAAGTAACTTTTGGTGGTTGTACAATCTCTGTGATATTAGCCCATTTGAACCAAACTCATAAAATTTAAATTTTAAATGCATTACAGATGAATAACAAATTACTTTTCTGCACATAAGACATGAAAAAAATAAATGCTTATTTATAATTTTGATTAGGGTGGGATGGATGTGCAATCCACAAGAATAAAAAAGGAAAGCATGCCCACCTTGCACATCGAAAACTAGTAGTATCCAATGAGACCTACATAGACAATCATATGAATTGTAATGGAAGTTGACAATCCCTTAGTATAGAACAATTTAGCAAGAAAACAAGAAAATTAAAACTTACCTGCTATTGTAGGGAATCATTAAGCCATGTCTTTAAGAGCAACAAAAGAAGCTAGATAAAATATCCTGAACATGCCTCTCTATTGTCCATTACTTTGCCACTCCAAAAATGATGCTAAGGTCAGGAAATTGGTAAAGTGTACCCTCACCCTCAAAAAGGCTAGTTGCATCATTCAAGAAGCTGCATAAAAGAAATAATTATTACCTATACCATGAAAATATAACATGTAAATGTCAAATATTTTATAAGCAAGTATATACATATACCTCATATAGGAGACAATGTGAGGGTGTTCGAGTTGATCCCATAGGCAAACTCGTAATAGGTCCTTTGCTATAAGTGGCACTTCAACAATGTCCTTAGCAAGCACTCCCTCCTTGATTTGTACATGGCTGATTGTCATATTATCGTTGATGAGACCATAGATTAACCTTAGGGATTGAGGAGTGTTAGGTGGGACTTCCACACGCTCCTTGGATGGTTGTTGTAAAAGATATAAATTTTTTTAGCTAAATAATATTAATCAATGAAGAGGACCTAATTTATGATGAAAAAAAAACAAAGATATATACAACTACATGTTCTGTTGGTGCAGTAGCAATAGGTGATACTATAAAGGCAACCGACCTCGGTGCCACATGTTATTGCCGATAAACCATATAAAGTTATTGAACAATTAATTGAGGTCTCTAGCTAAAAAATATTGATGAGGATGGTAGTATGATAGATACATAGCGTGGACTCAATGGGAATGATTAGTACCTTTGGCCAAGTAATGTGATACATAATTGCCTACCCAATGGTTATAATATTTTCCATTTCTATTAGGAATGGTAGGCAGGCATTAGCATTCAAAGCCATGGTAATAGACACTCGTTTAGTATGTGGTGGCATACTAATTCCATGCAAAATGTTTGATTCATGCTCATAGCATGAACCAACTACCGTAATGTTTTGATGAGAATCCAAGGCCAACAAGCATTGACCACCTACAAATCAAATATATAATAGAGAGGTTGAGATAAAGAATTATTATAAAAGAACAATAAAAATTTCTAGTTATTTCAATATAAATACCTCTTGGGTAGCAATTTTTTTTCCGAGGGGGTTAGATGTCCTTCATTATCTTCTTCAGTTGGGGAATTTTAGCTCACATTTGATCTAGGCCTCCTCATCATCTTGAACTTTAGGTAAATATCCTTTTCCATAGAATTTAGAAAGAATAACACCGTGACCCATGCCCCTAACTCTACTAGGATGGTCCTTCTTATTGCCCATACCATATACATGATGTCCTCATTGTAGCAATGCTACTTAGAGTTCTTGTAGTTGTGCTTTCTTAGATAAGAATGTCTTACAAATTTAATTAGAAATACATGATCATGTCATCTAATTAATTGTAAATATTTATAGATAGGTGGAACCACTTACCATAGGAGAAGCAATTTGTGCAGTACTTTCATTTGAGAACTTGTAGCCAATATGGCCCTTCGAATGCCCCATCTTCCAAAGGATGCAGTAACCAATGAGTTCCGTAGTTCCAGCTTTCTTTTGTTATCAAGCAAAGACATTATAGTTAGAGAACAACATGTATATAACTATAGTAGCATTAAATTAAAAGGGATAAATTTTCATAGATGCTTACTTTGCCTTCTTTTAAATGAGCATAGCCTAACCTGGACAGGTGGCACTGCATATTTGTTTCATGCACCTTTCTTCCCCTTACACTCATTGCCTACACATTTGACATGCGTGATCAAGTGCAATAATCGAATGTTACATGTCATTAATTAAATGAAACATCATTTATGCACATACCTCAAGTCTGGCAGAGGCACGATTCTATACAAATGCATTCCAAACCTCCTGTTCAATGATGTCAGAGTAAATGGCAGGCACAATGTATAACCTTGATAGATCATTAACATTTAGAGCTATGTAATTGTTAACGAGCCTTGATAGATCATTAACATTTAGAGCTATGTAATTGTTAACGAGGTTGTTCTTCCATTTTCCCCATTGCTCACTAGCCCCTCTAAAACATGCATCGTCTTTTCATCAAGCACATCAAAAGTAGTCTGTAAAGTACACAACAATTTACTATATTTGAAAAATAAGGTAAGTTATAAATTATATAATACATGTACTTAATGTTTACATACTTTCACCATTTCTAATATTGAATCTTTTGTCAAGGATGGCACAAGTCTCTAATCCTCAAATGTGATAGAAACCATGCTTTTTACTATAGAGCAGAGAAAACTACTATCAACAAGGGCACTCTCACCAATCTCTTACCCTTTGCTATTATATTGAATAATTTCTTTAATTACCGTGGAATTTCTCTTGATAACCTTTTCCATTGTTGTTTGTCCTCTGTGCTTTCTCTTTGGAGTAGTTCTCATGTTGGTCTCTTAGTCATGCTCTTCATTGTGGCCATAATATTTAGTTTGATGTTCTTCTCATTCCATCATTACAACAAAGAAGAACATAATGATATTAGAACAATTACATAAAAAAGCCTATGTAATTCATTTAAAGTAACCAAACCAACATGACATATGTAGCAAACAAACCAAAAGCAAATCAGATAAAACATGCATGAAAATAGAAACTTTTTAAAGAATAGATATTTCTAAAATTAAACTTTCCTAAAACTAAACCTAGAAACTAATTTGCATGATTATAAGTAAAGCAATGTTAACTTGCATGATTCTAAGTAAATCAGGATATAAGTAAAGCAATGTTTAACCATCACATAGCACATCTATATACACATTCATTTGCAGTCACATAAACGTGATTGAAATAATTTAGCTTTATGTAAGCAATTACAACTATTCGTCAATCAAGAGATATAAATTAAAGCATTTACCAGTAAGCCTATATATATGTCTTGTTGCATCTTGTTCATGTCCATTTCTTAAAACACTTTATAAGTCATTTTTATCAAAGTGATCAAGCATGTACTCAGACCACTTGTTATTCTGAAGAATTTAGTTACCACTTGTCCTCAAGCACATACACACACCCATCTTTTCATCTTAAACACAGTTAGGTGAATTGGAGTTTAAAAATCTTGAGTGTCTTATTTCTTTTTAAAAAATCAAGATTTTTCAAAAAATTATCCCTACATTTCTACCAAAAATTTGGCAGAGTCTCCTCTATTTTTTGGAGTTACGCATTTTACACATGTGAATGCAATGTCCATGATAAACATAGTTTAAGTAAGAAAAAAAGGTAAAGGAGACTCCGTCTCCATCCATTCACATAAACATACAATATCAAACATATGTGGCAAACAAATTGCAAGCAAAGCATATAAAGGATGCATGAAAATATAAGCCTTCTTAGTATAGATATTTGTAAAAGGGCTACAAATCCCATCAATCTTTCACTAGTCTTTAACTCCATTGCTTCAAGTTCACATCTCTTAGTGGAAAAGATGCATTCCACATTGAGTCAGTGTACACAAGTTGCTAATGGTCATTCATAAGATTTCTTAAGAGTTGACCTGCTTAATTCTAAATGACTATGTATATTTGATTGACACTAAGCTTCCAAAGTTTACTAGTGCTACAAAATATTGTAAAAACAATCATATAGAACTAAAGAAATGTGATAACCAAAGAAGTACAAAAACTATATTAATAAAAGAACTTTAAGCAAAATAAGATTATTAAATTATGAGTTAGGAAGTGTGTGTGTGTGTGTGTGTGTGTGTGTGTGTGTGTGAGAGAGAGAGAGAGAGAGAGAGAGAGAGAGAGAGAGAGAGAGAGAGAGAGAGAGAGCATAGTTCTTAAATTAAGTATGTTGCCACCTTTCTCCTTAAATTTCCCTAACCATTTTTTATGTATGTTCATTGTTGCTTGATATTTGGATGATTGAAGATAGATTAGAAGTTGATTTTTGGGATTGTAATTAGTTCTAAGTAGGGTGCGCACACCCCTTGAAGAGTGTGCACCACCCTTGTAATTAGTTTTTCATGGTTGTTAGTTGTTCCTTTCATTACTTGTGTTTTATCCCGGGTTAGTTACAATTGAATCTCATACAAAGGAGATGCTTGAACCATGCACACAAACCCATGGTTCATGTGCATAGTTTTGAAGTGTTTCTCTTTAAAATTTTAGTTTGTTTTGGTTAGTTTTCCATACATGCCATTCATGTATTCTATATAGGTTAGTTTGCAGCTTATTCCATGCATTTAGATCTCATAATCATGTGCACCATGCTTTCCATTCTTGCTTGTAATTCATGCATTATCAATGTAATTAATCATTCACATTCCACTTTGGATTAGTGCATATTAATTGGCTCTCAATACATTATTTTGGTTGTTTAGTTTAGGTTTCCATGCATTAGTCAATTAATTTCATGCATTACATATTTGGTTAGTTTACATCTTAGTTCATGCATACTTCCATGCTTAATTCATGCACTTTAAGCTACTTTATTTCATGTAATTTTCAAGTTTAAATTATGCATCATGTTAAATTTGCTTATATATCATCCATTTTGTGTGGTTATACCATTTATCATAAAAAAACAAGCTAGGACAACCGATTCAATGTCCTGTTTAGCTAGTACCTAATAAAACATGCATCACATCTTAACAAAATCACGTCTCATCTACTCAAATCATGTCATATATAAAAAAGAAATGAGAAACATTCAATCATACTCATCCACGCACAAATCGATCAAAAACATGAACTAGATTTGGAATATCTTCATAGAAAAGGGTTCTTTTTTTCTTTTCTTTTTTTCCTTTCCTCCTCTTTCTTCTCCCCCTCCTCCTCTCCTTCTTGTTCTTTTTCCTCTTTATCTTCTCCCCCTTCTCACTGTTGGGTTTTCTCACCTGCACACACCAATCTTGGCATCGTCAGTGTCGATAGTCGATAGTGGCATGGTAGGACAGTGCCTGCTTGGACCCTCCTCCTCCTCTCGTTCGCTCCTTCTTCTTCTTACCCTCTTTCTTCTCTCCTGTAATAACCCAAATAAAATAATAATAATAATAATAAGAGGGGTAAATTGGTAAATACATGTGGGCCTACAGGGCGTGGGACCCACGATGGGACTATAAAAGCCTGCCCTGTCTTTTGTACAGCCAAACTATTTACCTCGGATTTCGTGTTGACGATGCAGGGCAACGACGTTGAACTCCCCTAGCAGGCACATGCATTGACGATCTAACCACGGTAGGCCACCCTCCACCATTTCCCTTGTTTTCCTATAGTTTTCGTCGTTTTAATGCCGAAAAATTATGTGGATTGCAGTTTTCCGGTGAACTAGTAGGCATTACTATTCTTGTTAAAGTAAACTGAAGAAATGGCATCAGCTCATGATCTAAACCGTTCATATTGTGCATAGTAACAAGAAGACCAAACCCATGAATTTTCATGGTGATCGGACGGCTAGGGATGTAGAAAAACTTATAAAATAATAGATGAAAAATTTTAGGGACGTGACAAAAATCGTGTAAAAACACTAGATAATGACAGAGTTGGTTGAAAAGGGGCGTAAAAATGGGATCTATGTGAAAAACTGAGAAAAATAGTGCAAAAATCGCATCATTTGGACACCTGAGCGCTGTTGGTGGCGACCGGAGTCCGACCGGCTTCTCTAGCGGCGGTAACCGGAGGTGACACACGTCACCCCTATCACACGCCACGTAGGTGCCAGGTAGGTGCCATGCATGCAGATGGCATGCGCCCGACGCACGACGACATGCGCGCGACACACGATGTCACGCATGCAGCAACCGCGTGCCACGTAGGCTACATGTGGCGTCACACGCGCATCGCACCACGCACACCAGCAGTACACGCGCGCACAATGAGCCAACGAACGCCCACGTAGGCCTGTGGTACACGCATGCGCGCAGTGTGTCCGCACATGTGCGCGCACGAAGACGGCGCATACACGCGCAGCGTGTCCACACGAAGTCGACGCACACGTGCATGCACACGCGTCAACCAGATGCGCCCGCACATGCAACACATGATTTGTAAGATTTTTGGGGTCCTTTGACCCGTCCATTTATAGAAACTTGATTTTTAGGAGCTACAGGGGTCCAAATCGTGATCCGAAGGAGGCGTTGCAACCGTATCGATGGCATGGACCTAGATTTCACTTGAAAATCTAGATATAAATTCCTTTTTAAGGTTTAAACCACTGAATGTCGTGAGATAATCTCAATCAGGCTAATCAATGAATGATTAGGCCTTAGATCTTGATGGTATACATCAAATGTGAGATAACCTAGGGGATTAGAGAGATGAACATCATTGAATTGCCAAATGATGGAGAATCTATGATGTAATAGGTATGCCAGAGCGCGCAACGTGATACGTCCACACGTTGATTGGAGCACTACATTTTATTGAGGTAGGTGATTCCATTCAATTATTTCATGATTTCAATAACCATGAGTGGATTTTTAAAGCTTTGAGACATATGTTTTATGTCTTCTCATGCACAAAATTAGATCCCTATTTTCGTGTTGTAGCATGACTTTTCAATTTGGGAATAACAATGTATGCTGCGCTTTAATCATGTTATTGGAATTATTTATAGCACATTTACATGGTTTATAAGATTTATATCTTATCGATGATTTATGATGGGTGCTTTCACTCAGTGGGTACTATGCTAGGAGGGTTGTAGGGTTGGCCACCCGCCCTCTGATTTTGTGATGATGATGATGATTAGACAGCGCCCTAGAGTGATATAGGGCCAGGTACGTAGGGGTGGTATCATGGGTAGTCCCCCCTACGAGTCCATTCCTTCCCATGGGGACGGAGAAAGTCTCTCGTTTGGTATCGACGGGGAGCGGCTGTGGTTCAGATCTTGATAGGGTTGCCACTACAGCATAGTAACCCATATAGTTATTGTGCATGTTCATATGACTTTATATGTAGGGTGAACTGGGGTAAGCCGGGCCTAGACCGTGAGAGACTCCGGGGGCTGATGCAGGCTGCACGGGAGAGACCAAAGTTAGTATGGGTACACATCACCGGTGATTGAGTATATTGGAATATTTTGGTATAGTTTTGATACAGCATTTTGTTATCTATGATTGCATATAAATGATCCTATGGATATAGACTAGCATGGTTTGGATGTATTTACCTTTGTATTTTGATCATGCCTTGCATGCCATCCTGATTTAACTCGATATTTGTTTTGTGGAAGTTTATAATTATGAGTGTTCGGTTATTTGACATGTTTTTGGCATGTTTCCTTTATGAGAATGATATTGTAAATTTTGTTAAACTTTATTTGAGTGTAGTCACCTATACAAGCATAGCTTGCTAAAGCATTGCTTTGTTTTGCAATGCCTCAGATTTGGAACGTGATAACAATAAGGGAAAGCAGGCAGAGTAGCGAAGTTTTGGAAGAAGACTTGAAGACCATCCATCTCATTTCCTTATTCGGACGTAGCTTAGAGTATGTTACTTGGACTAGACTTTTTCGACTTTCTTAGATGTGGATACATTTTTATAGATTGGACTCATATTATGGTATGGAGGATTGTTAAAGTTTAGATGAAAATATTGTGGTGATTATGGATGGAACCTAGTGACGTTTGATTTGATTTATTATCATCTTTAATTAGCCTATGTATTTATTGTGGTTTTTAATCGCACATGCTCAAAGTATCAAGGTTTTAATGTTATTTATGATTACAGTTTTGAATGTAGTTGACCCCTGAAGTTTACACTTTCAATAAATTCATTTAAGTTGCGCTAAAAATTCTATAATTTTAAATTTTAAATTTCAGGGATCCCGTCTATTTTCTTAAAACGTATTATTATTTTTATATTTATGAGGAAAAAGTTTTGGTAAAACCCGGGGTGTCACAGTTTGGTATCAAAGCCCAGGTTTATTCCATTATCACCACTTTAAGGGTCCAATTTGAGTTACAACAAAGGAATGTTTGGATTGGGAAGGAGATGGGAGAATTACTTACATAATATTATATTGAAACATTGGCAGATGGCTCCTCGACGGAAGACAATATCCACCCCTATTCCACCAATCGCTACTCCTGTCGCAACACCTGAGTAAGGGGATTTAGAGGCTGATATAATAGCCCGTGTGGTTCAAGAGCTTATGCCACAGTTTGCTCAACAAATGACACAGCAGGTGCTGGCGGCAATACGAGCTATTCACTCTGCCCGCCCATCGATGACTGCAACAGCACAGGAAGACACTTTAGCACAGTCATCCCACCAGGCACAGACAGCTCCTATGCCATGTGATATAGAGAGAGGACCCTCGAAGCAGCCTGATCCATTAGCAAAACAGCTCGAGAGGTTCTAGAAAATGGTACCCTCCTTCTATGGGCAAGGAGACCCAGCAAAAGCAGAAAGATGGTTATTTCAAGTCGAGAAGACCTTTGAGGGAATGAAGATCCAACCAGAGGATCAAGTGAGATTAGGACTTTCTTGTTGATCGATGAGGCTGGGTTTTGGTGGAAGACTCAGCAATAGACCTGCTTCCTATCCTCACCACCACTATTATGGGAGGACTTTCAGAAGATCTTTGACGAGCAGTACTTCCCTCCTCATGCCCTACATGCAATGAAGAGGGAATTTTCCACATTAGCTTAGGGGCGTATGACGGTTCCGCAGTATCTGAACCATTTCACTACACTGCGGAGATTTGCGTCTAGATATTTTGCCTCAGACAAGGAGGCTATAGATAGATTCGTTGATGGGCTACTACCACAGTTGAGGCATGAGGTACTCATTGCAGACGTAGCTTCCATGCTCGAGAAAGACTTAGCACTGAACAGAGGAGAGATGAGTCAGCCCTTTAAGGGCAAGAGACCCTTCGTGTCCACACAGCCCCAAGGGGGTCTAGATCAGCAGTACCCTCCTAGACAGAGGAGAGACCAGAGTAGGAGAGTGTGCTCTCATTGTAAGGGTCAACATATGGGATGACCATGCCCAGGAATCGGCCGTCAGCATCAGGGCCCACAACAGTTCTACAAGTATCAGCAGCAACAGCCGTACCAACCAGGACAACCATTAATATGTTACGGATGAGGCGAGGTAGGGCATGCAATTAGAGATTGTCCAAGAGGTCAAAGAGATAAGCCAGTGAAGACAGATGCTGCTACAGAGGCAGTGCCACGTAGTCAGGGACGTGTCTTCACCATTACGTCAGGGCAGGCATATGCCTCGAACCAAGTGGTGGAAGGTACTTTCTTAGTAGCTGATAGACATGCTAGAGTTCTTTTCAATTCAGGGTCTACACATTCATTTATTTCATATGCGTTTGCATCATGCCTCGATTTATACAAACACGAATTAGCATTTGGGTTAGATGTATTGATTCTGACAGGGGAGGCAGTAGAGGCTATGAAGTATCTTGAGAGGGTACCAGTGGAGATATCAGGCATTAAGATGGATGCTAACCTTGTCCTTTTAAATATGGTGGATTATGATATCATCTTAGGGATGGATTGGTTAGCTACATTTTGGGTTACAATAGACTGCTGTAAGAAGTAAATCAGATGTTGTGTACCAAATTGACCAGTGGTTGTAGTCCAGGGCAGGAGGAGTGTCAGTGGCCCTTGTGTTATCTCAACCATGAGAGCAGCTCAATGTTATGCTCGAGGTTGTCGAGTGTTTTTGGCTTGCGTCATAACGACTGACAGTGAGCAGCCACGGATTGAGGAGATAGATGTGGTGCAAGATTTCGCCTATGTATTTCCAGATGAGCTGCCAGGACTACCCCCACGCAGGGAGATTGATTTCACTATAGATTTAGTGCCGAGCACAACACCTATTTCTAAGGCTCCAGGTACAGTTGCAGGAGCTTCTGGATAAGGGTTTTATCAGACCGAGTGGGTCTCCTTGGGATTGTGCATCGACTACCAGTTGTTGAACAGTGTTACTATAAAGAATAAGTACCCTTTGCCTTGTATTGATGACTTGTTTGATCAATTGTAGTCGGCAAAGGTAATCTCTAAAATTGACCTGAGATCAGGTTACCACCAATTGAGGATTAGAGAAGAGGATATTTCTAAGACAGCATTCAGGAGTAGGTATGGACATTATGAGTTTGTAGTAATGCCCTTTGGCTTGACGAATTCACCTGCAGTATTCATGGACTTGATGAACAGAGTATTTTGGGCTTATTTAGATCGGTTTGTGATTGTCTTTGTGGATGATATCCTAATCTACTCTCCTTGTCATGAGGCCCATCAGGAGCATCTTCGCACCATGTTGGACGCGCTTCGCTGTCATCGCTTATAGCGAAGCTTAGTAAGTGCGACTTCTGGTTAGAACAGGTGCAATTTTTGGGACACGTGGTATCCAAGGATGGTGTGGCCATGGACCCAACCAAGGTGGATGCAATTTTACATTGGGAGAGGCCTACAACCGTGATAAAGATTCATAGTTTTCTCGGTTTGGCTGGTTATTACCAACGATTCATTGAGGGGCTCTCGAGGATCGCTTTGCCTTTGTAACAGCCTGAGGGCCCACACCCTGCAACGATATTGTTCGTGTCGGAGTGCCCATACACCTCGCACAGTTTTGTTCTTCCCTACTTGCCCAGGGAAAAGGCTTTGTTGCAAGGGAAGTCCTCATCACTCTTATCAAGAGTCCAGTAACTTTCCCCCTAGCGATGTGGGACTAACTCTCAGTCTCTCACCTTGCCTAGAAGCCTGCCAGCCCTCTTGGACCACCCTCATCGACCAAGGCTTCACAACCTCTCCCCCTTAGGGGACATGCATCCCTGCATGTCTTACCACACGCAAGCGCCAATGTGCGGCTAGCCACCCACACCGGGTCAAGGTCTGGCTCTGATACCACTTGTAACAACCTAAGGGCCCACACCCTGCAACGATATTGTCCGTGCCGGAGTGCCCATACACCCTGCATGGTTTTATTCTTCCCCAGTTGCTTAGGGAAAAGGCCTCATTGAAAGAGAAGTCCTCATCACTCTTATCAAGAGCCTAGTAACATTTCCCCTAGCGATGTGGGACTAACTCTCAGTCTCTCACCTTGCCTAGAAGCCTGCCAGCCCTCTTGATCCGCCCTCATTAGCCCGCCTTCATCGGCCAAGGCTTCACATCTCCCTTCTTCATACTGTCGATCTACATCATTGATCTGGGAATTATCAATCAGCATCGTCGGTATCATTGGCATCGATCGGTCCTATCCTTCTCCCCCTTCTTCTTCTTCCTCTCCTTCTTCCCCCTTTCTTCTCTCCCTTCTTCTCACCATGGATCAGCGTCATCAATTGGCGTCTACATCATCTATGTTGTGTGTCAGAGTTGGTCCTCTCTTCCCCTCCTCCTGCCCCTTCTTCTTCATCATCCTCTTTTTCTTCTTCTATTTCTTCTCTCCTTTCTTCTCACTGCAGATCTGCATTGTAGATCTGGGCATCGTCGATCTGCATTGTCAACGTCGGTCGGTCCTCTCTTCCTCTTCTTCTTCCTCTTTTTCCTCCCCTCTTTCTTCTCTCCCTTCTTCTCACCGCTGATCTGTGTCATCGATGCCTGCATTGATCCTGTCTTCTCTCTCCTTTCTTGTCTTAGATCAGCTCTACTTGGGTTTTTCCTCTCTGTCAGGCTTTTGAGAATAGACTTGGGTCTGTTCTTTTTGTCGACTAATATAAGAGGGAGGGGGTGCCATTATCAAAGTCGTTTAAAACTTTTAAAGTAGTTTAGAAATAAATGACTTTAAAAGTAACATATTTTAAACTCATTTATTTATAAACAACTTTATAAATTATTTTTAATTAAAAATTAATATATTTTAAGGCGAGGGTACGATTATCAAAATAACCCCCTCCTTTAGATTATTTAATAAATTTAATTTTAAAAAATTTTACACTTGAAAATTATATTATTTTTACTACTTAATTATTTAATTATATAATTCTAGTAAAAAATAGATGAGAGCTATTGAAATTTTTGCAAGTGGGGTCTGCTATGTGAAATTACCAAAATTTCCTTTCCATTAGAATCAAAATGTATTCATTCAAATTTTGATTTTAGCAAACTTAGTGTTGTTGGAATCACTTTTTCAAGTACAATCACAATGTCGATGTATTCACATTAGATTTGATATCTATAAAATTTTCACTTTCTATAACTCCAAAATTTGAGAATTTCAAAAATATTTTCTTTTGAATCTGATTTCACATAAATAAAAAAAAATTTAGTTTTTTATTTAAAAATCAATGATGTTACATAATGATTAGTGTAAATTTCGTTGATCATTTTTTGTGCTAAATTTAGTTGTACATAATGAAGTTGTTTACTATAGATGACTTTAATAGTGTGCACTTTTAAAGTCATTTAGTAATAAACACCTTTAAAAGTATACATTATTAAAGTCATTTAGCAATAAACAACATTAAAAGTAACAGCTTTTGAAGTCATTTATGCTAAACAAATTTATAAATTATTTTTTAATTCAAATATATATATATATATATATATAATACATTAGTACTTTACAATATCTAATAATTAATACATAATGAAACAGATTTTTTATGATAGTCAACATTGATTTATGCATTCTTTGTACACACATATAATTCACTTATCAATCCATATAGCTCATGACAAAAGATCTAATTATAAATATGAATATATATATATATATATATATATTGCAACTCACTAATATAATCCACATACCCTCAACTACATATAGTTTTCAAACCGAAGTACCCTCCTCACCATTGTCATGCACATAATCCTCATTCTCACTAAGTGCTACTTCGATTGATGGTATTGTTTTAGTAATATAAGGGTAATCTATTTTAGTATCACCTAGGTTGTCTTCATAAAAATTCCTTGGACATGATTATAAAATAGTTGATCATCTCTTATCATGTTTATCTTGCACATAAAATACTTGTTTTACTTGAGATGCCAAAATAAATTGATCATTTTTATAGCCAATCCTGTTGAGGTCAACCAATGTGAATCCAAGGGCATTAGTTTTGATGTTGTCTTTGTTATGTTTCACCTAATCGCAAATAAAAACATTCCCAATTCTGAAAGTATAATTCAAGGCCCATATCTCTCTTATAACCCCTTAATAAATATCATCCACCACTATTGGCCTATTATCCTTTGAATTGGAAAAGAATGTAGCATTGGTAACTAAGCTAATTCCACTGTTCTATTACACTCTTGAGTTATTACGGTCTTTTGCATAAAAGCAATAACCATAAATTTCATGTCTAACATATTTTGTTACTTCTAGCCATGGTCTCATCACCATCCACCCCAAGGTTTTGGATATACCCTTGCCTGCTACTTCTCACTGATCTTGAATCTATGTATACACATATTAAGTAGGCCTAAGTAAGATTATATATACATATATACATAATGCAGTTTATTAATTAAGATTAAGTGAGAATTCTTTCATTTCACCTTCTTACAAAGCCAATTATTGAAAGTGCAACAATGTTCAAATTGTAGTTAGTTTTGTTTCTTTATGTAACTTGGATTCTTTACCTTGAGTACATCCATGTGTTCAATATGTACACACACGTGCACACAAATTAATAGAGTAATGAAAGAAAATATAACCATCAACAATTCAATTTTACATAAGTGCACACATGATCAACTTAATGTATCATTGGAGTTCATCAATATTTCGCAATACATAAAGATGCAGCGAATCCTGTTTTTTATAGTTAACAGTCCATGCACGACCACTTGATAGATGTTTGTAATCTTGGGATCATGAAATGCAACTGTTTGTTTCTTTCTTGGGATTCCAATTGCATCCACTCATGCTAAGTACTTTGTGCAAAACTCCACTATATCCTCTACAATATAACATTTGGCTATACACCCCTCTAGTTGGTTGTGATTACATACATACCCTTTTAAAATTTTTAGATACCTCTCAAATGAGTATATCCATCGCAAGTAAACTAGCCCGCAGAGTCTGACCTCATCAATGAGGTGCATTGTTAAGTGTACCATGATGTCAAAGAAGGATGGTGGGAAGATTATGTCAAGGTCACATAAATTTGCCACAAGATGACCTTGAACTTCTTGTAATTTTGAAACATCCACCACCTTCTTACACAAAGCATTAAAAAAGTAGCAAAATTTTGTAATAGCTCCACTAAGTTTGCATAGTAACATCAAATGTATTGCTACAGGCAGTAGTTGTTGCATCAATGCATGACAATTGTGGGACTTCATCCCCAACAATGTCAGCTCTTCCATAGAGAAAATGTTTTTAAAGTTTGAAGAGTACCCGTTTGGGACTTTGAGCTCGAACAAGATTTTACACATTATTATCCTCTCCTCTCTATTGAGCATATAATTTTCCTTAGGCAGCTATGTTCCTCGACTACCCCTATCCTTTGGATGCAACCTTCTCTTCAAACCCATGTTTATAAGATCCATTCAAGCTGCAAGTCTGTCCTTTATTTTTCTTGTGATATTAAGCAAGGTACTGGTCAAGCTTTCACACATTCTTCTCAATGTGCATTACATCAAGCACATGGCATAGATGCAATGATTTCTAGTATGTCAATCGAAAGAATATTGATTTCATATTTTAACAACTTCTACAATTACTTTTACTTGCACATGTACTTGATTTCTTCTTTCCCCACAAGACATTAATGTTTTCAACTTGCTCGAATACTTTACATCCTATTACCATCTTTGGAAGTGTCCTTCTCTCTACACTTGTGCTAAATTCTCCCTTCTTAAAATGATATGGATGGTCTTTATGCAACCATCTTCTGTGCTTAAGGAATGTCATTTTCCTACCATGTTTAAGTCATACAATATATGTTTGAACACTACAAATAGGACAAGCATTGTATCCCTTCACGGTGCATCTAAAAAAATTACTATATGTAGGGAAGTTGCTTATTGTCTACAATAGTATAACCTTTAAGGTGAACGACTCTTTCCTATATGCATCGCATGCTTCAATGCCTACATCTCATCATGTCTCAAGATCATCAATCAAGAGCGACTAGTACATATCAATGTCATTACCTAGCTGCTTTGGACCCGATATCAACATAGTTAGCCTCATGAACTTCTTCTTCATCCATAGAGATGGTGGGAGGTTGTAACAAACTAATATAATTGGCCAACAACTATACTTTCTGCTCATAAAACCATGAGGATTAATCCCATATGTAGATAATGTAAGTCGTAGGTTTCTAAGTTCTTCACCAAAATTAGGCCACATGAAGTCTACGAGCTTCCATGCTGGCTATCTATTGGATGGCATGAAAAGATATTAGCTACACTGTTCGTGGCATGCCATACTAATTTCTTCACTATTTTTGCTATATGGAACATTCTTTTGAACCTTGGAATATGGGAGAAGTACCATAGAACCTTTGTAGGAACGTTTGTAACTGTCTCAGTTGAATTCTTCTTTAATTTTCATCTTGACTACCCATTAGTTGGGCATGTAGTTTTATCCTTGTGCTCCTCCGTATACAAGATGCAATCATTATGACACACATGTATCTTCTCATACTTCAACCCTAGTGTAGCTAAGGTTTTCTTTGACTCCCATGTGGACCTTGCCAATTTATTATCCTTTGGTATCATTATACCCACTAATTTAAGACTTCTATAAAACCTTGATCTGAAAAACCAAACCTTGTTTTCATATTGTAAAGTTCTACCACTACACACAGCTTGGTATAATCTTTACACTTAGGATACAATAGCTCATCGGCTTCCTTTGATATAGTATGAAATTGTTCAGGGTCATCCTGGAAGTCATTATATGCATCTCAAAACATCGATGCAGCTATACTATCTCCAACACTTCCTATAGTGTCTTGATCATATCTTCTAAGCCTTGTTGAGGGCTTATGCAAAAGCTCTTCTCCATGCCAAATTCATTTGTGGTATCTTTCCTCGATTCCATTAAAGCACAAGTGTTATCTCAACACCTCTATAGTTACATTTTTTAAGTTTTCATATTTTGAGCATTTAATACACACCATTTTGAGAAAATATATAAATGCCTAGTTATGAGGAATTTTGAAATTTTGTGGAAATTGGAATTTTAGGAAATTAAAAAATATTAGAAATAGAATCATGGACTGAAACCTCAATATTTGAAATGTACATGAGAAATGTAGTCCGATGACACTAAGAATGCTAAAATCAAAGACCGAATGAAAATTGGCTAATTATTTTAATTATGATATTTAATAAATTAATTACTAGCCATTAATGTTGGTAGTCATTTTAACATTAAATGAAAATAAAAATTTTAAATAAAATAAAATAAAACTCAAATTTTAAGGGGAGGCTTTAAATGTGCCTCCCCCTCATTAAATTTCCTTGTGAACTCCCTTTCATTAATTTCCTCTCTATTTCCCATGCTACCACAACGGCGTCAGAGACAATGCCCTCGACGACACCAATGGCTGCTCAACGCATGTGATCATGTTTATTCCCATGCAGTGAGGGTACTTGGCATCACTGGCCAGCCCCTGACGAGATAGGCTGTCCTTCTCCCTCCATTTTTCTACCAATTTTAGTTTATCCTTACTTTTCTATTGTTAACACTGAAAATGGTGATGAGATGCCATTTTTTGGTGAAATGTTGAACTATACTATTTTTATGAAAAACCATATATCTAACGATACCAGATTGATGATCTAGACCGTTCATCTTGTATATCAGGAACTCATAAACTAAACCCCTTTAGTTTCATGGAGATCTGATGGTTGATGATGCCAGAAAAGAGGAAAAATAGTAAGAGGGGATATGTTTTCAAAGTTGTATAAAACTAGCTAAAAATCCTAGATTTAGGTAAAATCAGAAGATAAAAACATCATAAAACTAAAATTCATGAAAATCCAAATAAAATGACATAAAAATTGCTAAATATCATGATTATATGTGTTGTTAGCCACAAATGGAATCCAATCATCTTCTTCAGTGATGGAGACATCTTTCCAGTCTTCTAGGATGCTTGTCAGAGACGCACCACGATGACAAGCGTAGCAGGCACAACCACATGCATGTGGACCACGCATGCGTCATTCCTAGCCGCGATGGAAAGCCGGTGCGTCCCGGTGATGGAGACGCATGCACAGCGCATTTTGAGGGATCATTCATCCTGACAACAGAGAGGCACACAGGACACGTTTCAGGCATGCATCACACACCTATGCATCCTTGTGACTCCAAATTTAATTTAAATTAAATCCAAAAAAATTCTTAGACCATCCAAATTAATCTAAAATCTTAAAATCTCACTTGTGGAGGCTACAAGGTCAAAATCATGATCCGAGACATCTATTGGATTTGTCTCGATAATGCAAACCTAAATTTAACATCAAAACATTGATTTGAACACTTTTAAACAGATCATATCACAAAATCCTGTCCAATAACCTAGATCAACCCAAACAATTGATGACTAGGCTTTAGAAACTGAATGTATACATTAATTATGAGATGATCTATGAATTTGAAGGACAGATCTCAAGTATGTATCAAGAAAAGTTATCTTGACCGTCAACCTAATCATGTGTCTTAGGACTAGCTAATTAGAGAATGATCTGATCATCAGACCGACATGTAATCATGGACATACACATAGATTACTAATTAAACATGGAAATTGGATTGAATATGATGAGAAAACTAGAATTGATAATCAAATATTAGATCTAAGTAATAAAGAACGATCCAACAGTTGAATTGTCATCAAACCTAACGAGATGAAAGGGATTGACTCTTTATTGATCAAGGGACACTATTTGATAAATCATAACTTAGATTGATGATCAAAGATAATGGATGATTATCTAGATGTTAGAAAATCCAACATCTAATCTAGGATTAGCTCGATCAAGGGCTAATAAGGCGATCTAGACCATTAATCTAGGATCAACTACTAGATCAGAGAGATCATCACTTTGATTAATGTACTTTTGGGGATAAGAGAATACTAAGTGAATGGATTAAGATTAGAAGAATGACGAAGTCTCTATGGGAGTGATGGATGACTTAGTGTGACTTGTGATTTGACAAGTACAACAAAGTACATGATTTAAGATAGTCTACCCGCCTAATTAGGAGTACTATGCTTTGTGGTAGATCATTACATTTGGAAATTTTGATGATTTTATAGATCATGACGTATTATTTGAGAACCTTGAAGCATGTGCTTTATGCCCTATCATGTTTTCATTAAAATGTCTTCATCATACATGATTGATATTATGATATCCTGATGTACATGATTTATCCATGCTTTGATACATGACTGATGATATATTATCATGTCTTTTGACTTGAGCTTATTGAGATTGATTACACATGGAAGTTTCTATGGTTTATATCGTGTTTTCACTATTTTATGAAGGGTGTTTCTGCTTGATAGGTGCTATGCTAGGAGGGTATTAGGGTTGGCCACTCGCCCTCTAAACTTATGGATGATAGACACCAGCCTTGATTTGTAGGCAAACTACGTGCAGTTTGTGGTAATCATGAGCAGGCCACCCACGTAAGTCTGACCATTTCCCATGCATGGCAGACAGTAGTCTCCTATTTCAATGACGATGGCAGGCGGTAGTGGTTAAGACCTTAGAATGGTTGCCACTGCAACATAGTAGTCAATACACTTATTCTGCGTGCTCATGCAATGCATATATATATATATATATATATCTGTGTGTGTATACTCACATAGTAACGACGTACCCTTAGGGTGAAGCCTATGTGGGTGGCCAGACATGGACGGGCCTACAAGCTGTGCAAGTTACCTAGTGTGTGAACTACAGGTGAGGGACCCATGGTTTTGGAATGAGTACTCATTGCTAGTGATATGATGAGATTGATTACACATGGAAGTTTCTATGGTTTATACCGTGTTGTCCCTATTTTATGAGGGGTATTTTTGCTTGATAGGTGCTATGCTAGGATTGTATTAGGGTTGGCCACTCGCCTATGAACTTATGGATGATAGACACTAGCCTTGATTTGTAGGAAAACTATGTGCAATTTGTGGTAATCATGAGTAGGCCACCCACGTAAGTTTGACCATTTCCCATGCATGGCAAACAATAGTCTCCCATTTCAGTGACGATGGCGAATGGTAGTGGTTGAGACCTTAGAGTGGTTGCCATTGCAGCATAGTAGCCAATACACTTATTCTGCGTGCTCATGCAATCCGTATATATATGTATACCCACAGCGTAACGACGTACCCTTAAGGTGAAGCCTATGTGGGCGGCCAAACATGGGCGGGCCTACAAGCTATGCAAGCTACCTAGTGTGTGAGCTACAGGTGAGGGACCCATGGTTTTGGAATGAGTACTCATTGCTAGTGATATGAGTGTAGTAGGACACTCTTAGGGCACGATTATGTATAGCGCCCCATTCATCATGACATGCATTCATATGTTGATGTTGAGACTGATCTATGCTTGATTTTGACAGTTCCCTAACCACGCATTACTCATGCCTTGCATGCCATCATGATTTGATATGACATCATTGTATTCAGGCATAAGCATGCTTTGACTATCATTGTTTGTTCAAACTCATGATCTTCCATATGCTATTCACTATGGATGCTTGATGATTTACGGTACTATGTAAATGATTTACTCTATGAGATTTTCCATGGCATTAATACTTTTACACCACACTATTTTATTGCACTCCTTAATAAATGTGATCACCTACACAAGCAATAGCTTTTTGAGGCATTGCTTTGTCATGCAATGCCTCAAATTTGGAGCACGATAGCACTAAGGGCAAGCAGGTGGAGCAACATTAGAGAGAGAGGACCACGAGCACCATCTACTACTCCAGAGACTGATTAGATGTATGCTTCATATTACTTGTCATTGGACTTCTTTTTGGGTTGTATAGACATACTTGCTTATGTGGATGGCATTGGACCCAACCCTTACTTGTACTGTGTATATATATATATATATACTTATACATGTGAGTGGATGTGGTGATCATGGATGGGACCTTAGGGTTCATGTATATTGTCTTGATTGTTATCCCTTATCATGACTGATGTTTTAATCAAACTTGTTTTTAATTGAGAATGCTCTATATCATATCGCATTGGTTTTATTTATCGCTTTGGATTTGGATTTGGATGACCCTCAAGATTTTCTTATGGGGATTTTCTTTGATATGATTATTATAATTATTAGTTTTTCTCTCAGGGATCCCATCTATTTTACTCAACATATTATTATTATTATTATATGAAAAAAGGTTTTAGAAAACTCGAGGTGTCATAGTTTGTATTAGAGTTAGGGTTTTAATCCATCACCACCACTCCAAGGTCCATTAAGATTTATAGCCCATGAGTTCATGCTAAAGCTAAGATAGAAGGAATACTTATACAATGAGACATTGAAGCTTTCATAGATGGCTCCTCAAAGGAAGAATAGGTCCACCCCCGCTCCACCGTCGAATCATCAGGACAAGGGGACCATGACACAGACTTAGTTGCTTGAGTGGTATAGGGCCTGATACCACACATACAGTCCATTGAGTGAGGTAATTCCTAAGTATGAGTTACAAAGATAACTCATATGGGGAATATTGAGAATTGCAAAATAAATGATGCCATGAGGGTTAACATATTTTCTTAGAGGATATGAGACCTTAAATCCTTGTAGGAGTACAAGGTGGTATACTTTTATGGGAAGTGCACAATTCTCATATCAACAGATCACAATAAAGAACATAATTGGCATTTCTAGTGAGAACCTTACTATATGATAAAAGATATATTTATATGGATTTCCTTTGAGAGTCTAAGTCCTATTTTGGCAATGTGAATAAACTTTTAAAGTAGCCTAACAATTATTGTAATAAAAATAGTATCATAAGAATGATTATAGCAATGAGAACTCGAGGAAGTGGAGCTGAGTATTGTATTAATTTAAACTTGAAGTAAATTTATTTGATGAATAAATACTAAAATGGTGGAAATTATTGAAAATTGATGAGGTAAGATCCTAATATTCTATGGATGAATATGAACTATAAGATGAAACTTAATGAGTTCTTGTGCATATAGAAATATTGATAGCTAGTCATCAATGAGAATCAATGAGAAGTCAATGCTTATGAATTATTTTGAAAATTTTATCTATGACTTGAAAACTTATAGCACATAGAGGATATAACAACCATTTTACGATAATAGTTACTAGTAATGACATAAATCAAGCAATAAGAAATGATATTAAACAATCTCTTAATTAGGGGAAGAGATGATAGAAAAGGTTAAATTGAATATCATACTATATGGGTAATTGATAAGATTGGTTATTTGATTCCAAATCAGAGGCATCTATCATATGAAAGGAATGAGGTAAGATGAAATTGCTTATAAATGATTAACATCCAACACAGATAGAAATGATAATGTGACCCCAATCACTAAGAAAGTTATTATGGAAGATCAATTTCATTGGATTTGAGATTGATAGAGTTGTAATTGATTTTGCTTGTTATGAACATGAAATAAATCATTAGTTAAAGGAAATCTAAGAATAAAGATGAGCATACCTAAAATGTAATTATGAGGATTCTAATGATAGTCATTTGAGAGGACACGTTTCCCCATTTTTTGAGATTTTTATCCTGAAGGCTCTTAGGAAGGCCTGTAATGATTAATATTTTGCCTTATGAGCAGCTGCTAATATTAAGAGAGTGTGCCACTTTAAAATAGAGAAATTAGATGATTCAATGGTATTAAGCCTATTTACACTGCTAAGAATAATTGCCCTAACCCCATCATGAATAAGAGGCTACAGATAGAATTGTTGATGGATTGATGCCTAGATTGTGGAGGTAGTTGATCTTAATGTGTTGCACATTGGTGATAAAGGCAACAGACATAGCTTTTATGTATAGGAAAAATTCTCTTAGGGCCAATGGGGGGCTGATTGCAGAGACTCATACATGGATAATTAGAGTCATCCTAGTAAGGGTAAGAGACTCTTTTGTCTATATAGTTATATAGGCCATTGAGCTAGTGATATCTAAATGGGAAGTATTGGAATGTGGATGAGAGGAGGTGCACTAGTTGTAATGACAGGCACCTAGACAATTATGTGCTAGAGTGGCAAAACACCATAGTAGCAGTAATAACATTGGTAGCCATCATTACAATAGCAATCCTTAAGACACTGTGATTGTGGAGTGTTAGGACATTTCTTTAGAGATTGCCCCAGCAGAAAATGTGTTAGACTGACTGACATTAAAGATAAAATAGAAATGGCCCCACATTAGCAATGATGCGTTGTTGCCATTACTTGAAGCAAGTACAAGCCTCAACCTAAGTTATGGAAGGTACTCTCATGGTTGTTGATAGGGACACCAGAATCCTCCTTGATCTAAGATACAATCATCCTTGTGGTTTGAGTATTGGCACCCTAATGAATGTGCTTATAGATATATGATAGTCCTTGAGTTGGAAGTCATGACGCAGATGGGCAAGTTATTGGAACTTATAAGTACTTCGAGGGAGTATTGGTGGAGATGATGAGTGAGAGGATAGATACTAATCTTATTCTAATCGATTTGATTAATCATGATATCATCCTTGGGATGGATACTAATTATTGAAGGGCAGTGGATTGCAGTGAGAAGAAAGGTACTTATAGTGTACTTGGATAGTTATTAACCTTGCTCTTGGGTAAGAAGGGACTTCACTAAGGTTGTGTTAACTTTGCCTTGAAGGCAATACGATACTCTTTTGATGTACTAAAGCCTTCTTGTTGTGTGATTCTGGATGACAGAGAGCAATCACAGATTGATCACACAAATGGTGTGCAAGAATCCATAAATTTTCATGGGGAGGTTTTAGGATTGTTCACCATGGAATATTGATTTGGCATCAGACATACTGCCATTTTCTAATGTGCCATATTGGATGGCCTTAACTGAGTTGGAAGAGTTTCAGCTATGCAAGTTAACTGATGAGAGTTTGTTAGACCAAGTGGGTCCTCATGGAATGCATTAGTTCTCTTCATGAAAGAGAGACAGAAACTTATTATTATGAACATATCCGTTTGTTTGATAAAACAACAGTGGAGAACTATAATCTCTATCATGTACTAACGATCTAATTGATCTGTATTAATTGGTGCATGATGTTCATGGAGATTGATTTGAGGTATGATCACCATTAGTCGAGGATTGTAGAGTAAGACATCTCTAAGATGATTGTTAGAACATGTTATGATTATTACTAGTTCTAGATTATATCAATTGATGAAACCAATGCATGGACATCATGTAAGGATATGATGGGCTAAATTTCTAAAGGTTACTAAGATGAGTTGTGATTTTATAGTGAATGATGTTTTTGTATATTCCATGATTTGGAGGAGTACAAGAAAACCTTGTGCATTATTCTGAGTATCTGAAAGACACATCTTTTGTAGTAAATGTATGTGAGAACAAATTTTGGTCAAAGAAGGTGAAATTTCTCGACCGTGATACCTCTACTAATAGAGAGATAGTTTATGGAGACTGTGATGACCTGGGACTAGCTGAGCTATTGACTAAGGTTGATAGTTTTCTTTGGTGAACTGTTATCGCTGGGTTATTGAGTTCTCCAAGATAGTAGTGACATGGATACTGTATTATATTACGTATATGAGCCTAATTTCTCATGAAGGTGAGAGGCATGACAGTAAAGTATGTTAGTAAGAAAGCATTTACTTATGTGTAATCAACTTCTAAATTATGGCTTATACTTGTGAGTAGTTGATGAGGACGACCAATGAGGGTGGGTGAGAGAGGCATTGGCAAGCTTTTAGGTGGCAAGCTTCTAGGTACTCGCAGTATGATTGTGTTGTAGATTGGTTATGCTCGGCATGAACTACCTACTAATGAGCAAATATGCTCCAGTTTTGATTAGAATATAATGATTGTTCATGAGTTGATATGATATGTTGTGATTGATATACATTGCTTATTGGTGAGGTAATGTGCTCTACAATAGATTTGGCATAAAATTACCTATATGTGAGTTGTGGTACTTCAAATTTTGTTGATATAGTGATTTACTTATGTTAAGTTGTAAACAAATGATTAACTCTTGGATGAGAGTGTGGTTCATGTTAATTGTATTATGTGAGTTATTCAAATTCGGAATGGTTTGACACATACATTGGGTTATATATATATATATATATATGAGTTGCTATCAGAGGAGATAACATGCTATGGAATTGTTTATTGACATTGACTTTGGAATGATGATACAATATTTACATCTTGTGATATGGGGATGTTTTTAGAATTGTTGAAGAATGATATGGAAAGAATTTCAAGGATTAAATTTTTATGAGGGGAGGACGCAATACATGCCATTTTGAGAAAATATATAAATGCATAATTACATAAAATTTTGTGGAAATTGGAATTTCAAGAAATTGAAAATTTTTAGAAATAGAATCATGGACTAACACGTCAATATTTGAAATCTAAATGAGAAATGTGGTGCAATGACACTAAGAACACTAAAATCGGAGACTAAACGAAAATTGGCTAATCATTCTAATTTAGATATTAATAAATTAATTAATGAGGGTGTCATAGAGCATGGACAACGCATGCAATTATGAGCAACACCTACCCTAAATGCGAACTTTATGAAATTTTCTATTCCCTCCTCATATTCATTTGATGTTCTTATCGCAGTCATTCCAGCATATTTGTCCATTATCACAAGAAATTGAAGCAAATATGTGTGGAGACTTGCTAGACATAAAAAGATTAGGTTAGGCATTTTACCAAACACTAGTTATATAAGAATTAGAAGTATTTGAAATAACTATGTTTCATGGAAATGTTCAATTAATGATGAAAAAAAATCAAAATATGACAAACACATTCAAGAATAAAAATAAATTTAAAAAGAAAAATTTCTAACTCATAACCTTGTAAAAACTCTTCAAATATGCATAATACATATGAGATAAACAAAGAGATACTAACCAATACTCAAAAATCAATATTGACTTCAAATTTGTGAATGCAATTCGAATTCATAAGTAGGATTTGGTTCAAGGTAGTGAAACAGAAATCCAGCATAGTTTTTGTGTATAGATCATAAACATAGTCTGAAAAGGCACGACAAAAGTAGATGAAATAACTCTTAAAATAGACTTGTACAATTGAAGTCGTTTATAGTAAATGACTTCAAAAGTGGGGACTTTTAAAGTCGTTTATAGCAAACAACTTTAAAAATTTTCAAATTAATTATATATTTATTTACTTTTTGTACATTACAATATCTTACATAAATACACAATGTAACCAATTTTACACACACAAACATATATAATATACGTAAACAAACACATCAACAAGGAAATCAAATTAATCTTTTATTACATCCAATTATATATATATATATATCAAATGTTACATATTATTAGATCTTATTAATACAAGATCAAAGAGCGAATATGCTCTTTTTCATCAAAATCTGGCCTAGCATTCATGTGACACCCATTCTATGGAGAAACAAAGAGTGTGTGCTATAATTTTCTTAGCCAAAATTTAATGGTATAATCACCACTCTTCATCAAACCCTAAGTTTGGATGAGACCCACTAATCGTAATGATCTTCCTTTCTCCAATAGTGAGGGTTGGAGAGAGTAGTTGTCATAGCAACAACATCATACAATTTTTGTGAAATCAAGACGATCTAATAGACTTCTTAACCCCATCAGCTGTATTGAGAAAACCTACATGATTTGCAAAATAAAAACAAAGAGAGTTAGTAACAAGAAAGCAATTTGTGATCAAAAGAAGTTATAGTTTACTTATAGTTTTTTTCATGACACAAATAGTCAAAATATCCGAAATGGAAAGCAATAAGGGGAAAAGAGAGAAGCATAAGGACCATAGGAGGAAGTCAACATGCCATCCATGACAAAAAAGAGGATACAAGAAAAAAAAAAAAAAAAATATGGTCGGCTACTTATAAATGAACATAGTCATTTAGTACTAAACAACTTTAAAAAATGGTAACTTTTGAAGTCGTTTAATACTAAAATACTTCAAAAGTATACGCTAGAATGGACTTTTAAAGTCATTTGACTCAAGTGACTTCAAAAGTAACTAACTTTTAAAGTCATTTATGAAAAAACAACTTCAAAGTTATTGACATTTGAAGTTGTTTAGAGTCAAATGACTTTAAAAGTACATTATTGTGTAATATAATCTTCCCACAAAATTTATTGGAATACTTTTGAAGTCGCTTACGCTAAATGACTTCAAAATTTATTGGGTTTTAAAGTCACTTAGCCTAAATGACTTCAAAATTTATTAACTTTTAAAGTCTTTTAGGTCTAAATGACTATAAAAGTTAGCATCTTTTGAAGTCATTTAATTGTAAATGACTCCTTCCCACAAAAAATTTCCTCTTTGCGCTAATATTTTTAAAGTCGTTTACAATTAAATGACTTCTTAAGTTTATGATTTTAGAGTCATTTATTTTTAATCAACTTGTAAAATATTTACGAAGTTAACAATCAATATAGTGACTTCTTTCTGCCTACTTTAAAAGCCTTGTGTGTAGTAGTGTTTTTAGACACCATTTTCCTTCCTTTAGTTCGTCACCATAGCCATCTTCTCCCTTGAATTCCTTTTGAGGTTTTCTTTATATGTTATCTTAATCTAGTTTCAAAGCATTATACCATGTTGAAGTAGTTGTTTAGATCTTGGTTTAGTCACTTGAATTGTGCACCATTTCTAGATTTTTATACATGTAATATGCACATAGTTTTTGGTGTAAATTGGCAATGATACAATAAATTTCATTGAGGATTCTTATTATTCATTATTTCTTGTATAAAATTACTTTATATATGGGTTTTTAACTGGTAGATAAATTGTTGTTTCAATTACTTTATATGCTTGATTTGTTTTAAAGTTCTAAGTGCTTAAAATCTGAAAATTTCTCCCTTCAATCTTTATGCTCTATTTCTAGCAATCAAAATATCATGATCATTTAAATACTTAGGAACCCATTTAGCTTTTTAGGTTGCTTATTAAGTACAAAGCTTAGGTTGCATGTTAGTTTACTTTTAAATCATTAAATTTAGCCATCTTTGAACCCATGAACTATGTGCACTATCCATGAATCATGTGCTTGAATCTTGGGTTAATTTCCTTTGATTCTTGATTAGTTTAGTTGGTTAATCATGTTTTGGAAGTTTCTAATTTGTTTTTTTATATCTTATTTTAGTGATAGAAAGTTTCCTCTTTAAGTTTAACAAGTTCCTTTTTTAGAATGTTTCTAATTCTAGTTTAGAAAAGTGTTAATTTAAGAAAGTCATATTTTTAGCAAGTTTCCTTAGTTTATGTTACCTAGATACATTCATGCTAGTTTTGTATTAGTTTCCTTTAATTGAATGCATCTTAGTTAGGTTAGTTTCTAAATCCAGTGCATATCTTTACTTTTAGAAAGTTTCTTTTAATTGTAGTTTCTAATTTTATGCTTATTTCCTTCTTATTTTAAAGATCAACTATAATTATCAACTCTCTCTCTCTCTCTCTCTCTCTGCCCCCTTGGCAGAAGTTAAGTGATTTAAATAAGATCCAATTAGTTTAAAATTTGTGAGATTCCTTGTGGGTTGAACCTCACTTGCATGCTAATACTACATTGATTCGTGCCCTTGTTGGGGAATCACAATGGATTTGTGGTTGGATCTTTATTTAGATTGTTTATCTTTAATCATAGTTGTAGGTTGCAGTCGATTAAGATTTTTGCATCATATCTACATATTTTGCTAGGTCATCATAAATTGATCCACCTTACTTGTTTTGCACTATGGGAATTTAGCAAAGGAGCAGTGGTGACGTTGTGGGCCAAAGCTTCATCAAAATTTATTGTTTTTCTATATTAATGGATTTTAATTTATGAGTTAACTTGTAGTGACGCCTCATTATAACTTACAATTTGTTTCAATTTTAAACGAATTGTATTAATATAATGCATGTGTGGGGTATGGTATCCCATACTTGATCTTCATCAAAAACTCCACTCTAAGTTTCCCTCACCTTATTTTCTTTTTCTAGTATAGTTACATTTAGAGTAGTATGCATATTTGTTGATAATGTAATTCATATAGTTCAAGGTCATTCACCTTAATTGTTGCATCTTATTTAGGGTCGTTGCATTAGTTGTGCATCTGTCTAACCCTTGGTGGATAGCATATAGGAAGCATCAATTTATTTTCTTTATATTGCATTACATGTCTATTGCTTTGTGATAGATGGAACATAACGTTAGTAAGGACCCCACAAGAACCCTAAATTTCATCACTGGATCCTTGGCCCACCTAGAAAATCAAATCAAATCCTTATATGCTTGTGATATAATAAAATAATCCTAATTTAAAATCAAGTAGCAAGATACTTAGGGTTTTGAGCTCACAGGACCCATTTTGAAAGAGGCAATCTATTGTTACTCTAGTGGCTCTTGAACTTTGTGATTATAACAGGTATCCAAAATCCAAGCAATTTCCCACATCTTTTGTTAACATATGTTGAGGTATAAATGCCTCCTTCCATGAGAATTGTATTAACCACATTGGATAAGACCTTACTGGTAAGCAATAGTCAAGTTTGGATTGAAGGAGGAGCTATCTAGCGTTAGGTTTAAAAGATATAACCTCACAAAATAAAAGGAATCATCAATCAAGCTCACTAGCATTAAAGATTGTTTGTTTGCATATCACGTAGGGTTAGGAGTCGTATTTAGAGTTAGGTTGCATCATTTAGATAGGTTTGCAGTATAGTGCATGCAAGGTCATCAATCTCAGAATACTAAGTTGGTACCTTTATATCCTAGGATTGGACATATCCATAGGAAAGGGGTGAGAAACCAAATTCCTAACCCCATGGAAGAACCACCAACAAAAGTTGAGCACAAGGCAATTAGAGTTATATATGTGCCACTCTAGTTAAACACCCCATCATGCATCACATTGCCACCCAAAAATGTAGACCACTTTGAACTTAAACTTGGAGTCATATATTTACTCCCAACATATTATGGTCTAGATAGAGAGGATTCATACCTACATATTAAGGCATTCCTTGATATTGGTTTTGCATTGAAATATTGTAATGTTACAAATGATTCTATTAGTCTTAGGTTATTCTCTTTCTCATTAAAGGATAAGTCTAAATTATGGCTTAATTCTTTAGAGATAGGTTCCATTGCCACATGGGACTAGGTGTCTAAAAAATTCTTGAATAAATTTTTACTAGTCTATAAGACTAATGCCCTTTGTAAAGATATCATTAATTTCCAACAAAGAGATGATGGGCAATATTATGACTATTGGGAGAGAAGAAATGAATTAGTGCAGAAGTGACCTCATCATGGTTTTGAAAAATGGCAACAGGCTCAGTATTTCTATGATGCATTAACACCTCAAAATAGATAGATGGTGGATGCATCTAGTGGAGGAGAAAGGAATCTTATATGAGATAGAAGTGACCTTAGAAACAACACATAGACTCAACTCATCGGATGGTAGAATGGACAGGCTCAAAAATATGTGCCAGACAATGAGTACTAACATAAATGCTTTCATGCTTGCTATTGCAAAACCTCTACAAGAGGTGTGTGCTATTTGTTTTAGTCCAGCCTATTTAACTACAACTTGTCTATCTAATAGAGTGCTTAATGAATATCTTTTACAACAAGTGAATGCTCTTGGTGCATATCACAACCCTAGCAATAAGAATCCATACTCTGAAACCTATAATCTAGGATGGGCTAAGCATCCCAATTTGTCATGGTCTAAGAATTTTTTTTAGATAGGTACATCTATGAACCCCCTATTCAGAACTTTCCTAGAATTTCAATGTCCTAGCAATCACTTGATTGTCATCTTCCTCAACAACCAAAGAAACCATCAAATGATGATAGTATTCATTTTCTCATGAAACAAAATTAGGAGAGTAAAGGTTTACATCAACTCTAGAATGAGAATCAACAAAATATTACCAGGATAGAGATACAAATAAGCCAGTTGTCCACCACTTTAAGGGAAAGAGAGAAAGGAAGGTTTCCTTGTCAACCTATTCCAAGCCCTAACGACAAGTTAGAAATAGTGTCTAGTTCCCATAACCATAGACCCCATTAATAAGAAAGTGTATCATAACCATAGGAGTAGCTGTCAAGTTGGTAATCAAGTAGGTAGACTCAAACAATATAGTGGAGAATGAGCAAGTTGAAATTTAGGAGAAAGAGAAAAGATAGAAATTTTCTACTCCATTTGAGCCTATAATGGAGGTGCTCTATGTGCATAAAGCCCCATTCTCTCAATTACTCAACAAGGCAAAGAAAGGAATAAATTTCAATGAGATAATGGAAAGGTTTAAATGGGTACAAATTAATATCCCATTACTCAATGCTATTAAGGATATTCCTGCTTATGCCAAGTTTCTTAAAGAGCTCTGTACACAAAAGCAAAAGCTCAATGTGCAAAAGAAAGCCTTCATCACTAAGCAAGTGAGCTCTTTGATCTAACTCCAAACCTCTCCTAAGTTTAGAGACCCAGGGTGTCCTTCCATTTCTTGTGTGATTGAAAATCATGTCATAGATAGGGCACTACTTGATCTAGGGGCTAGTGTAAATTTGTTGGCGTATTATGTCTATGAGCAATTAGGGCTTGGTGACCTTAAACCAACCACCACGACATTATAGTTAGCATGTAAATAAGTTAAGATTTCACATGGTATGGTCGAAGATGCACTAAGTGATGTGATATGTTGATGAACACCAACCATACATTGAGTAAGTTGATCATGTACATAGGTAAAAAGCAATTATCATCATGATTATATTTTCTTTGATCAATCCATTTATTTATTTGTGTGTATGTGTGTATGTGTGTAGTGAGCACATGGATGCCCTCAAGGCAAAGAATTCAAGTTACGCAAAGAAACAGAAGTAGCTGCAATTTGAGCATTGTCACACTTTCAATACCTAGCACCGTGAGAAGGTAAAATGAAAGAATTCACACTCGATTAAGAAATTATATAATAATCTTAATTAATAAAATACATTCTATATATACATATATGTCGATATAATAATCTTACTTGCAACAATTATATATCCTACTTAATTAATATATGTGTGTATACATAAACTCAAGATCAACGAGAAGTAGCAGGCAATGGTATATCAGAATCCTTGGGTTGGATGGCAATGGGGCCAAGACCAGAAGTAATAAAATATGCTGGATATTCAATCAATGGCTATCGTTTTTCCACAAAAGACCATGATAACTCAAGAGGGCAAAAGAATAGTGAGATGAGCTTAGATGCTAATGCTACATTCTTTTCTAGTTCAAAAGATAACAGACCAATAGTGGCGATGATATTTATTATGGGATTATAAGAGAGATATGGCCTTGGATTATACCTGCAAAACTATGGTTGTGTTTAAGTACAATTTGGTGGAATACAACAAACACAACATCAAAACTAATGCCCTTGGATTGCCATTGATTGACCTCCATAAGATCGGTTATAAAAATGATCAATTTATTTTGTCCTCTCAAGTAAAATATGTATTTTATGTGCATGACGAATGTGATAAGAGATGGCCAACTATTTTATCATCCTATCCGAGGAAATTTTATTATGAAGATCACCTAGGAGATAGTAAAATAGATTACCCTTGTATTACCAAAACAATCCCACCAAACAAAGTAGTACTTGGTGAGAATGAGGATTATGTGCTTGATAATAGTGAGGAGGGTGCTTGGGTTGAAAACAATTAATATATGGGGGTATATGAATTTTATTAGTGAGTTGCAATACAATTCTAGATTTATAATTAACTCTTTTATCATTAACTATATGGATTGAAGTGAGATGAATACTATATATGTGACTATATATGTATGTATGTATGTATGTATGTATGTATGTATGTATGTATGTATGTATGTATGTATGTATGTATGTATGTATGTATGTATGTATGTATGTATGTATGTATGTAGTTGAAGACTTATTTGGAAAGTAAATTCTTTTGAATATTCTTGTTCATGTGTTTATATATGTGTGTATAAAGAATGCATGAATCAAAGTTGTTCAAGTGTTCATTGTGCATTTATTAAGATATTGTAAAGAGCTAATATAAAAAATATATATTAGTTTATAAAGTCGTTTAAGCTAAACAACTTTAAAATTCATAGTTCTTATAGTCATTTAGTTCAAATGACTTTAAATGTCACATACTTTTAAAGTCATTTGAACTAAATGACTTTAAAAGTATGTGACATAAAGTCGCTTACACTAAACTACTTTAAAATTTCTACTCTGAGTTGTAGCTATCCTCAACCAAATCCTACTTTGAATTGGAAGTACATTCACAGTTTCGTAACCAATATTGATTTTTGAGTGTTGGTAATTATTATATATGCATGTTTGTAAAAGAAAAAATTTGTGAAAACAGTACTAGTGATGCCTGATCGATGATCACATGCTATTAGTACATTCATAGACCCAAATTCATATAGAATGGATCAAAAAACTTTTGATCCACTAATGAAATAGATCAGACTACCATCATGGTCTCCACTGTCATAGTTAAAACAGTAACCTTGGATGGAAAGAAAGTTATGGATTTGACCATTAAGAACGTACAATCAACATTACACTGATGATAATGTAACATTTTTTATTGAGCAATTTACAAAATTTTGAATTATGTAAAATCAGATTGAAAAGAGAATGATATTGAAATTTTTTTATTTTTGGAGTTCTAAAAACTAAAAATTTTATAGACATCAAATCAAGTGTTAAAACCTTAATATTGGAATTGTACTTGAAAAAATGATTCTAACCACACTAATTTTACTAAAATCAAAATTGTGAAGAGTAAGTTTTGATTTTTCTCAAAAAGGGTAATTTGGTAATTTCACTTAATGATCCCCACTTCCAGAAATTCGACATTTGAGTAGCATTCATCTCTTTTTTACTATAATAAATGATATATAATGTAAAAAATAGTAAAAATTATTATAATTGTAATTATATCACAAAAGAAATTATTACAAAATTAAATAAGTAAATAAATAGATTAAAAAAAGGACTTTTAATTAAAGGGAAGGGGTCACTTTGATATTGGAACCCCTCCTTATAAGAGAATCAACTAATATGTTATAATGAAAAAAAGAAAAAGAAAAAAAAACTTTACTTAGGGTAAGGGACTAATTTGATATTTGCGCCCCTCCCTTTAAAAGAGATTTACAAACAGACCTTTTAGTCTATTCTCAACTTGAGAGAGAGAGAGAGAGAGAGAGAGAGAGAGAGAGAGAGAGAGAGAGAGAAGAAGAAGAAGAAGAAGAGGATAGGGAAGGAGAAGAGAGAGAAGATGGGTGAGATTTGGTGCTGAATCAAAAGCCTATCACGCCGGCAATGAAGGAGAAAAAAAGTCGAGGATAAACGCTCATGTTTTGCTGGACTTGGAGCTTGCCAAAAATGACAATAGATTGGATTATTGATTCAAGTTGGTCAACTTCAATGGCACACCCATAAAAGCAAGGGCCCCTTGGACATTTCACACTTAGGGCATCCTCAATGGGGTTTTGGGGAGATTTACAATGCTCAATGACCATGGGCCATTTGACATTGAAAATCACCTCCTCTAGCAATATTAGTGGCCAAAAAACTATAAATTAGGTACAATCTATTAAATCCAACTCGTGATTTGAAAATTTTGAGCTAGCTCAATTCAGTCCAAGCTAGATTTAGGTTTTTATGATAATCCAACCATTGAATTCTTAATAAGTGATTAGAAATAGGTAAATACATACCTAATATGGCTCAAATCTGACTGAGATTGTCGATCTAGGTGAAGAAACTAATTGGACAAACTCAGCCATTCGATTGGTTACTATGGAAACAATATTTAATGACGTCTCATCAATGATCAGACATCACACTTGAGTTCTCGAACATTAAATGGGCATCTAGTGGCTCTAATTTAGTCTTGCTTAGATGAACAGCTGATATTATTTGGTAACTTCTTGTGATGGGTATGGCATGAGATCAAAACCACATTGTGACCTTGTAGTTGTTTATAGGTTTAATGGCAATGATGAAAAATTATACTTTCCATGAAGGCTCAAAACTTATGCTTCTTCAAATATTGTAAAAATGACCTTCTCCTTTGTTTGTCTTAGTAGTAGTTAATTATTTAGTTAAGAATCCAAGCTTAGAAGCCCATTTTCATCTTATCATTGAATATATCAAATGCCTATATTAGTCTCAATTTTAGTTATTATTTAGTTGATAATCCAAGTTGAGAAGCCCATTTCAACTTACCATTGAAGATACCAAGGTTTAGATGGCACAACACTTAGTCACTTACAAGAACTTTGCACTTTCAGTCTAATGTTCTCTTGGAAAGTAGATTACATATCCTACGTTGACCACTATTAGAGCATCATTCAATGGCATGCTTAAATCATTAACTATCATTTTAGAAGATGATGCAAGAAGATCACATTGCTATCAACTCACAAGATCATGTTGAAGAAGGTATAGCGAAAGTATAGATTCTTGGAAAAATCAAAGATTCCAAACTTGCATGTCTTTTCCAGGATAGAATTGAGCTTTCCCCATGGATATTAAGAACTCAATTTTATGGAGTATGTTGAACTTGTTTTTTGGTCTACTTGTATTCAACAATGGGTTTACTAATGTCCTTATCTTAGATTCACCAATTAGTGCACTACACATTGTAGACACAAAACCTAGCTTGAATCTCTTACAACTAATCAATTGTTAGGACAGTTCAGCACAGCTTGGTCCCTAGCTCCTAACAGCTCCATTATGTGAAGGGCATTATCATCACTTGAAGTAGAAAAGACCATCTCCTTTGGAGTGGTTCCTTTCATTATTGCAACCATTGTAGCCTTGGGATATACCTTTCCAAAATTTCAAAGTTTTAAATCAAGACTAGACCGTGTAACATATGTATCGCATACAAATGCTACAGTATAATACAAGATACCTAAAAAAGGGAATCATATCTATCTACACCAGCCAAAATGTTGATCCACTAGTCTAACAGCCCATCCACTATATGTATAAGCCGATATGGATCAAAACCACCAATACGAGATCGAAACATACTATAGTTTGTCATTCCTACACAAATACCACGAACCTTACTTTTCACTTGGTTTTGTCATTTCATAAAGAGTTTTGCAGATTTAGGCACTTAAACATAAATATCATATGCATCTACTACATTTAGTCACAAAGGTTAAGATTATTAGAAACTTATGCATCCATATTTATGAACTTATCCTTTTTATTGTTTCTATTTTCATGTCTCATCACGGTTTTCCTCAAGAAAACTTGTCTTCCACCCATGTTTATTGGCTTATTCATGTTTCTTCAATCTGGCTTAACAAATTTTACTGTTCATTTGATTGCCCTTGTATTGGAAATAAGTTTCTACCCTTAATTCCAACAGTAACAAGAAAACTTGATCATGGAAGGAAAACAAACCTCCCACTTGCATGTCATTTATAGTAATGTTAGAGAACATTAAGAGACATGATTGCTAGTGCCTTTTCTCCTTCTTCATGTGAATACAGATGACAAACCAGTTCTTGCCCAAAGATCTATTAATTGATGGTTCAAGGCGTACTACTCACAAGCTCACTGTCGGAGCCTAGAGTTAAAGCAAACTAATTGAACTAAGTAAACTGGGATTAAAGTAACTTACAACATTAAGGTTGGGTTACAAATCCAAGACCAACTTAGCCACAAGATCAACCTCGGCAGGAATTAATTTCTATAAGTGCATGAGATGTTGATCATTAAATAGATTTAGTTATGTGCCAAGCTAAAAATCTAGAAAAGTGCTATTGATAACTCAGTATTTTCTCATCATTCATGCACCACAACCCAAGAATATGAGTGTTCAGATGCACACATAGCAGCACTCAAACAATGTCACATCTTTCAATTCCTACAACTTTTATGACCCAATATATTGTGTGCAACATTTGGAGGGAGACTGAGTCTTCTTTGTTATTTCATTATATTGTCTTTACCAAGGTTGTTGCATCACATGACTAAAATAAGCTAGGTCTAATGGGTGTGTGTATGATGCTTGGATTGAATGGTAAATAAATGATGGCTCTTTTATGTCGTGCTTTGAACATCAGAGTTACTTGAAATTTATCATTTTCTATGATACATGCATCATGTGAATGCCTCTTAAGTTTTAATTGCATATTTTAGTTGTATTGTTAGTCCATGTTTAGAGGTTTCCCTTCATTGATAAGTTTAATTGTATACTATGCTATGTTAGGTTTAGGTTTCATTACTTAAAGTTGTTGCATCTTTAGAAATAGTACTTTAGTTAGTTTCTAGGTTTAGTTTTAGGAAGGTATAATTTTAAAAATATCTATACATAATAAGTTTCTATTTTCATGCATGTTTAATCTGATTTGATTTCGATTTGTTTGCCATCTATGTCATGTTAGTTTGTTTTCTTTACATGGATTACATAACCTTTTTCAAGTCATTGTTCTAATATCATTGTATTCTTGTTATGGGTAGTAACGATGGAAAAACAACAATATTAAAATGATGAATGTGGGCAAAATGAAGAGCACAAACAAGAGGCCAACTTTAGCACTACTCAAAGGAGAAAGGGCAGTGTGCAAACAACAATAGAAAAGGTTATTAGGAAAAAGTCAAAGGGAATTAAAGAAGCTATCCAATATAATAGTAGGGGGCAAGAGACAGGTGAGAATGCAACCTCTTATAGTATTTTTCTCTATTCCACAATAACAAGTATGGTTCCTATTACATTTGAGGACTAGAGACTTGTGCCATCCTTGACAAAAGATTTAATATGGGAAATGGTGAAGGTAGGTAAACATTAACATATATTATATAATTTATAACAGATGCTATTTTCAAATATAGTAATTTACTGTGTACTTTGCAGACTACATTTGACATGCCTAGTCAAAAGAAGATGCATGCTTTGCAAGGAGCTAGTGAGCAATGGAGAAAATGGAAGAACTACCTTGTTCATAATTACATAGCTCCATATGTCAACGATCTGTTGAGGTTGTACATAATGCTTGCCTTTACTCTGATGTCTTTGACTAGGATTTGTGGAATGCATTTGTATAGAACTACACATCTACTGTATTTGAGTTATGTATAGAAACAATGTTTCATTTAATTATTACAAGTAACATTCAATTATAGCAATTGATTACATATGTACAAATGTGCAGGCAAAGAGTGCAAGAGAAAAAAATGTGCATGAAGCTAATATGCAGCACTACCTATCCAGGTTGGGCTATGCTCATTTAGAAGAGCGTGAAGTAAGAACCTATGAAAATTTATCCCTTTCAAATTAATGCTATAGTTATATGCATTTTATTCTATAACTATAGTGTCTTGCTTAATAGAAAAAGAAAGCTAGGACTACGGAACACATTGATCACACCATTCTCCAGAAGATGGAGCATTCTGTGGGCTGTACTAGCCAAACATTCTCAAATGAAATGATTGCACAAATTGCTTCTCACATTGTAAGTGGTTCCACCTGTCTAACCATTTTATACAATTAATTAGATGACATGATCATGTTCTGATTAAATTTTGCAGGACATTCTTACCTAAGAAAGCACACAAGTATAGTAACTCTAAGCAACATTGCTGCCAACTAGGACATCATGTATAGGGATATGGCAATAAGAATGACCACCCTAGTCAAGTTAGGGGCATGGGGCACAGTATTGGTCATTCTAAATTCGTAAAGGAATACCTACAATTGAGGATTACTAGGCCTACAATGATTTGGTGGAGAAAATAAAAATGGATATATTTAAATAGTTGCATGAAGGAGGTTTAGTGGTAGTTTCTCAATCCTGTGCAGATACTTCTTGCAACATCTCTGTACCTCCATCAAATGCTAGCTACAATTCTCCAAATAAAGAAGTTTAAGATTGTCATCACAACAGAAATTTTAGCCAAGAAGGTATATATATAGGCAAAACTGGAAATTTTTATTGTTCTTCTGTAATAATTTTCTATCTCAACTTCTCTATTGTATATTTAATTTTCAAGTGGGTCAATGCCTATTAGCCTTGGATTCCCATCAAAACATCAAGTGGTAGTTTCTCAATCCTGTGCAGATACTTCTTGCAACATCTCTGTACCTCCATCAAATGCTACCTACAATTCTCCAAATAAAGAAGTTTAAGATTGTCATCACAACAGAAATTTTAGCCAAGAAGGTATATATATAGGCAAAACTGGAAATTTGTATTGTTCTTTTGTAATAATTTTCTATCTCAACTTCTCTATTGTATATTTAATTTTCAAGTGGGTCAATGCCTATTAGCCTTGGATTCCCATCAAAACATCATGGCAGTTGGTTCATGCTATGAGCATGAATCAACCATTTTCCACGTAATGAATATGCCACCACATACTAAGTGAGTGTCCATTACCATGGCTTTGGATGCTAACACCATCCTACCATTCCCTTTAGAAATGGAAAATATTATAGTTGTTGGGCAGAAAGTTGCATATCACTTTGCTTGGCCAAAGGCACTGTCATTCTCATAGAGTCTACAGAATGTATCTTATCATAATACCTTCCTCATCAATCATTTCTAGCTAGAAACCATTATTTAATTATTTGTTAAGTTTTTATGGTTAATTAACAACAACATGCACCATCACAGTCGCCCATCGTTGCAATATCACCTAATGTTGCACCAATGGAACATGTACTTACATATATGTTTGATTTTCTATCATCATTGATTAATATTATTTAGCTAAAATCTTTTTACATATTTTACAACAATCATCTAATGATCATGTGGAAGTCCCACCTAACATGCCTCGATCCCTAAGATTAATCTATGGTCTCATCAAAACCCCATACAAATCAAGGAAGGAGTTCTTGCTGAGGACGTTGTTGAAGTGCCACTTATGGAAAATGACCTATTATGCGTTTACCTATGAGATCAACTTGAGAACCCTCACAATGTCTCTTATATGGGGTATATGCACATATTTTGTTATAAAATATTTAACATTACATGTTATATTTTCATGGTATAGGTAATAATTATTTCTTTTATGCAGCTTCTTGAATGATGTAACTAACCTTTTTGAGGTTGAGGGTACACTTTACCACTTCCGCAACCTTGGAATCATTTGTGGAGTAGTAGAGCAATGGCCAATAAAGAGGCTTGTTAATGATATTTTGCCAAAAAATTTCTATTACTCTAAGGGACAAGGCTTAATGATTCCCTGCAATAGTGTGTAAGTTTTAATTTTCTTATTTTCTTGCCAACTTATTTTATGCTTAGGGATTGTTGAATTTAATTATAATTCATGGGACTATTTATATAGGGCTCATTGAATGCTACTCGTTTTGGATGTGCATGGTGGACAAGCTTTCCTTTTTTATTCTTGTGGATTGCACATCCATCCTACCCTCATAGAAATTATAAATAAGTAAGCTTTTATTCATTTCATGTGTTATGTGTCGATAAATTATTTGTTATTCTTTTATAATGCATTTGAAGTTTAAATTTATAGAGTGGTACAAATGGGCTAAATGACTGAGACTGTACAACCATTGAAACTCACTTGGAAGAATGTTAAGGTATAGAAATTAGTTAATTACTCTATGTTACCACTAATTAAACCTATAATATTACAAATGAAATTTATGGATTCTTTTTTATATCCTACTTGCACAGTGACCTAGACAACAGTCTTATTTGGAGTGAAGTACTATGTGTTGAGATGTATGAGGACCTTGATATTTGATAGTATTGTTGTCTCCCAATTAAGAAAGGTAAGACACTTTTTATGTTTTATCATCTTATATTTTTCCATGAATGTGACCAGAATTAAATATGTTGTATTATACATAGCTCTACTTTTTGAGTAGGCAAACAAGAAGAGTTACTCTAAAGTATACCTCAACAAAATATGAAGTGAATGGGCTGAGTATGTACTAAGTTTCAATTAGAACACTTTGAGTAACTACATGTGTAAAATACATAAGTATTTTTTTCACTCACTTGTATGTGTTCTTTTTCATTATTTTCTTTGAGTGTCTATATATATATATATATATATATATTAAGTGATGAATGAGAGTGTGGGAGTAAATGAGTATAGATGAAGTGAATTTGGAGCTTGTAGTGATTGCATGTGTAGTGGTTACTTTTATGAAGTATTTTCAAGATGGATGTGGATGGAAGATGATGAATATGGATGTTTTGCACCCAAATGTGCAAGTGTATGTGGATGTTGTAGTGAATGCATGTGTTGTGGTTTCTTTTATGGAGTATTTTCAAAATAGATGTGGATGGATAACAATGAATTTGAATGTTTTGTACTCAATGTGAAAGTAAATGTGTGTTTGGTTTTCACGTGTATATAAAGATTGTAAGAAATGTGTTATATGAAATGTGACAACCCGGGTTTTTGAAAACATGATTTGTAAAGTATTTTGAAAGGTAGGGCCCTTAAGAGTGTAAAATTTTTTTGCAAAACAAAGCAGCAGAAATTCTTTTCTTTAGAACTTGTTTTGAAAACCCAAGTCACCACGTCATACATAACATAAGTACAATTTGTGTACAAAATAAAATTCCATTGAAGCAATATACTTTTATTAAACTCCAGGATCCATCCAGTGGTTCACAGTACAGCCAAATCTAGTACAATACTTGTCCAAATTACATAATCCAAAACTCAAGCTCACCATACAATAAAACTCTCAACAAAGAAAAATACATGTCTTCAAGGGTATACCTAGAAAATTATTCTCTTCAAGTCTTCTATAGTCTTCAGCTCCTAACTCTCCTCCCCTGGATTTGAGATATTGCAACAAGTACAATATCTTAGCAAGCAATGCTTGGTAGGGGATTCAAGAAACATAATAATTGACAGTGTAACTCCAATACTTCATAATCTCATTATCTTTAAACATACTCTGTACTTTGTAAGTTATGTATATCTATATACATACATACCCTTCATGGGTAAACCAATTAAATTCATGAAAATAGTCAAATATCATTCCCAACTAAGCTAATCAATTCTCTTTATTTTGAGAATTTAGTATTACAACTAATCTCATAATGGGAATTTCCCTTCTTAGGAAACATTGGTAATATACAATTACCTAGTATTTCATTATGCTATAACATAAGGCATTTCACTATGCCTATTCCCATATGCATCATAGTGTAAAATAATCAGAAAGGTTGCTATGCTGCAGTCTGATCCATACTAGCATGCTTGGATAACTGCCCTGTTCACCACTAATACCACGGTGGAAAATATTATGTCACTGCCCGTATTGGGGGGCAAGACTTTCACAGTGGTGGCCTTCCCATAATTGCCACCACCTGACTTTTAGCCTCTCATTGGTCAAGGTATCATCATATCATCAAATTTCAAGGAGCGGGTGGCCAAACCCTCATAACTCCTCTAGCAATAGCATCCCCTAGGCTCATGCCTATTAAAACAAACTCACAAGCCTCCAAGCTTGTATGTAAAATAGATTTCATATATATCAGACCATATGTCTGTTTACTTAGGGCTGAAATATTTTATAGTTCCCTATTCACTTATAGTTTAGTCCTTAACCATCTTATGGGTGTTTGGTTGGATCATAAGGTTTTCAAGAGATTCAGTACAAGTATTATCATTACTCTTGTTAACATAAGATCATGAGTAAAATCATGTATGTATTCATCAAATCCTCCTACCTTTAAGGATTGATCCTTTTTCCCCAATCTTCTATGATCCTGACTGATGTATGAAATCTGTACATCCATACATATTGTCAATATATAAATTATGAACAATCCTATTGATCACTAGATCTGATGTTTAGAATGATCTTTAGATCATTCATATCTAAATATTTTTCTATCTCTAAGTCTTTGTATGTCCATCTCCTTGATCTTGATCTTTCATAGATCCTTTGATTGACAATCTACACATGTTGATAAAGATCAAGGTCCTAGATCTTCTATCATCTAGTTCTTCTTTGATCTAAGTTCAGTTCTTGGATCATCCCTATGGAGGATGATGTTGGTTTTCTTCCTTGAATCACCTTTGATCAAGGGTTTGGATTATCTAATCTAATGAACTATAACAAGTATACTACTAAACATACATACTAAGTACAATATAGTGTTCTTATTCTTATTGTTCTTGATCATCCAAGATCTAATGGATCTTGTTTGATCATCCTTATCTTACTTACTGTTTTTATTAGGGTTAGGTAATTTACTAACCTTTTATGCTCTTATTATTATTATTATTATTATTCAACCAGTTATTGTGCTGGTTGAAGGTAGCTTATTCAAGCATAAATCTAGACTGCTCCTCTTATTTCCAATTGGCTAAGGCTTACTAGCTGAATGGGTGAACACAAAGTGGTTACTTCAATCCTCATGTAAGGAGGCGTTTAGACCTCACAAACGTCAACAGAAGGTAGGGGAAGAGCGAGGCTCTATTAGATAACCCCCTTAACCATTATGTTCATATTCATTAGAATGACCATAGCTCAACCTTTCATAAGGTTCCTATAAGCATGTTTACCCTAAGTTCTCTTTCTAATGGATTTTAATTAAGTCCATGAATATTTATAATGTCATTCATGGGGTTTATTATTCTTTTCCTAATTTGGGCCAAGGACTTGATAATCCTTATATTGTCCTACTAATTATAGTCCTTACTAATTAAGTCCAAAGTATTCCATTCTTATTTGTGTAATGAAACTCTACTTTCTCATTAGAATACATTTTTGATGTTTTATGCTCTTTATCTCATAACAAGTAAATCTACTACTAACATTCAACCGTAAATGAATTCCAAATTTAAAGCATAAAACTACCTAATTTAACATTCAATGAAAATGAGGCAAGGTACTTAAATTAAATCTAGCACCTTATGATAAGAATGAAACACATATCATACTAAACTCTAAATGTTATACTAACATGCTTTATAACATAATAATATAAAATGAAACTAATTATATTTATATTTTTAGAAACCTTTACTTATGATCCAACCATTTGATCTTAGATCTTTTCCTTTGATTAAGGACTTTAGTTATATTTAGAGATTTTTCTCTATTAAGGTCAAAAGATCACATTGGTCTATTTTTTTATCATAATCCATCCACGATTTTCTTGGATTTCATCCTATAAACATTTATTCTTTCCATCTCAAGGATCTGATCACACTTGATCTCATTGATCAAGTGGGTCCCTTTGTATTTTTCGGGTTTTTCTACCATAAAGGGTAGATCTCTTAATGTATCTCATATCTATCCAATTTAAACATAGATATAACTTTATTTAAGTATTAGATTATTATTAAAACATGTTTCTAAGATCTGATCATCTCAGATCTTGAAAATCTATGTAATTAGAAACTTAATTCTTAAATACAGAAAGTTTTTACTGAATAACATGTCTTTTTTTATCATTCTATAAGAAAATAGAGGTTTCAAGCTTTCCATAGCTTCCTTCTGAACTTAATTTGGAGTTCAAATGACTCCAGAATTGATCCTGGAAGTTCACAGTCTTCCTAGGGATGTATTTGATCTGGGCCTAGGAATGGACGGCCTAGATCGTTCGGGCGGAACAAACCAGGCGGAACGTCCAGGCGGAATGAACCAAGCGGTCTTCGAGCACTGCCACTCAGAGTGAATGACGACGCAGTCTGGAGCGGCATCTATGGATGGGAATGGGGCAAGCGGAACGCCCGTCGTCCGCGCGCCCGCAAACCCGTCTGTCGCTGGGCGCATCCGCTTATCCATTTGACAGACGCGTCATCTTTGTGCTTGGGAAGATGCTCCACGCATATCGCACACGCCGTTCCTACGGTGCGTCACGCGTGCGTCTTGGGCGTCGTCAGATCTGGAGATCAAACAGTCCATTATAGACCGTCCAATCTATCCTCTTGCAATTGAGGGCCCAAAACGTCTCTGATTTTGATGAAACTTCTACCCTAGGGGTTTTGGACCCTTGTGGATCGATTGGTACAGTCAGATTTCTTATCTGAGTACTCCATCTTCCAAAATTAAGGGTTCTGTTGTTTACTTTACTTTTATCTTTTTATTACCAAAATTAATTACAGTAAAATAAAAATTACATAAAACAATACTAAATATCTATGGAAAGGATTTCCACTTACTTGATTGGAGAGAAAACCTCAATTATATGCCCAATTTAAAAAAATACCTTGTTTATGAAGATATATCATAGAATCCACATTTCTTGCAAATATCCGTGGTTTGAACTGTTGGATCTTGAAATTTCTCTGGGGGTTTTGTAGAATAGATATGTTGGGACGTTTTGGACGGTGGAATTGATCAAATTAGATCTAGAACAGAGTGCCTAATTGATTTTAGGTCTCTTGTTCTAATCTAAAAAGAAAAACAAGTTGGAAAGAGATCTAACTCTTGGAAATTTTGGGGTTTTGGGGAGTGATTCTAGATCTAATTTTTCAAGGAGATTGAAGATAATTTCGTGGGGATTTTATGAGAATTTTTGGAAGATTTTTGGGGTTGTATTTATAGGCATTTTGGGTCTTTTTCCATGATTATAATATGTTATTTTTTTAATATAAAATGGCATGAAAGTCTTCAATGCTCCCATGCCTAATTTTTCTTCCCCATGACTAGCTGATCTTTGTTGACCCATGTTTCACATGGGCTGCTGATCAAATTGGTTGTTGGGGACGTGGTGGTCCCCATGTGGGCCCCACATGGTGTAAAATTTTGGGTTTTATTCCCATGATCTCGGATTTGAGTGTACTTAGTGGCGTTGGATTGGTATTTCTCAGTACATTCTAAATTTTGATGTTTCATATTTCTCAGTAATTTTACCCCTTTTGTCCAAAAAATTAAAAACTTAAGGATTTCTTATCCGAATTCGAAATTTGTCGTGCTTACAGTCATTTTGAAGGGTTTTCCAAGTTTAATTTCAATTTTACATATCTTATGATTTGATTATACTTTTATAAAAAGTATATTTTAAATAACCCTAATATTTCAGCCCGAAATATCTGAAACTCAAACTTTATTGATTTTTCTCAATCAATTTACAAAACTTGGGGTTATTACAATCTTCCCCCCTTACAATAATTTCGTCCTCGAAATTTGTAATACAGTACTTACTCAAACAAACTAGGGTGTGTCTTCCTCATTTCTACTTCCGTTTCCCACGTGGCTTCCTTAATAGAGTGATGTTGCCACAGGACTTTGACTAACGGAATGCTTTTGGTTCTTAACTTCTGTTCCTTGCGGTCCAGAATTCGTATTGCCTTCTCTTCGAAGGTTAGGTCAGGCTTTAGCTCTTCTGGCACCCTTTGAAGTACATGAGTGTCGTTTTGGAGGTACTTCCTTAGCATAGACACATGAAAGACACTATGTATTTCTGAGAGTTGGGGTGGTAAGGCTAATTTGTATGCCACTTGACCAACCCTTTCTAAGATTTCAAACGGACCAATGAATCTAGGACTAAGTTTTCCTTTGCTTCCAAACCTCATTACTCCTTTGACAGGTGATACTTTTAGAAATACGTGCTCCCCAACATCAAATTCCAGGTTTCTATGTCTTTTATCTGCGTAACTCTTTTGTCGACTGTGTGCTGTTAACAACCTCTTCTGTATCAATCTGACCTTGTCTATACATTGTTCCACTAGTTCTGACTTTATCAGCCTTCTTTCTCCAACTTCACTCCAACAGGTTGGTGATCGACTTGGCCGTCCATACAATGCTTCATATGGAACCATACCAATACTTGCCTGAAAACTGTTGTTATATGCAAATTCTACTAAAGGGAGATGTTCATCCCAACTCCCTTTCCAATCTAATGCACATGCTCTCAACATATCTTCTAAGGTTTGAATAGTCCTTTCTGATTGACCATCTGTTTGAGGGTGAAATGCTGTACTGAGTTTCATTGAGGTTCCCAAGGCTTGTTGTACACTCTTCCAACATCTCGAAGTAAATCTTCCATCCCTATCCGAGATAATGGATAGTGGAATCCCATGAAATCTTACTATTTCTTTGATGTACAACTTAGCCAAACTGTCAATTGATTGGTTTTGTCTAATTAGTAGGAAATGTGCTGACTTTGTTAACCTATCCACCACCACCCAAATCATGTCATGGCCTGCTCTAGTCCTTGGCAATCCCACTATAAAATTCATAGTGATATTGTCCCATTTCCATTCTGGAAGTTCCAATGTTTGTAACATTCCAGCTGGTCTTTGGTGTTCAACCTTTACTTGTTGACAATTTAGACATTTAGCCACAAATTCTCCTATTTCTCTCTTCATGCCTTCCCACCAAAAGTTTCTTTTTAAATCTTGATACATCTTCGTACTTCCAGGGTGTATAGAAAACTTTGACTGATGGGCTTCTTGTATCAATTCCTTTCTCAGACATGTATTTGAAGGAACCACTAATCTTTCTTGAAAACGTATGCCCCCATCTGTCCCCTTAACAAATCCTTTCTTTTCACATAATTCCTGAGTTGTTGTATCTTCTTCTTGGGCTTTAAGGACTCTTTCTACAAAAGCTGATTTAATTGTGATGTTTGTGAGTAGAGCTCTTAGTTGTCTACTTAATGCATCAGCTACTACATTTGTCTTTCCAAGATGGTATTGGATGGCAAAATCATAGTCTTTGATATACTCTATCCATCTTCTTTGTCTCATATTTAAATCAGCCTGAGTGAAGATGTATTTGAGACTCTTATGATCTGTAAATACATTGAATTTTTCTCCATACAAATAATGTCTCCAAATTTTCAATCCAAACACTACAGCTGCTAATTCTAGGTCATGTACTGGGTAATTTATTTCATGTTTCTTCAATTTTCTAGATGCATAAGCAATGACCTTCCCATTTTGCATTAACACACCTCCTAACCCTTTGCCTGAAGCATCACAATATATTTCATATCCCCCACTCCCAGTTGGCAAAGTCAATACTGGTGCTATAGTTAACCTCTTCTTTAGCTCTTGAAAACTATTTTCACATTCTTTTGACCAAGTGAATGGTACCCCCTTTCTTGTCAAGGAAGTCATAGGAACAGCTAGACGAGAGAACCCTTGAATGAATCTACGGTAGTATCCTGCTAGTCCAAGGAAACTACGTATTTCTGTTATTGTTTTAGGTTTCTCCCAATTCATTACTGCTTCAATCTTGGTGGGGTCCACTTCTACTCCATTCTTGGAAATTACATGACCTAAAAAATTGACCTTCTCTAGCCAGAATTCACACTTACTAAATTTGCCAAACAGTTTATGTGTTCTGAGGGTAATTAGTACAATTCGTAAGTGTTCTTGATGTTCTTTGATATTGGTAGAGTAAATCAGTATATCGTCGATAAATACAATCACAAATTTATCCAAAAATTCTTTGAAGATTCTATTCATCAAATCCATAAACACTGCTAGTGCATTAGTCAACCCAAAAGACATGACTAAAAACTCGTAATGCCCATATCGAGTTCTAAATGCTGACTTGGATATGTCTTCATCCTTAATACACAATTGATGATATCCTGATCTAAGGTCAATTTTAGAAAAGACCTTAGTAGATTGGAGTTGATCAAAGAGGTCATCAATGCATGGTAAGGGATACCTATTTTTCACTGTGACACTGTTCAACATTCTATAATCAATGCATAATCTCATTGACCCATCCTTCTTCTTCACAAATATTACTGGTGCTCCCCATGGTGAACTACTTGGTCTAACAAACCCTTTTTCTAACAATTCTTGCAATTGTCCTTTTAACTCTTTCAACTCTGCTGGGGCCATCCTATAAGGTGCTTTAGAAATTGGAGTTGTACTAGGAATTACTTCAATGGTAAACTCAATTTCCCGGTGTGGGGGTAACCTTGGTAGTTCTTCAGGAAAAGCATCTTGGAATTCCCTAACCACCTCAATTTCTGTTATCCTGGGCTGTTCAACATCTAAGGAAACAACTGTTGCTAAAAATGCCTGACACCCCTTGGTCATATGTTTGACTGCCTTCATAGCTGAGATGATGGATTTGTCTAAGTCGTTATGTTTCCCATACAGTGTTAATACTTTCTCCCCTGGTATACTAAATGTGAGTTTCTTCTTGTGACAGTTCATAACTACCCAGTATTTTGCCAATCTTTTCTGGTCCTAATGTGGATTTTCCAACTTCTTCACTTGGTACAAGGGAAGATTGCCCTTGTCCAAGTGTGCGAGTAGCTGGTGGTGGTGTTGGTGTAGTATGTCTCAGCTCAGGCTGAGCCTGAGCCTGCGTACTTGGTATTTCTACAGGAGGTGATGAACTCTGGGGTTGTTGTAGGTGAGGAAGGCGGTTCCTTAACATCCTTTTCATCATCTCTTCCATATTACTCATGGTTACTCTCTCCATATTGTCTTCTGGAGTAGTTTGAGCTGTCTGCCTTGTGACTCTCTTTGGTGGCATTTGCTCATAAACCAAAATTCTATCAGTCCTCTATACAACTACTTCTATCTTAATCTAGACTTGGATTATAATCTCTCTTTTGGACATATTTTTACTGTACTGTGATTAGATGAATCGGTCTAATACCAACTGTGACGACCCAGGTTTTTGAAAACATGATTTGTAAAGTATTTTGAAAGGCAGGGCCCTTAAGAGTATAAAAAATTTTCGCAAAACAAAGCAGCGGAAATTCTTTTCTTTAAAACTTGTTTTGAAAACCCAAGTCACCACTTCATACATAACATAAGTACAATTTGTGTACAAAATAAAATTCCATTGAAGTAATATACTTTTATTAAACACCAGGATCCATCCAGTGGTTCACAGTACAGCCAAATCTAGTACAATACTTGTGCAAATTACATAAACCAAAACTCAAGCTCACCATACAATAAAACTCTCAACAAAGAAAAATACATGTCTTCAAGGGTATACCTTGAAGATTATTCTCTTCAAGTCTTCTATAGTCTTTAGCTCCTAACTCTCCTTCCCTGGATCTGAGATATTGCAATAAGTACAATATCTCAACAAGCAATGCTTGGTAGGGGATTCAAGAAACATAATAATTGACAGTGTAATTCCAATACTTCATAATCTCATTATCCTTAAACATACTCTGTACTTTGTAAGTTATGTATATCTATATACATACATACCCTTCATGGGTAAACCAGTTAAATTCATGAAAATAGTCAAATATCATTCCCAACTAAGCTGATCAATTCTCTTTATTTTGAGAATTTAGTATTACAGCTAATCTCATAATGGGAATTTCCCTTCTTGGGAAACATTAGTAATATACAATTACCTAGCATTTCATTACGCTATAACATAAGGCATTTCACTATGCCTATTCCCATATGCATCATAGTGTAAAATAATCAGAAAGTTTGCTATGCTGCAGTCTGATCCGTACTAGCGAGCTCAGATAACTGCCCTGTTCACCACTGATACCACAGTGAAAAATATTATGTCACTGCCCGTATTGGGGGGCAAGACTTTCACAGTGGTGGCCTTCCCATAATTGCCACCACCCGACTTTTAGCCTCTCATTGGGCAAGGTATCATCATATCATCAAATTTCAAGGAGCGGGTGGCCAAACCCTCATAATTCCTCTAGCAATAGAATCCCCTAGGCTCATGCCTATTAAAACAAACTCACAAGCCTCCAAGCTTGTATGTAAAATAGATTTCATATATATCAGACCATATGTTTGTTTACTTAGGGCTGAAATATTTTCTAGTTCCCTATTCACTTATAGTTTAGTCCTTAACCATCTTATAGGTGTTTTGTTGGATCATAAGGTTTTCAAGAGATTCAGTACAAGTATTATCATTACTCTTGTTAACATAAGATCATGAGTAAAATCATGTATGTATTCATCAAATCCTCCTACCTTTAAGGATTGATCCTTTTTCCCCAATCTTCAATGATCCTGACTAATGTATGAAATCTATACATCCATACATATTGTCAATATATAAATTATGAACAAACCTATTGATCACTAGATTTGATGTTTAGAATGATCTTTAGATCATTCATATCTAAATATTTTTCTATCTCTAAGTCTTTGTATGTCCATCTCCTTGATCTTGATCTTTCATAGATCCTTTGATTGACAATCTACACATGTTGATAAAGATCAAGGTCCTAGATCTTCTATCATCTAGTTCTTCTTTGATCTAAGTTCAGTTCTTGGATCATCCCTATGGAGGATGATCTTAGTTTTCTTCCTTGAATCACCTTTGATCAAGGGTTTGGATTATCTAATCTAATGAACTATAACAAGTATACTACTAAACATACATACTAAGTACAATATAGTGTTCTTATTCTTATTGTTCTTGATCATCCAAGATCTAATGGATCTTGTTTGATCATCCTTATCTTACTTACTATTTTTATTAGGGTTAGGTAATTTACTAACCTTTTATGCTCTTATTATTATTATTATTCAACCAGTTATTGTGCTGGTTGAAGGTAGCTTATTCAAGCCTAAATCTAAACTGCTCCTCTTATTTCCAATTGGCTAAGGCTTACTAGCTGAATGGGTGAACACAAAGTGGTTACTTCAATCCTCATGTAAGGAGGCGTTTAGACCTCACAAACGTCAACAGAAGGTAGGGGAAGAGCGAGGCTCTATTAGATAACCCCCTTAACCACTATGTTCATCATTCACTAGAATGACCATAGCTCAACCTTTCATAAGGTTCCTATAAGCACGTTTACCCTAAGTTCTCTTTCTAATAGATTTTAATTAAGTCCATGAATATTTATAATGTCATTCATGGGGTTTATTATTCTTTTCCTAATTTGGGCCAAGGACTTGATAATCCTTATATTGTCCTACTAACTATAGCCCTTACTAATTAAGTCCAAAGTATTCCATTCTTATTTGTGTAATGAAACTCTACTTTCTCATTAGAATACATTTTTGATGTTTTATGCTCTTTATCTCATAACAAGTAAATCTACTAATAACATTCAACCGTAAATGAATTATAAATTTAAAGCATAAAACTACCTAATTTAACATTCAATGAAAATGAGGCAAGGTACTTAAATTAAATCTAGCACCTTATGATAAGAATGAAACACATATCATACTAAACTCTAAATGTTATACTAACATGCTTTATAACATAATAATATAAAATAAAATTAATTATATTTACATTTTTAGAAACCTTTACTTATGATCCAACCATTTGATCTTAGATCTTTTTCTTTGATTAAGGACTTTAGTTATACTTAGAGAATTTTCTCTATTAAGGTCAAAAGATCACATTGATTTATTTTTTATCATAATCCATCCACGATTTTCTTGGATTTCATCCTATAAACATTTATTCTTTCCATCTCAAGGATCTGATCACACTTGATCTCATTGATCAAGTGGGTCCCTTTGTATTTTTAGGGTTTTTCTACCATAAAGGGTAGATCCCTTAATATATCTCATATCTATCCAATTTAAGCATAGATATAACTTTATTTAAGTATTAGATCATTATTAAAACATGTTTCTAAGATCTGATCATCTCAGATCTTGAAAATCTATGTAATTAGAAACTTAATTTTTAAATACAGAAAGTTTTTACTGAATAACATGTCTTTTTTTTATCATTCTATAAGAAAATAGAGGTTTCAAGCTTTCCATAGCTTCTTTCCAATCTCAATTTGGAGTTCAGATGACTCCAGAATTGATCCTGGAAGTTCACAGTCTTCCTAGGGCCTGTATTTGATCTGGCCCTAGGAATGGACAGCCCAAATCGTTCAGGCGGAACGAACCAAGTGGTCGTCGGGAGCATCCGCTCGGAGTGAATGACGACGCGCTCTGGGGCGCCATCTACGGATGCGGACGGGATGAGCGGAACACTCATCGTCCGTGCGCCCGCAAACCCGTCTGTCGCTGGGCGCATCCGCTCGTCCATTTGACGGACGCGTCATCTTTGCGCTTGGGAGGACGCTCCATGCATATTGTACGCACCGTTCCGATGGTGCATCACGCATGCGTCTTGGGCGTCGTCTGATCTGGAGATCGGACAGTCCATTCTAGACCGTCCAATCTATCCTCTTGCAATTGAGGGCCCAAAACGTCTCTGATTTTGATGAAACTTCTACCCTAGGGGTTTTGGACCCTTCTGGATCGATTGGTACAGTCAGATTTCTCATCTAAGCACTCAATCATCCAAAAATAAGGGCTTTGTTGTTTACTTTATTTTTATCTTTTTATTACCAAAATTAATTCTAGTAAAATAAAAATTACATACAACAATACTAAATATCTATGAAAAGGATTTCCACTTACTTGATTGGAGAGAAAACCTCAATTATATGCCCAATTTAAAAAAATACCTTGTTGATGAAGATATATCCTTGAATCCACCTTTCTTGCAAATATCCCTTGTTTGAACCATTGGATCTTGAAATTTCTTTGGGAGTTTTGTAGAATAGATATGTTGGGATGTTTTGGATGGTGGAATTAATCAAATTGGATCTAGAACAGAGTGCCTAATTGATTTTAGGTCTCTTGTTCTAATCTGAAAAGAAAAACAAGTTGGAGAGAGATCTAACTCTTGGAAATTTTGGGGTTTTGGGGAGGGATTCTAGATCTAATTTTTCAAGGAGATTGAAGATAATTTTGTGGGGATTTTATGAGGATTTTTGGAAGATTTTTGGGGTTGTATTTATAGGCATTTTGGGTCTTTTTCCATGATTATAATATGTTATTTTTTTAATATAAAATGGCATGAAAGTCTTCAATGCTCTCATGCCTAATTTTTCTTCCCCATGACTAGCTGATCTTTGTTGATCCATGTTTCACATAGGCTGCTAATCAAATTGGTTGTTGGGGACGCGGTGGTCCCCATGTGGGCCCCACATGGTGTAAAAAGTCTGTTTTGCCCTTTATGCATAAAATTTTGGGTTTTATTCTCATGATCTCGGATTTGAGTGTACTTAGTGGCGTTGGATTTGTATTTCTTAGTACATTCTAAATTTTGATGTTTCATATTTTGATTTTTGGGTAAAATTACTATTTTACCGCTTTTGTCCAAAAAAATGAAAAAATTAAGGATTTCTTATCCAAATTCAAAATTTGTCGTGCTTACAGTCATTTTGAAGGGTTTTCCAAGTTTAATTTCAATTTTACATATCTTATGATTTGATTATACTTTTATAAAAAGTATATTTTAAATAACCCTAATATTTCAGCCCGAAATATCTAAAACTCAAATTTTATTGATTTTTCTCAATCAATTTACAAAACTTGGGGTTATTACATGAAACGGGTGGTAGTGATATTGAATGTATATAGGAGGTGTTACATGTAACAAGTGGTAGTGATATTGAATGTATATATGAGGTGTTATATGTAACAAGTGGTAGTGATATTGAATGTATATCGGAGGTGTTAAATGTAATAGGTGGTAGTGATATTCAATGTATATAGGAGGTGTTAAATGTAATAGGTGGTAGTGATATTGAATGTATATAGGAGGTGTTAATGTAACAGGTGGTAGTGAACGAAATGTGAAAAATGTAAAAACAAAAGGCACTTTTGAAGTCATTTAGGGTTAAATGACTTTAAAAATACCAACTTTTAAAGTCGTTTAGGGCTAAATGACTTCAAAAGTAATGAAACTTTTGAAGTCATTTAGACTAAATGACTTCAAAAATCACTAAATTTTGGAGTCACTATGGAACTTTTGAAGTTGTTTATACCTAAACAACTTAAAGTAAATGAATTTTGAAGTTGTTTATCCTAAACGACTTCAAAAGATAGGAACTTTTTTAGTTCTAAATGACTTCAAAAGTAATGAAACTTTTCAAGTTGTTTAGTGGGACTTCAAAAGTTTGGAAATTGTGAAGTCATTTAGTGGTTAACAACTTCAAAAGTTTGTCTCCTAGTTTTGGCACTTTTAAAGTCATTTACATGAATGACTTTAAAGTGCATAGACTTTCAAAGTTGGCTCGTTAGAAGTCCTTTGTGGTGTGTGTGTGTGTGTGTCTCTCTCTCTCTCTCTCTCTCTCTCTCTCTCTCTATATATATATATATATATATATATGATGTCTATTAAGGATACCATATCACTTGTGAAAAATTTTCAATATCCGAGAAACAAAAACTCTGTCAAATTTTTGGTAAAAATGAAATGATCATTTTACCATGAGATCTCTGTTTGTAAAGTAGTAATGACACTCAAGGTTTTTGTAAAAGTCTTTTCATTGAAATTTTTTTCTATTTTTTGTTTTCCAAAAGAAATTTTTAATTGGAATCCTCACTTTTAGAAAAGATTTGAGAAAAAAGACATTTAAAAACTCAGGTTGTCCCAGGAGGCATCTTTTTCAATTTGGGAAAATGGGATGAATTTGGTAGGGGGTGAGATTGAAAAAGAAGGTAGTTAGTTAATGGAAAGGTAAGGCATAATTTGCAAAGGAAAGATATGGGAAGCAAAGTGGAGGAAATGGAAAGTAGGTGAAGGAATTCAAAGGTTTCCAAAATTAGAAAGTGTCCTAAAAGTGGGGGAATTTCCAATTTGGGTGTATGTATGGTTGAGATCATCCTTTCCTTAAGGTTTTGGCTTGACATTTCCAACATAGGAAATGTGGTTAGGATTTTCTTCACTTCTACTCTAGCCCTTAGATCATAATTACCTTTGAATGGATGGAGAGAACCCTTTATAGCATGTAAATCCTTCTTAAACTTCATTTTCTCTCCACTGTTGGATTGCATTGCCCTTGGATGAATGGCCTTAATTCTTGTAGATCTTCATATGCTTGTGTAGACTAATTTTGCTTCTATATCTTGTATGGATAAGACATCCAATCATTGGTCCTATTCTTCTTTCTTTTCTAAGAAGCTTTCATTGTATATAATTCCAATGTATATGAATTGAGATTCTTCCATAAGCTTCCAATGGTTGTGACATGTGTGCATGTCCTTATGCATGGGAATTTGCCACCCTTTTATCCTCATTTGAATAAAAGTTGAATATAGGGTTTTTGACCATTCTAACTTCGACCGTGACACCCAATTATCCTTTTGAACTTCTAGGGCTTGATTTATCATGTATGGCTCCTCAATGTAGCGTAGAATGTGAAATTTCTCTATACGGCATAAAGTTAGTAAATTTATGCACTTTCTTATATTTGTATCCTAGACCTACAAAAATAGTAGAGTTAACCCTAATTAGTGATAATTAAGTGATTTTTGGACTAAAACCTTCTAAATAAAGGGATATGTATGTAATATTTTTATTTTCATCAATTCATTCATTGGCTAGGTTAAGATCATTTACTACAAATTTAAATTAAAAGTCTACAAATTCACAAATTAAGTCATCATGGGATTGACTCGTACTTGCACATTTGATCTTGCAATAGATCTATGTGCTTGTGGTTATTTTTAAAACACATCATTGTCTGTCTAAGTATCATTTGAATAATACTAAACATCCCACATTCTCTTGAATCTAATTTCATATCTAGAGCCAGGTTGAAGTGTTTGTCATCCCTCAACATGGATTAGTCATATTGTTTGTCCCACGGTAGATCTAGATTCCACAGAGCAAAAACTCTTCATTCCATGGCTATGGGTGGGACACGACCATAGATGTGATTACAATTGAAGAACTAGAGGAAGGAACCAAACACATTGGAAAAACATATATGAAATTTTGATGTACCTATTAGTTAGATCTATGTCATGTTCATGGTAAACAAATTGGTGAAAGAAGTAGATATGATAGCAGGTTGCAACATCACCACCATTGCATGACAATCGCTACCAATCGAAGAAAGGAAAGGGCTACGAGACATAGGAAAAAAAAGAGTAGTGAAGGAGAGAGATCACTGATGAGGAATGTGTCAACAACATCTAGTTCAAAAGACTATTATCAAACATCTAAATGTCCCCAAGTCCAATAGTCCAAAATGAAAGTTGACGAATGGCTAGAAAATAGAAAGAGATTGGTGAAGAAGTATAGTAGGATTTTGATGAGAAAGCATTGGGAGAGGCTAGTTCCCAAGTCAACATAACTAAGGTTGAAGAAAGAGGAAAGAAAAAATTGTTTGGCACTCCACCAAAATGATAGTGATACCCATGGTCATAAAAACTTTGCACCCCCAATTTTCATAAGAACATCCATGTTTTAAATAATATCAACACACTCATATGTTGATACGTGCAACCCCGAGAACCATTATAACCCCTAAAAATTGATAAGAACACCCTATGACTAGTACAAGTGGATTACTCAGTGTTTATTGAGAGTGGATGACTCTATGACAAATGCGAGTGCATGACTCAGTGACTTCTGTCAGTGGACTCGTTGACTACTATGAGTGAACCTCAGTGAATAATAGTGAGATAGTGAATAGTATTGAAATGATTAGAATAATGGCAAGTAGAGTCTAGAACAATGGCGAGTGGACTCAGTGAACAGTGGCAAGATGACTAGAGAACATCAGCCAGATGACTTGGGCAACAAATACTTGTGAACAACCGATGAGGGTGACTAATGAGGGTGGGTACAAAAGGCACTAACAGGCTTCTGTGTAGCAAATTTCTAGGTGGTAGGCTTCTAAGTACTCATGGTATTCTCTATGAACAATAGTATTTTGACTTAATAGAGGATGTTGAGCAAGGGGTGTAGCAATTCCTTCAGGAGAAGCCATTGATAAGCACAGGTGGTTAATGGAGCCAGTAGAAAGCATAGATGATTATTGAAGGTGGAGCTGAATCAAAGCTATGATTATGCTTTTGGGGAGCTAAATTAATCTTAAAAATATTTAGCGCATGCTCCTCCCATGGGTATGGAGGGGGAGAATGTTGGATGGGCTTGCATGGATCCATATCAATGTGAGAAATGGAGAAATGTCGGATACCTCAACTCCTATATATATATATATGAGACCTTAGGTAATTGTGAGAGAGTGTGAGAGGGCAAGTGATGTAGAGACGTAATATAGAGTAGGTTGAGGGAGGCTTTGAGCCTACTCCTCATTATGTAATTTGATTACATAGTGCACTTCCTCCTCTCCTGTGGATATAGGCATAATAGCCTAACCACATAAAGTCCTTTGTCTCTATGCATTCATTTCTTATTCCAAATCTAATCTCATATGTGTATGAATTAGAATGATCATGACAGTTAGATCTTTAAACCATGGGAGATCTGACCATTATAGTTCATCTTAATACATTCTCAAGGCACTTTCATTCTATTTACTTTATACCAATGACAAAATATCGATAGAATGCATAAATTCTCCTTTACAAGCTCTCATCAGTCATCTTAGTCCCAAACACATTATGAAGAAACTTGGTCTCAGTACTGAAAGTGCATGGCTCTATTGGAGTAAAGGAAAGGCAAATAAGGGTCAATCTCACAAGGACTCTATGATAGTTAATTAAAATTTAGTTCATCTTACTTTAACCTAGCCAAGGATTCAAGAGAAGGAGTAAAGAAGTAAACATTATACTAAGAACTAACTAATAAGGAAATAAGTAACTAAGAAGTTAGCATTAAACTAATTAACTAAAATAATCAACTAGAAAGTAAACCTAATTATGAAAGAAAGCAATTAAGCAAACTAAGATACTATCTAAAACAACAACTGACTAAGAATTAATGTAAGAAAACAAATTAGCTAAGAAAGGAAAAGAACTATTTCATTAATGAAAAATTACAAGGATTTGTTAGATAAGCAATAAAGAAAGCAAGTAAAAATCCTTCAAATTCGCGCATGATCTATGAACTATGCATGCAAAAATTAGAAAGTGAGTGAGTGTATTGTGGAAATAGAAAGTGAAAGGAAGAAGAAAGATGGTGAGAGGGTGTGTGGAAGTGGAGGGACGTGGGAGTGAGAGATGGGAGCAGATGATGAATGTAACCTAGCATGGAAATATACCATGCGTGTAAAAGTAGAAGGTGGGTGTGCATGTGATAGAAATTAAAGTGGTGGATGTGTGCAACAATAGTGACTATGGTGCATGCAACTAGGAGGTGTGCTTGGATTTCTAAGTTGGTGATGCATGCTTTATCTAAGAAACTAACATGTATGGGGTTTCTAAAATGATCCTACATGAATACAAGGAAAATTACAAAGTCTAAATAAGCTAAAATGAGTTTATAAATTAGAAAAGTATCATGTCTCTAAATTAGGAAAGTGTTGAATCTAAGAATCTAACATGCAATTAGTTTCTTAAATGACTCTAAAGTGATCCTAAAGTAATCTAAAGATGTATGGAAAGAAAGTGGAAATTTACTAAAGCTAAAAACAAGGAATCTAAGATGTAAACATGAGATTCTAAAATTAGGAACTACCCTACTTCTAAATTAGGAAAGTCCCCAAAACAAGCAAAACTAAAATGATGAGGACATTCTAAACTAGAATAATGAGTTATGATTCTTACTATGCTAGAACCAAAGTGTAAAATGCATGCAAACCTTGTTCCATACACGTGATCCTAAAATTAGAAAATATCTAAAAATAGAAACTACCATAAATATAATTTGAAAGTGCTAAAACCTACAAAACTAAATTATGAATGGATACTAGGTTATAAGCTAAGTCTATGATGCTTGAAAGAACTAAACATGCAAAGCTTCCATGCAGGCAAAGCCCATGTAGATAAGTGGCATACATTTACTATTTAGAAAGTGGTATGCATGCATGCAAAAGTGATGGATCATGTGTTTGATACCGAAGGTGGTTCTAAGATGCACGCAAGGTCTAAGATAATCCTAGGATAAAATACAAAGCTAAACTAAAGATGCTTGTAATCCTATATGATGCATGCAAGAGAATGGAGATGAAAGAGAAATAAAATGAAAATAAGCAAGAAAGGAATTGGAATAAGTTACGAACCTACCTTTATCTCCAAAGGATTGGACATTAATGCTTGACAAGAGCTTGGGTTATGATGATCTTCCTCCCTCTGTTTCTCCTAGCTTTGGTTTTGAACTTTAGGGAAAGTTGAATGATAAGTTTTCCTTCTCCATTATCTCATATTTATGAAATTTTAGGAGTGGAAGACCTAGGGATGGATGACTAGGATCTAAGGATGAAAAGGAAGAAGGGTTGAGATGATTTGGATGATGAGAAGGGGAGGAGAGAGAGGGAGAAGCATGGAATTGAGTGTGGGAGTGGTGTTCGATTGAGAATGAGTTGGAATAGGAGAGTGGGGAAAAGAAGGGAATAGGTTGGGTAGGAAAGAAGGTTTTAGTAGGATAGGAAACATGACTGCTTAGGTTGGAAGGAAGAGAGGAAGATTAGGAGAGAACATAAGAGTTAGTTGGGATTTAGTTTGAAATTAGCTAGTGGATAAGGGGGGAAAGCATGATTACTATGAGCGTGTTTTGGTGTTTCTATTTTTGTGAGGAATGTGATCCATTGGATGGTAATCAATAATGGAGATCTCTCTTACCTTAGGATTTGATTTGTCTTTTCAACAAGGTCAAGGGGCCTAGGTTTACATCTTTTCAATGCTTCATTCTTGGCCCTTAGATCATTATCATCCTATATTGAATGGCTAATCTACCATTGGATTGGACTGCCCTATACTGAATGGTTTGGATTCCTTAAAAATTTCCCTATGCACTCTAAATTTCCCATGTTTTTTGTTTAAACCAATATTTTTCCATATAGGTGGATGTCATTTTATTTATTTGTAGGGATCTCCTTTTCTTGAAATTAGGTGTGTATCTTAATGGAAAATTATTTACCAATAATCATTTAGTTTGGTCTTCATTGCTATCTAACTTCTTATTGTCTATCCTTGCTGAAATATATCTTCATTATATGCTTAGGACATGCATTTATAAGGATAGATCTTGACCTTTAAGTGCTTGAAAAGTAAGATGGTTTTCCACTATAGGTCACCCATAAATTCTCTCTCTCTCTCTCTCTCTCTCTCTCTCTCTCTCTCTCTCTCTCTCTCTCTCTCTCCCTCTTCTTCTTCTTCTTCTTCTTCTTCTTGTTTTTCTCCACCAATCCTCTATATTTCTTCATGTATTCCACTTAGAATTGAGTGGAAATCACCAACTTAGAATGGAAATTTTGTGCTTCCGCTTAGCTAGTCCATTCCTTTGGTTGAGTAGGAGAGAGAAAGTAAGAAAACAGTCTTCTATGGGCCTTGATCTTCTAACTTGTTTTATTTCAAAAGCTCTCATTGTATATGATCTAATTGTATGTGATTTAGGCTTCTTTTAAAAGCTTTCAAGTTGGAAATATGTATGTATGCTTGCATGGGAAGTTCTATCTCCTTACTTTTGATAAGAACAACTTATATCAAACGAATAAGGCTTGATCTATCATTTAAGGTATATGACTGCTCTGACTTTTATTTGACATCCAATGATCATTCTAAAATCCTAAACGTCATGATTGGCATATATGTATCTATAACATATCTTGAAACGTGAAATTCTCTTTCAAGGGTAAAATTATTAATTTTATGCATTTTTACATTTGCACCCCTGACCTAAAATTTTTTAGAATAAACATTAATTAGTGGTATTTAAGTAATTTCCTAAGCTAAAACATGCTATGTATGGAGGTATACATATAATATTTATTTACATATCAAATACCTAGACTTAGATTTTGCTAGTCCTAGATCAAAAGCTACAAAAACTAGAAAATAAGACTAAAACATAATCCTAACCACTTTAGCAAGTATTGTCTCTACATAACGTATGCAAAAGGCCTTTAAACCCCTAGGTTACCCCTAGTGGAGGAGTTGTACTCTCATAAGTGTTTTCAGAAATGCTACCCATAAACATTTTTAAAACCTTATGAAAGTCCCTCATGTATTTAAGAGAATTTTGTTGTTTTCAGCATTCATAAAATTCCTAACTTTAGCACACCAATAGAAATAACCAACAATTGAAAATCTCACCCCTAACCTAAAGATATTTTGTTATTTTAATAGGTCTTGAAGTGTAAGTGTGTGAATACATAGCCACTATATATACAATTATTGGTCTCAGAGGAAATCATAACCTAAATTACCTTCTATATATATGTTTTGAATTCAAGTATCGTATGATATACTTGTCAGTCAAAAAGATGTAAATATCTCATCAATATGTGAGTAGAATAAGTTCATCAAGTTCAAAATTGTCATGCAGTCCATATAGAAGAATGATAACTTAGAAAGATTGTAATAATGGTCCCATGAAAGAATATCAGCTATTAAGAATGTTACACGCTCCCAAAATTCCTACTCATTCATAACCATATCTAAGTCATATTTCTCCTAAGATCAACCACAGCTTCTATTATGATGAAACATTGGTTTAGGACTAGGTTAGCAAAACAATGAGTATAAAAATAAACAAAGGTGTTTTTGAAGAACATGTAAAGATCTTTTACTAGTCTATTCACCACTTTCTTTTCCACCCATAAGAGTGAACATTTTTGTTTTTCCATTGGCCATCTTTTTTCATTTTTCTCTTCTTCCTTGAATTTTGAATATATATAACATATCATTTCTTTCTTTTTTTCTCTTTTTTTAGCCCTTTTTTATGTTCATCTCTAAAACTGTATTGTTCATGCTTTTCTTCAAGATATTTCTTCAACCATCTCTAAATATTTTCAAAACAACTAGATAATGAATATATTATAAGGTTTAATAAGGGTAATGGTCAATGTTTCATAAAGAAAAATTTTATTGTAAAGACTCAAAATAAGGGTAATAGTCAATGTTTCATAAAGAAAAAGTATATTGTAAAGACTCAAGGGGCTAACTAGTGAAGAATAACTCAGATAAGGCTAAAGGCTCTAGATTTACCAAGGATAGCCTCTATCATTTCCTAGGTTTCATATGACTTAAGATGACCACTCAAGAGATAATTGGTATAGCTTATCAAATGTTTTTCTAATAGTTGACCAAAACAAAGAATAATGAGACCAACTCGAAATGAATATTAGCTGAAGAAAATTTTGAACTTATATACAATCCTCCCAAAGAAAGAATAGCTCTATAGCTCACATGGGTAATTGTCTCAACAAATATTCTTCAAGATCACTAAGTTATATTTTCTCTTCAAGTTAAACTACACACATACAATACAACTATTTTGTCCAATAATTATTGCAATTGATAAGTGTTCAATTTTGTATAAAAAAATACCCAATTGGTAGCCCAAGTGCTATAAATTATCATGTTATTCTAAGGTTTCTATGAAAATTTATAACACTTATTTAGGACATAATAATTCAAAATTTTGATATTTTGTAGGTTAATATGCTAACCCAAAGTAAGTATGTGGATAATTATAATTTTTAGGATTTAATTAGGATTTTTTATAGGTGTTGAGATGATGATCCAATCGCCAAGATCAACAAAGATGAGAATTGAAGATCAACATCAAAAGAGAGAGTCGGGCCCTATTTCCAATATTTCAAAACCTTAATAAAGGTTCAAGATCATATTAGGGTAAGTTGGAAGCATCAAAGGTGATTAGAAAGGGCCCAAGTAAAATCTGTACAAGTCCACCATCTTTGCATAAATTGGAGCCATGCATGTAAGCCATGAAAGCCATTCAAGCTTTGAAGCCAAGGGAATTAGACACTCAAGCCATCAAGAAATGAGCCATCAAAGTGAGCTACCAATCCATGAGAGCTCTACCACATGGAGTAACATGATTGGATCAAGTTTTCAAGAAATTATCCATGAAAAAAAAAAACCATGAATTTCATGTGATAATTAGGAGTTTGAGGAGACTTATACATGGTAAGGGATGCATGCAAAGGTGGACCAATCAAGAGAGAGAACCCATTTTTTATTTCCATTTTCATTCCCCTTTCTAACCTCCAAATAGGGGTTCCACAATTTTTACTTAAGGGAGGAAGACACCCTCGTAAAAAAGTGGTGCCTACCTAACACTTTCTAATTCTATCCTCCATCTCGATCTCTTTCCAAATCCCATCACATGCAATGTTAGCCTTGATCATCCACCATTCAAAGTCCTTTCAAATTAATCACATGCATCCCATGAATTCCATGTCAATTTCCTTGGGGGTTTCCATGATTTTTCCCTTTTAAATCTCCAATGATTTTGCACTCCACTATTTCTAATTCCATGTGCTGCTAGCCTACCTTGCTTATCTCATATTTCCACTTTCATTAATGGTAGAAACTTCATACCTTTGGAAACCCAAAACACTATAAGAATAACCCAAAGGATCCCATGATTGGAACAAGATTGGGATACCTCTTTCCTATGAAAGTGGCACCTCATGCAAGGGCTAATCTTAGGGTTCTTTGACTACTTCCCTTGCATAGTGTTTGCACTCCTCATTCTAGCACTTCTTCTATTTGATTCTATGCTTTTTTCTAAGTTAGTTCACTACCTTTCCTTGCTTTGTTTCATTTCTTACATTGCTTTATTTTTATTTTACTTCCATGTGCATCTTTCTCGCTTGATTTCCCTTAAGTTTTGCATCTTCATTGCTTAGTTTTCTTGCTTATTTCTTTTAGGTTTCCAAAGATGCCAATGGTGATTGAAGTGTATCTCTTTGATTGTTTGGTTATTTCCTTATTTCATGATAGTTTAGCATTCTTTGTTTAGCTATTTGCATATTAGATTAGTTGACTAAGTTTTTAAAATTGATTTGTAGAATTTCTTATTTTTAGCAAGTTCCTTATTAGTAGTTTCCATTTCCATGCATGTTTTCTTTTTGGAAGTTAATTGGTTTCATGATTTAATTAAAACAATCTCTCTTTGGCTAAAGATAAGTGATTTAAATAAGATCCAATGATTGGAAATTCCATAAGATTCCTCATGGGATTTACCTCACTTGCATTCATCTACTACAATTGATTCATGCACTTGCAAGTAATTTTAAAGCTACACCATCAACTTTAACTTTTCATGAAATACTTTAGAAAAAGGAACTAATTGTATACAAATCCATTAATGTACTAAAGAAAAAAAATATATTGAACATTCAGAAAATCTAAATTCTTGTACTCATAGAGGAACATTTCATAAGTTTTTACAAAAAAAAATTAATTCAAAAGAAATGACTCAAAAATAATTGAGAAAAATTTTGGACACGTCTTTAAATACCCTACCCTTGATGTAAATTAAACATTGCCCTCAATATTTAGAACTACATACTATGGCCAAGTGAAAATAATAATCTTAAGAAGAAGCATAAGAAAGAATGGTACCTAAACTCCTAGGATAGTGCATTGATCTATTGACGTGGACAAAAATGTAAAATATACAATAAAATAATGCAAATGCAATTCTATGGAACCTATCCTAATAACTAATATATTAACTTAAACCTAAAATAACTATCCAATCAATTAAATTTAGACCTACCTTAACAATGAAGGAGTTTCTAGAAAACTCACTCTACTTCAAAATTTCACAGTAGTCAATGTACATTCTCGAACCATTGATGCATGGTAATGAAAACAATATAGCATGATTGACCACCGTAACCAATATTTCTTTAGACCAACTAAAAGTGACTTAGGCCATGAACTTTCAAATTGGGTAGATAGAATGCCACCATTAAATAGTTGAAAATTTTCCTCTTCTTTGACATCTTCCTAAATTTTAAGGCCAAGCTCGCTCTGCATCTCCCTAAAAGGTTCATCATTTTCATCTTAGGTTAGAAAAATAGTGGGGCTTATACCCTGTTCATCATCTACTATATACCCTAGAGTTGGTTGATGCTCTGTAGATATATCAATAGACTCTCCTTCCTATCCACAATCACAAGTAAGGTTTCAAATGAACCCAAACTCTCACATTGGGTATCATCGACTAAAGGTGATAGGTTCAAATTGGGTGTGTGTCAAGCAATAAAAGGCTCAAATGGGAACTCAAGAATTAGGATGGGTCCTACTCAGGCTTTCCATTTAGAAGGGTCCATTAATCGTGCAGTAACAAGTAAATCATTCACTTCATGAATGGAGCTGTCTATATCAAAATCATCAAAACCAAAATTAACTAGATATGCCTCAAGAGGATCAATGTTGGAGGATGATAGGAATAGTAGACTTTCTATCATACTAAGTTCTAAAGGTCCTTTAGAGTCTGGATGTCCCATATTAAAGACATTAAGCTTAATGTCCATGTTCCCATAGGACAACTGCATGATACCATTCTTACAATAATAATTGCATTTGATGTGGCCAAGAATGGCCATCCTAAAATGACTAGTATTTGAGTACTACGGTCTACCACAGGTTGTATATCTAGGACTATAAAGTCTATTGAAAATAAAAACTTATCAACTTGAACTAGTACATCATTTACAACACCTTGAGAAATTTTAACTAACATATCTACCAATTATGGTGTCGTGGTAGTCTTTTTCAACTTGCCTAAATCTAATTCCTTATATATTGAATAAGGTAATAGGTTAACACTATACCCCAAATCAAGTAACTATCTATCAACTATGTGTTCCCCAATCACATATGATATAGTGGGGCACCCTAGATCTCTATATATATTTCAGTGAGGTGTTGTGTTGTGTTGTAGGATTAAGCTTACTTGCTTGACAAGATATGCTTTCCTCTGCACCTAATATTTTCTCTTATGCGTGCATAGTTTCTTCAAATTTTTAGAATAAGAAGGGACATCTTTGATTGTGTTAAGTAATGAAATATTGATATTCACTTGTTCAAACACATCCATTAACTTATCAAAATTATTATCCTTCTTAGCCATTTTTAAACATTGAGGAAATGTAGCCTTTGGAATATAATATAGTACATGATTAGGGTGAGGAGAAGTGGTGGATGTTTCTTCTCTTTTCCTTTCCTAATTTTATAAGGCTCTCATTCTCCTCAACTTGATCATTTTCCTTACTCAACCCTACTTGATTATCTATTGTCTTTCCACTCCTAAGGGTAGTTATGGATTGGGTGTGGTCGTGAAAGAACTACTCATTAGAAGTTCTGTTGATCTCATACTAGCCCTTAGGATCAGGCACAGGTTGACTAGGAAATTGACCATTTTCCCTCTCAAAAAGTATAATAGCAATTTGACCAAATTGATACTCCAACAATGTAATAGATTATGAATGGTTCTGCATTGTTTGTTTTAATGATATTATTAAATGATAATGAACTCTATATAAAGAAAATAAGAGTCTCTTCTCAAGGTTGTTTCCTTTATTGTAGAGGAAATGGCTATTATTGTGGAACTAAGCTCCAGGAAAGGGACAATTAGGAGAGATCATAAATGGCCCTCTCTTATTATTCTGAGACCATAAATAAATGGGATGCCTAGCCCATCCATTATTGTAAGTTTAAGAAATATTGATTATTGCAAGTTTAATAAATATTGATTATTGCAAGTTTAATAAATATTGATTATTGCTAAGATTTTTTAATTCATTTAATGCATTCACTTGCTCTGAAAATTTTTTGGGGGATGTGTAGCTTGAGGGGTATGAAGTCGTAGGGTGTGTTGTACTAGAACAAACTTCAACTAGAGGTTGCATAGTGACTTCTTTGGCAAACTCAACTTCCCCTAATTTAGTAAGAAGACAACCAAACTTATCCACCCTATCTATTAATATGTCTAGAGTTTATAGAGGAGGGCAGTCCCTATCTCATATATACCTTCTCTCCTTTGTTTCAAAGAAGTTCCATGACTCTACATCACTTTTTCGCATGAGTCCCCCACCACTAATGGCATCAATTGTACATCGGTTTTGTGGGTTCAGACCTTTGTACAAATATTATATTAGTTGTCATATCTCAAAACCATAGTGTGGACACTTGAGCAATAAATATTTCTACCTTTTCAAACATTCATAAAAATACTCACCCTCTATTTAATGAAAATTTATAATTTCTCTATAGAGGGCATTGGTTTTGTGGATTGGAAAGAATTCTTTTAAGAATTTTCTAGTTAATTGCTTCAAAGTAGTGATGGACCCTATTAATGTATTAAGCTAGAAAGAAAATAGCCGCAATCTAAAGGAGTCATCAGAAAAGTATTAGTACTAAATGTAGCACATATATCTAAGAATTTCTTAATATGGTGGGAGGGATACTCTTTATCTAGACCATAAAAGTTTGGCAGAAGTTGGATGACACTGAGTTTTAACTCAAAATACTCTACATTAGTTGCAGGTAGCTCTATAAATGATGGGGAGTTTAAATGTACCAGCATCGAATGGTTTCTTAAGGGCTTAGCCTCTGTTGCTTCATTGGCCATGTTGTTGGCAAGGGTTTCTAAATCTTTTTGAATCCTAAGTCCTTAGTAAAGTTGACTCAAAATAAAGTTATTTATTATATAGAATGAAAGAGTAATGTTTTCTACCTAATTTAGGGGAGACTGAAACTAGATAATGGAACCTATATGTTATTAATGCAAACAAACAAAGGCTCATAATTAATCCTGACCCTACGGAAATTTGATCAACATATATTCACCTTATAGCAAGGAAATGTGCCCTAATATGCAAGGAAAGTAATAAATCTAATGCAAATCCTGGAATGTAACAAGTGAATGCTTCTATATGCTCTACACTACCATCCACAATGTAAGATTAATAACTTATGCAACCTATCCTAGGAAATGGAAGGAAGTTAGGATGGCTCATAGGGGTCCTAGAAATAGTCCTCTCATACAAGGATAGGTCCATATACATACCACCACCTCTTCCAAGTAAGGATGGCCCACCTATGAACTATATTATTACAACCCTTAATATTTAAATGAATGAATCGTGTATTAAAATTACAACTTTGATCTCACTACAATTTATTCAAATGAAAAAATAAAAAATAATTGGAAACTATCTCAAATTTCTCCAAATTCCTGTACAAATAAGAAGGAAAGTATTAAATTCTTTCAGAAACAAGGGAAGTATGCAAAAATAAAAGCAACTATTCTATATGCAATCCTAAGACTACAACTAGTGCTAAAATAAAGGAAACTTGGATTTTAATCAAACTCCATTGTGAGTCCTTGGCAACGGCATCAAAAACTTGATGTGCCTTAATTATTACCACAAGTTCATGGTTCTATTGGAGTATAGAAAAGACAAATACAAATCAATCCCATGAGGACTCTTTGCTAAATATAGTTAATTCAAATTTAGGCCATCTTACTTTAACCTAGCGAACCATTCAAGAGGAGTAAAGAAGTAAACATTAAACTAGGAACTATCTAAGAAGTGACCATTAAACTAAACAACTAAAGTAAACACTAATTAATAAAGAAATAAATTAAGAAAACTAGGAAACTATCTAAAACCACAATTGACTAAGAATTAAAGTAAGGAAACAAATAAACTAAGATAGAAAAAGAACTATTTCATTAATGAAAAATTACAAGGATTTGTTACATAAGTAATAAAGAAAGTAAAGAAAGCAAGTAAAAGTACTTCAAATCCAAGCTTTAATTCCACTATAGGGACCTCATGTTATGTCACTTAACAGGAGCTTATACACTTCTCTTCAACCCAAAATACATTAAAGTTACCACCAAGATTCTCTCATCTTTACCCTGATATACCTCAAACCAAAACAAAACAAAACCCATCCAATGATCCTTAGGAATGAAGTATTAGGGAAGCCAAGAAAAGAGGATCCCAAAGCCTTTTCTAAATAATTATCATCCTAGGAAAGAAAGAAGATGAAGGAACTAGAAGTAGAAAAAGTTATGGAATTTTTGTTAAGCTAGAAACTCTGAAAAGAGGTTAGCTATAAGGAGTTGAAAAGGGAGGAGATAAGAGGTCATTCATCTTTAAGGAAGGTGAACCATAGAAGAGGCTTCCTACCTTAAACATAAAATGGAAGAAAAAGAAAACAAAAGGGAGATAGTAACCCTTGGCTTAACACTCACCAATTCTAGCCTTAGAAGATAAAGGAAGAGATATATACATGGTGCAATCCTACCCTTCAACATGAAGCCCTTAGATAGAAATCTAGGTGGCTTATGGATGGATTTGGATGTTTCCTCAACCATATCTTAGGAATTAGAAAGTTTCCATATTTCCATAGAAAGATAAAAGGTTCCTTACCTTTTCCTTATTCCAACTCCATAAAAAGAAATTAGAAGAAGAGATAGAAGAATAATTATGCATGCAAAATTAGAAAGTATGTGAGTGTATTATAGAAATAGAGAGTGAAAGGATGAGAAAAAATGGTTGTGAAAGTGAAGGGATGTGAGAGTGAGAGTTGATGATGAATGCTACCTAGCATGGAAAGATACCATGCATGTGAAAGTAGAAGGTGTTTATGCTTGTGATACATATTAGAAAGTGGTGGATGTATTCAACAATGGTTATTATGGTGCATGCAACTATGATGTGATGCATGGATTTCTAAGTCAGTAATGCATGTTGTCTCTAAGAAACTAACATGTATGGGGCTTCTAAAATGAATAAAAAGAAAATTAGAAGGTCTAACTAAGATAAACATGAGTTTCTAAATTAGAAAAGTGTCATGTTTCTAAATTATGAATCTAAGAATCAAACATGCAATTAGTTTCTAAAATGGTTCTAAAGTAATCTTAAGATGTATGGAAAGAAAAATGAAAAGTTATCAAAGCTAAAAAGAAAGAATCTAATATCCATACGTGGATTCTAAAATTAGAAACTATCCCACTAGTATATTAGGAAAATGCTCAAAACATGCAAAACTAAAATGTCTAAGACATTCTAAACTATGACAATGATATAGGATTCTTTCTATGCTAGAAATAAAGTTTAAAGTGCATGAAAACCTAGTGCTATGTGTGTAATTCTAAAATTAGAAACTAGCATTTAGGAAATGCTAAAATCTATAGAACTAAATGATGAATTGGATACTAGGCTATGGGCTATGTGTGTGATGCTTGAAAGAACTAAACGTGCAAAGCTTCCATGCTTGCTAGACCTATCTATATAAGTGCTATACGTTTACTATTTAGAAAGTGGTATGCATGCATGCAAGTGTCATGGATCATGCGTGTGACACCTAAGGTGGTTTTAGGATGCATGTAAGAAAGGAATTGGAATAGGTTGAGACCCTACCTATATCTCTAAAGGATTGGATATTGATGCTTAAAAGGGCCTTAGGTGAGGGTGATCTTCCTCCCTCTATTTCTCCTAGATTTGGCTTTAAACTCTAGGGAAAGTTGAAAGGGAGATTTTCCTTCTCCATTATCTCATGTTTGTTAAGTTTTAAGAGTGAAAGACCTAGGGATGGATGGCTAGGATCTAAGGATGAAAAGGAAGAAGGATTGAGATGATTTGGATTATGAGAAGGGGAGAAGTGGTATTTGATGTGGAATGGAGTTTGAGAATGAGTTGGAATAGGAGATTAAGGAAAGGAATGGGATAGGCTGGGTAGGAAAGAAGGTTTTACTGGGATATGAAAAGTGATTGCTTAGGAGGGAGGGAAGGTAGCAAGATTAGGAGAGAATTTAGGGGTTAGGTGGGATTTGGTTAGAAATTAGAAAGTGGATAAGGGTGGGAGGAATGATTTCCATGGGAGTTTTTTTTATTTTCTCTTTTTCTGAGAAATGTGGTCCATTGGATGGTAATCAATGGTGGAGATCTCTCTTACCTTAGGACTTGATTTGACTTTTCAACACAAACAAGGTGACTAGGGTTTTTATCTTTTCAATGCTTCATTCTTTATCCTTAGATACTTATCATCCTATATTGAATTGCTAACATTAGGTTGGAGTAATCTTATCCAAATAGATCTTCTTTTAAAGCTTCTTTACTCTCCACCATTTTACTGGACTACCCTAAAGTGAATAGGCTATATTCCTTAGAGATTCTTACCCATTCTAGGTTTTTCATGTTTTTTCTTCCAGCCAATAGTTTGCCACACAGGTGGAATGTCTTTTTCCTTATCTTTAAGAATCTTCTTTCCTTGAAAATATATGTGTATGTTAATAAAAAATTCTCCACCAATAGTCTTTCAATTTCGTCTTATTACAATCTAGCTTCTTATTGCTCCATCCTTACTTGAATGCATCTTCATTGGATACTTAGGATATGAATCTACAAGGGTAGATCTTTAGGTGCTCAGAAAGCAAGATGATTTTCAATGCTAAATTGTCACGCATTCTCTCTCTCTCTCTCTCTCTCTCTCTCTCTCTCTCTCTCTCTCTCTCTCTCTCTCTCTCTCTCTCTCTCTCTCTCTCTCTCTCTCCTTGCTTTTCTCCACAATCCTCTTTATTTCATCATATATTCCACTTGGAATTGAGTGGGAATTACCAGCTTAGCATGGAAAGTTCTACTCCCCCTTAGGTGGTCCATTCCTTTGGTTAAGTAGGAGGGAAAAAGTCTTCTGCGGGTCCTAGTCTTCTAACTTGTTTTATTTCAAAACCACTCATTGTATGTAATTTGGGCTTTCTTTATGGGTGGTAATATGCATGTATATTTTTGTCACCTTACTTTTGATAAAACACCATAATTTAAATGGATAAGGCTCAATCTTCCATTTAATGTTTCTAACTGCTTGACTTTGATTTCAACATTGAATAATTATTCTAAACTTCTAAACTTTATGATTGGCATTTATGGGTTACAATCTAGCATGGAAGATAAAATTACTCTTTCATGGGTAAAATTGTTAATTTTGTGCATTTTTTCATTTGTACCCTAGACCTATAAAATTGTAAAATTAACCTAATTAGTGATATTTAATTAATTTTTAATGTTAAAATATATTAAATATAGAGGTATGTATGTAACACACACACACACACACACACACACACACACACACACACACACACACACATATATTAGTCCCCTTCACTACTTTGGGATGGAGGTTACAAGAGATAACCATCGTCTTGTAGTTACTCAAAGCGACTATATATGTTATCTTCTCATGTGCCTTCATATGGAGAACTCTATTCCTCTTTCAATAATAGTTGTGGCTGGTCCAAAACATTCAAAGTATGATGGTGAATAACTTCTAGATAGTTGGTTGTATAGGCAAATGTTTGGGGCCCTTCAATATGCTTCAATCACTGGCCCATTTTAGTCACTCGCCTAGATATATATTGTTTACATTCTAAACAAAGCGTGCCAATTCATTCAAGCTCCTCACACAAACACATCTTTAAGTAGTAAAAAGCATATTTTGGCATTTAAAAGGAACTTTTCATCTTGGCCTCACTTGTGCTAAAGCATCAAATTCACAACTATTGGCTTACTATGATACTGATTGGTTGGTTGCTAGATGACTAGTGATCCACATAAATTCATGCATTTATCTTGATCCCAATCATATTTATTGGACTTTGAAAAAATAAGCCACCATTTCTATATCAAGTACATAAATTGAGTATCTCTCAAGCGCTGCTCTACTACCATGGATCTTACATGGATTTAACCAATTCTCTAAGATATTGGTGTTTAGTCCTCTTCTTCACTGATGATTCCTTATGTTAATAAAGGTGCCACTAGTTATAGCTATTAATCTAGGATTTTTTATACACATCATATTGAGGTTGATTATCACTTGTTCCTGAACAAGTTACTCAAAGAGCATTACAAATGAGTTTTGTACCATCTTCTTCACAAGTTGCCAATATATTTATTCAAGGTCCTCCATCTTTGAGTTTCACAACATTTCAGTCCAAGGTTATCATTATTTCTCACCCTAGTTTCCCTTCTGGGAGGGTATTGAGATAATATCATCCTAGATATTATCTCCTTCATTATTGATATCTTCTAATCATTCCATGATTCATGCATAGCTTTGACTTCCTTGATTTGTGTAAATCTTATCTCTTCTTTTCTATTAAGGTCTTACAATCTTTCCATTATTTGATTGTACTGGGATTTTGGATCAATCCCATTTAATGCTATAAATTTCAATACAAACATAGCGCATAGGCATTCATGTGAATAATCATCTTGTGTTCTTTAGATTCATTCAATCAAAGCTCTCTCTCTCTCTCTCTCTCTCTCTCTCTCTCTCTCTCTCTCTCTCTCTCTCTCTCTCTCTCTCTCGCCCCTCCGTGGAGATTTATCAACCCAATAGATGAGATACTTGATTAGATACTCAAGTAACAAGTATTCTTCAACATGCTCTAAGCTTCCAAGGTCTACTAATCACAACGTAGAATAGTTAGCTAAAGAAGCAGCCTTATCATTAGGCTCAGCTCTAGGATCACTCACTTTAACATTCAACAAGCTACTATGTCCTTGATGAATATCATTTAAGCATTAATTTATATCTCTACGTTTTATTTTCTAGTCTAGATTAGGAGGTAAAATAGTTTAGTTTGTTAGAAATTAGAACTAATTCATGTAGGAATGAAATATTTGAGTTTTAGCTTTGAAATGGCTAATTTGTATGCTTTTATTATAGGATTAATCTAAGCCATTCAATTTTTAGAGAAAAATTTAACTGTAAAGATCAAGATGTTCATTGGATGATTATGTCAAGGATGGAGATCTAGGAAAAAGACTTTCCACACAAAAATGCCTCCGCGTTCTATTTTTAAGAAAGCTTCTAATTATGAATGCTTCTACATTTGGAAAGTTTCCTTTTGTCGCTTCTACTTTTCTAGTTGGAGACTTTTATATTTAGAAAATATCCTAAGTAAGCAAGTTTCTCATTGTTTCTCTAAGTTACTTAATTATTATCCTAAAGGGAAAAACTTCCTTTTCCAAATAGAAAATTTTGACCAAGTCAAAAACATTCTTATTTGAAACTTTTTCACACAATTTGGAAGGCTTGTTTATGGTACATTTTCAAAAAAAAAGGGAAAATAAACAAAAGAGAAGAGATATAGGATTGCTTATTGGGTAAGTCACTTCAGAAGAGTAGAGTTTCTTTGCTATTCAACCAAGTTTATCACTAATTAAGGAAGTGAACCTCTCTTTATATGGTAGAAAACTCCCCACCTTTAGAGGTTATTCTTCCCATTGCTCCTTGAACCTAATAATCCCCAAAAGAATCCTATAAGAAGAAGAAGAGAAGAACATCTACCACAGAGATTTTCTCAAGTATGTTACATAAATCATCAATTATGAGAGGAAGACATCAAAGCTTAGGGATTAGAAGAAGGCAATGATGGGTTTTTATGTTCTCTCATTCATATTCCATACTTATATTCTAATTTCAATGCATAACAATTTCATAATAAGAGCTTGTTACCAAATAAGACCTGTTAGACAAATTATTGGCTAAACAAATCTACATTATAATTAAGTGATTATATAGAATATTTCATGCTAAGATATTCTACTATAATCAAGGCCTATGTGGAGACCTGGGTTTTTTAAATATATTTTCATAAATATTTGCAAATGTAGGGCCCTGATTTTGAAAAATTTTAAAATTCAAATAGTGGAAACATATTTTCTTTGAAATTGATTTGTCAAAAACCCGAGTGTCACCTCAAATTACTTATCATACATAGATTTTTGTATAAAATAAAATTTTCATTGAATATCAATAGAAATACTTTTATTAAAATCAAGATCATTCCAATGGTTCGCATACACGGCCTCGGTAGTCATTACATACCTTGTCCAAATATTACAATCCAAATTACAAAACAATCAATACAATCTTCCTCAAAGTAAATATCCTAAGTAGTAGTTTGGTGATGATTATCCTCAAGTCTTAAGCTTTCAATCTTCTTTAACTATATCTGAGATATTGTAAGCATTCAAACATTTACAATATCTCAACAAGCTATGCTTGGTAGGGGATTTAAGAAATATAATCAATATATCTCAAAATCAACAATTCTTTATATCCATGATATAAATCAATTTATTCAAATGAGATAACCATTTCATCCTTCACTCATCATATGAATTATATGTATCTATTACATATAGATAAAACCACTGAAACTCTTGAATATAGTCAATATCATCAATAATATATCATTTCCAAACTGATTTCAATATTAACACAAGGTGTTAATATATAATCATACTGTATTGGGAATCATCCTCCAATACAACTTTGGTAATAACTTTTATCGGGCATCTCATCATGCCATAAAATAAGGCATCTCGTCATGCCATAATATAAGGCATCTCATCATGCCATAATCAATTGCATCATACTGCAAAATAATCAAAGGACTACCATGCTTGCAGTCTCAATCCGTAAAGCGTGCCTAGATAAATTTTCAATACTCCATTGATACCATGGCAGAAAATATAGATCCATATTTGTATGGGGGGAACCATGGCTGTCATAGTGGCAGCCTTCCATAATTGCCCCACCCAACATTTTGACTCTCTTTGGGCACGGTATCATCATCACAATTAGTTTTGGAGTGCAGGTGGCCAAACACTCATAACTCTCCTAGCATTGGCATCCCAAGTCATAAGCTTGTCTTAAAACAAAATCACAAGCCTCCATGCTTGTATGGAAAATAATATTTCATACTTACAGATTGTGTGTTTGGTTATAATAGGACATGCCTATAACTTCTTTCATTAAGATTTGGGGGTCCAACTTATATAGCTCAAATCTTGTCATTCTACCTATTAAGTAATTTCATAATTACTTAATCAATCCCTTTGTATTCATTTCCAGATCATTTGTTACCTTAAGTAATTTCATAATTACTTAATCAATCATGTGTAAAATACATATATCTTCTATATTGAATATATTCTTAAGGTCTGCCTACCTTTACTTTCAACAATCCATCTTCTCATTGATCTTGATCATCATATCCTTCATGTATCTATCAAAGCATATGTATACAGTCATTCCTCAACTCATTTATACTTCCTAATTGTTCTTTTGATCATCATTACATAGGATGATTTGGATATTGTTCCTTAGATCATATTGATCAAGAATCTAATCTATTGATCTACATTTGAATATAATATTTATACTACTTCAAAACATACATACAATATTATGATTCTTATTATTCTTGATAATTTAAGATCTCTTTATGGATCTTATTTGATCTTTGATTATCTTAATTACCATTTTTATTAGGATTAAATAGTTTACTATCCTTTTATGATCTTATTATTATTCAACTAGTTAATGTTTTACTAATTGAAGATAATTTATGCACTCCTAATTCTAGACATGTCCTTATTTCAGAATTGAATAAGGCTTACCAATTAAAAGCTACTCACAGAGTGGTTAATTCAATGCTGATGTAAGGAGGCGTTTAGACCTCACAAACGTGGTTAGAAGGTGGGAGAAGACCAAGGCTCTATTAGAGAACCTCCTTAACCACCATGTTCAACATTTACTGGGATAACCTTAGCTCAACCTTCATAAGGTTCCTATGAGCATTAAACCCTAAGTACTCTTAATATTTGATTTTAATTAAATCCATGAACATTTAAAATCTCATTCATAGGATTTATTATTCTCCTAATTTGAGCCAAAGAAATGATATTCCTTATATTATCCTACTAACTATAGCCTTTACTATCATTAAGTCTATGTCCATATTCATTATAAATGTTCATCAATATCTATTTTCATTTAATTACATTTTTCATGTAATTTACATAACATGAACATTAAAGCGTAAATAAATAAATTTAACAACTACATCTACTAAGAAATACAAAGAACATTTACATTAGAATATAATAATTCACATGCTCATTTGAATATATCATATTTGTCCATTTTGATCCAATGATCATATTTTGATTTCTATTCATTTTTCCTCTCATTAAAGGTTTAGATATTGTTCTTTCATTTTTATTCAGATCTATCACATTCTCTTAATGTAATATCATTATTCGATCATTGATGCATCTCATCATATGATCCAATCTTTCTTGATCTAACCAATTAAGAAGATCTTAAGTTATTTTATCAAAATCAAGGGCATAGATCTCAATCTAACCCAAATTAGCCACATCAGGCCATTGATTTCTTATGATCTTATTATTAGATCATATCCATGGTGATTTATAGCTTCTGATCATGCTTGATTAGTCAGATCAAGTAAAACCATGATCATTTTTAAGAATTCTCTTCCATTAAGGTTAAATTTCTTAATTCATCCCAGATCAGTCACATCTAACTCTTGATTACACATTCCCTCATCATTAGATCATTAGTAGATCAGAAATTCAAAGTTTGATAATGTCAGATTTGACTGATCTTGGGAATTAGTACCACATTTTGTAATTTACAAAATTTTATAGTGAATAAAACCTAATTTTTATATTTCCATTTGATTCTACTCTTCACCAAGAATCCAGAGCTTCTTTTCAATCTTGATTTGGAGTTAAAATTAGCTCTGAATTAGATTTTTAAGTTTTAGATCAAAACAAGGGCCCAGATTCAATATGGGTTACACAGATCGATGGGTCTATCAGTGGCCCACCCCATTACAGATGATTGTTGGTGTACGGGGAGGGGGACCTGGGACAGGCGAGATGATCAGATCTAGACTGTCAAATCAGCTCTTCCCAGATCAACGGCCAAATCTAATTGAAATCTCTCTTTGAATCTAGATCTGGGGGTTTTGCAGTCCTCTCAACCTATCCAACGGTTCAAAATTTCAAAATCGCGTTGATTTACAGGTGATTTCAACTTAGGTCATCAAATTTTGGTTCACCGATGATTCAGTCGCCAATGAACCAAATTCAACGGCGATCTTGACTAAAATCAAGGGGGAAATAGGAGGACCTACCTGGATCCCGTCTGAAGTAGAGAAGAGAGCCAGAGAAGAAGAAATCCATCGGATTTTGAAGCCCTAGCTAGACAGCTAGGGTTTCTGTGATTTTTATGCTACCGAGGTATTTTTGGGTGCCAGGGAAGAGAAATGGGAGAGGGGTTTTGAAGAAGAAGCTAAGGGGAATGATTTTCAAAGTTTCTGGGCCAGTACCATTGCCAGAATGGTGAGATTGACAATGATTTTGCTAGCTTAGGAAAAACTGTAGTTGGCAAAGTCTTTAGGTGTCTCAAGTGGAAGGCGGGTCCAGGGATGCGCCAACCTGGGACAGGCTGGTTCCTGTGCCAGGCATGTGTGGGGACCACCGCTCTGGTTGGAAAGAGAGGAGAGAGAAAAGAGAAGGAAAAAGAAAAAGCAAAGAAAAAGAAAGAAAAGGAGAAAGAGGAGGAAAGAGAGAGGGAAAGGGAGAGGAAGAGAATGGGAGTGTCTAAGGGTCTATGGAATTTCGCGCAGACTGTAAGAGGGGTATTTATAGGGTTAATTTTGTATTATTTTATTTAAAATTTTAATTATTTTTATTTTAAATAATTTTTCACTTTTCTTATAAAATTAAAAGCATATTCCTCATCATTTTATTCTTCATCATTAATATTCCTTATGCTGGCTGTCCCCCAGCTCAGCTAACTTTTGTGGACCCCACACAAAAGTAAAATGACCATTTTACCCCTATGGGTAAATATAAATTCACAAAAAATTATGAAAATAGGGATTTTTCACCCGAGCTCAAATTTCAGCATGCTTACAATCATTTTGACTAGTTTCCCATGAATGATTCCAAATATCTATGTTTCAAGACTTGATTCTTTTTCTTAAAATTAATATTATATTAAATATAATATTTCACCTCAATTTTTGTAAAAATTTCAATTAATTCCAAATAATTTCAAAACAATTGGGGTTTTCACAGTCTAGATCTTTGGTGCTTATCAACATGTAACTGCTATATAATGCATATTTGTATCTCTTTTTAGATTCAATCAATTCAATAGCAATGTAGATTCTATCGTAGTATTAGAACTATGGAGTGAAGATATGTCAATCTTCTGAACAGATCTGTTGCCCCCGATCTAACTTTCACTACTCTTCTTCTCTATCGTCCTCTTCTTCTATGTTCGCTACCAGTCTAGTGGTGTTGACTGCATGCTAGTATCATCTAATTTAACTTCCACATTCATCTCCACTGAGAAAGACATCTATCTCTTAAGCAAAGTACTTTCTTGAGGATGGTTGAACCACAACATTGCCCCTTCTTGTCAATACCAGATCATTTGTATGTTCAACCTTCCCTTCTTGTCAATCCCAGATCATTTGTATGTTCAACCTCCTTCACTGCTTTCTCTACCTTCAAATTGCAACTAAAAGATGCGAAGGCTATCGAAGCTTACCCTCATCCTCTACTATGTTTGGTCCCTCACTCTTCTCTATGGAGATATGGTTGCCTTTTGGCACCCACTTTGAGCGTGCTCCTGGCCTTCGACAACATGCAGTACAATTGATGACAATGGTCAAATGAAGGTTGATGTTCTTGCCGATCTGTAGCTTACGGACAGAATGTCTTATGGACTCCCTCTGAAATCACTTCCTCTCCACGGCGAAGAAAACCCACTTCCTCTCCAACCCGATTTCTCTCGATTTTTTTTATCTTTAGATCTAGTCACCTCATTATTGCTGTTGCAGAGTTAGGTTAGCACAATTGATGCCGATTGTGTCGCACCGGATTAGAGAAGAATTAACTCTTAACAGTTTTATTCCATCTATTCCAACCATGAAAGGCCAATGGGAAGACCTCCCGGCGGGGCTTGCAATAATCTCCACTCCACCCACTCTAGAAAACCACCGTTTAACAGCTTTCCTTCCTCCTCATCCTTACATCGAAGACCTCTATCTTGAGTCTTCATCTGCTACCACTAATTCAATCACTTCCTCTAGTCTCCTCGACCCTTCATCTGCATTCCTCTTGAGTTGGTTCTAGCTTGGGAGAAGCTTGCCTCTCTGTCTACAGAGGCACATCAATATGAGCTATTGACTATCCACCCCATTTACCTCATCAAGGATGATCAGATCTTGGAGGCTTGCACAGTGGCTTATTGTGTGAGGCTTATTTCAAGGTGGTCTCATCTTTCCATGAACTTTATTATCTTCTACAGGAGGATGACTAGGATGGTGGCCATACTTTAGTGGTTTTTCAAATGGAGTTTTGTGCTCTGGTGGTGGCTTCTTTTTAAGTGGCTTAAAGCCATAGTCAGCCTCGAAGGGATTGGCCAAGGCCACTGCCATAAACAAAACACTAACAAGGCCAAGAGGGATGACATGCTTCGTATCTCATTTCTCCAAATTGTTTTTCTCCATATGGGTTCTTCTCCAACTGAGTCCTGAAATCTCTAACATATTGACGTACCTTCGACATCCTTCAGATCCCTAACAATGGCAAACCATTGACCACAATTTCCCTATCTAATAACATTGGCTAGAGAAGATCATCATTGGCTAAAGAAGGTTGACTTTTCCAACACCCAGAATGCCCAAGCCCCCCCATTTCTTGGACCAATCACTGACATGGAGGGATCGCGGCTCATAGATGTGGGAGATGTGTCATCTAATTTTCTTTATCAAGAGATCAATCTCATCAAAGTCGTTCAAAAAGCCTTCAATCTGACATATTCGCTCGGATTCAGCCTCTAATTACCATTGATCATCTGATTATTCTAATGGACCACCTTGAATCACTTCAATCGTCATTCGATTTCGTGATTAGTGTTCAAAGATATAATGCCCCTTAGTAGGGATTTTTTATCTGTCAAAATGCAATCATGATGGTTCATTGAAGAAGACATCGACGATTTCGGATCTACTTTCAGCGATAAAGGAAGTCTAAATTGACTTTGAGATTATGCTCTTTCATCAATTTTTAAGGAATTTATCCTTCAATTACAGCATTTAATTAACAAGCTAGTGTCAAAATTATCTTTGCATTAGCTTGAGGGGGTGTTATTAGATCTACATTATAATCAAGGGATTATACAAAAAATTTCATGCCAATATATTCTGCTATAATCAAGGTCTAGATTTTTGGTGCTTATCAACATGTAAGTGCTATATAATTCATATTTGTATCTCTTTTCATATTCAATAAATTCAATAGCAATGTAGATTCTAACATAGCTTCTCAAGGAATGGGTTTACGGCTTTTATTTCACTTGGATTCTTATACTTGTCGATGAGAATATATGCTCATGAAAAGTTTTTATGTGTGATGGATGTTTCCTTGAATGGGTTATGATAGGAATGGACGGGTGGTCAAGCCTATACTTTATAGATGAATTGGGCTAACTTAGATAGGTCATGCCATGAAAATTTCATTCCTAGTTTAGAGACGTTCTAGCTTGCAACCGAGAACAATTCTAGATCATACACATGAGAGACATAAGAGCAATTCTTATGATGGATTCATAATTCCCAAGATGTAGCCTTACTTTTGTTCTAATTTCAAAAAGCAAAACTTATTTAGTTTGGTAGAAAATTTGTTCCATCCCTGTTGTTCGACATTTCCTCACACTTGCCTTGCAATTTTTATATACTTGCAAGCTTTGGTTTGAAATATTAATAATAATGAGTATCCTCCTTTAGTCACTTTCATAATGACCATATTGAGCTTCACTGTTTTGCTTTACCTCGAAGGAACTTCGATGCCCCTCTTTCATTGCCGATTGTTTCTCTTTTCATGCTCATTTGTTACTGATTGGTTGTTTCCTTTTCATCATTTGTTTTATAGTTTATCTCCCCCTATTTATTATATTTATCTTTTCAATAAGTGTTGTCCCATTATTCAAACAATAAACATCTACGTAGGAATGGTTTTCAACTATCTAACGCACGTGCAGCCCCTAATGACCGTCCAATAGTCCTTACCTAGACTAATATTTACCATATTGGACCAATCATAAATGCAGAGGTGCCTTGTTCTGGTATAGGATTTAGATCTAGACTTGTAGAATTAGATTTTGCTGGATACAGTGGCCCAGAGTGGTCTTCTACTCCCATTGAAAAGGTGTCCAGAGACGTTAAGTGTTGGCCCAGATTATTCGCTCTATATCTAGGTCCATTCAAAAGAAGATGTGTTGTCCAAAAGAGGTCCCTAAAGGCCCATTGATAATGCCATCAGAACAGAAACCATACTGGCCCAGTTCTTCGGTCCAGGCTACATATGTAATGCACAAGAATACATATGTAATTCCCCAGTCTTTCCCTGTAGGCTCGCTGATCTGACACTTTGTATCCACAATTCGTACAGGCCCAGAGTTTTCTTTGTAGGTCCACGGATAACTGAAAGAGGCATCATAAACTTATGTACTACCTTTGTCAATGGGGCCTATTTCCCTGAATCATGAAACCAACTCGAGGGGGCTTGCGAATGGACCTTATGGAACCATGATTGAATGAGTCTGATAACTCAAACTGAAAGAACCACCTTTAATAAGGAAGAGGAGAAGATACGACATGGGCCTGCATATCCAACAAAATCATCCAATTAAGGACAATAACAGTGAATTAATGAAGCCAAAGGTACGGAAACAAGAAATTTGAGCGTACTCTTTTAAGGCATGTCGCCCCAGAGACGATTCGTTTGATCATCCATTTCAGTGTGGTCCAAACTACAAATCATGTCACTTGGACAATTCTAATCTGAGAATTCCTGTTCTACCTTTGATTAATCGAAGTTGTGGATTGTGGCATCTACAAGTCAGATAACATATCTGATTGAATGTTATGATTTCTTGAATCTCTGTCCAATTGGTAGCCAAACTAAATCTATCAAAATGGATGGTCTTGATCAACCGACGCTCCAAACAATGAGCTGTCGCACTGGTGAAGAACTCGTCAAGAAATGTAGGTGTAACTGAGTGAAAGCATTGCTTTGGAAAAAGGAAATGAACAGATGCAGAGCACGTCAATTACTAACGTGAACCGAACAACAAACAAAGCACTCGGATTAGGATGACCCGCAGCTCATTTGTTATCACAGCGTGGATTATCTTCATATAGGAAAAGAAGAGAAATCATAAGTCCATTCCTTGGTCAGTATACGATGTAACGGGACAATCTCCAACTCCATAAAGTCTCCAAGCTTGTGGATCGGGTTGGTATGGAAAAGTTTGAAAAAGATTAGGTGAGAGAATAAGTTTCACATTGTCAGGGCCCACCTACCAAACTTCTTCCAATTAGACGACAAATATTTACCAACCCATTTTGTGGGCTCACTACCCACTAATCCAACAACCTTTACTAATATTATTATTTATTTGCAGAATTAAGAACTGTGTAAACATGTCATCTTTGTCTGTTACTACAAAATTAAGAAGAAAAACTTGGGCTACAATATAATGTTTTGAAGAGATGTAGGGCCCCCCTAAATGTGATTTTTGTCTATATTCCTGGAAAAATGAGAAATTTTTGGGCATAAGTGATTGTTACGGGAAAAATTTTAACAATGATTTTGTTTATTCTTTATTTATTGACTTAATTTTCAAGGCAAATTCTTAACAATTTGATAATAGAGATATTTTTGCTTTCTTTCAAAACTGACTTTCAGTAAGATGACACGGGTTTGAAGCTTGAGCCCCATTTCAAGTTGAATTTGAATGAGCTGACCACATTAAGTCGTTTTCTCCAACAACCGGGTGGACCCAACATCCCAGAAACGAAACGCAGATTTCATCCGCATGGTCAAGGTTGTATCCATAACCAAACGAACAAAGAAAACTTAAGAGGAAATGCTACCACGGCCAATCCACGCATTTAATGGCAGTCCCACCAATCACTGTTTATGTGGTTCATGATCATTGGGTGTTTCACAAATATCATAAAATTAGTATGGACGGTTGCCCTCAGTTTTGTCTCTCCTTTTTCAGAAAGTAAAATATATTGGACTGGTGTAATTCTAAAATACCTGCACCATGAAACCTGATTTAGATGCTGTAACAGATTAAAACTAGATACGGATTTAAGAGTATATCTCAAATATTCATTGACATAGGTATTATAGTGGATATCTAATGTTAGCTACATTTTTTATCACTCATAAAGCTAACAACTACAATACGTAAACAAGGAATCCTAGGGCTTGGTGAACCAAATCATTGATCTGATCCTTCGACTTTTATAGAAATTTGCTTCATTGGCTACCAGCATACGAGGCTACTAGTGCTCAATGGAAAAGAATCCCCGGTTGTTGCCTAGTAGCCGCGGCCGAGACCAAACAAATGAATGACCTCGAATCATCGAACACACGAATAGCATTTTCATGTACTTTCCGCATTTAAGTTTGACGGGTTCGCGATTAGAATCGTTTCCACCTGAATACAAGTAGAAACATCACTTTCGTGTAGGCATCCAACCACTTAGTTTCCTCACCAACAACATCATGGCTGTGAAACTATTTAAATAGACAGCAGAACAGCTAATGTAATTTCAACAGAGACGACTGTAAATCATATATTCTGCAAGTAAATGATAATCTATTTCTACAGTATATCCTAAGATGACATCGCTTCTACTTTTACAGTAGTCATTAATCCTATAATGTATTAAAGATAATCAGATAGGGCGTTGAATCTCTCTCTCTCTCTCTCAGAAGCACACTTGCACGAACGTCCCTGTACTAGTTTATACTTTAAAAGATGAGGAAACTTATAGGCTAATTAAATTTGTCACATGTGTATCATGACGTATTGACGTCTTCTCATTTACAATTGATAATTGTTATTTTCTAGAAAATTATGCTTTGATTAATTTTATATTATAATCTTCTTCTTCTTTTTTGCGATTAATATTCAAGCATGTTTTTATGCCAACAGTTCCAAATATGTAACGACATGAAAATTTCCCCCCTTGCTCCAACGACCATAGATTGGTTATCGATCGGGACATTTGACAAAATTTGCACTCCTTCAATATCCACCAATACTATGCTGATTATCTTAATTGCTTAATTTACTTCAAATCTCTCCAAGTACCATCTCGATCTTATGACTAGCGATAAACAGAAGAGACGTCTAGCTGCATGTGACTAACTGCACTGAACAGCTTTTGGCCTCACTAGATCCCTCTTGTTTTCCTTTGTTTCCAAAGTTGCCTGGGGACATAACACTTTACCTGTAAATTCTATACAATGTTTCTTCTTCGGAGGTGCACATGTCAGTCAGGGATTCTATATTTGAAGTGAACTCGTTGGGGAATCTGCAATTGTGACAACTATATTAGTACGTAAATGAACAAGTATAATTTATTATAGTAATTATACCTTTTATTCTGTTGTACTGTCATAAAACTTCTTTATCATCCTAGCCACATCTTGACCTACTTAAATCAGTGGGTCACAGGTTTCTCCTAAAAACTGATTTATGTTGCATATTTTTATGTTTACCTTTTCCGGATATTTTACTATGGCCTTTACCACAAATCAATAAGGCATGCATATTGTAGTTCAATGTTCTCACCTTTGACTGATCTATATCATAACCTTCATACACCTTGCTTTGGATGTATACTCTTTGGTCACCTAACGTGGATGGTCATAACTCTTAACCATGTTTATAAGGATAAGTTGAAGAAACAAGTCGAAGAAAAAGGCACTATTAGGACGTGAATTTAAGTTTTAATTTAGATTTTCTACTAGACTAAGGAAACATGTGAGAACCTCATAGTTATTTCCAAAACTTGAGTTTTATTTGGCAAATTCATTTTAATTTACATAATTTTTCTTTGAATTAAAAAATTATAGGATCTTTTAAATATTGGAAAAATAATAGGAGATAAAAAGAGTATGGATTTCTTCAAAAATTGTGAAGTATGCACAAAAGCATTTTGGAATATATTTTTAATGGAGCATAGTTTGAAAATTTAGCAAATGCATACGGATATGTATATTTAGTTATGTACCACTAGGGGTCTATATGATATAGACAAATCCCTATGGGGTTTGTAGAATATTACAAGCATATTGATCTTATATTAGTGTCATGCTCATGTGATACCTAAAACCTTATTCAAGCGTTGTGTTTTGGAATTTTCAAATGAATTTGCTAGATCTAAGAACTTACAATGTAAGTCCCTACAAGCAAAAGATCCAATCTTCTAGGTGGAGATTATGTTATATTGTATTATTTACATTGTAATTAACCTATACTATTTATTAAGAGAATTCTCCCATATAATTTCAATGGGAGCTAAATAACTAAATTTCTCTAAAAATTTTGGTATAAAGAGGGATTCTACTATGTTACTTTTCAAAATAAAAGATGGTGTAGACGCCTATTATAATGATCTTATTTCTTATAGTATATTAATACTATATTCCTAAGCAAACTTAGCTCCTACTTTTAAGGGTTCAATAACTAAACTCTCTTACATTAGAAAAAATAATAATTTTGAGAGCCCTACATAAAGTAGTATTCTTCCTTGTAAGTAAATATTGTTTTCAATTACTTCTCTCTCTCTCTCTCTCCATGCAAAAGCCAAAAAGTAAGATCAATAAAATGTTAATTAGTTATGATAATTACTTCTAAACCCATGACTCTTGCTTCTTCTTCCAACTATAGATCTAGCTACACATATTATCAAAGCCCTTCCTCTCTTTACAAAAACAAGCTTTCTCACTCTCTCCAAGTTTTACACAAATGCAATGTGGCATAGAAGCAAAGTGCTTTTTTGGACCAAAAAATCCACCAAATAGATAAAAGAAAAGCTAAAATATGTTTTCAATTTGGCCTTTGAAACAACAAAAATCCACTGATGCAAATCTTGTTGGCAACCATTAATTGGTGGGAGCAAACAACCACCTAAATAGATCACCAGCATGTATCTAGAGTTGGCACTTCTTGTCCAACATATTAGTGGATACTTCCTCGACAAAAGCTTCAAATGGACAAAATAAATAAATAAATAAAAATAAGAAATTAGTTCTCATATATACATCCTCTACCTATTTATACAACTGAAGCTACATTTAATAGTTATAACTGAATACAATAAGTATAACCAAAATTCTTAAGCAAAAGCATCCAAAATACTAACAGTCTTTGAATCGAGACAGAGAAACATATTGTATAAGAAAAGACTCAAATATCAAATGTGTAAGACAAAAAAAAAAAAAAAAACACCTCAAATTCATTGTAAATAGTCCCGTCCTACAAAAACAATGCAAAAATCATATGACTGTGAAACATAAAGAAACTAACTAGCCTACTAAACATTTGATATAACTACACTAATAAACTAATGTAGAAAGACTACTTCATATTTAACCAACCTACTAAACATGGCTATGAAAGACTTGGAAAACTATAGACTATTTTATCATTTTTCTAAGGGAGCTTTTCATCTTAACCAACCAAGTAAGCTTGGGTTGTAACTCTTTGAAAACTATTTTCTAGGATTTGAATTAACTAAATTATTTTGAAACTATGTCATTGATGAATACCATTTATGCATTATTTTATACATCTATTTTCTAGTATGGATTAGTATTTAAAGCAATTTAGTTTGTTAGAAATTAGACTAGTTCATTCACGAATGAGATATTTGAGTTTTAACTTTAAAACTATTAATTTGTATATTTTTATTATAAAATTAATGTTAGCCATTGAATTTGTTAGATTGCAATCTCTCACTAATATTAAGATGTTTATTGGATGATTGTGTGGATGGTGGGGATCTAGCACAAAGACCTTCCATACAAAAATGCTCCACTTTCTATTTTAGAAAGTTTCTAATTATGGGAATTTCTTAATTTAAAAAATTTCTCTCTCAAAAGTACTTTCCTAGTTGGAGACTCTTAATTAGAAAATGTCCTAAATAAGTAAGCTTCCTATTATTTCTACAAGCTTATTACCATAAAGGGAAATACTTTCATTTCTCAAATAGGGAAGTTTAACCAAGCTTTGACCAACTAAGAATGTCCTAATTTGGGACTTCTTTTGCATACAATTTTAAAGATTGTTTATGGCTAGAATAAAAAGGAAAGGAAACAAGGAAAAAGAGAGATAGGAATGCTTCTTAGGCAAGTCACTTCAAATGGAGAGAGTTTTTTTGCTTTCACAATCAAGTTTCTCACGAATTAAGGAAGCTAACCTCTCTAAATAAGCAAGAAAATACCCCCATCTTTCAAGGTTGATTGCTGCTCTTAGAACCATAGAAGAGAAGAAAAACATCCAAGAGAAGAGCAGGAGGAGGAGGAGGAAGGGAAGACTAATGGCAAGTTCACCAATCATTACGCATTAACCATGCATCATGCTTGGCTAATTTTGAAATTTAGGGATTAGAAGAAGCCAAAAGATGAGTGTTGATATTTTCTCATTCAATTTTATGGATTTTTAGCTACAAATTTGATGTATGAACAATTCCATGATGAGAGGTTCTTTTAAGAACATTTTTTGGATCATATTTCCCTTTGATCTAATACTTATTCGAGATTAGATGTCCATGGAATGGTTTTTTATGTGAAAATGAACATTTTGTTGGATGGATTGTGTTATAATTGAATAAGTCATGCTTATAGTTTATAGATGATTTGTGCTAATTTAGATAGCTGATGCCATGAAAATATTTGTTCCTTCTTTAAGGATGTTCTAGCTTGAAACCCGTCAAACAACATCATCACAAACCATCAAAAAATAAAAAAAATTGAATAAAGTCAAAGGAAGAAAAAGAGATACATAGAGAAAGATTTTTTTATTTTTTTTAATGTAATACTTCATTCGCTCCAAATCTAAGGATCATTAACAAAGCTATTCAAGTGGTTTAAAACACTACATCCCAGTAGCGTGAGACATTGTTGTGGCCTTTCAATCATTTTACATTGATACTTATAACTTTTGTTAATTGATTCATGCATGAGATAATAATAGCTTTTTCCTACATAATTGAAATGTCGTTATTACTTATATGCATGGTATAGATGATGCATGCTATAGGACTAGGATAATTAGTTAATTCATGGTGTAGTCAGCTACTAGTCATCAATAGGCTGGTTTGTTACACGCATATCATAAGACCACTCCTGCAACACGAGAAGATGTTCTAGATGAGGCCAAGCATAAGGTAGTAGGCTACCTTGAACCTTCGCAAGATTCAAGATGAACATGTGTCTGATCATATTCTAGGATGAGATGACTAATGTATATGAGGTAGACAATCCAAGTTGTGGAGGACTTTCTCCTATGTAGTGTACTTATGCTTTTGTATATCTATTTTGAGATTGCTTTTAGCTTTCTATATTTACATTATGGCATTTATATCATACTACAAATGCTAGAGTGACCATTACCTCTAGGTACAAGATTGATCCCCATTCATGTTATTGTGTGAGAAGCCAATCTTGTGGGTGACCCTTATGCCCTTAGCAACCCTTCACTTTGTAGCAATGTTGATGTTACATGACACTACTTTGGAATTATTTCCAATGCCCATGATTGATGTGGTTAGTTGGATCATTTCTAGGAAAGGAGCTAGAATGGTATTGAATGACATATGTACTAAGGAAAGATTTCATGATAATCTATCATGACCCGCTACAAATTTGATCATCAATCATGGTTCTTGATGGGGATCATATGGTTATAACACTCACATAGCTTTCTTATCGATTGATGGTGTTGTGTGTTTCTTCAAATATTTGTGACTATTTTCTGAATCTATTTTCACACTTAAATATATTTATTTCAACAAGGAGAGTTTACAAAAATCTATTTCCTTGATAAGTTTATAAATGCATGCTATGGAAGGTCTAAGCTTTTCCCTCAACTGAATGGTGCTAGTTTACATCTATATATTTCATGTGGGTCTAGGGTAGGCTAGATGGAGTTGGGATTCTACCTTGTTGGTTAGATGGAAATTTAGTTTAAGTACTCTCTATGTTGAGAAGAGTTTGGTCCCAAGGGCCTCACCAAATTATTTCACAATATGAGAGGTCAAAGTAAGATGTTTATATGGGAGCACATAAGGCTTAGTTAAATACCTTTGATTAAGTACAAAGTAACCAAATATCTTAAGTATTATAGATGAGGAACATATTGCAAATACAAAGGATATTTATCAATTTATTCATTAATGACATAACTATAATATTTGAGAAAAAAGGGAGGGATTGATAGTCTCTAATTGTAGACATTTTAGGACTATTTTTGTATATTTTCTAATCTAATTAAAGTCATTTAATTTGGACTTTTGTTTGAATTATGAAACTATAAGGAGTTCTATTAAAGGGAACTCTAATGGGAATTAAGAATCCTAAAGGTGGAGTTCTATTCAATACCATTTCAGTTTCCTCTACAAGGCATAGTTAGTAGTCTCATTTATGTAATGTCATGTATTAGATCAGACATTGTTTTTTCAATTGGAAAGCTAATTAAATATATAAGCAATCCAATTTGTGGGAAACTAGAAAGCTTTGACAATAGTAATGTAGTATATTAAGAAGACTCTCCATTATGGGCTACATTATTAAAGATATCCCATTGTAGTTAAGGGTTTTAGTATTGCGACTTAGAACTTGAATCTAGATGAGTCAAAGTTGATGATTGTATGCATTTTTTGAGCCATTTTATGAAAATCCAAGAAACAAACAAGCACCACACATTCCACAATGAAATCAAACTTTATAGATTTGGATATGATTGAGAAGAAGTAGATTTGCTAAGAAATTTATTGGTAGAAGAAGTAATAAATTGGTTGAAGCCAATAACAATTATAACTATATATTGTGATAATAAAACTATTTTAATTGTAGCTTGAAGTACACAAGTCTCTAAAAAGAAAAGTGTGTTGTAATTGTAGCATACTATAAAGAAAAGTATTTCAAGACTTTGTTCACTATATGCCCTAATATTCATTGAATTGTATGCAGTAAGAGGAAGTTCATGTTCAAAAGACACGAGCTTTCTTTTATGGATTGATCTTAATGAATGCTTATTGATATATATATATATATAGTACATTTTAGCCTAAAAAATCACTTCATCATCATTAATTAGGGTTTAGTTCTAGGTTTTACAAGTCTAGGGTACAAATGAGAAGATGCACAAATTTGACATTTTTACCCCTAAAAGACCAATTTTAACTTCCAAGCTACATTGTTGACTCATTCATGTCAAACATGAAGTTCAAGACTTTAGACTAGAAATTGGATGTCAAAAGTATGGTGACAGAACTTCCCATGGACGCATGAATTTATTTATCTTGGGAAGCTTCTAAAGGAAGCTTAAATCATATATAATGATATCACATACAATGAGAGCTTCTAAAATTAAACAAGTTAGAAGACCGAGACCCACTTAAGACTTATTCCTTACATTCTCTTTCCTACTCAACCTAAGGGAGGGGCCACTTAAGGAGGAGCATGAAAATTCCATGCAAGATGGTTAAACCCCCTAGTTTCATGTGAAATATAAGAAAAAATAAGGATGATTGGTGGAAAAAAATAAGGAAAAGAAGAGAGAGACGATTTATGAGAAATCTACGATTCAAATTCATCTTACTCTTCAAGCATTTAAAAGCCAAGATCTATCCTTGCAAATACACATTCTAAGCAACTAATGAAGACAAATTTAAGAATGGATAGACCAATAATAGGTTAGATTGCAATGAAGACCAAACAAAATCCTATTGGTAAAGAGTTTTTGGGTGGGGTGCCCACCTACTTTTAGAGAATAGAACCCCTAATTTCAAGGAAAAAGGCATCCCACTATGGTGCTGTTGGCTAGAGAAAATTATAATGGGATGGGAGAAAACATGGGAAAGCATAGATTAGATATAGATAACTCCAACCAAATCTTAGCTAATCAAGTTAGGATAATGATAATCTAAGGGCTAGGAATGAAGCATTGAAAAGTTAAAACCCCTAACTGCATTGTCCTTACTGAAAAGTCAAATCAAAGTCCTAAGGTGAGAATGATTTCCACCACTCACTATCATACAATGGTCCAAGCTCTTTGCAATTTTAGAACTCCACATATAACCAATGTTTCCCACTCCCACCGCCCAATTCCCTTCTTAAATCCATCAAATCTCTTAGATTTTATCTTATTCTCTCTTTTATCTTTCCTTCCTAGCCAATCACCTTTCCTATCCTACCCAATCTTCTTTCCTTTCCACCCTTATCTCCTTCCTTTTCCATTTTCCTATTCCATCTCATACCCAAACTCCATTCCATGTCAAATACAACCTCTACAATGCATTCCATGCATTCCTGCCTCTTGCTTTCCTTCTTATCCTCCCATCTCCTTTACATCTTTTCTATCCTATAATCTTTTTCCTTTACTTCTTAATCATCCATCCCTACAGCTTCCACTCCTTAAATTCTATAAATAAGAGGTAAAGGAGAAGAAAAACCTAGCTTCTAACTTTCCCTAGAGTTCAAGAGCCAAAGCTAGGAGAAACCGATGGAGGAAGATTACCCTCACCCTAGCTCCAATAGCCTCACACGTCAAAACCCTTGGAGCAAAGGTGAGGTTCCTCAAGCCAACCCATTTCACTTTCTTTTTTCCCCTTTCCTTTTCTTCTCTTTTCCTCCATCTCCATGCTTGCACTTAGTTTCCACGCATCACCCATGCATGCCATGCATGCTTTACATGTCTAAATCCATCATTCTTCTTGATTTTGTATGTTCAATCTAGTTGCACATATTCAACTTTTATTTTCTCTTTTATTGTATTTTTGCAAACATGAAAGATAGCATGCATCCTAAGAACTATCTTAGAGTTACATGCATCCTTCATGTTAGCCTTTCCATGACTTATTCTTCTTCTTTCCATGATTTAGAATCATCCCTTGCATACACTAATTATAAAAGCATGTGTCTTTTCTTGTTTAGTTAGTACATGCATTAGCCTTAGGATTGCGTGCTTGTTTTAGTATTGCATTCATTGATCATTCAAGGAATTGCAGGCAACATGTTCTAGCCATTCTTCCACTTCTCTATTGCATTCGAGCACAAACGCCTCTTTCTTAGATTTTGAATGCATAACCCATCATAGCCATCACACACACCCTCCTTCTCACACACTATCTCATTCTTTTCATGCTTATCCCTCTACTTCACTCTCGCTGTCTCTTACACACACCACATCACATGCACTCACCACCTTCTTTTCACTCTTCTCTTTTTTATGCACACACATAGGTCACTCGTATCATCCTTTCCTACTTTTTCCCATATCTTTCACATGCATGCTTATTCCTTTCTTCTAGTTCTTTTCTTACTTTTGGGGTTTGGATTTAAAGGAGAAGGAAAGAAGCTTTGTGCCCTTCTATGGCAGTAAGGAGTCTTTCCAATCCTAGAATACTGGTTGAGAGGAAAAAAAAATATTTCCTTAAAATCCATTCCAATTCCTTTCTAAGGGCTTCATGTTGAAGAGTAAGACCACTTCCATGATAAAGTACCTGTCTCCTTCCTCACCTCCTAAGGCTGGATTAGGTGAGTTCCAAATTAAGAGTCACTACCTCTCCCTTTATTTTCTTTTTATTCTATTTCATTCTTAAGGTAAGAAGTCTTCTCTATGTCTGTCCCTAACTTAAGCATGAATGAACTCTAATCCTAGTTTGCCTCTCTCCTTAAGAAGCTACCATCTATTATAAAGTATCTAGCAAGGAGATGCAATAATTTATTATACACTTCCATTCCATACTCTTCTTTTACTTCTTGTGTGGGTGATGATCTTTTAAGAAAGGTGTTAGGAGCCTCTTCTCGTACCTTCCCTAACACTACATTCTTAAGGATCTTTAGAAAAGATTTGGCATAATGGGTTATGGCCTATTGGGTTAAGGAGATGTGAACAACTTAGTGGTAAAATTAGTGATTATGGGTTGAAGATAAGCCTACAAGTACTTGTTGAGTGACACAACAATAAGGCCCTATAGTGGAATTCAAGCCTGGAGCTACAGAAGTTTACTTGCTTTCTTTATTTTCTTATGTAAGAAATCCTTGTAATCAATCAACTAGTAAGAAGTATCTATTATTCCTTAGTTAGTTTCTTCACTTATATGCTTATTTCCTTACTTTCTTAGCTAGTTAGTCTTACTTCAGTTCAATGCCTTAGATTCCTTTCTTTTTTTTTTAACTGCTATTTTCCTTGCTTTATGTCTTTACTTTCTTTGTTACTTCCTTTCTTTGTTATTTGCTTTAGTTAAAATATTTACTTTCCTTTGCTTTAAGTTTCCCTTCCTTTAATTGGTTTGCCTAGGTTAAAGTGAAATAATCTAAGTTTTAATTACAACTCCTTAAAAGAGTCCTTGTGGGATATCAACCCATACTTGATGTTTCTATGCTATACTGCACCTGTGCACTTCTAATTGAAACCAGGAGTTATTCAACTCCTACCAACTTTCTATGGGTTAAACGAGGACTCCTACCATCATGTCAAGGAATTCCTTGACATAAGCTCTACATTTAAGTATCTCAATTTCTCAGATGACTCTATTAGGTCAAGACTATACCCATTTTCTCTAAAGGATAAAGATATGGCATGTACCAATTCTCTAGAAGATGGGTCCATTCCACACTTGATCAACTTTCTACAAAATTCTTGAACATGTTTTTCCTAGACCACAAAACCAACACCCTTAGGCATGAAATTATAAATTTCAAACAAGAGGATGGAGAGAATTTTTATGACTATTGAGAATCTGAAAGGACTTGCTCTTGAAATGATCACACCATAGATTCCAAAAGTGGTAGTAGGTTTAATGTTTTTACAAAGGTCTAACAATGCATAACCAATGTATGCTATACGCTACTATTGGAGGGGGTTTCATGATCAAAAGTGATATGGAAGCCTAGAATTTCTTCAAAACAATCATTGAGAATTCCCAACAATGGGACTTCTCTACCTAAATGAAAAGAACTTCACAGCCACAAAAGAAAGGTGGATTATATGAAATAGTGGTCACTGAAGATTTGTAAGGAAAAATTGACATGTTAGCCTAGAAGTTAAACAAGATAGATGATCTATCCTAATGGTTAGATGCATTCATATGAATAGATCTCTTGTGTAATCTCAATTTAAAGTTTGTTGAATATATTCTATTCCCAATCACTCTACTCCATAGTGTCCATCTAATTCTAGTTTCCTTGAGTTCTTTTTAGAGCATGCGAATGCTATGAATACATATCGTCAACCTAGCAATGACAATCCATATTCTAATATCTACAAACCTGGACATGCTAGGTATCTAAACTTTAATGACCTCAACAAACTTTTCCCAAAACAACATGCTTTGGCAGTAACAACCTCCTTAATAGTTCTTGCTCCAACAAAAAAGACAATCATTAGAGGAGACATTGAACATCTTTATTCAAGGGATCATGCAATTTCAAAATGATTCTAAGCAAACCTTGCATGCCAATTCACAGTCTATCACAAAGTTGAAGTGTCTTATGGGTTAGCATTTTACTGCTCTATAAGAGAGGGGAAAGGGAAAGTTCCCTAATCAACTAGTGCCAAACCCCAAGGGTTAGTTGAGGCTGGTTCATCATCATAAGATCAAGCGTAGTCAATCACAACCCTTAGGAGTGGAAAACAAATAGATAATTAGGGAGGTCAGGCTAGGATCACCCTATAGAGTGAGGAATGAGAGAAGCCTACCCAACCTCAGAAAGGTATAGCAAAAGTTCAATCACCTCTCTCTTCATCTGAACCCCTTCCTAATACCCCCATGTTCCAAAGGCTCCCATTCCTTAGAAAGCCCCATACAACAAAGAAGGAGAACAATTATAATGAGATAATGGACATATTTAAACAAGTTAACATCAACATTCCATTACTCAGTGCTGTAAAACAATTCCCTCTTTTTGCTAAATTTTTAAAGGACCTATAAACACAAAAGTGTAAGATTAATGTGCATAAGAAGGCCTTCCTTGCCATGAGGCCACTTCTATTCTATAACACCAAATCCCTCCAAAATACAAAGATCGTGGATGCCCTAAAATCTCATATGTTATTAGGAAACACAGATTATTGCTTTTAGATTTAGGGTAAAGTGTTAACTTGTTACCATTTCGGCCTATAAGTAACTAGGTTTAGGTGACCTAAAACCTACTTCTACCATCCTCTAATTAGTAGATGATTTGTCAAAAATCTTAGAGGAGTAGTAGAAGATGTCTTAATACAGGTTGAACAATTTCTCTTTCTAGTGGATTTTCTTGTCATAGACACAAAAGTAATATTAATTCAAATAATGAGATTCCTATCATCTTGGACCAACCATTCTTAGTGACATTGAATGCCATAATAAATTGTTAGAATGGAGTCATGAAACTATCGTTCGACAACATGAGATCAGAGATCAACATTTTCAATGCAGCACGACAGATGGACTTTGTAGAGTCATTTGGCATTAATGTTATAGAAAGTCTAGTTCATAACACTTTCTGGTCATCCTAAAATTCTGATCCTCTTTTGGATCAAGATGATCCCATGAAGGAAGTAGGTCTATTACTTGAAGTTGCATTAGTAGTGGACACTCTCAAATGGAGACCAAAAGTAGAGGCCCTAAAAATACCTTCCATTGCTAAGGAGAACTCATCTCAGGAAACGCCTACATTAAACCTAACACCATTTCCAATGAGCTGAAAGTTTGCATTTTTAGGTCCCTCTAACACCTTGCCTGTAGTCATAGCCTTTGATCTCGATCAAGATCAAGAATGCAAGGTGCTTAATGTTCTCTAGAGACATAATACAACAATAGGGTGGTCCATCTTGGACATAAAGAGATGCATCGAATCCATTTAGAAGAGAATGTTAAAATGTCCTGGGAATCCCAACGAATGCTTAACCCTCACATGAAGGAGGTACTTAGGGTATGATTGCTAAAGTTGTTAGATGTAGATATCATATACCCAATTTCTGATAGTGCTTGGGTCAGCCCTATATAGGTTGTCCCTATGAGATTGGAGTCACAGTAGTTAGAAATAAGGACAATGAGTTAATCCCTAGTTGCATGACCACCAGGTGGAGAGTCTCTATTGACTACCATAAGTTTAATTATGTCACGAGAAAAGATCACTTTCATCTTCCCTTTATAGAAATTTTTTAAAAAGGTTGACTGGTCATGAGTACTACTCTTTCCTTGATGTAAAAAGGCTGTTCGGTCATGAATAATTACTATTTCCTTGATGGATACTCCATTCACAACCAGATTCCAAATGCACACGAGGATCAAGAGAAGAATACCTTCACTTGTTATTTTGGAACCTTTTTCCTACAAATGCATGCCTTTTAGGCTATGCAATGCAATGATGACTTTTCAACAATGTATGCTAAGTATATTCTCAAATATGGGGGAGGAATTCCTTGACGTGTTCATGTATGATTTTTCAGTATTTGGATCTAGTTTTGATTAGTGATTAGCCCACCTGGCTCTAGTGTTAGTGAGGTGCCAAGAAAAGAATTTAGTACTAAACTTGGAGAAATTCCATTTCATGGTGAAAAATGACATAGTACTAAAGCAAATAATTTCACATAATGGCATAGAAGTTAACAAAGCCAAAGTGGATCTCATCTCTAATCTTTCCCCTCCTAGGATAGTGAAGGAGGTTTGCTCATTCCTAGGCCATGTTGGATCTTATAGATGGTTCATCAAAGATTTTAACAAAGTTTCTAGGCCCCTCTCCAATCTTCTAATAAAGGAGGCAATTCTTTAAGTTTGATGAAAATTGCATGAAGACCTTTGAATGTCTTAAGGCTTAACTCACTTCCATGCATATTATATGACTGCTAGATTGGAACGCACCATTGGAGATCATTTGTCATGCTTTCAATTATACAATTGGTGCTGTTTAGAGGTAGCTAATAGTTAAACTTTCCCACCTAATTTAACATGCCAGTAAGACTCTTAATGATGCCCAAATCAACTATTTCACTATGTAGAAAGAGTCGTTGGTTGTGATCTTTGCCTTGGACAAGTTTTAGTCTTGCCTTTTAGGGTCTAATGTGATACTCTACCCAAATCATGCTGCATTGAAGTACCTTCTTTCCAAGAAGGATGTTAAGCCTAGACTTATCCAATGATTCTTTTTCTTCAGGAGTTAAATATAGAAATAAGGACAAGAAAGGTTCAAAAAATACAGTAGCAAATCACCTGTCCAAACTAATAGTTAAGTCTTATAGTGAACCTATGCCCATCAAATAAATATTTCCTATTGAGCAAATTTTGCATGTGTCCTAATTACCTTGGTATGCTAACATTGTCAATTATCTTATGATAGATAAATTGTTGCCACATTGGTCAAAACAAGATAACTCTAATTTTCTAGCCAAGTTCAAATACTTCATCTAGGATTATTAGTACTTATTTAAGTACTATCCTGATCAAATCATTAGCAGATGTGTTCCTGACAATGAATACAATAAAATCATCTCCTTTTCTCATGACCATGCTCATGGGGGTGATTACAATGCAAAGAAAACCGCTACAAAGATTTTGCAGTTTAGATTTCATTGACTGATCATCTTCAATGATTCTCATATGTACTATAAAGTATATGATCACTACCAAAAGTTAGGGAACATTGGAAAATGGGACATGAAGCCACTAAACCCAATCTTAGTAGTCAAAATTTTGTATGTTTGGGGAATTGAATTTATTGGTTCCTTCCCTAACTCTTTTGGAAACCTATACATCCTAGTGGGATGGACTATGTGTCCAAATGGGTAGAGGCAATAGCATATAAGACAAATGACCACAAGGTGGTGGCTGAATTTTTAAGAGATAATATCTTTTCACACCTTGGCACTCCACATGCTATTATCAGCGATGGAGGAAAATATTTTTGCAACCAGGTATTTAAGACCCTCAAGAATAAATATGGAGTTCCCCATAGAGTTGCAACACCCTACCATCCCAAACTAGCAGGCAAATTGAGGAATTAGAAAAAATGGTGTAAAGTCTAATAGAAAAGATTCATCTTTAAAACTAATTGACATGCTCTAAGCTTATATAACAATGTATAAGATCCCTATTGGAATGTCCCCATACCATTCAGTTTTTGTAAAAGCTTTTTATCTAAATGTTGAGGTACAACATAAGGTATATTGGGCAATCAAATAGCTTAACTTTGAACATGACAAAGCTAGGACCCATAAGAAATTCCAACTTCATGAGTTGGAAGAAATTAGGAGAGATGCTTAAGATAGTGCAAAAAGTTACTAAGATTGTATGAAGATGGTTCTTGACAAATGCATCCTGTGCAAAATGTTTGAACCATGTCAGAAGTTACTTCTCTATAATTCTTATCTACATCTCTTTCTAAGAAAGTTATGCTCTTGATGGATTGGCCCATATATAGTAAAGACTATCTATACTCCTGGGTCCATTAGATTGAAAAAGATGGAGAACTTTTATAAGTTAATACCTAGTGTTTGAAGCCATATTTTGAGGGGAGAAACCTTAGAGACCCTATTTATTAAAACTAGATCCATAACAGGTCATTTGTATCTTAAAAGTAGATGTAATTATAGTTTACATTTTTATTTTTCTTTCTTTTGTAGCCACATTCACAAATCAATGCATCATCTCTGTAATGCAAGTAATATCATTCTAACCTTTCTCTTTACTTAATTTTTCATTTGTACATCATTTTATTTCAAAATATTGGAAACAATGTTTAATTTAAGTCTAGGATTAAGGTACTTTCAAAATTAATGTTTCCACCATCTTTTACTAATTTTTTTCAAAGATTTTCCTTTATTTTGAAAGATTTTGAAAAATATTGTTAAAAACTTATCAAAAGTTCCTAGACAAGGATGAGAATTTGGATTTTATGAAAATTCAATATGTTTTTCAGCTTTAACTTATTAATAGATTTGTTTACAATATATATAGTTTAACTTGATAAGTAAGTATAACTTAAAGATCATAAAGAAGACTTATGCAAATTATTAACTCATGTGAGTTTAGAGCCTTCTTCCTTTTTCAAGGTTATATGTAAATTCTAATTTTTTTCTAGTGGATGTAAGTTCCCAATTGGTCTCATTGTCCTTCATTTTGGTTAACTATTGAGAAAATATCTAAAAGACTATACCATTCTCTCAAGTTTATGGTCAATTTAAGTCATATGAAACCTAAGAAACAATAGAGGTATTCTTTGATTTACTTAGAGCATAAGAAATGATAGAGGTCACCTTTTATTTACTCAGAGCCTTTAGCCTCCCCACTTACTTTTCCATTAGTTAACACCTGAGCCTTTAAAATAAGCTTTTTCTTTGTGAACCAATTAACCAGTACCTTTATTAACTCCTATAATATATCCATTACCCAGTGTTTTTAGAATATGTAGAAATAGTTGAAGAGTATCTTAACAAAAATATGAATAATACAAGTCAAGATATGATCATTAAAAGGGCTGAAAAGAAAAAAAATAAAAAAATAGATATATTCAAAAATCAAGGAAAAAGTGAAAAAATAGCCAATGAAAAAGAAAAATGTTCACTCTTATGTGTAGAAAATTCTCCTAAAATAGTTTTTGATATGAAATGAAATTCATAAAAAGAGGGTTAAAGCTTCCATTCTAGTATTTTATTTGGACACCAATTTCATGATAATTGGAAGTTTAGAGCGTATTTTTATGTCCCTAAAATTAAAGCTATTGATACTTTTGGTTCTATCTAAAGACACAAATGGGAGGTTAGAATCATCCAAAATGTACTATTTTTTCGTGGATTCGCTAACTTAGGTAAGCGAAATATGATTGTCTATTTAGATCTTCCAAAAGAAATCATCCTCCATTATAAAATGGAGTGTCAACTTCTCTACACGCCTTAGACTATGACTCTTACTAGGATGCTTTCGAAATATTTTGAAATATTATTGAGAAATTCTCAATATTTTCAAAAAAAATGAATGCACTTCTTCTCTCTCTACTAAGTTTAATGTTTTGGCTTATTTATGTGTTTGACCTCTTTAAATGATGAAAGCACAAATGAGTACAAATTAAATTACTTCTTGTAAAATTTGGTATTTATGCTATTTTGCAAAGAATTTTTCCAAAGTTTGTCCGAAATAACATGCCATTCTAGTGGACAAAAGCGAACACCAATTAAAAAAGGGTTGGTAGCTTGATGGAGACTTTTTAGCAATTCCATTTCATTTAAAATTTGGATTTTTACAAAAATGTCATTAGCATTTTTGTCAAAAAAATTCAATATTTTGGCATTTTTGTAAATTTGCCATTAAGGTTTTAGTAACTTTGCAAATTTGCTACTCAATTAGGTTTTCATCCTCTTTTCTTATTAAATTTTATAAAATTCCAATATTACCCTTATCTCTTCTCGCAACATATTTTTTGGCACTCCAGTGTCCCTCTGTCGTTATCCTGTCGACACTACCTAGATTGCCAACCCCACCACCAACGGAGGGCTATGCCTCCCCCCAACCCACCACTGATGCACTGCCCCCTACTCCCACCTCCCTTCACCGTCCTACGTAGAAAAGTCCCCCCTTCCCCTATTGTGCTACGTACTGCGCCGCTACGTTACGCAGATCTTTACCTAGATCGCCTCCCTCGGCCAGTGGTACTTGATTGCCTCTCCCCACCACCCTCTCCACGCCGGGATTGCAAGCAGAGGCAGACACTACCTAGTTCGCCTCCTCCTGGCCAGTGGTACCCAATCTCCTCCCCCCTCCTTGCATCAGGACAGGATAGTAACCCAGTCCCACCCCTGAGGTCGACGCCTTGTTCCCTAAGTCGTAGTCCCTGCTTTTAGCGACTTTTCCAGCATCAAATGTTTCATGTTTGTTAGAAAAGAATAATATTAGAATTTTATAAAAATTAATAGACAAAGAGGACAGAAACCTAACAGAACGACAAATTTACAAATGTTTTCAAAACTTAATGGCAAATAAGCAAAAGCCTAAAAACCTTGAATTTTTTTGCAAAAAGGCCAAAAGCTAATTTGTAAAAAACCCTTTAGAATTTTACAAAATGTGTTTGGCTACTAAGGACTTTAGAACCGTCTACACGTGGCAGTGGAAATCCATGTCACTGCATTAGTTGAGTGCACAATTGCTACCTGGAAGCTCTCCGTGTTCTTTCTCTTCCTGATTTACCTTTGGCTTTAGCTTTCCTCACAATGTTTGGCACTGGCCCAATCCATTTCACTAAACTTTCCAGTTAAAAATGATCAATACCCCTTTTGGATACTTGAATAAATCTGGGAAATGTTGATATAGGAATCCTCATCGAAGGATTTGTATCACTCTAATAAAGATCTCGTTTTCTTATTGAGGCAAATAAAGATTTCATATTCATTTGGTCAACTCGACAAGGAAATATCAACCGCCAAAAATGAACCTTTCAGGCTACATACGGTCAATCTACGAGAAGGAAAGCGCGTGAGTCATCTGGGAATGTCCAGCTAAGCCATATTCTGAACTTATTAGCATAGGAAAATCTCAAACTAAAATTGATAATCTTAAGACACAAGGAATGGAAAACGTGCACCAGGTGAATTCCCTTCGCTTTTAGGCTTTTAGCAAGAAAGTAAGAATTTTTTATATTTTCAGAAGGTAGCAACAAAAGATTAGCCCTCACGTTTTGCAGTATCTACGCTAAGATTAATTCGTTCAGGGTACCACGTCTTGGAAGAGCAGGATTTGTTAAACTTGTGATTAGCACATACTGCAAGAAAAGAAATTTATATGATGTCGGTAAAAGGTAAATGATTTGCATCAGAAAACATATGGGTCAGTATTTCTTTAGGAAAAGTGCAAATTATTGAGTTTTAATCACACAAAAGCCTTATCACTGGCAGAGATAAGTGGCTAATTTCCCTGTGTCCACAAGTTGAAGCTATAGTGTTGATCATCGTAGATCGGTGTACACTACCTGTGGGACCAAAAGAATGAAGAGCTCCCAGACTGCACACGTGAAGGCTAGCAAGATCAACAGCCTTCACCAAAAAGCACGTGTTATGTGGGACCGACGCAAGATAGTCCTTGTAGTAGGTCATATGTTGTGTACTTGGGTGCACTAAATTTGTTACCTTCTATAAATTAAACTCTTCCTAACTTTTAGATAATTTTGGGCCATCCATGACTTGTTTCTTAATAGATTTGCCTGCCTAGACAGTCTAGAATGCGGATGATAATGAATGACGGGAGTCAGAGCAATGGGATACCTACTTCCTCACTTGCACTTTCACATTTGAATGACGCTAGAGAATTATACAAGGTTTTGTGTACTATTTTCCTCTTATCAAATGAATCTTCTTCTCGTTAAGAAAAAGGAAAGATATAATTAATGACTGTTGAGCATGTATATACGGCAACAAATTCAAACTTTTGTCATTTATCTCACAAATATTAAGGTAAACCGACGATTTTATATTATCAGCAGGATCATAAATCAGGCATATCACCTTATTAGGGGTGAATGAGCATATCATAAGATTCTATAGGGATTCTGATATTTGATATGACACAGTTCCCTTCTTGTTAAGTCTAAGCTCATATTATCAGGAAAAAAAGGGGAACCTAAGGACCCCAGGCGTGGACGCGGCATGCGAGGCCAGAAAGCAACATGAGCCTTCCTATTCACCTCGAGATTTTTCCATAGTAATGAGTGAACAAAATAGGGAGATCGGTATTTGGACCTCCCAAGCCTTGGTTGGTGAAAGATGACCTACCATTTTTTTCATTCCTCATAAGAGAACATGACATTTATATTGACCCCTACTTGTTCAATAATCAAAATTGTTGATTTAATAAGTTTTACAGCAGACAGTCTATAACATCAGACCATTTATAAGGCTTTGACGTAGACTATATATTTTCCATCAGAGGCCCAAAAAATTCATATGTCGTCGTCTTCTTCCGGGGGCCTACCATAGTACTACATCCCATGGACGGTTCGTATTAGTGGATAAGTGGAGAGCCCCACTTAGGATCAGAGCTATCTTAGGGCCAAAGTATGCCACGGTCACTCTTCACCCATCAAAATTTGAAATATATATATATATATATATATTTGTGTAGACCTTCTCATTTTTAGAATATCGTACTTTTGCTTTCAAGTTCAATCTCTATTCTCCAAATTCAATAAGGCCCTTGCCAAACTAAGTCCTAGTTCCAGCCCATTTGTATTTTCAGACACTTTCGAATATAATTCGCATCCATCGTGTAGGAATTTGACGCTAAAGAAACCTAAGCAAAGTCAACAATGACTACCACGAAAGAAACAATTTTAAAAAATGAAAAAAATAAAAAAAAGAAGAAGAAGAAAGGCCAAGCAATGTAAGAATTCAAGAAACCAAAGCCAAAAATGAAAAAGAAAAAAAAAACCAAGTCCAGCCCTTGGGGATCCACACCAACCAAAATGACGGCATCTCACGTCACGCGCACAATAGCCCCCCCACCTTGTAGTAGGTGAAAACATACCCCTCCCCTCCGGCGATGTCCCGGGTAGTTTTACGGCACCGACGGCCGATAAAATTCGACGTGGCCAAGTGAAATGTCTTAAGTCAACGTGACCTCGCCACCAATACACCTCCACTCCACCAAAACACCTTCACCAACCGTCCTACTCAACATTTCTTCCACATTTTACCCCTCAACAACCACAAGAACCCCAATCAATTCCTTTTCCAGCTTTCCGACCTCTCCGCCACCGGTATATTACCTTCCGCCAACTCAATTCCTTTCCTCGGGGTCCCAAAACAAAACACGAAGGAGAAACATAAAAGACCCTTTCTTCCCTCTGCAAAATCCATCCATGGATTCCTCACCAGTCACAAAAGAATGCATCTTCCGATCAAAACTCCCCGATATCGAAATCCCTAATCACCTCCCTTTACATTCCTACTGCTTTCAAAACATAGCATCCTTTAGTTCTCGCCCATGTATAATCAATGGCGCAAGCGGCGACATGTACACCTATGCCGATGTGGAACTGACCTCCCGTAAAGTCGCTGCCGGACTTCACAAACTCGGCATCCAACAACACCAAGTTATCATGCTACTCCTCCCCAATTGTCCCGAATTCGTCTTCTCCTTCCTCGGCGCCTCTTATCGCGGGGCAATCACTACGACAGCGAATCCCTTCTACACCCCAAACGAGATTGCCAAGCAAGCCAGAGCAGCCGATGCTCGCCTGATAGTAACACAGGCATGTTATGTTGAAAAGCTAAGAGGGCTCGCGGACGAAAACGATGTGAAGATCGTGTGCACCGATGCGCCCCCGCCGGGTTGTCTGCATTTTTCGGAACTTTCTAACAGCGATGAGAACGAGTTACCCACGGTGGAGATTGATCCGGATGATGTAGTGGCACTACCGTACTCCTCCGGAACAACGGGACTACCAAAGGGGGTTATGCTCACGCATAAAGGACAGGTGACTAGCGTGGCGCAGCAGGTGGATGGTGATAATCCGAATCTGTATTTCCATAGCGACGACGTGATGCTCTGCTTATTGCCGTTGTTTCATATTTATTCGTTGAATTCGGTTCTCCTCTGCGGTCTACGGGCTGGGGCTGCGATACTGATCATGCAGAAGTTTGAGATTGTTGCTTTAATGGAACTGGTGCAGAAATACAAGGTCACGATTGCTCCAATCGTGCCACCGATTATGCTGGCCATTGCGAAGAGCCCCGTGATCGACAACTACGATTTGTCGTCGATTAGGACTGTTATGTCCGGGGCCGCGCCGATGGGGAAGGAGCTCGAAGATGCCGTGAGAGCTAAACTTCCCAATGCCAAGCTTGGTCAGGTATATGGTTTTTTTTGCTTTCTTTTCTTTTATTTTTCTTGAAATGTTTATTTATTCATTATGTGTCTTGTTTTGTCTGAATTTCTTCTGCTTTTCTGAGGTGAACTTAAGGTTATCTGAAGGCTAAAAGGCTAGTACAGTATGTAATCCAACAGTTGCTGACGCTAAAATCTTACCAAAACTTCACTGCGATAATTAAAGGAGGTAAATTGCCTTCCTAAATCCGAGAATCTAGATGAATCCACGCTAATTAAAGGAGGCAAATTGCCTTCCTAAATGAGTTGGATGTAGAGAATCTAGATCAATCCATTAACTAGATAACATGGGCCTACTCCAGTTATTTGCAACCGATCAGTTGCAAGGAAGACAAGATCTCATAGACGACAAAATTAGTAACTCTTTGGGTTATTGGCGCAATTGAAACGGGATACGGAAAAAGACAGAACTAGAAAGCACTAATGGTTAATAATTCACATTTATATAAGGGGAAAAAGAATTAGGCGAATTCATGGATAAGATCTAGTCGATAGCCTGTCCCATTCTTCTAGCATGTTCAAGCACATGAAAACAGCAAACTTTTATGTATATTCCTGTCGATCTTTTCTTTCAATTTCCGGTAAGGAATTTGGTACCATTTATGCATCTTTTTATTTTTGTTATATCGTAACACATACTATATATACTTCAATCGACAGAACTCAATTTTATCTTTCACCATTTTTACTTAACCAGCAATAACAAGTAAAAATGGTGAAGGGAAAATTGACTTAAGCAAACCTATAAGAGTGTCGCAAGTAAGGGCATTAAATGTTACTTCGTTTTCAGGTAGGTCCTGTATTTCCAACCTCCATTGACTTCATATCTGTTTTTCCTAAGTTAGGTCCTGCTTGTATTAATTCCGACGGCAGATAGTAGTGTAGTACTGGAGTATGAGGCTAATAGTGGATGGAAAATTGACAAATGTCACAGGGTTATGGTATGACAGAAGCTGGGCCTGTGCTATCGATGTGCTTGGCATTCGCAAAGGAATCGTTCGAGATTAAATCTGGTTCTTGTGGCACTGTGGTTAGAAATGCTGAGTTGAAAATTGTCGATCCAGAGACTGGAGCTTCTCTACCTCGGAATCAAGCCGGAGAGATTTGCATAAGAGGAAGCGAGATCATGAAAGGTAAAAGAATAACTTTATATCTCTGCTGAATGTTCTTGTATTTGTTGGCTTATATGAAATGGATGACATTATATTTATAACAATCAAATGAAAGATCATCAGTGTACAAAACCACTGCTATAATAAACTAGAGCTTTCTTCTTTAGGAACAACAGTTTATAAGGGACCACCATGGTGAGATAGAGGGCGAATTGCCATAATCATGATCAACCCATCCAAACAATGCAAATAACTGGAGACGGGTACGTCACTTCCTTGTCTAGCATAGTTAGTCCCAGACAACTCTAGCATCATTCTTAGGGTAAGATTGGTAGCTGGTTCAAGTCCCTCTTTATCTTTGGCTGGGGATCAGATTTAGGAGCATGTGTGCGACTTGCTTTGTCCATTTTGCTTTGGCCAAAAAGTAGAGCAGAAAGCCATATAGAACAGTTGGTCGCAAACAACATGACCCCTCTCCTTGTTACGCTTAGTTGGAGCTTTGTTGTCATACTTTTCCCTTGTTGAGAACATTTGGAGTATAATTAGGAATTAGATAATCTGTTGCAGGTAGCTTGCTTCATAAATTTTGCTGTAAAAAAGGAAAAAAGAAAAAGACAAAGCAGTGTCTTCGGCTGTATAGGATGGTTTATCTGAAAAACGAAAAGAAAGGACTTCATACGATCATCGTCAGACTAGATATACTATGGAGAAAGAAACAACAGAAAATGGATTGTTGAGAAAGGCAGTCCTCAACCTAGTAACTTGAATAATCCTAGCCAGCCTCTCTCTCTCTCTCTCTCTCTCTCTCTCTCTCTCTCTCTCTCTCTCTCTCTCTCTCTCTCTCTCTAGTGACCCAGTAGCCAAGCCGATGATGTACACCGTTGATCTATGAGCATTGATCATCATTAAGCAAATCTCTTCAATCATATGATACCCAGTATTACTTATTTAATCTTCATTCTGGATCCTACTATGAATCCCTTTCCTCATGAAACCTACCTTTAGGACTTCATTTGAATACTTCAAGTTAGGTTTACGCTGTTTGTTCACCAACATAGACAAATCATGTTTAATTACGAAAGAATGAGAGTGGTTACAACAAGTGCTTCTTAAGCATCATATAGAGTGGTGGCCAACTGGTCACCCACCTTTTTCTCAAAAAAATATTCAACTCGCAAGAAACTGCTATATTTTTCCTCACCTAAATGCACGTATTCCAGACAGCCGCACATTTGATGTTATATTTCACATTTTCTTCTTTGCAACTATGCGTCTCATTCTGCAATTTACTATACCCTGAGTATAATAAGGTCCAAATGGCAAGGATTATATAATCCGGTTTATGCAATTATCGCGCATAAACAGATTAAATAAGCTTGGCCAGGGACCCTAATTGAAAAGAAACCAGAGTAAAAGACAGTGTATTCTTCAAGCAGTTATATAAAAGAAGGGAGCTGATATACCAACATGCCATTGTTACTAATGTCCCACCCTTTTTGGACATTTATATACTTTAATTTAAGGGGTTTACTTTCATGATAATCTCAACCGTTCATCTTATCTGTTTTGCAGTAAATGAGGCCTAACTCAAAAATCACATATATTGGATGATTGTGCCATTACTTTTTTGGAGTTCTAATTCAACAATAAAAAAATTAATGATATAAAAACAACTTAAAAATAAATATCCCCATAGTTTAAAATATGTGAATTTTAAGACATGGCCCATCAATAGCAAGATGCTTAAGATGAATGGTTTGATTACTACACATACTTTTAGGAGAAAACTCCAAAAGAGGTTGTGGCATTAATAGCAAAGTCCCGTGGCATGTCAGCTACCCAAAAGAAAAGTCAATTAACTTCTTGAGCATGGGAACATGATAAATTTAAAGCAAGGACTTGAGCCACTTGTCCGACGTTTCTCGGTTAAGTTAATTTGCGCAATAACTATACTCAATGTTCTAGTTGAAAATAAGGATCCCTAAATCACGCGTATAAAGCATAAAAGCATGCAACAAATATAACTGGCTCTCGTTGTCCCTGATATCTGACCATTAATCAAACAATCTTATTGCATGAGCTAACCTGCTAAGATTACAATTATTCAGGCTATCTCAACGATCCAGAGGCCACTAAAGGAACCATAGACAAGGAGGGCTTTTTGCACACTGGAGATGTTGGTTATGTGGATGACGACGACGAGCTCTTCATTGTGGATAGACTGAAAGAACTCATCAAGTACAAAGGTTTCCAGGTTGCCCCTGCCGAACTTGAAGCAATGCTCATTACTCATCCCAGTATATCCGATGCCGCTGTAGTTCCGTAAGTCTTCCTAGAAGTTAATTAAAGTTAGCATTATCTTTTGTTTATTTTTAGATTTCAAATTTTGATCGGCAGTTTTATTGGAGTTTTCAGCATGAAAGATGTTGTTGCTGGAGAAGTTCCGGTGGCATTTGTCGTCAAATCCAATGGCTCAGATATCACCGAGGATGAGATCAAGCAATACATTGCTAAGCAGGTAATTTGACAAAGCCCGAAAAAGTATCAAAATTGGAAAAAAAATTCAAACTACTAAGTTCAGAAAACACACAAGGATAGTTAACGAATTATCGCTTGTAACAAAAACACTTTGCCCACATAAGAATTTGCACATTGGACCAATTATTTGCTAAAGTATAACGAACCTTCTGATGAAAGATCTGACGGCCATTGATTGTCGCTTAAATCAGACTAGATTAGCCTTCTTTCTCTACATGATATAATCATTCTGTGTCTACTACTATGTACTAATATCTTCTCATTTAAACTATGTCAGGTTGTATTCTACAAGAGGATTAATCGGGTGTTCTTCTTGGGTTCCATTCCGAAGGCACCTTCTGGCAAAATCTTAAGGAAGGACTTAAGAGCGACACTGGCAGATGGTATTTCGAATCAGTAGAAGACAGATGCAACCTTCATAGTGAAATGGCCTGACATAAGGGGTACTCTTGCCCGTCTCACTTTCTTCTCCTGTGTGGATGTAAGAAAATATATATAGATATATAGAAATGTTCATTTAGGAAATATACATTTTGCAGGTGTGGGATCAAGCATTAAAAGATGCTAGTGGGGATCCGCAGATTGTATTTATTTGTGGCCATCCAGCTGAAAATTATCATTTATTAGTGATTTCGATGTGTTTATATGAGATTTTGTGAATTCTGAAGAAACTGGAGTTGGAAACGTTAATGATTTCTGCGACAAGTCCGTTCAATTGTACTTCTACCTTCTCTATTTATAGCTGCAAATGATGTTGCAAATCATGGGGAACACCGTAATATGTCGATCTCGGGTCTCTCGACCATCCAAGCATGCAGATTATGTATACATTCAGTAATCTGGCCTTAAGAATTGAAGGCCCCAATTTTTTAATGCCAAGAGACCTGATTTACAATCATATGATAATATCAAGCTTGCCCGAACTGGAATGGTGCACGTCCAGTAAAGCTCCCTTTTTTTGCACATTTCTATGCAACTACTGCATTGCGATTGACCTTTGTGGTCCTCCCCTTCTTCACCAAGCTGTCCTTTTTCGCTGCATTGCTGAAGTGGATGGAGTTACCCAATGCACAAGCACAGGGAATATTTCAAAAGCCAGCAAAAAGGCCAATGTCCAGGTCAAAAGGGATATATTACCAGCATACTTCAAGCATCTAAGCATAGTTACGAAATTCCCATTCCGGAATAAATCACTGCAGCAAATACTGGAAAAATTCGATAAACATGTTCATGAAAAAGCTTAGAGAATATTCTTAAGATGTGACTTTAAGCATTAATTTGGAATCTTAGCTATCTTTATAAATAATATTTGGAACTTTGAAAAATTATTTGTGAAGTTCGATTTTTGGTAGATAAATTGATGTTAATTTCTTAAAGGGTTTTTGTAAAAGTGTCATTATATTTTGACATTTTTGCAAAAGAAGTACAATGCTCTATGAGTTTTGCAAATTTGCCATTAAGTTTTTGTGAGCTTTGCAAAATTGTCACTTTGTTAGTTTCCTATGCTCCTTTGGTGTTAGTTTTTTCCAAAATTTGATATTACCCTTCTCTATTTCTCTCCGTTAATACATTCTAATAGACCTATGTCTCATAGATGACGAACAACAGACTTACTCAAAGTTCCTCACCTCTCTTCCTTCACTAGAAGTAGGTGCATCCACCCTCATTTCTTTGATAGATGATGGTGAACAAGAGGACTTTGTGCATATTTCCTGCTTCATTAATTTGAAAATCTTTGAAATTGATCATGTTAGATAGCAGACATTAAGAAGAAGAAGATGCAAGTTTAGATTTCCAATACTTATTCAAAATGGCATCGAACAAAGAGTTTAAAGTCTGCTACTTGACACTATTTGCATGAGCAATAACAATATCTTTCTTACGCTTTAAACTTGAATTTTTCTTTGATTTATTATTATTTTTTTATTGATCCAAAGCATTGATTATGTTTTAAATGTTAGGAAGAGTCTTATATTAGTTTTTAGTGAGAAATCAAAGTTTAAATTGTTGAATTTCATTGAAGAAGCTTAGCATGTACTATTGTGCAAGTTGGTGAACATAGTATGCTTGCAATTGAATATCTTATTATTGGTTGTTTTTTATTGTAATATAATAGTATCATTAGATTCTTTGTTATTGAATTGTGTTAGATACCAAGTTTCACCTGAAACTTTCTATCAAAAAGTTATTGAACTTTGTAGCCAAAGTTGACAACTTAATCGTGTTTGCATCCATGAGGTAGTAGGTCTGTTAGGACATATTAAGAGAGAGAAATAGAGAAAGGTAATATTAGAATTTTGAAAAAACTAATAGGAAAGAAAGATGGAAAACTAATGGATTGACAATTTTGCAAAGATCACAAAAACTTAATGGCAAATTTACAAAACTCAAAAAACATTGGACTTTTTTGCAAAAATGTCAAAAATGTAATGGCATTTTTGCAAAAAACCCTTTCTTAAAATTGGCTCAAATTTTGAAAATGCATTAACTTTCAAATTATTTAGAAAAAAATATGGGCATGTACCTCTCTAAATAAGGGCAACCCCGGTGCACAAAGCTCCTGCCTATGCTGGGCCCGGGGAAGGAGTGGACCATAATGGTCTATAGTACGTAGCCTTACCTTGTTTTTTTGCAAGAAGTTGCTTCCGCGCCTTGAACCCGTGAACTCAAGGTCACACGATGACAACTTTACCATTGCGCCAAGGCTCCCTTCAAGGCATGTACGTCTCTAAGAAGGGCAAATTCTTGTGGAAAGCTTCACTATCCATTGGTGTGTGAAACATCTAGAAAGAAACATGCACACATTTCAAGGCAAAAAGAACATCTTTATTTTGAACAATAGTTCATTGAAAGGACCATCTCCAAAAGATCCAAAATTACAAAACCATCCAAGCTTATACCCTCAAAGTATATATTCATTGTTACACAAAAAAAACTATAGTATATGCCATGGCCAGCACAGCAACAGATCATCCAGCTGACATGGATAATGACATGAAGAAAATATTTTCTCCCATGTTGCAGGTAGAAAACCACAACTCTTGTAGTGGCAGCTAAGTTTCAAATAAACTTAGTCACTTCTTATTTGAAGCTCAATTTCATAAACTTCTTTAAGATTTCCACCAGAACATGCAAGCTCATCCCAAAAAGGATGAGATTACCACTATGAAGCTTCTGCCACAAACAATTAGAATCCTGTGTCCATAACCTTGTCATTAATAGAACCTATTAACATAGATAAGCCATCTAACCCCCACTCTACCTTCTTCCTTAGAGCAAGCACACTTCCTCCCACCTAATAAGTTGGTAACAACTTTTTCCCACCCTACATCCTGAAGGAAGTTTCTTTGAAATTTTAACATCTCATGAATAATCACCATGGAACACTTAAACAATGACTTGAAGTATAAAGGTAAACAATGACATGAATAATTGCCACACACAACTTTTCAAGCTTCATTTTAATCTTCCACCAGTAGGCTCCATAAGCATGCTCTTGGTCTACCGAAGGAAGAGAAACCCGAGATAGAAGCAAGGTAAGGAGGATACTAAACATATAAGAGTAGCAACCTCATAAGCAATCTGATGGTCCTAGAGGTCAATTAGTCACAAGAGGGATCTATAGCTTAGGTTAGTAAGCTAGATCATATGTATGATCACATAATCCACATGATCAACATTGAATGATCTAAACGGTTTAGATTGTAGGGACACATTTAGGTTGATAAAAATGCACCCTATATTACCTGACTAACATTACCTGATTAACTTTTACAAGTAAACCATATTGATGTAGAACTCCTAAGGTTACTATGTAACATTGGATGGTTAGGATTATAATTTTCCAAGTATTATTCTAATTAGGAGACTATTCTAATTAGAAAAGGAAGAAAAACCACACATTATATATAGCATTAAGAAAGAAAAACTGACCACTTGGTTTTTCCTCTCATAAGGAGAGTTGTAGATTCGTCATATTTGTTAGATTATGATAGTCTCTGCATTCTACTTATAGCGTAGCAGAGCAACCTGCATGAAAAGGGTAGCTAGCTAGCCACTATGGCAACACATTGTACTAGACGTGAGAATATTGTGTAGTTCTCTCTTGTACAATTTTTGAAGGAAGGAAAGATTTGGCCAACTTGATCAATCCAACCTTGGCAAGCCTTTGGAGATCCTACTATATGCTTTAGAGAGTTGGTAAGGCAGAGTTCTATGAAGATTTTTCTTATTTTCTTGTAATTTATCTCTTCTTTTCTTTTGTATTTTGATCTATAGGTTTATGTTCAGATATTAGTGTTTAAGGAAAAATATTTAGGCCAACTCTATTCGTTGACAGAGGTAAGATCTACATACATAATCCAATGACTCTAATGTAGTTTATTGGCTGTTTTCTAATACTATAAAGTTTTGATAATATTGTGTTTATTGTTTGTTCTCTTTGCATGTATTGTGATTTGGAGCATCTACGACCAATATTATTATTATAGCCCCATGTTTAATTCTTTAAATCAATTAAATTTGATCCATACAATTAAGAAATTTATGTGAAAATTATAGTGATAAATAGGGTGATTTTTTTTAAAATTTTATTAGGCACTAATTTAGTTTAAATTTTGAAAGATTAATCATACAATTTTTTGCATGATTTTGCATGCCTATTCATCTTGTTTAGTCACCCTTTTTAACATGATTTATTTCATATTCTTTAGAAGTGATTTGTTGCATGTTTCAGCCATTAGTTTGATGCTGTTTTTAGGTATTGAAATTTTACCTATGTCTATTAATCCCAGGGACTAACATATAGGACTATTTAGTTCCTATAGTTCTTAAAAAGTCAATCAAAATTGAGTCAATTGGTTGTTCTAAATTAGAGGTCTAGATCTAGATTAATTTTCTCTGATAGATCTTATTACAATAGTGATGTGTGTGTGCAAAATCATTGAAGACTAACCATACTCAATGTAAGCTAAAAATTGCAATTTTTATAAATTATTCTTAGTTTTTTATCCTATTTTTAGAAGTAAAAAAATCCTTGGTTCTATTAATATATTAAAAGGATATCTATAGCTAAAATTGGGATGCTATTGTTTTGAATAAGTAGCCTATTTTTTTTACCAAAATAAGGATTGTTGTTGGGATTATTTTAGATGCTAATTTATTTTTGTTTTATAATCTATTTGTCACAAAATATTTGAAACCAAGAATATCCATTAAGTAGTGACTTGTGAATTGGCATGTATTGTTTTCCTATTTCATGATGCATGAATATAGTTGTTTTATATTCATACATAACCTACTAGTTACATTTGTAGTAACTTGTGATTTATTGAAATACATTGGATGATTAATAAATTAATAAATTATGCGTATCATTGAATTTTAAATTTCACTAATTGGTAGTTGGTTAAGAATTACTAGTTTTTTGTGAATTGAATAGAGTTTGCACTTAAATTCCATAGAGAGGATGTATACACTATGAATTCTAATGTATGTGAAAAACTAGTTGGTTTAGATTAATTCTAAATTCATAGAATGATCTAATTAATCTTGAGTTATCTATATAATTTTGAAACTCAAGGTATGTTGATTAGTGAGGAAACTAGTGCTAGTTGTAATTGTTTTAATACTAAATTGATTGAAGGTTTACTTCTTATGTTTAGATCTCTAATATTTGTAATAAGGCCTCCAAATGATTGCCTCCAAACTTAATGAGACTAAGAAGTTGGTTGGTATTTTTTTTTATGTAGAGGAGGAGAATTTGACATATATTCCTTTCGAGACCCAGTTGGATATATACTTGATGTTGTGGTTGCAGTGCCACCTATTGCATGATCACTCAAGAATTCATCATGGGGTTAGATGAAGACTCATGGTTGACTAATTTTGCAGCAACAAGTCATATTGCAAAGGCTAGCAAACTTTTTCTTTTGTTTTTTTGTTTTACTTCAAGGAACCAGATACAAGTGAGCATAAGGTGTTTGTAAGAAACAATAATTTCTATAGGAAGTGATGCTCAAGGATAGTTAGGATTCTACTTAATGATAGGAGGCACCTTGTATTAACCGAGATCCTATTTTAGTGGGGTCTTGGGTACAATCATTTATCTATTACGAAGCTTGTAAAAAAGGTCTTGGAGAGTAGGTAGCAAGAAGAGTGTTTTGTTCTTTGAAGAATTGTATGATAGGCTTTGTAAACTTAATGTAAAATCCATCTCCACTAACATTTATAAAGTTAATCCATCTTCTTACTCTTGTTTATTCTATGTGGATGATTTCTGGGTGTGGCATCTTAGGTTAGGGCATGTTAACAAGATAAGTTAGAAAAGATGTCTAGGTATGGTCTATTACTTAGTTTGTAGACAAACTAGATGTTTGTGAATATTGTTTGTCTAGTAAGATCATTAGGACTCCTTTTAGTAATGGAAAGAGAGCTAAGGAGCCACTTGAAATAAACTATTCTAATATCTATGATCCTTTGAATGGTAGGACTCGTAAGAGAATGACCTATTCATCACATTCATTAATGACCATTCTAAGTTTAGACATGTTTGTCTTGTAAGTAGGAAATTTAAGGTACTTAAAAGTTTTAAGGGTTTAAAGATGAGATAGAAAATCAACTAAATTGGACTATTAGTCCTAAGGCTTGCTAGAGGTGGTGAATACATGAGTGATGTATTTGACCAATTTTCTAAGAGTTAGGGTATAATACATTAGTTTCTTTACTCTATATTCCTCGATAAAATGGAATTACTAAGAGACATAATAAGACCATGTTGGATATGGTTTGATGTTGATTCAAGTTAGGAATTTAGTAAGAGTAATAGACTAGAATAGGTCTAAACTAGATCCCATCACCATAAAATGTAACTTTATAAGGTACAATGCTCGCTCTAAGGGTATAGGTTTTTTAGTGCAACACTTTGATGGGTTAGTGAAAGTCATTGAAAGTAGGGATGCATGCTTTCTAGAATGTGACCTGTACCCTAGAGCTCCTATAAAGAAATTTGAATTATTCTAGGATGTAAACATAAGAGAAAATCTGCTGATTTGGTTGAGATCATATATTCATCTTCTATGCTTGATATGGTTTCTACAAGTCTAAGAGATAGGAGACAACCTTCTTCTTATAGAGATTACTATGTGATGTTAAGGTAGATATCTAAGGATATTGTGGTTGATGATGAACCTTAAATTGATGATGATCCCATAAGTTACTCCAAGGATGTCAATGCTATGGTTGGTGATAAATGGGTGGCTTCTATTTAGGAGGAAAAAGATTCTATCATAAAGAACTATGTGTAGGTTTATAATGATCTAACTGAAAGCATGAAAGCCATTAATTGTAAATTAATCTGTAGAAGAAAAAAAAAACTAAAATCAAATGGTTCTATCAAGAAGTATAAGTCTAGGTTTGTTGCTAAGGTTTTATCATATTGAGGCATCGATTATGAAGAAAATTTATTCCTAGTGTCTAGGGTGTAAACATCAAATTTTGACTCCACTTTGATCATCACAATCCAAAACAAAAGTTCCTAATGATGACCTGCATTTACTCTTAGACATCTCATTTGTGTAGAATTTTAAGGAAATTCAGCCAAAAGGCCTTATTATATTTTAGCATGAAAAATGTCAAGGTGAGATAGAAAGATCATGTGACCACATGATTTAAGATCGTGATTACATGACCCAGATCCTGCAAACACATTATGTGGGTGGGTGTCTCTTCTAATTAGCTAGAGGTATCCTTCGGAATGCTACATCAAGGGGTGTCATCTAAGAGCAAAGGCAAGCAATCTAATGAGGAAATTTATGCTTAAGGTAAGCAAGGCTATGCTCATGAGAAGGTTGCTTCACTCTTAAAATTCTCATTCTAGGTTTTAGTAGCCCTTAAAAGCCTAGGAAAACCTAGTTAGAGGGTGTAGAAGTGAGATGTCTTCTTACATTATCCTAAGGGGATTTCCAATTCAAGTTTTATGATGGGTCATCTCTAGAGTATCTGTTAGAGCTGCATTTCTCTATATTGGTTTACTAGTATTTTGGTCTTTTTATTTTTTTGCGTAGTTAGTTATAATTTATTCTTCTTTGTCCTTCTATTTTCTTTATTTCTTTCTTGCATTTAGGATAGATAGCATATAGACTAGGAATTTATTACTGTCCTACTTTCTAGAGTAAATACTCAGTGAATTAGAGTGGGAACTCCCTCTAGCAAAGAGGAGAAGGCAAGGAACCAAGCTCCCTTCTTCCCCTAGGATCTTCTTAGCTAAGTTAGGACTTCTTCCTACTCCCATAGTTGGAGAGAGCCTCCTATCATAGAGCTTAAGAGGATTATTTCCTCGATAGTGCAACTTAACTACTTTAACTCTTGCTCATAAAAGGGGCTCTCCTTGCTCTATATAGTAGGAGGAGCCCCTTCTAGGGCTATAGACCCTCAGTAGATCTCCCTTTTACATATTTCAACATATTATTCTAGCATGGCTTACATTTCAAAAGCCTTCATATGTTCATTCTTGGATACAAAGCAAGAAAAGATAGTTTGAACATCTTCATCTCTCTTAAGCCCAGGATATCTTGATCGACATATTTAGTAGAGACCTTTATTTGCAAATTGAGTTGGGTTGTTGGCCTAACTTCTTTTAACACCATAACCTAACTACACCTACATATTGAGTTATGGCATGAATGCTTGGGTCAATCTTTCTTTCCCTCGCCTTCATGAACTCATATCCAATGCATTTTTAGGCACAGTAAATAAAATTCAGAGTCTACATTGTAAATACTATATGTTTGGTAAACAACATGTTCTCTCTTTTCCTTACAGTACTATTAAAACTGCTACTTCTTTTGATATGATTTATAGTGATCTTTAGTCTTCCTCTGTTGAAAGTCTTACTAGTGCTCATTATTATGTTATGTTCATTGATGAATTTTAACATTTTACATGGACTTACGTTGTGCACTCCAAATATGAGGTTTATGTAAACTATGTGAAATTCACCAACATGATCCACACAATATTCCAAAAGAATCAAAATATTTAGATCATCAGATGGTGAACCATTGATAAGTCCAACTCTTTATCGTCAACTAGTTGGGATGCTCACATATCTCATTATCACTTGACCAGAAATTGCACTTGTTGTTCATATAGTATCCCAATTTATACATGCCCCATGTACTGCTTACTACACTACTATTTTACAGATTGTTTGCTATCTTTGTAGGACCCCTCTTAGAAGCCTTCTTCTTTCCTCTTCATCGGTTATGATTCTTTGAGCATATTTTGATGTTGATTGTGGAGGTGATGTCATTGATTGAAAATTCACTACAGGATATCTTCTATTTCTAGGAGTCTCTTTAATCTCTTGGAAAAGTAAGAAGCAAGGTATTGTAGCTAGATCTAGTATGGAATCAAATTATCATGTCCTTGTTGATATTACTTATGAGACCATTTGGCTCCATCAATTAATCTCAGATTTTGGTACCCTGCAATCTCACCCTATCTCATCTCCACTGTCACAGCAAAATATCATTCATATAACCCATAATGCAATCTTTCACAAGTGAACAAAATATTTTGACATAGATTGTCATATCACTCAACAGCATTATAAAAAGGGCACTATTACTCTCTCATGCATATCTATCTCTGATCAAATTGTTAATGCTTACGAAAGCCCATCCAGCTTCACGATTTCATTTTGTATGCTCCAAACTTTCGCTGTTGTCATCATCGGGGCCTTCAGTTTGAGGGGAGATGTTAGAGAGATTGCAGAAAATCTCACTCAATATAAGGACAGATTATAGGGATCTAAATCACAACTAATTTGTAGATATTGTGGGGATTATATCCCTAGCAATTAGAAACATTTTTTTATATATAAACACTATAATACACTATATCAATCAGGAAAAATATTTAAAATTCTTCAAGTTTTTACCTACAATAGCGGAAGGCTAGTCCTTAGTCGCATTTTGCTAAATGGTTAGCAGTAATAGAATCTACTTAATAGAGAATCTGCAAGGATTAAGGAAACTATGCACCTTGCCATGAAAAGCCTAAAGCCTGAGAATTAATCTGCTAAGAAATGGTAAATGTAGGGTTATTATTTGCGACCTATCCTAAGAATGTGTGCACTATGCATCTATCCTCATTTTCCATGCCTATATTTTAGAGATTTTGATATGTAGCTCCTCAAAAATGTTGATTACTACTACGCACCTGTTTAGAATAAGCTGGAAGCGGCAAGCACACACTTGCGTTTATCATTAGTCTTGTTTGATGTTGCATGTGTACAGTTGCATTTATCATTGGTCTTGTTTGATGATGAGGTTATAGGATACACTTACTATCTTTTCTTCTCTGTTTTGCTTGTACAGCCTTTGCGTCTTTGGCTATATCGGTCTTAATTAATCTAATGAAAACAACCTCGCCATCCAAAGGAAGAGAGAGAGAGAGAGAGAGAGAGAGAGAGAGAGACAGAGAGAGAGAGAGAGAGAGAGAGAGAGAGAGAGAGAGAGAGAGAGAGAGAGAGAGAGAGAGAGAGAGAGAGAGAGAGAGAGAGAGAGAGAGAGACACTCACGAGCTAAGCCATTTATTATGTTCACTATGCACAACTTAGATAATGCAAGAAATGCATTTGGATAATCTGATCCATTTGTTTTGAATCTTTGAAAAACCTATAGTTGTGATTTTCAACTCTAGAAAGATAACCTATCTAAAAGTATCAAATGGGCAAGAAAGAATTTGGTATATAGTCTATCTAAGCTATTCTGGACATGATGAATGGATTAGATCTATCCAAAATCATCATTAGGGGCAGCATCTACTTTTCTTGCATCAAATGGGCATGAAAAATTTGGTATGTAGCCTATCTAAGCTATTCAGAAGATGATGAATGGATTAGATCTATCCAAATTATCACTAGGGGCAGCTTCTACTTTTACCACTGCTTAAAAATAATAATACCAACCTACAAATGCTCAACAAAGAAAGACCAAGTTAATCCTTAGGACAGATCAGTTAGATTCTAAGTTGAATCATCTATGCCTCTAATTATCAGGTCAATCGGTTAGTGCGATTTCGTGGCACCAAGTTCTATTATAGTTGTTGATTATGGATCCATCACACAAAATGACACCAAAGTTCAGCAAAATCAAAAGTGGCCTTACCACCTGCACACTAAAAGAAAAATGTAGCTTTGCACATTGTTTAACCAAGAAGGTTTTATCTGTAGCAGTAGTTCATCATCATCATCATCAAGACCTTATCCCAATTAGGAGTCGGCCACATGAATCTTATTCCTCCATTCTCCTCTATTAAATACCATGGTTTCATTTAGTCCCAAAGTTTTTAAATCTTTCCTCACCACTTCTATCCATGTTCTTTTGGGCCTTTCCCTTGCCCTTTTAGAACCTTCTACTTGTATTGCCTCACTCCTAACTGGTGCCGTTGTTGGTCTCCTTTAGACATATCTAAACCATCTAAGTCTAGTCTCCCTCATCTTATTACCTATTGGTGCTACCCCTAAATTTTCTCTAATATTTTCATTTCTAATTCTGTCCCTTCTTGTCTTACCACTCATCCATCTCAACATCCTCATTTCTGCAACGCTCATCCTATGAGTATCACGTTCCTTAATTGGCCAACACTATGATCCATAAAGCATGACCGGCCTTATAGCCATCCTATAGAATTTTCCTTTTAGTTTGAGTGGCACCTGCTGATCATATAAAAATGTAGATGCACATCTCCATTTGTTCCAGCCCGCTTGGATTCTCTGGGTAACCTCCCTCTCAATCTCTCCACTCTCATGGATCAATGATCCTAAGTACCAAAAGAGGTCTTTCACAGGGACTTCTTGGTTATCAATCTTGACTGGTGTTCCACTCCTACTCTCCTTGCTAAAATTACATTTCATATATTCTGTCTTAGTTCGGGTAATTTTAAATCCTTCAGATTCTAATGCTTCTCTCCATAACTCTAGCTTTATGTTTACACCCTCTCTTGTCTCATCAAGTAAGACTATATCATCTGCAAATAGCATGCACCAGGGAATCTCCTCGTGTAAATGTTTTGTTAACTCATCCATAACTAATGTGAAGAGCTATGGACTCAATGCCGATCCTTGGTGCAATCCTACAATGAGAAGAAAATCATCAGTCACGCCACTAGTGGTCTTAACATTTGTTACCACTCCCTCATACATATATTTAATTATGTCTATATATCCTTGAGAAACCCCCTTACCACCCAACACCCTCCATATTAACTCTCTAGGAACTCTATCATAAGCTTTCTCTAAGTCGATAAAGACCATATGTTGGTCTTTCTGCCTCTCCCTATATTTCTTTACTAATTGTCTTAATAAGAAAATAGCTTCCATGGTAGACCTCCCAGGCATGAAACTAAACTGATTCTCCGATACACTTGTTTCATGTCGTAGCCTCTTCTCAATCACTCTTTCAAAAAGTTTCATGGTGTGGCTCATAAGTTTGATCCCTCGATAATTAGTGCAGCTCTGAATGTCTCCTTTATTCTTATAAATTGGTATAATAAAGCTTTTCCTCCACTCATCAGGCATTTTCTTTGATTTTATAATCTTGTTAAACGCCTTGGTCGACCAAACTACCCCAATATCTCCCATATGCTTCCAAACCTCTATTAGTACACCATCAGGCCCCATGGCCTTTCTTGATTTCATCTTTTTCAAGACCTCTTTTTCTTCAGGTATTCTAATCCTACGTTCATATCTATAATATCCAATGTTATTTAGATTTATAGTATTTTCAATCCGTATATTCTCAAAGCCATTGTCATTTAACAATTTTTGAAAGTATGTTTCACACCTTTGTTTGATCTCATTATCTTTGACTAATACCCTTTGATCATCGCTTCTAATACACCTAACATAATCTAAGTCCTTACCCTTCTGTTCTCTTACTTTTGCAAGTTTAAACACATCTTTCTCACCCTCTCTTGTTCCTAATTTATTATAGAGCTCATTATATGCTTTAAGTTTAGCCTCACTTACTATTCTCTTAGTAGCATTTTTAGCATTCTTATATTGTTCATAGTTTTCATTATTTCTAATCTTCTGCCAAACTTTAAAACGTATACATTTTTCTTTAATAACTTTTTGCACTGTTTCACTCCACCACTATGTTTCCTTTGCTAATAGCCTTTTACCTTTAGATACTCCTAAAACATCTTTTGCCACTTTCTTAATGGACTCAGCCATATTAGTCCACATGGTATTTACTTCTGTTTCATAGTTCCAATTTCCTTCTACCATCAACTTATTTTTGAATGAGGTTATTTTTTCTCCTTTTAAGTTCCACCACTTAGTTTTTGGATGTGTATTAAGTTCAGTTCTTTTACTCCATCTTTTAACATGGATATCCATAACCATTAACCTATGTTGTGAGGTTAAACTCTCACCAGGTATCACCTTACAATCCTTACATATAGATCGTTCATTATTCCTAAGTAGAAAAAAGTCTATTTGGCTTTTATGAAGTCCACTTTTAAAGGTTATTAAGTGTTCATCCCTCTTCTTAAAGAGTTTATTTGCAATGGATAGGTTATATGACAAAGCAAAATCGAGGATATTTTCCCCCATCTCATTTCGTTCACCTATACCATACCCTCTGTATATTCTATTATATCTTTCCTTATCTTTTCGTACATGGTCATTTAAGTCTGCTCTTATAAATATCCCCTTAGTGTTGGGAATTTCTTGTATGACTCCCTCAATATCTTCGCAAAACTATCTCTTGATTATATCTTGTAACCCTACTTGTGGTGGGCATACCTTATAACAATTATAAATCCTCTCCTAAAACAATTTTTATTATTATAATTCTATCACTAATTCTTTTAACATCCACAACTTTATCCTTTAATTCCTTATCCACTATTATTCCTACGCCATTTCTGTTATTTTTGTTTCCTACGTACTATAATTTATACCCATCTATTTCTCTAGCTTTAGCTCCTTTCCACTTGGTTTCTTGGATACAAGCGATGTTAACTCTCCTACGTTTCATCGCATTAACTAACTCCAAACTCTTACCTGTCAGTGTTCCTATATTCCATGTAGTGATGTGAATCTTATTTTTTGGAGATACCCTATTTACTACCATCTTTCTCAACCTCCATGGTATGAACTCATGTCCACTTTTCACTGCACTTGGGTTCTGATGCAGCGCGTCGCTTCCGAGGGGACGCTCTAGTAGCCCTTGCCCACTTTTCAATACACCCGGGATCCGATGTAGCGCGTCGCTTCTGGGAGAACACCCTAGTAACCCTTGCCTATTTTTCACCACACCTAGGATCCGATGTAGCTCGTCGCTTATGGGGAACGCCCTAGCTTGAGGGAATGTCAGTTTTCGATTCATGTCATGTTGGGGTTGCCATAGTTTTAAAAAGCTGAAGATGATTTCATTTCTTCCTTACAAACTAATACAAATGCATATTCATTTGCAAGTAGAAAAGAAATAACAAAATCATTTTCAGCTTAACCCTTGCCGATTGGCTACCTTACGCAAGGGTGGCCGTATTTTAATAAGCTGGAGATGATTTTCATTTCTTTCTTACAAACTAATAAACAAATGCATATTCATTTGTAAGAAAGAAATAACAGAATCATCTTCAACTTCCCCTTTGCCGGCTAGCACCTGACGCAAGACCCTCCTTTTTCATCCGGGCTTGGGACCGGCATTGGCGGAGTTATGTAGCAGCAGTTATACTTCCTAAATAAAACTGTAAAAAGCTTACTTTTATTTCCCGTTTCTTTTCTCCGGTGGGTAGCTCAAAACAGGAATTAACTTAGTTCTAGGCAATGGGTGCCAATGCAGTCCTGCTCAGTTAACGCAAAATCAGGGACAATTGAAATCAAAGACATAAAAGAAACAGCAAAATTTGTCAGAGCATCCGCCGCGAAGATGTGGCTAAACAGCTTTCCTTCCTCTCCTTCCTCGACCAGTAGCAAAAATGCTTAGGTACTGAAGAAATAACATGACGTGGTGATTGAGACTCTCCACATACTGGACAAGAAACAAACTTGAAGCAAATGAAAACCTGAACATCTGACTGGTGTGAATATCAACCGTGGATCAGTAATTACCGAAGTTCCCGAAACTGACCAATTTTCAGGCACTTGATCGGTTACTCAGATCGTGATACTTCACAAGAAATGACCATTCCAAAAAAAATGAAAAGAGAACAAAAAGACATGGTGCGACCAGTTCGACTCCACAGCGCTACAGTGGGACAGTAGTTGGATCGTCTACCATAATGGAGTAGCCAATTTCGTTGCATCTTGGTAGGACAAAGAGACCAATCACAAAGAACAGTCGCAGCAAATAATGTGCGGAAGGACGAGGTCGTTTACTTTTTGCTAGAAGGAATGGGCTTGTGTTAACTTAAATCACAACCACATCTTCTGGGTACAGCGGGACATAAATCCTCCACTAATACTCTTTAGACAACCGATCCCATTCCTGACAGTTCCTTTTGCCATATAGACATTACCTTCTGCGCAAGCACATTCATCAAAATTTTGTTCAAATAATTATAAGAACAAACCTATTAGACACAGAATCAATTTGATTATGCACCTCCAATGTGAAAAGATTGCTAAGAGAGAGAAGCCTGAGCCCTTTCGCTTTCTGCTCAAAAGGTATGTGCTTGAGTAGCGCAGTACATGCTGAGAAATTGACCTGTATTCTGTTGATTTAATAGGTGCTGTTTCTACCTAGTCTAATGCGTAGTCAGAAAATTAGGCATTTTCATGTTTGTATGTGTTCAAGCTTCCAATTTGAAATTTTAACTAGATTTACAAATAAGATTAAAAAATTTAGCAAATTATTCATGGCATTTGAGTTTACTCAGGTAAATTTATGTTAATTTCTTAAAATTTCTTTGAATTTAAAAAGTATAAATTTTTTTTGAATTGTCAAGAAAATAAGCCAGGGCATAAAAGTATCAGGCTTTTTCAAAACACTTCCAATTATTGGGCTGTGCTTTAATGAATGATCGTATATAGGCTATCATAGCACAGCAGTATAAGTGGAGGCTACTTGTTGAAGGAGTCATACTGCCTATCTACTAAGCCTTATTACAGTAAGTCATTAGCACAGTTAATCACAGACAACTGGCCATCTATCTTAGAATGTGCTTGGCCATAAGTTTGAGTTACTATTTTTGTATTTGGCATGGGATTTGATTTAGGAGAGTGTATGAATTTTTAATTTAATTTAATTTATTTATTTTACAGCAAAGAGATATGAATCAAACTACCTAGAAGCTATAACCTAATTTCAAACTCTACTTAAAATCTCCCCAGCATAGGAAAATGCTACCTCAAACCTCCGACCAACTGCCAACCAAGGGTACCAAGAAGATTCACCTTCTTGTTTGAGTCTTTCCTAGTAACAAAAAATCAAACGCACGAGATAATTACAAACTCCAACTTCTGGTTCTAAACAGACAGTTGCCAAGTGAAAACGAACTGAGAAGATTCATGAACAAGGTCCCGCGAATTAAAGGGTTAGCACCTAGTCTGAAAATGCCCACATTCATTCTTCCTCCAATCTAGCTTTCATCATCTACTGATTTACCTAATCTTTCATTTACGCACCTTGACAAGAGAGAAATCAACCTTCTTTACATACCAAGATCTCATATGTTTTACTACGAAAAAGATCTGGCCTCTCTCGAAGACTCAAACACACCCCAAACTAGCATAAGAGAATACGTAGTCGGTGAAGTAAATATCATGTGAATAAAAATCTAACAACGATAAAGGTAACAGCGGGGGTAAAGCTTTTCCGCAGCTTCTATCATAATAAGCGACCTCTTCACAAATGTATAATGCATTAATAAAAATATGGAGAATGTATAATGCATAAATAAAATATTTTAAAATAACATTAAAATAAAAATCCTCTCCCTCGATAGAGGTAAAGCGTTTCAACAGCTTCTACCATAATAAGGGACCATGTCAATAAATGTCTAGCGTAATTTGTTGGAAATTAGATATAGAAGTATGTGTGAGTGAGAGTCTGTGTGACTTGCTTAGTAATTCTTTGCTTGTTAAAAAGAAGAAAAAAAGAAAAAAAAAAGAAGTAAAGGAGACCCACTAAGCAAATATAGTTCGTTCGCCAAATTCATCAATGTTTGACCTTACTACGATAAAGGTTTACAAGTCAAGGATGAACCCGTCAAGTCCATGGACTCACTAACCCTGTTTCGGGCGTCTCTCGTTTCTTTTGGAAAAGCTTTTTGCTTTTAATTTTTAGGGAGAATCATTCTTGCATACCACCCCAAAATGTAAAGTAATGAAATTGGTCTGTAGGAAAAGAATCAAAGAAATATAGAAAAAGCCACAAACTTGAATTGAAACGAAAAACTGATGCATGGTATATACGCATACAGTTTGCTTCAGGCAGCAGAGTGCAGAGATTCTAGAGCAGTTAAAACACAATACGAAAACACAGAACAGAGCCAACCACACAGATGAAATTACTTTCACATATTGGATTCTACTTCTTATGATGGGGAAAGCACTGATAGAGATCATTCTTGGGATGCCTGGTTCTGCTTGCTCCTTACATTTCACCTCTGACGTGGTGCAGATGAAAGTCTGCATGCAGACCTTGCACTTCATCCAATATGAAAAAAAGTTCTATTAATTAGAATTTAGAAGGAATAACAATATAAGTTTGTCAAAAAGAATGGTTCATAAATCATCAGACCGAAACTTAATGAAAGCTTCATGGGCACTCTCTACCATTGTCAATTTATACATCAAAACATATTAAAAAGAAAAAAAGGACGTTGTAAGCGGACCTGCAAATTGTTCTCTTATTTATACGCAAATAGCAGTAAGTAATTTGCAAATGTCGAGCTTAGGGGTATAATATTCTGCTTATGAAATTATTTACAAAACATATATAGTAGAGTTCACATTATCATACTCAATCTTTGCATAAAATCTTTTACGAATAAGTAGGCATCGCGCGTAATAATATTAAAGAGAAACACCAAATATCCTGCTTTGTTTTCTCGTTTACCCCTTTAAGGATTCTATTTTCACTATCCGTAGCCTTTTCATAAGATGAAATGAAAATAGAATGCTTTATATATATAGTCTTTTCAAAAGATGAATTTTTGGTAGATTTAATGAATTCACCATGTCGAGAATGGATTTGATGGGCCAAGTGTCAATTTTCATACTCATTACATAACTTATCTCATGCTTTTTTTAAGTAAAAAATTACAGCCACAGCTTATCCTATGTTTCTTACGTAAAAAATTAGAGCAACAAAAACCTAGGATTGCGCACACGCACATAGGAACTAAGGATTTAAAGGTAAACATCAGGCATCTTTAAGTAAAGAGTCAATGCAGGAAATATCATTTAATAAATAATTAAAGGGGCAATCTTAGTGGCAAGAAGCAGTAACATTTCAATATCAGCAAATAGATAACAAAAATGTGGAACACGCTAGATTAATCTTGTGTTTCCACAACCATAATAGAGGGACCATGGAATTCCTTTCCTTCGGGATGACAAAAGACATTATTTCATTTTTCAGTAGGAAAATAGTAAATCAAGGAAGTTCAACCTTAAATTGTAAAGAGAGAGAGAGAGAGCACACACGGTAGCTGAAAGTTCCATCGACGACATAATGTTATGGAGATTATAATATAGAATAGCATCGGTCTCGGAATTTCCGCGATTGGAGAGCTACCTGAGAAGTAACTCTTAAGGATTAATTATTATGTGCTAAGATTGTCCTTGATTAGCAAGCATAACGATAGGACGCATTTGTCACAACTGGTTAATGAACTAGCCATTAGCATACAGCATCATTGTATCCAACAACAAATGCAGCTAAAGGTGCCCTTTTGGTCCAACAGACGCAAGGGACGACTTTGATACTGCAAGCATAACGATAGGACGCAAGGGAATTCCTTCATCATTAATTGAATGCAATCCTATCCGCTGACACCAATAAAAGTACGCTAATTGCAACATGTGCGTACTGAGAATCTTTCAGGTTGGAAATGGATTAGGAAACGTATATGACTCGTTGTAAGATAGTAAAGATCAAAGGGCCCAACAAACACAAGGAAATGTGAAAAACAGACCCTTTATGGTCTGCTCCTTTCATAGCAAAAAAAATACATATAAACTTGGTAACCTGTAATGAGTATGCATGTTCTGAACCTCAATATTGCACTTCTTCACGGCCATCAAGCTCCATATACAATTGAAATTATCAGCAGCCAGTGAATGCGACCACTGGATTCATGCCTTGTTTGATTTGAGTTTCATGCACATTATATTTTAAAAAAATTTCAATTCATGATTCATGCATGATTTTCATCAGTCCATACACCTTATTTGCTTAATTCCTTAAGAACCCATTTAGCTTTTTAGGTTGTTTGGTTAGTGCTCTAATTAAATCCACTTATGTCAATCCTGTGCCTAGAAAGGAGGAGGGTTTTCCATTAGGTGCTAGCCAACAAGTAAAACCTTTTTGAAGAAGTTGAAGATGATTTTGTTATTTTCTCTTCTTACTTACAAATGAATATGCATATGTATATTAGTTTGTAAGTAACAAGAGAAAATAATAAAAATAATATTCAACTTCTTCACATATGGCAATCATAACATGACATGAATCGATCACTAACATTGCCTAAAGCTAGCGAGTCCCCCTTAAGTGATGCACTACATCGAATCCTAAGTGTAGTGGAAAATGGGCAAGGGTTGCTAGGGTGGTCCCCTAGCAGCTACTCTCTACATTAAATATTGGGTGTATTGAAAAATGAGTGAGGGCTACTAGAGCATCCCCATAGAAGTGACATGCTGCATCATAACCTAGGTGCAGTAGAAATTATGCATGGGTTCACGTCATGGGGTCAAGAAATGTGTGGGTAAATAAGCTAGCTCAAGAACATGATATTTATATCACCACATGGAATATAAGGACAATGACATGTAAAAGTCTAGAGTTAGTAGATGTGATGAAATTTAGGAGAGTCAACATCACTTATATATAAGAAACTAAGTGGAAAGAGCTAAAACTAGAGAAATTTATGGGTATTATCTCTGGTATGTAGGAAAGTATAGTAATATAAATGGCATAGGGATAGTAGTGGATAAAGAATTAAAGTATAAAATTGTAAGCATTAAAAGACCTAATGATAGAATAATCACAATAAAAGTTGTTCTAGGAGAGAAGATTATAAATGTTATAAGTGCATACATGCCATAAGTAGGGTTAAAAGATAGAATCAAGAGACAATTTTGGGAAGATATGGAGGGAATCATGCAAGAAATTCCCAATACAGAAAGGATATTTATAGGAGCAAACTTAAATGGTGATGTAGGAAAAGAAAAGGAAGTATATGATAGGGTATATGGAGGGTATGTTATTGGACAATGAAATGAGATGGGGAGAAGATATCCTTGATTTTGCATTAGCATACAAGCTGGCCCTGGCAAAAACATTATTTAAGAAGAGGGAGAAAATAATAAAACTTTAATAGTGGACTCCATAAAATCCACATAGACTTCTTCTTTTTACTTAGGAATACCAAAAGATCAATGTGGAAGGATTGTAAGGTGATACCTAGTGAGAGTTTAACCTCATAACATAGGTTAATGCTTATGAATATCTACATTAAAAGATGGAAGAAAGGAAATGAACTTAAAAGGTATCCAAAAACTAAGTGGTGGAAGAAAATAACCTCACTCAGAGATAAGTTGATGGTTGAAGGAAATTGAAACAATGAAGTAGAAGTAAACACCATGTGGACTAATAAGGCTAAGTTCATTAAGTAATTGGCAAAAGATGTCCTAGGAGTATCGATAGGTAAAAGACAATTAGTAAAGGAACCTTGGTGGTGGAGTGAAACAGTGCAAAAAGCTCTTAAAGAAAGATGGATGCATTTTAACACATAGCAGAAGACTAGAAATAATGAAAACTATGAACAATATAAGAATGCTAAAAAGGATGCTAAGATAATAATAAGTGAGGCTAAACTTAAGGCATATTATGATCTCTATAACAGACTATGATCAAGAGAAGGTGACAAAGGTGTGTTTAAACTTGCAAAATTAAGATAATAGAAGGATAAAGACTTAGACGACGTTAAGTGCATTAAAAGTGATGATCAAAGGGTACTAGTCAAAGATGACGAGATCAAACAAAGGTGGGAAAGTTACTTTCAGAAATTGCTAAATGATAATTGTCATGAGAATATAGGGATTGAAAGTATTATACCTAAATAACATTGGACATTATAGATATGACTGCAGGATTATAATACTTAAGTGAAAGAGGCATTGAAAAAAATGAAATCAAGAAAGGCCTTGGGGCTTGATGGTAAACCAATAGAAGTTTGGAAGTAGATGAGAGATACTAGAGTAGTTTGGTTCACAAAGTTATTTAACAAGATTATAAAATCAAAGAAAATGTCAGAGAATGGAGAAAGAGCTATATTGTACCAATTTATAAGAATAAAGGAGACATACAAGACTACACTAATTATGGAGGCTATGTCATGATACAAGTGTATTGGGAAGAGGCTACGGCATGATACAAGTGTATTGGAGAAGCAGTTTAGTTTCATGCTTGGGACAATTACCATGAAAGCTATTTTCTTACTAAGAAAATTGATAGAGAAATATAGGGAGAGGAGGAAGGACCTCCAGATGGTCTTTATTGACTTAGAGAAAGCATATGATGGGGTTCCTAGGGAGTTAATATGGAGGGTGTTCACTGAGAAGGGGGTTTCACAAGGGTATATAGACATAATTAAAGATATGTATAAGGGACCATGACAAATGTTAAGAGCACTAGCAGAAAGATCATTGATTTTTCTATCATTGTAGCATTGCACCAGGGATCAACATTGTGCCCATACCTTTTCACGTTGGTTATAGATCAATTAACCAAACATTTGCAATTAGGAGAATCATGGTGCATGCTATTTGCAGCTGATAGAGTTTTAATTGATGAGACAAGGGAGTGTAAACACAAAATTAGAGTTATGGAGAGAAACATTAGAACTTAAAGGATTTAAAATTATTTGAACTAAGATAAAGTATATGTAATGAAATTTTGGTAAGGAGAGGACCTAGAATGGAGCACCAGTAAAGATTGATGACCAAAAAGTCCCTATAAAAGACCTCTTTCGGTACTTAAGATTGATGATTCATGAGAGCGGAGAGATTGAGAGGGAGGTTAAGTAGTGAATCCAAGCGGGTTGGAACAAATGGAGATACTCTTTTGGAGTTTTATGTGATCAATGGGTGCTAGTCAAATTGAAAGGAAAATTTTATAGGATGGCTATAAGGCTGGCCATGCTCTATGTAGCAAAATGTTGGGTGGTTAAGGAACATCATGTTCATAAGATGAGTATAGTGGAAAAAAGGATGTTGAGATGGATGAGTGGTAAGACAAGATAGGATAGAATTAGGAATGAAAACATTAGAGGAAACTTAGGAGTAGCACCAATAAGTATCAAGATGAGGGAGATTAGACTTAGATGGTTTGGATATGTCCAATGGAGATTGAAAATGGCACCGGTTAGATGGAGTGAGGCAATGTAAGTTGAAGGTTCTAAAAAGGTGGGGGAATGGCCTAGAAGAATGTGGATAGAAATGGTGAGAAAAGATTTAAAAGGTTTGAGACTAAATAAAGTCGTGATACTTAATAGAGGTGAATGGAGGAACAAGATTCATGTGGCCCACCCCTAATCGGGATAAGGTCTTGATGATGATGATGATGAGTTAGTGCTTTGATTAGATTTCATGTTATCAAGCATTTACTTCATGTATTTTGGCCATCAAATCACCTCATGAACCATGTGCACAACTCCAAGGTTTAGTGCATGGTGTTTGGATAAATTATCTTGAAGTTTTCTTATTTGATAACTTAGTCTTAGCTTAGCATTATTTAGTTGGTTGTTTGCATTCTAATTTAGTTTAGAAGGTTTCCTTATTTAGTTTTAGAAAGTTTTATTTTTAGTAAGTTTCTAATTTTAGATTTAGGAAATTTTTAATTTAAGAAAGTTCATTTTTAGCAAGTGTCCTTGGTTAAAGTTCATAGGTTCATTCTAGTTTTGCATTAGTTTCTTTTATTAAATACATGTTAGTTAGGAAATTTTCTAACTTCATGAAATATCTTTATGTTTAGAAAGTTTTCTTTAGTTGTGGTTTCTAATTTAATGCATTATTTCATTTTCATGTTGTTTAAATTCCTAGTGATAAGTGTTCAATTTTGCATAAATATCACCCAATTAGTCATGTATGTATTATAACTTATAGGGATAAATTAGGATTTTTAGACCAAAATTCATAACACATGCATTTTTGACCTAATGAAGTAAAAGTTTGTTATTTTGTAGGTCTAGAAGCTAATCCAAGGTAATTATGTGATTAATTATATTTTTTTAGTATTTAATTAGAAATTTTCTTTTATAGGAAGAGAGATGATGATCTGATGGTTGAGATCAGTGGGATGAAATTGAAGATCAAGATCAAAAGGTCTAGTCAAAACCTCAAAATCATCAATCCAACATGAAAACAAAGGTCAAGATCATCTTATGGACCAGTAATGGATATGATTAAGAGAGCTAAAGGTGGCCGAAGTGGGCCCATAAAATAAACAATGCATTTCCACAACCTTTAAATGGAAGCCACTTAAGCTATCTTAGTCATATAAGCCATGAGAAAAGGTGACAAGCTAAGGAGTTCAAGCCAAGCCACTCAAGTCAACAAAGCTTCCAAATCCAGCCATGTAGCTAAGTTAAATGGAAGGCTGGGATTGGAGAAAATTCAAGAGGATATCCATGATATTTTAAGGGATATTTTGAAGATAATCAAGGAAAATCTTATTAGGATAAGATGGTACATGATTCAGTGTTTTTCTTACTTTTTTTCACTTTTTCCTCACTTTTCACCTCACTCCTAAGTAGCACCATGAATTTGACTTTCCATTCAAGAGTCTTACCATTCCAAGATGCCTCCAAATTCCTAAACTCTCATCCCATGTACTCCCACCTACTCTACCTCCAAAGATGGTAGCCACCTATCCCTTGTTTCCATCCTTTAAAACCTTAGATATCTCATCTTAGCCACACAATTCCTCACTTTTCATCCCCACCACACCTTATTTTTAAGCCACCTTAGAAAATATAGGAAAAGAGTTATAAGACCCACAAAACCTACATGGAGAGGATAATTTTCCAAGGGAGGAAAAGGACACCTCCTTCCCCTTGAGGAGGGCATCCTCTTCTTCCCCCACTTTCTTTTCTCTTTTTCATTGACCTTCTTCTCTTTTTGGGTGGATGCTATTTTTCCTAAGGTGGGTAGCATCTATCCAAGGTATTCCATGCCTAGTTCCTAGGTTTTTTATTCTACATTCGAGGTTGGTTCAACTTACCTTCTCTTGTTTTGATCTTAGCCTTTTCATGCTAGTTTCTACTTGCTTTTATTTGTTCTTTCCTTGCCTTAAAGACTTAGATTCAAGGCTGGTTTTCCCTTGAAGTGACAGCCAAGGGAAGTCTTCTTGGATCTAGTTTTTCCCTTTAACTTTTATTATCTTTTGGTTCTCTTTTATCTTCCATTGAATTCCAACTTTGTCTTCTTTAGTTTCCATTATTTATTGCTCATATACCATAAGTTTTTCCCTTGAATATCAAGATTGTAAGAGGAGGATAATTGATTGTTTCTAATTATGTATGGTGCTCACAAATCCTTGGATGATGCAAACCCAAATTGTATTTTGAAATATTCAGTCAATGCAACTCTTACTTCTATGTTCATGGTGAAAAGTTTCCATTATGTTACTCGAATTAAATCTTATGTTCATGGCTACTTGATATAGATCTTTCATGTTCAATTCCAGCATTCATATTTTGATTTGCATCAAATAAACAACTTTAAAATTCATACACAAAATCCATTGGATTACATGCATGGTTTTGATACTGATTTCCTTAGGAAGTAGCTTGTTTGATTAAGGTTGCATTACTATAATTTCATATAGTACAAGATAGTTTAGTTCATTCATGAATTTATGATCCTTGTCCATTCTTCATACATGCAATTTTCATAATTATATCCATGCATAAAGATCAAGTTCCATACACAACATGTTGTCCATGTTCTGCATGTTTCAATTAATTTGTTCAATTCATATTAAGTATAATTCTCCATCAGCTAAGATTACTTGCATATTAGGATAGTTTAATTGTTTCTAATTTTAGCATAGGAAGTTATGATTTACAAAGTTTCACTTTAGGAAAGTTGTAGTTTAGGAAAGTCATAAAATTAGAAAGTTTTCAAATAGGAAACTCTTAATTTTAGAAAGTGCATGTTTTAGGAACGTTTCCATTTTGAATTTTTCTAATTTTTCTTAGTTTCCTTTTCCATGTGTTATTTTCCATTCATAGTTTAGGACACAAATCTCTTACATTTGGGCTAGGTTAGATAGTTTAAAGTAGAGACCACTAGCATCACATTAGTTTAACTCCTCATGGGCTCGACCTCACTGGGGTGCTATATTACAAATGATTCATGCTCTTGCAAATTTTATTTATAAAAAAAAAATAGCTAGTTTAATCAAAACAATCTTTCTTGGGCCAAGATAAGCAACCTAAATAAGATCCAATCAATTAAAAATTCATAAGATTCCTCATGGGATTGGCCTCTTTAACGTGCAAATTACTAATTGATTTTTGCACTTGCAAATAATTTTAAAGCTACACCATAAGCATTCAAGCCAACCACTACCTTGGGAAGCTTCTAAAGGAAGCCCAAATCACATACAAGGACATCATATATAATGGGAGCTTCTTAAATAAAACAAGTAGAAGACCAGGGCCCATGGGAGACTTATTCCTTACTTTCTCTCTACTACTCAACCAAATGAATGGACAACTAAAGGGGGAGCACAAAATTTACATGAAAATGTGGTGATTCTTAATCAATTACAAGTGAAAAATATGAAGAAATAAAGTGATTGGTGGAGAAAAACAAGGAGAAGAAGAGAGACTATTTATGAGAAATCTATGGTTGAAAGTCATCTTACACTTTAAGCACTTAAAGGTCAACATCTACCCTTATAGAAGCATATCCTAAGCAACCAATGAAGACATTATCAAGAAATGATGGACCAATATGAAGCTAGATGGCAATGAAGACCAAAGTGAAAGTTTATTGGTGGAAGAATTTCCATAGAGCAACCTACCTAAATTAAGGAAAAGAGATACCGTTAAACATGGAAAAGATATCCCACTATGTTGAATATTATTGCTAGAAGAAAAACATAGAGTTTATAAGAAAATCTTTAAGAAATCTAGGCCATCCACTCTAGGATAGTCCAATCCAATGAGTTAGAGTAAAGAAGCCTCAAAAGAAGATCTATTTGGATAAGATTACCCCAACCAAATTTCAGCTATACAAGATAGGATGATGATGATCTAAGGGCCAAGAAAGGAACAATGAAAAGGTAAAAATCCTAGCTACTTAGTCCTTATTGGAAAGTCAAATCAAAGTCCTAAGGTCTCGGACATTGATTAACGTCCAATTGATCACGTTCACTTTAAAAATTAGAAACTCCAGCACATTCCCATAGTTTCCATGCTTCTCACCTTATCCAATTTCTATTCCCCCTTAAATTCCTAGATTTCTTCCTAATTTTAAACCTTTCCTTCCCTCTTAAGCAAATAGTTTCTTATCCCATCAAAACTACCTTCCAAACCACCCTTATTCCTTTCCCTTCCCTACTTTCCTAGTCCAATTCACTTTGGACTTTCATTTCAAGTCAAATACCACCTCCCACTTGATTTCAATGCCTTTCCCCCCTCCCCCCCCCCCTCCCCCTCTCTCTCCTCCCTTCTTCATCATCCAAACCATCAACCATCCGTTCTTTGTTCCTTTAAATCCTACCTTCCATTCCTAGGTCTTCCTTCTCCTAAAACTCAATAAATAAGAGGTTAAAGAGAAGGACAACCATCTTTCAACTTTTCCTTGGGTGCATAGCCAACTCAAAGGAGAAATACAGGGGAGGAAGATCATCCTCACCCAAGCTCTCTTCAAGCATCCATGATCAAATTCCTTAGAGATCAAGTTAGGGTCTCAACCTAGTCCAATTCCTTTTCTTGGTTATTTTTCTTTTTCTTTCTATACCATCTTCTATTTTTTCCATTCATCTTCTTCAAGCATGCATTCATCTGTAATAACCCCAATTTTTGTAAGAAAAATCAATAAAGTTTGAGTTTCAAATATTTCGGGCTGAAATATTAGGGTTATTTAAAATATACTTTTTTATAAAAGTATAATCAAATCATAAGATATGTAAAATTGAAATTAAACTTAGCAAACCCTTCAAAATGACTGTAAGCATGACAAATTTCAAATTCGGATGAGAAATCCTGAAGTTTTTCATTTTTTTGAACAAAAGGGGTAAAATAGTAATTTTACCCAAAAATCAAAATATGAAACATAAAAATTTAGAATGTACTGAGAAATACAAATCCAACGCCACTAAGTACACTCAAATCCGAGATCATGGGAATAAAACCCAAAATTTTATGCATAAAGGGCAAAACGGACTTTTTACATCATGTGGGGCCCACATGGGGACCACCACGTCCCCAACAACCATTTTGAGCAGCAGCCCATGTGAAACATCGGTCAACAAAGATCAGCTAGTCATGGGGAAGAAAAATTAGGCATGGGAGCATTGAAGACTTTCATGCCATTTTATATTAAAAAAATAACACATTATAATCATGGAAAAGACCCAAAATGCTTATAAATACAACCCCAAAAATTCTCATAAAATTCTCACGAAATTCTCTTCAATCTTGTTAAAAAATTAGATCTAGATCCCTCCCCCAAAACCCAAAATTTCCAAGAGTTAGATCTCTTTTCAACTTGTTTTTCTTTTTAGATTGGAACAAGAGACCTAAAATCAATTAGGCACTCTGTTCCAGATCTAATTTGATCAATTTCACCATCCAAAACTTCCCAACATATCTATTCTACAAAACCCCCTAAGAAATTTCAAGATCTAATGGTTCAAACAACGGTATTTGCAAGAAAGGTGGATTTTAGGCTATATCTTCATCAACAAGGTATTTTTTTAAATTGGGCATATAAATGAGGTTTTCTCTCTAATCAAGTAAGTGGAAATTCTTTTCATAGATTTTTAGTATTGTTTTATGTAATTTTTATTTTACTGTAATTAATTTTAGTAATAAAAAGGTAAAAATAAAGTAAACAACAGAACCCTTAATTCATGATGATGGAGTGCTCAGATGAAAAATATGACTCTACCAATCAATCCAAAATGGTCCAAAACCCCTAGGGTAGAAGTTTCAGAAAGATCTGAGCAGTTTGGTCCCTCAATTGAGAAGGGATTGATTGGACGGTCCAAACGGACTGTCCGATCTCCAGATCGGACAAACGATGTCCCGCGCGCTTCCATGGACGCCCCGTGTAGGTGCTTAGACATTTCAGTGCAGCAGAAGTGCCCGACTAGGTCCTCCTAGTTTGTCTTTTTGCCCGAACGATCTAGGCCGTCTGTTCCTGGGCTCAGATCAAATACAAGCCATAGGAAGATTGTAAACTTCCCGATTCAATTCTGGAGTTATCTGAACTCCAAATTAAGATCGGAAAGAAGCTATGGAAAGCTTGAAACCTCTATTTTCTTATGGAATGATAAAAAAGATATGTTATTCAGTAAAAAATTTCTGTATTAAAGAAATAAGATTCCAATTACATAGATTTTCAAGATCTGAGATAATCAGATCTTAGAAACATGTTTTAATAATGATATACTACTTAAATAAAGTAAGATCTATGTTTAAATTGGATAGATATGAGATATATTAAGGGATCTACCCTTTATGGTAGAAAAACCCTAAAAATACAAAGGGACCCACTTGATCAATGAGATCAAGTGTGATCAGATCCTTGGGATGGAAAGAATAAGTGCTTATATGATGAAATCCAAGAAAATCATGGATGGATTATGATAAAAATACATCAATGTGATCATTTGACCTTAATAGAGAAAATTCCTTAAATCTAACTAAAATCCTTAATCAAAGGAAAATATCTAAGATCAAATGGTTGGATCATAAGTAAAGGTTTCTAAAAATGTAAATGTAATTAGTTTCATTTTATATTATTATGTTATAAATCATGCTAGTATAACATTTAGAGTTTAGTATGATATGTGTTTCATTCTTATCATAAGGTGCTAGATTTAATTTAAGTACCTTGCCTCATTTTCATTGAATGTTAAATTAGGTAGTTTTATGCTTTAAATTTATAATTCATTTATGGTTGAATGTTAAGTAGTAGATTTACTTGTTATGAGATAAAGAGCATAAAACATAAAAAATGTATTCTAATGAGAAAGTGGAGTTTCATTACACAAATAAGAATGGAATACTTTGGACTTAATTAGTAAGGGCTATAGTTAGTAGGACAATATAAGGATTATCAAATCCTTGGCCCAAATTAGGAAAAGAATAATAAACCCCATTAATGACATTATAAATATTCATGGACTTAATTAAAATTCATTAAAAAGAGAACTTAGGGTAAACATGCTTATAGGAACCTTATGAAAGGTTGAGCTATGGTCATTCTAGTGAATGATGAACATAGTGGTTAAGGGGATTATCTAATAGAGCCTCGCTCTTCCCCTACCTTCTGTTGACATTTGTGAGGTCTAAACGCCTCTTTACATGAGGATTGAAGTAACCACTTTGTGTTCACCCATTCAACTAGTGAGCCTTAGCCAATTGGAAATAAGAGGAGCAGTCTAGATTTAGGCTTGAATAAGCTACCTTCAACTAACACATTAACTGGTTGAATAATAATAATAAGAGCATAAAAGGTTAGTAAATTACCTAACCCTAATAAAAACAGTAAGTAAGATAAGGATGATCACACAAGATCTATTAGATCTTGGATGATCAAGAACAATAAGAATAAGAACACTATATTGTACTTAGTATGCATGTTTATACTTGTTATAGTTCATTAGATTAGATAATCCAAACCCTTGATCAAAGATGATTCAAGGAAAAAAACCAAGATCATTCTCCATAGGGATGATCCAAGAACTGAACTTAGATCAAAGAAGAACTAGATGATAGAAGATCTAGGACCTTGATCTTTATCAACATGTGTAGATTGTCAATTAAAGGATCTATGAAAGATCAAGATCAAGGAGATGAACATACAAAGACTTAGAGATAGAAAAATACTTAGATATGAATGATCTAAAAATCATTCTAAACATCAGATCTAGTGATCAATAGGATTGTTCATAATTTATATATTGACAATATGTATGGATGTACAGATTACATACATCAGTCAAGATCATGGAAGATTGGGGAAAAGAGATCAATCCTTAAAGGTTGGAGGATTTGATGAATGCATTTACATGAGATATTCATGATTGTACTCATGATCTTGTGTTGACAAGAGTAATGATAATATTTGTAATAAATCTCTTGAAAACCTTATGATCCAACCAAACACCTATAAGATGGTTAAGGACTAAACTATAAGTGAATAGGGAACTATGAAATATTTCAACCCTAAGTAAATAGACATATGGTCTGATATATATGAAATCTATTTTACATACAAGCTTGGAGGCTTGTGAGTTTGTTTTAATAGGCATGAGCCTAGGGGATGCTATTGCTAGAGGAGTTATGAGGGTTTGGCCACCCGCTCCTTGAAATTTGATGATATGATGATACCTTACCCAAAGAGAGGCTAAAAGTCGGGTGGTGGCAATTATGGGAAGGCCACCACTGTGAAAGTCTTGCCCCCCCATATGGGCAGTGACATAATATTTTCCACCGTGGTATCAGTGGTGAACAGGGCAGTTATCCGAGCGCGCTAGTACAGATTATACTGCAGCATAGCAACCTTTCTGATTATTTTGCACTATGATGCATATGGGAATAGGCATAGTGAAATGCCTTATGTTATAGCATAATGAAATGCTAGGTAATTGTATATTACCAATGTTTCCCAAGAAGGAAAATTCCCAGTATGAGATTAGCTGCAATATTAAATTCTCAAAATGAAGAGAATTGATCAGCTTAGTTGGGAATGATATTTGACTATTTTCACGAATTTAACTAGTTTACCCATGAAGGGTATGTATGTATATAGATATACATAACTTACAAAGTACAGAGTATGTTCAAGGATATTGAGATTATGAAGTATTGGAATTACAATGTCAATTATTATGTTTCTTGAATCCCCTACCAAGCATTGCTTGCTGAGATATTGTACTTGTTGCAATATCTCAGATTCAGGGAAGGAGAGTTAGGAGCTGAAGACTATAGAAAACTTGAAGAGAATAATCTTTAAGGTATATCCTTGAAGACATGTATTTTTCTTTGTTGAGAGTTTTATTGTATGGTGAGCTTGAGTTTTAGATTATGTAATTTGGACAAGTATTGTACTAGATTTGGCTATACTGTGAACCACTGGATGGATCCTGGAGTTTAATAAAAGTATATTCCTTCAATGAAATTTTATTTTATACACAAATTGTACTTATGTTATGTATGAAGTGGTGACTTGGGTTTTCAAAACAAGTTTTAAAGAAAAGCATTTCCCCTGCTTTGTTTTGCGAAAAAAAATTACACTCTTAAGGTCCCTGCCTTTCAAAATACTTTACAAATCATATTTTCAAAAACCCAGGTCGTCACATCATCTATGTTTATATTATTTAGATTGATTATATAATTTCATGCATCCTTTATGTTACTTAGACTTCATGCATGAATTAGTTGTAGTTTTTCCTTAGTTTAGCATCTTATATTCTCATCTTTCCTTGCTTTGTAGTTCATGTTTAGCATAGTAATTTCATTCATATTAAAGTAATTTAGGTGCATATCATGTTTCCTTTCCATTCAATTATGTTTTGCATGCATATTCCACCATTTTTTTGGTGGATACATCTTTTTCAAGTTCACAAGCATGATAGATTTAACATCGTGTTTAGGTTGCATTCTTTGTAGATCTAGGTTGTAATATAGTTTTCCATTTAGCTTGCTTAGTTTTCATGGTTTTAAGCACTTTCCTATTTTAGAAGTAGGGTAGTTTCCAATTTTAAATTCCATATTTAGATCTTAGATTTCTTTACTTTTTATCCTTAGAAACTTACTAATTTACATTCCATATACATTAGGAATTTTTCAGAATTAGTTTAGATCCTTTTTGGAAAGTAGCTGCATGGTACATTCTTGGAAGTAGGACTTTTTGTTAATTTAGAAACCCATATTTGATCATGTTTGACTTTCTAATTTCCTTTGTTTATTTTTTAGAATTCATTTAGAAACTTCATGATGTTAGTTCATTAGATTTAGAAAGCATTCTTAGCTTAGAAAGTCATGTAAATTCATGCATCTTGGATGTATTTACTAAGCATCATCACTTTCTAATTCACACACACATACATAAGAGTTTGCATGGAATTTTCCATGCTAGGACATTTTCCATTTTCCACTTCAACATCTTCCACACAATCCTTCATCAACTCACACATTCTTACCATGTTTTAATTTCTTGATTTTCTATTTTTCATTCACTTTCTATTTCCATTGACCTTCAATTTTTATCCACTTTCTAATTCCATACACCTTCTATTTCCATGTTCACAAACCACTATCTAAGTTAGGTTTCATGCATAATCATTGCTAGTTAGTTCTTGCATCATTCTTCTATTCCTCTTTCTAATTTATTTTGATGGAGTTGGACTAAGAAAAATTAAAAATTCATAGAAATAAGGAAACTTACTAATTTCTTAATTAATGTTGAAGAAAACATTCAAATCCATGTATAATCCATCGAAGTTCCTAGCTAAAAGCCTTCAAGTTAGGGGTAGGGATACACCATGTACCTACTTATCACTTCATCTCCTATTGTTAGGAATGGTTGAGTCCCAAAACAAGGGCCACTCCCCCCAATTTGTTTTCTTTTATTCTATTTCATGTTTAAGGAAGGAAGCCTCCTCTATAATTCAACTTCCATAAAGATGAATGACCTCTAATCCCTTATTTATTTAAACTCTTTGAAGTTTCCCTCTTTCTTTTAAGATTTATTTGCTTAAGGAATATGTAGTAACTTCTTTTATTTCCTTTTCCATCATTCTTCTTTCTTTTATGGGTGGTTGTTAATTTTTTTCCGCAAGTGCACGAGCTATTGTAGTATAGCTTATGCAAGTGCGGTTCAATCCCACAAGAACTCAACTTAAAAATTTGGAGTTAAAATAAAATTTAACTGACCAAAAATTAAGATCACCCATAACATTTTGACGTATCACACATCAGATCCTATTCACGATTTTTTATAATTCTTTTCAAGTTAAAATACCATAGCAACACCTCTTACTGCATCTATAAGTAAGAGATTGTTACTAGAAAAGAAGAAGTAACTAAGCCAATCATACATGGCCGTAGGTGTGTGACACAAGCTAAGCAATTATCTTTTCCCTATCCACAATCTAGGATTAATCTAGTCTCTATTTACAATCTAGGAACAGTAAGAATCCACAGAGATTTCACTAACTTTGGCCATTGATTTCTTCTACTTTTGATGGAATTTTTCAATGAAACTTGGTACCTAGAAGAATTTGATATCAATAACTTCAATTGTACAATTAGATTTTAAATCAAGATAACAAAAATTACGATATTTAATCACAAACATAGGTTCTTCACTAACCTACATGATAACACCTTTTAAGATTATTTCATAAAATTAAACAAATCCAATCATTAAATTTCAAAAAAATTTATATAAAACTCTTTCTAACTTAAATAAAAATACAAGCAAAAGATTAAATCATGCAAAAACTCATCAAAGAGACCAAACTCAAGGTGCAATACTTTAACTCATTATTATTGTTCATGCAGATAATAGCATGTAGCTAACTTTAATCAATTCAAGTTATAAGATTTGGAATGAAAATTGAAAATCAAACACCTAGGTCTTCTTCTCCTTGATGACTTCTATCCAATGAACCAAATTTCAAAGAATTTTTTCAAGTATTAAAGCAGAAACCAACCTGCAAAATTACCCTTATTCACTAGCTTGTGCATACATTGTTCATCTTCTTTAACCTCTGCTTTTCTCTAAATTTTTAAGCTTTTTTTTTTACTTCATCTTTGATCTGATATTTATAGTTGATGGGAAGTTAGTGTGAATTTATTTTTTAGTAATTTCCTCTTCCATTCTCTTTTCTTTTCTCTAAAGAATTCTAAATCAACTGAATTTCCTAATTTTGACTTAGTTTCCTATTAGGAAACTATTTCCTCTCCATCCTTTTCACTTTCCATCATTAAACATAAAATCCCTTAGCATTCTTTATTCTCTTATGCTCAAGGGTTGGATTTGATGCTTGAGGATTAAACTAGAGTCCTTGATTTTAATCTAGATAATTTGGATTGATCTCAATCATCCATTTTAATCTAAGCTTGATCAGAGATCTAGGATGTTGATTGGCTTGACCTAATTAGTGTACTAATGAAATACACTTAGAAATAAAACTCTCAGATAAATGGTTCAAATCATATCTCTCTTTTAAATGTGTGAGCAGAGTTATTAAAAATAAATTTATCTTACATACACTCATGAAGAATGGGAGTTACTAAGGAATTTAGCTATGATCTCTTTAAAAATGATAAGATGCTAAAACCTTTGAACTTTTAGAAGTACTACTCTTTAAATCTTATCTTTTCATTTTCTCATCAAGACAATATTCATCCAAAAATCAATAGGTCTTCAACTGGGTACAAAAGAAAAGGTATAAAAGATATTAAAAATTCTTCAAAAATAGGTAGAGTTCTTCTACTAAAGTTGATAGTTCTTCTATACTTGTACTGAAGTGAATATTTCTTTTCTCAATTTTTTGCATTCTTCAAACTCCTTTTTTTATTAACACTTTTTCTTTCTTTCCAGTACTTTTGAATCTCTTTGAAGAACATTTGTTTTCTTAATATTCACTTTTCTACTTTCATTACAACTAAAAAGTATATCTCCATTCATCTCAAACTTATCTTTCAAAGAAAATAGGCAATGTGTTAATTTATACTAGATTAATATGCAGAAAGGTAATTTGGGAGAGAAAAGAAAAGGCTTATATAAAAGCCTCAATGTGGTTAACTAGTGGGAAAAATACTCTTTTACATAGGCTTTATGTCTCGAGGTTAACAATAAGGATGGCTTAAATTGTTTTCTAGGTTTCCTCTAATCTATCAAATTCAATGAACTTCTAGAAATTTAAAGGTAGTATAATTTAGGTAATTAGCCAAATTTAAGAATTGATGGGATCAAATTTTACTTTAAGCACACTAAAGAAAATTAGGAACATTTATAACCTCTCAAAAAGAATGAATGGCATTAAAACTCTCTTAGGTTATAAGTCTTCATTAAATTTATTTTGGACCTCTAAGTTATAACTACTAATCAATCTAAACTATGTATATGCAACTGTGTTACAAATATGATCTAAGACTTAACTTTCATGGAATAATTTAGAAGATGAGTAAAATGATGAATTAATTATGTTCAATTCCATTAATAAGCTCAAAATGATAATTAATATTAGACTTTAGAAAATCTAATTCTCATCATTGTATAGGAACTAAATGAAAAGCTCAAAATGATTTTCAAAATAGCTCAATTTTTTTCACTTTTTATAAATTTTCAATTTTTTTTAAAAATTTATCATTTAAAAAAAAAAAAACTATAAAAAGATCAAAATTCACCAGAATTCTACACCCCCAACCTAAGTAAAACATTGTCCTCAATGTTTAAAAAGTAGGACCTAAAATGAATATGGGTGATATAGAACATTGAGACTTTTTAAAGAAAACTCTAGGTTGCTTCTGAGTGAACATTAAGTTTAACATCTTCAGCCAAACATATTCTAATGTACCCTAATCTAGACCTAGCTAGTTACCTAAGTTTTTCTAATCCTAACAATGAAATGGCAAGATTTCTCATGCCACTTCAGAATCTTAATATAGTCAATATATTTCCTCCACCATGAAATTTTTAGTTATAGTAGCATTATGACACAGTACACCACCACGATTGTAAATTGAGTGGGACCACTTTGATGATTCCCATCTTCAACATTTAACAGTAATCAATATAATTCCTCCACCTTGAAAATTTAGGTATGGTATTACTATAATAATGTGAACTACCATGAATTTAAATTCTATTAGACCATATGGAGATGGATAGTCCTTTTCTTGACCAAATTTAGGAATAATATTGACCATTATACTTGCGGTATCTTTTTTCTCCTTTTCCCTTACAGTTTCTTGAAATTGGTGCATAAGCTTACTTTGCAATTTCCTAAAAGGTTGTTCTTATATTTTTTTGAGGCAAAGGCTTGGTTTGGCTTAATCCCTAATTATCTTATAATGTGTACCTTAGAGTTGGTTGATGCAGGGCCAGTACATCAATGGACTCTTTCTCTTTTTGTTCTATAAATATAGTAAGATTTTAGGTGGGCCTAAATTACTATATACTCATTGTTCAAATAAGGTCCATAGGTCCCAATCAGGTACATCTTCTACATTAAAAGGCTCGATTGGAATATTAGGCTCTGTAGGGCATTTTAGTCTTGCTTGCAATTGAGAAGTGTTTGTGAATGACACAATCTCCAACAATTCCTTCACCTCCTCAAAGGATGTGCCTTATCAAATTCATAAAAATAAGCAAGACACGAATTGAGTAGATCTAGGTTGGATGTTTCTACAATTTTATTTTCTTCATCAATAGAAGTCTCTTCATCATATTCATAATAATGACTCAGATCTACCTGGGTATATCTATATTAGATGTTTGTATGGATGGTTGGGAACTTTGTAGCTCAAAATGATCATATGAAATTTCCATCCTGTCATTAATAATAAATGGCTCCTCATTATTCCCATTTGATTCAAATTCTCCAATCCTTTCCATTAATGCAACATAAATTCGACCCATCTTGTCACAACATTATTTAGTCGATTCTATAAATAACCCAAGGGTCTTGTCTAATGCTTGTTCCCTCTGTACTAGAGACATCAACTTGGAAGGCACATACTGTTATGCCATTAGAGTACTTAGAAAGGATTGATCAAGTTGGAACCCTGATGGTTGTTTTTAATTTTCTTGTTAATTCTAGTAGGGTTGATCAAGGTAGGACCATGGTGGTTCTTCCTAATATGGTTGATAATCCTGAGACCATAGTTGCTCGTGATGCCTAGCACATCCACTATAATCTTAGTAATTTGGCTCAGGATAGTAATTATTGAAAGGTTTTGGGAATGCATGAGGTGCATCCATTGGCTATTGATAATAATCATTATATGCAAAGCTAGATGGTCATGTAGAAGTGGGACATATATATTGTGGTTTAGAATAGGCACAGTAATTGTTGTACTGATGTTTTGGATATGACTCAGTATCTCATTTTGAGGCAAATAACCTATCCAATTTACTAATCATCCTTTATCTATCCTCTTCTTAATAGGCCATTTATAATTATATACAATAAAATAAATCATTGCATAAAATGATTGAGTACTTTTTTTTTTCTTTTTTTTTAAATGAGAAAAACTACCCAAACTAATGCAACTTAAATTCCTTCAATTTGTGTGGGGAGATGTTTTAGATTATCTTAATCTAATGCTCATCCTCTCTTTCAAATTTGACCACTGCTTACCAGTTAGATTATGCTCTAAAGTGGTTAATATAATCCTTGTGTCAAGAGGATTTTAGCCTTCAACAATGTCAATGGAAGGCGTAGTAAAATCACTTAGATTTTAAGACACCCACTATCACTACATTGCTTTGAAGCCACTGGAGCGATAATAGATCGTGTCCTTATAAGAGGGTTCTATGAGCATGCGATGGCCTCTATAGGTCTCTTCTAATTAATGTTAAATTAATTAGAAAGGTTGAGTTACATGCTTGTGGCGATTATCTTAGGTGGGCCAAGAGATGGGGATTAAATTCACCATTGATCTCGTGGGATCAGGTGCCCTTACTAATTAATTTTTCACACTCCATGGTAGTTCGCTCAACATATAAATCACCTTAAAGTGATAAATGTGCCCTAAGAGTACAATTAAAAATGATAAACTAATGCAAATCCTAAAAATGTAGCAATTATAAAATATGCCTTCTATATGCAATTACACTACTGAAAAATGCAAATTTATTTTAAGTGCAACTGTACTAAAAAATTAAAAAGGGTGAGGAAAACTTACAGTGGGATTTCTTATGAAGATTAAGTGTGAGCCACCATATCCCACACTTTCCCTATTTTAATACAACCTATTTAAAATTCAAATTCAAATAAATTGCAAATTACAATGGGACCGCACTATAAGTTTCACTCAAAGAAAACAAAAACTAATATAGGAAAGTAAATAAATCCTAATTTGGAGAAACTTTAGCCCATAAGCTCACTACCATTGCTCCATTACCAAATTTCTTTAAAAATTAAAAATAATAATAAGTACCAAAATTTAGGAAATAGAGTGATTATGTAGTAAGAAAAATTAAATAAATGCACCTAAAAATGTTAAAACAATGCAATTCCTTAAAAATTTTATTTTTTGAATTTTTATTTCAAATTTATGAAAACTCAGTTGTGGGTCCCCAACAATGACGCCAAAAACTTATTGATCATTTTCCATCAGTGCACAGGCTATTTTAGTACTACTTACGCAAGTATGGGTCGATCCCACATGGACTCGACTTAAAAATTTGGAGTTTAAATAAAATTTAATTGACCAAAAATCAAATTCACCTAACATTCTCTAATGTGTCATGCATTAGATCTTATTCATGAAGTTTCATAATTTTTTTCAAATTAAAATACCAGAGCAACACCCTTATTGCGTCTATAAGTAAGAGAGTGTTACTAGAAAAGAAAAAGGTAACTAAGACAATCATATGCAGTTGTGCGTGTGGGACACTAGCTAAGCAGTTATCTTATCCCTGTTCACAATCCTAGATTAATCCAGTCTTTTCTTGCAATCCAAGAATAGTCAAATTCCATAGAGATTGTACTAAATTTGGCCTCTGATTTCTTCTACTTTTTTATAGAATTTTTCAATGAAACTTGGTACCTAGAATAACTTGATATTGATAAATTCAATTATATGGTTAGATTTCAAATCAGGGTAAAAAAAATTATGATATTTAATCACAAACATAAGTTGTTCACCAACCTGCACAATAGTACCTTTCAAGATTATTTCATAAAATTAAACAAATCAGATCATTCAATTTTAAAAAAATTTATATGAAAATATTTCTAGCTCAAATAAAAATATAAGAAAAGGATTAGATCATTCAAAAACTAATCAAATAGACCAAACCAAAGGTACAAAACTTTAAATAACTTAGTATTACTGTTCATGCAAATAGTAGCAACTAGTTAAATTTAATCAATTCAAGTTATAAGATTTGGAATGAAAATTGAAAATCAAACACCTGTGTCTTTTTTTCCTTGATGTCTTCTATCCAATGAACTAAATTTTAGAGATTTTTATCAAATCTCGAAGTTGAAACCAATGTACAAAGTACCTCCATTCACCAGCTTGTGCATGCACTGTTCATCTTCTTCAACCTCCATTTTTCTTTGAATTTTCAAGATTTTTTTCACTACATCTTCAATTTGGTATTTATAGATGATGGGAAGCCTATTTGAATTTAATTTTTGGTAATTTCCTCCTCCATTCTCTTTCCTTTTCTCCAAAGAATTCTAAATTAACTAAATTTCTTAATTTTAACTTAGTTTCCTTATATAGGAAACTATTTCCTCTTCATCCTTTTCACTTTCCATCATCAAACATAAAATCCCTTAGCATTCTTTATTATTTTGTGATCATGGTTTGGATTTGATGCTTGAGGATTGAATTAGAGTCCTTGATTTTGATCTAAATAATTTGGATTGATCTCAATTGTCCATTTTAATCTAAGCTTGATTGAAAATCTATGAGGTTGATCGGCTTGTTCTAACTGCATAGATCTTGATCTACTACTTCCAAAATGAAGAAAATAACCTAATTAGTATTATACAACATTTGATTTTACACATACTTACCTCGAATCATCATCTAACCTTGAAAATTTATCAAATCAATTAGATTATAAAATTTTCAAATTGTATATATTTTTCATATAAATTTATAAATAATATCTTAAAAATATATAAAATCATCCTAAATGAGGGTAATTTATACAATAATGGACTCTTAAGAGTGGTGATTATTTAGGAAAAAATTGTTAGGACTCCTCTTTCGTTAGTCTAAAGATCATTGGATGAGATTTTCTAGTTTGAGTTGAAGAGAAGTGTACAAACTCCTATTGAGTGACACAACATGTGGGCACTATGGAGAAATTCAAGCCTTGATTTGAAGGACATTTACTTCCTTTAATTACTTGCTTTTTTTCCTTTCTTATGCAATGATTCTTTGTAATTTGGCCATTAATTAAATAGTTCTTTTTTCCTTTTCTTAGTCAATCTATTCCTTACTTTCCTTTTCTAGTTAGTTATAATTTTAGAAATTTTTCTAGTCTAGTTCCTTGTTTATTTAGATAGTTTCTTCATTTCTTTAATTACTTGCTTTCTAATTTAGGGTTACTTTCTAATCTAGTTTAGTTAGAAATTGTCTTTCTCTTAATTGGTTTGGCTAGGTTAAAGTAAGATGATTTAAATTCTAATTAACTCCATTTCTAAAAGAGTCTTCATAGGATCAACCTATATTTGCTAACTCTCTATTCCAATAGAGTTGTGCACTTGTGATATTACTTATGACACATCAGTAACACTGGGCCGTAGCTCCTCACAAAATGCCCTTGGGTTGGACAATACAACACATGAGTTGTTTCACTCTAGGACACTACCCCTTTAATAGTAGAATGCCAGCAGAGATGGAGCTGGGAGAGTAGCGTAATTTGATAAGGGTGCAACAAGATCAAGCCAATCAAATTCCACACTCACAACAAAACACAAAAACAAAAATGAATCATTGACACAACTCACAATAAATTATGGCTCAGATGATTCTAATTGAATTTTATGTGTTGTAGATCAACTAGGATGAAAATGGATGACTCAAAGTAGGTTGATCAGTAGCAGATCATCCTCACATCACATGGGCCCTACAATGCAAGATGGATCAAGAAATGGTTTCCTAATTGGGGACCAAGCATAAGAGGAAACCTGAAATGAGAAAAGGGGAAAGCAAATCTATGAACTAGAGGGAGAAGAAGCTTGAAACCCATGGGGAAAGGACCAAAGTAGGAAGGGAAATAAGGAAAGGAAGCACCTAAAAGGAATGACCAAAGAAGGAATGGGAAGATTGAAGTTAGAAGGATAACAAAATTAGAAGACTAAGAAGCTTTAAAAATCAAAAAGGAATGGGACAAAGTGTCTCAACTGTAGATCGAAGGAAGTAGGGGAGGCTACAGGAATTTGTTCTCTCTACTGCAGGACTATTCCACTATGAAATCGTAGGATTGTAATAGGAGACTTCTCCATCATGTGTCTTCTTCTTCACCTTATATCAAAGGAAAGAGGGAACCTAAAGAACCCATCTCAGTCCTTATCTTTCATTTGTTTCCAATCTCCTCCCATTCCCTATTTTCTCATTCTTGTTTCTCCTTCATCATTCCTAGCCCATCTCTTATTCGTTGTTTGTCCATTTCTCGTCCCTATCCTTTCTCCTTGTTCACTTTTCATTCATCTAATTCCCTGTCTCTCCATTTGTTTCCAAACTCTCTTTGTTCTTCCCCACCTATCTTCCATCCCTTGTTTTTAACTATTATTTTTTACAATTTTTCCCACCAATTTTCTCTCCATTGTTTTAGTCATTTTCTCTTTAATCCTTCATTATAATTCCCCAAATTTGCTTCTATTTACAAGTTTTCTTTATTTCACCCAAAACCCAATGAAATTTTCCCCAAATTCCACTTCTATCCTTTTCTTTTCTTCCTGCCTATGTCATCTTGTTCCTCCTTGCATTTTTATTCATTTTGGGTAAAGCCAGAAATTCTAAGAAATTTTCAGTTATGCACTCCATTTTCATGTTTTAATTTCATTAGTGTCCTTATTTTTCCTTTTCTCTATTTTGTCCTTTCCTCAAAAGGTCTTTAAGTTATTCCAAATTATTCCTTGTTTGATTTTAATCAAACAGAATCAACAATTCAGTTTTAAGCAATAGGATTAGTTTAATTCTTAGTCTATTTCTCTTTAGAATTGAAATCAACTTCTAGATTTTCATCTCTGATCCATTGGCTTTGCACTACTAAAATTTGGACTTTATAAGATGGTTTTAACACAAACGTATTATATAAAAAAATTTATAAGACAGTTATGAAAAACAGTCTTATATATTATAATAATTATAAGACGGTTATGTTGAAACCGTCATATATTTTAAAATAATATAATACAATTTTCCTTAACCATCTTATATAAAGTTTTTATAAGATGGTTTCTCATAACTATCTTATATTTTCCTTGTTTTATAAGTTGAAGTTCAATTTCACTCTTGGCTTCTTCAATGAAAACTTGAACATATGGTTGGATTTACCTACAAATTATCCCAAACTTGTATTTTCTCAATTGATATCGGATGGGTAGTATTCATTCTTCTACTTTATCATATGTTTAAATTATTTTATTTTTATGGGTGTAAAATTCCTTTTTTTTTTTTTTTTTTTTTTTCTTATTTGTATTTGTGTGATATATTCATATATATATTTATGGATCAGTGTGAACATTTATGTGTATGGTTACTAATGTTTTGGTTTCATTCTTACTTTTTCCAAGCCTAGAATTGAAAAGTGTTGACTGTTCTAATATATATTAATTATATATGTTTACTAACTATGTACATTTTATGTGCACATCAAGTATTTGGTTAAATGCCTAAACCATGTTATTAATCTTTTCATGTCTAGAATGTCTTCGCACACTTGTGAACTTCAAATTTTGGGAAAAATGGACAAATATGCATGGATGCATGCAGAAAGATCATCAAGGGAATATGAGAAGGGAATAGAAGAGTTCATTGAGTTTGCACTTCGAGTAGGTGGTGATTGTAATCGAATGCGATTTCCATGTTCGAGATGTGGAAACATAAAAAAGGTTACTATTGGTGATTTGAGAGAATATTTTTGCTTTAATGGAGTTGATGAAAGCTATTGCCCCTGGATGTGGCATGGAGAGGAAATACCTCATAGGCCCTCAAAAAGGGCTGAATGTGTATATGAAAGAGAAGCGATACTTTATGAAGTGGTGAAGATAGTAGGACAACTTTGCCTATGTTTTGAGATGTATATAATGACTCTCAAGTTGACCCAGTACAATTTCAAATTGCTTGGAGGAAGCAAATGAGCCATTGTACATTGGGCGTACAGATTATACCAACTTGTCTATGATGGTAGAACTTTACAACATGAAGTCAAGATTTAGTATTTCATATTAGGTTTTACAAAATTGTTGAAGGCATTTGTAAAACGTTGCTCGAGGAGAATAAATTGTTCAAGTCTACATGGGAGGCAAAGAAAATCTTGGTTGCACTAGGCTTAAAGTATGATAAGTTACATGATTGTCCTAATGACTGCAACTTGTATAGAAACAAGCACAAAGATAAAATTATATGTCCATCTTGTGAACATTCAAGATGGAAGATGAGAAAGAACTCAAGTGATCGGCAAGTGAAAGATGTCCCTACAAAGGTCCTATGATGTTTTCCCTTTATTCTAAGATTCTAAAGAATGTTTTGTATTAAAGAAATAGCTAAGAAACTAATATGGCATGCTAAGGAGAGAGCGGGTGATAACTATTTACGCCATCCATCAGATAGCTTGCTTGAAAGGTTATAGACTTCATGTGGCCCAATTTTGAAGAAGAACTCAGAAACCTATGACTTGCAATATTTACAGATGGGATTAATCCTCATGGTTCTATCAGTAGCAGGTATAGTTGTTGGCCTATTATAACAGTTTGTTGCAACCTTCCACCATTGTTGTGCAGGAAGAGGGAGTTTATAATGTTAACTATGTTAATATCGAGTCCCAAGCAACTTGGGAATGACATCGATGTGTACTTGTGTGACGACCTGGGTTTTATATGATGTAATTTTCATAAAAGGGCGAGCGCTCTTGCTTTAGAAATATGAAATGCATGAAAATCTTTTTGTTTTGAAAAACAATCTTTCATATAAAACCCCGAGTGTCAAAACACATTTTCAAATCATATAGCCATGGCATAGTTTTTAGATCAACTCTATTCCCAAGAAAGTGTTAGTCACAGCCCCAGCTACAGACAGTAACTACAATCAAGTAACATTTACTAAAAGATAAGGTAGAGGTTTACTTACTTGTACTTACTTTGGGTGTCTTTTGTCACGGGTGTATCATGTCCTTAAGTGTTTACTTGTGTCTGAAAAATGTTAAGGATTGGGTGAGTATACATTATACTCAGTAGGAGTCTATTGCTACTAGTTTTACAATGCATGTTATGTTTTAAAATCATATGTCCTTTAAAACATGTGCATGTTTGCTCACTCATGTTCAATATTGATATTAAAAACCATTGTCAAAATCGAATACTGACGACTTAAAAAATCGCATAATCCAAATCGAAAGTAGCATAGATATCATAAACATATATGATATGCATAAGATGCTCAGCTGAATCCAACTCATGGATCTATGGTATGGTTGACCATTCTCATGCCATGTCATATGCAATGCAAGTAAATCCACAAAAACATAGGGCCCACTATGCCCATGACCTCATTGTCGTGTGGTCCCCGGGTACCTGGGGACACTCGGTCATAGCCTCCATGGGGCATATGACACTTATTCGTCGTAAATCATGAAATTTATGCAATCGGTTGTAAAACATGCATGCAATGCATAAAATCTACTCATGCTAGTGTCGCATTCAAAGTCATAACCCTGCCTAGAAGCCTATTAGCTATGTCTGGCCCGCCCTCATCGATCCCCCCTCATCAGCCCACCCTCATCGGCCAAGGCTACACTTATCATGCAGACGAGAATCTTTTTTCAAAACATGTCTATGCATAATATATTTGTCATATGCATGCTGAATTCATTTATAAAATTAATTCATGCTCAACAAGTCATATAACTTATACTTAAAACATGCATTCTCAAAACAATCATGGGCTCTTTTTAAAAGTCTAGTAGCGATAGAGCACCTACTTCAAAACATCATGGGTTCTTTTAAAAAGTCTAGTAGCGATAGAGCACCTACTTCAAAACATCATGGGTTCTTTTAAAAAGCTAGTAGCGATAGAGTACCTACTTCAAAACATCATGGGTCCTTTTAAAAAGTCTAGTAATGATAGAGCACCTACCTGGTTTGGCCACGCTAGCCCCCTTGCCCTCGTACGCTCCTAAACATGGTTTAGGGGAAAAAGGTTAGCTTGGCCTATTTCTATAGGTTTTAGAATGGTTTATCTCACTACTTAGGCATTAAGGGTTCATTCCCATGCTTATGGGTCTCCTAAGGTCCTAACTAGGCCTTGGTATTGTTAGGTTTACAAAGGTTTAGTGGCTTCGCGCCACTATCATAGTTTAAGGGTCATGTCCACCTTAGATAGGGCCTTGATCAGGTATTTCATGGTTTGGGTGTGTCCGTATTGTCGATACGGACACAATGCCTTTCACGGCGCCTCAATCGAAGCCCTAGAACTCAGGTTATGGGCAATTTAATATCAAGTGTACATAGAAGGCCCTTACGAGGTGGAAGCCAGGGACGCTAACGCGTCCCGCGTCAGTGGAGCGTACCCCAGAGGGTGCGTCCATAGACGCACCATGCTTCCACTCATCCTTTTTGTTTGCAAGCGCGTCTGTGGACGCGCCCGTCGTCCTTTCTTTAACGCACAGAGTGCGTTTCGGTTTGAAGGGGACCTGGGCGTCCTAGGGACGCCCTGGTTCGACCCTGTCGAACTAGTACACTCCAGGCACCAGCCCTGGGTCCTTTGTGGCTCCCTAGAGCCCTGTTTTGCATGGTTTGTCATGCAAAAACTTGGGGAAACTCATCTTAAGACTAAGGGGGAGATGGGTTTGGAGGGGTTTTGGGCATACCTGGTTCGTGGCCAAGTTTTTTCCACATTTTCTCCTCTTATCTGCTTCTCCGCGATGGTTTTTTCCCTACTTTTGGGCTGTCATTGGAGGCGCCCAAGAGCTCTATTTATAGAGCTTGAAGAGGGTTCTGGAGGGGGTTCTTACCGCCATGGAATGGCGGTGGAGAAACCTCCAGAATGGCGGTGGTTTCTCCCTTGCACATTGCCGTTCTAAAACCCTCTAGGTGGTTTGGGAAGAAGAGGGGTGCCCATATCAAAACGGGTCACTGTTTTCTCAGGCCAAATCCGTTCTTGAATTAAATTACACTTTTGCCCTTGAACTTCAAAGGGCCATAACTTGCTCATTTTAACTCCGTTTTGAGTGATTTTGGTCTTGTTGGATTCCTTTTTCTGAGATGCACCTAAGGGTACTACTCTCAGGACCAAATTTCTGGGTCCAGTCAGGGTGAATAGTGAAATGACCAAAATACCCTTGTCTCCAAAAAGTGAACTTTTCCTTACTAACTTGGGATTTCAATGGTACAAAAATGGAGTCATTACAACTTAGATCTGTTAATTGATGACCTTTGGACATTGTGGGAAGTAGGGATTGAAGCTTATGATGCATATAAGAAAGAGACATTCACCCTTAAGGCTATACTACTATGGACAATAAGCAACTGTCCTACATACGGTAATTTGGCTAGATGAACAGTGAAGGGATACATTACCTGTCTTATTTGTAGTGGCCAAACTTGTGCCACACAACTTCAACATGGTAGGAAGATGGCATTTGTAGGCCATAGAAGATGGTTGCATAGAAACTAGCCATACCATTTCAAAAGGGAGAATTTAATGGTAGCATGGAGACTAGGACACCTCCAAAGAGGTTAACTAGATGACAAGTGTTGGAATAAGTTGAGAACCTTAATGTAGCATGGAGGAAGAAGAAGTAGACAACTTCACGTACAAATGAAAGCAACTCTAAAGCTATTGGAAGAAGAAATCAATATTCTTTGAACTTGTATACTGGAAATCCCTACACATGCGGCATGTGCTTGATGTTTGTGAAAGCTTGACTGGTACCTTACTTGAAATGCCCAAAAAACAAAGGATGGACTTACAACTCCAATGGATTTCATGACAATGGGTTTGAAGAGAAGGTTGCATCCACATGATAGGGGTAGCCGAGGAACATACTTGCCTAAAGAAAATTATACGCTTAATAGAGAGGTAAGAAGACTAGTGTGTAAAACCTTGTCAGATATCAAAGTTTTAGATGGGTACTTTTCAAGCTTTAGAAACATTGCCTCCATGGAAGAGCTAAAACTATTGGGGATGAAATCTCAAGATTGTCATGCATTGATTCAACAACTTCTAACCATAGCAATACTTTCATTGCTACCAGATAAAATCAAAGGATCTACTACTTCTTTAATGCTTTGTGCAAGAAGATGGTGGATGCTTCTAAATTACATGAAATTTACGAGAATTTAGTGTCAACCTTATGTGAGCTTGAGACAATCTTTCCATCATCCTTCTTCGATATCATGATACACTTAATAGTGCACCTCATTGATGAGGTTAGGTTGTGTGGACTTATGTATTTGGATGGATGTACACATTTGAAAGGTACATGAAGGTGTTAAAAGGGGAGGGTGTATTAGTGAATATTACATTGCAGAAGAAGCAATCGAGTTTTGCACTGAGTATTTATTAGGAGTGGATGTTATTGGAATCCCTAGAAAGAAACATTCAGATGCATTAATTGATCCAAGAGTTGGTGAACCCCTATCCAGTGGTTGTGTGTTGACCGTTGATTGTAAGGAACAGGTGTAGGCACACCTTTACTTCATGCAAAATATTAATGTTGACAAAGTTTAGCCATACATTGAGTATGTAGCTAATGTTCAGGCTTTGGTTTCTTTCACATTAATTAATTAAATCATTAATGTTGTTGAAGTATAAGCATATACATGTATAACAAAGGGTACATACATAATGTACTATTATTAATCCAGGCATGTTATATAATTTTCATATCCGATCATTGTATATATAGTATGCACATGGACTTCCTAAAAGAGAGGTATCCAAGAGATGCACGAAAAGAAAAGTGGCTAAAAGATGAGCATTGTCGTTCCTTCACAACTGGGCTTCATCAGAAGGTATTTAATTACATTGAATAGTGCTCAATGATGAATTAATTAATTGATTTATACAATAGGATAAGTGTGTATACATTATTTAATCATTTTAATTAATATATTATTACATCCAAGTTTTAGATTAGCATGATATTCCAGGTCATAGTATTTCTGAATACTTGGGTTGGATGGCAATAGGACCTTGACCAGTAGTAATAAAGTATGCTGCATATGTCATCAATGGTTATCACTTTCACATAAAAGACCATGATAAGTTAAGAGCACAACAAGGTAGTGGTGTTAGCTTAGTTGCTAAAGCCACTTTCTTTTCTAGTTCAAAGGACAACAACCCAATTGTAGCTAACAATACTTATTACGGAGTTATACGCAAGATATGGGAGCTGGATTATACTTATAGAATTGTGGTTGTGTTTAAGTGTGATTGCATGGAACACAACAAATATAGCATAAGAACCAATGCCCATGGCTTAACATTGATTGACCTCAATAAGATCGACTATCAAAATGACCAGTTTATTTTGGCATGTCAAGCAAAACAAGTATTTTATGTACAAGAAGGAGATGATATGAGATGATCAACTATTTTATTAGCCTCCCCAAGGGACTTTTATGATGAAGATGACCTAGGTGACACAACAATTGATTACCCTTCAATCACTACAACAATGCCATCAATCGAACTAATTGGGGAGAGTGAGATGGATTATGTGTGTGATGTTAGTAAGGAGGGTGCTTGGGTGGAATGTGATTGTATATGAGGGGACAAATTAATTAAAGTGTTTGTATCATGTGATGTATGAAACATATATGATTTAATTAATCAATTAAGTTAACACATAGTATGTCATGCCAAATGCTAGTTAAACATTGATGAAATAAATGATGGGGTAACCTCTACACTTCATAGGTTTTTAAGATTTTTTTAAGGGTTCAAAAAACTAGTGAAACTACTTTAATCCATATAAGATAGTTATTAATAAATCATCTTTTATTGAAACAAAAATTCAAGCACATGGACTTAATGCATGAAAGTGAACCTTTAATATAGGATGGTTATTTAAAAATCATCTTATATAATGATTAAAATATAGGACAATTTTTAAAAAACCATCCTATATTAATACAATGAAAATCTACAAACTGCCCCCCCCCCCATACATTCAAACTATAACCCTTAAGGAGAAGAAGAAGAGGAGGAGGATAGGAGGAAGAGAGAGAAGGAGAGAGAGGGAAGAAGATGAAGAAATAAGAGAAGAGAAGAGGAAGAGGAAGAGGAGAGGAGAGGAGAGAAATAACAAACACCCCACACTACACCCCCCCATGCCCCAATATGACTTTTTCAAACCAAAACCCTTAAGGAGAAGAAGAGGAGAAGGAAGAGGATACAAGAAGAAGAAATAGGATAAGAAAAGGAGAGGAGAAAAATCATGCGCCCCCCCCCCCCCCAATGCCACACCCCTACCCCCATGAATTTTTCAAACCTAAAACCCTCGAGGAGAAGAAGAAGAAGTTCTTTAATGCTTGTAAATGCTTGAAATTAATCATTCTTAGATAGAATACAATGATTTCTATAAGACCCATGTTTTAGATTTTGAAGTTTCAATAAAAAAAAGCAAACAAATAATTGTTTGAAATATGCTTGTTGTAATCTGCATGAATAGTAACATTACCATGCAATTTTTACTATGTTTCTAATTTTCTGCTTCTCTAATGCTTGAAATTGATCATTCTAGATAGAATACAATGAGTTCCAGAAGTCCCATTTTTTAGATTTTGAAGTTTCATTCAAAAAGGCATTCAAATAGTTGCTTGAAGTATGCCTATTTTAATCTGCATGAATAGTAGCACTACCATGCGATTTTTATTATGTTCCTGATTTTCTGCTTCTTTGATGCTTGTAAATGCTTAAAATTGATCACTCTAGATAGAATACAATGATTTCCAAAAGACCCATGGTTTATATTTTGAAGTTTCACTCAAAAAGGCATGAAGTATGCCTGTTTTAATCCATGTGAATAGTAATATTACCATGTGATTTTTACTATGTTTCTAATTTTGTGCTTCTTTAATGCTTGAAATTGATCATTCTAGATGGAATAAAATGATTTCCAGAAGCCTCATGTTTTAGATTTTGAATTTTTAGTCAAAAAGGCATGCAAATAGTTGCTTGAAGTATGCCTATTTTAATCTGCATGAATAGTAATATTACCATGCGTTTTTTACTATGTTCATGATTTTATGCTTCTTTAATGCTTGTAAATGCTTGAAATTGATCATTCTAGATAGAATACAATTAGTTCCAAAATACCCATGTTTTATATTTTGAAGTTTCAATCAGAAAGGCATGCAAATAGTTGCTTGAAATATGCCTATTTTAATCCATGTGAATAGTAACATTACCATGCGATTTTTACTATGTTGCTGATTTTTTGCTTCTTTAATGCTTGTAAATACTTGAAATTGATCATTCTAGATGTAATACAATGATTTCCAAAATACCCATATTTTATATTTTGAAGTTTCATTCAAAAAGGCATGAAAATAGTTGCTTGAAGTATTCCTGTTTTAATCCATGTAAATAGTAATATTACCATGCGATTTTTACTATGTTCCTGATTTTCTACTTCTTTAGTGCTTGTAAATGCTTGAAATTGATCATTCTAGATAGAATACAATGAGTTCCAGAAGAACCATGCTTTAGATTTTGATGTTTCATTTAAAAAGGAATGCAAATAGTTGCTTGAAGTATGCCTATTTTAATTCACATGAATAGTAACATTATCATGCGAATTTTATTATGTTCTTGATTTTTTTCTTTTTGAATGCTTGTAAATGCTTGAAATTAATCATTATAGATAGAATACATTGAGATTAATAATACCCATGCTTTATATTTTGAAGTTTCATCTAAAACATTATCCAAATACTTGCTTGAATTATGATTGTTGTAGTTGTCCTCATTTCGATTAGCAATACCATGCCCTTTTAACTATGTGCATGATGATTTTCTGATTGGTTAATGTGATGACTTGGGTTTTCCCATGAATTTTTAAATGCAATATCTAATTCCTAAGGCAGGATGCATTCCTATTTGAAAACCATTTTATAAAAACAATGTAATGCAGTGGAAAATCTTTTCTTTTAAACTCATTTTGAAAACCCCGAGTGTCATTTGCTTTCACAACAACCAAAGTACCTTTTGAAAAATGTTGTAATAATAAATGTCTTCCCAGGTCTATCCAGTCACAGCTCACAGCCCAATTGTAAATAAATACCAATACATGTCCAAAGGGTAGAGTGTTTACTTACATGTATAATTGTCTCTTTTTGTTTTACTTGCTCATAACACTAACATCTCCTAAGGCGTCTTCTACTCATGAGTGGAGCTATCCTGAAAAATGATATATTTGGGTGAGTATACACTATACTTAGTAGGAGTCTATCACTACTAGTTTTACAATGCATGCTATGTTCATTTAAAACATATGTTCTTTAGACCATGTGCATGTTTGGACACTCATGTTCAATATTGATATTAAAAGCCCTTGCCAAAATAGAATACTGATGACTTAAAGAATCGCTTAATCCAAGTCGAAAGTAACATAGATATCATAAACATATATGATATGCATAAGATGCTCAACTGAATCCAACTCATGGATATATGGTATGATATGGTCGACCACCCTCATGTCATGCCATATGCAATGCAAGTAAATCCTCGAAAACATAGGCACACTATGCCCACGACCTCCTTGCCGTGTGGTCCCCGGGTACCTGGGGACACGTGGTCATAGCCTCCATGGGGCATATGACACTTATTAGTCGTAAATCATGCAATTTATGCAATCGGTTGCAAAACATGCATGCAATGCATAAAATCTGCTCATGCTAGTATCGCATTCAAAGTCATAACCCTGCCTAGAAGCCTGACAGCCTAGAAGCCTACTAGCCTAGAAGCCTATCAACTCTCTCTAGCCTACCCTCATTGGCCCGCCCTCATCGACCCGCCCTCATCGGCCCACCCTCATCAGCCCGCCCTCATTGTCCAAGGCTACACTTATCATGCAGACACGAATCCTTTTGCAAAACATGTCTATGCATAATGTATTTGTCATATGTATGCTAAATTTATTTATGAAATCAATCCATGCTAAACAAGTCATGTAGCTTAAAACTTAAAACATGCATTCTCAAAGCAATCATGGGTTCTTTTTAAAAGTCTAGTAGCGATAGAGCACCTACTTCAAAACATCATGGGTTCTTTTAAAAAGTCTAGTAGCGATAGAGTACCTACCTTGAAGTTTCCTAGAGTCACGTCCTTCATTACTCAACCTGACCCTGGGTCTCATTTATAAAATCCTGGATATGAATGGATAACAAGGAGTTCTTATCAATTTTGATCTATTTAGAAATTAGATCGCTAGATATGCCTTTTAGGGTCCATGGTCCTTACCTAATTCAGTGTCAGGCTAGATCCTATGATATGGATCTACTATTTAATGGTTAGACTCTATAAATTGTTCTCTGATCCTAATTTTATAGTCTCATTCGGTCCATGTGTCCTAGTTCCCAGGATGCCCATGCATCCCGGTCGAACCGCGACCGCCTCACATGTGTGCGCGTACGCCTAAGCTACATGCTGTGGCACGCCTTCTAAAGAGCGTCGCGTGAGCGCGTCCTCAGCACCAGGCACGCGCATCTCAACTCCCAGGGCACCTCGTGCATCCTAGTCAAGCAAGAACCCATGCCCCATGTCATGCGCGCCCAAGGACTGCGCCAGGAACCATGCTCCGTGCATGCATCGCACACCACACCCCTAGGACATGTTGCCTTGGACGGGTTCCCACCCATCTGGTTCCTTCCATAGGCGGCTGGTGTTTTTCGGCTAGAAAATCACTCAGATCTAGTTGAAAATCTAGGAACGATGAAGGGAAGATAGAGAGGGAGATGGGGGCTCACCTAGGTAGCCGAAGATACCCTCATTCCGGTGGTGCGGCTCTCTTTTTCCACTCTGAAAACCCCATGTCGCTGAAACCCACGAAGAAGGGGAAAAGCCCCAACTTTTGATGAGGCCAGAGGAAGAAGAGGGAAGGTGGAGAGATGGGAATGGCCTGGCCGGAATGTGTAGGGAAAGCTAGAGACGGGTTTCCTATTTTTGCCGGAAACCCCAGCCTCAAATGGCCGGAAAAATCTTGATTCGAAGAGGAGGGAATAGGGGCTTTTTATAGCCTTACTATGGCAGTGCTGCCACGGCGGTGCCGCCGTTGGCAGTGGTGAAAACCTTTGGAAATTGGGGTTTCTGGAGAAATTGAGAGGAAGAAGACAGGGGTGCCGTTATCAAAACGGCCCCCTACGTTTTCATTCTTTTTCATTTTTAAGTGCAATTTACAGAATTGCCCCTAATCTTTAAATGGCTGTAACTTCTTCATACGAACTTCGTTTTCGGTGTTCTTGGAGGCGTTGGATTCCATTTTTCGAGTAGAATCTAATAGAATGAACTTTTATTACAAATTCCTTTGTTTAATATTTTAAATAAAGTAAAACATTTAACATGGTTCATTTCCTATAGAATGTCCAATTCATTTATGTTAATTGGATGCAAAATAGCATAAATTACTCGAGGTATTACAGTTAATCATTGTATATCCTTTAAATTGATCATTATATGTAATGGATATTGTTGTAGTAGTCCTATTTATGTACACCACCTTTGCACTTAGATGGTAGTTTTTCCTAAACCTATATATATATATGTTGTTATATTCTAAATGTATTATTTTTCCTTATGCAGGTAAAATAGAGCATGAAGAGAGTGAGCATCATGAAGAACAGTCTTGCACAAGTATGTCCATTAAGAGAAATGGCAGAAGGTTAACAAAAATGGAGCATATTATTAAGAAAAAGTCAAAAGGAATAAGAGAGATGGTACAGTTCAACAATAAAGGGCAAGCGATAGGTGGCAGTGCACATTCTTACACTAGTTTTGTTTACTACACTATTAGAAGCATGGTGCCAATCTCAATTACTGATTGGAGTCATGTGTCACCATCAATAAAAGATGCAATATGGGAGATGGTGAAGGTTTGTAAATGCTTACTACATATATACAACATACTAGGTGCCTTCTCTTATTTTATTTTAGATAGACTAATGTTTGCTTTTACTCTATAGTTGCTTTCAACATCTCTAATGAGTATAAGAAGAATGCTATACATGGGGCTGGTGAACAATGGAGGAACTAAAAGAGTGATTTAGCAAGGAAGTACATACTTCCAAATGCTAATGATCTGCCTACACTCTTATTGTACCTAAGTTGTATTCTAGCATCATTGACCAAGATGCATGAAATCAATTTGTACAGACCCGCCTATTTTTAGATTTTGAGTTAAGGACAAGGGAGCCAAAAACTTGATTTCTCTAATTTTCAAGTCCATTGTGCTTCATTACATGTTCCTTTAACGTGTAGGCAAAGCATGTGAGAGGAAAAATGGTGCATGTGACCAACAATACGCGACACCACCTCTCAAGGATTGGTTATGCATTGTTAGAAGAATAATAATATGATAGTTCTATTATATCTAAGTATACCTAAATTTTGTTCCATTAACTCTAAAATAATGTCTTTCTCGACAGCAAAAGAAGGCTGGGACCACAGATCCTATCGACTGTGCCCTTCTTTGAAAAATGATGCATTTAAAAGGGCATAATTCCCAGACCTTTACTAATGAAAATGCTATCTTAATTGTTTTAAGAAATGTAAGTAGATTTACGTATCTATTTTTGCATCTCTGGAATTATAATATATATATATATATATATGAAAATCATCATGTTCTATTAGTTGCATGTGCAGGAAGAGTTGAAACAAGAAAGTGGCATTACAGGGACTTTGAGTAGCATTGCTTCAAAGGGGCACATCCTATATATGGCTATGGGCAACAAGGCCGAGCACCCTATCTTAGCAAGCGACCAAAGGTGTGGTGTGGTTCCTTCCAAATTCTTCCATAAAATAAGAAATCCTCCAATAGAGGACATGGAAGCATGGAAGGAGAATATGTTGAATGAGCTATATGGCGAAGGTAAGAAATGATTTCTATAAAGACCCTTGGGATTTCAAAGGTCCAAGTTAAGACGTTTCCCCTCAACCCCCATCTTACAAAAGTTGCGTTCCTTCATCCAATGAAGAGATGGAGCAATAAGTTCAAAGGAGATGTTCCAATCAAGGAAGTATTTATTAACATGCTTACCTTTTTTCTGTTCCAAGTCTTAGCAATCTTTATTTGTTCTTATGTATAGGTGATTTCTAATTTGTAGGTGGATCAGTGCATGTTACATCTTTATACAACTAAGAATTATGTCACTGTGACTACACTGTATGAGGCATTTTCTGTCATGCTACATGGCAAGTTAATGCATCCACACACTAAGCATGTGTGCATTACTGCCTCCCTTGAACTAGATGCCCCCTACCATTTCCTATAGAAGCGGACAATATCCATACTATTGGGGATGCGATTGGATATCATGTGGCTTGGTTGGAGAGGTATATCAAAACAATGATTTGGTATCACAGCATCATGTTCAACAATAACTTTAATGTCTGAGCTAAATTTTTAAATACTATTTGCATTGTAATGTTGACTAGAAGAAGCAAAAGGTGCCATTAAGGGTGACCTCCTCCCCGGCAACAAATTATGGTGTACCAATTACCCCATTGCAAGTATTTATGTCTATTTTTAAGATAAAATTGAATCTCTTTGACTCTTCATATATATATATATTCTTTACTAATTTCTTGAAAATTACGTCTACAGTGTAGGGATCAGGTGGAGGTTCCACCCAACATGCCTCCATTCCTGAGAGGACTATACACACAGATCAACAAAGATATCAAAATTAGCTCTGTAAGGATAGATGCCAATGTACTTGCACACAATGCTCTTGAGGTTCCAATCATGAAAGAGGACCTCTTAACCATATGTAATAGGGCTTAGCTAGAATACATGATTGTCATTGTCTATATCGACTGTCTTATAATTACGCTATTAAGAATCAAATTGATACTAATTAATAGAACATGATAAGTGTTTGACATTAAGTGTATATAGGTCTTTGCATGATAAATTGCAAATATTAGCTATCAAGGAAATTTACAAATTCCTTGACCTTACTATTGTCTCTAACCCAAAGGAGCATTTGCCTGAGGAGAAAAAAATAGAAGATATCATACATAGGTTCTTGGGTTGTGGCAAGGGGCATGCATTACTGATTCCATACAATAGTGGGTAAGTTATTAAATGTCTTGCTACCATTCCACATAAACACATGAATATGTATATTAAGTTTGTCAAATTTCAATTGATTGATTATATATATATAGGTTCCATTGGATGCAAGTAGCTTTGGATGTGCATAGAGGAATTGTAATGTTTTTTTATTATTGTGGAGCGCACATTCGAGGCCCGCTGATGGAATTGATTAATAAGTAAGTTTGACTTTTATTTCATTCATTATAATAGTTAGATAACTAATAAATACCCTTTTATTCATAAATAATGCTTTTACTTATAAATGTGCAGTTTATGGTTTAAATGGGTTGGGATGGAAAATATTAGCCATTTAGCAAAACTGACTTGGAAAAGGGTCAAGGTAAGGTTTTCTACTTCTTTAGTATAACCCTATAACCTAGACTTATAATTACACATGATATTTGAACCTTATGATCTGTTGACATTATTGTGCAGTTCCCTAGACAACAATTTGATTGGTAAGGGTATTATGTTCTCAAATATATGAGGACTCTCATTCACGAAGTATTTACAATCTCCCAGTTGAAAAGGGTTCAAATAATTGACTGACCATCATTCTTACAATTTTCTACATCTCTTAAATGACTCCAACATTAATGTCTCAATTAATTTAATATTTGTTGTCTTGTAGGTTGATTTTGGTAGCAAAAGTTACTCTCAATTAGACATAAATGACATCAGAATGGAATGGGCTGAATATCTTTTGACTTTTAAATTGTAGATATTTGATGTTACTAAACATAAAATAATTTTATCACTAAATATAATCTTCAACTGCACTACTTGGATGAACTTCAGAAACTATAAGCACAATGTATAAATAGAAACCAATAAATTACAGATCATACAATTCGTACAGAATGTATAATATGCTTATTGAAAAGTTATCCTATATTAAACATATTTATAAGATGGTTATTTAAAAATGGTCCCATATTTCACAGATATTACACATACTTATAGGATGATTTTTGAAAAACCATCCTATATTTTGGATATTTGTAAGACAGGTTTTTGGAAACCATATTATAGAATTTAATCTATATAAGACAGTTATTCAAAAACCATCTTATAATATCTTTAATATAAGATGATTTTAGAACCGTCTTATATTGGTTTTCATTTTATAGATAGCTAGGTATAAGATGGTTTTGTAATCATCTTTTAGATTCATTTTTAATTGTCTTATAAAGCCCTCACTATACTAGTGTTGATTTTACATCTGAAGTCTAGATGGTCAATCTAAGCTATCCAAAACTCAAGTTAATACATTGATCTAGATCATCAATTTTTTGTTTTTTAATTTGCATAATCTAACTATTGAATTAGTGATCAAGGACTTCCATGACTAATTGTGAGGGTTTATCAACTTGGTAATCAAATATAGAAAAAAAAATTTGCAATCAAGCTAGGTAACAGGATGAGGAATATTAGTATTAGATGGTTTGGACTTGTCCAACACAAAGAATACATGGCACTGATTAGGAGTGAGGCAATGCAAATTGAAGGTTCTAAGAGAGCAAGGGGAAGGCCTAGAAGAACTTGGATAGAAGTGGTGAGAAAAGATTTTAAAAATTTAGGATTAAATGAAGCCATGATACTTGATAGAGGGAAATAAAGGAACAAGATTCATGTGGGCGAGCCCTAATCTAAATAAGGTCTTGATGACGACGACAATGATGAGTTATGCTAATTACAAATTATGTGTTTTACATTTTCAATATTTAAATTTAAATTTAAATTCATGAATTTTTAGTTCAAATTATGGTTAAATATTTATACTAAATTAGCTTAAGTTTAGTTAAGTTTTTCCTACCTTAGTATTTTTTTTCGACAATTCTAAGCATGGCTAGAAACTTAACTGAATTAAGCTAATTTAAGGAATATTTTCTAAGTGTTAAATTTTAGTTTCTTTAGGTTAAATTTATTTTTAGTTTTTAATTTAATTATGAGTAGCTAAGTTATCATCTACAATAAGAATAAAACCACACTAAAATCAGATTTTTCATGTTTAGGTGTCATTTAGATTTAGAATTTTAAAATATCAATCCATAGGATAAGCCAAATTAATATATATATATATATATATATATATAATTAGCATTCTTTTCATTGAAATTATGAGGTATTTCCTGTAGTTTAAAAGCTAGTTACAATATATTAATTAGCTTAACAAATATAAATTTATAGATAGTTTACCATTGCAAAAATAAAATAAAAATACAATCTATGTTTGTAAATGAATGAGGGGAGCTTGGAGTACGGAAGTAAATGGGTATATGTGTGTGTGGACTTGTAAATGAAGCGAATGTGAATGTTGCTTTTTCATTGATATGCATGTGTTTTTCTAGTTTCATTATTTTCATTAATGTGTGTGTGTGTGTATTATGGGATGAATGAGGCGAACTTGTTGTGTGGAAGTAAACGAGTATGTGTGTATAGACTTGTAAATGAAGTGAACATAGAGATTCCATTTTCATTGATATGCATTTGTTCTAGTTTTCGTTATTTTCATTAAAGTATATATGTATGTGTGTGTGTCTATATATATATATATATATATATATTATGGGATGAATGAGGAGAACATGGAGTGTGAAAGTAAATGGGTATATGTGTATGGACTTGTAAATGAAGTGAATATAGAGAATGCATTTTCTTAATATATATGTTTTCTTCTAGTTTTCATTATTTTTATTAAAGTATATATTTTATAGGATGATGAATGAGGGAAACTTGGAGTGTGAAAGTAAATGGGTATGTGTGTATGGACTCGCAAATGAAGTGAATGTGGAGAATGCATTTTCTTAATATATATGTGTTCTTCTAGTTTTCATTATTTTTATTGAAGTATATACTTTATGGGATGATGAAGGAGGGAAAGTTGGAGTGTGAAAGTAAATGGTTATGGATATGGACATGTAAATGTAAATGTAAATGTAAGTGAATGTGGATGCTGGAGTGAACTTGTTATGGTTTCTTTTATCAAGCATTTTCAAGATAGATGTGGATGGATAATGAATTTGGTTTTATACCAAACGTGTAAGTGAATGTATGTTTCTTTTTCATGTGTGTAAAGATGGCAAGAACAATGTAGTAGGTGGTACATTGAATGTATGTAGATAGACAGGTAGTGATTGCAATGTAGGGAACTTGGAGTGTAATGGTAAATGGGTATGTATATATGGAGTTGTAAATGAAGTAAATGTGCAGGCTTTAGTGAATGTGTTTTGGCTTCTTTTATCAAGTCTTTTCAAGATAGATGCAGATGAATGATGAATTTGAATGTTTTATACCCAATGTGGAAGTGAATGTATGTTTCTTTTTCATATATATAAAGATTGCAAGAATAATGCACAAGCTGGTACCTTGGATGGATGCAGAAATACAGGTAGTAATAGCAATATATATATATATATATATATATATATAAGAAGAAGAAGGAACTTTTAAAGTCAATTTTGAAATTCTAACTTTAAAAGTTCTTGGACCTTTTAAAGTTGTTTAGGAATTTTGAGTTTAAAAGCTACTTTTAAAGTTGGAATTTCAGTAACAACTTTAAAAGTTCCTAAATCTTCAACTTGTAATTTCAAACTTTTAAAGTTGGTTTCGAAATGACTTTAAAAGTCATTACTTTTAAAGTTGGTTTTGAAACAACTTTAAAATTCCTAAATTTTAAAGATGGTTAAAGTCAATTTTTTCTTACTTATTTTCTTACTAATTTTCCAAGTCGCCTTGATAGAAGTTGGGTTTTAGATGAATTTTGTTAGTATTTTCAGCCAACTTTAAAAGCCTCTTTTATAGTACTGTTGAGTGATTAACTTTGTCTGAACCATCTGAGTCTGAGCACTTTCTATTAGCCATTTTAAATACTCTTCAACCTTGTTCAATTGTTTACTCAAGAATTCTTTATTGTGCATCATTTCTAAAAATTGGCACATTCAAAGTTAAGCACTTTGTAAAAGAAGATAATGATGCACCAAGGTTTATATCCATAATGTGGACATGTTAACAAACAAAATTTGAACCTCTCCTAACATTGATCGAAGGTTTCCCTATCATTTTAAATGAAATTTATTATTTTTCAATGAAGAATATTTGTTTTATGTGTATGGAAGAACTTTTTTTGAAACTCCCTAGTCATTTCTTGCTAGGTTCCTGCTAACCTAGTTGGTAGCTAATTGAACCACATTTTAACTTTTCCTTCAAAGAGAAAGGAAAGAGCCTAAGTCTTACTATATCTAAATTTGATGCTTTGTGTAAGCTAAGTAGTGCTAAGTTTATCAAATTCTTTTAAGTGCATGTAAGCATTCTCACTATTTAGCTCATGAAATTTAAGGAGGAATTGAATTATTCTCCCACCTTTAATTCAATCACAATAGCATTTTGGGGTAAGACAATACATGAAGGCATGCTAGTATGACTAGGTCGTAAATATTCTTTTAAATTTCTCCAATGAGAATTTTCATTATGCCAATTGTCCTCATGTCTGCTATGTTGATCCCAATCCCTATGGCAGTTCCTTCTCCAATTTCTATTTGATGGAAGATTGTTCCTCTGTGGGCGAGTATCATCATCATCATCCATGAGAAGAGGGGGTCCATAATTAAAGAGAGTAGGAGGATCACCATCATCTCTATTATTTCTTTGGGGTGGATTACCCCCTAGCTTGTTGATCTGCCCTTAAGGCCAACTGATCAGGTTGTATGGTATGCTATATTACTGTAACTAACCTTCCATTATGTTGCATATCCAAAGGTGCAAGGTACATACAACATAACAGATTTTTTATTTTTTTAACAAGGGAAACCTAAACTAAATGATGCAACCTAATTACTAAAATGATGCAAAATCAAAGGACAAGATCAATCAATCCTAGTGCTAATAAGCTAAAGATTTTGATTTTCTTGAGTTCCCTTCAAGTGGAGTAGCTTTTAGTTTTTCCTAATCTAGATAGCTCCTCTCTGTCAAGCTTGTCCTACTATTATCAGTTAGATTCTTTTCAAATCAACTTGTTTACGTCCTTCTTATTTAGTCATGGATAATCTAAATCATGGAATATGTTGCTAGAGCTAGTCATTTAAGAACCAATGTATTGATTTAGCATGGGGCCACTAGAGTTATGGTAGTTTGCCTCCTAAGAGGGTCCTGTGAGCTTGAGTATTCCTATGGCTCACTTTTAATTTATTTTAAATTAATTGGAAGATTATGGTCCATGATAGGTGGTGATTGATCCTAGGTTGGCCAAGGGGTGAAAATAAAATCAACCCTTGATTTTGTAGGGTATGACACCCTAACTAATTATTTTTCATTATCCATTACAATTTGGTCAACATATAACTCACCTTAAAGAAATACATATGTCCTAGAAATGCAAGAAAAATGATAAACTAATCCTAATTCTAATATACAGTAAAAACAAATGCAAATTAGTTGAACAAATGAAATAAGAGGGAGTTAGGGATACTCATAGTGGGGTCCTTGATTGTTTTCTTCTCGTACAAGGGTAAACCATTTTGGTAAGTGTTTAATTTTACATAAAAACCACCCAATTAGATACCCATGTGTTATAACTTATAGCATTAAATTAGGATTTTTAAACCAAAATTCATAACGCATGCATTCTGACTGAATAACTGAAAAGTTTGATATTTTATAGGTTCAGAGGCTATTCCAAGTTAGGTATGTGATTAATCATGTTTTCTAGGATTTAAGTAGAATTTTTTACTTTTTGTAGGAAGAAGATGGTGACCTGACAACCAAGATTGATTGAGATGAACATTGAAAATCAAGATCAAAAGATCAAGTCAAAGCCCCGAAATTATCACTTTTAGGACAAGATCATCTTGTGGTCCAGTAATGGATGTGATTAAAGGAGTTGAAGATGTGCAAAGTGGGTCCATAAAGTAAGTCATGCATTCCCACCACCTTTGCATGGAAGCCACTTAAGCCACCTTAGCCATATAAGCCATGAAAGAACGTGGCAAGCTAAGGACTTCAAGCCAAACCATTCAAGTCACTCAAACCAAGGGGTGAAGCCAAGAAAATAATCCAAGGAAGCTTTTTAAGCCAGCCATGAGCTTAGCCAATGAAGCCTTCAAAGCTAGTCATCTAAGCCATCAAGCAAAGCTAAATGGAAGGCTAGGATTGGCGGAGATTCAAGAGAGTTATCCATGAGTTATTTTCAAGATAATTAAGGAAAAATATATTAAAATAAAATGGCATGTGGACCAATGGGATAAGAGCAACCAATTTTTAGAGTTTTTCTCACTTTCCCCACTTTTTCCTTAATTTCTAGCTCACCCTTAAGATGTACTACCAATTTCCAAAACTCTCACTCCTTCCACCTCTTAGGAAACCTCCCAACCAATCAAATATCTCTAACACCTCCCATCTCTTTACCACTTTATTCCTCACTCACTTTCCTATTTGGTAGGGTTTCAACCACTTTGAGAAAGGGTAGATGCCCTTTCCTAAAAAGTAGGTGTCTTCCACCTACTCCCCTTCCTTAAGACAGCCCTCGTCCCAGCCACTTTTCTATTTGATGTGTACCCTTTCCCTCATCCTAGCCATTCAATTTAACTGACTTCCATCCACAAAAAAAATTAGTATTATGTGCCTAGAAAAAATAGGAGAAGTCCTATAAAGCCTAGCCAAACTTAAGCAAAGGGAGACTTTTACAAAAGTAAAAAGACACCTCTGCCATTAGGAAGGAGACGTCCTCTTCCTAGGGTATTAGTTTGCTATCTTCTGCTTTGGATTTCTGTTGTTTATGTGAAGCTACTATTTTCCTAAAGTGGGAGGCAATTCTTCAAGATATTCCATACCTGGTTTTAGGCCATTTGATTCTCCTTCCAAGGTTGGTTCATTCCCCCTCTTCTTTTGTTTGATCTTAGTGTTATTCATGTCATCTTTTGCTTTGTTTTCCTTTAGTTTTCCTTGATTTTAAACTAAAATTCAAGGCTAGTTTTCCCTTAGAGTGAGAGCTAAGGGAAGTCATCTTAAATATATTTTTTTCCATTTAACTTTCATTGCATCTTTATTCTCTTTCAGCCCTCTTGATTTTCCAGCTTTGGTAGCTTAAGTTCCATTGGATTGTTGCCTTAGTTTTGCATAGGATTTTCCTTTGATTTCAAGCATACTTGGTCACGACTAAATGTTGAAACAATTGAAAAATAATTTGGCTTGTAATTAAGGAGTGATTGAGATTAAGGGAACGTCATAGCAATGGCATTTAAGTTTCAGATTTGGACTACATGAATGGAATATTATGTTGATGACTTTTTGGATGTAATTCAAGGAGATTAGTTGGAATTTCATCTTTATAACCGGCAGTTGATTAAAATTGTTTTTGCATGTTTGAATGCATTAGGAATGATTAAATTCGTGTTCTACATGTGCTATTCATTAAAAGTTTCAATTACCTTACTATTGGAATTTCTTTCCATGCATTGTTTGTGTTAATTTCCAGCACCATTCAATTCATATTCACTTGATGTTTCAAGAGGCTATTTAGATTGTTGGAGTGCTCCTTTAATACTGAACATGTTTAGGTTTTCAATAGAGTTGCTTTGATCCACTTATATTCAATGAATCATACATACCATTCCATGGTTACATGCATGATACTTGGGTAGTTTTCCTTTTATTGTGTGTTAGTACTAATCTTTACTTTAATTCACTTATTGGTTGTAGTTAGATTATAGTAGTTTCCATCTTAATTAGTTTGATTGGAAAAGTAGTTTGTAAATGCATGTTTCTATAGACTAGTTGTTAATTTCATGTTTAGGAAATTAGTTTAGGAAAGTTGCTAAATTGCATTTTAGGAAAGTTCTTAATTAGAAAATTCATAAAATTAGAAGTTTTTAATTTAGAAAAGTTTTAATTTTAGAAAGCAAATGTTTTATGAAAGTCTTCCATTTAGCATTTTTCTTATTTTTTCTTAAGTTTCATTTTACTTAGTTTCTAAGTTCATGTTTTAATTTCCATTCTTGGTTTAGGGAAAAAATAACTTGAATTTTTTCTAGGTTAAATAGTTTAAAGTAGAGATGTAACAGCTTGAGGGCCCCACACACAACAATATTGTCCGCTTTAGAGACTGGGGCCCGTATCACCCAGCACCCATGTGGTTTTGTTGTTCCCTTGCAGGAAAAGGCCTTGTTGCATGTAAAGTCCTCCTAACTCTTATCAACAGCCCAGTAACTTTTCCCTTAACAATGTGGGACTAACTCTCAGACCTGCCAGGTGCCACTTAATAGCAGTCCTATCCCCCTTAGGGAACACACGTCCCTGCATGTTGCACCCACATGCACCTAGGAACCACGTGCATGTCAACCTACATCGGGTTAAGGGTTGGCTATGATACCACTGTAATAGCTTGAGGGCACCACACACAATAATATTGTTCGCTTTAAAGACTGAGGCCCATATCACCTAGCCCCCACACAACTTTGTTCTTCCCTTACGGGAAAAGGCCTTGTTGCATATAAAGTCCTCCTAACTCTTACTAACAGCCATTAACTTTTCTCTTAGCTATGTGAGACTAACTCTCAGACCTACAAGGCGCCACTTAATAGCAATCAGGCACCATTAAGCGGGCGGCTGGTAGCACTGAGAGTTAATCTCACATCGCTAAGGGGAAAGTTACTGGGCTGTTAATAAGAGTTAGGAAGACTTCCCATGCAATAAGGCCTTTTCTTTGAGAAAACCTGGGAAGAATAAAACTATGAGGGGGCTGGTTGTATGGGCCCCCAATTTCCCAGAGCAGATAATATTATTGTATGTGGGAGCCATTGGGCTATTACAAGAGACCACTAGCATCACAATAATTCACTCCTCATGGGATCGACCTCACTAGCGTGCTATATTGTAAATGATTCATGCGCTTTACGAGTTTCAATTAAAACAATAGCACATGTACAGACCAGCTCCTTTTCCAAGAACGAATGGTTTACCCATGACCTAATTCGATGATGCTTTAATCACATGATCACTTCCCTCAATAATGGTGTCAAAATTTTATTCTAATTAATTCCTGCTGGTGCATAGTTGATCAATGTAATTTTTTCTTTTACTCATGGTCGATACCTTAAGGAGGATATTGTATGGACATAAGGATTGGATTGCTCTTATCTAATTAACCTAAAATGATGTATAGATGACACTAAATTAAACAGAAATGTAGATGAGATAATGATTAGACCAAATAGATGAGATGAGAGAGAATTGATTTACGAAATATGAACTACAATTAGAGGTCACCCAAGCTAAAATTAGGGCCGCAACTTACTATTCCTTTTTATAATTCAAGAATTAAATCAAGATTTTGAATGGTGTTTTCTTTAAAAATTCAATTCTAAAAACTATTAAACATTAAAAATTTGGTAGATTATCAAATATTAAGAATTCTATGTAAAATATAACCATAATAGAGTAAGGACTAAATCTAAGAATCTATTGTAAAAATAATAATAACATAGAGGCAAAATATTTTACTAATGATAATTTTACCATTTTCAAATTGAGAATAATTTTTAAATTAATTTTTCAGAGACTTTTGAATCATTAGAAAAATAATTAGTTGGGACACCTAATGATAGGCTAGGATCAATCTAATCTTGGTCAAATGAAAGCTAGGCTAACATTTAAATAAAATACTAATAAAATAAAACACATCATGCAAAATAAAATAAAACACGTCATGCAAAGAAAGAGCATTGGAATGTTCTAACCATTACAAAAACCTATATTCATAAAGAAAAACAAATCTTCATTGATTCATTAGTCAAGTGGCACATGGTAGCATAATTAAAGAATGATCTTTACATGGAGCAACGAGAACTAAACAAAATAGAAAGGAAACAACCTGATTAAGCACCAAAGAAGAGATTCAAGTAGTCCTCAACATCCCAGTCTTTCGCATGCCTCCCTCCCCCTTGCACAATCAATTTTAATGAAGAAAAAATAGTTCTAAGAGAGCTTCCCAAAAGGGAAAAAAGTGTCTCTCTAGAGAGGAAAGTCATACTCTCTCTTATAGCTCCTCTCTCTAATTGTTTTGGTAATTGTCATCTCATTTTGTCCACTTAAATAAGCATATAATCTCCTTTAATACCAGCCTCTCAATTCCATGATTTTCTCCCTTGATTTCTCTTGAGAAACTATGTCATTTACGAAGCTATCTAACTCGCTATCTCTTAGCTAGTGTAGCTTGCCTTTGATTAAAGGCCTTTGATTGGTCCACATAGGTAATAGTACTTAAACTCATTATTAAGCCCTTCTCTCCTCAAATCATCTTTAACCTGTCCATGTTCACAAGCCCTTAAAGACTTTCCTAGCTACCCAAAATCTCATCCCAAGAATCATCTAAATTAGTTAATCATCTCACATGTAAAAACCTTTCATTTTAGTTTCATTCTAGAATTCAAAATTATCTAAACTTAGTTCCCTTTTAACCAATCATAGCTTGGCACCTAGCTCTCTATTGTAGGGTTTCTTTGGGCAGCCCAAGTTAGAAATGATCATGTGAATTGATTCATCCTTTATTTGCTTCATTTTAGGCCATAGATTTTTTGTTTATTTCATCCCAAACTTGAACCATTTTAGCTTCATATTTTTCCTCTTGATTACGCATTTTCTCCAACCTAGAATCAAGGGAACAAATGTTTACACTTTGTGGGGGCCCTTAATTTAACTTGGAGAGAAAGATAGAGTAAGTGATCTTGCACATGAGCCCACCTACATAGGTTTATGTTTTAGAAAGAGTGCAAAACATGTAGAATTCTTGGGCTAGCATGAGAGATTCATGTGTGAGTGTAGTGAGGTGGTGAATGCATGCATGCATGTGTGGAGTTTACTACGCTTGCATGTGATAAAGACAGCCCGAAAGATGATCAAATGCATGGGTTTTTTTACTACTCTAAAACTGACATAGGCACCTCCATTGCACTTGGAAAATGTTAAAACATAGGCCACTACTTTCTAACTTTGAATTGGATTATCAAAAATTCATCTTGGCTTGACATAGGTCATTTTTTTCATCTAAATTGTGATCCAAAAGGTTGACTAGCTCGATCAAACCATTTAATCTCCTAAGATTCTCTTATCTACAATCTACAAAATATAGATGAGGTCTTTTAGTATTATTTTATGTGGTTTAACATGTACTCACCTTTGAATGTCTATCTAACCCTATATATTCATCAAATTAAGGTTAGATGATAAATATATAATTTGGTGCAAAACTATCCTATAAGTATGAATGATATACACTTAATTATTGCATTTAATGTCTCCTAAAGTTATATTTTTAACCCTAAAATTACTTAATTTATCATTAATTAGGGTTTATTTTGCATTTTATAGGATTAGGATAGAATCAAGAAAAGTGTACATTTTTAGCAGTCTGAACAACTCACCAGATCACCAATCAAGCTTAGATTAAAATGGATAGCTCATAACAATCCAAGATGAATTTGGATGAAACAAAATCAAATCTAGAAGCAATAGTTTAGGTTTCAACATTGTTCAAGTATTGAATATGTTTGTATCATTCCAAATGTTACAAAGATCATCATCATCATCATCAAGACCTTATCCCAATTAGGGGTTGGTCACATAAGTCTTATTCCTTAATTCTCCTCTATTAAGTGCCATGGCTTCATTTAGATCCAGAGTTTTTATCTTTTCAAACCAATTCAATCCACGTTCATTTAGGCCTTCCCCTTGCCTTTTTAAAACTTTCAACTTGGATCATGTCACTCCTATCTAATGCCATTTTCAATCTCCATTGAACATGTCCATACCATTTGCACACTAAACATTTATGCACATGGGTCCTAAACTCTCTAATTATCACATACATCAAGGGCCCATAAGGCTAGGATTGGAAAGATGGTCTTAGCATCTTAATAAATAAGAGGTGACTGTGTAAAGAATTTCAATTTTTCTAATTGGAAGATAACATTAAAAACTTAATGAAACTTCCTTCAAATGCATAGGAAACATTGGAAATAGAGATAATTTGAAAGGGAATGGTCCTCTAAGATGGGAAACTGAATCTTCCATCTTTAAAAACTAATGAGGAAAGTCCAATCAGGAGACAAAAAAAGAGGAAGAGAGAAGAAAGAGAGAAAAGAGTTTAAGATGAAGAAGAAGGTGAACAAATGTTGTGCAGTTGCCTATTTGGCAGAGAATTTATTTTGATTTTCACAACAAAATCAAGAAAATTTTGGGTTCATTAGATTAAGGGAAGTGTTAAGAACATTAACAACAGTTTCAATCAAATAAATAGTGAAAGAAATTAGAGAAAAATCAAGTTAAAATGATGAAAACCCACACCAGTTATTATTCATCATTGATAACAATAACTGGTTTTTACACACGTAAAAACTAGTGTCACTCTTCCATTTTACAGTTGCACTTTACTTCTCTATTAATTTGTATTTTTCAAATGAATTTATGGGTCTTTAATAAAATTGTTCAAGATCTTGATTTTAATGTTAAGTTTTAGTTTTTAGTTTAGTTTAGATGATGTGGCTGAAAATATTTCCTTTAATTGCACTGCTAGTATCACTCAATTATTCTATTTTAATATCGTTTTGCTTCTTTTTTTTTCATGGATGCTATACTTGGTTTGGGGAAGATCCTAAGGTATTGAAAAGTGACACATCAAGATCCTAGGCAATAAATCCAATTTGGAGAAGTTTATGCTTTCTTTTTTGTTTTCTTAGTATTTACTTATAGTTTTAGATCAAATTTTTTTAGTATGTTTTTCCATGTTTAGCATATGTAGTGAGATCATTGATTTTGGGTTAGCATGAAACCACATTGAGCTATTATTTTTACTCATTTATAAGTGATTAATTAATTTATTTTAATTATCAATTTTCAAAGATATGTTATATAATTTGAAATACATAGTCGGTACTCTTTGCATGGAAATTATGATGTATTGTCAATAGTTTAAAGACTAATTATGACTATATAATAATTGATATATCTTAGATAGTTTATTATTGTAAAAATTACAAGCTATGATTTGAATAAATACTAATTAACCTATGCATATCATTACAATTGAGAAAATAAGTAAATTTGGATTTTTAATGAAGACATCTTCCATGTTGATATTCCATTGTTTTTATATTAACATGTGCTAAACTAAATCAATGATTCATTAATGTGGTGAATTCTAAAACCCTAAACTTTCATAATTTGGTTAATTTATCCTTTCTATAGTAATTGATAGTTAATTAGATATTCTTAGGTGTTTCCCATTGCTTGGCTAGGTTAGAATAATTTAAGTTAGATCACCAATCACATTCCGAATATTCAAATTGAGTCCTTGTATGATCAACTTGTACTTGCACATCTATATTTCAGTAGACCTATGTGCTTGTGGTAATTTTAAAAAGAAAAGTTTTTGGTGCTGTTGTCAGGGACTCACAATGAAATTTTAATTGGAACTAGGTTAGATTATTTTCCATTAGTTATAGTCTAGGAATTGCGTGCATTTAGATCTGAGACATTTCTAAGCATCTTTAAGTGCATCTCTCGTATTTGCATTTAGTTAGGATTTGCATATTAGTTCTAATTCTTATGGTTAGTTGATTGATACTCACTATTATTTTTATTTTTAAAATAATTTAGCTAAGGATTTGGAGGATTTGCTTAAATTAGGATAGTTTCTAATTGTTTTTATTTTGAGTGGAATTGTAGTGAGGTCGCATTGTAATTTCAATTTTAAATCATAGTTCTATTCAAAAGGGTTGTAATAATATAGGTCAAGGGTAAACCATCCTAACTTGGAAGTGGAGGTGGTTTGTACTTGGATTCACCCTTCTACGAGGAGATTGTGATCTAAGACCCCACTGTAAGCCCTATCTAAGCTCCTTATTTTTCCTTACTTTAGGTTTGCATTGTTAACTTCAATTTGCATATTTGTGTGGTAACTTAATTTTATATAGATAGCATCCATCTTTCTTTTTGTGTACTTTATATGTTATTACATTAGAAGCACCAACTCTATAAAGGATAATCTAAACTCGAGTATAACCAATAAGACATATATAGGTTATCTAGTTTATAGTATTGTGTCTATTAAGGCCCAACTTTGCTCAAGTAGCATATAAGTCATAGCATTAATTTCCTATTTCTTTACATTTTAGGTCACATTTACTAGCTTTCTCTATTACTTTTAAGTGTGTTGCATTTGCATATAGTTTAGGATTCATTGGTGCATGCATGACCATCGATCCCTGAACTCTAATTTAGTACTTATAGATCCTGAGATCAAACAACCGTTAAGAAAGGTTACAAAATCATGTCGATCATGGTAATTCTACAATGGATAATCTAGTAGAAATCATGGTCCTTAGAGTCTACTTAGCTCTATTTCAATTCAGTTCACCCTTGCGTATTGTGTTGCAGCAACTACTGTGGACCATTTTGAGTTAAAACCTAGAGTAATCCAACTTTTGCCTACATTCTATGGTCTGGATAAGGAAGATTCCTATCATCATCATGTGAAGGAGTTTCTTGACATATGCATTACCTTTGAATATAATTTCTTTCGATAATTCAATAAGATTAAGATTATTTCCCTTCTCTTTAAAAGATAAAGTGAAGACGTGGCTTAATTCTTTAGAGGTAGGCTTGATCACTACTTGGGAGAAATTATCTATAAAAAAATAGGTTTCAAATAAATTCTTTCCTATTCACAAAACAAATTCCCTTAGAAGTGAGATTATAAATTTTTAACAAAAGGGAGTGAACATTTTTATAAATGTTGGGAATAATAGAAGGATTTATTGCTCGTTCCCACCATGGTTTCCAAAAGTGGAAACAAGTGCAATATTTTTATGAAGTAAACCAACGTATGATTGATCCCACTAATGGATGAGCATTGGTTCTCATTTAGAAGCAAGAGTAATTAGAGCCATGGAATTCTTGAATAGAGAGAAATTTACAACCTCTTAAAAAGGACAGTATATATGAGATAGGACCACACTAGACTTGTATGCAAAGATACATATGTTAACACATAAAGTGGATAAAATAGATAATCTAGTGCAAAAGTTTGATGCCTTCATGTTGGCCAGTGGGTCATATATGAAACCTCAACATGAGGTTTGTTCTATTTGTTCTCATCCAGCACATTCTATGACATTTTGTTCATCTAGCTCCATATTCCCTAAATATTTTTCTAAGCAAGTAAATTCATTAAATGCATTTAGAAATCCTAGATACAATTTGTATTCTAAGACCTCAATCTTGCATGGGATAGGCTACCCATTTTGCATGGGCTAAGAATCATCATTAGGGAGGACCACCTGAGATCCCCCCACTCAACCTTTGCTTAGAGCTCAGTTCCCCAGCAACCTCCACCTTCTTTGTAGTTTCCTCCACAACTAAGGAAACCTTCTTGAGAGGAGATGCTTAATTTTTTCATACAAAGTTCACTCCAATTTAAAAGAAACTTTGTGTGCCAATTTCTAAGCTATTGATAAATTAGAAATTCATGTGCATCAACTGTCTATCGCATTGTGAAAGGGAAAAGGGTAAATATCCTAGTCAGTTCATACTTAACAGCAAGGGCTAGTTTGAGATTGGCACAACTTTTAGTGAGCTCAAATATCATGAACAACTCAAATCCATTACTATCCTTAGGAGTGATAAACAAATTGATAATAAAGTGGGGATAACCAAGGAAAAAGAAAAATGTGAGGTGAATGAGAGTAATACAAAGCCTTAAAAAGGTAATGAGAAGTGTAGAAAGTCCCCTGCTTCTTCTGAACCTATTCTTCAGGCATCATATATGCTCAAAGCTCCATACCCTCAATGTTTGAATCCAACAAAGAAAGGTGCAAATTATAGTGAGATAATAGATGTATTTAAACAAGTAAACATTAATATTCCATTATTTAACGCTACTAAGGAAATTTCTCCTTATGCCAAATTTCTTTAAGGATCTTTACACATAAAAGCTTAAGCTTAATGTGCAAAAGAAAACATTCCTCACAGAGCAAGTGAGCTCCTTTTTTCAGTACAACACCACACCTAAGTTTAGGGATCCAAGATGTCCCACTATATCTTGTGTCATCGAGTACCACACAATTAATAGGCACTACTAGATTTAGAGGATAGTGCTAACCTATTGAAATATTCTACTTATAAGAAATTGGGGTTAGGTGAGTTGAAACCAACTACTACCATACTACAATTGGTACATAGACTGGTTAAAATCTCCTAGGTGTGGTTGAGGACATTTTGCTACAAGTTGATAAGTTATTCTTTCTAGTAGACTTCATTCTCCTACAACCTGTATCTGTGATGACCTGGATTTTCATATGCATTTTTAAATAAAAAATTAATTCCTAATGTAGGATCGATCCCTAATTGAAAACAATTTCATAAAAACAATGCAATGCAGTAGAAGAATATTTTCTTTTAAATTCACTTTAAAATCCTTGAATGTCATTTTTGTTTTCTCAAAACAAGGATCTTTGATGAAATGAGTGCAACATTTTTACCAAAAATTTGGCAGAGTTTTGTTTATTTTTTGGACATAAGGCATTTAACACATGTCATGCAAAGTACCTGATAAACATTTATTTGAATTTTGAAACATGATTGGAGACTCTGTCTCCTTTTCAATAACATCTAACATTCTCTAAGACTTATCAGGCGCAACCCAATTACAATTCAAACCAGAGATAAGATTGAAATATTACTTAATAGTCAACACAGATTGAGTTCCTTAATGAAAGCCTAGATTACCTCTTTTCTAATCCTCTTGAAATCATTAAGTGGTTTCCTTAAAATCTTAATCTCCTTTCTAATTCTTTCCTTGCTAACCTATGGTAAAAATGATAGGATGAGTATACAACATACTTAGTAGAAAATCCAATAATACAAAACTAAAATCACGGCATGCACATTCAATGATTTGAAGAAAGGCTTTTCTGATGATAAAATCACATAGCCACAAGCCATCACGTGGAATGCATCATAGCACTCATATGCATATGTATATATATATGTGTGTGTATATATATATATGTGTGTGTGTGTGTGTGTGTATCTATGTATGTATGTATGTATGTATGTATGTATGTATGTATGTATGTATGTATGTATGTATGTATGTATGTATGTATATCATAAATTTGCGTCATACTTGACAAATCAAGTAATATATGATTAGTCTAAAAATTCAGAGTTGAAATCAATTAAATTACATGTGGAACATTTCAATTCACTAATAACTTCATTACTGTGCCTATATAAACCTCTATTATTTTATCAACCAAATGTATTGTATTTCAAATAATCAGTTCATCATGTAGAAACAAATCATGGATAGTAAAACAAATGCCACAAAATGTCTTTTCACAACACATGTAAGGTAAACAAACCACATAAGGTAAATCACTAAGTCATTTTGCACTTATGTAAGGTGATTAATTAATATTCTTATGCACACAACGAAGCAGACTTAGTCATTGTCCCTTTGCAACACATGCAAGCGGACTAACTAATGATCCATTTGCAATGCATGCAGGTATGAATTAGTATTTGATCATGCAGGATCACACAAAATGCTCAATTCATATAACATATTAATAAATTTGACCAGGGTAAGAATGTCAGTTTAGAAGAATCAATGTGTATTAAAATCCCAATGATAAAATCACCAACTAAGTATATGCATCAAAATACAGTATCGATAAAACATAAAGTTAGTCGATAAGGTAAATGCTAAAATTCCAATTATTAGCAAACCAACATTTGATAAATCTGTGATTTGGAAAAATGAAAAGTTGTTCATACTTTTCAAAAGTATAATCGATCAATTCATAAGTGCAAATAATTCTTTCTGCCTCAAATCGAACTAAAATCATGACTGCGAAATTGGTCTGATACACATTAGGTGAAAATCTATGAGAAAGACTGATGATCTCAAATCATCATAATGTCCAAAAGAATTTGATAAGTTCATCAAACCAGTGCGCTCAAAATAGATAAAGTTGAATCAAGGTGCATAGCCCTCAATCCAAAATGTATAAATTCATGGCCACATCACCATGGAAAACTGATCGCTCCAATCATGATGGCATACAGTCCTGCCACCCTGGATGAGATCTAACTCTCAAGAAATGACCCACATAATCATCAACACATAAACACATATGCTCATGGGCCCTACCGTCACCCATTAGTGACTACAGTGGCCTCTACTTCTACTCGTGGATACCTACACAAACCATGACTCACTAGACCTCATGGGGGCTACCCAACTACCACTCAGTGCACTTCCTCATGAGAAGATACTCCTACTCCCTGCCATCTCCATAACAGGGTTGGTATCAAATCATCTTAGAGGTCAATGATCAACTGCACCTCTTAGTATAGGGTCTTAGAACTTACAGCACATAACAGGCCTCCAGGTCTTATGGCACTTGTAAAGTGATCCAAGACTTAGGACACTCCTAGAGTGCTTGCCCAAAACATCAATGAAATTCATATCCAGCAGGTCTTACAGCTGCTCATAGGGCACATTCCTAATGCATCAATATATCAGTATCCATTAGGATTTACGGCCACTCGTAAAATGCCTACCTAAATCATTGATGAAATTATAACCATCAAGGCATACAGCTACTTGTAGAACACTGCCTAAGTATTAACAAAATCGCATTTGTCAAGACTTATAGCCACTCATAGAGTGTCTGCCAAAATCATCGATGAAATCATAACCATCAGGGCTTACAGTTGCTCACAGAGTGCCTACTTAAGGAGTAATCACCAAAATATCAATATCATATATCTTAAATCATAGAAAATAGTATGCACACTTTATCTAAACCCATGAATCTCAAGTATTGATCTCAAAGCATGGCCCAATAGCCAAATCAATTCATATTCATATTCATTCATCCAAATTGTATCATATAACATGCATACCCTATGCAAACCCATGCATTTTCAAACATTCCTTTCAAAGTATGGAAATCATGCATATACAAATCACAATCTTTCTCATGTCTCACAAGTAAAGCAAACATTTTGAACACTCTGAACTAAATGATTTATTATTCTTTCAAAATTTAAGTATGCGACATGAATTTAAAATCATATAACAATTTACATGCTCATTTATAAGAATGTCAGATAAGGAAAAAGTGATAAATCATAAATCTACATAAAAATCATATACTCTCAAATAACATACATATGTATTAAATCATTGGTATCATAACCAAACCATTCTAAACCAAAAATAGTTCACAAATTATTTTGTCATTTTGAAGTTCATTTGAAACTTGGTAGTATCAAATTACCTACCTCTTTTGATAGTTTATCCTTTCTCCATAGCTTTTACTGTCCTCCCTCCATGGTCAATCAACTTGCGTGTCAATCTATAATGTGTATAAATTTAATGTTTTGAACATCAGTTCTAACTTTCATACTATTTTAAATCCCTAATAGATTTTTATTCATCTCATGATCTAATGGTTTAGATCATCTCAAAATCATAAAACTATTAGACTTATGATCTCTCATTGATCCATAGTTAATCACTTTAATCAATTCTTCATCTAAAGGTCATATTTGCCTATTCTGATATTTTATTGTCATTGTTCCTAAGATAGACATTGAAGACATGATCATATCCTTATCTGATCTGCCATTTATTATATACATCAATGATTCAACAATCAAATCTTCTTAAATTACATAAACTATCATAATATCCTTTAAAGAACAATTCTAATCAATATTGTATTTAATTCCATATAAACAATACCAGAAATCAATTTTCTATACATGATTGTGATCTAACCATTAACTTTATTTTAGTTGTTCATATCTACTGTATTAATGTTCTGATCTGAACTTTCTTTAGTTTCAGACAATTTAAGGTTTAAAGAACTCAATGGCAGTGTTTGATCATTGATCAAACATTGCCCTATCGAAATCCTAGTAGTAACTTATCGGACGGTCAAGATCGTTAAATGTACTTTTTGTTCCAAATCATGTTTCGCATTCAATTCAATTCAAGTCAAATTAATCAATTTCCAACACTTGATCAAGAATTTCCTATAGTCTACCCACTAATCATGACCATCAATTGACATTAGTGTGAGATCTCATGGATCCAACAGTTTATCGGAGTTCTAGTAAATTGATTAGGGCTCTAATCAGCCTTTAATCATCATAATTTTCCAAAATTGTAAACATTTGATTCTAATTTTAGAAATTTGATGCAATTTAGGGCTTGGATCATAAATATCTGATAGAAGATGGAAGATTGAGACTCGTGTAGATTGATTGGAGTTTTTATCGATCTCTATCCATTATATAGGGATGAGATCAACGACTGGATCTTCCTTCATCACTAGAGCAAGTTTAGGAATTAGATCAACCCTGTCAGAGTTCTAGATGGATGATTAGAACTTAGATATGATGATTAGAGCTCCTAATGATCCCTAGCCTTAAATTAGGGATGCGATCAATGGTCTGATCAAGTCTTTAAGGATGGGTCATTTATGTTCCAACAAAAACCCTAGTTTTTTCTACTTTTCGTAAACAAATTGAACACAAAAATGGAGAAATCATGTAAGGACTCACCTTTGCAGATGTCCACAGTCTCCAATCATTGTTGGAGAAGACATGGATTGGCGATTTTTTCAACGACTATTTAATCACATACTATCCACCTTCAATCTTGTGCCATTCATCCACCAATCATGGTGAAATAAGAGGGCTTTTGATCATGGACTCAAGATGAAGAAGGTGAATGGTTGGATCTCTGATTAGTGCTACTATTGCTACTGGCGAGCTCTTTTCTATGGTGACTAAAACCTCTAAATATTCTAAATGATCTGGTTCTCGGCGTACAAGGCTTCCATCCCCGCTCTTTTTCTCTCTTTATTACTCTTCTCCTTCTTCCTACTTCTTCCCCCTTTCTTCTTTTCTTCTCTTCTCCCCCCCTTCTTCTTCCTCCTCTCTCTTTCTCTCTCTTTCTCTATGTCATGCTTTTCTTGTTCTATTGGGTTCAGAAATAGATCTAACGTCTGTTCTCATTTCACTTAAGTGGGGAGCAGGTGCTAGTATCAATTCTAGACCCTCCTTTAAGTATTTTAATTTTCTTTTTACTTAATATTAAATACATAATTATAATGTTTTCATTATTCTCCACATCATAATTTCAATGAAAAATATATGAATGCTACCCATGATGGTTTTTCAACTCCATTGACAATCAAATTATGATTTTTACAAGTGAGGTCCACTTATCAAAATTACAAGATTACCCTCTTGTGAGAAAATCAGAACTTATTCGTCCAAACTTCAATTTCAACAAACTTGGTTCCATTGGAATCATTATTTTTAGTACAATCCAACTATGGATGTCCTAAAACTTGATTTCATGTATATTAAATTTTCACTTATAAAACTCCAAAAATTGAAATTTCATTAGTCTCATTTGATCATGATTTAATATAATTCAAAATTTTATTAAATTCATATTTAAAAATTAGGGATGTTATAGTATCAAAACCTAGTAGTCATAAACCAATCATTTTGCGAAGGCCTTTCTTGGTCACATCTCATGCTATAATCAATTATAGGAATGGTTTTATGAAGTTTTCTTTTAGTAATATGAAAATTAAGTTAAATGTTTTTAATGCCAGACGACGATACTTAAATTCTAATGTTTCATTTGAGGTTAACATGATAAAGAGTCTAATGCATGACACATTCCTCCCATCCTCTCGCTCTAATCCTCTCAAGGCTTGTCTATATTATTTTGGCTTAGATTTTGACATAGATAATTCCATTAATGAAGTTAATGTGTTACTTGATGCTACACCCTAAATGGATACTTCAAAATGGAAAGCTCGAGTAGAACCCCTTCCAATTCCTAAGTCTACACCAATTCCATCTATTGAAAAACCACCAACTTTGGACCTTAACACTTTACCTAACAACTTAAAATATGAAAGTTTGGGCTCCTCTAATTCCTTGCCTATTACCATCTCTTCAAACCTTAATAAAGAACATGAAGGTAAGCTACTTGATGTTCGTAATGAACATAAGACAACTCTAGGGTGGACAATAGAGGATATAAAGGCTATAAGTCCCCATTTGTATGCTTCATATTCATCTTGAGGACAATGTGCAACCTTTTAGTGAGACATAGAGAAAGCATAACCCTAATATGAAGGAAGTTGTACGGCCTTGGGTGCTGAAGCTTTTAGATGTAGGTCTCATTTATCCCATTTTCATAACATTTGGGTTGCTATAGCTCAAATTTTACCCAAGAAAACTGGAAATACAAGGCATCATGGTTTGGTTGCATTAGAGTTTTTTGTTATTTATTTGTTTATATTTTTGGAACTTCTTATGATATTTAACATACAAATCATTTAGGAATGCTGCTTCTTAGCTTTATCTTCCAACTTTATTACATTGGTTGTCTATTGTATTTAGTTCTAAACATTGAGAATAATTTTTAATTTAAGTTTGGGGGCGGCATATTATAAAATTTTATGTGTTCATTGTAGGTTTTGGAGTCTTTTTTATATGTTTTTGAGTCATGTTTTCTTAAAAAGGTTTGTTTTATTTTTTTAGACTTTGTGGTAAGTTCCTTTACAAGGATGAGAATTAAAATTATTAGATTCTTTGAACTTCAATATTATTTTGGATTTTAACTTATTAATAGAAACACTTTTTTCTATTACTCTTCTTCTATAATTTTCATGAAAATTGAACTCAAAATACTTATTGCACGTTAGCCATATATACATAGTTTAAGTTGAAGAGTGACTATAACTTAGAGATCCTGAAAAAAAATTAGCAGAGACTAATAAACCATGTGAGATTCAAAACACTCTTTCTATGTGAGGCTTATATATAAATTTAGATTTTGCTTCAATAGACATTAATTCATAATTGGTCTCATTATTCTTTGTTGTGGTCTACCATTGAGAATCATTATTTGAAGACTATACCAAATATCTCTTGAGTCTGTGGACACATTTAACTCATATGAAACCTAGGAGATGATAGAGGTCATTCTTGATTAACCCAGTTCTATAATTTTCATGAAAATTGAACTCAAAATATTTATTGCACATTAGCCATATATACATAGTTTAAGTTGAAGAGTGACTTTAAGTTAGAGATCCTAAAAAAAAATTAGCAGAGACTTATAACCCATGTGAGATTAGAAACACTCTTTCTTTGTGAGGCTTATATATAAATTTAGATTTTTCTTCAATGGACATTAATTCGTAATTGGTCTCATTATTCTTTATTGTGGTCTACCATTGAGAATCATTATTTGAAGACTATACCAAATTTCTCTTGAGTTTGTGGACACATTTAACTCATATGAAACCTAGGAGAGGATAGAGGTCATTCTTAATTAACCCAAAGCCTTTAACCACCATAAGTTATTTTTTGCCATTTAGCCCTTTGAGCCCGTATATTATACCCTTTTCTTATTAGCAAAATAATCATTACTCATTTTAATCCTATGATATATCCATTACTCATTGTTTTATGAAAATATGTAGAGATGGTTGGAAATATATTGATGAAGTTTATGAGCTAGACATTAAAATGGTTTAAAGTGGAATGCTTCAAAAGGAAAATAGAACCAAAAGAAGAATGTTCACACCAATCTGTGAAAAGAAGATTGTTAGTACTTTAGTAGAAGACCTTTGCATATTATTCAAACATTTTGTTTACCCTTATACCACTTTAACCTTATCCTAAGCCTTACGTTTCATCCTAGTGAATAACCTACCTGATCTTAGTAGTATGGCTTGGATAGAGAAATGAATGAGGGATGATGGTAGAGTACAACATTCTCAATAATTGGTATTCTTTCCATGAAATCATTTATCATTTTTTGAGTTACCATTAGTTCTTTATGAGATATGTGAGGAATTTTGTCTTTGATATATATTATTTTGCTCACATATTAATGAGATTTATTATTACCTCCTTTAGAGTGATTTCTTTCTGAGTGTTTATTGTATTTTGTATGATTTTAAGTTGAAGCACATTTTTGGATGGTAAATTAGGTTATAGATTAGTTAGAGACTGAAAACTGTGTATATGTTGGCAATATTCACACACACACACACACACACAATCCAAGGCTTGATTACTAATGCATCATCTTTAGAATAAGGGTATAATTTAGAACTATTGTTTGTCTCTATTAACATGCTAAAGTTGGACACTAAATGTACACTAAATGGAAGAAAATGGAAGAAAATCTTTTGAGAAAAATAAAGGAATTATCGTAAAATTTTTATGTTTTGAAATGTTTGTGGGTATCATTTCTTGAAACCATTATAAGGCTATAACTCATGCACTAGGGTAACTTAGGGGTTAAAAGGGTTTTGCATATGCTAAATGCAAATGATAGTACCTATAAAAGTGGTTAGTTAGGATTTTAGGTTTTCATATTTCTTTTTTCTTTTGTATTTTTGCTCGAGGACTATGAAAATGGAAATTTAAGGTTAATTAATATCCACATAATTATTGCATTTAATATCCTTAAAATTTATATTTTAAATCCTAGAAGCACTTAATTTTTCATTGATTAGGTTTATTTTGTATTTTGTTGGATTAAGGTAAATTTGAGAAAAGTGTGCATTTTTTGCAATTTGAAGCCTTAAAACAAAGCATATTCACTATCCAAGAAATTCCTTTGATCCACATGTCAAAAGTCACATAGATGTCATAGATAAGTGGTTAGATCATGTAATATCCTTAAATTTTAAGATAAAATAGGAAATTATTAAATAAATTAAAATAAAAATTTATGGATGAAATTTTTTCCTGAAAACATAAGAATTAGAAAGTTCTCGTCGATACGAATCCAACGCCACCAAGAACGCAAAAAACAGAGCTCAAACGAGGGAGTTATGAGCCGTCAAAGTTGGAAGGGCAATTTGGTTATTTGGTAGAGACGTATTAGACAGGGGTCCAAATTGATACTGGCACCCCCGTCTTCCACACGTCTCTACCAGTGCCGGAAAAATCGCCGGAGAGACGTGGAAAGAGGCGTGTGGGGAAGAGTTTCTCTTCCCCAAGACTCTAAAACCCTATATCTATGCTCCTCTAGGAGCCAAAACGCTCCACTTTGAGAGTTTTCCATGAATGCTACGCAAAACCCTAGCCCTACAAAAATCTGAAGTTTCCGGCGAGTGGAGCCCCGGCAACATGAGCAACTCCGGCTAGGTGCAAGGTAAGCCTCAAAACCTATGTTTTTCGCATTTATTAAATAGAAAAAAACAATTAGGAAAACGTTTAAAAATTAGGAAAAAATCAGATTTTTTTAGGAACTTTGTGCACGCTACTGTTGGAGCGTGATTTCACAGATCAAACGTTGTCCGTTTGGAAATCGCATCGTCCAACTAGTGCACAAGAGACCCAAGAGCAAACCCTTTAAATTTGGGAGTGATCCAACGGTGGATTTCTCCAGAAAATCCAAAAACCAGTACCTAGGGATGTTTTTAGGAACTTGGGAAAAATCGTTTAAAAAACATGGTTTTTGGAGAAATCAATGCAAAAGGATGATAGAAATGGAAACTAGACAAAATTTGGAACAAAATGGTTCAAAAACCAAGTGATTTGGACACCTGTAGGGTCACCGGTGATGATCGGAAGTCGGTCGTCTTCTCAGGCGCCGGTTTCCGCATCGCCGGTGTAAACCGGTGTAAACCGGGCTGCCCGTGTAACCCAGTGTACACTGGGTGCCGGTGTAACCCGGTGTAAACCGGGCCGCCAGTGTAACCCAGTGTACACTGGTCGCCGGTGTAACCCGGTGTAAAGCAGGGCCGCTGGTGTAAACCAGTGCACCCGCCAAACACCCTATAAATTAATAAATATTAATTTATGAAGTATTTTCACTTAAAATTGATTTTTGGGAGCTAGAGGAGTCCAAATCACGATCCGAAAGATGCGTTGTGACCGTATTGACGACGCGGACCTATTTTTAACTTGAAAACTTATAAATGACCACTTTTTATTTAGAAAATTTTTTAAATAGTGATGTGACATGTACAGGTGTACTTGAATATACCAGTTAAAGGGAGTTATTAGCAAGCTAGTGGTCTCACACTGAGGTAGGTGACGACAACTAATGTTTTGTTTTGAATTTTAAACCATGTTTAAACATAGCATCATGTGTGATTGTGTTTTAAAATGCAATTATTATTTACCGTGGATTTCATGCGACATTGCGTACAGGATGGTTATTCCAAATTGAAATCTTTTACTGAATAAACTTATTTAAAATGCTTTTACAAGTATGATGTTAATTAGTTATGCTTAATTAGAGTTTTATTTCTTATTGTATATATAGAAAATACATGAATTTACATGGAAATGAGAATAGAGGCTTATTAATTTGGTCCTTTTATAAAGCTAACCCCGGGATGAGGGGCATGTCTTGGGGATTGCAAGCTATAAGTGCTCTTGAGTTTTAGCATATACATATGATTTCCGTGTTTTATATTTGATGACGGGTGCTCTCGCCCTGGGCGTCATGCTAGGAGGGATAGGGCCGGCCACCCACCTTCCGAGATTATGATGTGATGAGTTTGTGATATGATAGACACATGCCCATAGATGGCATTCGGTAGGGGTTTGGTAACATGGATAGTCCACACTACCGGTCTGAGCCTTTCCATGGGGACAGACGCTAAGTCTCCCGTTATGGTGTTGATGGGGAGCGGCGGTGGTTGATACCCATGGAGGGTTGCCACTGCAGCATGATGGCCCATATTCTTATTATGTGTGCATGTATGATGAGCATGGTTATGGATGATATGCCTGGGTGTGACGACACTCAGAGGTTGACTACGTGTACTCCTGATCAGGGATGTTAGTGCGATGTGGTGGGACCCATTACCTTAGGGTGCCCTTATTCTGGATGTATGCTCCATTTTATTGATTCATGTCATGTTTTAACTCCGTGAATTTCATGTTTTAGCATATGGAATAAATTGGCATTTATTGAACATGGCATTATGATATCAGTATCTTCATAAATGTTAGATTTTTCATCAGTATTGTTCATTATTTCTTGCATTTATTACATTAATTGTCTATGTACCTACACAAGCGATAGCTTCTTTGAGGCATTGCTTTGTTTTGCAATGCCTTAGATCTCGAGCGCGATAACAGGAAAGGCAAGGCTGTTGAGAAGCCGTGAGAGCTGCTGAAGACCATTTTTCTATAGTATTAGACAGTGATGTGAGTCATTAAACAGGATTATCATTTGGATTTTTATTTTGGACTGCATATTTTATATTGGGATGTGATTTAGATCTTTGGACATATGTTGGACATTTATATGGGATGTTATGATGGATAGACCCTGGGCCATATTATTATTGTCTTTTGGACGTTTATTTGATTTAAAATAAAGGCGCCTATTTATTTGATGTTGATTTATACGCTGATTATTTATTTATGTTTACATTACATGTACGTCATTTTGAGAAAGAAAAACTAACACCCAGAGTTTTTAAGATAGGTTTAGTAAAATGTTGAATAAAATCTTTTCTTATGGGATCCCAAATGCTCTTATTTAAAATGCCATTATTATAAAAATATATATATATATAATTTGTCTTAAAAATCCGGGGTGTTACAAAGTTGGTATCAGAGCCCAGTCTAGTCCATCATAATCCTTGTGAATGCCCATTTATATGTGAATAACAGTCCATAATAGTTGTAGAGAGAGAAACTATGAGAGAGGAACTTACACTTAGTGACATGTAAAATTTTGACAGATGGCTCCTCGGAGAAGGACAAGGTCTACCCCTGCTACACCCGTGGCTCCACCTGCTGAGTCCTCTGATCAAGGGGATCGAGATGCTGAGTTATTGAATCGTTTAATGTCAGGACTCGTACCACTTATACAGCAGCAGGTTAGGGCAGCTGTTGACGCAGCTAACCCTAGCCCTATTCCACCACCTAAAGTGGCACCCATGGTTTCGTCAGTTCAGTCCTCACAACCAATATAGGAACCGTCAGTACCTAGAGCCACAGAGGGCGATGCTACGAGTGACTCTAAGAAGACTGACAAATTATTGGAAAGGTTTCAAAAGATGGTGAAACCCTTTTATGGCGATGGTAACACAGAGGAGGCCGAGCGATGGTTATTTGAGGCGGAGAGGACATTCGACGCTATGAAGATCTCACCAGATGATCAAGTTAGAGTAGCCTCCTACCTGCTGAAAGGTGAGGCCGGCTTCTAGTGGCAGACTTTCACACTCACCCGACTAGATCCGACCGAGACGATGACATGGGCAGCCTTTAAACAGGCTTTCGACACTCAGTATTTTCCACCTCATGCATTGCAGTCCATGAAGAAGGAGTTTACCACCTTGGAGCAGAGAGATATGACGGTTCAGCAGTACCTGAACCGATTTACATGACTGAGGAGATTTGCACCTCACGCACTGGCCTCAGACACAGAGGCAACTGACAGATTTGTGGATGGGTTGACTCCTTGGCTGAGAGATCGAGTGATTTCTTCGAGACCCACTTCTGTGCGAGATGCTGCTGATATGGCGTCCATGCATGAGAAGAAATCTCTCAGGAATAGAGGGAGTGTGTTCCAGCCCTTTAAGGGCAAGCGGCCATTTGGTGCTATGCAGACACACGGGGCATCAGGTCATCCACCACAGGCCAAATTTAAGAGAGACACTGAGAGGAAGAGATGTGATAGGTGCAAGGGTTGGCACCCTGGGCGAGGGTGCAATAGATTCGACCGACCACAGCAGCAGAGGCAGCCCCAACCACAGAGACAGTCCTATACACCTTACCAGAGACAGCCATACAGGTGTTTCAACTGTGGAGACGTTGGCCATTTCATTAAGGACTGCCCTAAGGGGCAGGCGGCACCGAGATGGGAGCAGAGGCAGCTAACGCGCCACGTAGCCAGGGACGAGTATTTGCCATCTCATCAGGACAGGCATAGGCATCACATCATGTCGTAGAAGGTACTCTTCTAGTCTCGAATAGACATGCCAAAGTTCTTTTTGACACAGGGTCTACACATTCTTTTATATCATGTATTTTTGCATCTTGCCTTGATGTATGTGTACACAAACTAGCATTTGGATTAGATATTATGACACCTATGGGAGAGACAGTAGAGACTACAGAATATATTAGAGATATACCTGTAGAGATATCAGGCGTGAGTATGGACACAGACTTCATCTTACTAGACATGGTAGACTATGATGTTATTCTTGGGATGGATTGGTTAGCCAACTATGGGGCTATGGTAGACTGCCGAAAGAAGCGAGTCACTTTTCTTATACCTGGGCAACCAGAAATAGTGTTCCAGGGTAGGAAAGATCAGACAGGTACATGCATCATTTCTGCTATGAAGGCGGCACGATTTTATGCACGAGGGTGTAACGCATTCCTCGCATATGTGATTGTTGAGGAAAAGGAGCAGCCACAGCTTGACGAGATTGATGTTGTCCGTGATTTTGCTGATGTATTTCCTGAGGAATTACCAGGATTGCCACCAAGTAGGGAGATTGACTTCACCATTGACTTGGTGCCGGGTACATCGCCTATCTCTAAGGCACCATACAGGATGGCTCCAGCAGAGTTGAGAGAACTTCAGGTACAATTGCAAGAGTTACTGGATACGGGCTTCATCAGGCCGAGTGGATCACCATGGGGAGCACCAGTCCTTTTCGTGAAGAAAAAGGATGGATCACTGAGACTATGCATTGATTATCGGTTGTTGAATGGTATTACTATAAAGAACCGATACCCTTTGCCATGCATAGATGATTTATTTGATCAGCTCCAATCGGCACAAGTGTTCTCCAAGATAGATCTGAGGTCAGGGTATCATCAGCTGAGGGTTAGAGAAGAGGATATCTCGAAGACTGCCTTTAGGAGTCGTTATGGTCATTATGAGTTCCTAGTGATGCCGTTTGGATTGACGAACGCACCTGCAGTGTTCATGGATTTAATAAACCGTGTCTTTCGAGCTTATTTGGATAAGTTCGTGATTGTATTCGTGGATGACATCTTGATTTATTCGCCTAGTCATGATACACATAGGGAGCATCTCCACACGGTATTGGACACACTTCGTCGACATCAGTTGTATGCCAAGTTCAGTAAGTGTGATTTTTGGCTAGACCAGGTGCATTTCTTAGGCCACGTCATATCTAAGGATGGAGTGGCCGTGGATTCAACAAAGGTAGAGGCAGTACTACACTGGGAGAGGCCCAAGACAGTGACTGAGATACGCAGTTTTCTCGGTTTGGCAGGGTATTATCATCGTTTTATAGAGGGATTCTCTAAGATCGCATTACCATTGACCACCTTGACTAGGAAAGACACTCAATTTGTATGGACCAAGGCTTGCGAGGAGAGCTTCCAAGAGCTCAAGAGGAGACTTACTACTGCTCCGGTATTGACCTTACCATCTGGGGCAGGCGGTTATGTAGTTTATTGTGACGCCTCTGGCAAGGGATTAGGAGCAGTGTTGATGCAACATGGGAAGGTAATTGCCTATGCGTCTAGACAGCTGAAGACACATGAGGTAAATTACCCAACACATGACCTGGAATTAGCAGCCGTGGTATTTGCGTTGAAGTCCTGGAGACATTATCTTTATGGTGAGAGATTTGAGGTATTCACTGATCATAAGAGCCTCAAGTACTTCTTTACTCAGAGTGAATTGAATATGAGGCAGCGCAGATGGATGGAGTATCTCAAGGACTTCGACTTCACCATACAGTACCATCCTGGGAAGGCTAACGTCGTTGCAGATGCCCTGAGCAGGAAGGCGGGTGTGATGATTGCCAATTTGACAACTCGGTCTAAGTTCTTTGACAGGATCTTAGAGGCACAGGGCAAAGACAAGGAAACACAGGATCTGACAGGTAAGACAGATTTTTCGAGGGGACCAGATGGAGGAGTTAGATTTAAAGGAAGGTTGGTAGTACCAGTAGATGACGAATTGAAGCGCGAGTTACTTCAAGAAGCACATCAATCCCCTTATACAATTCATCCTGGGGGTACGAAGATGTATCAGGATCTCAAGAGGCATTTTTGGTGGAATGGTATGAAAAAGGATGTTGGAGAGTACGTTGCACGATGTTTGACCTGTCAGCAGGTCAAGGCTGAGCATCAGCGTCCATCAGGACTACTTCAGACACTGGACCTTCCAGAGTGGAAGTGGGACCATATTACCATGGACTTCGTTCTAGGTCTTCCGAGGACCGCTAGCAGCCACGACATGATATGGGTCGTTGTGGACAGGTTGACCAAGTCTGCTCATTTCCTTCCTATCAGACAAAATCAAACCGTGGATAGCTTAGCGAAATTATATGTTAAGGAGATCGTCAGTCTACATGGCGTTCCCTTGACAATTATATCGGATCGAGATACGCGATTTACCTCAAAATACTGGAAGAGCGTGCAAGAGGCATTAGGGTCGAGGCGAAATTTAGCACGACATTCCATCCTCGAGACGTACGGACAGAGCGAGAGGACCATCCAGACTATTGAGGATATGCTACGAGCCTGTGTTATGGATTGGAAGGGTAGCTGGGAAGATCATTTACCTTTGGTGGAATTTGCTTATAATAATAGTCATCACGCTAGTATTGGGATGGCTCCATATGAGGCACTTTATGGCAGACCTTGTCGGTCACCTTTATGTTGGAGTGATGTAGGAGAAAGACGCGTGGTGAAATCTGAGTTAGTGGAAGAATGTGCAGAGAAAGTCCAACTCATTCGGAAGAGGTTACTGACAGCTCACAGTCGATAGAAAAGTTATGCAGACAAGAGGCGAAAGGACTTAGAGTTCTTTGAGGGCGAGCATGTATTCTTGAAAGTTTCTCCTATGAAAGGGGTGTTGAGGTTTGGAAATAAAGGAAAGCTTAGTCCCAGGTATATTAGACCTTTCGAGATCTTACGACGAGTTGGGTCAGTGGCATACCAGCTAGCCTTACCACCACAGCTAGCAAATGTGCATGACGTCTTTCACGTGTCTATGCTGAGGAAATACGTGCCAGATCCCTCACATGCATTGGAGCAGATCCCAGGAGAGCTACAGGCTGACATGACATTTGAGGAGAGACCAGTGCGCGTCTTAGATACAAGAGTCAAGGAGTTAAGGAATAAGACCATTGCCTTGGTCAAAGTACTTTGGCAGCATCATTCACTACAAGAGACTACCTGAGAGACTGAGGAGGAGATGCGAAAGATCCATCCAGAGTTATTTACATAGAGGTATGTAGCTAAATTTCGAGGACGAAATTTTTATAAGGAGGGAAGAATGTAATATCCTTAAATTTTAAGATAAAATAGGAAATTATTAAATAAATTAAAATAAAAAATTTATGGATGAAATTTTTTCCTGAAAACATAAGAATTAGAAAGTGCTCGTCGATACGAATCCAACGCCACCAAGAACGCAAAAAACAGAGCTCAAATGAGGGAGTTATGAGCCGTCAAAGTTGGAAGGGCAATTTGGTCATTTGGTAGAGACGTATTAGACAGGGGTCCAAATTGATACTGGCACCCCCGTCTTCCACACGTCTCTACCAGTGCCGGAAAAATCGCCGGAGAGACGTGGAAAGAGGCGTGTGGGGAAGAGTTTCTCTTCCCCAAGACTCTAAAACCCTATATCTATGCTCCTCTAGGAGCCAAAACGCTCCACTTTGAGCGTTTTCCATGAATGCTACGCAAAACCCTAGCCCTACAAAAATCTGAAGTTTCCGGCGAGTGGAGCCCCGGCAACACGAGCAACTCTGGCCAGGTGCAAGGTAAGCCTCAAAACCTATGTTTTTCGCATTTATTAAATAGAAAAAAACAATTAGGAAAACGTTTAAAAGTTAGGAAAAAATCAGATTTTTTTAGGAACTTTGTGCACGCTACTGTTGGAGCGTGATTTCACAGATCAAACGTTGTCCGTTTAGAAATCGCACCGTCCAACTAGTGCACAAGAGACCCAAGAGCAAACCCTTTAAATTTGGGAGTGATCCAACGGTGGATTTCTCCAGAAAATCCAAAAACCAGTACCTAGGGATGTTTTTAGGAACTTGGGAAAAATCGTTTAAAAAACATGGTTTTTGGAGAAATCAATGCAAAAGGATGATAGAAATGGAAACTAGACAAAATTTGGAACAAAATGGTTCAAAAACCAAGTGATTTGGACACCTATAGGGTCACCGGTGATGATCGGAAGTCGGTCGTCTTCTCAGGCGCCGGTTTCTGCATCGCCGGTGTAAACCGGTGTAAACCGGGCTGCCCGTGTAACCCAAAGGTACACTGGGTGCCGGTGTAACCCGGTGTAAACTGGGCCGCCAGTGTAACCCAGTGTACACTGGTCGCCGGTGTAACCCGGTGTAAAGCAGGGCCGCTGGTGTAAACCAGTGCACCCGCCAAACACTCTATAAATTAATAAATATTAATTTATGAAGTATTTTCACTTAAAATTGATTTTTGGGAGCTAGAGGAGTCCAAATCACGATCCGAAAGATGCGTTGTGACCGTATTGACGATGCGGACCTATTTTTAACTTGAAAACTTATAAATGACCACTTTTTATTTAGAAAATTTTTTAAATAGTGATGTGACATGTACAGGTGTACTTGAATATACCAGTTAAAGGGAGTTATTAGCAAGCTAGTGGTCTCACACTGAGGTAGGTGACGACAACTAATGTTTTGTTTTGAATTTTAAACCATGTTTAAACATAGCATCATGTGTGATTGTGTTTTAAAATGCAATTATTATTTACCGTGGATTTCATGCGACATTGCGTACAGGATGGTTATTCCAAATTGAAATCTTTTACTGAATAAACTTATTTAAAATGCTTTTACAAGTATGATGTTAATTAGTTATGCTTAATTAGAGTTTTATTTCTTATTGTATATATAGAAAATACATGAATTTACATGGAAATGAGAATAGAGGCTTATTAGCTGGTCCTTTTATAGGCTAACCCCAGGATGAGGGGCATGTCTTGGGGATTGCAAGCTATAAGTGCTCTTGAGTTTTAGCATATACATATGATTTCCGTGTTTTATATTTGATGATGGGTGCTCTCGCCCAGTGGGCGTCATGCTAGGAGGGATAGGGCCGGCCACCCACCTTCCGAGATTATGATGTGATGAGTTTGTGATATGATAGACACATGCCCGTAGATGGCATTCGGTAGGGGTTTGGTAACATGGATAGTCCACACTACCGGTCTGAGCCTTTCCATGGGGACAGACGCTAAGTCTCCGTTATGGTGTCGACGGGGAGCGGCGGTGGTTGATACCCATGGAGGGTTGCCACTGCAGCATGATGGCCCATATTCTTATTATGTGTGCATGTATGATGAGCATGGTTATGGATGATATGCCTGGGTGTGACGACACTCAGAGGTTGACTACGTGTACTCCCGATCGTGATGTTAGTGCGATGTGGTGGGACCCATTACCTTAGGGTGCCCTTATTCTGGATGTATGCTCCATTTTATTGATTCATGTCATGTTTTAACTCCGTGAATTTCATGTTTTAGCATATGGAATAAATTGGCATTTATTGAACATGGCATTATGATATCAGTATCTTCATAAATGTTAGATTTTTCATCAGTATTGTTCATTATTTCTTGCATTTATTACATTAATTGTCTATGTACCTACACAAGCGATAGCTTGCTGAGGCATTGCTTTGTTTTGCAATGCCTTAGATCTCGAGCGCGATAATAGGAAAGGCAAGGCTGTTGAGAAGCCGTGAGAGCTGCTGAAGACCATTTTTCTATAGTATTAGACAAAGGATGTGAGTCATTAAACAGGATTATCATTTGGATTTTTATTTTGGACTGCATATTTTATATTGGGATGTGATTTAGATCTTTGGACATATGTTGGACATTTATATGGGATGTTATGATGGATAGACCCTGGGCCATATTATTATTGTCTTTTGGACGTTTATTTGATTTAAAATAAAGGCGCCTATTTATTTGACGTTGATTTATACGCTGATTATTTATTTATGTTTACATTACATGTACGTCATTTTGAGAAAGGAAAACTAACACCCGGAGTTTTTAAGATAGGTTTAGTAAAATGTTGAATAAAATCTTTTCTTATGGGATCCCAAATGCTCTTATTTAAAATGCCATTATTATAAAATATATATATAATTTGTCTTAAAAATCCGGGGTGTTACAGATCAAGTGGATCAATATCAATATTTTAGATCACTAATCAAGCTTAGATTGAAATGGATGGCTCAAATCATTCCGAAATGTTATAAAGATATCCACACAATTTGTACCCTAAATATTTGTTCACATAGGTCCCATGCTTTCTCATTGTAACATACATCAAGGGCCCACAAGGCTTGAATGGCTAGATTGTGACGACCTTGGTTTTTGTAACACATTTTGTAAAACATTTTTCAAAGGCAAGGCCCTTAAAAATTTTCACAAACAATGAAGCTGAAATTCTTTCCTTTTAAATTTGTTTGTAGCAAAACCCAAGTCTCACCTCAAGGTACATAATAACATTAACATTTTGTATAAAATAAAATTTTATTGAATACCAGGAATCATCTAGTAGTTCACTCTTACACAACCCCTGTATTATCATTACAACCATTGTCCAAATTACATAATCCAAAGTTCAAACCTCACCTTACATTTAAAACTCTCAATACAATACAATGTTCTCAAATAAAAATACATGTCTTCAAGAGACATACCCTGATTGATTATTTTCTTCAAGTCTTCTACTGTCTTGAGCTCCCAAGTCTCCAAGCTTTACTTCCTTAAGTCTCCTTCCCTATATCTAAGATATTGTAAACATTTAAATATTTACAATATCTCAGCAAGCTATGCTTTGTAGGCGATACAAAAATACACTACTTCATTAATATAAGAATACCTATCTCAATCATCATTTCATCATGGTTATTTCATCATGAGTTATCTTACCATAGTATATACGTTATTTATGTAGTATAGGATAAATCAGTCAAAATAATGAAAATTGCTCAAAACTTGTTTCTTCCCCTGGCTATACGTCCACTTAGAAGATCAATATTTAGCCAATTTTTGTATAGGGATTTTCTTTTCAAGAACTCATATAGTGGCATCTCATCATGCCATGGCATTACACTATGCCTATCATATGTGCATCATAATACAAAATACATTAGGACTGCTATGCCATAGTCTCAATCCGTATAGTGCACCCAGATAACTATATAATAATCTACTGATACCAACTATGGAAATAACAAATCCATGTCCGCATGGGGAGGACCATGCTTATCACAGTGGCAGCCTTCCCATTATTGCCCCACCCGACATTTAGCCTCTCTTTAGGCATGGTATCTACCACATAAATTTCAGAAAGCGGGTGGCCAAACCCTCATAACTTTCCTAGCATAGCATCCCCAGTCCTAGCACTGTGTAAAACAAAATCACAAGCCACCATGCTTGTATGTAAAGTACATTGTACATATCAGACAATGTGTCTGTTTAACTAACGCTGAAATATTTTCTATGCCCTATTCTTAGGGTTTCCTTAGTCTACACATCTCATTACTTTCACCTCATTTCATTAGGTCATTAGACAGTTGAATTGGATCTTAGGGTGCTAAGGTATTAAGCATACTTATATCATGAAGGTCTATAATTCTAGACAAAAGATCATGTATGTATACACATGAATCCTTAATACATTCTTGTACATCTACCTATCTCAAAGTGGTATCAAGGTCTTGATTCAAACATCTCAAGTGGTGTTCATTCCCTATTGTCCATCATGATGTTGATTCATACATCTGTCAAATCATACATATCAAGTTATTCCTCTATACAAGTATGTATCCCTATAAGGGATGCCCTAATTTTCCTTGAATCATATATGATTAAGGTTTCAAACCTTCTAAGTTCACAATCTACACTATAAGTAAAATCATAGAACAATACTAAAATCTACATTATATTTCTTTTCTTTTTGTTTGTGATCCTTCAAGATCTTTCTTGGATCTTGTTTGTTCTTTCTTATCTTATTTACAATTTTTATTAGGATTAGCTGATTTACTAACCTTTTATGCTCTTATTATTAGTACTCAACTAGTTAATGATTTATTGGTTAAGGATAGCTTATTCCATCCTAAGTCTAGACAGCTCACTAATGTCAAATTGGCTAAGGCTTACTAGTCGAATGGTTGAATACAAAGTAGTTACTTCAATCCTCATGTAGACCTCACAAACGTCAATGGAAGGTGGGGAAAGAGTGATGCTCTATTAGAGAACCCCCTTAACCACCATGTTCATCATCCACTAGTGTAACCTTAGCTCAACCTTTCATAAGGTTCCTATGAGTATTTTAACCCTAAGTACTCTTTCTAATTGATTTTAATTAAATCCATGAACATTTAAATGTCATTCATGGAGTTTCATTATTCTCCTAATTTGGACCAAGAAAATGATATTCCTTATATTGTCCTCATAACTATAGCCCTTATTATCATTAAGTCCATGTCATTTATTTCATGTAAATGTCCTTTCAACTCTAATTTCATTTAATTACATTTTCAAGGTAACTTTCATAACATAAACATTAAAGCATAATTAAATAATTAAATCTACTATGCAATAAATGAAAATTATAATAACATTTAATAAGTCAAATGAAAATCTAACATGCCTTGACTATTCATCATGATCCAATGGGCATTATTCATCTTTCATCTTTTTTAGGGTTTAGATCTTGATCTTTTCATTTTTCTTTAGATCTAATATTTCTTCTTGATGTAATTCCATTATTAGATCATTGATGCATCTCATCTAATGATCTGATCTTTCTTTATCCACCTGATCAAGAAGATCTTAAGTCCTTTTATCCAATTTAAGGGCATAGATCTAGATCTATCCCAAATCATCATTATCTAATCCATAATTTCATATGATATTAACTTTATATCATTATCAAAATACATCCATACTATCCAATCATCCTTGATCAACTTGATCAAGGACATTACCATTCATTTCTTTTATGGATCTTACTACTTTTTTAAGGCTAGATCTCTTAATTAAACATAGATTAGTCACTTATAACCATTGATTCCATGTTTCAAAGTTACAAGATCATCAATGGATCATAATTATATAGTTTGATCATTCCAAATTTTACTAATCATAAGAATTAGTAACACTTTTCTTTATTAATAGAATTTTACATGCATCAAAATATAAATTTTCTAAGTTTAGTAGGTTCTACTCATCACAAGGAATCCATCCCAACTTTTCAATCTCAATTTGGATTTAAATTGAGATCAGAATTGGGGTTTTAAGATTTCAGCCCATTTTAAGGGCTGAATTTTAATCTTACTGTTTTTGTTGATTTACTTGAGCTAGAAACCTATAAATTTTATTATGATCATAGTTCTTAAGGTTTTGGGACCTCTTGAACCCATCCATCAATTTAGATCTGCAATTTGAGATCATGCTGATCATGATCCAACACTATTGGAATTTCACCATTAAATTCAATTAAAAAACTAATATTATTAGTTCAGTAGCTAATACACATGACAAGGATTCTATAGAAACTTTCTAATCTAAAATCAGAGCTAAATCTAGCTCTTAATTGTAAAAACAAGAACCTAGTTCAAAATTTGGATGGCCCAGATCAATTTTGGGTTTATGGGTGTGGGACGACCAGTGGCCCCCGCTTGTTACCACCTATACCAGGTTGTTGGGTGAAGAAGACAAGCTATAGGTGAGACGATCCATATCTAGACCGTTGAATCACCCATGGCTAGATCTCTTCCATCTTTGACCATCAACGGCCCAGATTTCATCTCCTAGGGTTTTTGGGCCCCAAGAATCTATCCAACGGCTCAGAGATTTTATTTGAGCTATCCAAGATGGTAGATCTCACCCTGTGGCTGGATCCATCATCTCCGATGGATCAACGGCTAGGGAGATCTCCAAGAGGCCAAAAAACACCACCTAACTATCAGAATAGAAAGAGGGGAGGGAGATGCACCTACCTTGAGTGTTCAGTGTCCGAAACTTGGCCGAAAAATAAGAAATTCCATGCCTATATACAAGTCACCAGGGCTTACTATTTTTCAATGATTTGGTCGATGAATATTCCACTGATCGTTGCAAAAGTATAGGGCTTTTGTGTATTTAGATGTGCTAAACCTCATTGACGGAGTGGATTAAGGTTTCAATGGTCCAAAGTGGATGTCTAATTGAAAAACTGTAGTAGGGTGAAAACCCTACTCATTGGGGATGACACGTCTACAAACGTGCCCGATAGGTCAAGGTGGAATATTCCCCCGGGTGCATTTGTGGATGCACTAATAGAAGGAATAAAAGTGAGAGAAAGAAGGGAGAAAAGAGAGAGAAGGGGGACGACTTTTGAGCTGAGATTTTGAGGGAGGCTAGGGAATTTCGTGGTGAATTTTGTGAACATTTTTGGAATTTGTTTCTGAAGTATTTATTGGCATTTTGGGTGTTTTTCATGATTATGTATAATTATTATGTTTTATTCTTTTTATTATTCAATGTTCATTAGATTCCCACTAGCACCTCCTTCTCCACTAGTAGGTGATAGTGATTTGACTCATAATTACACATGCTCTGGCTATTGGATTACTTTGTGGGTCCCTCGTGGACCCGATGTAATGTGAAAAGACCATTTTGCCCTTTATGGAGAAAAATAGGGTTTATTCCTATGAACTTGGAATTGAGCGTACTTAGTGGAGTTGGATTCGTATTTCTAAATACATTCCAAATTTTTATATCTTAGGTCTTAGTTATGAGTAAAATTACCATTTTACCCTTTTGTTCATAAAAATGTAGAAAAATAAAGATTTTTCATCCGAATTCAGAATTTGTCATGCTTACAGTCATTCTGAAGGGTTGGTTGAGTATATTTTTAATTATACATGTCTTATACCTTGATTGTATTTCTATGAGAAGTGCATTTTTAATAACCTTAATATTCTAGCTTGATTTTTCCTTGAAATTCTCAATTTCATTATTTATTCAATTCCATTACAAGAGTTAGGGGTGTTACATAGATAAGGATTGCAAAGATGGTCCCAACATCCTCATAGATAAGAGGTGAAGATACGTAACTGTGAAAAGAATTTTTGTAGTTTCCTAATTGGAAACTAAAATTAAAAACTTTAGGATTTTTCATTAAATATTTAGGAAAGATGGGAAAGAGATGTAATAGGAAAGGAAATGGTCTCCTAAAATGAGAAAAAAATAAGAATAAAGAGAAAATTGTAAGTTTAGGAAGAAGAATGTGAACAAGGGTTGTGGTAATATCCTATTTGATAGTGAATTTCTTCAACTTCTAGAATAAAATTAGAGAAATTTTGGGTTCATTGGATTAAGGGAAGTGTGAAGAACATCAACAATAGTTTCAATCAACCAAACAGTGGAAGAAATTGGAGAAAATTTTAATTAAAAATGGAGAAAAACCACATTGGTTACTATTCATTGTCAAGAACAATAACTGGTTTTTTCACACTCGATTGATAGTGTCACTCTCCTATTTTACAGTTACACTTTACCTCTCTGTTAATTTGAATCTTTTTTTTAGAAATGAATTTATGGGTCTTTATTAAAACTATTCACGATTTTCATTCTAATGTTAAGTCTTGGTTTTTATTTTAGTTTAGATCCTATGGTTGAAAATCTTTCCTTTTAAGCATTGCTAGTATCAATCACTTGTTACTATTTCACTTTTGTGTTGCTTCATTTTTTATTTATTTTTATTTAATGAATGCTACACTTGGTTTGGGGATAATCTTAAGGTATTGATGAGTAAACATCAAGAACTTAGGCAATAAATCTAATATTGGGAAGCTTATGCTTTCTTTTTGTTTTCTTAATATTTAGTGACAATTTTAGATCAAACATTTTAAGTGTGGTTTTTCACGTTTAGCATGTTCAGCTAGATCATTCATCTAGTGTTTAGATGAAACCACATTAATCCATTAATTTTAATCATGTATAAGTGATTAATTGATTTAGGACTTTTAGTTATCAATTTTCAAAGATATGTTATATAATTTGAAATACATAGTTCTCATAGGAATTATAATGTATTTTTCATAGTTTAGAGACTAATCTATGATTAAATAAAAATTAGTATAATTTTTAGATAGCTTGTGATTGTAAAAAATACAAGTTATGCTTTGAACCTGTACTAATTAACCTAGGCATATCATTGCAATTGAGAAAATAATTAAATTTAGATTTTTAATGAAGACATTTTCTGTGTTGATATTCCATTGTTATTATATTAACATGTGTTGAACTAAATCAATTATTCTTATATATGAATTCTTAATTATTAATGTAGTGGGTTCCAAAATCCTAGACTTTTACAATTTGGTTAATTTATCCTTTTTAGTGTAATTGATAGTTAATTAGATCCTTTTAATTCTTTCTCATTGCTTGGCTAGGTTAGAATATCTTAAGTTAGATTCCAATAGCATTCCTAACCTTCAAATTGAGTCCTCGTGGGATCCTCTCGCATGTATATATTTCAATAGACCTGGGCGCTTGGATAATTTTAAAATAAGAACAAAATGAATGATAAAATACACTAAAATAACATGAAAGTTAAGATTTTTGGTACCGAATTGGACAATCAACACTTGCTACGAATTCACCCTAAATGTTATCATCTATTTATCTTCCACTCCTCAAGGAGCATCCATCTATTCTTAGTTGATCCATTAGATTCTTTACTTGTTGACTAGGAAATGGGTCCACCTATCTTTTATTGATATCACTAGTTAGTTGACCTCAGCCTTGGCAATGGATTGAGTGTGTGAGTGAAGGATTTGGGACATGGATTGGATATTTGGAAGAGCTTGCTCTTAAAATTGGAACTCTTAGTTGTTGAATAAATTGGGAAGGATGGTTTGATGGACCTTGAAAGTTAGGTCTAGGAGCTTGATTGAACATTGCCCTTTGGTTTGGTCATCTTCATGAGAAATTGGGGTGATTCTTCCACCTAGGATTGTAAGTATTAGAAAAAGGGTTATTGTGTTCAGTTTAGGCAAACAAACACTGTCATGCTATGGGCTAGATTGGCACATGCCTCTTGACTAGTAGGTAAAGATTGGTGAGTGGTGGCCATTAGGAGATCTAATTAACTAGTAAAACTATCTACCTTGATAGATATATCCACTGTTTGTGAAACACCATACAAACCACCCTTTGATACCCCATTCTCATTCCTAGTTAAAGCCTCATGTTCTAAGAATTTTCACTTAAATTTTCAAACTAATCATATTCCTCATTTTCATTTTTAAGTAAAAATGTCCTTTGCAACTCATGTCAAAGAGATGACGATTTTGCCTTGTAAGACCCTCATAGAAGCACTAAATTAATTGCCATTTTAGAATTGCATGATGGAGACATTTAAGGAGAAGATCCTTTAATCTGTCCCAAGTTTCATGAAATTTTTCATTAGATAATTGGAAAAGGTGGTAATTTCTCTCCTTATTTTATTTGTTTTGCCTATGGAAAAATACATTTCCCGGAACTCTTATTACATTTGAGCTCATGCATTTATAGAAGTAGTCTCCAATGAGTGCAACCATTCTTTGGCCTTGTCCTTTAATGGAAAAGGTAACTAACATACTCTAACTACCTCATCAATAAGATTTGCTAACTTGAAGGTACTACAAATTTCTACAAAGCCATTTAAGTGGTTGCATGAATTTTTGTTATCAAGCCATCGAAAGATGGTAATATTTGAATAATATGGGGCTTAATTTCAAACTCTCCATTAGCATTGGCATTTTCAAAGGCAACCTAATGCAAAACAACAATGTATATTCATTTCAAGTGTAATACTTCTAAGTGGTCTAGAGGGAGAGGGGCATTGATAATGCTAGATTAAGATTATTATCCTTTGCCATATCAACAGGTGTCCATGTGTTTCCTAAGCATCAATCTTGTGTCCAACTCCTTAGCATATGTTCTAGCTCAGGATTACTGGGTTCAATGTAGGAAATAAGGAATGTTGGCCGGGCATGCAATGCCGAGATGAAGAAAATGATAGAGCAAAGGGAATATAATATTAACCTAGAGAGTTTCTTTTTCAATTGGAAAACTTCTTACCTCCTCTATATATATGATAGCCTCCTCTTCTTGTCTCACTTGGATAGCTTCTAGTCTCCTCAATGTCACATGATTTGTGCTTTTCAATATACAAAGACAATAAAGAAAAATAAAAAGTGAGTGCTAAATAATGAGAAAACCTCTAATGATAGTATAAGAAAAACATAAAATCCTAAAACCCCTAGGAGTAAGAATTCCAAAAAACCCTTAAAGACCTAAAATGAACTAATACGCCTTCAAGCTATTTTAATTTGACCACCAAAGTTAATTGTTATGATGTAGCATAACTCTTGTAGATCTAAAAAAGATGATATTTTGACATAGTATATACGGATGGGGTCAGGTCAACTAAGGAGACTAAACCTAATAACATGTAGGGATCAGGATTAAGGGTAGAAAATTTTTGACCCAAGGAGGTCTAGGATAAAAATCTGTCACTCCAGGTGGCCTAGGGTCAGTAATGAAAAAACTAGGGGACTCGAGCAACTTATAAAGTTTATTTTAATGGATAAAAATGCCATTATATAAAATTTTCTAAAATACAAGGGCATTATGATATTTTATTATCATAAAATAATAAATAAATAAACTCTAAAACCTTCATGTAAAAGTACACAATAGTGTAGGTTGGGAAAGTATTTCTTAATGTTGGGACGTACATTATGGTGTAGGTATGGAAAATGTTTTTGAATGTTATAGCAAGCTAGGGTCAATTTAGGAATCTAACCTGAATGACTAGTGAATGATAAGGTTAGGGGTAGAAAATTCTTGACCCCATAATGAAGGTAAAAAATTCTCCAACCTAAGCATGGCTAGTGTTAAGTCAAGGGCAACAACAAAAGGACCAAGGTCAAGGTCAAGCAAAAACTAGGCCAACCCAACTCATTGCTGACCTTAACATTATATGCACAATTTTGAATTCTAAGAAAAAAGCTATGGCCATCCAAAATTAACTGATATTATTAAAACTAAAACTACCTAGAAAAAACTAAAAGCAAAGAACAAAATTTTGGTAAAAGTCTGGTTGCCATCCTTAGCAATGGTGCTAAAGCCTTGATGTTAATTATTTCAAACCTCACCCTTGTGAGTATACAAGATCAAATGTAAGCAAGTATGAAGAATTTTTGAACCTTCAACAGTGAATAGATTGTGTACCAAATTAGAGAATATTTGATTTTGGAATTAAACTAATACAAACAAAAATTAAGATAGTAAAAGAATTAGAAATATTGCAATAGAAACATGTTTATATATTCTCATTACTTGAAAACATGTAACTAGAAGCCTTGGTTACAAGCTAGAACTTTTTCTAAAGAGGGAACAAATATTTTAATGGCATAGCCTATCTAGATTGGCACATGTCTTTCACAAACTATAGGCATGCTGAATCATCTAATCTAACAGAAGTTATCTAAGAAAGCATTCACTCACACATAAAAATAATTCCATCAACATCTGATCCAAACTACAAGTACTAAAATCGAAGTGAACTAAAACTTTAAAATAGTTCTTAAAAGAACCTCTTATCATAAAATCATGCATACATCAATTCTTGAAAATAAAAAATAATTGAACAAGAAATATGAACACTTATATTTTAGCTTGATGGATGATCCATGAGCAATTATTGATGAATTTTCCATTGGTCTTCTTCTTCTCTTCCACACTTTCTAACCTACTTTTTAGTTTTAAGGGCACCAAGAATCAACAACCTCTAAGGCATTTTTTAATTCTATAGATGGGTTACCTTCTTTGTTTGATGAAAAAACTTGGAGAATTAAAAAGTCTCCTTTTCTGAAAATACTTGTCCAAGAAGCACTCTTAGCACCTTTCTTCTTTCCTTCATTTTCTTTTATCTTCTAAATTCCTTTTTTTTTCTTCCAGAAGCACCCCATAAGCAAGCTTTCAAATTGTATGTTGTCACACCCGTTTCCTAAGATTAGGGTAAAAAGGGTAATTAATTTGTTAATATTCTCAAATTAAGTGAAATAGGACAACCAAGGCAGGATTTAGCAAGTGGGACTTGCACGAGTTCATTCGTAAATCGAATGTAGTTTCGAGTAAATTTTGAATTCTTAGGCTATTAAATTGTATATCCTTTTAAAGATTAAATGACTTGAAATTCCATTCTAGATTTGTAGCAAATTTTGAGAAATTTTCCTTTAAATTGAAATTTTTATAAAAAAAAAAAAATTAAAATTAGATTATATTGGTTATTAGATTATGCTCAATGAGAGCCTTCCAATGACACTAAGAATGCATGAAACAAGACTGAGACCCAAAAATCTAGAAATTTTACAAATGAAAGGAGGGAGTTCAAATTGATAATGCCATCTCGTACGTTCAACTATTCTAACACAGTGAGTTGGTGAAAGCTAGTTGACGCATGGGAGTTGGACTCACCACATGGACTCAGCTCCCCCCTCCACACATTAGTGATGAAAAATAGGGGAAAGGCCATTGCTTGACAACTTTCCCTCATTCCTCTTTCTCCCCCACAAATCATCTCTCTCTTCTATCATTTCTCTTTTGATTGAGCTTATAATGCCCGAGCAATTTACGCTATTAAACTAGACATTCTATAGGAAATGAACTGTGTTGAATGTTTTACCTTATTTAAATTAGTAAATGAAGGAAATTGTAAGGAAACTTGGTACCATTAGATTCTACTTGAAAAATGGAATTCAACGCCTCAAAGAATGCTGAAAACGGAGTTCGTATGAAGAAGTTACGGCCGTTCAAAGATTAGGGGCATTTCTATAATTTAAACAAAAAACGAAAAAGAACAAAAACGCAGGGGGCTGTTTTGATAATAGCACCCCCTGTCTTCTTCCTCCTCCTGATTTCACCAGAAACCCTCCTCTCCCGATTTTTCCAGAAAACACCAGGGGAAATGGCGGCATCGCCATTGAGGGGCACTGCCTTCTTCCCTCTATAAATACCCTACAGCCCTTCTCTTCAAAATCATGATTTTTTGGTCATTTGGCATTGGGGTTTTCGGCAAAGATCGGAAACCCAGTTTCCCTGCAATTTTTGGCAACAGCCAGGACCATCAAGCTGGTCATTCTCCTTCTTTCTCTTCCCCATTTCTTCCCTGGCATCACCCAAAAACAAGGTTTTCCCCTTCATCGAGTTTTTCGGTGGTATAGAGTTTTAGAACCAGAACAGAGGTCTACCACCGGCGATAGGTGCTCCCTAGGCTACCCAAGTAAGCCGTTTTTCCCATTCTCTCCGTTTTGCTTCCCCCAGGCCAAGATCCATGATGGATCTGGTCTTTTCCCAGCCAGTTTTTCCAGCGGGAGAAGATGAAGCTGGTTCCAGCTAGCTCTGTACGAACTAGGCGTCCCAGGGATGCCATGCTTCACCTATGCCTGGGATGGGTTCCAGGCGTACGACAGTGTGTACACTATCCCTGGTGCGGCCTTATAGTGCGCGCGATGTGGGGCACTGGTCCTGGCTCGACCAAGATGCACAGGGTGCCTTGGGAGCTAAGAAGCACCATGCTACACCAAAGGTGCGTCCGTGCGATGCCATCCAGGATGCGCGTCATAGCATGTCGCTTGAGCATGCATGTGAGCGTGCAAAACGCGGTCCCTTGCACAACCTTTGGGCGCGCACGCACGTGAGGCGGTCGCAATTCAACCAGGATGCACGGGTGTCCTGGGAACTGGGACACACGGACCTAATGAGACTTTAAAGTTAGGATCAGAGAACAATTTACAGTGTTTAACTATTGAATAGCAGATCCATATCATAGGATCTAGCCTAACAATGAATTAGGCAAGGACCATGGACCCTAAAAGGCAGATCTAGCGATCTAATGTCTAAATAGATTGAAATTGATAAGGACTCCTTATTATCCATTCATATCCAAGAGTTTATAAATGAGACCCAGGGTCGGGTTGAGTGATGAAGGATGCAACTCCAGGAGACTTCAAGGTAGGTGCTCTATCGCTACTAGACTTTTAAAAGAGCCCATGATTGTTTTGAATGCATGTTTTAAGTATAAGTTATATGACTTGTTTAGCATTACTTAATTTTATAAATGAGTTCAGCATGCTTATGACAAATACATTATGCATAGATATGTTTTGCAAACAATTGCATATAATTGCATGATTTGTGGTTATTGAGTTCTGAAAAATTGCATGTCCTTGAGGGTTACCAAAAGATACTGGAGTGCCCAAAAGATGCTAGGTAGGCAGTTATGAGGGCCAGGCAATTGTGAGGGACCCAAAGAGGACAGGTTTTGAAAATGGGGTTTTTGCTTATTTGATCGTATATGATTTGGGCTAATAAGCTTGTGGGTGCTATGCCGAGAGGTCTGGGGTGGCCTCCCAGCCTCTACCACTATTAGGTAGAATGGGTACCAAGCCCAAAAAGGGTATGTCCCTACTTCGACTGCATGTGGTACAGGGGGCTACCACTGGTGTCACGGCACTAGGTCGAAGTGTCATATGCCCCGTGAAGGCTATGGCCCTATGTCCCTAGGTACTCAGGGACCATACGGTTGCGAGGTCGTGGGCATAGTGGGTCCTATGGTTTGAGGATTTACTTGCATTGCATATGGCATGACATGAGGTTGGTCGACCATACTATATGTCCATGAGTTGGATTTAGTTGAGCATCTTATGCATATCATTATGTTTATGATATATATATATATATATGATACTTTCGACTTGGATTATGCGATTCTTTAAGTCGTCAGTATTTCAATTTGACAATGGTTTTTAGTATCGATATTGAACATGAGTGTTCAAACATGCACATGTTTTAAAAAGCATATGATTTTAAAGGTAGCATGCATTGTAAAACTAGTAGTGATAGACTCCTACTGAGTGTAGTATATACTCACCCAATCCTTAACATTTTTCAGGATAGCTCCATTCACGAGTAGAGGATGCCTATGTTAGTGCTATGAGCAAGTAAATCAAAAGGAGACAATCATACATGTAAGTAAACACTCTACCCTTTGGACATGTATTTGTAATTATTTACAGTTGGGCTGTAACCTGTGACTGGATAGACCTGGGAAAAACATTTATGAATTCTGAAGTTTTTCAAAAACTATGGTGATTGTGAAAGCAAATGACACTCGGGGTTTTCAAAATGAGTTTAAAACTAAAGATTTTCCGCTGCATTGCATGGTTTTTATAAATTGGTTTGCAAATAGTGATGCATCCCACCTTAGGAATTTAGATCTTGCATTTAAAAAATGCATGGGAAAACCCGGGTCGTCATAGAGCTCCTCATCCTTACATCTCTTCCCATCTCTCGTTCTTTCTCCCACCATTCTCACTAGCAACCTACAGACAATGCAATGGACTCTAATGACGTCTTACGTAGTGATTGAATGATAAGTTTCAGGCAAACCCAACATAGGTAGGGTATCCACTCCCCTCTCTCCCTGTCATTCTTTTCCTTCACCCTCCTTTCCCTCCTAGTTCCTCCCATGACCATTATCACTGTCATCGTCACCATTTTCTTGTGACAGAAGCAGTGACGATGACAGTTGAAAGCCATAGTCAATATAACAATGTCTAATCAATGACTAAGACCATTCATTTTGTTCCTTGAGTGATTAGGAGTAAAACCCCTTTGGTGTCACCCAGATCAGACATGTAACACAACCGAAATATGAAAAAAATAGTGACAACAGTAACATAAAAAGTTAGATAAAATTTAGTCAAATAGAGAAAATTTAGATAGAACTCTAATTCATGAAATTTCGAATAAATTTGTGCAATTTAGTAGAGTTTTCATGCTGCTTATGTTGCTAGCGATGACAAGAATCATGTCTTCTTCTCCAATGACAACAACTTTTCTAACAAAACCCTAAAAATAAAATTTTTTGGGATTTGAATAATTCATGCCTAATCTTTTTTTCCGTGATAACGTATCTTTGATCAAAGACCATTTGATCATTGATTTTCTACAAAAAGGATTGGTAGCGTGTAGGAAAAACCTCGATCTTTGCATCTAACCATTAAAAACATGATTGATAGATAGACCCATGTAATTATGACTTTAATTATATATCAGTAATGAATTTTGACAAAAGTAATAGACCAATTATGTACTAGTTAATGCAAGGTCCAATGTAGCCATTCAAAACTCGATTGGCAATGATCGAATGTTAGGAAAGGTGATTAAATCATGGATTATGGTTAAAATTATCAAATTGCTGAAAAAATTACATTTATTAATGTGAATTAAAATGTCAAGATACTTACACTGATGTACACTGTTGATTAGAGGCCAATGGAGCTTATCTAAGTAGATTGCGACCAATTGGTGTCCTGATCATCAATCTAAATATTAAAGATTAGATCAATGACATTATGAGTAGGTATCTCAAAGTAATTATAGTAATTTGCACATAATTCTGAGATTTACTTAGAATTGTATTCTCAATCTAGGTTTTGAATGCTATTTGAATGGTATTGATAATTGATTTGTGAGTTATGCTTAGAGCTCATGTAAGAAATCTAAACCCTTCTTTATCTTTAAATTCTTATTGATCTGTTAGTTCGTAATTAACATTATGGATGTATAGAATATATAGATTATTGGTTGAATGGATAATATGAATTGCAATTACTTATTGAAATTTCCATGTTGAAATATTTGCAATTACCTATTGAAATTTCAATTACATATAAATTCTTGTTTCCCATGAAGAGTGTGTGCAATGCTACACCCCTAGCTCTAATAATAAGATGCCTCATTATATCAATATTATTAGGGATGTGTCATTGATTTATAGCTGGGTTATCATGCTTAACTATTATGATGATGTTAATTATGATAAAATATGTCCATCCCAAGATAGTAAGCCCCGAGGGCTGCCTGATAGACTATGCTGATGCCTTCCAAGATGGTAAGCCCTCAAGGAAAGGGCTATCTAGTTTATTTCAACTGAGGTGAAGCCACCTAAGATGGTAAATCCTAAGGAATATATTGTCAGTTATTGAGCCTCTCAAGATGGTAAACCTTAAGGGAAAGGGTTGCCTGGTTTTCTGGGATCACGGTGGAGCTGTCCAATATAGTAAACCATGAGGGATAAACTATTAGGTATTGACCCTCCTAAGATGGTAAACCATGAGGGAAAGGGCTTAGTCTTTTGGGATTATGCTAAAGCCACCCAAGATGGTAAATGAGAGGGATGAGCTTTCAGACATTGATTCTCCCAAGATGGTAAACCTTGAGGGAAAGGGCTGCTTGGTTGAGTGAAACTATGACGAAGCCACCCAAGATGGTAGATCCTGAGAGAACCTGACATTGGAGCAGCCCAAGATGGCAAACCCTTAGGAAAAGGGCTGCCTAGTTCTTTGGAATCATGATGGAGCCACCCAAGATGGTAAATTCTAAGGGTGTGCTTGCCTTATATATGATGCTCATAGTAGGCCGCCCAAGGTGGTAAACCTTGAGGGAGACAACTACTTGACTGATGTAATGATGTCATACTTATTTACTATTAATGAGAAACTAATCGAATGAAATACATTCTTGTATTGTTTTATCTGAATGCTATGCTTCTTGTCTTACACTTTAAATTTGGAATAAACTATAATTTTGGTTAGATGCTAGTATGTTATACCTAATATTTCATGTTAATGACTTTCTTAATTATCCGTTGAAATGGAAATAAATGTTCCATGGTTGGACATAAATGTGGAGTTGAGCTAAGCTCAACAGGAATGGTAGGACATGCATGAGTTTAGTTCTTTTTCCTTGCTGAGCTTCGCAGCTCATATTATTATTATTTAGGTACCAATCAAGTTGAAAAATGGAACGCACTTGTTTGAAATGAATGAAGCCTGATTGGACAATGTTGTCATATTTTGTAATGTATATGTATGTTGGTAATGAACATGAATTGTGCCATATTATCTAACGAGCAACTCTATGCATCTATTTCTAACATTTTGTATATTTTTAAGTTGATTGTGTGTGTTCATGAGATTCAATTAGAACTTAAAGTTAGAAAATAAGAATTGAAGTAAAATTACTATGGTGAATTATGTGGAGACTGAGTCTCCTATAGACATTTTAAAACCATTATACTGTTTATCGGGTGAATCACATTGCATGCATTAAATGCGTAAGTCCAAAAAATAGAGGCGACTTTACCGAAATTGTTGTAGAATTAAGTATTTAAAATTCTATTGTCTAAACCATGACTTGCACAGGACAATAACATCTAACTCTTTAGATACTTCCACTGTGATTAAAAAAAAAATGAAAAGAAGCCATGGAGGATTTGCTTAAGCCAATCTCTATGTTTGATTAAGTTAAACAACAGCCTCGAGGTTTGCAGTCAAGACATATGCAGTATTTTAAAATTATATGCAAAAATAGTTCCATAATAGTACTTTTTAACTTCGTCAAACAATAGTCAAAGAAGAAAACTTTTAAAATTAGAACACACCAAAAGTTAGAACTTTGTAAAAATAGAAAGTGGAGGCATTTTTGCCATGAAGAGTTTCTGATGGGTTGATCATCAAATGTCCATATGAACATCCAATAAACCTCTTGATCTTGATAGCTAGATATCGATCCAACAAATCTAGTGGTTAATATTAATATAATAATTAGCTATTTTAAATCCAAAACTCAAATATATAATTCTTAAATGAACTAGTCCTAATTTTTTATCAAACTAACTATAAATCCTAATTCAAACTATAAAATAAATCATAACAATAAAAATTAATATATAAATGATATTCATCAGCCATTCTACTGTAAGTTGAATATGCAAAATGAATTAACATATTAGACTTATACGTAAGGCTAACTAGTAAGTTCCTTTATTAACGAATCGGCATTTGCCTGATTCAAGAAACTATCAGTCGATCACAAGGGCTGCTTAGATACCACGTTACTCGGAAGGAAAATATTTCGCACGGTTACCGTTTAGATTGCCTAGAAAAGCAAATGGAATTGAAAACGAAATACATACCAAAAATTAAAGAAGGGAAGCGGAAATGAAGGATTTCCAAAACCATTTACAATTTGGAAGAAATGAATTGTTTCGAGAAGGCGTGCAAACAACGTATCTGCTTGCACATAACAAATTTGTGCTCCTATGTTGGATCTATTTTAATTTGAAATTATTATAAGCCAGAGGAAAGCACTACGTGTCTTTTAATTTAGTGTTTTTTTTTTTCTTTGTAACCTTTGGTGTAATATAAGTTGTTACAATATTCATATAACTAGTTTTATAAAGACTGATATATGCATCGTCACAATTAGGCAGAACAACCTTGTCATCCCGTCTTATATTTTAAGGAAAGGGGAGAAAAAGAAAGAAAAATCAAATAAGACTAGTTCCCTTCGTTAAGTACTTGCGTTTAGTAGGGGTGTGTGGCCGGTGGGGCAATGTGAGCCCTCGTGAAGGTCACGAGTCAAGTCCTAAAGGGGGTGTGGGAGTTGAGATCGTGAGTCTCCATTTGGAAAGGAAAAAAATACACTTTGGGTTAGGGAAGCAGGGTTACACGTGGATAGATGATTGGAGCAGTCTATTGCAAAGACATTTAAATTTTCCAAAATGATTGAGGGTGCATTTGGAAAGATGTCTCTGTAATTTCTCACGTTTATGTTTCTAAGGATGAGTCCCGGTAGTAGGCACTCATGAGTCGAGCGTCTAATAGATTAAACGCTCCCCCTACAATCTGTTTGTAGAGGATCTAAATCAGTCACCATTTTTGGCCTAAATTTGTTAGAAATCAATGAATCTGGATGAATACTCATTTTTGTCCTTTTAAAAAACTGATGGTTGTAAATTTTAATTCAAAGAAACTTAAGCTACAAGCATGCAGTAGGCATGAAATTTAATATTAGCCTACTAAATCATTTCAAACATGATTAATAGCTTATATTTACAAAAGATCATCACTATGTATAGTGAAGAGTCTACTATATTAAACCAATAAGCTTCTAGTCCTGCCAAAATTCCGCTGGGAAAGAGTTGGTAATTTGCTTTTTAAATGCTTTGCAGTTTGTAAGTGCTTACATTGGAGAGTGATTCTGTAATCCAATTTGCGAACATTAAAAACAGACATGAAGAAAACAGCTGCCAAAGCAGCTCAAGACTGACTAGCTAGAAAAAATAAGAAAGCCATGTCGCTCCCTAGTTTTCCTAGAGAATCGGCCTTATCATTTGCTAACTTGGAATTTTTATTAGAATGAAAGTTCTTTCTGCTAACCAAGTCGCAAATTTCATTCATGATGTGCACCAATCTATACACTACCATGGATGCATTTTTAATCAATAGTTGCTACTTTGGAATCTCTTTTGATAAGGGGGTAAATGAAATTTATTGGTATGAAGAATGTTATGAACAGAAATATGAAAGCAAAAATAAAAGAAGAAGAGAAAGAAATTGATCACTTTGAGGGAATTGGACCTTCTATTTCAGGTTCAGTTTGAGAAAAACCTAGATCTTCTAACTCATAATGGAGCCAAATAAATATTTTCTCATTTGCCTTCCCTTGACAAAAGAATTAAATCATTTGCATAGGCTCTTAAGATTTGCAACTAAAGAAACCTAACATATTGACCTAATTTAGCTTGCCTAGAAAACCTAATCTTGCTAAATAGCCTCTAATTCCTAGCATAGAAACACTTCTAAAATACCTTATCGTAATAAGTAATAATTTGAATGAAAAAACTTAGACTCCTATTTAGCAACTTTCCTAATAACACGGCATAAATAAATCCCTAATTAGTTCCTATAATTCCACTCCTTGAAATAAATCTTGCCCTCAAGGTTTGGATCTGCTTTAGCTCAATGGGATAAGCACGAGATATTCTTTTTCCATAACCTACTTTAACATTTCTCAATATGTTGACTTTGGTGGACTGGACTCCAATTGCCATACATCGAGACCATGAACTTGTTAAATCAGCTATTTTTTTGCTCTATTGAATTCTTTTGATAATCACATTAGACCATACTATGGTCTCTTGGAATAATATAATTATAGCTTCTTGGCTCAAAAGATCTGAAGCTCTCTTCAATCTCAAGAGAATGATTAGTGTATAATTTCTCTTCAAAAATATAATTGATAGGAAACTCTCTAGGAGGTAAGTCTTTTGTTAGATATTTGACTAACAACTTTATATTCGTTGATTGTTCCAAGTATAATGCTAATATTGGTTCTATGTGTTTATCAACTTCTGCTGCTATGGATTATGAGAAATTCTTTAATTTTGTGATTGTTGATATGAATTTTTCAGATAAAATTTTAATTTTCTTTCTCATATACTCAATAGATTCTTTTACCTTTTGAATAACATATCATTTGACGTGGGAGCAAGACTCATAGAATTCATCAAAAATTTTAAACCTCCCTAGATTAAATACTTTCATACTAAATTATTACGAATCAAGATATCAAAGAAAAATAAGAGAAGACAAGAAATATGATCGTTTTGAGGAGATTGGACATCCTATATTTTAACATCTCACTACACCCAACTAGGTTACTTAAAAAGAACACCAACTTCTGTGGCTAGATTTTTTCCCTAATAGCACAATTTCTACCTATGAGCCCCGCGAAAATTCAATCAAAGTTGCTCCTTGAACAATCGTATAGTTATACCAATGCTGGTAGCACTATTTTGAAAGCTTGATGCATCTGTTGGTTCACCATTCTAGCTACGTCTGACTACATTGCAGTTTCTCCCGAAACGTTCCTATTCAACTTAGGTCCCTGTGGAATTTGTATTTGGTATGACGATGATGAAGTGAACCTGTGGTCATACTTTCTATATTCAACAAGCATCACATTCATTAAGTTAAGAAATTTATAGAATAGCTTTTCGTGGTTCCATATTGAACAAACATTGCATTCGTTAAGTTTAGAGTCATGAAAATTATTGAATGGCTTTACTTGGTGAAATTCCAAGCAAAAATTGATGGATCTATGGGCTAGGATAATTGATTAGGTTGGGATCATAGACAATAACTTAGAATTGGGGGTTTATTTAACTGTGCTTCTTGGGCACTCCTAAGCTATCATGGCATATCTCAAATCTGTAACTTAACTGCGATATCTTAAGTATATGTAAGATAATAGGTTTATTTAATATTATCACAATTGATTTGTTTGGTGTTATCAGAGATATGTCAACCCCTCTTTATAGTATAAATCTGTTTATTTCTAGAGAGATAAAAATCAACTTCAAAACATTTTTTTAAAGAGAAAAGAAATGAGCATCTTCACCTTAATGAAGCTCACTATTAATGCTTGCACTCATGCATATGGGCTTTTTAGTACATGACTTTACGATGGATCTTTCACCATTCACTAATAAGAAATCAACGATGTATCTTGACCACTTGATCAAATGTACTTTGGTATAGTTTAGGATATAGGGTTGTAGACCACTATTGCTTGATAGAAATACAAGTGGGCCCATAATCTAGTGATCTTATTTCAAACCATTCTTCTATATGTCATGGTGCAGCACCCTCGACCGTTGATCAGTTGGGCCATGTAGAAATCAACTTCTTGATGGACTGTTGTAGAGTTTCTGATCACTCTTCTCACCTAGCCCACTTGATTAAGAGAATCATTTATTCTACCCCACATTTGGTGGGGCCATAGCTATTGGACAACCGTTCACTTATTTGTAACTTTTTCAACCATCCAATACTAAAGATCTGCATCATCCAATGGAAGAATCTCATGAGATAGGACAATCTGAACTGTCCACTTTACTTTGTAATTCTTCATTATAATGTCTCTTGAGAAATTATATCACAGCTTATAATACATGTGGACCCAACTATTTTGCTATCCAAACCATTCATTCGGTGGACAAACATTTGGGCCCCATAGGTACTTTTAGCTGCTCTACTGGAGTTTTAATAATTTATGTAATTTGAATAACATAATCCTAAGGTTCAATTGGAGAAGAAGTACAATGCTGAGGATGAACATTTTTTGAAATTTTTTAGCCTATTTCATTCTTCTCTTTCTATAAATATTAATAGTAACTAATTATAAAGGAAAATAATAATTAGGCTACTTTTTTGCCAGCTAAGCTTACACAATTGGGACAGTTTAGATCCCCATGATTCCAAAACCACTAGTACTCAAGAGTTATAGATCAACCTAGATTATAGTTAGTGATGCTTAATGTTCATGTTGTTAAAGAAAATTCAATTGCCATCAAATTACTAATGAAAGTATAGAAAGGACTCAAATTGCTCATAGATGGGCCCACCTAAAGTAAATTTGAACTGTGGTTGCTTAAGCCAACCTAAAACATAAGAATGGTCAGTGCAGATTTACATCCTGTGCTGGCTATCCATTTGAGATTGATGAGAACCTGATGATTTTCGATCCACATCAATGGCTCTGATTTACCCATACTTTGAGGATCATTGCATTCTAATTGGTTGATGTATTATTTTTATTAGAAAATATTAATTAAATATTTCTTTAAAATATATTTCAGATATCATAAAAAATATCACAAAAGATATTATAGAACATATATTACATATGTTAGATATCAAAGAAAATATGATACATATATCAGATATCACAGAAGATATCACATGAGACATCACACAAGAGAAATGCTCGAGATGTGCAATTAAATAAACCCCCCTTATATTCCTTAATCTAATCCATTTGTGGCACAAGTGAGGCCATAAAGAAACTCCAAAGAAAGACCCAAGCAATCACCAAATCCTTCTAGCTTTTCGCTGGTTACTGAAATCATGGATTCATGCCTAATTGATTAAAAAGTTGACTCAAAATCCTAGAAAGAATAAAATTTAAATAGCAGGACTTCTAGGCAAGAGTCCTAAAATGACCTTAGCTACAAGGTTCCAACAAATGGCATCAGGGAGCAAGGAGACGAACTGCAAAGCTAGGCTCCCTAATACCAAAATTTGGGCGCTTCTGGCGAAGGTCAATATAGTGCCTTGGGCCTAGTATTCCTCACTAAATTTTCTAAACCCAAAGTAGGGTCTAATTGCTGCATAACTTACCGGTACATAATGCACCGCCCATCCCTATTGTGTTCTGTGAACTACGAAAACCGGAGCAAAGTTAACCCGAATCCACGGGGGTGAAAATATCACGTGTATAATGACTGTACTACCCTCTGCAATCTCAAAGATACATGAATACTTCACTGGACATCCGGGGTAATTCTGTCCATGAATCTTGAACGAAGATAAGTCAACATGAAGACTACAAAGCACGAAACTGCCAGCAAATGGCGTCCAAGTTCTGAAAAGTCTGAAATCATGTGGAGCTAGAGGTTCAAATACTAAACCCCATTCCACGGAAACCTTTCTCTCTTTATACTCGCCATACTCCTGAAGATCACTATTCATGTACTAGATCCAACTCCAATGGTGAAGATGAGACAGGTAGAATCATCATACACCTGTGTAAGAATCATCTTCCTGTTTTCGTCTTTCCTCATCATCGCCCTACTATGTGTATTCATCTGCTTGAATGAAATCCAGCTCCAGAGTCTGATGAACCTTGCTCGATCCACTTTTGCCAATTTCAACTATCCAGAATCCAATTTCACCTCAAATTCCTCACTTGATGTTGATTCTACCCCAAAAGAACCTGATTTTCGATTACTCATCGGAATCATGACGATCCCGGATCAATATGCTCGCCGCGATTTTCTCCGCCAAGTATATGGTATTCAGAGATTTGAGAATGCACAGGTGGATATCAAGTTTGTCTTCTGTAACCTCACCAAGGAGGAGCAGATGGTACTTGTGGCCCTTGAGATCATGCGATATGATGATATTATCATCCTCAACTGCACAGAGAACATGAATTCTGGTAAGACTTACACATATTTTTCAAGCTTGCCTGACATGTTAGATAGTCCAGATGGATACAGCAAGCCGTATGATTATGTCATGAAGGCCGATGATGATATTTATTTTAGACTGGATAAACTTGTGGATTCGCTGAGGCCTTTGGCAAGAGAAGACATGTATTATGGGTTTGTGATCCCCTGTGAAGTGATGGATCCTAGAGGTCGATACATGGCCGGGATGGGCTATGTACTTTCTTGGGATTTGGTAGAGTGGATCAAAGCCTCAGACATAGCCAAGAACCATGTAACTGGAGCAGAGGATAAGATTCTAGGCGAGTGGCTAAGGGTGGGTCGCCGTGGAAATAATCGATATAACACCAAGCCGGCCATGTACGACTTCCAAATACGCGGCCGCAGGGACAAATGTGCCCATGAATTTAGACCAGACACGATCGCCGTTCATCGCCTCAAAAACGTAGACAAATGGATCCAGACCTTGAGGTACTTCAATGTCACAAGCCAGCTTAAACCTTCCAAGTTGTATCATATTCCGTAGTTAGAAGTTGATTTTTGTTATTCTTTTCACTAACATTTTGGGATCAATAATCTCAGTATTTTGATCTAAGTGTTCTTCCATTTTCAATTGTTACTCATCACATTGGAAAGCTTTACCTAGGGTGGAATTTTCCGAGGTACAGGTGGTTTAATGTCATTCGAAGGAGCTTTGAGGATTGGAATGTAGATGATGTATTCCTTACGTTTCCTTCTCGAATATAACCATCTTGGAAAATCACTCCTGAGTCATGGTCTTTGCCAATGAGCTCGTAGTCTTTAGGAGAGGCTTCACATCGTGTGGCCCCCGTTGAACGCTACAAGTCCAGTCCGGCGGCTTAAAGTATTATTAGTGATCAAACCATTCATCATCTCATCTTAGATAAGTTATGTATGCTCCACAAATCTCATCTATCATACCTAATCCTCTGGAGGAACGGTGGGCCGATGGCCCTAAATGAACCTTCACTAGAAGCTTCCAACATTTGTCATGAAGGGACTCCCCTGTGGATGATCTGACCCTTTCATCTCATTGCTCTCGTCTTTGGATAACTAATAATTTTAAAAAGCATGAGAATTAGATTAAAATATCTGAAAATATGGTTGTTACGATGCTAGGCATGTTCAATTATAGTGAGTTTTTATATATTAATTTATATGATGCTAGACAATGAGACGAACAGGTCGGATTATCTAAAAGTGAGACCCTTTCATGACAAATGTGTGGCGCTATTAGAGAAGGTTCATTTAGGACCTTCGGATTAGCATTCTGGATCTTCTCATCGCTCATGATTTCTGTACTGTTTAGTCTTGACACTATTGGCCTGTAAATTTTATGACTCCGAACAAGGTAATTTTATGACTACCCTAAAAAGAAAAGGAAACTAAATAGAAAAAATTCGACTCGTGAAGTATTTTTTGGGCATGTGGCAAGTGTTGGGAGATGAATAGTTTTGATCACTCAAAATTTGGGTCTATTATATAATTTCATGACTTATTTGGTGCACCACCGTGTTCAATTTTCTGGTAAAGGTGCAACAGCATATTAGTAGTTACGATTTTTCTATTTCAATATTAAATACTAGGGTTACCTCACCGTAGAGCAAGAACTTGCTATTGCACGCGAATTTTCTTGGTGCCAACAGCAATTTCATTATCACGTGAGTCTGTGGGAACATGCCTTATGTTTCTCATTGCCCCAGTATAGTTGACCGCTGCGAAACTTTGAAATTGTGGTCCTGCTGCACGATTAGAGGAAGAGACGTAGAAGTTTAAGATGATGAAACGGGTTTGACTATCAAATAGCGGATATGATCTGCGGAAAAGTCTAAGAGGAAGTCTAAAATGGAATTACGTGGTTGATTAGAGACGTTCAAATTTAAGAAGAGCAAACCATGACCCCTCTATTGAGTTGCTACCTTTTGATTATCTAACTCATTCATCTTCTTCAAGCTCCCCTACATAAGGTGCCCTCCAAAGGTCATGCCCATTGGTTGTATCTTACTATTAGCTTTTTCTAGTTTCTCTGATCCTCGTTAAGAATATTTTAACTAAATTATTAGCAGCTAGAAGAATTCAATAAACATAAATTTTTGCAGGTGACCTAATTAGGGGGGACGAACAAGATGTATAGGTCAGATTAGTCAGAGGTGGGACCTAGACAGCGAGAACACGGAATCAACCATGATTCTCCTCAAGCTCAGTCCCAGTAGTATTTCTCTTTTTGAAAAATGATATTACAGGGTCTATTTTTTCATTTTTATTCCATTACTTTTCAGTGAAAACCTTAAAATACACAAAATACAGTACTTTTTTTGTGTTTGCTTTTGTAATAAAGGTGTAAATGTTTCCATTATAATACTAAAATCGACAACCTTACATCAATGTTTTCCTATTTTACATGTTTTATTTACTTCTTTTTGTTCTTTATTGTTACTTTCTTCCAGAAAACATGAAATATATTACTGGTTTTTTGTTAATTTCAGTACTAATGCTAAAAGATGACAATTCCACATCATACTTTTCATAATTTGTATGTTTTTTTACTCTTTTTTTTTTTTTTGGGGTTACTTTCTTCTAAAATTCATAAAATATATTACCGCATTTTTGTTAATTTCAGTACCAATGCTAAAAAATCATCTAGTGCTAAAAAATGACGATTCCACCTCATACTTTGCATACTTTGTATTTTTTTTACTTTTTGTTTGTTACTTTCTTCTAAAATTCACGAAATACATCACTATTTTTTTCTTAATTTTCAGTACTAATGCTAAAAAATCATTCTAATGCTTAAAAATAACAATTCCCCATCATACTTTCATATTTTGTATTTTTTTATACTGTTTTGTTATTTTTTTTTTGAAATACATAAAATATAGTCTATTTCTTACTTTAGATGCCTTTGGCTGTTTGGCACAAGAACTGATATCTAGGTATTGGAATATCTAGGAAACAGTCTATCCTAGAAATTAGTTATTCACATTTTTCGTTTTCTATTCCTATTTTAAGAGTCATCCAATATGTTGCAAGGAATAATATGGCATTAATCCAAGGAGAAGTTATCTACGGATGGATAGCTATCCTCGTTGCAAACTACTGATATTTACCACTAGGTTTCCTTCCTTTTGAAGAGTGTTGGAAGGAGGAAGGGTCCTATTCTCTGTATTTAGCATTTTATTCGTGGTATTTTCGTTCTGGGGTCAAGTCTCTTGTTCCATCTGAACTTTCTTTTCCTTTTTGACAATGGCCCGGTGACCGGCCTTCCTAATAAAAAAGTTAGAAAAGTCTTCTTCATCAACGTGTCTATCAGCGGGTTAGAGTAGTCAGTCTACCTTAGGTTAAAGTCGTTGTGCGGGACTCTTGGTGGCGCACCAAGTCAATAAATTTTATCATACGGGAAACTGAAAGCAACTTTTTTTTTCAGCCAAAGTGCTATAAAGCAAACTACTTAAAATCTATTACCTTAATTGCTAAATGTATTTAAAATCTCCCCAGCAAGCAAAAGTACGACATCCAACCTCTAAACAAGTGGTTACAAAGAAAGGTGCCGCGTTGTCCCAACGGCCTTCTAGATGGCTTGCGGCACTAAAAACAACGCTTAGTCCTTGAGAAAGAAGAAGAAAAGTTTAGCGTGGGTCGGCAGCGCTTAAAACAATACATTCTTTACATTGTTTTTCATATTTTGATTTCTTTTCTTCATTTGCTTTCCATACCTTCTGTACATTGTTTTTCTATATTTTGATTTCTTTTCCTCATTTGCTATCTTCACAACATCATTATGATTGTAATTTAGAGGGAAAATGTTCTATTACGGCGTAAAATTTGGCCCTCTCTTGTTTTGAGATTCCCTCTATCTGGGCATTTTCAAGCTCAACATTGATGGCTGTCGTCTTGGTAACTCGGGACCAGCGGGTGTTTTGGTGAAGCCCTTACTAATGATCCTGACCTGTTTCTGCTTGCTTAACGTGGATACATTGGAACAGAAGACTGTCTTTGCAGAAATTTCTGCCCTACACCACGAGTTCAAGCTGTCCAGTGAACTAAACTTCTCTCTTATTGTTGAAGACAACTCCTTGTGACAACCTGGATTTTTATACACACTAGAATAATAATTTCCAAAAATAGTAGTCGGGATCCCTGTTTTTGAAAGAAACATTTCTAAAGTGACCAAAAGTAAAAACTTAAACAAAAGCATTTCTTTCAAAGTCCGAGGAGTCATACAACCACAAAACTACGGATTTAACAGTAAAATGAAATACCATTTCCACTAAAAATCCGACAGAGTTTCCTCTATAATTTGGATCATTGCACATAACTAGTGCAATACAAAATCACCTGATAAACAAGGTATAATATATATTATAAGGGAGACTCAATCTCTACACCGATCCACAACCAAATGTTGTTTTCAATAAAATATACTCTAACAAAGGATAAGAAAATATATCCACTACCAAATACCTAGGGTCCCTCCATACAGCCATCACATCTAACAATAAATCCACATTCTAACATCTAGGTCACATTACATTTTAAATTAAAGTACAGTCTACACGCAAAACCCAAAGTGAGGTCTTGAACAAACCTGGTCATCTTTGAACATCATCTGTGCTTCGTTGGAAAGCTGCCATCACTTTTACCTTCTGTGTCAGCACGTCAACCTGTTATCACTCTCTGTATCTGAGCATTGCAAATCAAAGCAATGCCTCAGCAAGCTATGCTTGTGTAGGTGATATACATCCAAAGTAAACTCAATAAAAACAAATCACATGGCGCAAGGCATAAAGATCATAAGATGATCAAACATAATATAAAGCCTTAAATCAAGCAATGAAGGACATACCAAGTCCACGAAATAAATAAGATATCATCAACCATGATATCATGACATGCACAATCTGAGAAAATCTAGAAACATGTGAATGCATGTCAAAAATATCAAACATCATACACAGTGAAGCTCTATGAGTGTCTCAAATACACTCACAGCAATGTGGGGTCAGCTCTCTATACCATCCACTTTCACCCTTGCACCCTCACGGGCGCTTAGGCACTCACGGGAACGATGCGTACCACTTTCGTTTTCACCCATTCACCCTCACAGGCACTCACGAAAAGTCGCGTTGCACACCCGCTTTCACCCTTTCACCCTCACGGGGTAAAAAATCGCATCCTACCACAGGATTAATAGTCTCAAATCTCAACTCAGAGTGACTCCCACATGTCAAAAAGACCAACAATCAAGTGAATATCACGAAAGATATCAAAAACAGTGCATGCAATAATCACCACAAAGATAGCACGCACATGAGAAGCTACATGCTGAAATCAATCTCATGCATATGGTAAGGCATAAATCACATGCCTCAAAACTCAAATCATCAAATCACCATTTGAGAATCATGAAAATTTGTGAATGAAATCACTTACCTTAGTATCGCAATATCCCCAAACAAACGTGTAACCAATATTAAGGTGTATGCCCTGATGTACTTGTCATGCCATAAATTATGTCATGGTTAACGCACATAACTAAAATCTAAAGCCTGATCATCTATTGATTAGCTTGATCTGAATCATCTAATAGCATTTAGTAGTTTTGGTATTAAAAAGTTATAGCAAACTAGATTTTTGTCTTAAATTTAAGTTTGCCTTGTTGAGACGATCACAACGCCTCTTTCGGATCATGATTTAGACCTCTGTAGCTCCTAAAATCACGTTTTAAAGAAATAAAGGGTAAAAAAAGACCAAAATCCAGAAAATGGGCCCGCCGCACGCGCGCACACTGCACGGGGCAGGTTCATTTGTGGATGCGCTTCGCGTCAAAACCCGCGCGGGGTAGCGGGAGCGTTTATGGACACGCTCTGCGCGTGGGAAACGGAATAGTGAGCGTGGCGAGCATTTGGAGCACCGCTCGTCTCCCGCATGGCACGTTCTAGCCGCACCGCGTGGTGCGCTAGTCATGCTGCATGGCACTCCCTCAACCCTGCATTTTCCCCTCGTTCTGGTCGCCGTTGCTGGAGATGACGATTGGACTGGTTCGCCGTTGCCGATGACCACATTTGCTCCGTTTTTTTTTTTTTTTGTGATTTTTACACCTTCGAGTCCGGTTTTTCACGTACATTCTATTTTCACCTTCCATTTTCACAAATCCCTTGTAAATCTATCATTTTTTCACAATTTTTTATCACATTTTCAAAAACTCCCATACTACGATTTTTTTTAGGTTTTTTCGGTGTCCTTAGCCGTCCGATCGTCACGAAATTTCTTAGGTCCTTTCCTCTCCTCATCGTACACAATATGAATGGTCCAGATCTAAATCTGATACCATTTCATTTAAATTTTTTTTCGTGGAAACAGTAAGCACGAATTTTTGCAAAAACCTACATGTTCATGCCATTTTCCAGCGTTTACAAGTTAAGAAACCTTAAAATTTAACGCAAAGAGGAGGGTGGAGTGATCCTACCTCGTTCCCGGCTGTTCTAAGGTGGAGAAATCCGTCGCTGGAGAATCGTTGCTAGTGGGTGGATATTACATCCTACCTACCTTATAAAAAATTTCGTCCTCGAAATTCTTTTCATGTCATTCTTTAATAATTTTAGAAACAACCCCACATGATATCATCGTATGGTATCATAAGACCCACATATAGTATCATCCTTTTAGAACCAATGTTAATAAATAGTTTCATATCACGTTCTCCTTAGTTAACGGCTCATACATATAAACCCATGTATGTTTCAAGCCATTTCGAGCTTGCATGAGGTAGCGGGCGCGTTTATGGATGCGCTCTGCGTATGGGGGACGGAACAGCACGCGTGGCGCGCATTCAGAGCACCGCGCGTCCTGCGCATGGCATGTGCTAGCCGCACCATGTGGCACTCCCTGACCTTATGTTTTCCCCCTGTTCCAGTGGCCGTTGCCGGAGACGATGACTGGACTGGTTCGCCGTTGTCGGCGACCCCAGGTGCTCCATTTTTTTTTAATGATTTTTACACCTTCGAGTTCGATTTTTCATGTACATTCCATTTTCACAAATCCCTCCTAAATCTATTGTTTTTTCATGATTTTTATCACATTTTTAAAAACTCCCATACTATGGTTTTTTTTGGGTTTTCTAGCGTCCCTAGCAGTCCAATCGTCACGAAATTTAGTGGGTCCTTTCCTCTCCTCATCATACACAATATGAACGGTCCAAATCTAAATCTGACACCATCTCATCTAATTTTTTTTTTGTGAAAACAGTAAGCACAAATTTTTGAAAAAACCTACATGTTCATGCCATTTTCTGGCATTTACAAGTTAAGAAACCTTAAAATTTAATGAAAAGAGGAGGGTGGAGTAATCCTACCTCGTTCTCGACTGTTCCAAGGTAGAGAAATCCGTCGCCGGAGAATCGTTGTCAGTGGGTGGATATTACATCCTACCCACCTTATAGAAAATTTCATCCTCAAAATTCTTTTCATGTCATTCCTTAATAATTTTAGAAACATCCCCACATGATATCATCATATGGTATCATAAGACCCACATATAGTATCATCCTTTTACAACCAATATCGATAAATAGTTTCATATCATGTTCTCCTTAGATAACGGCTCATACATATAAACCCATGTATGTTTCAAGCCATTCCGAACCCGCATGGGGTAGCAGGCACGTCTATGGACACGCTCTGCCCGTGGGGGACAGAACAGCGAGCGTGGCATGCGTTTGGAGCACCGCACATCACGCTCGTGGCGCGTTCTAGCTGCACCTTGTGGCGTGCGCTAGTCACGTCGCATGGCACTCCCTCGACCCTGTGTTTTTCCCCCGTTCCGGTTGCCGTTGCCAGAGACGACGACCAGACTGGTTCGCCGTTGCCGGCGACCCCAGGTGCTCTATTTTTTGTTTTTGTGATTTTTACACCTCTGAGTTCGGTTTTTCACTTACATTCCATTTCCACCTTCCATTTTCACAAATCCCTCATAAATCTATCGTTTTTTCCCGATTTTTATCACGTTTTCAAAAACTCCCATACTACAATTTTTTTTTGGGTTTTCTGGCATCCCTAGCCGTTCGATTGTCACAAAATTTCATGGGTCCTTTCCTCTCCTCATCATACACTATGAACGGTCCAGATCTAAATCTGACACCGCCTCATCTAAAATTTTTTTTGTGAAAACAATAAGCACGAATTTTTGCAAAAACCTACATGTTCGTGCCTTTTCCGGTGTTTACAAGTTAAGAAACCTTAAAATTTAATGCAAAGAGGAGGGTGGAGTGATCCTACCTCGTTCCCGGCTATTCCAAGGTGGAGAAATCCATCGCCGGAGAATCGTCGCCAGTGGTTGAATATTACATCCCTTGACCATCCATTGAATGGAGAGAAAATCTGAGGCAACCTAGAGATTTGATAATTTGGCCTCAGAAATCTATGATTGGATGCAGACAAACATATCACTTTTAGACATACATCAAGATCTGCAAAGCACATGGCAGGTAAATAGGATAAAAGAGATGCTCAAGGTAACCCTCTCTGCATCAGTTGGTTTAATCTCCTGGTTCTTTCAATTCCAGGTCTTACCAGCATTGACGTTGCTGTTGAAGGCAATCATTAGCAAGGATAGCATGTTAGGGTCTCCTTTTTTCTTCACCATGTTCTTTTTCCCTCTTCTAGTTATTGTGCTCAATAACCATGTTGAACTCGATTTCCCCATTTTGTAGTGCTTACCTCTTCGTATTTTTCTCTATTTAATACAACCCGCCATTGCAAAAGAAAAAAAGAAATAGAATTGATCCATCACTTGTACTAACCAAGGTATTTTGAGATAATAACATGATCAGAATATCTAGAGCATTACCTTGGAAGCGACATGCTACATTAGAACCCAAGCGTAGTGAAAAGTAAGCATGACATCATGTCATGGGGGTCGAGAATTGTGTGGCTAAATAGGCTAGCTTAGGAGAATAAGATTCATATTGCCACTTGGAATATAGGCACATTTATAGGTAAGAGCCTAAAGTTAGTAGATATAATGAAATGTAAAAGAGTCAACATCCCTTGTATCTAAGAAATCAAATGGAAAGGGGCTAAAACTAAAGAAATCTATGAATAAGCTCTGGTACATGGGAAAGGTCGGTAATAGAAATGATGTAGGGATAGTGGTTGATAAAGAATTAAAGGATAAAATTATAGACATTAAAAGAACTAGTGATAGAATTATAATAATAAATTTATCTAGAAGAGAAGATCATAAATCTTACAAATGTATATGTATTAAAGTAGGGTTAGAAGATAGAATCAAGAGACAGTTTTGGGAAGATGTGAAAGGAGTTATGCTAGAAATTCCCAACATAGAGGAGATATTTATAGGAGCAAATTTAAATGGTCATGTAGAAAAATAAAATGAAGGATATGATAGGGTAATAGAAGGTATGGTATCGAAGAATGAAACAAGATGGGGGAAGCTATCTTTGATTTTGCTTTAGCATATAACCTAGCTTTGGCAAACACATTCTTTAAGAAGAGGGATAAACACTTAATAACTTTTAAAGTAGACTCTATAAAAGCCAAATGAACTTTTTTATACTTAAGAATATTGAAAGATCAATGTGAAAGGATTGTAAGGTGATACTTGACAATAGCTTAACATTACAACATACATTAATGGTTATGGATATCTATATTAAAAGATGGAAAAAAGGAAATGAACTAAATAGGTGTCCAAAAACTAATTGGTGGAACTTAAAAGGGAGATAATACATGACTCACAAACAAGTTGATGGTAGAAGGAAACTGGAACAATGAAACAGAAATAAACACCATGTGGATTAGTATGGCTAAGTCTGTTAAGAAAGTGGTAAACAATGTCATAAGAGTATCTAAAGGTGAATGACAATTAGTAAAGGAAACTTGGTAGTGGAGTGAAAAGGTGCAAAAAGTTATTAGAAAAATGAGTGTATTTTAAAATGTGTCAGAAGACTAGAAATAATGAAAACTTTGAATAATATAAGAATGCTAAAAAGGTTGCTAAGAGAATGGTAAGTGAGGCTAAACTCAAGGCACATGATGATCTTTATAATGGATCAGTATCAAGAGAAGGCGAGAAAGATGTGTTTAAACTTGCAAAAATAAGAGAACAGAAGGTGAGGACTTAGTCTATGTTAAGTGCATTAGAAGTGCTGACTAAAGGATACTAGTCAAAGATGACAAGTTCAAACAAAGGTGAAAAAGTTGCTTTCAAAATTTGCTAAATAACAATTGCGCTAAGAATATAGGGATTAAAAGAACTATAAAACTAAATAACATTGGACATTATAGGTATGACTGTAGGATTAGAATATCTAAAGTGAAAGAGGTCTTGAAAAAGGATGAAATTAGAAAAAGCTGTAGTGCGCAATGGTATACCAATGATTGATAAAGTTGTTTAACAAGATTATAAAAATCAAAGAAAATGCCAAATGAATAAAGGAAACATGTATTAACAAACTACTTTTCTAATCAAACTAATTAAGATGCAAACTACTAAAAACTAACTACAACCCAACAAGTGAATTAAAGTAAAGATTACTACTAACATACAATGAAAGGAAAACTACCAAAGTATCATGCATGTAACCATGGAATGGTATGCGTGATTCATTGGATATAAGTGGATCAAAGCAACTCTATTGAAAATCTAAGCATGCAATTCTATTCAAGTATTAAAGAAGAACTCTAACAATCTAAATAGCCACTTGAAAAGTCAAGTGAATGAATTGAATGGTGCCAGAAATTCACATAAACAATGCATGAAAAGAAATTCCAGCAGTAAGGTAATTGAAACTTTTTATGAATAGCACTTGTAGAACATGAACTTAATCACTCCTAATGCATTCAAACATTTAAGAACAAATTTAATTAACTGATGGCCATAAACATGAATTGAAAGTCCCACCTGATCTCATTGAATCACATCCAAAAAGTCATCAACATAATATTCCATTCATGTAGTCTAAATCTAAAACTTATGATGTTCCCTTAATCTCAATCACTCCTTAATTACAAGCCAAATTCATTTGCAATTGTTCCAACATTCACTCATGAACATGTATGCTTGAAATCAAACAATCCAATAAAACTTAAGCAACCAAAGCTGGAAAATCAAGAGGGCTGAAAGAGAATAAAGATGTACTAAAAGTTAAAGGGGCAAAACTAGATTCAAGATGACTTCCCTTGGTTGTCACTCCAAGGGAAAACCAGTCTTGAATCTTATTTTAAAAGCAAGGAAAGCTAAAGGAAAAACAAAGCAAAAGATGTCATAAATAACACTATGATCAAACAAGAGAAGAGGGGGAATGAACCAACCTTGGAAGGAGAATCAAATGGCCTAAAACCAGGTATGGAATAGCTTGAAGAAGTGCCTCCCAGCTTAGGAAAATAGTAGCTGCACATAAACAATAGAAATTCAAAGCAAAAGAGAGCAAACTAATAACTTAGGAAGAGGACATCTCCTTCCCAATGGGCGAGGCATCTTTTTCCTTTTGTAAAAGTCTCTCTTTGCTTAAGTTTGGCTAGGTTTTTATAAGACTTCTCTTATTTTTTCTAGGGTACCTAATACTAAGGTGTGTAGATGGTGTATGTTAAATTGAATGGCTGGGATGGGGGGAAAAAGGGTAGACATCAAATTGGAAAGTGGTTGGGAGTAGGGCTGTTTTAAGAATGGGGAGTAGGTGGGAGATGCCTACTTTTTAGGAAGCGGAGTTTCCACCTTTCTCAAAGTCATTGAATGCCTAGCAAATACGAAAGTGGGTGAGGAATAAAGTGGGAAAGAGATAGGAGGTGTTACATTGAGATATTTGATTGGTTAGGAGGTTTCCTAAGAGGTGGAAGGAGAGAGTTTTGGAAATTCGTAGTGCATCTTAAGGGTGAGGTGAAAATTAAGGAAAAGTGAGAAAAACATTAAAAATTGGTTGCCCTTATTCCATTCGTCTACATACCCTCTTATTTTAATAGATTTTTCCTTAATTATCTTTAAAATAACTCATAGATAACTCTCTTGAATCTCCTCCAATCCTAGCCTTCCATTTAGCTTAACTTGATGGTTGGCTAGCTTTGAAGGCTTCATTGGCTAAGCTCATGGCTGGCTTAGGAAGTTTCCTTGGCCTTTTTCTAGCTCCATTCCTTGGTTTGAGTGGCTTGAATTCCTTCGCTTGCCACCTTCTTTCATGGCTAAGGTGGCTTAAGTGGCTTCCATGCAAAGGTGGTGGGAATGCATGGCTTACATCATGGACCCACTTTTGCTATCTTTAGCTTCTTTACTCACATTCATTACTAGTCAACAAGATGATCTTAGCCTTGAAGTGATGATTTTGAGGTTTTGACTTGTTCTTTATTGTTCATGTCGATCAATCTCAGCTATCAGATCACCATCTTTCTTCCTACAAAAATTGAAAAATCCTAATTGAATCCTAGAAAAACATGATTAATTACATACCTACCTTGGACTAGCCTCTTGACCTTTAAATATGAAACTTTTGGGTTAGTAGGGAAAAAATGCATGTGTTATAAATTTTAGTTTAAAAATCCTAATGTAACGTTATAAGTTATAATAACATGGGTATCTAGTTGGGTGGTCTTTTTGCATAATTAAACAATTATCACACCCTGCAACTAGCATTTTGTGAGTCCTGAGCAAAACACATGAAAAATTATTTTTCAAAAACTGATATAAGTTGCCACTTTCATAGGTACTCATGATTGCATTTATGACATGCAACAAGCCTTTGAACCCTTAGGTTACCCCTAGCAAACGAGTTATGGCTCGTGAAGGTTTGCTATGAATATACACACAAAATTCTCTATGGTCCAGTCTCCTATTTTATCTTAAAGAATCCTCATTCATTAGTATTCTACTAGTTTTTCACAACTTAATAGAGATGATTGATAATTTTACAAATCATGCACATATTGAAGACATTTCATTTTGGATATTTCTCGAAGTGCATGTGTGTGTATAGCCACATAAGTTTTGACTTCTAATTGGATATGCTTAAATTCCATTGAAAATATGTCTTGACCTTAAATCCTCTCAGGTGTGCTCTCATAAATGAAGCTCTCAGATAAGGGTTTAAAAAATATTTCTCTCATTGTGTGACCAAATCCAACAAAGTTATTCACATAAATCTTTCAAATGCTATTGAGACAAAGGAAAATGATCCCTAAGAGAGGATGTTATTAGCAAGAATATTAGAGGTAGTTTGCCTTAATTTCTTCTTTTTATCTCCTCTTTAAGGCTATGTTCCACCTAAGATCTAGAAGCCTTTAGATAGGACAAAATGTAGGCTTGGGTAGGATTCTGAAAAGAAGGGTAAAAGGATTTTAAGGGTTCAAAATTGAGTAGAGGTCTTCAATGAATATTTGTTAGGACAAATTTTATTTTGATTGTACTTGAAGTGAATGTTTCTTTGTATTTTTGTCTTTTCTCTTTCAATTTTTTTCCTCTTTTTCTATTTCTAATACTTCTTTTCACTTTTCTTTACTCTTCTTTTTTCTTTCTACTTCTTTGAAAGAAAGACTTTTGACGTTTCTCACTTCCTTAACTTTTATCCTTTTTGAACTTTTTCTACTAACTCTACTCATTTTGAAAAAGGGTAAGGTTATTTATTTTACTAGTTTTTCTGGGTTAAGGTAAGTGAGGTTAAGATAGAAAGGTTTTAATAATAGGCTCAAAGGGCTAACTAGTGGTAGATATATTGGGTAGGCTTTATGTCTCTAGGTTGAACAACGATGGCTTATATCATTTTCTAATTTTCCTAAAGGCTATTAGATTTAATAATTTTTTTGGAAATAAAGCTATTACTTCTATTTATTCTTGATAATTAACTAAAACAAGGATAATAGGATCACACTAAGTTATGTACACTAAAGAAAACTTTAGAATTACCTATAACTCTTTAAAGGAAGAGAGTCTCTAAACTCACTGGGTTATAGGTATTCGCTGATTTTCATCAAGGTCTCTAAGTCATACCTTTCTATTAGTCTTGGCTATGTGCTATGTGTAAATGGTTTCTAAGAATTAACTTTCATAAAATGCTTCAACATATCAATAGTATGCAAAACTAGTCATATACACTTTCATTAAGAGGTGAAAATAGTAGACTTACTAAATTCTGAGCATCTAGTTCTCATCACAGTAAAGGAACTCTTCCAAAACTCTTTTTTTTTTTTTGTGAAAAACTCAAGAAAATTTTAAATCCCTATATGCATCTACAACGCCCAACCTAAATGAAACATTGCCTCCAATGTTTGAAAACATAGGATCCTATTTGGTAAGATGTAGAAGATGGAGATTTTTTTGAAAAAAACATCTGGGTTGCCTCCTAGGGAGCTTTAAGTTTTATGTCTTCTGGGTTAAGGTAAGTGAGGTTATGATGAATACAGTGATGGTACATTGCAAGGGTTCCTAGAGTGGTAATCTAAGGTGGGTTAGGATACTAAGGTGCCTCTAATAGTATCTCATCAATCTTAGGATTAAGCATCTCTAGGGAAGGTTTTAACCTCTGACCATTGATTTTTTGGATTTCTCTATCCTTCTCAATCTCGATGGCCCCATGAGGATAGATAGAGCATACTATATAAGGTCCAATCCATTGAGGTGTGAGTTTTCCTAGGAATAGATGCAATCTAGAGTTATACAATAAGATCTTTTGTCCAAGTGCTAAGGATTTCCTTAAGATTTGGAAATCATGTGCAACCTTCATTTAGTCTTTGTATAATTGTATAGAATCATGTGCATCTTTCCTCAATTATTCCAACTCATTGAGTTGGTGTTCTAATGGGTCCCAGCAAAATCTAAGTCAAAGTTGAGTCTTTTGATAGTCCAATATGGCTTGTGTTCCAACTCTACTAGTAAGTGGTAGGCCTTTCCATAAACCAATTAGTAGGGTGACATTTCTATATGGGTTTTATATGCTATAAGATAAGCCTATAAAGCGTCCTTGAGTCTTATAGGCCAGTCTTTCCTACTTGGATTGACTATCTTTTCTGAAATTCGCTTAATCTCTCTATTAGATTCCTCTACTTATACATTGGTCTGAGGGTGTTATAGGGTAGCTATTCTATGGTTGGAACCATACTTTTTCATTAAATTCTCAAACAATTTATTACAAAAGTGTTTTCCTCCCATCACTTATTATGGCTCTAGGAGCACCAAATTGTGCAAAAATATTTTATTTTAAAATTTTTACCACAACCTTGTGGTCATTGGTTTTGTAAGGTATAACCTCCACTCACTTGGATACATATTCCACTTCAAATAAGATGTGGAAATTTTCAAAAGAATTAGGAAAGGGTCCCATGAAATCTATGCCCCAAACATCGAATGGCTCTATAATGGGTGTTAGGTTTAAGGGAATCATATGTCTCTTTCCTAGACTACTTAATCTTTGACACCTCACACATGCTATGCAGTAGCATGTGAATCCTTAAATATGGCAGTCCAATAAAAACCACACTGTAAAATTTTTACTACTATCTTTCTTGAACTAAAATGGCCTTCACATGCATGATCACGACAAAAGGAGATGATTTTATTATGCTCACTATTGAGCACGCATTTCCTAATCAGCTGATCAGGACAATACTTGAATAAGCACAAGTCATCCCAAGTGAAATATCTAATCTCGGTTAAAAATCTCTTTTTATCATGTTTGTTTCAATAGTTAGGCATTTGTCCTATAACAAGATAATTAACAATATCACCATGCTAAGGAAATTGGAAAATATGCAACAACTATTCATCCTAGAAGGATTCAGTTATAGGCATGTGATTGCTAGTATGCTCAACCACTAATTCGGATAATTGATCTGCTTCAACATTTTTGGCACCTTTCTTGTCCCGAATTTCTAAGTCAAATTCCTATAGCAGTAATATCCAATGGATCAACTTAGGTTTTGCATCCTTTTTAGAAAGGAGGTACTTTAAAGCTGCATGATCCAAGTATACCATAATTTTAGACCTTGATAGATAAGATCTAAATTTATCTAGAGCAAACATTACAGCTAACAACTCTTTCTTAGTGGTTGAGTAATGAGTTGCATGTCATTTAGTGTTTTACTAGCATAATGTATTACATGGGAAAGTTTATCAATGTTATGCCCCAAAATAGCTCCAATGGAAAAATCTAATGCATCACACATTATCCAATGGCCAACGTCTCTATCATTTGGTCAATGAAGGGTAGAGGAAAATAATCATTCCTTATGACCACATTCAATTTATGGTAGTCAATGCAAACTCTCCACCCGATGGGTGGGTACTAATTCATTATCCTGATGTTTAACTAATATGACCATGGATTTCTTAGGTACAACCTAAATGTGGCTAACCCAAGTACTGTTAGAGATAAGATATATAATGCCAACATCTAAGAGCTTTAGGATTTCATCTTTGACCATGTCCTTCATTTGGGGGTTTAATCGTCTTTGGGTTTTCCTAAAAGGTTTTGCATTTTCTTCTAAGTGTATCCTATGCATGCATATGGCTAGACTAATCCCTTTATATCTGCTATCATCTACCCTATAGCAATTTTATGTTTTTATGAACATCTAAAAGCTTACCCTCTTTTTCATTATCTAATTTTGATACTATTATCACAGGTAAGGTTTCATTTGGGCTTAGATATAAATACTTCAAGTTGCTAGGCAAAGGTTTTAGGTCTAGAGATGGTGATTACTTTATTGAGGGTGTGGCAAAAAATTTAGAAGGTGGAAGTGGTTCCACATAAGGACCCCACTTAGAGGTATCCACGATTGGAGCAGCCTCTAAAAGGTTGTTTACCTCCTCAATAGACTTGTCTATATCAAATTCTTCAATAAAGTGTATATGATAAGCCTTTAGTGGGTCAAAGATGGACAATGGAGAATGAATGTCATTAATTAGACTGTCAATCAAATTGATATCGCAAGAATAATCAAGGTATAAATGTTGTTGATCAGCATTAAAGACATTTAACTTAACTTTCATGTTGTTGAATGACAATTTCATTACACCATTTTTATAGTTAATAAGGCATTGGACGTCACTGAGAATGGACATCCAAGTATGACTGGAATCTAGCTACCAAAATTAGATACAGATTGGCTGCCTGGTACAATGAAATCAAATGGGTAATAGAACTGGTCCACCTGTATCAAGACATCTTCAAGCAAACCATGCAGTATCTTGAAAGATCTATCTGCTAATTGTAGCATGGTAGTAGCTGGTTTTAACTCACCTAGTCTTAGTTGCTCATAGACAAAGTATGGCAACAAGTTAACACTCACCCCTAGGTCAAGTAATTCCCTATCTATGACATGGTCTCCAATAATGCAAGAAATTGTAGGACATCCTAGATCTCTAAATTTTGGTGGGGTCATGCATTGAATTAAATAACTCACCTGCTCGATGAGGAAAGCCTTCTTTTGCACATTAAACTTTCGCTTTGTACTGCATAGCTCTTTAAGAAACATGACATAGGAGGGGATGTCTTTAATTGCATTGAGCAATGAAATATTGATTTAGAATTTGGACATGTTTAAATACCTCCATTAACTCATTGAAGTTTGTTCCCTTTCTAGCCTTGTTCAAAACTGAAGAATAGGGGCTTTAGGCATATAGGGTGGCTCCATTATAGGTTCTACATGATTTTTATATCTTTTCTCTTTCTCCTATATTTTGGTTGCCTCTTTCTCCTCTGCAGTTTCCTTAGCCTGCCTTACATTATTATCAATCTGACGACTACTCCTAAGGGTGGTTATAGACTTGGCATGCTTATGAGGGTTCTGATTTTGAGAACTTAACCCTATCTCAAATTGATCCTTAGAGTTGGGAATGAGTTGACTACGGAACTAACCCTTTCCCAAATTATGTAATTCAACTAACAATTAGCTTACATGCATATCTAAATTGGTTAGGCCTTGAGAATTGATATTCTGAAATTGGTTTAGAGCCCTTTTTGTTTCTTTATTCTATTTTTCAAACATGATCTTAATTCTATCCTCTAAAGATGGTTTCTTTAGTTGTTGGGGTTGTTAGAAGCTAGACGTTTATTGAGGAACTATAGCCTTAAGAGGAAATTTTTGGGTAGGGAGTTCACTCGTGGTCCCCCTTGGTGATTATTCTTTGATTAGGAAAAATTGGGACACTTAGTCGATCTAGGGTTGTAGGTCTCAAAATATGGGTTGTTGTTAGGTCCGCGATATGCATTCAATGCGTGTGCTTGTTCTACAAGATATTCAAGGTATACGATACTGGATGGACAGGTTGAAGTTAGATGAGTTGGACTAGAATAAGTAACACATACCTCATGTGGAGGTTTATGAGACAAAGTAACTTCCATGAAAAATTGAAACATAGTTTCAAGCTTGCCATTTTTCCACCTAAAGGCTTTAGTTTTGTTTATTTTTTCAACTACAGAGTCAAGCTTATAGGATAGATCTGTATCTTTGGAGGCTGGTTAGTTCTCTCTCTCTCTCTCTCTCTCTCTCTCTCTCTCTCTCTCTCTCTCTCTCTCTCTCTCTCTCTCTCTCTCTCTCTCTCTCTCTCTCTCTCTCTCTCTCTCTCTCTCTCTCTCTCTCATGTGAATAATCCCATTGCTGAGAATTATTGGCCAATGTATAAAGAACTCCCAAGCCTCTCTCTCATCTTTTAGCATCTTGCGACATTTATCATTTGTCTGTTTTGAGGTGTTAATTCCTCATAAAAGTATTGAACTTGCTGCCATTTCTTAAATCCATGATGAGGGCATTTTTGTAGTAGATCATTCCATTTTTCCCAACACTCATAATACTATTCATCATCCCTTTGTTGAAAATTGATAATTTCATGGTGAAGGGCATTAGTTTTGTGAACGAGAAAGAATTTGTTCAAAAACTTCTCAGACAATTAATCCCATGTATTTATGGAACCTACCTCCAAGGAATTAAGCCATGACTTGGCTTTGTCCTTGAGTGATAAAGCGAATAGCCTAAGCCTAATAGAATCGTTCAAAAAAATTTGGAACCTAAATGTGGCACAAATATTAAGGAACTTCTTAATATGTAGGTAGGGGTCTTCTCAGTTTCAACCATAAAAGGTGAGGAGTAATTGAATGACTCTCATCTTTAACTCAAAGTGGCCAGCATTTGTAGGAGGTAAAGCTATGCAGGATGGGGTGTTGAGTTGTAAAGGTGCATAGAAATCTTTAATTGGCTTGTGCTCGACTTATGCTGGTGGTTTAGTCATGGGGATAGGAACTTGGTTTCTTTTCCCTTGTCTTAGGTTGCATTGAATCGCTGGGTTGAAAGGTGTTAGCTCTAGGTTTTGATATCAATGCCCTTGCATAAACTATCCTACACTAAATGCTCTAATTTAAATGCTGACACTAACTCTACATGATGCACAATCAAATCCTATCTGATCAAGCAGTAACTTGATTATCTTTGTTTAGTGCATAGGTGGTAACTTCTTAGACCTAGATCTAGACAACTCATTCTTTTATCCAAATTTGACTATTGCTTACTAGTTAGGTTCTGCTCAAAAATGGTTAATACAATCCTCGTGTGAGGAGGTGTTTAGACCTCAACTAACATCAATAGAAGGCATGGGAAAATAACTTGGATTTTAAGACACCCACTATAACCAGAGTGCTCAGAAGCCACTGGAGTGGCAACAGATCACACCCTTTTATAAGGGTCCTATGAGCTTGACACCCTAAGTCTCTTTCTACTTGATTTTAAATTAACATTCAAGGGTTGGGATTATGGCATACAAGGATGTTGATTGATTTCTAGGTGGGCCAAGGAGCTAGGGATGAAATTCAGTCCTTATCTTATAAGGATTCCTATGGGGCCCTTACTTGCATTAATTCCATTGCACCATAAACCTATAAATATGCATTGCAATACAAAAGCAAACTAGTGCAACATATATGCTATCCAACCAAGGTTAGATAGGTCCTCTAATGCAGCAATTCTAAGTAAATATGCAATAATTATCAATGAATGATCCAAATCTATATGAATTATACTAACATCTAAATGTAAATTAGCCTAAAAATTGAGTGAGAGATACTCATAGTGAGGGGTCTGATGATGATCAAGTGTGGGCCACCACTCCTCACACTTGTCCTCTATTATTGCAACCCATTTAAAATTAAACAATAAGGAAATTCCAATTTACAATGGGCCTCACTATAAGTTGCACTCAATTCTAATCTAGGAAGGTAAACCTAATCTAAGATGATGAAGCCATGGCCCACAGGATTGCCACTGCTCCTTTGCAAGTTTCCTATGCACAAAAATCAAAGAAATATGGTCAAAATGAAGAAAATAGCAACAAATGCAAAATGTATGGGAAAATTATGAAAAAATCCTAATCTAATGCACCCTAAACCTAGACTAGAGGAATATAATATAAAGTATGAAACACCACAAATTGTTGTAGCTCCTCGGCAATGGCACCAAAAACTTGTTGTTGTTTAACTAAAAATCACAAGTGCACAAATCATTTGCAATATAGCACACTAGTGATGTTGATCCCACTAGTAGTGAACGATGTGATGCTAGTTGTCCTCACTTTAAACTATCTAACCTAGCTAAGATTCAAGTGATTTTTGTCCCAAACTAGGAAATTAAAACATGAACTTGGAAACTAAGTAAAAATAAGAAATGAAAATTAAGCAAAATAAGAAACATGCTAAATGAAAAACTTTCCTAAAACTTTTTCTTTCTAAAATTAAAAATTTCCTAAATTAAAAGCTTCTAATTTTATGACTTTCCTAAAATTCAATTTAGCAACTTTCCTAAACTACTTTCCCCAAACAAGAAATTAACAACTAGTTAATGGAACCATGCATTAACAAACTACTTTTCTAAACAAACTAATTAAGTTCCAAACTACTGAAATCTAACTACAACCAACAAGTGAATTAAAGTAAAGATTACTACTGACACAGAAACTACCCAAGTATCATGCATGTAACCATGGAATGGTATGCATGATTCATTGGATATAAGTGGATCAAAGAAACTCTATTGAAAACCTAAGCATGCAATGCTACTCAAGTATTAAAGAACCACTTTAACAATCTAAATAGCCACTTGAAAAATCAAGTGAATATGAATTGAATGGTGCTAGAAATTAACATAAACAATGCATGAAAATAAATTCCAGCAATAAGGTAATTGAAACTTTTCATGAATAGAACATGTAGAACATGAATTTGATCACTACTAATGCATTAAAAAATTCAAGAACAGGTTTAATTAATTGCTGGTCATAAACATAATATTCCATTTATGTAGTCCAATCTAAAACTTATGATGTTCCCTTAATCTCAATCACTCATTAATTACAAGCTAAATTCCTTTTCAATTGTTCCAACATTCACTCATGAACAAGAATGTTTGAAATCAAAGGAAAATCCTATGCAAAACTAAGGCAACAATCCAATGAAACTTAAGCAACCAAAGCTGAAAAATTAAGAGGGATGAAAGAGAATAAAGCTGCAATGAAAGTTAAAGGGGCAAAACTAGATTCAAGATGACTTCCCTTAGCTGTCACTCCAAGGAAAAACCATCCTTGAATATTATTTTAAAATCAAGGAAAGCTAAAGGAAAAACAAAGCAAAAGATGACATGAATAACACTAAGATCAAAAAAGAGAAGAGGGGAAATGAACCAAACTTGGAAGGAGAATCAAATGACCTAAAACCAGGTATGGAATAGATTGAAGAAGTGCCTACCACCTTAGGAAAATAGTATCTTAACATAAACAATAGAAATGCAATGTAAAATAGAGCAAACTAATACCCTAGGAAGAGGATGTCTCCTTTCCAATGGGGGAGGCATCTTTTTCCTTTTGTAAAAGTCTCTCTTTACTTAAGTTTGGTTGGGTATTTATAAGACTTCTCCTATTTTTTCTAGGGTACCTAATACTAAGGTGTGGTGTAGATGGAACTATGTTAAATTGAATGGCTAGGATGGGGGAAAAAGGGTAGACATCAAATTGGAAAGTGGGTGGGAGGAGGGCTCTTAAGGAAGGGGAGTAGGTGGGAGACGCCTACCCTTTTAGGAAGGGGCATCTCCCCCTTTCTCAATGTCATTGAATGGATACCAAATAGGAAAGTGGGAAAGATATTGGAGGTGTTAGATGGAGATATTTGATTGGTTGGGAGGTTTCCTAAGAGGTGAAAGGAGTGAGAGTTTTGAAAATTCGTAGTGCATCTTAAGGAAGAGGTGGAAATTAAGGAAAAAGTAGGGAGAAGTGAGAAAAACTCTAAAAATTGGTTGCTCTTGTCCCATTGGTCCGCATGCCCTCTTATTTTAATAGATTTTCCCTAAATTATCCTCAAAATAATTCATGGATAGCTCTCTTGAATTTCCTCCAATCCTAGCCTTCTATTTAGTTTAACTTGATGGCTTAGATGGCTAGATTTGAAGGCTTGATTGACTAAGCTCATGGCTGGCTTTGGAAGTTTCCTTGGCTTGTTTTCTTGACTCCACTCCTTGGTTTGAGTGGCTTGAATTCCTTATCTTGCCACCTTCTTTCATGGCTTATATGGCTGTGGTGGCTTAAGTGACTTCCATGCAAAGGTGGTGGGAATTTCATGGACCCACTTTGGCCATCTTTAGCTCTTTTAATTACATTCATTACTAATCCACAAGATGATCTTGATCTTGAAGTGATTATTTTTAGGCTTTGACTTGATCTTCAATGTTTATCTCAATTGATCACAGCCGTTGGGTCACCATTTTTCTTCCTACAAAAAGTTAAAAATACTAATTAAATCATAGAAAAACATGATTAATCACATACCTACCTTGGACTAGCCTCTGGACCTACAAAATATCAAAATTTTGGGTTCTTAGGTGAAAAATGCATGTGCTATGAATTTTGGTCTAAAAATCCTAAGTTAACGCTATAAGTTATAACACATGGGTATCTAATTGTGTGGTTTTTATGAAAAATTAAACACTTATCATTATTCTAAACATATGATGGTTTTTTAGAAATTGTCCTATATACTATATAAACTTCCTGTACAATTTCTATAACATTTTGTTGGTTTCTATTTATACATTCTTCTTGTAATCAAAATACATTTGACAATCACTATCACCATACAAAAAGAACACATTCACTTCATTTTTGTAGGCTATAATCAATTTACAATATTCATTCACTTCCAACATTCCACTAAAGAAAGCATTCACATATTTCAATCAGAAGTAAAAAGGAAGGTATCCATACAAATGAAGTTTTGTTGTGTATTTCATTGATAAAAATGTTTACATTCAATAACATTAGTGATCTACAAATTAAAAGTCAAAAGATGTTCTATCCATTCCATTCTGATGTCATCTTGATTTAACTAGGAATAACTCTTGCTTCCTAAATCAACCTATATGTAATGCTCGAGCAATTTACACTATTTTTAACGAAAATTGCACATTCTATAGGAAATAAACTATGTTGAATGTTTGATTTTATTTAAAATAGTAAACAAAGGAATTTGTAAGGAAACTTAGTACCATTAGATTCTACTCAAAAAATGGAATCCAACACCTCAAAAATCACCCAAACGGAGTTCGTATGAGGAAGTTACAACCATTTAAAGATAGGGGTATTTCTGAAAATAAAACAGAAAAACGAAAAAACATAAAAGGATGAAAAATGCAGGGGGCCGTTTTGATAACGGCACCCCCTGTCGTCTTCAACCTCAAGAACCCTCCAGAAATCCTCGATCCTGATTTTTCTGAAGGATTCTGCCACCTCCAAGGGCGGCACCGCCATTGGCAGCACCTTCATAGCAGGGCTATAAAAAGCCCCATCCCCCCTCTCCAAAAACACGATTTTTCTGGTCGTTTTGAGACTGGGGTTTCCGGCAAAATCGAAAACCCGTCTTAAAACCCATCCTCTGCGTTTTCCGGCAACAGCCAGGCCCAAGTCAGGCCGGCCGTTGCCATTTTCCTCCATGCCCTCTCTTCTTTCCGATCTTGGCAATGGGGTTTTCCCCTTTCTTCGAGTTTTCCGGCGAGTAGGAAGTTTCAGACGGAAGTAGGGGCTTTACCACTGGCAATGGGTCTCCCCAAGCTGCCCAGGTAAGCCTGTTCTTCTCTCTCTCTCTTGGTTCTTCCCCTTTCAGGCTAGATCCAAGCTGGATTTAGCGTTCTCAGACGTTTTCCAGCTGGATTTCCTGGCCGAAAAACATCCCAAAATGGCTCAGACAGCCCTGCACGAGCCAGGCGTCCCAAGGATGCCAAGCACCATGTGCACCTGGGACAAGGTCCCAGGGATGGGCTCCGGGCGTACGACAGCGCTTACACTATCCCAGGAGCTACCCTCGGGTGCGTGCGTGACATAGGGCACGGGTCCTGGCTCGACCAGGGTGCACGGGGTGCCCTGGGAGCTGAGACGTGCCATGATACAAGGTGCGCCTATGCAATGATGCATGTCATAGCGCGTCACCTAAGCATGCATGTGCGCATGCAAAAAAGTGATCCCTGACACGGCCTTTAGGCGCACACGCACGTGAGATAACTGGGACACGTGGACCCAATAAGACTTTAAAGCTAAGATTAAAGGACAATTTACAAAGTTAGCTATGGAATAGTAGGTCCACATCATAGGATCCAGCCTGACAATAAATTAGGCAAGAACCAGGGACCCAATGGGCAGGGCTAGCGGTCTAATGTCTAAATAGACTGAAATTAATTAGGACTCCTTGTATCCATTTATACCCAGGAGTTTATAAATGAGGGTCAAGGACTGGTTGAGTACTAAAGGACGCGACTCCAGGAGACTTTGAGGTAGGTGCTCTATCGCTACTAGATTCTTTTAAAAGAACTATGATTGTTTTGCGAATACATGTTTTAAGTATATGACTTGTTTAGCATAACTTAATTTAGTATGCATGTGATAAATGCTTTATGCATAGACATGTTTTGTAAATAATTGCATATACATTATGCATAGATATGTTTTGCAAACTATTGCATACATTGCATGATTTGTGAGCATTAAGTTCTTGAAAAAATTGCATGTCCTTGAGGGTTACCAAAGGACGCTAGAGTGTCGAGGGCCAGGCAGTTGTGAGGGACCCGAAGAGGACAGGTTTCGGAAAAAGAGGTTTTTGCTTGTTTGATCTGATTATGATTTGGGCTGATAAGCTAGTGGGTGCTATGCTGAGAGGTTTGGGTTGGCCACCCAGCCTCTACCACTATTAGGTGGATGGGTACTACACCCAAAAAGAGGCAACGTCCTTATGTCGACTGCATGTGGTATAAGGGGCTACCACTAGTGTCACGGCACTGGGTCTACGTGTCATAGGCCCTGTGGAAGCTATGACCGAGTGTCCTTAAGTACCCGAGGACCACACGGCAAGGAGGTCGTGGCCATAGTTGGACCCTATGGTTTATGGACTTATTTGCATTGCATATGGCATGATATGAGGTTGGTCGACCATACCATACTAGATATCCATGAGTTGGATTCAATGAAGCATCTTATGCATATCATAATGTTATGATATATATTTATATGATACTTTCGATTTTGGATTATGTGTTCCTTTAAGTCGTTAGTATTTTAGTTTGACAACGAATTTTAATATCGATATTGAATTTGAGTATTCAGACATGCACATGTTTTGAAAGAGCATATGATTTTAAAACATCTCATGCATTATAAAACTAGTAGTGATAGACTCCTACTGAGTATAGTATATACTCACCCTATCCTTAACATTTTTCAGTATAGTTCCACTCACAAATAGATGACGCCTCATGAGATATTAGTGCTATGAGCAAGTGAATTAAAAAGGAGACAGTTATACATGTAAGTAAACTCTCAACCCTTTGGACATGTAGTTGTATTTAATTACAGTTGGGCTGTGTGCTGTGACTGGAAAGACCTGGGGAAAAACATTTATGGTTTCTAAAGTTTTTCAAAAATTACTTTGGTTGTTGTGAAAGCAAATGACACTCAGGGTTTTCAAAATGAGTTTAAAACTAAAGATTTTTCGCTGCATTGCATGGTTTTTATAAAATGGTTTTCAAATAGGGATGCATCCCTCCTTAGGAATTAGATATTGCATTTAAAAATGCATGAGAAAACCCAGGTCGTCACACTATAAGATAACATATATTAAATTAGTTGAGACATATCTTGGAGTCATTCAAGAAATGTAGGAAACTATAAGAATGATGATTGGTAAATTATCTTACCTTTCTAAACAATGAGATAGTGAGTCCTTCATGAATGAGGGTTTTCATGTATCTTACAACATAATACCCACACTCCTACTTGAATTATTATTTAGGGCATTGCACAACAAAGACAACAAAAAAATTACAAATTTTATGTTCCATTGTAACTTTAGGCTATAAATTATACTAAAGAACTAGTAAACCTTATCTTGATTTTTTTCTAAGAGAGTTTTGCATAGTGGTTTACATCTTACAACTCAGCCCATTTATACCATGCATTGCACATATATAATTAAAAAGCATTAGATATCAACAAAAAAATAGTTATTGGCTGTCCAACTACTATAATGAATGAAATAATAAAGACTTAGATCATTTCCATCAGTAGGCCTCGAATGTATGCTCCACAAGAATAAAAAACAATGTAAGCCCACTATACGAAGTTAGCAGCATCCAATGAGACCTATATACACAATCTGTCAAATGAAATTTAGAGAACTTAACTTAGATAGATATTCATGTTTGGTAAATGAAATAATTTAATAAGATATGTGTTTACTTACCCGCTATTATAGGAAATCAATAAGGCATGCCCCTTCTCACAACGCAAGAACCTAGGTATGATATCTTCTTTTTGTTTGTTTATGGGAAAGTGCCCTTCTAGTGCAAAGATGATAGCAAGGTTAAGGAATTTGTAAACATTCTTGACATCTAATCTTTGCAATTTATCATGCAAAGACTTGTAGAAACTTTTTATTAAATACTTATCATGTCCTATTAGTAAGTAATGTCAACGTGATTCTTAATAGAGTAGTTACATGACATACCCGATATAAATGATGATGTGTGTATATTTGAGCCATATTACATATGGCTATGAGGACCTCTTTCATGCTTGGAACCTCAATTATGTCGCTGCTAAGCACACTAGCCTCTATCCTTATGGGCTGATTTCCTTATCTTCATCGATTACTCTGTACAATCGCCATAAGAATGGAGGCTTTTAGGTTGAACCTTCACCTGATCACTACATTGTGCATGTAATGTTTCAAAAATTAGTAATTAATATATATATATATATATATATATGAAAAGAGATAGACATATTCAAAAATAGACATAAATATCTAAGGTGGGGCAATTACTATGCCAAAATTTGCTACCAATGAGGGGGTCACCTCAATGCCACCTTGCGTTGTTTCTGGCTAACATTAGATGTAGATAATGTTTAAAAATTTAGCTGATCTTTTAAAATTGTTGTTGAACATGAAGCTATGATACCATATACATACCTTGTATAACATCGCTTTGATATACTTCTTAGGCCAAGCTACCCGATATCTTATTGTATCCCCAACAGTATGAATATTATTCACATCTAATGAAAATGGTAGGGGCATCTATTTAGAGGGTGACAGTAATGCCCACATGCTTAGTGTGTGGATGCATAAACCTGACATGCAATGTGACAGAAAGAAACTCGTATATTGTAGCCACAATAATGTAGTTCTCAACTATATGTAGTTATAACATGCACTGGAGCACTTGCTAATAAAAAATAATATATATATATATATATATATAAGAATGAATGAAGATAATTAAATCATTAAAAATTAAAAAATTAAACCTTTTAATATATACCTCCTTGATTGGGATATCTCCTTCGAAGAGTTGCTCCTCCACCTCTTCTTCAAATGGAGGACTAAAACTATTATGAGATGGGGTCAAGGGACAATATCCTGACATGGACCTCTGGAACTCCCAAAGTCTTTATATAAATGATTATTTACCTTCGCATGTAACTCATAGAACATTTTCTCCTTCCATTCATCCACTTTATAAGCCCAGTGAGGTCTCGGTTGTCTTAGGTTGATTAACAATAGGTACTCTCCAATTTCCTGAACCAATTGACTTATCTTTTTAGTGAGGTTGAGACATTGCTTCTGAATCCATTGATTACCAATCCTTTGTTCTTTGGTGGAGGATTATTTGATTTAGGGTATAATTTGAAAGAAACCACACCATGACCTTGGGCCCTTACTCGACCATGGTGCTCATCCCCTATACATGATGTTCCCCTTTGCTGTAGTGTTGCTTAGAGTCCCTCTAGTTGGGCTTTCTTGGGTTAGCACTTCTTGCACATGTAATTATGGGAACATAATCAATTTCATATATATATATAATTTAATTTAATTTAATTTAAGAGACAAAAGAAAACACATAAAACCACTTACAATTTGTGAAGCAACCAAGGCAGCATTTTTGTTAGTGAAGGTCTAAGAGTTAATGCTCTTGTGAATGTGCCATTTTTTAGAGAAGGGCATGGGTGATGGACTCCATAGTCCTAGCCCTCTTCTACTATCAAGAGTGACACTCGCATTTAATTAAATAAAATTTAATTATATTTGGACATAAATAAAATGTCATATATACTTACTTCTTGATCTTCTAACCATGCATAACTAACCTTGGAGAGGTGGTGCAACACATGATTAATCACATGATCTATTTGTCCTTTCATATGCTTTGCTACACATCAAAGGAACATGTAATTAAGCATAATTGAATTTTATAATTAGATGAATCAAACTTTAGGCTAGTTGTAATTACTTGAAAATCAAAATACAAGTAGGCCTATACAAATTGATTCCATGCATCCTAGTCAATGATACTCAGATACAACTCAGGGATAGTGTGGAGTTTTGATGGATCACGAGCATTTGGAAGTATGTACCTTCTTGCATGCTCACTCTTCCATATTGTTCACAAGCCCCTTATAGAGCATTCTTCTTGCACTCATCAAAAATGTTAAAGGAAGACTACAAAGTAAAAACAAGCACACTAGTTTATCTAAAATAAAACAATATAAGGTACATAGTATGTTATATGTAGCAAGCATTTACATGCCTTTACCATCTCCCATATTGCATCTTTGATTGATGGTGGCACATGTCTCCAATCAGCCATTGAAATTGATACCATGCTTCTAATAGTGCATCAGATGAAACTAGTATAAAAATGTACACTATGACTTACCACCTGTCCTTTACTGTTAAATTGTGCCATTTATTTTCTTCCCTTTGACTTTCTCTTAATTATATACTCCATTTTTGTTGCCTCTACTCTTTCTCTTAATAGGTTTATCTATGCTGTATTGTTCTCCATGATGCTCACTTTCTTCATGTTCCATGTTTCCTGCACAAGTGAAACAATACATTTAGAAAACAACAACCAAATTTCAATTCAGAAGATTTTTAGAGCAAAGATTATAGGTAAACACATAAAATTTAGATGTAGTGGAACTCACTTTTTCTTTTTTCTTGTCCTTTTTCTTATTTGTTTTGCTTCTTTCATTTCATACTCATAGTTAAATTTGAAACTTAAACATCATAAATAACACATGAAACAAAGTCTAAAATACTCTAGAATAGTCCCTAATGCAGCATTAATAAGCTAAACAATAGAGACCAAAATCTAGCTACTTTACAAGAAAATATAGATAGGCTTAGAAACAACTGCTATCGAAGCACATAGTTAGTGTACATAAATGGGGAAAATATTAAAACAATTAAGTCTTAGGAAAGTAGCACTAGAATCATATTTAAATTCTTGAATAACAGTGGCAAAAAGGGTCTTAATTTTTTTATTTTTTTTTTCAAATTTGTCATTACATTTTTGTAAGCTTTAAAATATGTCATTCTACAATTTTTCTATCCTACTTTCCTATTATTATTTTTTTAATTTCAATATTATACTATACACAATTACATGACTTAAGTTGCTAACTTTGGCCACTAAGTTCAATGACTTCTCGTTAAAAACATTTATTGAAACTTGGTATTTGACACAATTCAACAACATAGAATCTAATGACATAGTTAGATTTTGACAAAAACTAACCAATAGTGAGATATTCAATTGCAAACATACCTTATTCACCAACCTATGCAACATTACCTGTTAAGTTTCTTCAATGAAATTCAACAATTTAAACTTTTATTTCTCATTAAAAACTAATACAACTCTTGCTAACATAAATTAGAACATAATCAATGCCTTGGATAAATCAAAAGCTCAATAAATTAAAGAAAAATTAAAGTTTAACATATAAGCAAAATACTATTATTGTTCATGCAAACAACAACATATAGCAAAATCTAAGCTCTCAGTTGGATGCCTTTTTGATTGAAAATTCAAAATCTAAGATTTGGGTCTTCTTATTCTCAATGTCCATTAGCTAGCATAATCAATTTTATAGATTTTCATCAATTAATGAAGTGAAAAATATTGTACAAAGTGCTCCTGAACATAAGCAAAATACTATTATTGTTCACACGAACAACAATAAGTAGCAAATTGTAAGCTCTTCATTGGATGGCTTTTTGATTGAAAATTGAAAATCTAAGACTTGGGTCTTCTTGTTCTCAATGTCCTTTCTCTAGCACAATCAATTTTTTTTTATAGATTTTTATTAATTGACAAATAAAAAAATGATGCATAAAGTGCTCCTGAACATAAGCAAAATGTTGTTACTATTCATGCGAACAATGACAAGTAGCAAACATTAAGCTATTAGTTGGATTCCCTTTTTAATGAAAATTGAAGACTAAGTCTTCTTATTTTCAATGTCCCCTATTTAGCATAATCAATTTTTTAGAGATTTCCATTAATTAATGAAGTAGGAAATCATGCAGAAAGTGCTCTTCAGAAATAGAAGCAGCACATAAGAAAATTAAGCGAGAGAGAGAGAGAGAGAGAGAGAGAGAGAGAGAGAGAGAGAGAGAGAGAGAGAGAGAGAGAGAGAGAGAGAGAGTACCTAAAGGGAGAAAAATAGTGATGAGCAAGGGGGGACATGCATGCTCTCTCTCTCTCTCTCTCTCTCTCTCTCTCTCTCTCTCTCTCTCTCTCTCTCTCTCTCATCATCTTCTTCTCTCCTCCACTCTTCATACATCGGGTAGCAGAGGTGGGGAATGCACATTGTCTCTCCCCCTGTCTCTGCTTCTCCGTCTTCTTCCTCTTCTCCTTCTCCTCCTATTGGGTTTTGATTTGGGTGAGGGAGGGTTTTTTATTTTTTATTTTTTTAGGGGGTGTGTGGGGTGGGGTCTTATATCTATTAATTGAATATAAGACAATTCTAAGGAAACCATCTTATATTCCAAAGAATAAATCCCCTTTTTAAAAAATAAAAAATCTTGTACTATATATGGGATGGTGTTCTAAGGAAGGGTTTTTTTTTTATCTAGGCGAGGGAGGGTTTTCTTGGATTTTTTAGTTGGGGGGCATTATATAAAGTAATTGAGTATAGCAAGGCTCATTAAAAATCATCCTATATTAATTAGAATATAGGGTGGTTTCCTCAGAACCACCTTATATTCATTTGAATATATGATGGTTCTGAGTAAACCATCATATATTCAGAGAATATAGGATCATTTTCAATGAACCATCCTATATTCTGAGTTCCATTATCCCCTTTTTTTTTAAAAAAAATCAAATGTTCTATACTATGTATCAGACGGTGTTCTAAGAGAGGGTTTTCTTGATCTAGGTGAGGGAGGGTTTTGGCCGAGTGGTGTTATATAAAGTAATTGGACTATAGGACAGTGATTGAAAATCATCCTATATTCATACAATATTGGACTCCTTTCTCATAATTGTCTTATATTGTATTGAATATAGGATGGTTTTCAAAAACTGTCTTTTATTCTAAGTTCCAAGGTTTTTTAGGTTGGTTTTATCAAAAGTTTTTATATTTAAAGTTCTATTTAACTACAAAGATAATTCAAAAATTGCGAATATAAAGGATGGTTCACAAAATATCATCCTACATTTTTTATTTTTTTATAATAGAAGACTGTTTTACTCTAATCGTCCTATATATTTTAAGATACATATTCTAATAAAGGATGGTTATTCAAAAATTGTCCTATATTATCCATAAATCTTTCTTGCTCAATCTCTCTACCTTAATTTTATTTGAATAATACAAGATGATTTGTATTAAACTGTCTTGTATAGTTTACTTATACAAGATGGTTTAGGAATAACTGTCTTATATGTATTAAAATTTAGGACAGTTTGTCAGAATCCATCTTATGTTCTCTACAATAATAGTTCTCCCCTGCTCTCTGAATCTTGAAAATCCTAGTAACTTGCAAAGGGTTGTGGGGGCCCCCATCCCTTATTTCCCTAGTGTGTAATCTATAATTGCCATGACACATGATATGTAACTTGATTAATTATATAACTCCTTCAATTTATACATTGAATGTTACAAATATTTTAACTTGTCCCCTCATGTACAATCTGATCTAACCTAAGTACCCTCCTCACCAGCATCATGCATATAATCCCTCTTGTTCTTCTTAATTAAATTGATTCATGGAATTGTTGTAGTGATACAAGGGTAATCAATTGCTGTGTCACTTAGGTCATTTTCATCATATAAGTCCCTTGGAGAGGCTGACAAAATAGTTGGTCATCTCATATCATTTTCATCTTGCATAAAATAACTGTTTTTCTTGAGATGCCTAAATAAACTGATAATTTTGATAGTTGATTTTATTGAGGTTAACCAATGTCAATCTAAGGGCATTGGTTTTGATGCTATCTTTGTTGTGTTCCACACTATAGCACTTAAAAACAGCCACAATTCTATAATTATAATCCAACCCCCATATCTATTGTATAACCCTATAGTAAGTGTTATTAGCTTCATTAGATTGTTGTCCTTTGAACTGGAAAAGAAAGTAGCTTTAGCAACTAAACTAACACCACCACCTTATTGTGCTCTTGATTTATCACAGTCTTTTGTGTAAAAGTGATAACCATTGATCTCATTCCAACATACTTTATTACTTTTGGTAGAGGTCCCATAGCCATCCAGCTCACGAATTCAAAAATATTATGACCAAAAACATCTTATTGATTTGAAACATGCTTATACTAAATTTTTTTATTATAATTAAATAGCTTTTGATGAAGCCAAGTAGTGAAGGAATAATAATGCTCATCTTATAACCATTTAGATTTCTTCACATCTCTTAAATACCTCTCTTTTAGGAAGATCATGTGCTTGCTACAATGAAGAGATGAAAGTTATATATAACAAGCACGTAATGCATTACCATTCAACATATATAGAAAAATATGAAAGAAAACTCAAAAAAGATAATTAATTACTTAATTTATAGCTAAGCTTCATTGATATTAATGTTTTACAAGACAAAAATGTGTGCTTGCTCCCATTCCTTGTGATCAATAATGGATACCAACCACTAAAGAGTGGTTCATTGACTTTTGGATCATTAGTTAATTCACTCGATTGTTTCTTTCTTGGGATTCCAATAGCATCCACTCTTGATAAATACTTAGTGCAAAACTCCACCACTTCTTCTACAATGTAATATTCGAAAGTACACCCCTTTGGCCAATTGTGATTTCATGCATACTCTTTTAACACCTCATGTACCTCTCAAATGGGTACATCCATTGCAAATAAACTAGTCCACATAGCCTAACCTCTAAAATGTGATGACACTGTTAAGTGTACCATGATATCGAAGAAGGATAGGGGGAAGATTGTCTCAAGCTCACATAAGGTTATCACTAGATGTTCTTGAATTTCTTACAATTTTGATGCATCCACCATGTTCTTGTACAAAGTATTAAAAAGGCCGCAAAATTTAATAATAGATCCTCTAACTTTATCTGGCAGCATTGAACGTTTGTTGCATCAATACATGTCAATTGTAGGACTTCATCCTTAATAGTTTCAAATTTTCCATAGAGATAATGTTTCTAAAGCTTGAAGAGTACCCATTTGGGACTTGATCTTTGATAGAGTTTTACACACTATTCTTTTCTCCTCTCTACCAATCATATAATTTTCTTTTGAAAAGTATGTGCTTTGGCTACTCCTTTCCTGTGGATGTAACCTTCTCTTGATACCCATTACTATAAGATCTATTTGAGATGCAAGTTCATCCTTTGTTTTTCCTATCATTTCAAGCAAGGTACTAGTCTAACTTTCATATACATTGTTTTCAATGTGCATGACATCAAGCACATGCCTCATGTGTAGGAATTTCCAGTACACAAGTTCAAAGAATATTAACTTCTTCTTACAACCACTTTTAAAGTTATTGTCATATGCATGTGAAGTCGTCTTCTTTTCCCCCCATGAGACATTAAGGTTCTCAACCTATTACAATACTTGTTGCTCAACCAACCTCTTTGGTGGTGTCTTAGTCTCCAAATTACTATTAGATTCTCCTTTTTTAAAATAGCATGGATGGATTATATGCAACCATCTTTTGTCGCCTAGGAATGCCATTTTCCAACCATGTTAAAGTTGGATGACACACATTTGGTCCCTACAAATAGGACAAGTATTGTATCCCTTCACTGTGCATCACACTAAATTACCATATGTAGGAAAGTCACTTATTGTCCACAGTAGTACAACCTTAAGGGTAAATGTCACTTTCATGCATGCATCATAAGCTTCAACCCCTACTTCCCACATTGTCCTAAGATTATCAATTAATATATCCAAGTACATATTAATATCATTCCCAAGTTTCTTGGGACCTGACATTAACATAGTTAACATCATGAACTTCCTCTTCATGCTAAAAAATGGTAGATGGTTGTAACAAACTGTTATAATAGGCCAACAACTATATTTTCTGCTCATACATCCATGAGGATTAATCTCATTTACAGATATTGCAAGTCATAGGTTTCTAGATTCTTCTTTGAGATTGGGCCACATGAAGTCTACAAACCTCCATGCCAAGCTATCTGCTGGATGGCATAAATAGTTTTCACCTACTCTCTCATTGATATGATTTCTTTGCTATTTCTTTAATATTAGAACCATAGAATAGAGGGAAAATACCTTAAGATCTTTGTTGTAACATCTTTCACTTTCATATCACTTGAATTTTTCTTAATCTTCCATATTGAATGTCCACAAGTTATGGTTTTTTCTTTGTGCTCCTTCCTATATAAGATGCAGTCATAGGGACAGGCATGCATCTTTTCATGCTTTAACTCTAGTATAGCCATGGTTTTCTTTACCTCCCATATCAATCTATCCAGTATGTTCTCCTTCGATAGCATTTTATTGAACACTTTTAAAAATTCTATAAAACCCTGATCTAAAAAATCAAATCTCAATTTTACATTGTAAAGTTCTACCATTGGAGACAAGTTAATATAATTTGTACCACCCAATCTACAATGGCTCATTAGCTTCCTCCAATGTAGTATAGAATTGTTCAAGGTCATCTTGAAAGTCATAGTATGCATGTCAAAACATAGGTATAGTTGTACTATCTGCAACACTTTTCTTATTGTCTCAAATAAACTCGCAAGCGCACCAATCATTTGTAATATAGCACACTAGTGAGGTCTATCCCACAAGGAGTGAATATTGTGATGCTAGTTGTCCCTACTTTAAATTATCTAACCTATCCAAATTCAAGTGATTTTGTCCTAAATTAAGAATGAAAATTAAAACATGAAATTGGAAACTAAGAAAAATCAAGAAACATGCTAAATGGAAAACTTTCCAAAAACATGCACTTTGTAAAATTAAAATTTTGCTAAATTAAGAAATTCTAATTTTATAATTTCCTAATTAATACCTTTCCTAAAATGAAACTTTCCTAAAATGCAATTTAGAAACTTTCCAAAACTAACATTATTTAACTAAAGGAAACAAACGTAAAATAAGTATAAACAAAAGAAACTACTAAAATGGAAACTTTTCTAAATTAACACTTTGCTAAACTAAAATTAGAAACTTTCTAAAGTTGGAATTTTCTAAAATCAATTTATAAAACATTCTAACACTAAAATAACATGCAAAAACAAATAAATAATGAGATCTAACTAACTTTAATAACAAATTAGAACCATGTATAAGAATAGACACTACAATTAAACCAACTTTCACTTCTTAAATCCTAAAACATACTAAAGATTAAATTTTCTAAAACTCAAAAAGGAAACTTTCTAAAGTTAAAATAAAACGCTAAAAAATGAATTACCCACTACTAAAATTAAATTAAGTAACTAAATTAACGAAGAAACTGAAAGGAATGGGATTTAGAACCATAGCGTATGTTTATGGATTTTGTGCATGATTTTGGAGTCCTAAAGATGGTAAAATTTAATGTATCTACAGTGAGTTACTATGAAAAATAACTATGAGATCAATAAAAAACATAAAAGTCTAAATGATTGCCTAAGGATTAAGGAAAATAAGATATTTTGATGGCTGAAATTAAAGCACAAAGTTACGGAAAAACCAATTTCTAGATTTCTGTACTTAAAAATAGTCAATAAATCTTGCATTAGAAAGCTATTGAAACCATAAATCTTATGTTAGAAAACAACCAATATCCAAATTACATTAATGAAAGAAGCATTACACAAGAATTCCCACAAAACTTTACTGAAACATGTCCAATTTACATCAAAATTATGCGCATAAAACTATCCACAAAATATGAAAATTGCGCACTTTTCTAAAGCTTAGAATCCTATCTAAAAAATGACAAAATTCCAATATAAATCTAAAAATACAAAGTATAATGACATGCAAAAAAATTGAGAAAGGAATTTCAGTGAAACAAAGGCTAAGTGGGAGAACTAGTTAAGGGGAAAACACCTGAACTAAGGGGAAAACTCATAGAAAAAAACATGAATTTCTAGAGGATAAATCAAGGATTTAAGCTAGCTCTTCTCTTGGTTGTAAATAGTAGAGAATAACTAACTTGATTCTTGATTGAATAACAAAGTAAAACTAATGGAATGGAGTGAAGAAGAAAGAGATTAAGAGATGGAAAGTAGCATGAATTATAAGGGGCAAAATAACAAAATCTTAAAATAATCAAACTAAAGTAAAACAACTAAGTTACTAACCTGAATTGGAGAGAAAATAAACATGAGACTAATAAGAAGACCAAAATAAAAAAAAGCACAAACAATGTTCCAATTCCCAACAAAAAATAGCACCAAAGGAAACTATGTTTCAAGGCATGTCACCCACCTCTACTTAGAAAATTTGTATGGACTATGGGGCTATGTATAGATGAGTGGTTTCCTAACTTAGGAATGGGTGAAAACATAAGGAAAGTGGCTCTAGGGGTAAGGTATTGAATGAGAAAGTTTAAATGAAAGATGAATTAGCAAGATGATATTATAAACATGATATAAGAGAGGGATAAGAAGCATGGGCTGACTGGTTTCTAATTTTGAAAAGGAGATAGGTGTCTTTTCTTTTCTAGAAGGAAAGTGGGGTGACAAGGGAAAAATTGATTGACTAAGTGGTTTTCTAGGAAGTGGGGATTGGTTGGATGTTTAGGAAGGTGGAAGAGTTATGGAATGGTAGGAATATTGAATAGAAAGTCAAACTCATGGTGGTCTTTTGTGATGAGGTGGAAAGTGTAAAAAGGTGAAAAAAAAGTGGGAAAAACATCAAAATCTAAAGGATCTCATCCTATTGGTCCATATGCCAACTTATCCTAATATATATTTTCCTAAATTATCTTCAAAATAACTCATTGATAACTCTCTTGAATCTCCTCCAATTCTAGCCTTCCATTTAGCTAAGCTTAATGGCTCAGATGGCTAACTTTGAGGGCTCCATTGGTTAGGTTTCATGGATGGCTTAGGAAACTTCCTTGCTTATTTTCTTGGCTTGAGTAGCTTGTATGATTTGGCTTGAATTCCTTGGCTTGCTACCTTCTTTCATGGCTCATATGGCTAAGGGGGCTTGAATGACTCCCATGCAAAGGTGGTGGTAATGCATGACTTATTTCATTGGCCCACTTTGGCTATCTTTAGCTCCTTTAATCACATCCATTATTGGTCCATAAGATGGTATTGCCCTTGGTCTCATGTTGGTTTGCCAATTTTGAGGCTTTGACTTGATCTTTTGATCTTGATCTTCAATTTTCATCTTAATTGATCTCGGCCATCTAATCATCATCTCTCTTCCTACAAAAGATAAAAAATTCTAATTAATTTCTAAAAATAAGATTAATCACATACTTACCTTGGATTAGCCTCCAGACCTACAAAATAACAAACTTTTACTTCATCTTGTCAAAAATGCATGTGTTATGAATTTTGGTCTAAAAATTCTAATTTAATGCTATAAGTTATAACACATGGGTACTAATTGGGTGGTTTTTATGCAAAATTAAGCATTTATCACACCCCAACTAGAATTTTGCTAGCCCAGAGAAAAACATGTGAAAATTTATTTTTCAAAAATAAATATAAAGTGCCACTTTTGTAGGTACTCAAGATTGCATTTAGCACATGCAATAAGCCCTTAAACCCCTATGTTACCCCTAGTGGACGAGTTAGGCCTCGTGAGGGTTTGTAGTGAATATACATACAAAATTCTCTAAGGTTGAGTCCTCTATTTTATATTAGAGAAACCACATTCATTAGTACTCTACGAGCTTTTCACAACTTAATAAAGAGGTTTGATAATTTTACAAATCATGCACATATTAAAGACATTTTATTCTAGTTATTTCTCAGAGTGCATGTGTGCACACCACTACATAAGTGTTGACTTCTAACTAGATATGCTTAAATTCTATTGGAAATATATCTTGACCTCGAATCCTTACCGGTATACTCTTAGAGATGAAATTCTTAGATAAGGGTTTGAACACATTTCTCTTATTATGTGACCAGATCTAATAAGCTAATGGTTCACATAAATATTTGAAGTGCTAAAGAGACAAAGAAAGGTGGTACTTAAGAGTGGATGTTATCACCAAGAATAGTAGGGGTATTTTACCTTAATTCTTTCTTTTTATTTCTTCTTTAATGCTATGTTCCACCTAAGATCCACAGTTCTTTAGATAGGATGAAATGTAGGCCTAGGTAGGATTCTGAAAAGAAGCGTGTAAGCATTTAAAAGGTTTGAAATTGAGTAGAGGTCTTCAATGAATATTTGTTAGGATAACTTTTCTTTGTGCTGTGCTTGAAGCGAAAGTTTCTTTGTATTTTTGTCTTTCTCTTTTAGTTTTTCTCCTCCTTTTCTATTCTAGGTTGAACAAGGATGGCTTATATCATTTCCTAGGTTTCCTAAAGCCTATTAGATTCAATAAATTTTCTAGAAATAAATCTACTACTCCTATTTGGTCTTGATAATTAACCAAAACATGGATAATAGGATCACATTAAGTTATGTACAATGAAGAAAACTTTGGAATTACTTTTGACTCTTTAAAGGAAGATAGTCTCCAAACTCATTGGGTTATGGGTCTCTACTAATTTTTCTTAGGGTCTCTAAGTCATACCTCTCTATGACTCTTGACTATGTGTTGTGTGTAAATGGTTTCTAAGAATTAACTTTCATAAAATGCTTCAACATATGAATAGTATGAAAAACTAATCATATATACTTGCACTAAGAAAATAGTAAAATTACTAAATTATGAAAATCCATTTTTCATCACAGTAAGGGAACTCTTTTAGTTTTTTGGAAAAACAAAGCTCAAGAAAATTCAAAATCCCTATATGCATCTATAGCTCCCAACATGAATGAAATGTTGTCCCTAATGTTTGAAAAGATAGGGTATCTATCTAATAGTTGAGTGACGTAGACTCTAAAACACTGGGTTGTCTCCCAATAATCATTAAGTTTAACATCTTCAGCTAGACATTAACAATTGAATTTATAATGAGTACAATAGGCCTCCTGTGGATTGAAGTTAGACAATGGTGGAAGAACTTTTGGAATGAAATTTTCAATCATGTTGCAAGAGTCATTAAGATCTAATTGGTGATGGTTGGCATTGAAAACATTTAGCTCAACTTTCATATTGTTGAAGGATAATTGTAACACACAATTTCTATAATTTATGATTGCGTTGGATGTTGCCAAAAAATGGAGGTTTAAGAATCACTGAGATCTGATGACTAGGGTTTGATACAGGCTGGGTATCTAGGACAATGAATCTGATAGGAAAATAAAACTGGTCCACCTATATTAATACATCCTCAACCATACCATGTGGAATCTTAATCGACCTATCATCTAACTATAATGTGGTATTAGTTGGTTTGAGTTCACCAAGCCCTAGTTGCTCATAGATAGAGTATGGCAATAGATTAACACTAACCCAAAGTCAAGTAATGCCCTATATATGACATGGTCTCCAATAATGCAAGAAATTTTAGAACATTTTAGATCTCTAAATTTTGTTGGGGTCTTGTTTTGAATTAAAGAACTCACCTACTCAGTGTGGAAAGCCTTCGTTTGCACATTAAGCTTTTGCTTTGTAGTGTAGAGCTCTTTAAGAAACTTGGCATAGGCAAGCATGTCTTTAATTGCATTGGGTAGTGGAATATTGATTTGTATATGTTTAAATACCTCAGTTAACTCAACCTTTTTTAGTAAATAAGGAAAAGGGACTTTAGGCACATAGGGTGCCTCCACTATAGGTTCTATGGGGTTTTTATATCTTTTTTCTTTCTCTTGTGATGTGGTTGCCTCCTTCTCCTCTATTGTTTCCTTAGCCTACCCTATTTTGTTATCAATCTGACAACTGTTCCTAAGGGTGGTTATAGACTTGGATTGCTCATGAGGGTTAAGGTTTTGATAACTTGACCCTATCTCAAATTGACCCTTGGGCTTGGGGATGGGTTGAGTAGGGAACTTACCATTTCCCCTATTATGTAATTCAGTTGATAATTAGCTTACCTGCATATCTAAATTGGCTATGGCTTGACAATTGATATTTTGAAATTGGTTCAGAGCCCTTTTCATTTCTTCAATCTATTTTTCAAACATGCTCTGAATTCTATCCTTTAAAGATGGTTTCCTTAGTTGTTGAGGTTATTGGAAGCTTGGTGGTTATTGAGGAACCATAGCCCTAGGAGGAAAATTTTGGGTAGGGGTTCATTGGTGGTCCCCGTTGGTGATTATTCTTTGACCAGGCAAAATTGGGATGCTTAGCCCGTCCAGGGTTGCAGGTCTCAAAATACATGTTGTTGCTAGGTTGGCGATATGCATTCAATGAATTCACTTGATCCACAAGATATTTGGGATATACTTTATTGGATGGATAGCCTAAAGTTAGATGAGTTGGACTAGAATAAGTAGTGCATACCTCTTATGGAGGTTTATGGGATAAAGTAGCAGCCATGAAAGATTGAAACATAATTTCAAGCTTGTCCATTCTTCCACCTAAAGGCCTTAGTTTGTTTAATTTTTCAACTATAGAGTCAAGCTTATAGGATAGATTTGTATACATTCCTATATCATATATACCCCCTTTCTTTAGAGGCTGGTTAGTTCTCTCTCTCTCTCTCTCTCTCTCTCTCTCTCTCTCTCTCTCTCTCTCTCTCTCTCTCTCTCTCTCTCTCTCTCTCTCTCTCTCTCTCTCTCTCTCTCTCATTTGAATAATCCCATCCCATTGTTGGGAATTATTGGCCAATGTCTAAAGGAACTCCCAAGCCTCTCTATCTTTTAGCATGAGGGCCTCTCCACTCCTATATCTATGATTTGTTTGTTTTGAGGTGTTAACTCCTCATAGAAGTATTAAACTATACCATTGCTCAAATCCATGATGAGGGCATTTCTGCAGCAGTTCATTTCATTTTTCCAACACTCATAATATTGTCCATCCCTTTGCTGAAAATTGATAATTTCATGATGAAGGGCATTAGTTTTGTGAACGGGAAAGAATTTGTTCAAAAACTTCTTAAACAATTGATCCCATGTATTTATGGAACCTACCTCCAAGGAATTAAGCCATGACTTGGCTTTGTCCTTGAGTGAGAAAGTGAATAGCCTAAGCCTAATAGAATCCTCCAAAAGATTTTGGAACCTAAATGTGGCACAAATATCAAGGAACTCCTTGATATGTAGGTAAGGGTCATGTAATAACCCTAATTTTTATGAATATAAAGGAATTATTAAAAATTAAAAGTTGAAAATTAAAAACTGAAACTAGAACTTTGCATAAGAGGAAAATTCCTTTTTATAAAAAATAAAATCAATTCTTAAAACTTGGGTATTTGTAAAAGGGTAAAATGGTAATTTTACTCATAATCGAGACCTAAGATTTCAAAATTTGGAATGTACTCCAAAAATGGATAGAAACGATGCTAAGTACACTCAATTTTGAGTTCATAGGAATAAACCCTATTTTTCTCCATTTTTGGAATTAAAAGGGCAAATTGATCTTTTCACAACTCTGTGGGGCCCACAAAGTTGGCCAACGGTTTGGAAGACCACTGTCATGAGTCAAACCACTACCACCTACTAGTGGAGAAGGAGGTGGTAGTGGGAATCCAATGCCAATTTAATAATAAAAAGAATTGAAACATGATAATTACATGTAATCATAAAAAATTCAAAAACACCTTTAAATACCCCATAAAAATTCCCAAAATTTTTCCTAATGTCTCTCTTGAGATCCCCTACAATGCCCTAAAATCTCAGCTCTAGAATTCTCCCCCATTTCCTCCTTGCTTCCTCCCTTGTTTTTTTCCTTGAGAGTGTGTCCCCAACACACTAGGCAGACGATTCCATGTTTGCTATTGGGTGCGTCGTCTCCATTAGATCAGGGCGTCCACCTAGGAAGCCCTAATTGAATTAGCCATCTACTTCTAGCCATAGTTTTTCAATCTTCACCATCAGATGCGTTCGGAAAGGGCTAATCTACAAAAGCCCTAAGAAATTTGGATGATCCACCATCTGGATCATTGATGATTTCAAAATGAAGAACAACCCTGGCATCATCACCATCTCTGGCAGAATTTTCATCTTATGCTGACCAATATAGTTAGTAAAATCAAATCTTGGACCATTGAATATCTTTAGAAGGTTGGGCTTTACAAAACACCCATGGTTCCCCTCCTTCTCTGGCAACAAAACTTGAGATCTTGGTGTCTGTATGTTATTCTGACAACCTAAGGTTTTCTCACCGATAAATCTCTTCTCCAATGAAATTCCTTCTCTAGACCAGCACAGGTAGGCCACCCACTTCAGCCCCCTTTTATTCTGGCAATTCCTTAGAGTTTTTCGGCCTTTGGGGATCTCCCCAGCTGTTGATCCATTGGGAATGACGTATTCGGCAACAGGGTAGAGATCCCTACCATGGACAACTCAGATTGAAATTTTGAGCCATTGGACGATTTTCTAGGACCTAACAACCCTAAGGGATGATATCCTGGTCATAGATCTTATAAGATGAGGGAGATTAGGGGATGAGTGATCCGATGGTCCAGATATGGACCGTCTCGCCTATCACCGGTCACCCATCATTAGTGACCAGTAATCCTAGGTAAGAAGCGTGGGCCGACCTCCCTTTTGTCTTTTACTATTGGAATGATCTCAACCTTCCAATTTTTGAACTAAAATCTTGTTTCTTCAATTGGGAGCTCAATTTAGCTCTCATTTTAGATCTGAAAGTTGTTATAGATTTTTTGTTATTTTTATTAGGTACTGAACTTAGAAAATTTATGTTTTGATGCATGTAAAATTTTGTTAATAAAACAAAGTATTACTAATTCCTATGATTAGTCAAATCTAGCATGATCAGGCTTTTGATTTCTAATCCATTGATGATCTTGTGATTCTGGAACATGGAATCAATGGTTAGAAGTGACTAATCTACCTTTAATTAAGAAACCTAGCCTTAAAAGAAGAAAAATCATAAAAATGAGCATGGATCTTCATGATCTAATTAATCAAGCATGATTAGACCTTTTAAAATAGTTTATATGATTATCTAAATATATAATTACAATAATTAAATGGTTGGATGTAATTTATTTTCCAGATCCTAAGATCTTGACCCTTAAAAGTAGTAAAATCCATAAAAGTGAATTGTAATCTCCTTGATCAGTTTGATCAAGGATGATTGAACAGTGTAGATGTATTTGCATGATGATATAAAGTTAAGATCATATGGACTAATAGGCTTGATGATGATAATTTGGGATAGATTAAGATCTATGTCCTTAAATTGGATAAAATGGCTCAATATCTTCTTGATCAGTTAGATCAAGGAGGATCTGATCATGTGAGAAGATGATATCAATGATCTAGTGATGAGAACACTTTGAGAAAATGAGTAGATCTGATAAAAATAAAAGATCAAGATCTAAAACCCTAAATAGGATGAAAGATGACCATTGGATCATAATGATATGTTAAATGCGTTTATTTGAATTATTAAAGTTATTTTAAATGTCTTTTATTTCTTAGTAGATTTAATTGTTAGATTTACTTGTTTATTTATTTATTTATGCTTTAATGCTTATGTTATGTAAATTACATTGAAAATGTAATTAAATGAAAAATAGAGTTGAAGGACATTTACATGGACTTAATGATAGTAAGGGCTCTAGTTAGTAGGACATTATAAGGATTATCAAATCCTTGGCCCAAATTAAGAGAATAATAAATCCCATGAATGACATTTTAAATATTCATGGATTTAATTAAAATCTAATAGAAAGAGTACTCAGGGTTTAAATGCTCATAAGAACCTTATGAAAGGTTGAGCTCTAGTGAATGCTGAACATGGTGGTTAAGGAGGTTTTCTAATAAAGCCTTGCTCTTCCCCTACCTTTCATTGATATTTGTGAGGTCTAAATGCCTCCTTACATGAGGATGGAAGTAATCACTTTGTGTTTAGCCATTCAACTAATAAGCCTTAGTCAATTGGAAATAAGAGGAACTATCTAGACTTAGGATGAAATAAGCTATCTTCCACCAGTAAAACATTAACTGGTTAAATAATAATAATAAGAGCATAAAAGGTTAGTAAATTATCTAATTCTAATAAAAATTGTAAGTAAGATAAGGATGATCAAACAAGATCCATAGGATCTTGAGCGATCAAGAACAATAACAATCCTAACATTGTATCTTATTATGTAACCATATATGTATGTTGTAGACAAATCTAGATCATTAGATTAGATAATCCAAACCCTTGATCAAATATGATTCAAGGAAGAGAACCAGGATCATCCTTCTTAAGGAAGATTTAATAACTGAACTTAGATCAAAGGAGAACTAAATGATAGAAGATCTAGGCCTTTGATCTTTATCTACAAGTATATATTGTTAATCAAAGGATCTATGAAAGATCAAGATCAAGGAGATGTACACACATAGACTTAGAGATAGAAAGTACTTAGATCTGAAAGATTAGAAGATCATTTTAATCATCAGATCTATTGATCAATAGGATAAAATACTATATGAGAAATATAGATTGTATGGATGATAGGAGCACAAGACAGATCTAGATCCTTTATATCAAAGGACAAGATTAGATAAGGAATATAAATATGATATTATTTAAGTTTTTTAGATAATGACAATATGTATTTATTTATAGATTACATATGTCAATCATGGAAGATCTAAAGGGATGGATGACTATATGAAGGTAGGTGGAACTTTAATAATACAAGACCTATGGTCTGTGGAATTGTTGTTATACGTAGACATTATAATGCTTAAGGATGATAATATGCTTAGTTACATTTGAATCATAATTCATGTATATAAGAGAGAAATAACTGTTGAAAATAGATTGAATACATAATAAATACCTGGGTATCATTTATGATTACCCATAAACTCAGATAAGGACATAATAATAATGAATATCATTTGTATCAAATGATTATCCTTACACTTAATAACATTTGGTATATGAATATCAAATTAAAGGAAATGGGGAGCATTTATAATAAATGATTAATCCGTAAACTTATATGAACATGGGTATCATTCATTGTAAATGAGGATCCCTAAATCTAGAAATGAGATTATATCCTTAGTATGAGGATATTGAATATGAGGATGATAAAATAAATAGACAGATTGTCTGAGATGTACAAGAAGTATTTTAGGTACAAGCATGGAGGCTTGTGGTTTTGTTTTAATTAAGCATAAGCCTGGGGATGCTATGTTAGGGAAGTTATGAGGGTTTGGCCACTCGCTTTCTGAAATTTGATGATATTATGATACCTTGCCTAAAGAGAGGTTAAAAGTTGAGTGGGGCAGTTATGGGAAGGCCCCACTATGAAAGTCTTATCTCCCCATATGGGCAATGACACAATATTTTCTACCATGGTATCAGTGGTGAATAGGGTAATTATTTGAGCTCGCTAGTACAGATCAGACTGCAACATGGTAGTCCTTGAGTATTTTGCATTATGATGCATGGCATAGTGAGATGCCAATACTGCCCTAATGAGGGAGTATTTTCCCATCAAAAGTATGGATGATTTATCAACTCAGTATATTTTAGTATGATTATTGATGTTTGAGATATTAACTATTTTTCATGGTTTTTGACCATATATATACATGCAATATAGTGGTGAGTGGTTTGGAATTATCATAGTAGATGTTACATGATAAATTATATGATGGAATGATCATATATGGTATAGTTCATGGAAATCGAACTATGTGATTCATATGGAATATGATGATTATGAATATTATACTTTTGAATTATATGATTCAATATGTTCTTCAATCCCCTACCAAGTATAGCTTATTGAGATATTGTAAATGTTTGAATGTTTACAATATCTTAGATACAGAAAAGAAGGACTGAAGGGATATGACAAGGGAATATGAAGACCATATTGTTGATCAAGACTATGTACATTTGTGATAGGATTGGATTGTATTTTAATTTGTGTATTTTGGACATAAGATGTAATAAGGGGGCTGTGTATGTGAACCGTTGGATCAATTTTGAAATTTTAATAAAATGAGTTTCTTTGGAAACATAAGTTGTATACAAAATTATGTATGTATATGTGAGTGAAATGTAGCATTCAGGTTTTCTGAAAAGAATTTCAAAGAAAATATCTCCACTGCTTAAGTTTTCATCAATTTTGCAAAATTGCTCGACCACCATTTGAAAATAAATAACGAAAATGTATTTCAAAACCTGGGTTGCCATAGGTCTTCTCGGTCTTCTCCATAAAAGGTTGAGAGTAATTGAATGACTCTTGATTTTAGCTAGAAGTGGTTGGCATTTGTAGGAGGTAAAGGTATGTAGGATGGGGTGTTGAGTTGTAGAGGCACATAGAAATCTCTAATTGCCTTACGCTTGACTTCTATTGGCGGTTCAACCATGGGGATCTAAACTTGGTTTCTTGTCCTTGTCTAGGTTGTGTTGAATCTCTAGGTTGAAAGGTATTAGCTTTGGGTTCTGAGGTCAAAGCCCTTGCATAAACTACCCTAATCTAAATGTCTTAATCTAAATGCTGACTCCAACTCTACATGATGTGCAAGAAAATCCTAGAAACACTAATAGAGTGACTTGATTGTCTTTGTTTAGTGTATAGGTGGTGACTTCTTTGACCTAAATCTAGACAGCTCCTTCTTTTGTCCAAATTTGAATACTACATACTAGTTAGGTTTTGTTCAAAAATGGTTAATACAATCCTTGTATTAGGAGGCATTTAGACCTCAACTAACATCAATGAAAGGTGTGGGAAAATAACTTAGATTTTAAGATACCCACTATAAGCACAATGCTTAGAAGCCATTAGAGTGACAATAGATCATGTCCTTTTAAAAGGGTCCTATGAGCTCAATACCCTAAGCCACTTTCTACTTGATTTTAAATTAATGTTCAAGGGTTTGGATCATGGCATACAAGGATGTTGATTGATTCTTAGGTGGGGCGAGGAACTGGTGATGAAATTTAGTCCTCATCTTATAAGGGTTCTTGTGGGGCCCTTACTATCTTCAATTTCATTCCATCGTAAAGCTATAAATATGCAATGCAAAAAAAAAGAAAAAAGAAAAAAAAAGAAGCAAACTAATGCAACCTATGTGCTATCCAACCAAGGTTAGTAGGTACTCTAATGCAGTAATCTTAAGTAAAGATGCAACAATTATCAATGAATGATCCTAATATGTATGAATTACACTAACATCCAAATGCAAATTATATAAATACTAATCATCCTAATTAAAATTTGAGCAAGAGATACTTACAGTGAGGGATCCTGATGATGATGAAGTGTGGGCCACCATATCCCACACTTGCCATGTATTATTACAACCCATTCAAAATTAACTAATAATAAAGAAATTGTAATTTACAATGGGGCTCACTACAAGTTTCACTCAATCATAATATAAGAAAGGAACAAAACATAATCTAAGATGATGAAGCCATGACCCATAGGATTGCTGTCGCTCATTTGTGCACAAAAATCAAAGAAATATGGTCAATATTAGAAAAATAGCAACTAATGCAAAAAAATGTAAAAATCATGCAAAAAAATCTTAATCTAATGCACCATAAGCCTAGACTAGAGAAAAATAATCTAAAGTATGAAACACTACACAAATTTGTTGCTACTCCTCAGCAACAGAGCCAAAAACATGTTGTTGTTTTAAATAAACTTGTAAGTGCATTAATCATTTGTAATATAGCATGCTAGTGAGGTTGATCCCATGAGAAGTGAACTATTGTAATGCTAGTGGTCCTTACTTTAAACTATCTAACCTAGACAAATTCAAGTGATTTTTGTCCTAAATTAAGAATGGAAATTAAAACATTAAATTTGAAACTAAGCAACATCAAGAAATATGCTAAATAGAAAACTTTCCTAAAATGTGCACTTTCTAAAATTAAAACTTTCCTAAATTAAAAACTTCTAGTTTAATGATTTTCCAAATTAATAACTTTCCTAAAATGAAATTCAGAAAATTTTATAAACTAGCATGATTTAACTAAAGGAAACAAATGCAAAACAAGTATAAACTAAGGAAACTACTGGAATGGAAACTTTCCTAAATTAAAACTTTTCTAAACTAAAATTAGAAACTTTCTAAAGGTTAGAAATTTCTAAAACAAATTTAGAAAACTTTCTAATGCTAAAATAATATGCAAAAACAAATAACTAATGAGATCTAAGTAATTTTAATAAGAAATTAGAAACATGTATATGAATGGAAACTTACAATTAAAGCAACTTTCACTTCTTAAATCCTAAAACTTCCTAAAGATGGAACTTTCTAAAATTCAAAAAGGAACTTTCTGCACCTAAAATAATATGCTAACAATGAATTAACTACTAAAACTAAATTAAGTAACTAAATTAACCAAGTATCTAAAAAGAATGAGATTTAGAACCATTGCACATGGTTTATGGACTTTGCGCATGATTTTGGAGCCCTAAAGATGGTGAAATTTAATGTAACTACAATGAGTTACTATACAAACTAAGTATGTGATATAATAAAAAAACATACAAAACTAAGTGAGTACGTAAGGATTTAGAAAAATACGATGTTTTGATAGCTGAAATTAAAGCACAAAGTTAAGGAAAAACTAATTCCCAGATTTCAGTACTAAAAAATAGTTAATAAATCTTGCATTAGAAAGCTATTGAAACCATAACATTTTAGTAGGAAAATAGACTAGATCCAAATTACATTGATGAAAGAAACATTCCATAATAACAATTTCAGCAAAACTTTAATGAATCATATCCTATTTACATCAAAATTATGTGCATAAAACTGTCCACAATATATAAAAATTGTGCACTTTTCTAAAGCCTGAAATCCTATCTAAACAATAACAAAATTGCAATCTAAAGCTTACAATCCAAAGTATAATGACATGCAACTAGGAAGGAATTTAAGAGAAACAAAGGCTAAGTGGGGGAATTAGCTATGGGAAAAACACCTAAACTAAGGGGAAAACTCATGGAAAAAAACATCAATTTCGAAAGGAGAAATCAAGCTCTTCTCTTAATTGAGTAACAAATAAAAACTAATGGAATGGATTGAAGAAGAAAGAGATTAAGGGCTCAAAAGTAGTATGAATTCTAAGGTGCAAAACAATGAAATGTTAAAGTAACAGAACTAAAGTAAAACAACTAAGTTACTAACCTGAATTTGAGGCCAAATAAGAAAGAGAATTGCAAGAAGATCAAAGGAAGAAAAGTTCCAATAATGTTCCAAAGTGCAACAACAAATAGAAGCAAAGGAAACTATGTTTCAAGGTGTGTCACCCACCTCTACTTAGAAAATTCGTATGGACTATGGGGCTATATGTAGTTGAGTGGTTTCCTAAATTAGAAAGGGGTGAAAACATAAGGATAGTGGCCCTAGGGGTAACATATTGAATGAAGAAGGTCAAGTGAAAGATGAATTAGCAAGATAATATCATAAACATGACACAAGAGAGGGATGAAAAGCATGGGCTGGTTGGTTTGTAATTTTGAAAAGGAGATAGGTGTCTTTTTTTCGCTAGAAGGAATGTGGGGTGACATAGGGAAAATTGATTGGCTAAGTAGTTTTCTAGGAAGTGGGGATTGGTTGGATGGTTAGGAAGGGATTTTAATAAGGTGAAAGAGTTATGGAATGGTAGGACTCTTAAATGGAAAGTCAAACTAGTGGTGGTCTTTGGTGATGGGGTGCAAAGTGTAAAAAGGTGGAAAAATGTTGGAAAAACATCAAAATTTGAAGGCTCTCATCCTATTGGTCCATATGCTAACTTATCTTAATACATTTTCCTTTAATTATCTTCAAAATAACTTGTGGATAACTCTCTTGAATCTCATTCAATCCTAGCCTTCCATTTAGCTAAGCTTAATAGCTTAGATGGCTAATTTTCAGGGCTCCATTGGCTAGGCTTCATGGCTGGTTTAGGAAACTTCCTTGGCTTATTTTGTTGTCTTGAACTCTTGGTTTGAGTAGCTTGTATGACTTGGCATTTCTTAGCTTACCACGTTCTTTGATGGCTTATATGGCTAAGGAGGCTTTAATGGCTCCCATGCAAAGGTGGTGGGAATGCATGCCTTACTTCATGGGCCCACTTTAGTCATCTTTAGATCCATTAATCACATCCATTACTAGTCTATAAGATAATATTTCCTTTGATCTCATGTTGGATTGATGATTTTTAGGCTTTGACTCAATCTTTTGATCTTGATCATCAATTTTCATCTTAATCAATCTTAGTCGTCAGATCATCATCTTTCTTCCTACAAAAGTTAAAAATTCTAATTAATTCCTAAAAATAACATTAATCATATACTTTCATGGGATTATCCTTTAGACATACAAAAAAAAAAACTTTTACTTCATTAGTTAAAAAATGCATGAGTTAGGAATTTTGGTCTAAAAATCCTAATTTAATGCTATGAGTTATAACATATGGGTACTAATTGGGTGGTTTTGATGCAAAATGAACACTTATCAGCTTCCTACATTGGCTTCATGATTATATGCATATTCCTCCCTTACCAAGGCCCTATGAGGATTTCCATCTCCATGCCACATCAAGGGGCGATAGCTTTCATCAACTCCATTAAAGAACAAATGTTCTCTCAACTCACTTAGAGTAACCTATTTTAGGTTTCCACATCTTGTGCATGGATATGATCTTTCCATAGTCATTCAAGTAGATTTGTCCATTTTTTTTCCAAAAGTTCAAGTTCAAATTAATAACATTGGGTTAGGCATTGAACCAAATACTTGGTGTGCATAGAAAATGTACATACAGTTGGTAAAATCTATACATTAAAGGACTCTAATTTTTTACTCTAGGATTGGGACAAGGAAGAAAGATGCAAAACGCATGACCAATCCATACACATGAATGATTCATACACGGATCCTTACATATGAATGATCCACAAATATGTAAACATCCACAAAAGAAGGAAAATTTTTAGGAAAGGAATTTTATACCCATAAACATCAAATAATAAATACATGACAAAAATAAGAAAGAATGCATACCCAAATAGATCTCAACCAAGAAAATACAAGTTTGAGACAAAGCATGTGCCAATCGAACTCACTCGTTGAAGTAGCCTAGACTAAAAAATTACAAGTTAAAATTAATGCTATGTCAAAAAGAAGATTTAAAGGACTATTTTTCAAGACCATCTTATAAAACATGCCATTATAAAATGGTTTCTAAAAACTATCTTACAATGTCATAGAGAATATAAGATGGTTTATGAAACCATCTTATAAAAAAGGTTTACAAGACAATTTCTGAAAACTGTCTTAAATTCTTTGTGACATTATGAGGCAGCTTTTAGTAACCATCTTATAAAAAAAATTTGTAAGACAATTTTATAAAACCATCTTATAAAATAAGATGATTTTTAGAAAATGTCTTCTTTTTTTTTCTTTCTTTTTTTTAATAAGATGGTTGTGTTTAGACCTTCTTTTTCTTTTGCCATCTTATAAAACCACAATTTTAGTAATGGAGCCATATATGAAACTTTTTGAAAGAGTGATTATAAAGAGGTTTCCACATGAGATGAGTGTATTGGAGAATCAATTTGCTTTCATGCCTGGGAGGTCTACCATGGAAACTATTTTCCTACTTAGACAATTGATAGATAAACATAGGGAGAAGAGGAAGGACCTCCATATGGTCTTTATTGACTTTGAAAAAGATTATGATAGGGTCCTTAGAGAGCCAATATGGTGAGCATTGTGCAAGAAAGGGGTTTTACTGGGGTATAGAGAGATAATTAAAGATATGGGTGAGAGAGTGGTACCAAATGTTAGGAGCAGTAGCAAAGAGACTGGTGATTTTACTACCACTGTAGGTTTGCAACAAGTATTGGCATTGAGCCTGTACATTTTCATGTTGGTTATGGATGAGCTAACAAAACATCTATATGAGAGTTTCCATGATGCATGTTATTTGCAGATGATATTGTTGTAATTGATGAGATATGGGAGGGTATAAACACAAAGTTAGAGTTATGAGAGAAGCATTAGAATCTAAATGGCTTAAAATCAGCCAAGCTAAGACAGATTGTATGGAATGCAATTTTAGCAAGGAGAGGAGTGAGATTGGAGCATTAGTAAAGATTGATAATGAAGAAGTTTCCCTAAAAGATTAGTTTTGATACTTAGGATCAATGATTAATGAGAGTGGAGAGATTAAGAGAGATGTTAACTAGAGAATCCAAGTGGATTGGAATAAATGGAGTACACCTCCATGGTTTTGTTGATTGATGAGCTCCACTAAAATTGAAAGGAAAATTCTATAGGATAGCTATAAGGACAACCTTGCTCTATGCATCAGAATGTCGGCAGTTAAGGAACATCTTGTACATATGATGAACATTGCCAAATAAGGATGTTGAGATGGATGAGTGGCAAGATAAGAAAGGATAGACTTATGGATTAAAACATTAGATGAAACTTAGGCATAGCACTGATAGGTAACAAGATGAGGGAGGTTAGACTTAGATGGTTTGGAGATGTCCAATAGAGACCAAAAATGACACTGGTTAGGAGTATGGCAATGCAAGTCAAAGATTCTAAAAGGTCAAGGAGGAGGCCCAAAAGAACATGGATAGAAGTGGTGAGAAAAGGTTTAAAAACTTTGGGACAAAATGAAGCCATGATACTTAATAGAGGAATGGAGGAATGAGAATTCATGTGATCGACCTCTAATAAGGTCTTGATGATGATGATACTTCATCTAAGGAATCAAGTTTTTGAAGCTTCTTACTAGTAAGGATTGCAAACTCCTCGTTGAATATCATTGTTCTATTAATCAATATTAAAACAATGAAATGACTTGTAAACAAAGAAGGAAGCTTTTCTATTAGGTGTTGGGGTTCCAAATGGGGATGACAATGGGATCAGTTAACATGAATTTTTCCTGACTCTAACCTTGTCCTCAATGATATTATCTTGACCCTAACTAATGCGGGGTCATAATTTTCTACCTATAACTCTAACTTGTAGCAGTTAATTTAGGTCGGGTCCTCTAGCTGACCCACCCTAACTCTTAAAACTTTTTAACACTTAAAAATTAATTAATAGTGATTATTAAGTAATTAGATCTTCACATATTAACAATTGTCACCTAATATAAACAAATTATAGCATTTCTACTAAAGAGAAGGGGACCTTACATCCATAACATAATTAGAATATTTTTAACAACCAAAGTGCCCTTGCATTTATAGTTTTAGAATGATATAGTAGAAGTCCAAATTAATAACATTGAGCTACAGGCAAGATTTTATTTTATTAAAATTTCACTACAAATTAATTTATATTTTTATATTGTTTCTATCAAGAAGGAATCAATCATTTCCACCTTTTTCTCCACTTTCCTTTGCTCTAAAACTCCCATTTTATTCCTTGCCTCAATGAACACATCCTTATTTGCACCTAATTTTTCTCCAACATTCACTCCATGAATGTGTTTCCCAATTTAAACTCAATTTTCTTGACAAGAGATCCTCAAAAATGAAGAATATTGACTTGTATAATCTAGGAGCTATAAAGAAAATTTTGAGAAGGTATTATCTTATAAGTTTAGGGAGGCTATTAATTTATGATGTTATCCTAAGTGGGGACCATAAATATTGTATTATCTTAGCATGATTATCATATTATTGGTCATTAGTTTATATAATTTTTATTTTATATGCAAGGCATTTTAGTCAATATATATACAAAATAACTACTCGGGGTCCTTTTTCTGTCACTAACCCTAGCCAAACCCTAATATGAATTCAGGTCATAATTTTTTGACTTAGCTTGACCCTAACAACAAATTTCATGACCCTTATGGGTCAATTAGGTTGGGTCCCCTAATTGGCCTGACCCTTTACCATCCTTAGTTGCAAAGGAACATGATGGGATTAGATAGTGGATGTAAATGTAAATAGTGACAGTGCAAGTACAAAATAGGGCCCACTTTCCTCAATGATCCACACTATCTATCCATATTCTAGTTTACCTTAAGATGAGCCTTGCACCAAATTGCAATCCATCTATATTTGGTAAATCTAGGTTACTTATTTATGGCCTTCAAAATGACAGTTAAGGTGGGAAAGGCAATGATTTACATTCTCACCAAAAGCAGCACACATGAAACGCTTACAATCATGAAAATTGTATGGGCTCAAAACTATGGATAAATTTTGGATATCTCTCATCCATATCACATCCAACAAGATGAATGGGTCAAATAATGAAAAATGTGGCTCCAAAGCCACTAATAGTTTCCAAGTGAAAACATATGCTTGTACCAGATATTCATCCATTTCTTTAAGGTTCTATGCACATTTGTCATCGCAAGAGTATGTTTAAGACATATGAAGAGGGGATGATGGACATGAGGTATAAATGAGGAATGGTAATTGATCTACAGTTCTAGGTAAAGGCACTATGGAGATTTCCTTTACTTTTGGAATTAAAATAAGTCTTGTAAATGTTCATCATGTACCTTAAATGATAAGAAACTTAGTATCTAGTTTGTTATTAGGAAAAGGGAGGATTAAATCCATATATGATTTTGGCAAAGTTAATTTTCACCACTAAAATTGGGGTTTTCTAAGATAGCAGAAGGACGATAGTTCTTATGCATCTGTCTTATTGAAATTAATATACTATGATGACCTCCGTTTTTCTTGAAACAACCTTTTTAAATTCATTTGCAAATGGTCAAGATCCTGAGTAATTTTTTTTTTTCAAAAAATTTTAAAACTATCATATATAGTAGTTTTCAAAATTGCCCTTCCAAGCCCGCGTGTTTCATTAAAACTCCACATATAGTCAAAATAATTTTATAAGAATAACCACTACCAAGACTCACTGGTCACAACCCAAACAATCTTAAATGAAATCATAACTCAAATTAAATCAAATCCTCAGATTCATAACAAGGTTAATTGTCCCAATGCATCATTGTTCTAAATGTTCAATGTTTTTATTCTAAAGGAAATGAGTAACTAATTTCACTAGCATACTTTCACCCTTCTGCGCCAAAGTTCTTATTTTCCTCAATTCCTTTATCCTGCTTAGAAGATTGACCTGAAATTGTTGGTGGAGCTAAGTATGACCACTTAGTGAGAAATTCTAAGTTAGACAAAAACATGTAGAAAACATATGAATGCATAGAGATATTAAGATGGAAACGATTAAACATGATCGATATCAAACCTTGCTAATGACTAAATCTCGAAGTCCATGATAAATCACATTAAGTATTGTGAATCTCAATCAAAACCACACAGCATTAAAAATTGTACTAGATATCTAAAACATGTCATATAATATCAAACCGATCAGACAACAGCATCCAACTAAAGCCATAAAGGCAAGTGGTCTAAATCCCTCGAGGTTGATTGACATATACATATATGTCCATATCAAATCTCATTTTCTATGTATGTAGAGAGAACTAATATCTCATGCCTACGGTGGATCATGGATACCACATGACCTACATTGGTCCTCATAGGGGAGAACGGATCACACTGAATGGAAAGTTCCATGACCCTTCCAAATGCACAGAAGCCTTTACCTTAGGCTTGTATCCAAATTTCTTTTCAAAGTGTTAATGGTCAACTACCCTCCTAGCATAGCAAACTACAAGGGCCTCATCAACTACCCCTCATACATGACTCCTAAGAATTTAATCACAATTCTCATCTAATATTTATAGTACAATCATGCAAACACTCCTAAGTGTGATCATCATATCATTATTTTCAATAAAACATATTTGTATCTCAAGCATGCATGTAGGCACGTCTCTCAATAATCATATATGGCAATCACCCATTTTCATACTTGCACACACATGCGCATTTATCATAAGCTTTCTTTCTACTCTATAAGCATCTAAGAACATGACCAATGGATGTGACTTATAACGATCAACGGGGATGCTCCTACATTTAAAATGATCGATGAAATTCAAAGTGAATACACATAGTGTGTCTTTATCAAAAAATCAACAAATGATGTTTGAATTGTATACGTGGGTTTTTGTTTATGAAAAGGAAGTAATGGTAGGATTTATATCTAGTCGAACATTAGGTGCACATAATCTTATGGAATCAGCACAAATCAAGGGATAATTTAACAAGTGCATGAAGAATTGCATGGGATATGTGCATGAGGTCGATGGAAATGCATGAATATTTTACCATCATTTATTTTATTTTTTATTGAAATGCATGACTTGGGTTACAGCTAAGTTTTATATTTCCCATCTCTTATTCACCTATGAATTTATATTTACATGATCTCCTTAGAAATACTACTTGATAGGCATGCACTCTCCTCCACATGATGACTTTTTAAAAAAATTTCTAAGTGTGAGTAACAAAACACATGCTAGTTTTATGTAAATGGATTATCCATACATTTATAAAAGTCATATGCCTAAATCCTATGACCACCCAATAAGGATTATGCACATGAACTATCCCTCGATCAAATTTTGGGGTCTTGTGCATTAATCCAACATGGCCAATCCACAATTGAAGTCTTAGGATCCTGCATATCAATCACCATGGATAGTGTGCTTGCCTTTAGGTCAATATATAAATAGGTGTACATAACATTAAATGTTAAACCATAGGTGCACATGGCACCTTAGATTAATAACCATGACATGTAAAGGACGTGTGCATGGTTCTAGGCTTAAAAGGGAGAAAACTAAAAAGTAAAGGCTATCTAGGATAGGAGATGTATATTTTATAACATAGGCTCACAAGGTGAAGAGTTGGATAATGCATTAGAAAATTTAGTTGCCTATGTAGGTCCTTGGATGGAAATTTGCCGATCACCCAAGTGAAAAGAAAACTCATTATTATGGCTTATTTGTAAGCACATGTGTAAGGCGATGGTTATGTTCAATCAGCCATATGATGTTTTGTTTGGCATCAAGTTCTTTTTACCATCATTGCTTTATCACACATGGTTTACCATAGTGTGGGTTCATCTTGCCTATCTTCTAGTAAAATGTCAACCCTTTACTTATAACTAAGTTATTATAAGAGTCTTTACTTTTTCTTTTGAGAATGTTCCCTTAATTTGATGCAAGAAGGAATAGGAGGATAATGAATGCAAAGTAGCAAGTTTCAATAAGAGTAAACAAAACAATGATTTAGTATGTCATAGGATTATAGCATCCAAGGTACTAGTTTTTACCTAAAGGTGGGGTGTGCAATGACTAGAAAATGCAATAAACTTTAACTATTTTGGGATTCAAGCATGCAAGGTACTGGATCAAAAGAAGCTAGTAAAAGACGTTGATAGATCGAGAGTGAAGGAGTGCAATGCTTGTGTTGATTGAGGTTTATAACAAAATTAATAATTTAATCATGCTTTGTAATAGATTTGATCAAAATAGACGTGTGCATGCTTGTTACAATCTCAACAAGCAAGATAAGAAGAGATGCTATAGGTAGTATATGCATAAATTGACAGATACATTCAACCCAAAATAGTAATTGAAGTGTGCACAATTTTAGTAAATGTTTTCATACCAAAGCGATGCTAGAGCATGCAAAGATGAGATCAGTATACAAAAGGAAAAAGAAAACTAGTCTAACCTAGAAAATCCCACACCCCCTACCTCTTAGAAGTAAAATACTCTTCTACAATCTTCTTTCCAAAAACACGGAAGTGGATGATCCTAAGTGCAGCCTCCTCCTCCTCCTCCTCCTCTCTCTCTCTCTCTCTCTCTCTCTCTCTCTCTCTCTCTCTCTCTCTCTCTCTCTCTCTCTCTCTCTCTCTCTCTCTCTCTCTCTCTCTCTCTCTCTCTCTCTCTCTCTCTCTCTCTCGATATACCTTTCCTTCTTATCCTTCTTATTCTATCCCATCCAGATCCAGATTCTAATCTATTATTTATCTTCTTACGTAGAATTCTCTAGATTCATTCCACCTGGACATTTCTCGATTTTGGGTAGGGAATTTCTCCAAAAAGATTGTCTTTGGAGACTTGAACTCTAGTTCTAGAGTTTTGCATACTCATTCTATAGCCAATACAATAATTAGATTTTTGTTGTCAATTCCATGCAAAAGAATATTTATATTATGGAAATGAAAGTTGTTACATATACGATGGTTATAAATCCGATATCTTATGATTTAATAAGACAATTTCTCAAAAACCATCTCAAAAAGTCATTTGAGGGAGGTAAAAAATGAAGTTCTTCATGGAAGAACTTAAAAAGATGCCTAGAAAAGACCATCTTAAAAAAACTTGTCTAAGAGGACAATTAGAAAAAAAACCATCTGAATAATCCTAATTGGTAAAATAATTTATAAAAAATATCTTAAAAAGTGAAAAGACGGTTGCTAAAAACCATCTTAAAAAAAAACCCAATTGAGAAGACTGTTGAGAAAAAACATCTTAAAAAATTTTGATTAAGAAGATGGCTGGTCAAAATGTCTTCAAAAGTCCTAATTAAGAAAAGGGTTAGATAAACTATCTTAAAAAACTTGATTTAGAAGATGGTTATGGAAAATTGTCTTAAAAAATATAATTAAGAAAGTTATGAAAAATTCATCTTAAAAAGGATGATTAAGAAGACGGTTAAAAAGAAACAATCTTAAAAAACATTGATCGGACATTTTCCTTGTTGTCTTGATTTCATACAATCTCTACTTCCCTATACATACTGTTGAACATTTTTAGGGACCGAGAATAGTCACTCAAATTGGTGAGCTCTTCCTCAAGATATTAAACATAGTTGGATCACCATAGTTTGAGTAAATCTTTTTTCCTTATCTCATGTTTTATTTGTATGATTATGGGTAGAAAATTTATTTTCTAAAGTTTTGCCTCATGTGTGCATTTTTCGTTTTGTACAAACCTATAGTTGGAAAAACTTCATGCATCATAAGTTTTTTTCAACTTTTTCTTCGCACACCTAGTGTTTACTAAAATGCCTAATGGAAAATTCACTCTTTTTTCTTGTCGACAATCACTAAGCTTCTATTTTTTGACATCAAAATGAACAAATATGCTTGGATGACCACAACAAGATCATTAAGAGAACATGATAAGGAAATGAAAAAGTTCGTAGTGTTTTCACTTAGGGAAGGCGTGTAGATTGTAATAGCATGCGTTGCTCAAGAAGGTGGTGGATGTTTCAAAATTATAAGAAATACAATACAATCTAGTGAAAACCTTATGTAAGCTTGAGAAAATCTTTCCACCATCCTTCTTTGATATAATGGTACACTTAACAGTGCACCTCATGACAAGGTCAAACTCTGTGGGTTATTTTTTTATGATGGATATACCCATTTGGGAGGTATATTAAAGTATTGAAAGGTATGTACGCAATCACAATTGGCCAGAGAGGTGTATAGCCGAATGTTGCATTGCAAAAGTAGTGTAGTTTAGCAAAAAATATTTATTAAGAGTGGATGAAAATGAAATTCCATCAATAAAGAAATGATCAGGTAGATTTGATCCAAAAGTTGGTGAAGCTCTCTTGAGTAGTCATGTATCGATCATTGAATGTAAAGAATGGGACCATATACACCTTTATGTCTTGCAAGAAGGGCTCACATGTAGTAGCTTACTCAGTCTCTCTCACCATCCCAAGCACATAAAGCAAACACATTTTTCTTACTTAAGTATAGCTTGGAGAAAATATGTATAACATGAGGAAAAAAAAGGAGTACAAAAACATGTTCCACTTTAGTGAAAAATGGAAAATCTACAGTCACAACACATCAAGTTTTTTAGGAGTCAAATTATAACTCACTTTGGGCTTTCTAAGAACTCCTAAGTTGGATGTTTTCACATGGGAGAGAATTAGATTGAGTGAGGATTTTTAGGAGAAGCTAGCACTACTAAAATTGGGGATTTTAAAGATGACAAAAGGAAGATGGTTTTTAGTCAACCCTCTTTGTAAGAACAATCTAAGACAATTTTAGATAAAGATCTTTAAAAATCATACTTAAGAAGATGGCTCATTACTAATGACATTCTTTAGTTTACTTGAAGCATTTTTTAATCCAAAAAGACATTAAAATATGATTAGGAAAAACCATCTTGAAAAGTTTAACTTTTTGAAAATAGTCTTGCCCAACAGTCTTTAAAAGTCCAACATTTTAAAGAATGTTTAGTCCAACCATCTTTAAAAGTCCAAAAACAATCTTTTAAATCAACCTCATCTTAATGCATTTTCCCACTAGGTAGCTTTAACTAAAACACCATGGTTGAATTGGAAATATATATATTATTGGGTGATATTGGTTGGATCATATATGTTGGTAAGGATCTTTCTTGTTTTTGTCTTATGTTTTATATATTTACATTATTATGGTTACGAAAATTCCTTTCTTAAAGTTATTTTCCCTTCCTATGTATGGTTGTTCATGTTTAATTGCATGAATCTTTTCTGTTAAATGAAAAATCTTTCATAATCCAATGTTTTATAGTTCTCACACTTAGTGTTTTGCAAAATGCCTAATAAAGTTTACTTAATATTTTCATCTTTGAATAGTCTTGGCACACATTTTTGCTTGAATTATATTAAAAAATGGGAAAACATGTTTGGATGACCGTGCAAAAACATTAAGAGAGTATGCGAAGGGAATAGAAAAGTTCATACAGTTCACACTCAGGGCAAAGGTGATTATAGATGCATTGCCCATGCTTGAGATGTAGAAATAAGAAAAAGATAACTGTAGTCCTCTTAAGAGAACATTGGTGATTCAATGGAGTTGATGAAAGTTATATCCCTAGGATCTGGCATGGAGAAGAACTTCCTCATGGACCCTCTACAAGGGCAAGAATATGTAATCATTGTGAAGATACTATAAGCACTGTGGCAAATAATATAGTTGCCCCAATGTTTTGAGATGTATATAATGACTCATAACCTTGAACAATTCCAGACTACATTGGAAGAAGCCAAAGAACCATTATACATTGAGTGTACAAATCATACCAAGTTGTCTACAATGGTAAATTGAAAGTGGTAGATAAAATGCTACTAAAGGAGTATAATTAGTGAGGTCCACTTAGGAGGTAAATAAAACCCTAGATGCACTAGGGTTGAAATATGAGAAGATACATGCTTGTCCCAATGACTGCATCTTGTATAGGAAGGATCACAAGGATAGAACTACATGCCCAACTTATGGACAATCAAGGTGGAAGTTGAAGAAGAATTCAACTAAGTAGGTGAAAGACGTGTTTGCAAAGGTCTTATGATATGCCCTTATTATTCAAAGGTTTAGGAGATTATTTTGTATTGTGAAAACAACAAATAAACTAGTATCACAAGAGCAGCTGATAGCTACATATGCCATCTAGTAGGTAACCTAGCATGGAAACTCATAGATTTTATGTGGCCTAGTTTTGGAGATGAACTTAAAAAACTTATGAGTTGCAAAATCTGTAGATTGGATAAATCATCATGGTCCTATGAGTAGTAGGTATAGTTGTTGGCCTATTATAGTAGTTTATTATATCCTCCCACAGTTTCTATGCATGAAGAGGAAGTTCATGATGTTGACTATGTAGATATCGGGTCCTAGGCAACCAAGGAATTACACTAACATGTACTTGGGTCCCTTGATCAATGATATTAAGATGTTATGGGATGTAGGTGTTGAAGCTTATGATACATAGAAGAAAGAGTTATTTAGCCTAAAGGTTGTATTATTGGGGACAATATGCAAATTCCCCATGTAAGATAATTTGTCTTGATGCATCATGAATGGATACAATGCTTATCCTATCTATAGTGACCAAACATAGTTGCATAAAGACCATTCATACTATTTTAAGAAGGGAGAAATTAACAGTAGTGCAGAGATAAGGATATCTCAAAAGGTGTTGACAAGAAGACAAGTATTGGAATAGGTTGAAAACCTTAATATCCTATGGGGGAAGAACAAAGCAACTAAACCTGTAGGTGATAGTAACTCTAAAAGTTGTTGGAACAAGAAGTTAATATTCTTTCAACTTTTGCACTTGAAATCTCTACATTTATGCCATGTTCTTGATGTCATGCACATTGAGAAGAATGTGGAAATGTTTGACCAGTGCCTTGCTTGACATGCTAGGAAAAACAAAGGATGAACTTGGTGCTCAAATGGATTTTATTAATATGGGTTTGAAGAGAAGGTTTCATCGACAGGATAGGGGAAGTTAAGCAACATACTTGTCTAAAGAAAATTATATACTTGATAAAGTGGAGGGAAGTGTGTAAAATCCTTGTATGAGCTGAAAGTTCCATACTATTAATCTTTAAACTTTAGAAACATTATTCCCATAGAAGAGCTGAAACTATTAAGGATGAAGTCGCATGATTTTATGCACTAATACAACAACTCTTACCTGCAGTAATATGTTCGGTGTTGTAGGACAAAGTTAGAGGATCTATTATAAAATTTTCCTATCTCTTTAATGCTTTGTGCAAGAAGGTGGTAGACATTTCAAAATTATAAGAAATCTAAGAACAACTAGTGATAACTTTATATGAGCTTGAGACGATCATTCCACCATCCTTATTTAATATCATGATACACTTAACAATGTACCTAATGAGGTCAAATTTTGTGGGGCAGTTTACTTACTATCAATGTACCCATTTGAGAGGTACATGGAAAATTTAAATTGGTATGTATGAAATCACAATTAGCTAGGGATGTATAGTTGAATGTTACATTACTGAGGAATCAATGGAGTTTTTCATGGAGTACTTATCAAGAGTGGACGCTATTAGAACCTTGAGAATGAAATGATCAATTAGATTTCATGATCCAAAAGTTGGTGAACCTCTTTTGCGTGGTTGTTTATCGGCTACTAAACATAAAGAATGGGACTAGATGTACCTTTATGTCTAGTGAAACAAAATTGATGAACTCCTACTAGACATTGAGTAAGTTGATCTCGCTCAGGTCTCTCTCTCTCTCTCTCTCTCTCTCTCTCTCTCTCTCTCTCTCTCTCTCTCTCTCTCTCTCTCATTTCATGCTTTAACATTTTCCTCTATAGTATATATGTGTAAAAATTAATTAATGGTTATAATTTTTTAGATCTCTTAATTTGTATATATAGTGAAGCACATGGATTTCTTAAAAGTAATGTATCAAAGTTATACAAGAAACAAAAGTGGCTCCAATATAAACATTATTGTACTTTCAATAATTAGCTTTGTTAGAAGGTAATATAATTAATTTGTACTTCTTATAAACTTCATATTGTAGATAGTATATATTTAGTTATAAAAATCATATCCCACTTAATTTATATTCATAGTTTTAAGATTAACGAGATATTTCAGGCAATGGTATATTTAAATCCTTAGGCTGAATGATGATGGGACCACGACTAGAAGTAATAAAGTATGCTAGATATGCCATATATGCTTATCACTTTTATACAAAAGACTATAATAACTCAAGAGTGCAATAAAATAATAGGGTCAGCTTAATTGCAATGCTACTTTCTTTTCCATTTCAAAGGATAATAGGTCAATAGTTGTAAGTGATACTTATTATGGGGTTATAATCGAGATATGAGCCTTGGATTACACTTTCAAAACTATGGTTGTGTTTAGGTGTGATTAGGTGGAACACAACAAATACAACATCAAAACTAATGCCCTTGGGTTGACCTTAATAAGATCAGTTATAAAAATGAATAGTATATTTTTACATCTCAAGTGAATAGGTATTTTATGTACAAGACGGATGTGATAAGAGATGGTCAACTATTTTATCAGCCTCTTCGAGGGAATTTTATGATGAAGATGACCTAAAAGATACTACAATAGATTATTTTTGTATTACCAAAATAATATTATCACTCAATGTACTTGGTGGATCAAGGATTACGTGCATGATAATGGTGAGGAGGGTGCTTGAGTTGAAAAAAAGAGAGAGAGAAAATCAAAATGTAAATAATTTGAAAAATAATTGAAGGAGTTACTCTAGAATTTGCACGTGCATATTTTAGTAATTATATATGATGTAGTTACATTAGTAACAAGCCAACTTGAGAGTATTATGCTTGTTCCATTTAGCAGGGTGTTTAAAAATTGTAATCTGTTAAGGACAAATTTTTTTACAACAATCATTGTAAACCCATTTTTAAAGTCAGTTTTTTCAAAACTAACTTTGAAAATAGTTTTAAGTTAGTTCTAAAACATTGACTTTAAAAGTGGTGAGGTCTTTCATAAAACCTTGATCCTATCTCTCTTTTTCCTATCTTCCAGTGGACTATATCTTCATCTAGCTAGTAGAATGATTGTGTGCTCCTTCAGTTCTTCTTCATCTTCTCCTCTCTCTCTCTCTCTCTCTCTCTCTCTCTCTCTCTCTCTCTCTCTCTCTCTCTCTCTCTCTCTCTCTCTCTCTCTCTCTCTCTCTCTCTCTCTCTGCCTTTTATGAGATTTTGGTTATTTGTGGCATGAAAAAAATAGTAAGAACAGTAAACCTCCTTGTTGTCATTAATTTTTCTTCTTATTAATTCAATGTACAATATTGTAAACGAAGTGGGTTTTGTCATTGTAGATGTTGGGGTTAAGATCTTCGTTAGATTGTCATGGGTTAAAAGAAAAAAATCATTTGATTTTAGTTAAAAATGAAATTGCTTCTCGTTCTAACTCTCATAAGAGAAAGGTCAAAGTTAGGACTCGTAGTTCCCATCTAAAATTAGGGTTCAATGAGGAGAAATGTATATCTTTTGATGAAAGTATTGATCAATTATTGGTCACAAAAGGTTAAACAAACCTCAAATCATGAGGCACTGGTTGTTAAAATCCTCATTTTGTTCGAGGATGTCAATATTAAAGCTTTACCAGCTGTAACGACCCTCAATTTGGGGTCATTTTCCATATATATTAGATTAAAATCTTAAAGGAGATGAAATCAGAAGTTAGTTCTGTGGAAATTGAGTTTTATGAAAATGACCTTATTGGCTCAAAATTTAGACTTGGGATTATCAAATTTGGAATGTATGTGTCGATATGATTTCAACGACACTAATTTTGCACAAAAATAGAGATCAAGGTGGAAATTTCCAAAATTTCACTAATAAAGGGGGATTCAAATTGATAATGGCACCCCCACCTCAGTTTCATTTTTGATGTGGCAGATCGACCCTCTACGCATGGAGTTGGGCTCGACACGCGATAGGTCAATCCACCAAGTGTCGCTGCTTCTCCCCAAACAATGACCTCAAACACAACAAAACAGGGGGAACATTGGTAAGAGGATAAGCCCGGCGTCCACACCCTCCATTTGGCCCCCATCTGTGGAAGTCCCTCCAATCTGATCCCCACTAGACAGCTCCCTCCGTGTGACCCTAGCTTTGGCACATTGCCCTCTTTGTTGGGATTTTTTCAGCAAATGATTTCCCTCCTTGGATTTCCCTTGGACGATGAAAATGGAAAACCAAAATTGGGTTTCCCCTTTAGTGTGAACAACCAGCATGCCTGTGCGCACAGGTCGCCCATGCCTCCACCCCTTCCTCCTGACTTTCTTCTCTTTTCTATCTTTGACAAGGAACCCAGAATGGGTTTTTCACTGGCAAACAACCCATTGCCCAATAACTTTCTTTGCCCTCTCTAGTAGGGTTCCAGCATGCACAGCTGACCTACATACACATGCGTGCCACATGCTTCCCCTTTTCCACCAACATGGCTAGGCAATAGATGGGCTAGCATGCCAAGGACTGGTGTGCATCGCTCTCCCCTCCCCTGTTTGCTAATGGGTTTTTCCCCTGAGTAGCATGCATGAGTGCTAGTGTGCACTGATCAAGGAAGATCTAATTGTCGATTTGGCTAAACCATTTATCAAATTTTAGACCATTTGATCTAAGATGATCTGACTTTACTTTATGATCTGAATAGTCTCTTATGATCCTCATGAAGTGTAGATTAAGATACACACATAATATTTTGGATCTGAAATATCTATGGAGATGAATTAACCTATCGTGATCAATGGCTCAGATCAACTAAAGATCCATGTATGAAATTGGATCCAACTAAATGATCCAAACCATCTAAAATTCTTAATTATATTAATTGACTATAATTACTAAGTTGTTGTGTGATCTGGGGTGATCAGTTGTAGATCTTTGATGAGATCAACATGGATGTCTGATGATCGGGCACAATTGAGGTGATCAGTAGACAATTTAAGCAAGCAGACAACTGGAGGTTATTTAGATTGACTTGTTCAAGGCAAGATTTCTATCTTAATCATTTCATGGATTGATATGATTATAATTAGGTACACTTAAGCATGAGATTCATGTAATTATGCACAATTAATTGAATTAAATGATAAATTACCTAAAATTGATATCATCTGAGCCTAATACCTCTAAATATGCATTGATGTAATTAAGAAGAAGAACTAAATGACTATGAGTGAGCCCAATTAAGTATGATTTGAATTATTAGCCAATTAAGGCAGCCTTGCCTTGAGATTCCAGCATTGGGAATCATTGGACCATCTTGAATGCGATGTAATGAATACGAAAGTGTAATATCGTGTAATTGAGAATCCAAGTTAGATAAATTGGATTCTGAGTATGACTAGATGTGATATGTATCTAGGTTAATGGAATCATGGTGGACCACACTAGAGATGGGTCCCATTGAACTGGGAATCATGATGTGATAAATCCTTGATTTTATGGTTGTATGACTCTCGAGATCTTGAATATAAATGCTTCTTATTTGAGTTTTGTTTTTGGTCACTTTAAAAATTAGAGTTTTTAGAACGATGATCCCGACACATTTTATAAATTGTTATTCTATTGTTATGAAAACCTGGGGTGTCACAGTTTGGTATCAGAGCCTAGGTTTACTCCATCACAGTCATTCCAACAAATTAAAAGTCACATACAGTCCATGAAATGAGGTGATTTCCTAAATATTAGTTACAGAGATAACTCATGTGAAGGATGTTGAGGATTGTAAAATAGATAATTCCATGAAGGTTGGAATATTTTTCTTAGAGAAATTGATGCTTTAAATCCTTGTATGAGTATAAGAAAGTACAGTTTCATGAAAAGTGTGTGATCCTAAGAGTAAAGAACCAGAATAAAGATTTTAAAGTAGTTTCTCTTAGTGAGAACTTTAATATATGAAAGAAGATATATTCATGTGGATTGCTTCTAATAGTCCAAGTTCCAACTTGGATTGTGTGTATAAAATCTTGGAAAAAAGGCCTAATAGCTATTACAATAACAATAGTATGATAAGAATGATGGAGGCTTAGAAATGATTACAACTAATGAGACTGTGAGAACATTGAAAGAAGTATTGTATTAAGTTAAACTTGAAGCATACTTATTTGAAGAATAAATTATAATATGGTGAAAATCATTGAAAATTTGATAAAGTAAGATCCTGGTGTTTTTATGGATGAATTACCTAAATTATGAGATGAAAATTAATGGGTTCTTCTACATATAGAAATATTGATAACCAGTCATTAATGCAAAGTGAATGCTTATGAATTTTTTGAGGGTTTTATTTATGATTTGGGGGTGTGTAACGCTTGGAGGATATGATAGCTATTTTATGAGAATATTTATTAAATAGTGATGATGATGTGGTCTCCAATAGCTAAGAAAGTCATTGTGAAATATCAATTACATGGGTGTGAGATTAACAAGTGTAAATGATTTTGATTGATATGACCATGAAATAATTAATTTGTTAAAGGAAATGACATGATGGAGGTGAGGACACTAAAAAATGAAATTTTGAGGATTCTAAGGATGGTTATTTGAGAAGATGTATTCCTCTATCGTTGAAACTTTTACCTAGAGGGGCCTTGGGAAGTCCTATGATAATTAGTATTTTTGGAAACTAAGGGAGTTTGCCATTTAAACAAAAGAAATAGATGATTCAACGGTATTGGACCAGTATACTTAGTTGAAGAGACTTGTCCTAACTCCTTCACCATGAAGTAGGAGACTGTTGATAGATTGTGATATGTTGACACCTGTATTAAGGGATGCGGCAATTGTGTTGTGCTCTACATTGGTAGTGAGGTTGCAAACATAACCTCTATGTAGAGAGGTACTCTCTTAGGACCAAGGCTGGTCACAAAATCGAACATGGGTAGTTCGAGTCAGCCTAGTAAGGGTAAGAGACCTTTGATTGACACAACTATAGATGCCATTGCACTAGCAACATTTGATCAGGCTGTGTTGGAATATGGATGAGAGAAAGTGTACTGGTTGTAAGGACAGACACCTGGACAATTATGTCCTAGAGTTAGTAAACCACCACAACAATGGTAATAGCAATAGTGATACCATCACAGTGGCAATGTTTTGACTGTGGAAAGATAGGATATTCCTTTAGAGATTGTCTCATTGGACAATGAATCAGATAGATTGACATGGGTGATAGGGTAGAGATGGCCCCACATCAGTAATGATGGATTTTTGCCACTACTTGGAGGCAAGTACAGGCATCAAACCAAATAGTGGAAAATATGTTCTTATTGTTGGTAACTATGTTAAGATGCTCCTTGATCTAAGATTCAGTCATTTTTGTACCTTATGTATTGACACCTTTATGAATACACTTGTATATATGATAGTCTTTGAGTTGGATGTTATGACACTGATAATGAGTGAGAGGAAGAATATTGAACTAATCTTACTTAATATGACTGGTCATGATACCATCCTTGGGAATGGATTCTATTTATTGGGGGATAGCTAACTGTCTTGAGGAAAAGATCACTTTTAGTGTACTTGGACAATCCGTGACCTCATTTGGGTGTAGGAAGAGCATCACTGAGGTTTGTATTATTTTTTCCTTGGAGGCAGTGCAGTACTTTCCTGAGATGCCAAGTCCTCCTTGTTAGTGTGATAGTAGATGATAGAGAGTGCCCACAGATTGAGCAGGCATATGGTGTGCAAGAATTCATAATGTTCTTGAGGAGGTTTCAGGATATTACATTGCAAAAGGTTGATCTTTATATTGACTTGACATCAGATCTAGTGCCAGTTTCTAAGGTGCCATACAAGATCGCCCCAGCTGAGCTGGAAGGTTTCTAGTTATGGTAGTTATTTGATGAGGGTTTATCAGACCTGGTAGGTCTTTATTGGGTGCATTAATCGACTTTATAAGAAGAGAGATAGATCCTTATAGCCATGCACAGATTATTGGTTATTTGATAGCACCACAGTGGAGAATATCATATTCTCTATCATGTATTGGTGATTTATATGATCAACTTTGGATGGTTCATGGTATTGGTGGGTATTGATTTGAGGTCTGGTTATCACCAACTAAGGATTGTGACTAAGATGTCTTTAAGACAATTTTTAGAACTTGTTATGATCGTTACAAGTTCTGGGTGATACCAATTGATGAAATTAGTTCACTGATAGTATGTATGGATATGATAGGGTGAATTTTTAAAGGATACTAAGATGAGCCAAGATTATGTTAATGAAATGATGTTTTGTATACTCCATTACATGGAGGAGCATAAGAGACCTTGTGCATTATTTTGAGTATCTAACAGAATCATCTTTTGCTATGAAGGTATGTGAGTATGAATTATGGCCAAGGAAGGTGAATTTTCTTGACTCGATACCTCTATTGATAGAGAGACAATTCATGGAGATTGTGATGAACTGGGACTAGCCAAACTAGTAACTAAGGTTGATAGTTTCCTTAGTTTGGCAAACTACCAACGTTGGAGTATTGAGTTCTCCAGGATAACAATGACGTGGATACCGTTTTATATTACGTATATGAGCCTGATCTCTTATGAAAGTGAGAGGTGTGATAGTAATGTATGTTAGTATGAAAGCATTTTCTTATGTGTAATTAGCTTCTGAATTATGGCATATACTTGTGAGTAGCCAATGAGGGTGGGTGCGAAAGGCACTGACAGGCTTTTAGGTGGCGAGCTTCTAGGTGGTAGGCTTCATGGTACTCATAGTATGACCGTGCTGTGGCTCTGATTATAATTGGCATGTGATTGCCTATTAGTGAGCTGGTATGCTCTAATTTTGATTAGAATATGATTGCCTATTACTAAGCTAGTATGTTCTGATTATGATTAGCATGTGAATGCCTATTACTGAGCTAGTATACTTTGATTTTGATTGACATATGATTGCTTGTTACTGAGCTGGTATGCTCTAATTTTGATTAGCATATGATTGCCTATTATTGAGCTAGTATGCTCTGATTTTGATTGGTATGGATTACCTGTTGATAAGCAGATATGCTCTGGTTTTGATTGGGATATATTTTCTATTCATGAGTTGATGTGATATGGGTTGATTGATATAAATTGCCTATATGTGAGTTGTGGTACTTCAAAATTTGTTAATATGGTTTATAATAAATTGTAAACAAATGATTAACTCTTGGATAAGAGTATGATTTATACGTATGAGTTGCTATATGAGGGGATGATAATGTATGGAAATTGCTATTGTGTGACGACTTAGGTTTTCACATGAATTTTTAAATGCAAAACTAATTCTTAAGGTGGGATCAATCCCTATTTGAAAACACTTTTAGAAAAACTATACAATGTAGTGGAAAATTCTTTTATTTTAAATTCATTTTGAAAACCCCAAGTGTCATTTGCTTTTAAGAAAATTATAAAAAATGAAGAAAATTATAAATATTTCCCATGTATATCCAGTCACAGCGCATAATCCAACTATAGTAATTACAGACACATGCCCAAAAGGGTAGATCATATACTTGCATTTATGCTTGTCTTCTCTTCATTCATTTGATTGTGGCAATATCATTTTTTGATGCCTCATCTAATCCTTTTGGAGCTAATCTATAAAAATAATATATTTGGGTGAGTATTCCTCATACCCAGTAGGTGATCTGATACTGCTATTTTGAAACATGGCAGGAAAAATACATAATTTAAGGCGCTTTGTTATGTAAAACATCAGTGATTCCTTTTTGTGTATATTTATGCATAAAAAGTAAGCTCATTAATGCAATGTCAACTATGGAATCCTTTACTGAAATCTAGTATTCAACGATATAAATATGACTAAAATCATAAAGTAGAAATCAATAGATTCATGTAAGAAGATCTCAGCAACCACATCAAACCAACAAGTTAAATATAATAATCCTGAAACTCTAAAATAGTCATCATTCAAAGCATATGCTAGCATCACTATAAGTATCATGCACATGGTCTTTCAGGTGGAAACATCAAGCCGACTAGTCACAAGTACTCGTATACGACCATCTCAATGCTATATGCATATCGATAACACTGAACTCATAAGGCCAACTATGCTCACGATCAGCACACACCTCCAGTGCTCATCCCTGTTTACCACAGCAGTCGAGGAAAGGACAATGCCATTTTGGCAATGATACCATCTACTTTTTGTGGTAGAAGCCAGGAGGCCAACCCCATATATAAACAACCTTTTAACATAGTGCCCACCAGGCTCAATAGCCCAAAAAGTATATATATATAAATAATTCAAATCTCAATCATCGTGAATCAGGCAATTTATGTAATTATTTTCAAAACATGCAAGCAATGTATAAAATCTATTCATAACAGTAATCACATTCAAGGCCATAAATCATAAAGACAATTCTGCATGCTTGTATAAGAACATCATATCTCAAAGAGCATACTAAACACAGTAACAAAGTCAAGTAAATCACTTAGGGTTTGGAATGCAATTGAAAACTTAGTAGTATCAGACTACCTACCTCGATGTCTCTTGAATTGCGTTCTTCATTACTCGACCCTGAGTTACCTTTGTGAAACCTTGAATACTAATTGATAATAAGGATTCAAGTAGCATTTTCCACCCTTTATAGATCATTACCTAGACTTATAGATTAATGGCTAGATCTGCCTTTTAGGATCATAGATCCTTGCTTAATGCATTTCTAGGCTAGATCTTACATATAGATCTAATGTTTAATGGTTAGATCTCATAGATCGCTTGTCCTGATGCTTAGAACAGGTCTATACTTGATTTGAACAGTCAGATCTATAATTCAAGGATGGGTACATATAATTTAAGGTTGATCTTGAACTACTAATCTTCTAACACCTCTAATGGATCCATTCATGAGATCTGATCATCTTTTATATTGTAAATCTACAAGATGTTTATAGTTGTTAGGCTATAGTTATAATAAATAGTCCTCTGATCCTAACTTTTATAGTATCATTAGGTTTGCAATGTCAATATGAATGCAACAGTTCTTTTGGATCGTCAATTGGAGTTATATAACCTCTTTAATTGCACTTTTAGTGTTGCACATCCACGGACGAACCCGATTTGTCCAAATAGGGCCTGTGCGTCATGCTTCCTAGGATGCATGCATGTCCTAGTCTACTCAAGACTGCGTTCGCACACGTGTGCACTCTTGAACAATGCGCTGAGGAGTGCATCCTGGATGGTGTGCGTGGGGGTGTCTTTGGTGCGTGCAGCGGGCGTCACGGTTTCTAGGACACTCACGTGCCCTAGTCAAACCAGGACTCGTGCCCATATGTAGCCCAAGCCTGAACGCCATCCCAGGGGGTGCATTCGGGCGTGTGTTATGCGTCATGTGGGTTGGCAGACCCATCGAATCTGCGTTTCTTCCAGTGATTTCTAGCCAAAAAACACCAGATCCAGCATGGATCTAGTTTGAAAAAGGTAAAATAAGAGAGGGAGATGAGGGGCTTACCTAGGCAACCAAAGATGATGCCCTTTTTCTTGTGGGTGCAGTTCCCTCTACACCTGCCGGGAAACCCTTGTCGTTAGGAAATCGCAATGGCTAGAGGAGGGAGAAGGAGAAGAAGAAGAAGAGAAGGGAAAAAGGAGAATAAAAAGGGACGTGGGTCAGCATTGGAAAAGGGGGTTTTTCGATGAGTGCAGGTTTGCTCACACCCGCTTGAACCTTAGGATGAAATGGTTAGAGAAGCTGGGGAAAAGGATGATCGGAGTGACAGGGGGAAGAGGGCTTTTATAGTCGTTGAAGGTGGTGGCACCATTTTTTTCAGTGCCACACTGCAAGGGCAGTGCAGTGCGACAGCTGGAAGGGGATGGCAGTGGTGAAGATGGGGGTGTTGTTAGTAAAATGACCCCCTATGTTTTTTGTCCCCTGATCTTTGGACTGTTAAATTACAAATTTTCCCTCAATCTTCGAATGCCCCTAACTTGGTCATACGAACTCCGTTTTCAATGTTCTTTGAGGCTTTGGATTCCATTTCAAGCGTATAATCTTATTATGTAACTACTTCTCACAAATTATTTTATGTCATATGTTAATTAAACTAGAACATCCATCCACTTATTAATTATATATGAATTACTAAAATAACTAATCTATAGCAATTTAGTAAAGGACAAACATATAGTTGGTAAAGTGCTACAAAAGAGCTTAAAATTTTTGGGTCATGACATCATTACCCCCTTCAAAGAATTTTGTCCTCGAAATTCTAATAATTATTACCTTCTTTGACTAAGAAAATTTCTTTGCTTCATCCCATATATCTCTCATCCCACACCTCAATTGGGTCAATAAGTAGAGAAATTTTGTCCTTGAAATTCTCTTCATGTTACCTTACAACCAAATCTAGGCACATCCTCAATTTATCATCCTCATAATTCTTTCCTCATAATGCCTTCCATAAAGGCCTTAAATATAATTGTAGTTCAGCTTACTTTATGTACTCAAGAGTCGCTTTCGGTGCATACTTTGATACTGCATTCTTTGCTTGTTCCCTTGTCAATACTAGTTTCTCATTTTAGTTCATCTAATTAATATTGCTAAATCCTTAGATGACCATACTCCTCTAATCATGTAGAAATTACTCTCCACTACTTTGATACTGTATCATCTTATTTCGCGTCTTTCATCCTAAATAGTAGAGGATAGTCTCCTTTGCCTCTTGTCTTCCATCAAATGACCTATTGTTAGAGTCTCCGCCTTAAGTGTTGACTGTACCTTGCTAGTAAGAGTCCCAAAATTTTACATTCTTTCTAGAAATCTCACTTATCTCATATGTTCATCAAGAAATTTCCATGTGACTGGGCTCATATATTTTTCAAGAAACTTCAATGATTGATACGGTATCACTTCTCATCTCTTAATATCAATGCTAAGAGTTTTCTTCATACCGACTCCTTTAGTTGGAAAGGTGTTTCAATACTAGTCTCCAAACTTCAAGTTCCAATTTTCTTTCATTTTTCATTTGTGACTTGATTCCTCAACCATTGTTTATATTCATAATAGCACCATGAAAACAAATCAAGTAGCATCTTCCCTCAATGATACTAGTACATACTACAAATAAAACCTCCTAACTATTATTGAATTCCATCAAAGAATTTTCTTCTCGAAGAATTTATTCAAAATCATGTCAAACATTTATGGTCAATCTATCATCATAGATCGAACGTTCTCGGATAGAGCCTTATATCACTATTCCCATAAAAATTGTCATCTAGAATTTTCAACAATATTCATACTCATGTCAAAAATCTCTCATCCTTAACAGAATCCACTTACTATATTCATGGTTGAATCCCTTGCCACTATCCTATTTAAATTTTCCTTGCTTGATGATTTTCTTCGTGATCTTCTAGACTGCAAGTTCTATACTCAATCCAGTAAAGTTAACCATTATGAAATTTACCTCTATTCAATTTCTCTAGTTGGTCTTTGCACTTGACATGTGCATATAAAGGCAATTAAACATCAAATGTTATCATATAGCATGACAACTTTCTTAAATTTTTCCTCCTTCCATTCCTTATGTCAATATATTGTTCAAGCATTTGTCAAGGCTTTTCCATTAACCATTAAGTCTTAATTTGTCAAGAGGGACCATCATAAGTAGTGGTTCTCTAAATTCTTCAAATTTTATCTTTCAAGTACCACCTCATACCCATTGTATAACAACAATAATAATCATCCAATAACTATCATCTCAATCTGTGGTAAAGCTTTTGGAGCAAAATTTTTTAAGAAACACATAGGTAAGCATAGAGTATCTTATTAGACATAGACAAAGATTCTGTTCAACTACTTGTATATCCGTTTTCTAGATTTATAGGTTACAAGCAATCAGTGCTTACCTGCCTTTCTCTTCAATCCAAGTTAGCAGCATCTTTCAAACCCATGGTGTTTGGGAATATCAAAAAAATTTGTCATTGTTTTAGATCATTTCTCATTTCCCTTCTGTCTCAGTTGTTACTAAAGCTAATGTACTCTTAGATGCTCAAATGACTTAGTCTAATCGATTGACTTCCTTTAGGGAAAACTCATATCTAAGTACCCACAACATTCCTCATAACTTAGGCTACTATCTACTAGATGCTATCATGTTAGATATGATTTGAACACCTTAGTTCAATCAACATTAGTTTCAAGCAACATCATTCTAAAGATAATGACACTCAAATCTATTTGCTCTTCCAATTTGTCTCTATACTAGTAGGGCCTCAAGTTGATCCTTGATGATATTCTCATTGACAAAGATCAATTGGACAAGTTACTATCCTTGCTCTTTACTCCTCACTATATCTTCTTAATCATATAATGGCAATGAAGGGTCTTATCAATTTCTCCTTTTCAATGGATTACAACCACTAGTGTTTCCTCATAAACTAATGGATCTGATAAAATTCTAATTTCAACAATGGATATAGGCATCTTACTGAGAATTTAAATTCCTAGTTGGTCACTATCCTCAATTTTCGACACTCTACTCAAAGACTATAGTTTTTGCTATTTTATCTCTATTATATTCTTTCACCATAATAAGATCACCAACTCAACTACTATTATTCCTTCAAGTTGGAATGATTCATTCTTCAATTTGGCAATATGACTCAAGATGAAAATTCTTTATCCTCCATAAATCATGATCTTCTTATTTTGACTATTCAACATCCATCAAATACTTGTAGTTACATCTCTCTCTCTCTCTCTCTCTCTCTCTCTCTCTCTCTCTCTCTCTCTCTCTCTCTCTCTCTTATTATCATTATTATTCCTTAGTCAACATTCTCCTTTTATCTACATTTGTTGCATATAATCGATATCACATCTACACGTTAGACATGATAAACTTAATACTTCTAGGAAGATGTTCAAATTTTCTAATATCATCAAAATCCGTAATTGTTTATATTCTTAATAAAATTATACAGTGTCTTAACAAGTTCATTAACAACTTGTTCATACCATGCTTCCCTCATAAGTTCATGTCATAATCAATCGATTATCACAGATCTGTCATCCCCATTAGATTATCATCAAAATCTTTTAATAACTCTGTTATACTTCAAATTCCTTGCCATTCTCCTCAACTTCCGTATTTTACTTATGTTGTATTTCTTTTGATCATATATCCATTATTGGTCTCATATTCTGATCTTCTCTATTCTTCTTGAAAGATAGCCATTTACTTTTCATAAAGTTCCAATTAAGTCATCTAATTTCCTTAGAATTCTCACCTTTGATTGATCGAGTACAAGTCAAAGTTATCTCTTAAGGATTCCACTAGTATCATCTTGTATTTCCATTCCTTATTCTCATCAAAATCTTATTCTCATCGAATAGTCTCCTTGCTTACTCCACTACTCAACACTCCTTAATCCCTAAGTCGTTTAGACTATATTTTTAATAGGGTTTGCACCATCCAATATCTAAGTATTTGTTAGACCTATCTCCTTTTCACCTATTTATTTATGGTGTATCTCTTTGTGATCTAATATTATTCCTTATTCTAGTCATCTCCACTACTTATATTTAGACTACTTTTTCTTAATTATTCTCTTCGTATTTGACTTTTAGACATGCAGGACTGGCTATGAAAGGATAAAACTGGGCTCTAATACCAACTGTGATGACCCAGGTTTTTACATGTATTTTTAAATGCAAAACTAATTCCTAAGGCGGGATTGATCCCTATTTGAAAACACTTTTAGAAAAACTATGCAATGTAGTGAAAAAATCATTTATTTTAAATTCATTTTGAAAACCCTGAGTGTCATTTGCTTTTAAGAAAATTTTGAAAAATGAAGAAAATCATAAATATTTCCTAGTTATATACAATCACAGTGGACAGTCCAACCGTAGTAATTACAGACACATGCCCCAAAGGGTAGATCATATACTTACATTTATGCTTGTCTTCTCTTCATTCATTTGATTGCAGCACTATCATTTTTCGATGCCTCATCTAATCCTTTTGGAGGTAATCTATAAAAATAATATATTTGGGTGAGTATTCCTCATACCTAGTAAGTGATCTGATACTGCCAATTTGAAAACACGGCAGGCAACATGCATAATTCAAGGCGCTTTGTCATGTAAAACATCAGTGATTCCTTTTTTGTGCATATTTATGCATAAAACGTAAGCTCATTGATGCAATTTCAACCATGGAATCCATTCATGAGATCTGATCATCTTTGATATTGTATATCTATGAGATGTCTATAGTTGTTAGGCTATAGTCCTCTGATCCTAACTTTTATAGTATCATTAGGTTTTCGTAGTCAATATGAACACAATGGTTCTTTCAGATCATCGATCGAAGTTATATAGCCTCCTTAATTGCATTTTTAGTGTCGCAAATCCACAAATGAATCAGATTTGTCCAAATAGGGCCTATTCATCAAGGTTCCCAAGACACATGTGTGTCCTAGTAGACCCGAGACAGCATTTGTATGCCCGAACAATGCGCCAGGGCATGCGTCCTAGACGGTGCCACGCGGGGGCATCTTCGGCGCGTGCAACAAGCATCATAGTTCTTAGGACGCTCGCGCGCCCTGGTCGAACCAGGACCCTCGCCCACATGATGCACACACCTAAAGGCCATCCCAAGGGGCGCATTACACGCCGCATCCCTAGGACACGTTTGGTTCAATGGGTCAGCCAGCCCATCGAATCTGCATTTCTTTTGATGATTTTAGGCCAAAAAACACTAGATCCGACATCGATCTAGTCTGGAAAAAGGGAAAATAAGAGAGGGAGATGAGGGGCTTACCTAGGCAGCCAGAGATGGTGCCATTTTTCTGGTGGATGCGGTTCCCTCTACACCTGCCGGAAAACCCTTGTTGTCGGGAAATCGCAATGGCCAAAGGAGGGAGAAGAAGAAGAAGAGAAGGGAAAAAGGAGAAGAAAAGGCAAGTAGATCAGTGTCGTAAAAGGGGGTTTTCCAATGAGTGTGGGTTTGCTCACACCTGCCTGAACCATAGGTTAAAATGGTCAGAGAAGATGGGGAAAAGGATGATCAGAGTGAGAGGGGGAAGAGGGGGAAGAGGGCTTTTTTGGTGCTGAACTACAAGGGCAGTGCATTACAATAGCTAGAAGGGGATGGCGGTGGAGAAGATGGGGGTGTCATTAATAAAATGACCCCCTACATTTTTCATCCCCTGATCTTTGAATCGTTAAATTACAATTTTACCCTCAATCTTCAAATGCCCCTAACTTGGTCTTACGAACTCCGTTTTTAGTGTTCTTTGAGGCGTTGGATTCCATTTTTGAGCGTAGAATCTAATTATGTAGCTACTTCTCACAAATTATTTTATTTCATATTTTAAACTATAACATCCATCCACTTATTAATTATATATGAATTACTAAAATAACTATTCTATAGCAATTTAGTAAAGGACAAACATATAGTTGGTAAAGTGTTACGAAAGAGCTTAAAATTTTTGGGTCATGACATATTGGCATTGACTCTAGAAATTTTTGGTATGATTTGTATATCTCATGATATATGAGTGTTTTAAAACTATTTGAAGAATAACATGGAAAGAATTTTGGGGACAAAATTCCTATAAGGGGGGAGGAATGTAATGACCCTTACTTTTGGGTCAATTTTCATATATATTAGATTATAATCTTAAAGGAGATGAAATTAGAAGTTAATTCCATGGAAATTGAGTTTTATGAAAAGGACCTTCTTATTGGCTCAAAATTTGGACTTGGGATTATCAAATTTGGAAAGTATGCATTGATACAATTTCAACAACACTAATTTTATGCAAAATAGATATCAGGGTGGAAAGTCTCCAAATTTTCACTAATTAACGACATGCCCACCTCAGTTTCATTTCTAATGCGGTAGATCGACCCTCTACGTGTGGAGCCAAGCTCGACAAGTGGTGGGTCGATTCACTGGGTGTTGCCCTTCCCCCCGAATGATGGCCTTGAGCACAACAAAACAAGGGGAACACCGAGAAGAGGGAAAGCTCAAGGTCCACCCCCTCCATTTGACCCCCACTAGTGGAAGTCTCTCTAATTTGATCCCCACCAGTGAGCTCCCTTCATTTGACCCCACTTTAGCATAGCTCCCTCTCTATTGGGATTTTTCTAGCAAATGATTTCCCTCCATTTATTTCCCCTAGACTGCGAAAATGGAAAATCCAGATTAGGTTTCCCCTTCAATGCAGACAGCCGGCATGCCACACCTCCACTTCTTTCCAAACAACAAACCCCCCCACCCACCTCACTTTCTTCTGTATTTTGGCTTTGACAATGAAGCTAGAATGGGATTTTCACTGGCAAACAACCCATTGCCCACTCCCTTTCTTTGCCCTCTTCGGTAGGGTTCTAGCATGCACAATAGCCCTATGTGCACCTGCATGCCCCTAAGTTGGCTGCATTAGCTGCCACCCATTCCCCCCTACTTCCCCTTTTCCATTAGCATGACTAGGTTATAGATGGGCCTGTGTGCTAGGGACTGGTGCCCATCGCTCTCCCCTCTGTTGTTTGATGATGGATTTTTTACTTGAGTAGGCAGTGTGATTGTTGGTGTGCATTGATCGGTCCACCAGCATTGGGCCCCCTTTTTTCCCTTCTGTTTTCCCCCTGTCAGGCTCCGATTGTGACTGAACAAGAACCCACTGCCAACCACCAATCTCCCCCTCACCCACTTTCTTCCCTATTTCTAATGAGTTAGGATAGAGTCGACTCGTTGAGTTAACTTGCCTCTGACTCGTTTGAGGGAACTAAGTTGACTTAGCACACCCCTAGTGAACCCTTGAACTTCAACCCTTGATTCTGGCCAATCCAAAAAGAATCTTGGAGATTCGAGAGTGCCCTCGCAACCCTAGAAACATAAGGAACAATACCCATCTTCCCATTCTTCCATCAGGGAATATCTAATCTAGTTTGGCCCATTGATCATACTTTAGACCGTCTAATTTGAGACAATTTGACACTAGTTTCGAATGTAAATAGTCTATTATGATCCTGACAAAGTGTAGATTAAGTTCCACACATGATATTTTGGATCTAGAATATCTACGGAGATGAATTATATGATCATGATCAACAATTGAGATCAATTGAAGATCCAAGTATGAAATGGGATCCAATTGGATGATTTGAACCATCTAAAATTTTTAATTGGATTAATTGATTAGAATTACTAAGTTGTTATGTGATTTGGTGTGATCATGTGAGGATCTTTGATGAGATCAGCATGGATGTCTGATGATTTAGCACAATTGAGGTGATTGGTAGATGATGCGACCAAGCAGACAGTTGAAGGTTATTTAGAGTGACTTGTGCAAGGTAAGATTTCTATATGAATCATTTGATGGATTGATTTGATTATAATTAGATATGACTAAGCATGAGATTTATCTAATGATGCCTGATTAATTGATTTAAATGATAAATTATCTGAAATTTATATGATCTGAGCCTAATAGCTCTAAATATGCATTGCTGTAATTAAGAAGAACTAAATGACTATGAGCAGTCCCGATTAAGTATGATTTGAATTATTAGCCAATTAGGGCAAGCCCTACCTTGAGATTTCAGGGTTGGGAATCATTGGACCATCTTGAAATTGATGTAATGAATAAGAAAGTATAATGCTATGTAATTGAGAATCCAAGTTAGATAAATTGTATTTTGTGTATAATTGGATGTGATATGTATCTAGGTGAATGGAATCGTGGTGGACCACACTAGAGATGGGTCCAACTAAACTAGGAGGTACAGACGAGTAGTACGTAGTCTGAGATAGGTGATTACATTTGAGAACTTTAAGTATGGACTTTCTGCCCTACTATGTTTGCATGAGATTACTTTTCAGCGTGTATTGCCTACATGTTTGCTATTCTTTTTGGGCATGATTTATACACTACTTCTTAATACATTTTATGTTGCATCGATTTGAATTATTGAGGATATTATACATTAGTTTTCAATGCATGATGTTGATATATTGAGTTACTCTCTTGATTTGGTTTTTTCGAGAATGATTATGCACGGATTTTGATTCTTGATTCATTGTTTATGATTTATGATGGGTGCTTTTGCCTAGTGGGTACTATGCTAAGAGGATTGTAGGGTTGGCCACCGACCCCCTGAATTTGTGATGACAATAATTAGACACCCACCCTGAGAGGGCCGCGTACATAGGTGGTGGTATCATGGGTAGTCCCCCTTATGGGTCCATTCCTCCCCATGTGGGATCGAGGAAGTCTCTTGTTATGGTGTCAATGGGGAGTGGTAGTGGTTGAGATCCTAGTGCAGTTGGCACTACAAGATGGACCATACTCTTATTCTATATACTCATGTGACATGGATATATAGTGATCATGGGGTAAGCAGAGCCTAAGGGCTGAAGCGAGCTACACGTGAGGGACCCAGGATTAGAATGAGTATTCATTGCCATTGACGTGAGTGTAGCTGAGACACTCATCGGGCTTGATTGTGTATGGTGCATTGTTCATCATGACATGCATTATATTATGATGTGGACACAGATTCTTATTACTTTTGACGAATGCATATCCATGCATTTCTCATGTCTTGGATGCCATGGTGGTTAGACTTGATATCAATTTGTTCAGACTTATGATTTACATGTGTTATTCATTATGGACATCTAATGATTGACATGCCTTGTACATGTTTTATCTTATGAGATTTTCATGACATTGATATTTTATGCCACATGATTTTATTGTACTTTTATTGAATGTGATCACCTACACAAGTAGTAGCATGCTGAGGCATTGCTTTGTTTGCAATGCCTCAAATATAGAGAGTTGCAATAGGTTTATACTCTGATAGAATAGATAAAAATGAAGATAGTTTCTAGTAGAGTATTGAGGACATTTCAAAGATGATAAGGTTTGTTCAAGACCTCACTTTGGTTATTGTTTCTAGATTGTATGTTAATATAAGTGCAATGTGACTTGGATGAGAGGATATGAATTCATGTTGAATGTGATGGCTATATTGATAGACCTTGGAATTTTGTTATAACTTAATTTTCTTACCCACTATTGGAGTATATGTCTTTATTGAAAATAGTATTTGATTTGGATGGATGAGCATGGAGACTGAGTGTCCCATGTTTCATGTCATGTATTGTGTTTATTAGGTTGTTTTGTATTGCATAGGTTATGTACAATGGTCCAAAATATAGAGGAGACTCCATCAGATTTTAGGTAGAAATAGGATATCATTTCACCATTAAATCCATGATTTTGTGGTTGTATGACTCCCAGGATTTTAAATATAAATGCTTCTTATTTGAGTTTTGTTTTTGGTCACTTTAAAAATTAGAGTTTTTAAAATAGGGATCCCGACACATTTTATAAATTGTAATTTTATTGTTATAAAAACCTAGGGTGTCACACCAACAAAGGAACTATGAGAGTATGGTGTGAGCTAAATACTAAGAGGCTAGATTTTCATGAAATAGTTCCTTAGATTTTCTCTTTGATCATGTGCAACCTCATATTAATGACACGAATTACTAGGAAAATTTTGAAGTATGTAATAAAAGGATGATAAATGAGGTGTTATCTCAAAATTAATTGATTTGCTTATTGTTGTATTTTTTAAATGTATATGTGAACAGAATGTGTGATTGAAGTGCTTGGAAGTATGACATAATTAATGATAAGTCTAAGTAGGGAATTTTAAAGTTGATTTTCTCCAACTGACCTTAAAAATTGTTTATAAAGTTGATGAAACCATCATTAAAAGTGGTGAGGTTCTTTATATAAAACCCTAATATCATCTCCTTTTTTTCTTGTCTTTCTCATCAACTATCTTCATTTAGCAGGAAGAATGATGGTGTCCTCCTCTAGTTCTTCTCTCTCTCTCTCTCTTGCCATCTATTTATGAGATTTTGACCATTTTGGCATGAAAAATGCGATAAGAATAGTAAATCCTCTTTCTATCAGCCATTTTTCTTGTTACTAATTCCATGTAGAATATTATGGATGAAGTAGGATTTGTCATTATAGATATTATGGTTAAGATCTTAATTAGATCTTCATGATCTGAACCAAAATCATGTGATTTCAGTGGAAAAAAGTACTTTTGATCTAATCCTCATAAGATAAAGGGAAAATTTAAGGTTTGCAATTCTTGTCCAAATTTAAAGTTCCATGACGAGAAATGTGTATGTATATTTCGATGGAAGTGCTAATCAGTTTTGTACACAAGACTATACAAAATCCAAATCATAAGTCATTGGTTGTTAATGAGATGGAATACTATGTAACATTTGACAGTTCAAGATTCACTCTTTGATCATGTGCTAGCATGCATTAATAAGATGGAATACTAAATATCATTTGATACATGTAAGAAAAGGATGAAAAATGAGGTGTTATCCCAAAATAACTTGATTAGTTTTTTCTTGTATTATTTTTTTTTGTATATGTGTACAGAATGTGCAATTGAAGTGCTAAAATATTGTATTTGCAATGTGTACAAAAAAAAGGCCAGTGACCCCCTTTTTATTCTCTTCTCTCTCTCCTCCTCTTTCTCTTGGTCTATGTGCATCGTCCATCTTTGTAGGGCTGAGGTTGCTTGGAAAACCAAACTAGTGACCCCTCTCTCTCTCTCTCTCTCTCTCTCTCTCTCTCTCTCTCTCTCTCTCTCTCTCTCTCTCTCTCTCTCTCTCTCTCTCTCTCTCTCTCTCTCTCTCTCTCTCTCTCTCTCTCTCTCTCTCTCTCTCTCTCTCTCTCTCTCTATGTATATATATATATATCGATAGGGGGTTTCCAAAAAAACCATACTAGTGACCCCCTTTTTTATTTTCCTTTCTCTCTCGGTCCATGCCTAATGTCCATCTTGGTAGGATTGCTAAAAAAGCAAAACTAGCGACCACTTCTTTCCTTTCCTCTCTCTCTCTCTCTCTCTCTCTCTCTCTATATATATATATATATATATATCTTAGCTCTCATCTTTGATATCTTGTTATGAATGAATATCTAATGGTTTAATAAGAAACTTAATAAGTTTATAGTGGAAACTATTTGTAATTAACAAGCATTCAACTTTGAAGTACATGCTACTTGAATGAACAAAGAACTATATGCTTACCAGTATGATTTGTAGTGTGGTTTGCAATGTGAGATAGAGAAAGCTTGATAAGCTATATGCTTTGCAATGTTAGAATCACAATTATATACTACTTTATGCTTATAGTATGATTTGCAATTTGAGATGGAGAAAACATGATAAATTAGTATGGTTTGTAATGTTAGCATTAGAACTATATGCTACTTCAATGAATAAAGAACTATATGCTTACTAAACTGATTTACAATGTGTTGTGCAATGTGAGATGGAGAAAGCTTGATAAACTAGTATGATTTGCAATGCTAGAGTTAAAACTACATACTACTTCAATGAACAGAGAACTATATGCTTACTAGTAGGATTTGCAATTTGGTTTGCAATGTGAGATGGACAAAGAATGATAAACTAGTATGAATTACAATGTTAGAATTAGGACTATATGTTACTTCAATGAACAAAGAACTATATACTTACTGTATGATTTGCAATGTGAGATGGAATAAGCTTGATAAACAAGTGTGGTTTGAAATGTTAGAATTAGAATTATATGCTAATTCAATGAACAAAGAACTATATTCTTACGAGTATGATTTGCAAAGTGAGATGTAGAAAGCAAGATAAACTAGCATGATTTAAAATGTTAGAAATAGAACTATATACTACTTCAATGAACAAAGAATTATATGCTTACTAGTGTGTTTTGCAATGTGAGATGGTGAAAGCACGATAAACTAGTATAGTTTGCAATGTAAGAATTAGAACTATATGCTACTTCAATGAACAAAGTACTACATTCTTACTAGTATGATTTGCAATGTGAGATGGCGAAAGATGATAAACTAATATGGTTTGCAATGTTATAATTAGAACTATATGCCACTTCAATGAAGAAAGAACTATATGCTTAGTAATATGATTTGCAACATAGTTTGAAATCTGAGATGGAGAAAACTTAATAAAGCAATATGGTTTGCAATGTTAGAATTAGAAATATATGCTACTTCAATGAACAAAGAACTTTATGCTTACTAGCTACTATGATTTGCAATGTGAGATGGAGAAAGCATGATATACCAACATGGTTTGCAATGTTACAATTAGAGCAATATTCTACTGCATTGAACATGAACTGAGTTAGAAAAGAAAAAAAAAAATAGACATCACTAAAATAAACAAAGATAAGTTAGACTTCTAGAAAGGAACTCTTATCCTATAAATGATTTTAGAGAATGATATCACGTCATATGTTAGTCATTGTCCTTGTTCTTTTCTTTTTCTTTTTTTTTTTCTTTTTTTTTTTTTTATAGTTGTTTATTTACTACTAGGCATCTCTACTTATGTATTTACTACTAGACACAACTAATTCCATTGCTTTTATGTCAACTTTTAGCTTCTTACTAGATTCATTTTGTGCTTAAATGCTATTAGAACTATATGCTACTTCAATGAACAAAGAACTATTTGCTTACTATTATGATTTACAATGTATTTTACTATGTGTGATAAAGAAAGCTTGATAAACTAGTATGGTTTGCTATGTTATAATTGGAACTAAATGCTACTTCAATGAGCAAAGACGTTTATGCTTATAGCTTGTATGATTTGTAATGTGAGACGGAGAAAGCATGATAAACTAGTATGGTTTGCAATGTTGATATTAGAACTATATGCTACTTCATTGAAGAAGAATATAGCTAGAAATAAAAAAAATAGACATCACTAGAATAAATTTAAAAAAAAAAGATAAGTTAGGCTTCTAGGAAGGAGCTCTAATTCAATAAATGATTTTAGAGAATAGTATCACCTCATATGTTAGTCGTTGTCTTTGTTTATTATTTACATTTTTTTTTTTTACTACTAGGCATATCAAATTGTGTATTTACTATTTGTTATAGCTAATTCCATTGCTTTTTTGTCAATTTTAGTTTCTTATTAGATTCTACTTGTACTTAAATGCTATTAGGTTACACTAAGTCATTCTAATGAAGAAGTTGGTATATTTGGTTGTTTCATATTTCTTGTTTTCAATGAAATGGTGGGGAGATTGATTCTCCATTTGTAATTTGGAATGTGAAATGATGCCAGAATAGGTGAATCACATTGTACGAATAAAATGTGCAAGTTTGAAAAATAGAGGAGGCTACCAAAATTTTGGTAAAAATAAGAAGTTTATTTTAGTGTCATAACTTGCCTTTAAATGCATTACATCAAATATTTGATTTCATTTTGCTCTTGTTTGCAAGGAAAATGGAACATCAAGAACATGAATAATAGTCCAACATAAGTAGTCATTAAAAGAGAGAGGAGGATGAACAATGATGGAAAGGGTTATTGAGAAAAAATTAAAGGGAATAAAAGAAGCCATCAGATACAATAGCAAGTGGCATGAGATAGGTGAAAGTGCAACAACCTATAGTAGTTACCTTTGCCTCATGGTAAGGAGCATGGAAGCTATTTTAATTGATGATTTGAGACATGTGTCACCAACACTCAAAGATTCACTATGGGAGATGGCTATGTAAGTATTGTGTATTATATAATATAGTATGCACTTTATCTTATTATAATACCTTTTTCAAATATGCGTCCCCTTCTCTGAAAGGTCATTTTGAAAATAAAGTAGTGTAAAGTTTTGTTAATTGAGAAGTGTTTTTGAAAATCCTCAGTATCATTTCTTACTCAAACACAAGGATTTTCACACTAAAATCTAGTAGTTTCCTTTGTTTTTTGGACAGATGTGCATTTAATGTGAGCATGTAGAACACCTAATAGAAAATACAAATAAATATTCATTGTTTTTAAAACAAATACATCCAACTTATCAGATCCCAAAATCTCTAGTCACAACCAAGACACAAGACATTCAATTAAATAGAGATGATTCCACTACTTCAAATTAAATATACATTAACAATAACTAATAGATCACAAATTCAAATTCAAGTGGTAAGTGTAACTCCTTTGATATTGAAAATCCCAATCTGCTATAATTACCACTCCGTAATTGCTTTTAGGTCCTTGGCTCAATTTGCATCCTTCCATTCTAGTTCCTCAAATTTGAGACACTGTAAACAATTACATTGACTCATCAAGCTAGTGCTTGTGTAGGTGGAAAACGGTTGTTATTTTAGCATGCAATTCATGATTTTCATAGCCAATGTAATTTGATAATTAATCATATAAAAAAAAAATCATGTTAGCTTAAAGATACACTAAATCTAAAAGCCTAAGCTTTCAATTCATGCATTCTCTGAACTTAATTCATATGTCCTGAGCAAATCAGTTGACAATTCCAATGTGTTTCAAAGTGTATAAAAATGTAAGCACATTATTCCTTTTCATATATATCCAAGCAATCCTATGTCATTATTATTTCATGAGCATTTAATCAAACAAAAATACCTTTTATGCATACACCTAATCATTTGGTTTAATTCATAACATATGATATCTTAAGATAATTCATTATTCATGGACGCATAGATTCTTCTCACCTACTTTCCTTTATGAACATACTACATTTCAAATTCATATACAATTGAGAACATGATCAAGCATAACTGCTAATGATGTTAAATTAATCCAATGCATTCGTATACCAAATCTTGGAAACACCATTAGTCTAAAAGAATTGACACACATACATATGTATATACGCATCAAAATCATAAATGTAAAGTGGAGCTATGACTACATGATTTCAATATAGCATGCATATTCATAGGAATGCTTACTTCATGTCTAGCATAATTATAATAATATTTGGAAAGATTTAAGAACTATTCAAGATATTACTTCTCATGAAAAACTTTGATAGATAAACCCACAAGAATGAAGAACATGATAGAAATGCTTAGATAAAGAAAACTAATCAAGGTTTTTACAATCATGCTTCTAAAACCATGCATTTGCTATGCTTGTGCATAGGGTAACCCTTTTAATTCTATCATGAGGATACTGGCACACCTATCCTACAAGCAGAGACATTACTTTTATCACATCACATACTGCCCAACACTCTTGGATAGGTCCAATGCTTTGAGACATCATAACACATCACAAAATATCCAACACTCCCGAAAGGGGTCCGACACTCTTAGACCATGGCCCAACATTCCTAGACCATCATTAGGCCTCACAGTTGCTTAGTGAGCACACGCCTCAGGGTTTACCTACTCGAGTTGTAGTTGAGAGGTTTTCCCTAAATCAAATCAAAACCTCTCAGGCCTTATAGTTACTATGTGATTGCTTGCCTTAAAATAATCCAAATCAAAACCTCTCAGGCCTTACAACTACTCTGTGAGTGCTTGCCTTAAAATAATTCAAATAAAAATCTCTTAGGCCTTATAGCTACTCTATGAGTGCTTGTCTTAAAATCATTCGAACAAAACAATAAATCACCTTCCATCTTAAGTATAATTTGATTTATAGAAGGCTTTAGGTTTCAATGCCAACTCATAGAAAACAATAAATCTCAAGTAATTCCAAAGTTTAAAGCAAAACATAAAAGAGCCATCATTTATGTACTATTCATACTAGCATCATCGCAATTTACGATGAGCCTTACCCATTGCAATAATCATTTACATTCCACCACACATTCCCATTTACTTAGGATGTAAGTGAAGCAATGTTAACTTGCATGATTTTAGCTATCACATAGCACATGTTTACACATATTTATTTGCACTCATATAAATATGACTAAAACAATTTAGCTTTATGTAAGCAACTACTACCATTAAACAAATAAGAGATACATCTTAAAGCAATCATTATTATACTTGCAAGCATGTCTTGTTGCATCTTGTTCATGCCCATTTCTAGAAACGCATTATAAGTCATTCTTACCAAAGTGATCAAGCATGTACTAGGACCACCTATTGATTAGTTTTAGGAGTTTCTAACCTATGAGATTGCTAGTTACCTTGGTGGATCAATGGCCATAAACTCGATCCACAATTAGATACAATCTTGGATAGTCATGCACTCCTAATAGTGACAAGTGTCTAAATTTTGGGTTTCAAATTGCTCCAAATAGTTGGATTGAGTTTTATAGCATGATAATGGTGATTAACAAATTCAGTGTATGTTTATCTAATAGAAATTTAATGGCTCATAGCCGTCAAGATCTTTAAGTGGTGAATTAACCATTAAATCTAAGGTCACAAGTCTAAATTGGTTGATTAGAAAATCTAGGGCACTAGATCTCACTTACAAGATCCTAATCATGTTCAACTTTCCATGAAATTTCTAGGGAACTTATAATTTAAAATGCACATCATACTTAAATTGAAATACATAGTGTGATGGAGAAACTGGTAATGATCTTAAATGGAATTGCATTAATGCTTGCCTAACAGATGATTAAGAGCATCGGATGCCCTTTGCATGATCTTGGATCTATGCCATCGTGCTCGTGCAAATACTATTGCATCTGGATCTCCATTGAATCAACCCTGATCATCAAATTGCTTAATGGGTTTTGTCTATGATGTAAGGAGGAATGCAATGAATGGATTTAAACACTAATCTAAATCATTTTCACTTCTATGCACATTGTACTTGATGATTGTCAACTATCATTGGAGTTCTGTTGCGGATGATGGAGAAGGGCATTGGAAGCGAGGGAGGAAAGGAAAAGGGAGATGGGTTTGTAGGCATAAGGCCTATTGGCATCTTTGATGTAGGAAGGAAGAGGGGAGAGAGGAGGGGGCTTGGCACACTAGTCATGTAGCACTGACCAGAGGAGGGAGATGAGAGGGAGAAAAAGAGATGGAAAGGGGAATGGGTTTATGTGTAGGTGGCTGGTGCCTATTTCGGTCACCGATAGAGGAATCCGAGTTAAAGAGGGTGATGGGTTTTTTGGGCACTATTGGCAGGATCAGAGAAGAAGGCAGGGGATTTTGTGCCATTGCCAGTGGAAGATTATGGTGAAGGGGAGCTTGCCAGTAGCAGATTTGAGTAGGGGGCTTACTAGTGAGGGATTAGCATGGAGGTAGACTTTGGGTTGTTAGGAGTATACCAAAGAGGAGGGTTTTTTCACATGACAATTGGAGATCATCAAAGGGGGGTTTTTGGTTTCCCTGTGGCCATTGGAGGGATGGAGTGGTTAGGAAGAAAGGAAGCTCATAGTTGGGAGTTTTGTTGCTGGAGAGGCTACTCTGAACGAAGGGAGGTTGTTGGTGGGAGGAGGAGAAAGGGTTTCTGTAGAGTTTTAGGTCATTAAGAGGAGGTGCCAATATGAAAATGGCCCCTCTATTTTAAGCATTTCTTTCCTTTTTTACTAAAATACCCTCCATATTTAAAACATCATAACTTTTTCATTTGAACTTTATTTCTCGCAAAATTAGTGTTGTTGGAATTGCCTCAATGTGTACACTCCAAATGTTAAGGTTTTTGAGGGCCAACTAAGTGTCTTTCAAAAGGTCAATTACATTGATCTCAAACTGTAAAATTCCTAATTTGCATTTCATTCAAAATTAAATTAAAAATTTATATGGAATGAAATTTAGAAATTGGGGTTGCTACAATACCTAATTAGATTGTTTCATTGATGATTATTTGTAGGGAGTGTTAAGAAATGTAAGATCGGTATGGAAATAAAAGAAAAAAAATTTACCTACTCTTTTGTAATTGTAATTTGTTTATTCATTGTAAAAGAATATTTACATATATTTACACTCTTCCCCCTTTACAAAAATTTTTTCCTCGAAATGTGTTTCACGTCAGTCCTTATTTTAATTTTAGTTACATTCCATTTCTCAAGTTTCCTTATATCATTCATTGAACAACTCTAGGTATAGATCCTTCTCATCTATGTGTATATTTTAGTTCTAATTTATGATTTAGGCTGCATGATTTCATGGTTTAGATTAATTAAGATTTTTTTATTCTAAATCTTGTGATCTCTAGATCCCATAAAATACTCAAAACAATGATTTTAACTTCATATTTGTGGTCTCACATTGCATTTTGATATATCTTATCATAAAATATCACTTCCAAAATTTTCCAAGGAGTAAATTCTTCTCAACTAGATAATGTCTCTAGATCCTTTAAAACAACCATCATAGCATCCATACCTAATATAAGTAAGATTATTAACCTCAAAACTTTCTTAATAATAATGTTATTGTATAATCATCCTTTTGTTAGGCATTAATAGACCTTCTAAATCTCCATTCAATTACATGAAAGAAGATTATTCACTCTACTTAATATCATACTCTAGTTCTTTTCTTTAAGAGTTTGTCTATAAATTTGTATGAGTTTTATATTTAGAATTCAATTGTTATAGATTGATTTTCTCATCTACAAACACCTTAAGGTTTTTCATGTCAAAATTTTTACAATTGATTCTTTCTAATACCTTTAAATTTCTGGTTGTAAGTCTCCTCTACAATTCAAATTGGTTCTACAATCCTCCAAGCCTCCAAATGATTTCACAACTTTAACTATCTCTTGATCCCTCACAAACTAGTATTATACTATACTTGTCATTCTCTCTAAAACTCTATACTCAACATCCAAGCTAAAACTCATATTCTTAAAAAGTTGTCCATGCAAATAGATCTCTCATCGCATGCCAATGTTTTTACCTAAAGATACTAACATATACACTCTCATATTTTGATAATTTCCTCCAAGAAGCATGCTAATCCATAAAAATACTCTCCTATTTACTTTCACAAGGACCAACCTTCCTTGTTTTTTGGACTCTTGTTAATTTTCCTTAATATGACTGGTTGTGAGTGGACTGAATCTAGGCTCTAAAACCAAAATTGTGATACCCTAGGTTTTTATAATATTTTTTAAATACCTTTTCAAAATACAAGGCCTTGTTTGAAAGTTTACTTTGAAAATAAAACAATGAAAATTTTTGTTCATTGAGAAGTGTTTCTAAAAATCCTAAGTGTCATTTCATACTCAAACACAAGGATTTTACAATGGAATGAATGACTCAATCCTATAAAAAATTCAGCTAAGTTTCCTTTGTTTTTCAGACGGATGTGCATTTAATGCATGTGTGCGGAACACCTAATAGACAATACAAATAAATTTTGATTGCTTTCAAAACAAATACATACAACTTATCACATCCCAAAACCTCTAGTCACAACCACGTCATAACACATTCCACTAAATACAGATGATTCCACTACATTGAATTAAATATACATCAACAATAACTAATAGATCACAAATTCAAATTCAAGTGGAAAGGCTCACTCCTTAGGTATTGAAAATCCCAATTTGTTATAAGTACCACTCCATAGTTGCTTTCATGTCCTCAGCTCAACCTATTTGTCCTTCTATTCTAATGCTTCAAATATGAAACATTGTAAACAATTACAATGTCTTACCAAGCTTGTGCTTGTGTAGGTGGAAATTTTTTGTTATTTTAGCATGCAGTTCATGATTTTCATAACCAATGTAATTTGGAAATTAATCATATCAAAACAAAATTATGTTGGTTTAAACACACACTCAAGTTAAAAACCTAAGCTTTCAATTCATGCATTCTACGAAATCAATTCATATGTCCTAAGTAGATCAGTTGACAATTCCTATGTGTTTCAAAGTTTATGAAAGTATAAATACATTATTCCTTTTCATATATATATATCCAACAAATCCCACGTCATTATTATTTCATGAACATTTAGTCATGAAAAAGTACTTTCATGCATACATCTAATCATTTGGTTCAATTCACAACATATGATACTTTAAGATACTTTATTATTCATGTACACATTCTTCTCACCTACTTTCCTTTATGAACAATGCATTTCAAATTCACATATAATTGAGTACATGATCCTGCATAACTAGTAATGAGACTGAATAATCCAATACATTTGTATACCAAAACTTGAAAACACCATCAGTGTAAAAGAACCGACATATACATATATATGTATATATGCATCAAAATCAATTGATGAAAATTGTCTTCTAAGAATATAAATGTAAAGAGGAATTACATTTACATGATTTCATTATAGCATGCATAATCTTAGGAATGCTTAAATTTAATAATAACTCAAGTTTAGCAATTATAATAATGTTTGGAAATTTTCAAGAACAATTCAAGATATGAGTTCTCATGAAAAACTCTGATGGATAAACCCTTGAGAATGAAGTACATGATAGAGATTCTTAGATAAAGAAAACTAATCAAGGATTTTACAATCGTGCTAGTGAAATCATGCAATATGCATGCTTGTGCACATAGTGACCCTTTTACTCCTGTTGCTAGGACACTGGCACATCTGTCCTATTAGTAGAGACCTCTCTTCTATCACATCACATACTACCCAATACTCCTAGACATCAACAATATTTCACTCAATGTCCAATGCCCCTGGACAAGGTCTAACACACTTGGACCATAGCTCAACACTCCTCGACCATCATTGGGCCTTACAATTGCTCAGTGAGCACACGCCTTATGATCTACCTACTAGAGCTATAGTCAAGTGGTTTTTCCTAAATCAAATCATAACCTCTCAAGACTTATAGCTACTCTATGAGTAGTTGCCTTAAAATCATCCAAATCAAAAGCTCTTAGGCCTTATTGCTACTCTATGAGTTCTTTCCTTAAAATCATTTGAATCAAAACCTCTCAGGCCTTACAACTACTTTATGAGTGCTTATCTTAAAATCATCCAAACAAAACAACAAATCACCTTCCATGTCAAATATAACTTGATTCACAGAAGGGTTTAGGTTTCAATGCCATTTTATTAAAAACAATAAATCTCAAATAATTCCAAAGTTTACAGCATCATCTAAATGTGCCATCATTTATGTAGCATTCATACTAGCATCATCACAATTTATGATGAGCCTTATCCATTGCAATAATCATTTGCATTCCCCCGCACATTCCCATTTACTTAGGATATAAGTGAAGCAATGTTAACTTGCATGATTCTAGCCATCACATAACACATGTATATACACATTTATTTGCACTCATATAAACATGAATGAAGCAATTTAGCTTTTTCTAAGAAACTACTACCAATAGACAAACAAGAGATACATCTTAAATCAATGATTAGTAAACTTACATGCATGTCTAGTTGTGTCTTTTTCATGCCCATTTCTAGAAGTGCATTATAAGTGATTCTTATCAAAGCAATCAAGTGTGAACTAGGACCACCTATTGATTAGTTTTGCAAGTTTTAGGGAGATTAGCTAATGGTTCTAGTCTACTTTAGGCCAAGTGTAACATGCCTTCTATTTGGGTTTATTTTCCTTAGCTTTAGTATTGCTTCACTCATTTTCTTTAGCATATCATGCCTTTAGCCTAAGGGTATAACACCATTTACTAGTTCCCCACATGAAGTTACCTTTAGGTCACTTTTTCTTAGGATTTGTATAGCTTGGTTAACTAGGTCATGTTCCCATTATTTTCATTTTTCTCATGGCCAAATACCACCCAAATGGGGCATGATACTAGACATCAAATTCATGTTTCATTTGCTAGGATTTTGTGCTCCAAGATAGGCCCCCACTTTGTTGACATTTGCAATGTTTTACCTCTTGTATGATAGCTTACTATGTTCTTGATTTAAACCTAAAGCAACTAGCATTAAAGTCTCCATGTTCTAGTATACACATGCATCATTGTTTACTCAATTTTCACATGTGAAAGTGCATCAATTTTCTGCAAAAGCAAGCATGTATTTGTTTTAGTTTTAGTCCCTTTATATCCTTGAGAACTCAATTACCATTTTCCCTCAAGCGCACGCGCACACACAAGTCTTTTGTTCTTAAACACAACTAGGTGAAATGGAGTTATTCATTCTTGAGTTATTCAATGCCATGCCTATACATTCATAAGAAATCTTTTAAACACATATTGAGTGAAAATAATCAAAGTTGACAATGATACAACATGAAAAGATTACTAATATACTAATCCAATTTATAAATTCAGTTAACCTATCTACACTACTCCACTTAGAGTGAGTGCTACAAGTTTTTAATGTATGGTTTAATCTTGATGTCTAAATTATTAGTTCAGTTGAATAGTAGCCTATGCTTACATATTGACTTTAACTTATAGATGTGCCACTAGATATAGGCATATGTATATAAATTTTAGTCTAACACGGGTAGTTCATACTCTTTTATTGGGGTGCTATAACTAAGGAGTAATATCAATTTCAAGTGTTAGTTCAATCATTCAATTTCCAATTTGGTGAAGTAAAATGCATCCTAAGATGATAAGTAAATTTTACATGCTTTATTTCTATTTAAAATTTAAGCTAGTACATGTAAATCATCATCCACACTAATTCATTCTTATCAAAACATAGAAATGATTTAGTATTCCAAGATAGCAATCTTAATCCACCTACCTCTACTCGAGCCCTTTAGATTCCCTGATGTGAGTAATTATCCAATTTTTGAACATAGTAAGCATCAATCACACATCTGTAACATCATAATTGGACATTTTGATCCATGATCTAGGTTTTCTTTCATTTTACTAAGCTCTAGAATTTACCCTAGGTTAGTCTCCACCATGGGTTGGCACAAAACAATGTGTTCACACTCATACATAGCACTAGTCATGTTTCAGTAACTAGTGATTGTTAATTAAATGATCAATGATTACCATATTACCAAATCTATACCATTGATCATTGATTAGCCATCCACATCTCCTCTTAAGCACATAGAGTTTCTATCCACCAAGATTGCAAGTTATCTTTGTAGATTAGTGGCCATAAACTAGATCAGGACCAGATCCAATCTTGGACAATCGGATCTAGGGGCCATGCACTCCTGGTAGTTACAAGTTTTTAAATTTCAGGTTTTAAATTGTTCCAATAAGTTGGATTGAGTTTTATGGTATGATAATGGTGATTAACAAATTCAATGTATATGTATCTATTAGAAATTTGACAATTAGTAGCTGTTGAGATCTATAGGTGGTGAGTTAGCCACTAAATCTAAGGTCAGAAGTCTAAATTGGTTGATCAAACAATCTAAGTCCAATCTCACCTACAAGATCCTAATCATGTTCATTTCTAGGGATTTTATAATTTAAAATTCATATTGTACTCAAATGGAAATACATAATGAATTAGAGAAGATCGGTAATGATCTTACCTACAATCATGTTAATCCTTATATGAGAGATCATTAAGAGAATCAGATCATAGCTAGATGGTTATTGATCTATGCAATCATGGTTGTACAATACTTTTGCATCCAGATCTTTGTGGAATCAACCCCGATCATCGAATTGCTTGAGAGCTTTTGTCTGTGACATTAAGAGGAACACAATGAATGGCTCTGGTTACCAATTTGAGTCGTTTTCACTTTTATGTGCACTATACCTGATGACTATTCACTGTCACTGGCATTCTATCAACAATGACGAAGAAAGGCATTAGAAGAGATAGAGGAAAGGAAAAGGGAGATGAGTTTGCCAACATGAGGCCTACTAGGCATCGTTGGTGGAGCAAGGAAGAGGGGAGAGAGGAGGCAAGCTAGCACACCAGTCGTACAGCGCCGGCCAAATGAGGGAGGAGGGAGACAAGAGGGAGAGGAGAGGAGAGGGAAAGGAGAGTAGGTTTGTGTGCAGGTGGTTGGTGGTTATTTTGGTCACCAATAGAGGAATCCAAGTGAAAGAGGGTGATGGGTTTTTTGGGTACAAATGGCAAGATTAGAGAAGGTAGGGGTTTTGCACCATTGTTAGTGGAAGATTAGGGTCAAGGGGAGCTTGCCAATGGCAGCTCTAAGTAGGATGGCTTGTTGGTGAAGGATCTACATGAAGGTAGGCTCTAGGTCACCAAGAGCATGATGAAGAGAGGGTTTTTGAACGTGACAATCTGAGGTCATCCAAGGGGGTTTTCTAGTTTCCTTGTGGCCATCAAAGGGATGGAGTGATCAAGGAGAATGGAAGCTCACAGATGGGAGTTCTGCTACTGGAGAGGATACTTTGAACAGAGGGAGGTTTTTTGTGGGAGGAGAAAGGCTTTCTATCATGTTTTAGGTCATTAAGAGGGTAGTGCTAATATCAAAATGGCCCCTTCATTTTAGGCATTTGTTTCCTTTTTTTAATAAAATACCATCCATATTTAAAACATCATAATTTCTTCATTTGAACTCTGTTTCTCCCAAATATAGTGTTGTTGGAATCATTTCAACATGTACATTTAAGTATTAATGTTTTGAGGGTCAACTAAGTGTCTTTCAAAAGGTCAATTACACGGATCTAAAAATACAAAATTCTTAATTCACAATTCATTCTAAAATTTAAAAAGTATATGGAATGGAATTTAGAAATTTTGGTTGTTACAATACCCAATTAGATTATTTCATTGATGATTATTTATAGGGAGGGTTATGAAATCTGAGATCGATTTGGAAATAAAAGAAAAAATTACCTCATTTTTTAATTGTAATTTGTTTATTCACTGTAAAAGAATATTTGCATATATTACAACTTTGTAGTTTTCCTTTAATATACCTAAGGAGAAAAAGGTGTGTGCCTTGCTAAGAGTTAGTGAGCAATGGAGAAAATAGAAAAACTACCTTATTCATTACTACATAGTCCCAAATGTAGATGATCTTTCGAGGCTATACAATGTGTCTAACATTTATTTCAATGTCATTGACCAGGATGTTTAGAATGAATTTTTTAAGTTCTACACATCTACTGAATTGATGGTATGTGCCTAACTAATATTCGATTGAATTAAGAGTAACATCTGATTTTGTTTAATTACTTTTGCATCAAATATGTAGGGAAAGAGTGCAAAAGGAAGAAAGGTGCATTAGATCAATCATATGTAGAACCACTTTTCTAGGTTGGGTTACACCAGATTGAAAGAACATGAAGTAATATCTGGAAAAGTTTATTTCTTTCAAATTATACCATACTTATACATGTTTCCTTATATAACTATTGTGTCTCACTTAACAATAAAAGAAAACTAGGACTATGGATCCCACTAATTGTACCGCTCTCTAGAAGATGGCACATTCAATTGTTAGTAATGCCCACCCTTCAAAAACCAAGCTGCTACAGAAGTTGCTTATCGAATTCTAAGTGGTTGCACATATCTAACCTTGTATCATTTGAATTTTACACATTAACTAATGAAACTAATTATGTCATTGTAATTAAATTTTGTAGGAAAGACTTACCCAAGAAAGTGCATCTATAGGTACTCTAAGCATCATTGTAGCAAAGGATGATATTTTGTATAGGGCTATGGGTAATAAAAAGGAGTATCTTGGCAAAGTAAGGGGATATGGACCTTCCAGCTTTTTTCATTGAAAAGTATTTACACTTAATGATAAGGAGGCCTTCCAAAAGCTCAAAGTAGAGCTTTGTGATGAGATAAAGATGGATATAAAATTAGGGAGATACATATCTTGCTCCTCAGACCCCTATACCTCACTCGCATGTTATTTATAATTCTATTGGAGAAGAAGATCAAGGACAACAACCTTCGGCCTTATAAATAGAAATTCTAGCTAAGAAGGTATAAACATAGTAACCTTCACTTTTTCATTGTCCAATTAATTGACCTATGTCATCATTTCTTATGAATTCAATACTTTTTTTATTTCTGGTGGGCCAATGCCTATTGGCCTTGAATGCTTGTGAAAACTTCGTTGCAATTGCTTCATCGTATGAGATTGATTCTATGGTTTTGCATGGAATGAGTATGCCTTCACACACTAAGCATGTGTGTATTACTATGGCCTTGAATGCAAATGCTTGCTTTCAATTTGTGATAGAATATGAAGATGTTTTTACCACTGAGAAAGCCTTTGGATATCATGTTGCTTGGCTAAAGCAATTTGTCATTCCCATACAAAGTAAGGTATATCACCAAGCATATTCAAAATATTTTCCATTGAGTACAATTTATGCATCTAATGTTAATAAAAAATAGTAGCAAGTGTCATCGAGGCCTACTTCCTCTTCACCATCTCATGCTGTCGTAGGGACCCAACCGGCGGCACTAATATATATGTTTATTTTTATTACAAAATTTAACATAGTAAATGGACAATATTTTTTAAAAATTTGTACAAATTTATAGTGACCATCTATGGGTCAACTGAAAGTCCCCCTAACATGCCTATTTCCCTATAGATCCTTTACATAATCATTAATTAAGACAAGGTAATCAACCATGTACATCTCGAGGTTAGGGTTATTTCACACCTTGAAGGGGTGGGCCTTAATGATTGCCTATAATAGGAGGTAAATTTTTACTTGTTGTCTTACTAAATTATGTTCTACATATAAGGATTGTAAAGGTCCATTGTAATTCATATGATTGTGTATATATATAGGTTCCATTGGATATTGTTGGTTTTAGATGTGCATGGTAGGTATACACTTTTGCTATTCTTATGGAACTAATTCTTGCCCTGGTCTAGGAAATAATGAATAAGTTTTTAATTTTTTCAAATGTATTATATGTAATAGTTTATTAGCTCATAACTAACCTCTCATGGATATCTAATGCATTTCGACTATATATGTGAATTGCATGGCTTAGATGGGTTGAAATAACTAAGACTTGTCGCCCAACAAAACTCACTTGGAAGAGGAGCAAGGTTATGAAAATAGTTAGTTAATCTAGTTTATTCATAAAAATTTCAATTACACACACATTGTATTTATTTTTCTCCAGAAAAAATTCTAATTGGGAGTGTGGGTAATATGTTCTAAGGTATATGAGAACCCTAGTGCATGATAGGATTAATGTCTCACAATTTGAAAAGGTAGACGCCTTTTACTAGTCATGATCATTTTTATTTTATTTTTACAAATTTATATGGATTCCAAATTAAAGAATGTAACTAAATAAAAAAAAATGCTATCTTACAGGCTAATGTTTGGCCTGAATAAGGAGCCAAGCCAACTTACTCCAAGTTAGATCTTAGTGGCACAAATAAGAAATGAATGGGCCTATTATGTAATGCATTTTAATTGGAACACTTGTAAAATCTTGATCAAAGTAAATGTTCTTATTTCTTAACACAAAACTATACTTCATGTGTTACATACATGTGTCCTGTATTTTTATTTTTATTTCTTGAAGTATATATGTGTTGTTTTGTTTATTGGATGAATAAGGAGAAAATGGAGTGTGAAGGTAAATGGGTGTGTTAGGAAAAGTGTACCTGTAGGTACATGTGAAGTGTTTTTTCTTTTCTTTTTTTCACTTCTTTGATTTTCTTTTGACTGAACTGAAAGTGAATATATGGATGTTGAATGTGGATGCTGTAATCAATATAGCTGTTGCAAGCAGGTTGCACACTTAGCATTTATGTAAAACTATGCACTTGTGTTATGGATGTGCAAATTCCTTTTTATATATTCAAATAATGCAAGATGATTGTAGAGTAGTAATACATTGAGTGTATGTAGGAATGGAGGTTAAGATTCAAATATAAAGTGAAGAAAAAATTATGTATTTTTTAAAGTTGGTTATGTCAAAACTGGCTTTAAAAGTAATGATCTTTAAAGATAGCTTTTGAGAATCGACTTTAAAAGTCCCACACATTTCAACAACTTCTAAATATGGATACAATAAACTAACTTTAAAAGTCCAACACTTTTAAAGTTGGTTGGGTAAATTGACTTTAAAAGTTCAATTGCAAACCACCTTCTTTTCTTACTAATTTTTGAAGGTGGCTCAATAGAAGATAGTTACAAAACTGTCTCCCATATATGTTTTTACCCTACTTTAAAATCTTCTTTTCTAGTATTGTAGAGAGAGAGAAGGACATAGAGAAAAGGGGGAATGAATCTAGACAGTTTTGAGAGATTTTGAAGTGGAATTCAAGAAGGATCTTCTAAGTGGACCAATGGGAGAATGACAGCTGTAACATCTTATTTTTTACTACAATAGACATGTTAAATTTTATCTATATGTCTATGAATATGAGATTTTTTATATAGTGATCTAAACCATGATCATAACCAAGTATTTTGGATGGCTAGGATAGTACCTTAGTATCCTAACCATAAGTAGGAAAGATGACTTAATCAAAGAGTATGATAACTAGAGAGAGAGAGAGAGAGAGAGAGAGAGAGAGAGAGAGAGAGAGAGAGAGAGAGAGAGAGAGAGAGAGAGAGAGAGAGAGAGAGAGAGAGAGTTGATGAACTTTAGAAAATACAAAGGGCTAGGATTGATCCATGATGTACCATATAACCAATTGAGGAGTAGAAGTGCTTGATTTGCTAGAAACATGCCCCACGCATGCTTTACATAGACTACATGTTAGCTTACAGGATGTGCATTATTTTTAGGAGTGAGAAGAGCCTAGTTTTTAGCCCATTGAGAGGGGGGTGAAAATCATGAAAAATAGGTAGATTGGAAGTAGGTTTCATGGGGAATTAAATGAGGGACTTCCTAAAACACCATGTCCTAGGCTAGACTAGAAACTTAGAAGTGGAAAGAACCATATAAGCTGGAAGTTCTAACCTAGAACAAAAAGAAAAAAGGAAACTCCCATTGCAAAAGACGTCCAAGAGAAAGAGACCAGAATTATAGTAGGAAGAAAAAAATGGAGACCAAATGAGAAAGTGAGAAGAAAGGAAGAAAAGAAGAGAACCAGGTAGAGGGAGGTTAAATTCCTAGGTTAGGCTTTTCAAAAGAGATTATATAAAATAAGTGATGTTTTGAAAGGGTTTTAGCATTTTTCATGCAAGGATTATGATAGTTTTTCTCTATGACTAAATCCATTTTAATGCTAGGGTTTTTCAAATATTCTTGTATGTTTAAGATGTATTTTTTTATTTTAAGTTGATAAAATCCCCATGTCTTCTAGTACAAAGAATGTTGAGTTTTAAAATGAACTCTTCAACATACATCTCTACTATATGATTGGCTGAAGTTTGTAGACAATTGAATGATTTGAATTATGTATTGGATATATTTTTGATAAAAAAAACATATGCTATATTATTCCTATATGAGAGTTTTATTTGGAAATTAGGTTAAAATCTTGGGTGAAATAGGGTATTTTATCACTACTAAATACAGTGAACATTAGTTCCTGTAGACAAGTAGAAAACCCTTGTGATGAATGTTTTAATGGTTCGGCTAGTAAATGATGGATTTTTTCTATAAAATTTAAACTAAGGATTTCAAACTTGATTAGGATCATTTATTTAAAAAATTATATAATTATGATAATATTTGAGCAAAAAAGGTCAATATACTAAGTAGGAGTACTGAGTGTCTTACATAGATTTTCTACAAAAAGTTACCTTGAAAATTTTGAGTATTGGGTGCAAACCAAACTTTAAATGTAACTAAATTCTATGCGGATATGAAGCTTGTTTGATAAGGAACAATGAAACCAATTACAAAAATAAGATCTCTGGGTCATCAGTCTAATAGTAGAAATTTAAGTTATCTACTGGTTAGTGACAGTAAACAGATTGCAGAGACTATAATAAAACCTAATGCTTCTCTTCACTTGGTGAATCTAATTGTTGGACTTAATGGACAATTAACTCATTGAATTAGTAGCATAACATAGAAAATAAATTAAACAATTAGTTAGCTTATTTGGGTTTAGTACTCACATAGCATAGTATGGAAGTGACCATAGGTATAGGTGGACTAGATGAGCTACTTGGTTGTAATTTTATCTTGAACTAAGAGATGGAGGTTGGACCAAATGAGAGATGATTTAAATGAACATTTGAAGAGTTATAATACTTTCAAAACCAAATCAAATAAAATTATGATAGTAAGTGTGAACTTTGGATATTGAATTAGATATGGACCCCTAATGGTAGATCACTTAATCTTAAGAGAAGAAATGCATGCTATGATACTTATATGACTTAGCATTGATAAACCATAGTAATCATAGTTAAATCATTTATATTTACATATGATAACATATCTAAATGCCATTACCCTACACCTTCATGAGTCAGTTAGGATGTTGATTGAGAACCTATCTAAGCAGTATTAGTTATGATCCATGATATGTTTATGTGAAGGTATGAGAATTATGAATGCTTGAGATATAAATTCTCATGATTTCATGATTAATAAGCTATGTTTGGATATCATTGAGATGTCTCTATGATATAGAGTGCCACATGTGATTTCTAAAATACTTTATGCTCAAACTTTAAGGATAAGCACATATTATATTCATACAATGATGACACATATTGTAGACTGTATGGGTGAGTTATATGATATGACACAAGTGTGCTAAGTTATTTGACTAGAGTTGTGAGAGGGATTGTTATGACCTATGGTACTATGCTAGGAGGGTTTAGATTAACCCTAAGCATCGGATAGGATAACTATCGAGATATATGAACTTTGTTTTAGGGAAGTATTTGTCATTGGAAGACTACTTTTGGTTTGATCTGCCTCCTCATGAGTGTCGGTGTGGTTCATTAGTATTCACAGGTGAGCATAGATTGGCGATGTCTTCCACTACCTTCATAGAGACCATCGTCTAAGTTTGGACATGATATGCATGTTGGTCATCATCACGGCTTTAGACTATTGTCTATGTGGCTTGTGGTGAGATGCTGCCACATGGATCCATGATTTGTTAGTTATTATACATGTGTGAACTTATTCAACCCTAAAATTCTCCTTTGAAATTTATTACCTGTGGTGATTTGGATACTAATATTCATTTGGAATATATGCTTGTTATTTGTTGAATATATGATATTGATCTTGTGATGCCACATGAATGTTAAGGTTTCGAACCTGGTTTAGGGATTTTTCCACCGAGTATTTGTACTCACCCCTACAACATTATTCAGGCAAGGTTCCTATAGTTGTGCATAGTTTTGATAGGGCAGGAGTTGAAGAGGACTAGAGGCATGAGAAAGACATATGATGAGGCCACTCTAATGCTTGTTGGAATAGTAGAACCTTAATGATGAACTTTTATTTGATCTCATTGTTGATGAACATGCAATAAATTTAATTTATTTTGTGTGTTACTTGTATAGATTTATTAGTTGATTGTGGTTGCGATAGTTGATCCTATATGTACTCTTATTATATAAATTACTCTAAATGTGTGAAATGTTTTTTTGTTAGGGATGCTCAAATTGAAGAAATGGTTTTTGAAAAATATTTACATTATCCTTTTATCCTTTCATAAATGTTTTTTTATAATAAATTTGAGGTTACCCTAATCTTTTCAAAAGATATTTCCATGAAACTATTTGAGAAAAAGAAAGAAAGAAAGAAAATTTGTGTTATCATAGGTTGTATACGAGCACAATTAGATGTATTTAGAGCCAAGCAATTGGTGCCATAAATCATCAACAATGAGTGTAAATATTTTAGGTTCACTAGATAGATTAAATAAGGAACTTATGAGGATTTCTATTGATGGATGTATACTTATGGCACTTAAGAGACCTTGAGTTGATCCTTAGTTGAACATTGAAGAGCCAGCCCCTTTAGAGGAACAACTTGACCTTATAGAGGAGCAACCGGCCCTAGTTGAGGAACCAAAGAATGGAGAAGTCTAGGGCAATCCTACCAATGATATAGTGGATCTTGTCCTTTTTAGGGTGAGATAAAGGCTAGTGGCACGTGGTTATGAAGGAGAGGTTGGAATAGAAAGAGACGATACTCTACTAGAGCGATTTAAGAAGATAGATAGAAAATTTAATGGTGAGGAACGGCCTGAAGATACTGCTATGTGGATTATTTAAGTAGAAAATATTTTTGAAGCAATGATCATACTCAGGATAGATAGGTTGTGGTAGCTACTTTTGTTATGATAGGAGAGGCAGCTCACTAGTGGCCCACAGTGAAGTAGAAACATTTGAGAATGGTCAGTAGATTCTCTTGACAGATTTCAAGTCTGTCTTTCTCAATAAGTATTTTCCAGCACATGTGATGGAGAACAAGGAGCTAGAATTCTTTGATTTGGTTTAGGACATGATGTTTGTGGAGCACTATGAGACTAAATTTATTAAGTTGTAGAGGTTTGCTCTAAAAATTCACCCTATAGAGAAGAAAGAGGCCCAAAAGTTTGTGCGAGGATTGTAGCATAACTTGCATAATAGGATAGTGACCTTCCAGCCAAACACTTTATCCATGGCTATAGAGCTAGCTTCTATAGTTGAGAGGGAACATGGTGTAGCTTTAAAATTACTCACAAGCACATGAAGCAAAGTAGTAATTGCATATGAGAGAGGTCAATCCCATCACATGGAATTTTCAATTGATTGGATCTTATTTAAGTTGCTTATCATACTCAAAGAGAGATAGTTTTGATTAAACTAGGAATTTAAACAGCATGGAATTGGAAACATGCATCAAATTAGAAATTAAAACTAAAGGAAACTTTTTAAAAATAAAGGTATTCAATGGAATTGGAAACTTTTCTAACTAACATACATACAATAAAAGAAACTAATGCAAAACTAGAATGAATGAATCTAGGAAACTTAAACTAAGAAAACTTGCTAAAAATGAAACTTCCCTAAACCTAAAACTTTCTAAAACTAAATTAGAAACTTCCTATACTAACCTAAGATGCAAAAAAAGTAACCACTAGAATTTAAACTAATCTAAAGAAAGATCAACAATTAATTAAGAGAATCCAACTTCAATCACCATGTGCATGACTCATGGAAGTGTGCACATGGTTCATGGGCTGGTAAAAAGATTAGAAAAAATTAATCAAATGCTAACTAAAAATAAAACTAATTAAAGCACTCACTAAAATAATAAAAAGATACATGGGTTCCTAACATTTCAAGCAACATGAAACATGAGATGAAAATTTCTAATAACATGGTGTACATGAAACTCCAATCAAGTAAGGCACGTGAAGAAACTTAACAATAGGTTTTCATGGAATATAAGACTCAAGAATTGAAGTATTTTTCTGATGGAATTAAACAATAACCATGCTCTTCAAATAAGTTTATTGATTAACTTGAAAAGTACATCAAAATAGTTTGCATGTGTACATAGATAATAAGGCTGAGAATTGTGCACTTTTCTGACACTTAAAGTTGATTCAAAGCAAGAATTAAACACATTATAGTATGCTCAAATTACTTTTAGATATGATACATGTAGAATGCAAGATTTCAAGAGAATGAAAATATGAAAAAACATGAAGATGGAATCAAAGAACAAGCAAAATAGACCTAGATCTAAGCCAGAAACAAGGAAAAGAAGAAGGATCAAAGCTACTATTCTCTTGGATATCACCACAATAGAAAATATAACTTAGATCTTGAAGAACTAAACAAGAACAACTAGAAAGAGTGATGCAAAAATTCTAGGGAAAAACAAAGAAGATTTATGAGTATGAAATTGAAGAACAAAACAAAAGCAAACTAAGCAATGAAAGTAAGCAATGGAAGCAAGATAATAGCATAGAATTCAAGTACAAAATCAAAGGAAAAAAACTCAAAGAATGTAAATAAGGATAGCCACAAGAAACCCAAAGTGTAAAGCTCCAAAGATCATCCAATGTAGTGTGCTTCTTTTAAGGTTTTTCACCAAATGTGGAAACCTTGGGAGATTTATAGAGCTCTTGGTTTCCAATTTGATGGGAACTTATTGTAGAAAAGTAAGATGCAATTAGATCTAGGACATCAAGATAGGGAAGTTGGGTGGAGATTGGAGATACGCAAGAGGAAAGTGCAAGATCTTGTGAAAGGAAGCAACAAGGTGGCAACGTGGGAGGCGCCACTTTTCTAAGGTGATGCATCTCCCCCTTGTTAAAAAATATGGAAAACTAGTTGGGCGAGGAGGAAGGTATGAAAGGAAAAGGAAATAGGGTAGAAAAGAGGAATGGGAGTGAAATGTGAGGTGGTTGATTGAAATTTGAAAAGGAGGTGGAATGGATGGATTTATATAAGGGGGCAAGGTGTCACCTTTTTCTAAAAGTGGCATGGTGCTCCTCCCCTTCTAATTGCATGGTATTTGGTGGTTAGGAAAGAGAGAGAAATGGGATAAAAAAAAAGAAAAAAAAAGATAGGGAAGACGGGGAATTAGTTAGGAATTTGAAATGATTTGATTGTGAACAAATTTAGGAGTTTCCAACTTAAGATGCCAACTAAGGTGACACCCAAGGAAGGGAGAGGCACGATTTTTTTAGGAAGTGCCTCTCTCCTTAAGTAAAAAATTATGAAACCCTAATTCAAGCAATGAAAAACAATGGAAAATGGATTTAGAATGTGGGTTTTCTCTCTTAATTGGTCCACCTATGCATGATCATCTTACCAATTACAAATTTCCCTCAAAACCTTCCTAATTATCCTTTGAAAAGTATCCTCCAATAGTCTGAATCCATGTGGCAAGGCTCTTATGGCTTGAATGAATCATTTTGATAGCTTGGATTCCTTAGGTTTCCTTGTTGGACTAGGAAAGCTCATGCATGACTCCAATTCTCATGCTAAGTGGTGGAATTGTATAACTTTTAGCAAGGGCCCATTTAGTCACCTTTGATCTTCCCCTTGCCTTCTTTGATCTTCATTTGCTTGCCTTAAGATGGTCTTGAACCTTGATTTATCTTTGAAATGTTGAAATTTAGGTCCTTGGCCTTCTTTTGATCTTGATCTTGGCCACTAGATCATCTTCTCAACACTTAGAAAAGAGGAAAATTCCTAGTTAAATCCTAAAAAATTATGATTATTTACATACTCTAGATTAACTCCTAAACCTACCAAATGTTGAATTATTAGATCAGAAATGCATGTGTTATGAAATTCTAAAAATTCCTAAAATAATGTTTATAATTTAAAACACATGGACTACTAATTGGGAATGTTTTATACAAAATTGAGCACTTATCAAAGAATCATGAACTTAGAAGGAACAAGAGAAGAATGGTTGGCAAAAATTAGTTTGGAAGGGCAAGAGGCTAGCATTTCCACCTAGATTCACTAGATCTCAGAAGACAACATTCTCTAACTTTAAAAATAGGGAAGATGATCATATGTAGTGCCATATCTATGAGGGCTTCGTCTGGGGAAGACTTGTAATTGCCTATATAATCGATGCTATAAGTATGGAGAGAAGGGACACTATATCCACAACTACCACAAGTGGAAGACAGATTAAGCACTCAATCATGAGTTAGTTCCAAAGAGTTAGGGATGGGTCTTTGAATTAATTAGAAACCAGTTGCCGTTGTTGAAGGTACCCTCCTAATTTGTGATGGACATGCTAGGGTAGTTATGGATTTTGGTTTCATCCATTCTTTTATATCATGTGATTTCATTTGTGGATGAATTGTGCTATTCAGAAGTTAGGGTTTTGCCTAGAGGTTAGTGTACTTGGAGGGAATATAATTGTGGCACAGGAGTTTTGGCAAGATGTACCTATCAGTATATATCGTAAGGAGCATAGTGTTAACTTATCCTCTTAAGAATGGAATGTCTATCTTAGCATGGAGGAATGATTGACTATTGTAAGAAGAGAGTTATCTCCCATGAACCAGATAGAGTATCTTAGTTTTTCAAGGGAGATTAGATACGGTTGGATTGGCAATTATTATAGCCATACAGCCAGTACAACTAATCTCCAAATAGTGTCAAGCTTATTTGGGCAGTGTGGTAGATCAAAAAGAAGTTGAGTAGAAAATAGAATAAGTAGATGTAGTTAGGGAATTCCAAGACATTTTTGTAGAGGAATTGCCAAGATTGCCACTTGGAAGAGAGATGGACTTTACTATTGAGCTGGTGCCAGGAACACACCCATCTCCAAGGCACCCTATAGAATGGCACTAGCCAAACTAAAGGAGTTAAAAGTGCAATTATAGGAGTTATTATACCAATGGTTTATTTGTGTAAGTGTTTCACCTTTAGGGCATATAGTACTATTTGTCAAAAAGGATAGGTCATTTGAATTTTGTATTGGTTATCAATTGTTTAATGGGGTGAAACTTAAGAACAAGTGTCTTTTACTTTGCACTGACTAGCTTTTTAATCAATTGCAATCTACTAAGATCTTCTCAAATAATGATTTGAGGTCAAGGTGTTATTAGATATGGATACAAGATGAAGATATTCCTAAGACAACTTTTGTACACAGTATGGTCATTATGAGTTTCTAATGATGCATTTGGTTTAACTAATGCTCCTACCGCACATATGAACTTCATGAACAGGATGTTCAAGGAATATCTAGATAAATTTGTCATTATATTTGTTGACTATTTCTTATTTACCCTAGGAGCGAGGATGAACATCATCATCATCATCAAGACCTTATCCCAATTCGAGGTCAACCACATGAATCATGCTCCTCCATTTCCCTCTATTAAGTAGCATGGCTTCATTTAGTCCCAAAGTTTTTAAATCTTTTCGCACCACTTTCTTCCCATTTTCTCGCACCTTCCCCTTGTCCTTTTGAACTTTTGACTTACATTGCCTCACTCCTTCTAATTGGTGCTGTTTTAATCTCCATTGGACATGTCCAAACCATCTAAATCTAATCTCTCTCAATTGTTACCTACTGCCACTCCTAAGTTTCCTTTAATGTTTTCATTACTGATTCCATCCTTTCTTATCTTCCCACTCATCCATCTCAACATCCACATTTCGGCTATGTTCATCCAATGTACATGATGTTCCTTAACTATTGAACACTCTGATCCATAGACATGGCCAGCCTTATAGCTATCATGTAGAATTTTCCTTTCAATTTGAGTGGCACCTACCTTCACCCAAAAATCTAGAAGTGTAACTCCATTTGTTCCAACCTACTTGGATTCTTTGGTTAACCTTCTTCTCAATCTCTCCACTCTCATGAATCATTGATCCTAAGCATCGAAAGTGGTCTTTTAGGGGGGACTTCTTGGTTATCAATCTTTACTAGTGCTCCATCTCACTACTCTCCTTACTAGAATTGCATTCCATATACTCTACTTAATTCAACTGATTTTAAGTCTTTTAGATTCTAATGCCTCTCTTTATAGCTTTAGATTTGTATTTATACCATTCCTTGTCTTATCAATTAAGACTATATCATCAGCAAATAACATGCACCCTGTAATCTCCTCATGCAGATGTTTAGTTAACTCATTCGTGACCAACACAAAAAGGTATGAGCTCAAGACTGATCCTTGGTACAAAAAGGTATGAACTCACCATATTAACTCTCTAAGGACCCTATCATAAGATTTTTCTAAGTCAATAAAGACCTCTCCCTACATTTTTGTATCAATTGTCTAAGTAGGAAATTAGTTTTCATCATGGACCTCCCTGACATGAAACTAAACTAGTTCCTTGATACACTCATCTCATATCCTAGCCTCTTCTAAATCATTGTTTCAAAAAGTTTCATAGCATGGCTAATAAGTTTGACCCCCTAATAATTAATGCAGCTTTGTATGTCTTCTTTATTCTTATAAACTAGTACAATATAGCTCTTTCTCCATTAATTTGACATTTTCTTTGATTTATAATCTCATTAAACAACTTTGTTAATAAAACCACTCAAGCATCTTTCATATGCTTCCAAACCTTTATTGGTATACCATTTGGCGCCTCAGGGATTTTCTAATTTCATCATTTTCAAGGTCTTGTTCACTTCAAGTATCCTGATCATATGGTGATATCTAAAATGTCCAATGTTATTTAGGTTTAAACTACTTCAATCCCTATATTCTAAGGGCAATTGTCAATAATCAATTTTTGAAAGTAACTTTCCCACCTTTGTTTGATCTCATTATCTTTGACTAGTACCCTTTAGTCATCACTTCTAATGTGCTTAACATGGTCTAAGTTCTTACCTGTTGTTCTCTTATTTTTTGAAATTTTAAACACATGTTTCTCACCTTCTCTTGATCCTAGTCTACTATATAGATCATTATATACCTGGAGTTTATCCTCACTTATTGTTCTCTTAGCAACTTTTTTAGCATTCTTATATTACTCAAAGTTTTTGTTATTTGTACTCCTCAATTATGCTTTAAAACACAACTATTTTTATTTAATAACTTGTGCACTTTTTTACTCCATTGCAAAGTTTCATTTGCTAATTTCCTTAATACAAGACATCTTTTGTCACTTTCTGATGGACTCAACCATATTAATCCACATGGTGTTTCCTTCTACCATCAACTTGTTTGTGAGTGATGTGATTCTCTCCCGTTTTAGGTTCCACCACTTAGTTCTTAGACATCTATTAAGTTCATTTCCTTTCTTCCATCTTTTAATTTAGATATCGATAACCATTAACCTATGTTGTGAGGTTAAACTCTCACTAGGTATCACCTTACAATCCTTACACATGGATCTTTTAGTATTCATAAGTACAAAAAGTCTATTTGGCTTTTATAGATTCCACTTTTAAAGGTTATTAAGCATTCATCCCTCTTCTTAAAGAATGTGTTCACCAGGACTAGGTTATATGCTAAAGCAAAATCAAGTATAGCTTCTCCCATCTCATTTCATTTTCCAATACATATCTTGCACGTACACTATTATACCCTTCCTTTTCTTTTCTTCCATGACCATTTAACTATGCTCCTATAAATATCCCCTCTATGTTGTGAATTTTTGCATGATTCCCTCCATATCTTTCTAGAATTATCTTGATTCTATCTTCTGACCCTACTTGTGGTGCGTATTTACTTATAACATTTATGATCCTCTCTCTTAGAACAAGTTTTATTATTATAATTCTATTACTAGTTCTTTTAACATCTATACTTTTAGTTATTTATCCAACACTATCCCTATGCCATTTCTATTATTGTCCTTTACTACATACGGGAGCTTATACCCATCGATTTCTCTAGTTTTAGTCATTTTCCACTTAGTTTCTGGCATACAAGCAATGTTGACTCTCCTACATTTCATTGTATCTACCAACTCCAGGTCAATGTGCCTATATTCCATGTGGTGAGACAAATCTTATTCTCCCGAGCTAGCCTACTCACCCAAGCACTTCTTGATCCTCATATTATGAACCGATGCCTACTTTCCAATACACTTGGGTTTTGATGCAGCCCATTGCTTCTGAGGGAATGCTCTAGTAGCCCTTTCCCATTTTCCACTACACCCAAGATTCGATGTAGTGTGTCACTTCTGAGGGAATGCCCTAACAACCCTTGCCAATTTTACAATGCACTCGAGATTTGATGCAGTGTATCACTTATGGGGATGCCCTAGCTTGATGAAATATCAATGATCGATTCATGTCATGTTAGCGTGGATGAACATAGGGAGCATTTACTTGTTGTCTTGAAGAAAATCCAAACTCACCAATTATATGTGAAATATAGTAAGTGTGAGTTTTAGCTTGATTGGGTTCAATTCCTTGGACATATCATCTCAAAGAATGGTGCAGTAGTGGACCCTAAGAAGGTAAAGGCTATTAGTAATTGGGAGAGACATAAGATGGTCACAAAGATTTACAATTTCCTCGGTTTGATATGATACTATAAAAGATTCATTGAAGGCTTCTCTCATATTACTCAGCCTTTAACATAATTGACCCTAAAGGACAAGGAGAGGAAATTTGTATGGACAAAGAAGCATGAGTAGAATTTCCAAGAGCCGAAGAGGAGACCCACCATGGCAATAGTTCTAACCCTACTAGTGGAACCTAGAGGATTTGTTGTATATAGTGATGTAGTTAGTAAGGGTTTGGGTTGTATCTTGATGCAATTGATAAGTATTCATAATAATATAAAAACGACCCAAGATTATAACACATGCATTTCTAACCTAATAAACCAAATATTTGATAAATTTGTAGGTTCAGAGGCTAATCTAAGGTGAGTATGTGAATAATCATATTTTTTGGGATTTAATTAGATTTTTTATATTTTGTAGGAGTCTAAATGATAATCTAATGACCGAGATTGATTGAGATGAAAATTGAAGATCAAGATCAAAAGATCGAATCAAGGCCTAAATGTCACCAATCCAAGTGAGATCAAGGATGAAGATCATCTTAAGGTATGCAAAGGATGGAATTGGAGAAGTCAAAGATGACTAAAGTTGGTCCATGTACAAGCCATGCAAACTCCACCACCTTTGCATGGGATTCACTCAAGCCACCTAGCCATATACAAGCCATGAAGAAGGTGATAAGCTAAGAAGCATAGCTAGCCATCAAGTCCAAGAGGTTGAACCACCAATCCAAGAGAAAAAGAGCCCCTAAAACTAGTCATGATGTCAATCCTAATGAGCTCTCAAAGTCATCAAGTCACATGAGCCAAGCTACATGGAATGCCATGATTAGAGGAAAATCTAAAGAAAAATCCATGGGAATTTAAGTATTATTTTTAAAATATTTGAGGGAAAATCCAATTGGGTAAGGAAGCATGTGGAACAATAGGAATAACCCACTTCATTTTTCTTGTTCTTCCATGCTTTTCTTACTTTCGAACTCACCATATAAAACCACTGCGAATTTTGCACTTTCCCACCAAGAAGTCCAACCTTTCCAAAACTCTCCCACCTTCCTAAACTCCCATGTCAACCCAGAAACCAATAATAGAGTGCCACCTAACCTATTCAACCAATCCACACCTTCTTAGGAAACCACCTGGCCACCCACCTCACTCCACCTTATCACCCTATCCTTACCTTCCTAGTCATCTCTAGCTTATCTCTTCTTCTTGTCTCCATCCTAAGGACTCCATGTGAGACACCAAGGAAGCTAGGAATTTGATGCTAAATCCTTAAGAAAGTGGCATCCCATTTCCCCCTTAAGATGTCACACATGTCATCCATAGAGTCCATCATTTAACCAACCAATTTAGATCCAAAGGCTACCATTCACCTTCTTAAATCCCATCTTTGCCAACCAATCTACCCACTTTCTATTCTCCCTCTTCTTGTCGTCATTCCCTCTCTTTTCTTCCATCTTTCTATTCCTCTTAAGTTGTCCACATGAAATCCCCATAGAGAGGGAATCCCATGCCCAACTCCTACAAAGTAGGAGATTCCCTCTCTCTCTCTTGCCTTATCCCCTCATTGCATCACCTTTTTTGACACATTTCCTCCTCTTTCTAACTCCTTTACACATAAAATACTTTAATTGAAGAAGCTCCATGCATGGATCCTACAACTTAGGAGCTTCCTTCCTCTTAGTTTTCCAAGGAGTCCAATCCTTTCATGCCACCTATACCACCTCTCTTTCCATCCTCACTTTCCTCTCATTTTCCTCTTCTACCTCACTAGCCACCTCATCCTATCTTTCATCAAAAACCCAGATGAAAGAGTGGTGAGACCCCCTAGACTAAAAAGCAAGCATCTCCCACCAATTCTCCCACCATGTTTCCTCTTTAAATACCCTAGGCAGCTACCCATATTCCAATCCTATCCAACTGCTCTCCTTGTCATCTCATCCCCACTATACATTTTTCTTAAGACGAACTCCAAAACATGCATATATAGACACCAAAAAGAGCAGTTCAACAAATAGACTTTTGCTAGGAAAGGAATGCCTACTTCAAAAAAGGAGGCATCCCCATTTTCCATATTTTTAAACTTTTCAATGCACTCTACTTCGGAGACATCTTTCTTCAAGACCTATGTGCCTTCTGCTTTGCTTCAAAGCCCTTGGATTTTTGACATACATAGAGGATATTCTTTCTCCTATTTTACTTATGCTTTGTTTGTGTATGTGTTAATGCTATTTCCTCTTATTTTTCTACCTATTTTCCACTACTTTTTGCTTCTTCTTTCAACCTTAAATCCTTGATCCTAAATATCACCATCTCTTATTGTGACATTGAAAATAAGGTGAATTTTAGTTTTGGGAAATAGGGTACCTTGGATCCATCCTTGCTCCACACATTTTGGATTTCTTTCACTATCTATCTTTTGGTCTTTTCCTTGAAATACACATGCTAATGTGGGGATTTGATTGTAAGTTGATCTCATGTTTGATTGATTAGCATAGTGCATACAATCCCATAATATTTTGCACCACTATTGTATGAACTTTGCTATCAATAAAGTCCATGTTTGAGAGAAGTTGTCATTGATGTTTAGTCATTTCGGTTTTGCCTATAGTATTTGATTCAATCCCATGATTCATGCTTATCTATATATATGATTCAATCTTCCATGCACCATTCCTTTCCATTTGCAATGCATTCCATCATAGATTAATAGCATTCTGGTTGCATTCAAGAACCTTGTGCACATTCCATGGGTTATGCACATGGTGTTGAATGATTTTCCATTATATTACTTGGTCATTCATTCATAGTTCTCTCTTAGTTCATGTTCATTCAAGCCTTGCAATATCATTAGATCCATGCATTGTACTTTTGTTGTATTATTCATTTTAGATTTGTTTTGCACTTAGCAATTACAAGCATTACACCACATTTCATGTATTTTCAAATCATGAAAACCTTTTCTTTCTTATATTCTCATATGAACACTTCTTGTTTCGTATACTTCATGTTATCATAGTATCAATGCTTGACATTTAGGTTAGAGTTCATGTGCACAATTCATTTGCCTTTACGTACCACTTGTGCTAGTCTTGCATATTAGTTTAGACCATACTTAGGTCTATGTGATCTTTGCCTAAGATTGGTTGCACCCTAGAATAGTTTTAGGAAGTTTCTAATTTTCATGTTTAGAAAGTTTAATTTAGGAAAGTAATGAATTTGTTGCTTACTTTCCTTATATTAGTTTTCATTAGTTAGAATTGCATGATTTAGAAAGTTGTTAAATTCATCTTTAGGAAGTATTTAGGAATGTTTTAGAATTTAGAATGATTTAATTTTGGAAGGTTTTATTTTTGTTCTTGGGAAAATTTCTTAGTTGAGCATGTTTACTTTTAGCATATTTCCATAGTCCATCTTTATGTTAAGTTTCCATCCTTAGTTTAGGTTAAAATCTCACTATCTTTGCCTAGGTTAAGTAATTTAAGGAAGGACCCACTAATATGACAAATATTTTTTATACCTCGTGGGATCAACCTCCATAGCATGTTTTATTATAACCTATTCGTGTGCTAGCGAGTTTAACATAAAAATCACAATAAGTTTTTGGTTCTGTTGCTAGGGAATTGCAATGATTTGTGTACTAAAACCTCACTTAGATTATTTCCCTCTAATCTAGGTTTATTTGCAATAGTCTAGGATTTTTATCATTTTTTCTTTGCATTTTATTGCCATTTTTACCATATTGTCCACATTTGTTTGATTATTGTGTGAGAAAATTTGGCAAAGGAGTGGTGGTGATCCTGTGGGCCAAGGCTTTATTAACATAGATTATGTTTTCCTAAATTAGGATTTGAATGAAATTACAGTCAAGCCCATTGTAATTTTTACTTTAATTTAATTTTTAAATGGATTTTAATTATATAGAGCAAGTGTTGGGTATCCTGGCCGACACTATGAGTAATCTTCACCCATATTTTTTATTTATTTTTATTTTCTAGTATAAAGTGCATTTACTATAAAATTGGATTTTTAATGGTAGTATAAAGCTTAAAGATTAGGGTCATGCATTGATATATATTGCATAATATTTAGGATTGCTGAATTTTAAGAAACTATTTAACAATGCTTAGCCTAAGCTCAGCTATAACTAAGGCATAGACTATTTGGTTATAGTGTCTTGTCTACTGAGGTGTTTGATCCTTTGTTAAGTAGCATATAGGTAGGCCCTAGTTCACTTTTGTTTTCCATTACACATTTAAAGCTTTATGGTGGAATTGAACATAATGCTAGTATGGGTTCCATCATTACTAGATCCTTGGCCCACCTAAGAATCAATCAACTTTCTTGTATGGAAAACCCTTGAACATTAATTTAAAATCAAGTAAAAAGAGATTTAGGGTTATCGAGCTCATAGGATTCTTTTAGACAGAAGCCATCTATTGTCACCCTAGTGGCTTCTGAACATTGTGGTTATAATGGGCATCTTAAAATCCAAGTGATTTTCCCAGCCTTTTGTTGATGTTCATTGAGGTCTAAATTTCTCCCAGCATAAGGACTGTAGTAACTACTTTAGAGCAAAACCCAACTAGTTAGTGGTAGTCAAATCTGCATAAAAAAAGGAGCTATCTAGATCTAGGTCGAAGAAGCTACCACCTTATTTAGTAATGAAAAATAACCCAAACAACTCAATTAGAAATTTATTAGGATGATTTTGCATCACGTAGAATTAAAGTCACGTATAGTTACGTCATATCATTTAGTTATGAAGTAACTTTGTTTATCCAAGGGCATCAATATCAGAACCTAGAGTACCTTTAGACCTAGAGGTTAAATGTATCCTTAAGCAAGGGGTAAGAAACTAACTTCCTATCCCCATGGCCACACCATCAGCAGAAGTCAAGAGCAAATCTATTAGAGATTTTTATGCTCCACTCCAACTCAATACCTCATCTTGTATAGCATTACCTCTAACTAATGCAAACCATTTCAAATTAAAATTAGGAGTCATATAGTCACTGTGCACTTTTTATATTCAAGAGCAAGAGGATCCATACCTACATATCAAAGAGTTCCTTAATATTTACACCACATTTAAGTTTAAAATTTTTTTGGATGACAGGATTAGGCCTAGGTTTCTTTCATTCTTACTCAAGGATAAAGCAAAGTCATGGCTGAAATCCTTAGAGGTAGGTTCCATAAACACATGGGACCAACTGTCTAGAAATTTTTTGAATAAATTCTTCCCCATTCACAAGACAAATGTCCTTCATAGGAAAATGATCAATTTCTAGAAGAAGGATGATAAACAATACTTTGAATGCTAAGAATTTTAGAATGAACTGCAATAGAAATGCCCACCTCATGGATTTGAGAAATGCCAGCAAGTTCAATAGTTTTATAAGGAATTGATGCCTCAAAATAGACAAATGGTTGATGTAGCAAGTTGAGGGGTCCTCATGCTAGAAGATAAGAGAGAGGCTAGGAATTTTTCTAGACATTATTAGATAAGTCCCAACAATGGGATTACTCCAATCAAAGAGAGGGAAACAACCAGCCTCCACAGAAAAGAGGCTTATATGAGATAGGAGCACATATAGATCTAGCATACATGCTTGACTCTGTACTTAAGAGAATGGACAAGTATGATGGGAGAGCAGACAAACTTGAAGCTATGTTTCAATCCCTCATGACTGCTAAAATTATTAAGCCTCCATAAGAGGTTTGTGATCTTTTTTCAAGTCTAGCCCATATAATTGCAACTTGTTCATCAAATAGAGTTTTAAACAAATATCTATAAGAAAAAGTGAATGCTTTGAATGCATATTGCAATCCTAGCAACAACACATATTCTAAGGCCTATAACTTTGCATGAGCTAAGCATCCAAAATTTTCATAATAGAAGAACAATTGCCAAGGGGGATCATATGTGAACTGCCCTAACCAAAATTGTCATAGAGCATCAATTCCTCAATAGCCACCTAGCTTTCAACAACCAAAGAAACCATATTTTGAGGAAGATATACAATTTCTTATTGAAAGATCTTTGAAGCAAAAAGAAGACACTAACATGGACCTACACTAATTGTAGAATGATAGTCAACATTCCATTCATGTCAACTCTCAAGCCATTGCCATGTTAGAAATGCAAGTAAGCTAATTGTCTACTATACTATGAGATAGAGGAAAAGGCCAGTTTCCTAGTTAGCCCAACCCTACACCTAAGGGCCAATTTGAGATAAGGTCTAGTTCATGATGACCCTTAGAAGCAACTGTTTGGTTGACAACAAAGTGAGGCAGCCTAAGGAAACTATATAGAAAATTGAGGTATTCAAAACAAAAGAGAAATATAAAAGATAGAAATCTCCTACTAAATCTATAGTGGAGGCACCCTATGTGCCTAAAGCCCCATTTTATCATTTACTAAACAAGACTAGAAAGGGAATAAATTTTAATGAGCTTATGGATGTCTTTAAGCATGAACAAATTAGCATTCCATTGCTCAATGCCATCAAGAATTTGCCCGCTTATGCCAAGTTCTTGAAAGACCTCTACTAAAGAAAAAGAAAGATTAATGTACAAAAAAAGGTTTTCCTAGCTGAGCAAGTGAGCTCTATGATTCAACACAAGACCCCACCCAAGTCTAGAGACCCAAGATGCCCTACAATTTCATGCATTGCTTGACTAGGGGTAAGTGTTAACATATTGCCATACTTTGTCTATGAGCAACTGAGACTCGGTGAGCTCAAACCAACCACTACCACATTATAATTAGCATATAGATCATTAAAAGCATCATGTGGTTTGGTTGATGATGTTTTGATACAAGTGGACTAGTTATACTACCTAGTTGACTTCATTGTATCAAACACCCAACCTGTATCCCATCTCGTCGTCAAATTTTAGTTATACTCGCACATCCATTCTTGGCAACGTCCAACACCATTATAAATTGTAGGAATCGTGTGAGAAATATAAGACTACTCTAGGGTACAGTTTAGTAGACATAAAAGGGATTAGTGTAGCTATGTGTATGCATATAATCAACCTAGAAGAAAATACTAAATTATCAAGGGAAACTCAAAGAAGACTAAACCCCCACATGAAGGATGTGGTAAGAGATGAAGTACTTAAGCTTTTAGATGGTGGCATGATATACCCCATCTCTAATAGCACTTGGTCAACCCCATTCAAGTTGTGCCTAAGAAATTTGATGTCATGGTAATCAAGAATGAGGACAATGAGTTAGTGCTGACTCGAATGACCATCAGGTGGAGAGTTTATATTGATTACATAAAATTTAACACTGTCATGAGGAAAGACCACTTTCCTCTTCCTTTTATTGACCAAATGCTCGAGAGGTTAGCCGGCCATAATTATTATTGTTTTCTACATGTTTATTCTAGCTATAACCAGATTCCTATAGCACTCAAGGATTAGGAGAAGACCACCTTCACCTACCCTTTTGGGACCTTTGCTTACTGGCATATGCCTTCTAAACTGTGCAATGCTCTAGCCACTTTTCAAAGGTAAATGTTGAGCATATTTTTCAACATAGTAGAGAGGTTCTTAGAGGTGTTTATGGATGACTTCTCAATATTTGGGTCTTCCTTTGATGAGTGCCTGCATCATCTTAAGTTAGTATTGTAAGGTGTCAGGAGAAAAATCTAATATGAAAAGTGCCATTTTATGGTACAAAATGGTATTGTTTTAGCCATCATTATGTCACATGATGGTATGGAAGTAGATAAGGCCAAAGTGGATTTAGTAACCACCCTTCCTCCACAAAGGATGGTTAAAGAAATTAGCTCATTTCTAGGTCATGCTAGGTTATATAGGAGATTCATCAAGGATTTTAGCAAGATTGCCAAGCCCCTCTGTAATTTAGTTACAAAGGAGGCTTCTTTTGATTTTGAAGAGGACTGTAGAGAGGCCTTCAAGCATTTAAAGGCCAAATTGACCTCTATGCCTATAATTAGACTCCTAGACTAGAGTACACCATTTGAGATAATGTGTGATGCTTTGAACTATGCAATGGGGGCTGTTTTGCAGCAACACATTGACAAACTTCCTCATGTTATATACTATTCTAGCAAAACACTCAACAATGCATAACTCAACTAATCTTCCATAAAAAAAGTGTTGGTGGATATCGTGTTTGCATTGGATAAGTTTATATCTTACTTGCTAGGATCAAAAGTTATATCTTAGAACATGCAGCTCCAAAATATCTCTTTTCAAAAAAAGGATGCAAAACCTAAGCTGATTTGTTGGATACTACTGCTACAGGAATTCAACCTAGAAATTTAGGATAAGAAAAGATCTGAAAATGTGGTAGTAGACCACTTATCCAGCTTAGTGGTGGAGCATAGTAGCAAAAATTTTCCTATAATAGAAGCTTTTTTGGATAATCAATTAATGCATATTTCTCACTTACCTTAGTATGGAGACATAATTAACTATCTTATTAAAGATAAATGCCCAATCATTGGACCTAACGAGATAGAAAAAGATTTATAACCAAGGTTAGATACTTTACTTGGGACAACTTGCACTTATTTAAGTGTTATCCCATTCAGGTGATAAGGAGATGCAATAAAGTGTTAGATAACTAGTAGGCAAACACTAGGAGATGCAATAAGTACTATCTATGTGCCATAATTAGTGACGGAGGAAAACACTTTTGCAATAAAGTGTATGATAACTTAATGAAAAATTATGGTGTCAACCATTGAATAGCTACCCCATATCACTCTTAGACTAGTCACCAAGTAGAGGTGTGAAATAGGGAAATTGTGTGTATTCTAGAGAAGAGAGACAATCCAAGTAGGAAAGTCTAGTCTATTAGACTAAACAACTACTTATGGGATTATTGCACTACCTATAAGACTCCTATAAGCATGCCACCCTACTGCTTGTTCTATGGAAAGGCCTACCACTTAGCAGTAGACCTGGAAAACAATGCATACTGGAATACCACAAAGCTCAATTTTGAGTTAGATGTTGATGGGATACATAGAAAACTCTAACCTAATGAGTTGGATGCATTGAGAAAGGATGCATACTAATTTGCATGTCTATACAAGGATCAGATGAAGGTTAACCATTATAGAAAAATCTTAAGGAAGTCCTTTCCACTTGGACAAAAGGTCTTATTGTATAATTCTAAGTTGCATCTATTCCCAGGGAAACTTAGGTCTCGATGGATTGGACCTTATGTGGTATGCATTGTACATCCTCATGAGGCGATCGAGATAGAGAAGGATACTGAAATCCTCAAAGGTTAATAGACAGAAGCTAAAACCTTTCCTAGATCTTATTAATCCTAATGTAGAGGAAATAGCATTAGAGGCACTGATTTACCATGATCCACCTTAGCATGGTCCAAAACACCTTTCACATCACATTGTACTCATCATCACGTCTGGCTAAAGATGTAAATCTTAGCGCTCACTAGGAAGTAGCACAAAACTTCTTTGAATCCAAGTATTCTACTCCATCATCATATAGGGTCCTATGTTTTCAAACATTGAATAGAATGTTTAGTTCAGGTTGGGGGTGTAGATATACAAAAAGATTTTAAATTTTCTTATATTTTTGTGTATTTAAAAGAAAAAAAAAAAAACAAATAGGTAGAGTTTCTTCACTGTGATGAGAATTGGATTTTTAGAAACTTAGTCGTTCTACCTCTTTAACCTCTTAATGGAAGTGCATATGGCTCATTTTACATGTTATTCATGTGTTGAAGAATTTTTGTAAAAGTTAAATCTCAGAAAATACTTACACACATCACATAGTCTAGACTAATTGAAATATATAACTTAGAGACCTTGAGAAAAGTCAAAGGAGAGCTATAACCAAGTGAGTTTTGAAGATTATCCCCTTTCTGAGAGTAATAAGTAATTCTACATTTCTCCAGCATATATAACATTGTGTGATCCTATTATCATTGTTTAGGTTAATTGCCAATAAATAGAAGTAATAGCTTTCTTTCCAAAAAATTTATTGAATCTAATAGGATTTAACCTAGGAAATGATATAATCCACCTTGTTCAACCTAGAGATAGAGAAGCTACCCAATACATTATTCCACTAGTTAGCCCCTTAAGCCTTTTCTTTCTTAACCTCACCTACATTAACTTAGAAAAACCTAGTAAAAATCCATTACATATTTTCCAAAATGAGGATAGTTGGTAGAAAAAATTTAGAAAGGACAAAGAATTAAAGAAGTGAAAAACATCAAAGGTCTTTCTTTCCAATAAATTAAAAAGTGAAAAGAAAGAAATATTAGAAATAGAGAAGAGAAATTGAAGAAAAAGATAAGAGCACAAAAGATATTCACTTCAGTATAGTATGAGTAAGGTTGTCTAACATTCAAAAGAGGACCTCTACTCAATTTTGAAGCTTTAAATCCTTGTACTCTTGTTTTTTAAACCTGTCCCAATCCTATATTTTTTCCTAATTAAAGACCTATGAATCTTAGGTGAAAAATAGCCTTAATGAGGAGATAAAACTATAGAATTAAAGTAAATTAACCTTACTAATCTTGGTCATAACATCTATTCTTAATGATCATATCACTTGTCTCTTTAACACGTAAATTTATGTGAACCATTAGCCTTGTTGCATCTGGTCACATAGTAAGAAAAGTGTGTTTAACCCCTTTCTCTGTGAGCTTCATTTTTTAGAGTATACCTATGAGAATTGAGGTTAAAACATATATTCAATGAAAGATAAGTATATCTAATTAGAAGTCCTAACTTATGTTGTTGTAAACACACATGCACTCTGAGAAATAACTATAAAAAAATGAATTTAATATTTGGATAATTTGTAGAATTATTGTTCATCCCTATTAAGTTGTTAAAACTAGTAGAGCACTAATGAATGAGGATTCTTTGAGATATAATAAAGGACTCAACCTTACAGAATTTTGTGTGTGTTCAGTGGAAATCATTATGAGGCATAACTCGTCCAATAGGGGCACCTAGGGGTTTAAGGCTTGTTGCATGTGCTAAATGCAATCATAAGAACCTACGATAATAGCAAAGATTTTGAATTTCATGATTTTTCATATGTGTTACTTAGGACTAGAAAAATGCTAGTTGTGGGTGTGATAATGTCCAAAATCGTATAAAAATCACGCATATAGTTGCCTATGTGTTATAACTTATATAGGTACAATAGGGTTTTAGGCCAAAAATTATAGCACATGCATTTCTAACTTAATAAATCAAATATTTGATAATTTAGATGTTCATAGGCTAATCCAAGGTAAGTATGTGAATAATCATATTTTTCTTGAATTTAATAAGAGTTTTCATGCTTTGTAGGAGTCAAAATGATGATCCAACGACCAAAATTGATTGAGATGAAAATTGAAGATCAAGATCAAAAGATCAAATCAAGGCCTAAATGTAACCAATCCAAATGAGATCAAGGACCAAGATCACCTTTAAGCATGCAAAGGATGGAATTGGAGAAGTCAAAGGTAACTAAAGTGGGCGCATGCACAAGCCATGGAAACTCCACCACTATTGTATGGAATTCACTTAAGCCACCTAGTCATATACAAGCAATGAACAAGGTGATAAGCTAAGAGCATAGCTAGGTGTCAAATCCAAGGAGTTAAGCCACTAAGGGAAGCCAAAATATCCCCTAAATCTAGCCATGAATCCAAGCCAAATGAGCTCTCAAAGCAAGCCATCAAACCACATGAGCCAAGCTACATGGAAGGCCATGATTGAAGGAAAATCTAAAAAATTACCCATTGGATTTTAAGGGTTATTTTGAATATATTTGAGGAAAAATCCAATTGGGTAAGGAAGCATGCGGACCAATAAGAAGAACCCACTTCATTTTATTTTTTTTCTATTTTCTTTTCACCTTTTTCTCACTTTCCACCTCACCATACAAAACCACTACGAAGTTTGCACTTCCCCACAAGTAGTCCCACCTTCCTAAACTCTCATTTTAACCAGCCAACCAACTATAGAGTACCACTAGCATATCCAACTAATCCCCACATTCTTGGGAAACCACCTAGCCACCCACCTCACTCCACCTCATCACCCAATCCTTACCTCCCTCACCATCTCCATCTTATCTCTCCTTCTCCTCTCCATCCTAGGGATTTCACGTGAGACACCAAGGGAGCTAGGAATTTTGTCACGACCCGGGTTTTTATATGATGCAATGTTGATAAAAAGGCGAGATCTCTTGTTTTATAAATATGAAATGCATGAAAATCTTTCTCATTTGGAAAACAACCTTTCATAAAAATCCCGAGTGTGAAAACACATTTTCAATCTATTTAGCCATGGCAAAGTTTTAAATCAATATTGTTCCCAAGAAAGTGTTAGTCATAGCCCCAGCTATTAGAGAGTAACTACAATCAAGTAACATTGAAAGATAAGATAGGGGTTTACTTACTTGTACTTAGCCTGTGTCTCCTAGTATAAACGTCCCTTGCCTTTAAGTATTTACTTTGTATCTGAAAAATGTTGAGGATTGGGTGAGTATATAATATACTCAGTAGGAGCCTATCACTACTAGTTTTATAAATGCATGAGATGTTTCAAAATCATATGCTCATTCAAAACATGCGTATGTTTGAATACTCAAGTTCAATATCAGTATAAGAATCCATAATCAATTAAAATTCTCATGACTTAAAAGATCACATAATCCAAAACTGAAAGTATCATATATATATGATGACATCATGATATGCAATAGATGCTTCATGGAGTCCAACTCATGGACCTCTAGTATGGTATGGTCGACCAACCTCATATCATGCCATATGCAATGCACATAAATCCATGAAACCATAAGGTCTCACTATGCCCACGACCTCACCGCCGTGTGGTCCCTGGGTACCTAGGGACACAGGATCATATACCTCCATGGGGCATATGACACTTCTTTGTCGTAAATAATGCAATTTATGCAATCGATTGCAAAACATACATGCAATGCATAAAATTTGCTCATGCTAGTATTGCATTCAAAGTCATAACCCTGCCTAGAAGCTTACTAGCCTAGAAGCCTGCCAGCTTAGAAGCCTTGTCAGCTCTCTTTAGCCCGTCCTCATCGGCCCGCCCTCATCAGCCCGCCCTCATCGGTCAAGGCTACACTTATTGTGCAAACTATGCATGTAGCACATATCTTGGCAATATATGCGCAATGTATTTTTCAAAACCTGTGTCCTCTTTGGGTCCCTCACAACTGCCTGGCCCTTACAATTGCCTACCCAGCGTCTTTTGGTAACCCTCAAGGACATGTAATCTTTAAAAAACTCAATGCTCACAAATCATACAATGTATGCAATTGTTTGCAAAACATATCTATGCATAAAGAATTTATCATATGTACGCTGAATTAAGTCATGCTAAACATGCATTCTCAAAATAATCAAGGCTCTTTAAAAAGGTCTAGTAGCGATAGAGCACCTACCTGATTAGGTCGCGTTAACCCCTTTGTCCTCATACGCTCCTGAACATGGTTTGGGGACTCAAGGTTAGTTTAACCTATCTTTGATGGGTTTAGAGCAGTTGGGTCTTATTACTTAGGCATTAAGAGTCCATCCCTATGCCTATGGGTGTCCTAAGGTCCTAATTGGGCCTTGGTATCCTCAGTTTTCCAAAGTTCTAGTGGCCACGCGCCACCATCCTATTCCTAGGAGGTTGAAGATGACGGGGTACCCATATTAAAACGGGCACCTGTGTTTTTCAAGTTAAGTCGTTTTTGTAAAATTTACAATTTTGCCCCTGAACTTCAAAGGGTCATATCTTGCTCATTTTAACTCCGTTTTGGCTGATTTTGGTCTCGTTGGATTCCTTTTTCTGAGACGCATCTAATGGAACCACTTTTAGGACCAAATTCCTAGGTTTAGTTAAGGAAACTAGTGAAATGACCAAAATACCCTTTTCTTTAAAACTGAACTTTTCATTGCTAAACTTGGAATTTCAATATTACAAAATTGGAGTCATTACAAATTTCATGCCAAATCCTTAGGAAATTGGTGACCCATTCCCCCCTTAAGATGTCACACATGTCATCCATAGAGTCCATCATCTGACAATGCAACTTGGATTCAAAGGCAACCATTCACCTTCCTGAATCCCTTCGTAGCCAACCAATCAACACAGTTTCTATTTTCGCTCTTCCTTCTTATCTCTTCCTCTCTATTTCCTTCCACCTTTTCATTACTATTAGCCTCTCCACATGAAATCCCTTTAAAGAGGGAATTCCTATGCCCATCTCATACAAAGTTGGAGATTCCCTCTCTCTCTTACCTTTTCTCCTTCACCACATCACCCTTTTTCTCATAGTTCCTTCTCTTTTTAACTACTTTCCATGTAAAATACCTTGGGGCAAGGAGCTTCATGCATGGCTTCTACAAATTAGGAGCCTCCTTGCTCTTAGTTGTCCAAGGAGTCCAATCCTATTATGCCACCTATACCGCCTTCTAAACCACTTCTCTTTTCATCCTCACTTTCCTCTTCTATCTCACCTGCCACCTCATCCCAACTTTAAGAAAAAACATGCATGAAAGAGAGGTGTGACCTGCCAGCTTACAAAGTAGGCATCTCCCACCAATTCTCCCACCATGTTTCCTCTTTAAAAACCCTAGGCAGCTACCCATATTCTAATCCAACCACTCTCCTTCTCATCTCATCTCCACCATACATTTTTCTTAAGAAGAACTCAAAAAATATGCCATATACAAACCCTAAAAAGGAGTTCAACTAATAGACTTTTGGGGGGAAAGGAATGCCTACTCCAAAGGAAGAGGCATCCCCATCTTCCATATTTTAAAACTCTTCAATAAACTCTCCTTAGGATCCATCTTTCTTCCAAGATCTCCATGCTTCATGCTTAGATTGGAAGGCCTTGGTTTTTTACCATAGATGGATGATAGACTTTCTCCTCTTTGCTTGTCCTAAAAATCACCATCTCTGGTTGTGAGACCCAAGATAAGGTGAGCTTTAGATCTAGGAAGTAAGGTACCTTGGATCAATCCTTGTTCCACACATTGTAGATTTCTTTCACTATCCATCTTTTGGTCTTTTCCTTGAAATACACATGCTGCCTTAGGGATTTGATTGTAAGTTGATCTCATGTTTGAATCTTTAGGATGGTGCACAATCTTACAATATTGTGCAACACTCTTCTATGAACTTTGCTATCAATAAAGTCCATGTTTGAGAGAAGTTGTCATAGATGTTTAGTCCTTTGAGTTTTTCCTATAGTATTTTATTCAATCCCATGAATCATGCTTAGCTATACATGCTATTCATCTTCCATGCACCATTGCCTTCTATTTCCCATGCATGCCATCATAGCTTAATAACATTCTGGTTGCAATCAAGAACCACTTGCACATCCCATGGGTTATTCGCATGGCCTTGAATGATTTTCCATTGTATTAACTAGTTATTCCATTCATCATTCTTTCCTAGTTCATGTTCCATTCAAGCCATGCATTGTCATTAGATCCATGCATTATACTTTTGTTGTTATATTCATTCTAAATTAGTTTTACACTTAGCAATTAGAAGTATTACACTGCATTTCATAAATTTTCAAATCATGAACCATGTTCTTTTTTTTTTTGTTCTCATACACACACTTCTTGTTCCATATACTTCATGTTACCATAGTATCAATGCTTAAGATTTAGGTCATAGTTCATGAGCACAGTTCATTAGCATTTACACACCTCTTGTGCTTGTTTGGCATATTAGTTTAGACCATACTTAGGTTTGCATGCTAGAATAATTTTAGAAAGTTTTTAAAGTAGGAAAGTAATGAATTTTTTGCTTACATCGCTTATATTAGTTTCTCTTAGTTAGAATTGTATGATTTAGAAAGTTGTTAAATTCAATCTCTAGGAAGTATTTAGGAAGGGTCAAAATTTAGAATGTTTTTATTTAGGAAGGTTTTATTTTTAGAAAGTACGTTCTTAGAAAAATTTGTAAGTTGAGCATGTTTACTTTTGGCAAATTTCTATAGTCCATGTTTATATTTACATTAAGTTTCTATTCTTATTTCAAGTTAAAATCTCACTATCTTTGGCTAAGTTAAGCAATTTAAGGAAGGACCCACTAATATCACAAATCCATTCAATTCATCATGGGATCGACCACCATCGAATGAATTACTATAACCGATTCATGTGCTTGCCAGTTTAACTTAAAAATTATCCGGCAACATGGTAACATAATTATATGTGCATCTAGACAATTGAAGACTAATGAGGCGAACTATCCAAACCATGACCTAGAGTTAGCCAAATTAGCTCTTGCATTAATGATATGGAGGCATTATTTATACTAGAAAAAATTAAGTCTTTAGTACATTATAAGAGTCTTAAATATATTTTCTCATAGAGTGATCTCAATCTTGCATAAGGGAGCTGGATGGAGCATGTGAAGGACGATGATTTTACTAAAAACATTGAGATTAGCCTTCTTGGAGAGCACTAGAAAGGTGAATGTGGTTGCAGGTACATTGGTGAAAAACATGAAGGATGTGATAGTGAATGTGACAGTGAGATCAGCCTTCTTAGACCATGTTTTACAAGCTCAAGAACAATGTGAGGAGACTTAGATGTTGATTAAGAAGACTGATTTCACTATATCCCGCAAAGGAGGTACGATGATCTTAGCAAAGACTTGTCATGCTAGTAATAGCTGAGTTGAGGCATGATATCCTTTAGAAGGCTCATGGGTCTATATATACCATACACCTTGGAGGCACTAAGATGTATCAAGACCTAAAGAGGAACTTCTAGTGGCCAAATATGAAAAGACACATTGGATATTTTGTAGCTAAATGCCTAATTTCGTAATGAATTAGGGAAAAGCATTGGAGATGGGCAAGATTTCTCTAGACTTCGAAACTTCCTGAGTGGATGCGGGATCATATTACAATGGATTTTATTGTAGGAATACCCAGGACTTTTAGCAGACACTATATAATATGAGTGATTGTTGATAGATTGTCCAAAGTTTGCCCAATGCCTTCCATTAGGTAGAAACAATTCTCAAAGAGTTTAGCCAAACTCTATATTAAGGAGATCATGAATTTACATAATGTCTAACTATCATATCAGATAGAGATAGTAGGTTTACCTTTCATTTCAATAGAGCACACAAGAAGGGCTAGGAACTACTTAGAGACTTAGTATAGCTTCTCACCTATAGACCAATTGATAGTTGGAGAGGACCATACAAACACTTGAGGATATGCTAAAGGCATGTGCTTTGGAATGGAAAAGGAAATTGGGACGAACACCTTCCATTAGTAGAGTTTGTTATAATGATAGCTATCACTCAAGTATCAGCATGGCACTTCATGATCCTTCGTACGGCCAACTATGTTGCACACAACTTGCTAGACTGACATAGGAGTCCATTAGTTCGTGAAGCTAGAGTTTATAGAGTAATGTATAGAGAAACTATGAGAGCGATCTAGAGGAGACTATTAGCAGCACATAGTAGATAGAAGAGCTATGCAAATAATAGGTGTAGAGATTTGGAGTTTCAATTAGGAGATGACGCATTCTTGGAGATCTCGTCAACGAGAGTTTTGACGAGATTTCAAGTGAATGGGAAGTTGAACCCCAAATCCCTAGCTCCATTTTAAAATCCTTGATAGAAGGAGTGCAGCATATTAAGAAGCCTTACCTCCAATGTTAGTTAATGTACACAACGTGTTCAATGTGTCGATGTTGAGGAAGTACATTCTAGATCCTATGCATGTATTAGAGTAGATGCTAGTGGAATTACAAACAAATCTAACTTTTGAGGAGAGGGTAATGCAAATCATTGACAAGAAGGAAAAGGTACTAAGGAATAAAAGCATACCCTTGGTCAAGGTTGTGGTAACATCACTTGATGGAGGAACCCACATGGAAGATGGAAGAGGACATGAGGCAGAGATTTCTTGAATTGTTCAAATACTCATCATGAAATTTCAAGGATGACATTTTTACAAGGTGAGTAGGATGTAACATCTTGATTCTTACCATAATGAACATGTTAAGTTCTGTGTATATGTCTACGAATATGAGATTGTTATCAAGGAGTTTGGATGCCTAGGATAAGAGCTTAGGTATCCTAACCATAATTTAGAAGGATGACTTAATCTAAGAGTATGATAACTAGAGAGAGAGAGAGAGAGAGAGAGAGAGAGAGAGAGAATTGATGAATTTTAGGAAAGACAAAGGGCTACGATAGAACCATGGTGGAACATACTACCAATTGAGGAGTGGGAGTGTTTAATGATGCCTTTTAAAAATTACTGCAAGTGTAAGGCTCTATTGTAACATAAAATGCACAAGTACAAGTTGATAAACGAGGACTCTATAATTAAAAAAATTTAATGAAATCCTAGTTTAAATACTTTAAATAGGTCAAATGATTTATTAACTAATTAATTCATCCTAAAAATGCTAGAAATAATAAAATCAAATAAAACCCATGCCTAAAAATTCATTATATTAAAACTGAATATTTTTAGAATTAAGTTATTTAGATTTTTCACCTACACTTGCTAATATAATTCTAATAATTCAAAAAACATAAAAAAATATATCTTTAAGGCTCTCTTTTATAAATTTTATTAATATTAATTTTCTAACTTAATTAAAATACTTACTCAAAGTATAGCCTATCCTCTTAGAGCGCAGGCTATCAAAGATTTTTGTATTTAACTATCTACTTACCATACCTAGTATCCATCCTCAAAACAATCTCTAAGCATGTAATTAGATTGCTAACACTCTAGAACTAATACTTAAACCCTTTTTAAACCTAAAACTCACTTATTCTTAAAAATATAATTTAAGGAATTTTTATTCTAATGCCTAGCTAGATAAATTTAAATAATATATTGCATGAAGATCTACTATTATAACAAGTAAGAGATTAAACTACTTTTAACAATGAAAGCAATAAAATACACATTTTCATAAATATTTGCAAAGGTAGGGCGCTAATTTTGAAAAAAATTTAAATACAAACAACGAAAACATATTTTATTTAAAATTGATTTGTCAAAAACCCAAGTGCCACCTGAAATTACTTATCATACATATACTTTTGTAAAAAATAAAATTTCTATTGAACACAATAGAAATACTTTTATTAAAATCAGGATCAATCCATTTGTTCACATACACAGCCCCAGTAGTCATTACATACCTTATCCAATATTACAATCCAAGTTACAAAACAATCAATACAGTCTTCCTCAAAGTAAATACCCTAGGTAGTAGTTCAGTAATGATTATCCTCAAGTCTTGAGCTTTCAATCTTCCTTAACTGTATCGAGATATTGTAAGCATTCAAACATTTACAATATCCCAACAAGCTATACTTGGTAGAGGATTTAAGAAATATAATCAATATATCTCAAAATCAATAGTTCTTTATATCCATGACATAAATCAATTTATACAATTGGATAACCATTTCATCCTTCACTCATCATATGAATTATATGTATATATTACATATATATATATATATATATATAAACCATTGAAAATCATGAATATAGTCAATATCATTAATGATATCTCATTTCTAAACTGATTTCAATATTGACACTAGGTGTTAATATATAATCATATCGTATTGGGAATCATCCTCCAATACAACTTTAGTAATAACTTTTACTGGCATCTCATCATGCCATAAAATAAGGCACCTTACATGCCATAACATAAGGCATCTCATCATGCCATAATCAGTTACATCATAATGCAAAATAATCACAAAGGACTACCATGTTTACAGTCTCAATCCATATAGCACGCACTGGTAACTACTTAATACTCCACTGATACTATAGTGGAAAATATAAATTCATGGTCATATGGGGGAACCATGGCTGTCATAGTGGCAGCCTTCCCATAATTGCCCCACCTGACATTTTGCCTCCATGCTTGTATGAAAAATAATATTTCATACATACAAACTGTGTCTAGTTATAATAAGACATGCTTATAACTTATTTCCTTAAGATTTGTGGGTCCAACTTATGTAGTTCAAATCTTCTCAGTCTACCCATTAAGTAATTTCATAATTACTTAATCAATCACCTTGTATTCATTGCAACATCATTTGTTACCTTAAATAATTTCATAATTATTTAATCAATCACTTTATTTTCATTTCAACATTATTTGTTGATTCATACACAATTCTAAGGCAACTATAATCAATCTATATTTATTAGGATAAGATCATGTGTAAAATACATGTATCTTCTATATTGAATATATTATTAAGGTCCACTTACCTTTACTTTCAACAATCCATCTTCTCATTGATCTTTATCATCATATCTGTCAAATCATATATATATATATATACAGTCATTCCTCAACTCATTTATACTTCCTAGTTGTTCTTTTGATCATCCTTACAGAGGGTTATTTGAATCTTTTTCCTTGGATCATATTAATCAAGGTCTAATCTATTAATATATATTTAAATATAACATCAAACTAATTCAAAAACATACATACTAACACAATATTATGTTTCTTATTATTCTTGGTCATAGATCTCCCTATGGATCTTATTTGATCTTTGATTATCTTAATTACTATTTTTATTACGGTTAGATAGTTTACTATCCTTTTATGATGTTATTATTATTCAACCAATTAATGTCTTACTGATTGAAGAGAGTTTACTTCTTTCCTAACACTAGATAACTCCTCTTTATTTCAAAATTGACTAAGGCTTACCAGTTAAAAGCTACTCACAGAGTGACTAATTCAATCCTCATGTAAGGAGGCATTTAGAGCTCACAAACATTGTCAGAAGGTGTGGGAAGAGCGAGACTCTATTAGAGAACCCCCTAACCACCATGTTTAGCATTTACTAGGGTGACCTTAGCTCAACCTTCGTAAGCTTCCTATGAGCATTAAACCCTAGGTACTCTTACTATTTGATTTTAATTAAATCCATGAACATTTAAAGTGTCTTTCATGGGGTTTATTATTCTCCTAATTTGGGACAAGAAAATGATATTCCTTATATTATCCTACTAACTACAACCCCTACTATCATTGAGTCCATGTCCATATTCATTATATATGTTCATCAATATCTATTTTCATTTAATTACATTTTCCATGTAATTTACATAACATCAACATTAAAGCGTAAATAAATAAATATAACAATTACATCTACTAAGAAATATAAAGAACATTTACAATAGAATATAATAATTCACATGCTCATTTGGATATATCATATTTGTCCATTTTGATCCAATGATCATATTTTGATTTCTATTCATTTTTCCTCTCATTAAAGGTTTAGATATTGATTTTTCATTTTTATTCAGATTTATCACATTCTCTTAATGTGATATCATCACTAGATCATTGATGGATCACATCATATAATCCGATCTTTCTTGATCCAATTGATCAAGAAGATCTTAAGTCATTTTATCAAAATCAAGGTATAGATTTCAATCTATCTCAAATTAGCCACATCAGGCTCATCAATCCATATGATCTTAACTCTAGATCATCATTCAAACTAATTTTCATGGTAATGATCATGCTTGATTACTAAGATCAAGTAGATCCATGATCATTCTTAAGATTTCTCTTCCATTAAGGTTAAATTTCTTAATTCATCCCAGATCAGTCACATCTAACTCTTGATTCCATGTTTTCTCATCACTAGATCACTGATGGATCAAAAATCCAAGGTTTGATCATGTCAAACTTGACTTATCTTGGGAATTAGTACCACTTTTTGTAATTTATAGAATTTTACAGTGAATAAAACCTAAATTTTATGTTTTTATTAGATTTTATGCTTCACCAGGAATCTAGAGCTTCTTTCTGATCTTGATTTGGAGTTAAAATGAGCTATGAATTAAGATTTTAAGTTTCAGATCAAAACAAGGGGTCCAAATTCAATTTGGCCCTTGTAGATTGATGGGGACGATCAGCGGCTCAACTCCACAGTGTTCCACTGGTGATAGTTGGTGTATGGGGAGGGTGACCTTGGATAGGTGGGATGGTCCAATTTGGACAGTCATATCAGCTATTCCCAAGATCAATGGCCAAATCTACTAGAAATTGATTTGTGATTTCATATTTTGGGGTTTTAGGACCCTCTGAATCAATCTAATGGTTGAGAATTCCTAAATCTTATTGACTTACTAGTGTTCCCAATTAGGCTACCAAATTCTGGTTCACTGGTTCACCAAATTCAATGGTGATTTGGTCGAGAAATAAAGGGTAAAAGAGAAGGGAACCTACCTGGATTCCTTTTGGGGCAGAGACTATCACTGGAGAAGGAGAACTCCACTGTATATTGAAGCCCTAGCCGGACAACTAGGGTTTCTGTAATTCTTATCGCTGGGGTGCTTGTCGTTGCTAAGGAAGAAATAGGGCGAGGGGAACCAGAATTTGGGTTCCAATTATGGTGATTTTGCCTAAGAGGGGAGATCTGTGGAGGAATTGTCGGGCTAGGGAAAAACCCTAGCTGACAGTTCTTCGAGCGTGTTGGGCTAGAAGGTGAGTCTAGGGACATGCTAGCCTGGGACAGGCTGGTTTCCTGTGCCAAGAGCGTGTGGGGACCGCCGCTCAGACTAGAAAGAGAGGAGAGAGAAAAGAAAAGAAAAAGAAAGAAAAAGAGAGGGAAAGAAGAGGAAAGAGAGAAGGAGAGAAGGAGAGAGGGAGAGAGGGGGAGAGTCTTATGATTTTGTGGAATTTCGTGGAGACTATAGGAAAGGTATTTATAGGGAAAATTGTGTATTATTTTATTTAAATTCTTAATTATTTTTTATTTTAAATGATTTTCAACTTTTCTTATTTAATTCAAAAGAGATTCCTCGTCATGTTTATTCTTCATTATTGATATTCTCTGAACTGGCTGTCCACCAGCTCACCTAACTTTTTGGACCCCACAAAAAATTCAAATGACCATTTTACCCCTATGGGTAAATGTAAATTCATAAAATTAAGAAAAATAGGGATTTTTCACCCAAGCTCAGATTTTAGAGTGCTTACAGTCATTCTGACTAGTTTCCCACGAATGATGCCAAATATCTATGTTTCAAGACCTGATTCTTGTTCAAAAAATTAAAATTATATTAAATATAATATTCCACCTTGATTTTTGTAAAAATTCCAATTAATTCTAAATAATTTTAGAAAAATTAGGGTTTTCACAACTTAACTATCGAATAGGGGTAACCTAGGGGACAAAGCACTTATTGGATATACTAAATGCAATCATGAGTACCTACGAAAAAGGAAACCACTTTAGTTTTCATGAACATGTTTTACTCCTAATTAGCAACATGCTGGTTGGGGGTGTGATGAGTATCCAATTTTGCATAAAAGTACCCAATTAGTAGCCCATGTGTTACAAAATATAATCTTATTTTTAGGGTTTTTTCAAAAATTTTAACACATGCATTTCTAATATAATAATTCAAAAGTGTGATATTTTGTAGGTTCAGAGCCTAATTAGGAGTAAGTCTGTCAATATTCATAAATTTTTAATATTTAATTAGAGTTTTTGACCTTTTGTAGGAATCAAGATGGTAATCCAATGACCAAGCTTGATTGAGATGGAAATTGAAGCTATTCATGAGGTTTCTTAGACTAAATAGAAAACCTAAGTAAGCCAAGACCTAGATATCCTTGATCCAAGGTGTGACCAAGGATGAAGATCATCTTAAGGTAAGCAAAGTATGAAATTGGAAGAGCTAAAGGTGTTTAAAATGGGCCTATGCATGAACCATGCAATTCCACCTCCTTTGCATGGAGCAATTCAAGCTACCTTAGCCATATAAGCCATACGAGAAGGTGACAAGCTAAGGAGTGAAACCAAGCAATCAAAGCCAAGGGTGTGAGCCATGAAGCCAATCCAAATGAGCCCTCCAAGTGAGCCATTTAAGCCACTTAAGCCAATGTTACATTGAGTGATACTATCAGAGGAGAAATTCACTTAATTATCCTATGATAAAAGTGGGTTTTTAAGAGGATAATTAAGAGATATTTGGGTAAAAATCAAAACAAGTAAGCATGCATGTGGACCAATAGGAAGAACCCACCTTTATTTTCTTTCTTTACATTTTTTTCCCTTCTCTCTCTCTCTCTCTCTCTCTCTCTCTCTCTCTCTCTCTCTCTCTCTCTCTCTCTCTCTCTCTCTCTCTCTCTCTCTCTCTCTCTCTCTCTCTCTCTCTCTCTCCACAATCATCCCACGATTTTTACAAGTGGGTGAAGCACCTTCCTAAGAAGGTGGAGCCTCTCACCTTCCTAAACTTCAACCTTTCTAAAAGTCCCACTCTAGCCAACCACCTCCTCCTATTTTCCACATCATCCTCGCCCCTTATCTCTCTTTTCCTCTCATTCCTCTCACTTCCCACTCCCTACTAAGGTTTCCATGAGAAATATCTTAAAGAAATGAGTTTCACATCTAACATCTAGAAAGTAGGAGGACATTTCCTCTCTTTCTTATCTCATCCACTCCACCGCCTTCTGTTTCTTTCTATCCCTCTTTCCTTTCTCCTCTATTTTCCTTTCTTTTCTGTTTTTTCTTTTCCACCTCAGCCCTTTAGGGTTCCCACCACTTTCATAAAGTGGAAGATGCCTCCCACCTTGCTCCCCCTCTTACTTGTCTCCTTGGTCGTCCTAGTTACTAATTTAGTTACCCAATCCCTACATGACACCTAACCTCTTTCTCTCCCATGCCATACCTATTAGGGTTCTTTTAGAAGGAAGCCACCACATATAAAACCCTTAAGTATTTTCAACATGAAAGACATATTGGAGAAGGGGAGGATGCCCTCTCCTAAAAAGGAGGCATCTCCACCCTTCTTCCACTCCAAAGTCCTCAACACAATTCTCCATGGTTTCTCTCCTTCTTCCAGCCCTTCCACACATTTTCTCTTTTGGTTTTGACATCTCTTTGAACTCCTCAAGTTGAAGCTAGCTCTTCTTCATAGTTCCTTCTTTTGTTGCCTTTGTTTTATTGCATATTTTGTTCCTTGAATTCATGGTTTGGTTCTTTGTTTCCTTGCCTAGTTTCCTTTGATTTATAACTTAGATCCTTGAATCTAAGGGCTACAACTCTCTTGTGGTGACAGCCAAGAGAGTGTAGTTCTTAGATCAAGTTCCTTACCCTTTTCTTTGCCCTAAGTTCCTAGACATCTATTGCTCTCTTTTCCATTATTTTTTTCTTTCTTTCCTTAGATCTCTTTTGGGAATCATGAATGCTTACCATCGATTGCTTATTGGATGATTGAATAAGTAGCTTGGGCTTGTTTTTGGATTCAAGAAAGGTGCGCACACTTTGTGCATGTATCATGTTCTTCAAACACCATTTCTCATGGCTGTTAGATGTTCTCATAATGCCTAGATTCCATGTGTTATAATTTAAATTAAGGCTGCATTTAGTTTCATATAAACTCCATTAAGAAATCGTGTGCACAAAATGATGGTTCAAGCACATGGTTTTGAGGCGTTTCCCCTAATGATTGCCTGAATTAGATTAGATTTCCATGCTTTAAGTTTAGATCCATTCATGCATTACATGTTAGCTTGATTGCATCCTAGTTTATACAAAATATATGTTTCATTCATGCACTTTATGTTACTTTATTTCATACATTTTCCATGTTTAAATCATGCATCATGTTATGTTTACATGCTTTGAATTCTTAGATTTGGGAATGTTTTGGTATTAGTTGATCATTGTCTATGACAATTTGCATGTTAGAGTAGTTTTAGTAAGTTTCCATAATTAGATTTTGAAAGTTCTAAATTTAGGAAGTTTTCAATTTCATGCATCTTTAGTTTTCATGTTAGTTTCCATCCTTAGTTTAGGATAAACCCAATTATTTTGAGTATGCTAAATAGTTTAATGAGATCCATCCAACATACACTTCGATGAGATTCCTAGTGGGATCAGCCTCACTCACATGCATCTACGACAATAGATTCATGAGCTTGCAACTAAATTAAAACATATGTTGTTATTTTAAATAAACTTTCAAGCACACAAATCATTTGCAATATAGCATGCTAGTGAGGAACATCCCTTGAGGAGTGAACTATTGTGATACTAGTGGCTCCTACTTTAAGTGCTTTTTTTTTTTCTAAACTAAGAATGGAAATTGGAACATGAACAAAGCAACCAATTAAAAACAAGAAATGGAAACAAAGAAAAAACAAGAAATATGCTAAATAGAGAACTTTCCTAAAACATGCACTTTCTAGAGTAAAACTTTCCTAAATTTAAAACTTCTAAATTTATGACTTTCCTAAAATTCAACTTCCCTATAATGCAATTTAGAAACTTTCCCAACATGAAATTAACAACTAACCTAATGGAAATATGCATTAACAAACTACTTTGCTAATTATGCAAAACTAAGAAAAGCAAGCAACCAAATAAACTATTTTAACAAGTATGAGAATTTTGATTACTTTCCAACTACTTAAGATGTAAAATAATGGAATCTAACTGCAACCAACAAGTGAATTAAAGGAAAGATTACTACTAATAAACAATGAAAGGAAAACTATCCAAGTATCATGCATGTAACCAAGGAATGGTATGCATGATTCATTGGATATAAGTAGATCAAAGCAACTCTATTGAAAACCTAAGCATGTAATTCTCCTTATAACATTAACTAAGCTATCAAATTTTAGTTTATTTTTTCTTGAAAAGCTCAAGAAAATTCAAAATCCCCATATGCATCTACAACCCCCAACTTGAATGAAACATTATCTCCAATGCTTGAAAACATAGGATCTTATATAGAAAGATGTAGAAGATGGAGATTTTAAAAACATCTGAGCTGCCTCCCAAGGAGTGCTAAGTTTTACATCTTCAGTCAGACATAATAATGAGTGCAATGATAATAATGGTAAGGGGTCCTGGAGTTGTAATCTAAGGTGGATCATGATACTGAGGTGCATCTAATAATATCTCATCTGTCTCAAGATTAGGCATCTCTAGGAAAGGTTTTAACCTCTTAACATTGACTTTTTGGATTTCTCCATCCTTCTCAATCTTGATGGCCCCATGAGGTTAGACAATGCATACTATATAAGGTCTAGTCCATCTAGATCTAAGTTTTCTTAGGAATAGATGCAATCTAGAGTGATACAATAAGACATTTTGTCCAAGCATAACAGATTTTTGTAAGATTTGGTGACTATATGCAACCTTCATTTGGTCTTTGTATAATCATGCAGAGTCATGTGCATCTTTCCTCAATTCTTCCAACTCATTGAGTTCGAGTTTCTAGTGATTCCCAATAGAATCTAACTCAAAGTTGAGTCTTTTAATAGCCCAATATGCCTTGTGTTCTAACTCTACTGGTAAGTGGCAGGCCTTTCCATAAACTAGACGATATGGTAACATTCCTATATGAGTATTATATGCTATAAGATAATCCCACAAAGCATCATTAATACTCAGAGACCAGTCTTTCCTACTTAGATTGACTGTCATTTCTAGAATCTTCTGTATCTTCCTATTGGATACCTCTACTTGGCCACTGGTCTAAGGGTAGTATGGGGTAGCTATTCCATGGTTGACACCATAATTGTTCATTAAATTATCAAACACTTCATTACAAAAGTGTTTTCCCCCATCACTTATTATCGCTTTAGGAGTACCAAAATGTGCAAAAATATTTTCTTTTAAAAATTTTACCACAAACTTGTAGTCATTAGTTTTGCAAGGTATAACCTCTACCCACTTGGACAGGTAGTTCACTCCCACTAGGATTTAAAGACTTTTAAAAGAATTAGGAAATTGTCTCATGAAATCTATGCCCCAAACATAGAATGGCTCTACAATAAGTATTGGGTTTAAGGGCATCACATGTCTCCTTCCTCAACTACCTAATCTTTGACACCTTGCACATGCTGTGTAGTAAGCGTGTGCATCCTTAAATATGGTAGGCCAATAAAAATCACACTGCAAAATATTTGCAATAGTCTTTCTCGAGCTAAAATGGCCCCCACATGCATGACCATTACAAAAGGAGATGATCTTATTATATTCACTATCTAGCACACATATCTTGATCACTTGATCAGGACAGTACTTGAATAAGTGCATGTTGTCCCATGTAAAATATCGAACCTTGGTCAAAAATCTCTTTTTATCTTATTTGGTCCAATGATTAGGCATTTGTCCTAATAAGATAGTTAACAATATCACCATACCAAGGTAATTGGGAAATATGCAATAGTTGTTCATCTGGAAAGGATTCAGTTATCAGCATTTGATCACTACTATGCTTCTAAATAAGTGATGTGCTACAACATTTTTTGCACCTTTCGTGTCTCAAATTTCTATGTTAAACTCCTGTAGTAGTAGTATTTAACGGATCAACCTAGGTTTGGCATCCTTTTTACAAAGGAGGTACTTTAAAGTAGCATGATCCAAGTATACTATAACTTTAAACCTTAATAAGTAAGATCTAAATTTATCCAAAACAAACACTATAGGTGACAACACTTTCTTTGTGGTTGAGTAATTGAGTTGCACATCATTTAGTGTTTTAATAGCATAGTATATTACATGGGGAAGTTTACTGATGCACTGCCTTAGAACAACTCCAATGGCATAATCCAATGCATCACACATTATCTCAAAAGGTTATTTCCAATTTGGTGGTCAGATAATGGGTGCAGAAGTCAACTCGCCCTTAATTCACTCAAATGCTTTTTTACAATCCTCATCAAAGTAAAAAATGACCTCCTTTGTAAGTAAATTACAAAGGGTCTTGGCAATTTTGCTAAAATCCTTGATAAAGCATCTATAAAAGTAAGCATGTCCTAGAAAGGAACAAATTTCTTTCACCGTCCTTGGTGGAGGAAGGTTGGCTATTAAATCTACTTTTGCCTTATCAACTTCTATCCCATTGGGTAATATTACATGACCTTAAACTTTCCCACTCCACTTTTTCTAGTTTAAAACAAGATTTTTCTATTGACAACTTGCGAAAACTAACTTTAAATGGTGTAGGCACTCACCAAATGATGACCCAAATTCTAAGGCGTCATCCATAAACACCTCAAGAAACCTTTCTACCACATCAGAGAAAATGCTCAATATATACCTTTGAAATATAGTTGGAGTGTTACAAAGCACAAAAGGCATATGTTGGTAGGCGAAAGCTCCAAAAGGGAAGGTGAAGGTGGCCTTCTCCTGATCCTCTGATGCTATAGGAATCTAGTTCTAAATAGAATATCCATTCAAAAAACAATAATAGCTATGCCTGGCCAACCTCTCTAGCATTTGGTCAATGAAGGGTAGAGGAAAGTGATCTTTCCTTGTGACCATGTTCAACTTTAGATAGTCAATGCAAACTCTCCACCCGATGTTCATGCAAGTTGGTACTAACTCATTATCCTCATTTTTTACTATTGTGACCTCTGATTCCTTAGGTACAACCTGAACGGGGATGACCCAAGTACTGTCAAAGATAGGATATATATAATGTCAGCATCTATGAGCTTTAGGACTTCATCTCTGACCATGTCCTTCATGTGGGGGTTCAGCAGTCATTGGGTTCCATAGAAAGTTTTACATTTTTGTCTAGGTGTATCTTATGCATGCATATGACTGGACTCTTCCCTTTTATGTCTACTATCATCCATCATAGAGTAGTTTTATGTTCCTTAAGAACATCTAAAATCTTACCCTCCTATTCAATATCCAAATCTGATGTTATTATCATAGGTAAGGTTTCATCTTGGCCTAGGTATGAATATTTCAAGTAGTTAGGCAAGGTTTTTAAGTCAAAAAATGTTGGTTTCCCTATCGAGGGTATGGGGACAAATTTAGATGGTGGAAGTGGTTCCACATAAGGGCCCCACGTAGAGGTATCCATGATTGGAGCAGCCTCCAAAAGGTTGTTAATCTCCTTAATATACTTGTCTATATCAAATTCTCCTATAAAGTGCATAAGACAAGCCTCTAGTGGGTCAAAGATGGATAATGGTTGGTGAATGTCATTGATTAGACTCTTAATCAAACTAATATCACAAGAATCATCAAGGTTTAAATGTTGCTTATCAGTGTTAAAGACAATTACCTTAACTTTCATGTTGCTGAATGATAATTTCATTACACCATGCTTACAATTAATAATGGCTTTGGACGTTGCCAAGAATGGACATCCAAGTATGATCAAATCTAACTATCAGAATTAGATATAGGTTGGGTATCCAGTACATGAAAATCAACTGTGTAATAGAACTAGTCCACTTGTATCAAGACATCTTCAACCAAACCATGTAGTATCTTGACAAATCTATCTACTAATTACAGTGGGGTAGTGGTTGGTTTTAACTCGCTGAGTCTTAGTTGTTCATACGCAAGTATGGAAACAAGTTAACACTCGCTTCTAGGTAAAATAATGCCCTATCTATGACATGATCTCCATTAATGCAAGAAATGGTATGACACTCTGGGTCTCTAGGTCTTATATTGAATCAAGGAGCTTACCTGCTTGGTGAGGAAAGCTTTCTTTTGTACATTTAGCTTTCTTTTTCTAGTGCAGAGCTCTTTTAAGAACTTGAAAAAGGCAGGGATGTCTTTAATTGCATTAAACTATGGAATATTGATTTGGACATGTTTAAATGCGCCCATTAACTCATTGAAGTTTGTTCCCTTTCTAGCCTTATTTAGTAACTAAGGAAAAGGGGCTTTAGGCATATAAGGTGCTCCACTATAGGTTTTATAGGGTTTTTCTATCTTTTCTCTTTCTCCCGTGTTTTAGTTGCCTCTTTCTCCTCTACAGTTTCCTTAGCCTACCCTACTTTGTTATCGATCTAACTACTGATCCTAAATGTGGTTATAGAATTGGCATGCTCATGAGGGTTAAGGTTTTGAGAACTTAATCCTGTATCAAATTGGCCCTTTGGGTTAGGGATGGGTTGATTAGAGAACTGGCCCTTTCCTCTATTATGTAGTTCCACTGACAATTAGCTTACCTGCATATCCAACTTGGCTATGGCTTGAGAGCTGACATTGGCTGAATGTCTATTCTCATTTTGTAAATGATGTAAGGCCTTTTTAGTGTCATCATTATCATTTAAAAAAATTTCAAGCATGGTGTGGATGTTTTCCTCTAAAGATGGTTTCTTTTCTTGCAAGGTTGTTGGAAGCCAGGTGGCCACTGGGGACTTGTGGTTTTATGTGGGATGTTTTAGGTAGGGAATTTCACAAATGGTCCCACTTGGTAGTTATTCTTTGACCAAGAAAAATTAGGATGCATAGCCCATCCAAGGTTGTAGGTTTTAGAATAGGAGTTGTTGCTAGGTTGGCAATATGCATTCAATGCATTCACTAAATCTATAAGATATTCAAGATATACTTTATTGGATGGATAGGCTAAAGTTAGATGGGCTGGACTACAAAAAGTAGTGCATACCTCCTTATGGAGGTTTATGGGATAAAGTAGCATCCATGAAAGATTGAAACATAATTTCTAGCTTGTCCATTCTTCGACCGAAATGCTCTAATTTGTTTAATTTTTTAACTACATAGTCAAACTTATAGGATAGATATGTGTGCATCCTACCTCATATATACCCCCTTTCTTTAGAGGTTGGTTAGTTCTCTCTATCCTATTTGAATAATCCCACTGTTGGGAATTATTGGCCAATGTCTGAAAGAGCTCCCAAACCTCTCTCTCATCTTTTATCATGAGGGACCTCCACTCATTGCATCTACCATTTGTTTGTTATGAGGCGCTAGTGCCTCATAGAAGTATTGAACTTGCTACCATTTTTCAAATCCATGATGAGGGCATTTCAGCAGTAGTTCATTCTATTGTTCCCAGCACTTGTAATACTGGTCATTATCCCTTTGTTGAAAATTGATAATTTCAAGACAAAGGACATTAGTTTTGTCAACAGTGAATAATTTGTTCAAAAACTTCTTAAACAATTAGTCCCATGTGTTTATGAAAACTACCTCTAAGGAACTAAGACATGTCTTGGCTTTGTCCTTGAGTGAGAACAAAAATAGCCTTAGCCTAATAGAATCATTCAAAAAATCTTAAGGAATTCCTTGATATGTAGGTAGGGGTCTTCTTGTCTTAACCATAAAAGGTAGGGAGTAATTGAATAACTCCAAGCTTTAACTCAAAGTGGTTGGAATTTGTAGGAGGTAAAGCTATGTAGGATGGGTGTTAAGTTGTAGAGGCGCATAGAAGTCTTTAATTTCCTTACACTCAACTTCAGCTGGTGGTTCAGCCATAGGGATGAGAACTTGGTTTCTTTCCCCTTATCTCAGGTTGCATTGAATCTCTGGGTTGAAAGGTCTTAACTCCAATATCTAAGATCGATGCCCTTGCATAAACTACTAAATGTCCTAATCTAAATGTTGACTCTAACTCTACATGATGTGCAATTAAATCCTAGCAAGCACTAATCCAGCAGTGACTTGATTATCTTTGTTTAGTGCATAGGTGGTAGCTTCTTAAACCTAGATCTAGACTACTCCTCCTTCTATCTAGATTTGACTACTGCTTACCAGTTAGGTTCTACTCAAAAGTGAATAGTGAAATCCTCATTTTAGGAGGTGTTTAAACCTCAACTAACATCAATAGAAGGTGTAGGAAAATCACTTGAATTTTAAGACACCCACTATAACCACGGTGCTTAGAAGCCATTATAGTGACAATAGATCGCATCCTGCCAAAATAGTCCTATGAGCTCGATATCCTAAGTCTCTTTCTACCTCATCATGGCATACAAGGATGTTGATTGATTCCTAGGTGGGCCAAGGAATTATGATGAAATCCAGTCCTTATCTTATAAGGGTTCCTATAGGGCCCTTACTATCATTAATTCTATTCCACCATTAAGATATAAATATGCAATGCAATAAAAAAGCAAACTCTGTGGGGCCCTTATCTTATAATGGTCCTAATCTATATGAATTATACTAACATCCAAATGCAAATTATCCTAAAAAATGAGTGAGAGATACTCATAGTAAGGGTTCCAATAATGATCAAGTGTGGGCTACCATACCCTACACTTGCCCTATATTTTTACAACCCATTTAAAATTAAATAATAAAGAAATTACAATTTACAATGGGCCTCACTATAAGCTTCACTCAATCCTAATCTAGGAAAGCAATAAAACCTAATGCAAAAAGAAGGCAAAAACCCTAATCTAATGCAAAAAGAATGCAAAAACCCTAAGCTAATGCAACCTAATCCTAGACTAGAGGAAAGTAGTCTAAAGTATGAAACACTACACAAATTGTCGCAACTCCCTAACAATGGGGCCAAAAACATGTTGATGTTTTAAATGAACTCACAAGCACATGAATCATTTGCAATATAGCAAGCTAGTGAGGTCGATTCCTCAAAGAGTGAACTATTGTGATACTAGTGGTTCCTACTTTAAATTATCTAACCTAGCCAAAATTGAAGGGATTTTTTTTTCTAAACTAAGAATGGAAATTAGAACACGAAATTAGAAACTAATTAAAAACAAGAAATGGAAACTAAGCAACAACAAGAAACATGCTAAATGGAGAACTTTCCTAAATCATGCACTTTCTAGGATTAAAACTTTCCTAAATTAAAAAATTCCACTTTTATGACTTTCCTAAAATGCAATTTAGAAAATTTCCAAAACTACCTTTCTTAACATGAAATTAACAACTAACCTAATGGAAACGTGCATTAACAAACTAATTTCCTAATTATGTAAAACTAAGAAAAGTAAGCAACCATATAAACTATTTTTACAAATATGACAAATTTGATTACTTTCTAACTAATAAAGATGTAAAATAATGGAATTTAACTACAACCAACAAGTGAATTAAAGGATATATAGGTACTAACAAACAATGAAAGGAAAACTACCCAAGTATTGTGCATGTAACCAGGGAATGGTATGCATGATTCATTGGATATAAGTTGATCAAAGCAACTCTATTGAAAACCAAAGCATGCAATTCTACTTCTAACATTAAGTAACCAACCTAACAATCTAATTGGGCTCTTGAAAAGTCAAGTCAACAAGATTGTATAGTACTGAAAATTGACATACACCATTCATGCAAGAAATTCCAAAGGTAATGCGATTAAAACATTCAATGACTATAACATGTAAAACATCAAATTAATCACTTCTAATGCATTCAGACATTCTAGAACAAAATTAACTTACTATTGGGCACAAACATGAATTGAAAATTCTACTAATTTCATTAAATCACATTCAAAAAGTTATCAACATAACATTCCATACATGTAATCCACATCTGAAAATTAAATGCTATTACAATGATGTTCACTTAATCTAAATCACTCCTCAATTACAAGCCAAAATCTTCTTTAATTGTTCCAACATTTACTCTTGAACAAGTATGCTTGAAATCAAGGGAGAATCCTATGCAAGACTAAGGCAACAATTCAATGGAACTTAATCAACCAAATCTAGAAATTCAAGAGGGCGAAAGGAGAAATAAGATGCAATGGAAGCTAAGGAACAAAACTAGATTCAAGATTACTTCCCTTGGTTGTCACTCCAAGGGAAAACTAGACTTGAATCTTATTTTAAAATCAAGGGAAACTAAATGAAAACAAAGAAAAAGAGGGCATGAAAAGAAGAAATTCCAGCAAAGGTTAACCAACCTTCAAAGATGAAACAAAACCCCCAAAAATCCTAGGTTGAACACTTGAGGAAGAAGCATGGACCTTGTAAGGAAGTGGAAGCACCCAAAAGCATCACAAAAAATCAAGACAATGGAGTAAAAAAAGCTGGAAAGAATTGGGTGTCTCCTTCCTATGGAGGAGACGTCCTTACAATGGAAAAAAGACTTCTTTTACTTGGATTTTGGGGTGGATTTATAAGGTTCTTCCTATTTTTCCTATGGTAACCTGGTATTAAGGTGTGGTGGGGATTAAAGAGGATCAAATTGAAGGCTAGGATGGGGGAAAAGAGGTGGACCTCAATTAGGAAATTGGGTGGAAGAAGGCTGAATTAAGGAAGGGAAGTTAGGTGGTAGATGCCACCTTTTTAGGAAGGGGCATCTCCACCCTTCCAAAAGTTGTTAAACTCCTATAAACTAGGATAGTGGTTGGGAATGAGATGGGAAAGGTATGGGAGTGTTAGGTGGAGATACTTGATTGGTTGGGAAGTTTCTTAAGAGGTGGAAGGAGTGAGAGTTTTGGAAATTTGCAGTGAATCTTAAGGGTGAGGTGGAAATTAAGGAAAATGTGGGGAAAGTTGGGAAAAACTCTAAAAATTGGTTGCTCTTATCCCATTGGTCCACATGCCTTCCTATTTTAATATATTTTTCCTTAATTTTCTTCAAAATAACTCATGGATAACTCTCTTGAATCTCCTCCAATCCTACCCTTCCATTTAGCTTATCTTGATGGCTTAGATGGCTAGCTTTGAAGGCTTCATTGGCTAAGCTCATGGCTGGATTAGGAAGGTTCCTTGGTTTGTTTTATTTGCTTTAACCCTTGGATGAGTGGCTTGTATGCTTTAGCAAGAATTCCTTAGCTTGCTACCTTCTTTCATGGCTTATATGGCTAAGGTGGCTTAAGTGGCTTCCATGCAAGTTGCAATGGGAATACATTGCTTACTTCATGGACCCACTTTGTCCATATTTAGCTCTTTTAATCACATCTATTATTGGTCCATAAGATGATCTTGCCTTGATCTCATGTTGGATTGATGATTTTGAGGCCTTGACTCAATCTTTTGATCTTGATCTACAACTTTCATCTCAATCTAACTCGGCCATGGGATCACCATCTTACTTCCTACAAAAAAGTAAAAAACCCTAATTGAGTCCTATAAAAATATGATTAATTACATGCTTATCTTGAATTAGCCTCTGGACCTACAAAATAATAAACTTTTGCTTCATTAGGTCAAAAAATGCATATGTTATGAATTTTGGTCTAAAAACCCTAATTTAATGCTAGAAATTATAAGGTGGTTTTTATGAAAAAATTAAACACTTATCAACATACACCAAGTTTTTGGGGCCATTGGCAAGGAATCATAGCAGATTTGTAGTTGGATCATAATTTAGATTATTTATCTATAGTCTAGGTTTAGGTTGCATTAGATTAGGATTTTGCATCATTTTTGCATTTATTGCTAATTCCTCATAAATTGATCAAATCTTATTTATTTTTGTGAGAGGAGAATTTGGGAAAGAAGCAATGATGATCTTATGGGCCAAAGCTTCATCAAATTAATTAAGGTTTATTTGCTTTCTTAGATTAGGGATTTTGTTTTTTTAATGAAGTCATTGTGAGGCACCATTGTAATTTTCACTTTATTATTCAATTTTAGATGGGTTGTATTAATATAGGGAAATTGTGGGCTATGGGGCCTCACACTTGATCTTCATCAAAAACACCATTGTAAGTATCTCTCACTCTCTTTTTATATTATAGTTGCATTTAGTGTAATTTGCATCTTGGTTGGTAGAGCAATTCATATAGTTTTGGGTCATTAATCATACTTGTTGCATCTTTATTTAGGGTTGTTGCATTAGTTGTACACCCATTTAATAAAGGTTAGCCTGAGCTCGGCTATAACCAAGGCATAGGATGTATGATTATAGTATCTTGTATGTTAAGGTGCTTGACCCATTGTTAGATAGCATATAGGTAGGCAAAAGTTGCTTTTGGTGTATTACATTGCATGTTTAAGTGCTTTATAGTGGAATGGATCACATTGATAGTAAGGGCCCAATAAGAACCCTCTTAACAAGGATTGAATTTCAACACCAGATCCTTAGCCCACTGAGGTAAATCAATCAAATTTTTGAAATTCAATTCGAGCCATGCAATGCAGAAAGCGTACCCAATTAGGTCTTACAGACCTTATTTCATCAAACTCTATATAACAATATAGGTCCACCTAAAACCTTATATGCCCTAAGAATAGTAAGAAAAATAGTCTATTAATGTACTGACCCTACATCAACTAACTCTAGAGCACACATTAGAAGAGACTGAGTGTTTAAACCCCACCTGCATTTATTAGAGCAAGAATAACCTTTTAAAGAAGTGCAAAGTTAGCATACACTCCAGTTTCAGAAAAATGTAAGGGAAAAGGACAAAGAACATATATTGATCGCTAAGGTCACCATTATCTATCAATTTGTTGAAAAAGGGAACCATTCATTTCAATATGGTCCAACAAACTTTAGGGTGGTCTTTTATGTTATCAAGTTATCACTACCTCATATTTTGAGAAGGAGGATATAACTACCATGAAATTCTAAAAATCAGTGATCATCAATTTCAAGGTGGTCCCACCAAGTCTAAAATTATGGCTCCCAATGTTATCATCACCAAAAATTTCAAGGTAGAGAATATATATAGACTGCCATAAGATTTTGAAATGGCATGAAAAATTTTCCCATTTCATTGTTAGATTTAGGAAAATTTAGGTTAATGAGTTAGGTCCAGGACTAGGGTAGAGTAGAGTAATTATAGGATATGTCTGACTGAATGCATAAAACTTAGAACTCATTGAAAAAGTCTCTACTAATGGTGCTTCAATCTGACCTACATTGCTATCTATCTTCTCATTAGTCCATCCTTGTTGGACTTAGTTCATTTAGATTATTTGTCAATTTTTCTCTATCCTCACCTCCTTCATTTTCTCCACTTTTATTCCTTATATTTCTCACTTGAAAATTTGTAATAAAGGGAGAGACTATGCTTACATGAAAAAAATCATCCACTCCCTTAGGTGGTTCCTTTTTTGTTGAGTAGAAGAGAGAGTGAAAGGAATGTATCTCATGCAAGCTTAGGTCTTCTGACTTGTTTTATTTTAGAAAAGCTCACATTGTATAGTTTAAGTTGAGAAATAAGCATACTTAAAGATCTTGAAGAAGATAAGTGGATACTTATAGCCCAAGTGATTGTTAGAGCCATTCTTCCTTTTTGAGGGTTGTATATAAATTCAAAAATTTTCTTCAATGGACACAATTTCCTAGTAGGTCTCATTATTCTTCATCTTGGTCAACTATTAGGAAATCATCTAAAAGATTATACCATATCTCTTAAGATTATGGTCAATTCAATTCATATGAACCTAAGGAAATGATAGATGCCATCCTTGGTAAACCCAAAGCTTTTAGCCTTTCCTAAGTTATTTCTTGCTAGTTAGACCCTTAAGCCTTTAAAATAAGATTTTTCTTTGTGCATCCAATAACCATTACCTACATTGTACCCCTATAATATTTTCATTACCTAGTTATTTAGGAAATATGTAGAGATGGTTGAAGATTATCTTAAGAAAAAGTATATATTCAAGAGATGAACATCAAAAAGGGCTAAAAAAGGCAATCTATTCAAAGTAATATGGAAAAATGACAAAATAAAAGGATATTCAATGAAAAATAAATGTTCACTCTTGCGAGGAAAAATGAAAATTTGTGAATACCCATTTAGAAGACCTTTACATATCTTCAAGGATATCTTTATTAATCTTTATACCTATTTCTTTGATAATCCTTACCTAAGCCTTTGTTTCATCTGAGTAGAAGTCCTAACTTGAACTTAAAAGTAGTATAACTTGGATGTGATTATGAACAAATAGGAAAATTGGTAGAGTATAACATTTTTAATGGTTGATATTGCTCTTTTGTAAGAAATATGTGAGATTTTTGGACTTGATGAATAACATTCTACTCACATATTTCAAATTGAGAGGTATATCCTATGAGATTTGAAGTCAAGCATACATTTGGTTGGCAATTAAGGTTATATTTGACTTGAAAATTGATAATTACATATTATATATGTATATATTAGCTATAGCACACACTCACATTCGAGATTTAATGAATTAATAGGATACCTTTAGCATAAGAGTATGATTTTAAACTTTTGATCACCTTTATTAGCAAGCTAAAGTTAGCTATTTAATATGAGTTGAATAAAGGAAAATTCTCTTGGAAGAATAAATGAATTTCATAAGAGTTTTAGAAAAATGTTTATGGGTATCATTTTTGGAAACCCTTAAGAGAGTAAAACTCATCTACTAGGAGTAACCTAGGGTTTAAATGCTTTCTGCATATACTAAATCAAATGATAGCACTTGTAAAATTGGTTGGGAATTTTGAGAGTTTTTTTAGATTTCTTATTTTTTATTTTTGGTAGTTTTACTCAAGGACTAGCAAAATATAAGTCTACAGGTATTTGATAGGTATAAAATTATTATATAGAATACGTCTATATTTAGCAAGCTTTAGCCTTTATTTTATCATAAAAGTCAATAATTGGAGTTATTTTCATATTTTGCAGAATTAGGGTATACATGTAAAAAAAAATATTTTTGGCATTTCAAATCCTAAAAGATGGATAATCTGGAGTCCAAGCATCAACATGGGCCCACCTACTAAATTTAATGAAGCCAAGAAGTTCATAATGCAAAATAGGTATTGTTACCATTTTCAATTGATGAGAAGCTTTTAGATAGTTGGTTTCATTTATTTTGTAATTTAGTTGAATTTTAATTTAGTAGTTACAATTGTTAGTTTTGAATAACTTTTAATCAGTGAAATAGAATAATTGTCTAAAGTTTTAGTGATTTAATTTTTTAGCATGACTTTGTAAATTTTATTTCCCACTGTTAAGATAAAGTTAATGCTGTGATTGAATGAATTTTTATTAAGTAAAACTTGGGGTAAAAAATTGTGCCTCATATTATTTTAAGAAAATTAATACTAATTCATATACTTAATGATTTATGCATAGGTTTTATCATGTACATCTTATGCAAAAGATGTTAATTATGTTAGATTAGTAAGGATTAATATATAAAAACTTTCATAGTTTGGGTGCACTGAGAAAAATATGTTAATCTATATAAATTATTTTATAAAATAAAATATTAAAAATATAACTTTAAGGAAAAAATATTAATTGAATTGTAAAAATTCAAAATTGTTGGTCATGGCTCATTTGATTGCTTTATAATGGATTTTAGACCCTAGGATTTATTTCTAAGAGATTTCATAATTTTAAGCAAGCTTCCATTATTTTTAGTAATTTTAAAAATTAATTGAATTTTTGGCTAGGTTAGGATGATTAAAATAGATATGAATTAAATATTTTTTAATAAAGTCTCTCTGGATTGACTCATACTTGCATAATCTATGTCACAATAGAAACATGCACTTGTAGTTATTTTTAAAATACAACAAGTTTTTGGCATCGTTGTCGGGGACTCGCAACAAATTTTTAATTAGAATATGGGTTAATTACTTTACCACTAGTCATAGATTTTAGAGTTGCATTCATTTTAATTGCATTTTGCACTTCCATTATTCCTCTAAAATTTTTAGTTCTCACTTTTATATTTACTTTTACAGGAATTTGGGGTAGAAATTAAAGGTATTGTTTATAAAAAAAAAATTTATTTTGAGTGAATTATAGTGAGAACATTAATGTATTTTATTTAATTATAATGTATTCAATTTAAAGGGGTTATAATAATACAACTTAAAGGTGGGCTATCCCAATTTGGAAGAGGAGGTGGAATTTACATGGACCCATCCTTACACAAGAAAATTTTATCCCAGACCCTACTATAAGCTTTTCTAATCTCCTTACATTTCCTAGATTAGAACTTGCACGATAATTAGTTTTGCTTTATGGTTGGTAATGAATATCATATAGCTTGTGATCATAAACTAAATGTTGCATATTAATTAAGACTTTGCATTAGTTGCACCTCTTAACAAGAGATAGCGTAAGTTCAGGTATAACCCATGTACATAGGCCATCAAGGTTATAGTATCCCATTTGTTGAGGCTCGAACCATTTATTAAGTTGCATTAGATTTACCATTCCCCTTGTATAATAGGACACCTTTATCATTTTAAGGTGAATATATGTTGATTGGATTCAATGAAATGCTTAAATGAATTAGTAAGGGCAATCACCCCTACAAGATCAAGGGTAGATTTCATCACCATCCCTTCACCCACCTAGATTAATCATCACCTAACGCAACCCTAGCCTCAACAATTAAATTAAAATCAATCTAGAAGAGACTTTAGCAACTTACGAGCTCATAAAACCCTCTTGAAAGTAGGCTACCTATTGTCACTCTAATGACCCCTACTTGATCATCTATGTTGGTATATAGACAACTAGCTATGCCAACACATTTGATAACTTAGATCATCTATGACTGACTAAGGAGGGTGTGAAGTGGTTGATCAAGGTAGGATTTAATTGGTAAGTAGTAGGATAAGTTTGAAAGATAGGAGGAACATCTTAAAGTGATGAACACCCAAGGAAAAGAGAAGAGGTAATAAAGGCTTATTATTTTTTCTCCATCATACTTCTTTTGTTTCATTTTTTTTACACTTCATCTCACATATAAAGTCACAACCTTAGCCTTTCATCCATACTCTATCACACACCAAAATATCCACCTAGAACTCATTCCATAACCCTTGTATTCATTTGTCCCTTTCATACATTATTTTCAATGTTTTCTACCCACATTTCTGACCTTTCTCCACTATTTTTTTTTTAATTATCTTTTCAATATGAAATCCATGAATTAATATACTCACCTCATAGGATACCTCTATACAAAATTTCATTAAAAAAATTACACATCTAGCCCCTTCTTTCATTCACCCCTTTCATACTATATTTGAGTTCCATTATCACGTCTTAATATTTTTATATTTTGTTTTATTTTTCTAAATTTTCTCCTCATCTTATGTAATTGAAACTCATGACTCAATACTTACATCCTATTCTCTATCATTCCATCTATTCATCTCTATGAGATCTTTCCATTTACAAGCCTTTCCAAATCTCTCTCTCTCTTTGTATCATATGCAAAAATCATATATTTTGGGGCATAAAATCTCTCATATGGGTTATGGAGATTGGGAAACAATTTAGGCTCTTATTGAGTGACACAACAAAAGTAATCTATTATTTAGATTATGTAAATTTTGGTGTTTGTGTGTGGGATAGAGAAGTTAACCAAGAATTCTTTAAAGTGACATGGAGGAGTCTTTTGATGATTTGATTCTAACCATAGTTTCCTTTGCTTTTCTTTACTTGTTCATTTGTAATCATTCTTTGCAATTATTTCATTAGTGGAACAAAAGTTTCCTTTTCATTGTTAATGATTTCTTTACTTTGTGCTTATGTTATTCATGCCTTTGTTAGTTGTTAGATGTAGTTTAGTTTTATTTATGCTTGTAGGTTAATTAGTTTCTCTAGGCATTACAATGAAAATATTCTAGAATAAGTATTTCAAGATTAAGTTATTTTAGGTTAAAAAGGAATGCTTAAGAATTAGTATTAGATTTTTAGCAATCTACTTACATGCTTATTGATTTTTTTGAGGAAGAATGCTGAGTATGCTAGGTAGATATTTAAATATGAAAATCTTTGTTACACTATTCTCTAAAAAGGCAGGATATACTTTAAGTATTTTAAATAAGCTATAATTTAATATTAAGAAAATTATAGAAAGAGAGTCTTAAAAATATATTTTTCACATTTTTAGAGTTATCAAAATTCTATAGGCATGTTAAGTGAAAAATATAAATAAATTAATTCTAAAAATATTTATTTTTAATGTGTTGGATTTTTAATTCCTAGGCTTAGGTTTGAAGTCTAGCACTTTTAAGTGTTTTGGTTATTTTTAGCATTTTTAATTGATTAATTTGGTTTAATAAATCATTTGGCTAGTTTAAAATAATTAAAATAGGTTTTAATTGAAATTCATTAATTATAGAGTCTCTATGGATCGACCCGTACTTACTGTGTCTATGCTACAGTGGACACATGCACTTGTAGTTATTTGTAAAACACACATCAGCATCCTACTTAGTGGCCACTATCTTGACCTCATCCAAAGTTGATGTTTAGGAGAAGTGTCAGAATTAAAATTTTGAGTCATAAAACATAATGCGTTATGGCTCCGATGGTGAAAGAATTAGGTTAAGCTATGCTGAATAGAGGCAAATGCCTATTCATCTTGTTTGAACTCATCAATGCTCTTTCCAACCTCAAACCCTTGAGTATTATATGCTCAAAATCCTTTTTAGTAGTTGAGGCTGGGGTTGGATGGAAGGCTGGTATGACCGTGTGCTTTGTGGCCTCATATAAAAGTTATTGGATACTTGGGATAGCAAATGCACTCCTGTGGCCATGCCTTCTCATCCATTATGGATGATCAATCTCTCAAGGACCTACATTAGGCACTCACTCATGATGAGGGTGTGGATAATGAGTGATGCATCTACTGTGGTGGAGTTGTTGTCTCCATGGTGCGGAGAGAAGCCATTCAAATATTTAAGGAACCTAATCTTGTTAAAGTGGAAGATTATCATTTCTTAGTGTGCAGGGCTAATTTTTGGAGCCTTTGTTGTGTTAACTATCATGTACTTAACACTTAGAACATATTTAGGTTGGGGCCACTTAAACTCCAAGGGCATGAAGTCACCCAATGTTTTGGGTGAATTAGTAGCTGGAGTGTATTTCAATGTAGCTAGCATATAAATTGAAGATGCTAGCATATACTCAAGCAAAGCAAGAGTGTATTCTAAGGATATGGCAATGACAATTGTCATTGTAGCTTTTATCATATTGTCGAGCTACAAGTCATTTTTGCTTAGGTGGAGTGCTACAATGGGATGACTCAAATGAGCTTGGTAGAGTGTATTCTCCTTATATTTCTTCAAGATGATATGCCAATCATCACTTATGTAAGATTTTAGAGTAAGCCTCAACGTAAGTGCCTTTGAAGGATGCATTTCTGGGATAGGGTAGACATCCATGTTATTTTACAACTTGTCATGTAGGAGATGGACCCATCTCTCATCTTCCTACTTGGATCTGAAATCTAAGTCCTATTTGATAGACTTCCACTGTAGGCAACTAAAACATTTCCAACTTGGTAGCAATGTCGAAGTCATTTGCACCACCAAGTTCACAAATAGCCTTTTGTTTCTTTTGTCTAGCCACTCCTTGAAGAAATTTGTTGTTAGAAGCAACTTTTGGAGAATTCCAATCATAAATCAGAACTTCATCCTCTTCTTCTAACTTGAATTCATAATTTGGCTCTAAATCCTCCAAGGATAAAGTCATTACCTTATGGAGGGTGGCCCACTTCTTGTTTGGCTCTTAAGGCATGCCAAGGTATGCCCAAACTATGTTGTAGTACCCTCACAATTAAATTGGACATGGATAGCATTAGGAGGTAACTTGACTATGATCAGTTGGGAATGTGAGCCTTCTATTGGTGGATTTGAGCCTTCTTTAGAGCTTCAGGTTAGTGGATGATTTCAAATATTTCTAGAGTTTACAATTCTTGTAATGAGACTGGATAGAGGAACTATGCTAATTATTTCCTTGAATGGAGTTTGTAGTTCCCTTTTCACTTACAAGGTTCCATCATCAATTAGATCATGGATCTTATTCTTGAGGATATATTAATCCTCAAGGGCAGGGCTAATGAGCCTGTGGTATCAACAATGTAGTGTGTCATTGAACTTATTGGCTTCCTCAAGTCTCCTAGACTCTGGCTCCTGGAGCTTAGTCTTCAAGAGCTTCTTAAAGATGCACCTAACATCCAAGTCTAAGAAGTTGTGCTTCCTTTGTTGCTTACAAGAACCTTGATTGCATCACCTCTTACTAGGTATTCTCTCTCCTTGCTGAGATAGAAAAGAGGTATTTTTAAGTGGTCTAGAGGTAGACTATAGGAAGGTTGTGTAATTAATCTTTTCTCCTACCTTCTTGTGATAGTTGTATAGGGTTAAGCATGGCACAAAACCTTACCCCAAGCATCATTAAGATCTCTTTTAAGGAAATTTAAAATAATTTTTCCTTAGAATAGTAAATTCCCAAAGTTGTTAGGCACCTTATTTAGGAAGAATAGCACTACATCAATGTTCAAATTCTTGGTGCACATTTGACTTCTTTTTAAATTAAGTACTGAGGCTGTGTGATTCTTAGGTTTCTCCATTTTGAGGAAAAATCCACCACCATCTCATCCTATCTCATAGTTTTCTTGGATAGCTTAGTAATGCTGACATTCTACCTTGTACAATAAAAGTGGGAGATAAATGTCTTTTGCATTCTTAAGGCTTTCACTGATTAGCCTTCTTTTGCATATGTTCCTAATCAAGGACAATGTCAGGACGTAGGTTGCTAAACCATGTGAAGGCTTCCCTGATAGGTTCTAGTAAACTGCTTTATTAGTAGGAAACCACTCTTAGCTATATATCCACACTTGACAATGAAATGAGCCAAGTGCTTCTTAGGCCATCTAATTCCATTGTACATGTAGAAGTTGGGCCTATTCTACACAATGCAAAAGGGTACATCATTCAACTTAAGTGGTATGCTTTTCATGAGGAGAAATGTTGAATGGACTCACAGCATTCTTTATGAAGGCATTCACTAGTTAGCTTCCCTATTGTGTCTATGTCTATGGAAAATGGGCTCCTCCCAGTAATTACATTAGAGGGAGCCAGTTGGTTAGCCTTAAAGTTCTCTATTTCTACATCTTTGTCCACCATTTTGTATTACAGTTTGCAAACTTGTTAATCTAAGTTGCAATCCTAGTAACCATGATGCACCAGTCGATGTGTCAAAGTTAGGAACTCCTCTTGCGAAGTGTAAAGGCTTCTCTTCATAACCTAGTCACAAGGTTTGCAACCTTGGTTGTAGGAAAAAGAATCCTAATTTCTTCTCTCATGGGCTTCTATACAATGCCTTTCTACTCAATATTGTTCATCCATATGCTTGGTAAAGGCTTCTTGTTCAGCCTCAATATAAGTCTTGAGGGAATTAGTAACTTGCTTCCTCTTCTTGGGATTAGTGTAGGGAGCTATATCAATGGATAAGTGAACATATTTTGGGGGTGGGTCCTTAGATGAGAACTCTATGATTGCTTTCTTTTGTGAGTTGTTAAGAAACTTAGAGGGCGATGAAACCTTCTTGATAGGACTTTCTTTTTTAGCTTCCTCATAGCATTAAGGTAAAAGGTAAATTTAATTAGCTCTTTGCTTGGCCTTATTGTAGGTTTCTAATGCAATGTTCATTTGCCTTCTTAAAATCTCCAAGCCTTGTTATGACAAGGGGTTGACCTAGTATGTTAGGTGTGAGTGATGGACACCTTTGGGGAAGAGTAAGATTATTCTCCCTTTTCATGGATCTCTAGGCATATTAGTTTGACGACTAGAAGAGCCTTTAGTCTTCTTCTTGGCAGGGGTTGTTTTATTCGAAGCCTTAGGGGCCTGGATGCCCAAGCTTTAGTAGATGGAGGTGTACTTGCATATATATTTTCCCTCAACTCTCTTGGAGTAGGGCGGTGAACTATGATAGACACCCTAAGAAAGGCGATTCTTACAACTTGAATGATGTCTCCTTTGAGAAGGACCTCGAGCTACTACACTATGAAGGGGATCCATGCTATTGCTTGCACGTCTTACAACACAATGGAATGGTTCACCCTTAGAAAGGAAAGTGAAGCTGTGGTGCGAGCTAGTTCTATTACTAGCACCTTTGTCAACACCTTTAAATGGTTCACCCTTTAATGGAACTACTACCTTGAAGAGGGCAGCTCGAAAACTTGGCCTTGAGTTGAGTGGCACATACACTGATCACATTAGTGGATATGTTGAGGAGTATGTTATCCATGAGGAAGCCACCATTTGAGTTCTAGTCTTGGATATGACTGAGTAAATCTATAAGGTAAACAAGGATGAAAGTTACTTGAAGATGAAAGGAGAGATGTGACCCATTGGGCATGGTAAAAAATCTTGTACAAGATAAAATGCTCATTCTATGCATTTACCAATAAGGAAAATTAAGAAGAAAATAGTACAAAACTTTTCCTACTAATAGGTTTTAATTAATCAAACAAAGTACATAATTGCAACACATTAGGTTGTCAGTTACATATCAATACGAAAAGACAAAATCTTTTATTATCCATCACATTTTTTTTATCACATATCACAAGTCTAAGGCTACACTGAGCCATGTATAGGTATTATGGGAGTCATAGAGTGGAAAGGGACAACAAGTAAGACGTGACTAGCCATAAAGAGGTTCAAGTGACAATATGTCACAAGGTTTCCAAAGATGGAAGGACCATAATCCTATGTGATGTAGATTAGCACATACTGTAGCCAAAACTAGCTTAGGAGACTATGATTTGTGCCTTGTTCAGCATACAATACGTCAACATGAACCATGGTTTAGCATATAGTTAAGTGGTTGGTTTAGACTTGAGTAGTCTAACCTTGGCTAGTTAATCCCTTAGGTAACAACATCATGTTGGAGACGAGTGTGGTCTAAGGCTCATGATGGTTAGCCATAGACATCATCATAAGTGGATAAAGTTGAGAAGTTCAAGCTAGGGTCCTAGGGAGCATAAACCAAATTGGGCATGACTTTATGTTGAAGGAACTGAAGCTTAGTCATAACCTCATAGAACAAAGACCAAAATGGGTCATAGCATGAACCCCTAGTAGTATAGATTGGCTAAACATAGGCTTATATATCTCATATACACCTTGAACTAGTAAGATAGATAGGGTTTGAGAGAGAACTCCTTTAAGAGCTTGATCTAATTCTAAAATTTGATCCCACTTTTCAATGTAGCATTGGCATGGAGGAAAAATACCCTTTATATAGTTTTAGTATCTAGGTATTTATTTTTTGTAGACAATAAGGTTGGGACACCAAATCCTTAACCACCTTAAATTTGGCACTAGTCTAAAGTATTCTTGTGTCTAATCAGTGTCCATAAGTAGATCGATCAAAGGCATAATGAAAAACTTATGTGGTGGAGTTATGTAATTGCCATTAGGGGTGAAGGGCATCAAACACTCTTATTTGTTGAGTTTAAATATGGATTGCAGTGAGACCAATCAAGACCATCTTTAGTAACTAGACCATCTAGTGCTAGAGTGATGGAGAGCCACTAGCACCCACCTCTAATAACAAGACCATCCAGTGCAACGTAAGAAGAAGAGCACTACCACCCTTCATGAGAAGTTCATCTAGCCCCACTTTATGAAAGGATGCGACCCTTGATGATGGTTCATCTAATGCCATTCAACCAGCATCAATTGAGAGCACACAAGAGTGTCTAGTACCACTTATGTCAAACTCCTTGAGGCTATTAATGAATGTCTAGTTCCACTAGTGTCCATCTACTTGAAGCAAGGTTGAGACTGACCAGTGCTACTCAAGAGTACCAAGAGGCTATAGAAGCCACCTTGGAGTGATCGATTCCATTATTGAGCCAAATCCAGTTGATTGATGCCATTTTATGATTTGAAAACTAGGTCCATCTTTTTCTTGTAAACAATATTTTAGACCATTTTTTAAATTAAATTAATATAGTTTAAATAAACAGGCCATGCTCATACATACAAGCCCCAAACACCAAATTCAAGATGTATTTTGGCTAGTTCTTAAGAGGACAATTAGAAACATGAGAATAAGCTAAAGTAAGTTTAACATCTTTTCTTTTTCATTTTATTGGATGGTTGCATCTATTACCTTTCTTTGAATGTTGAGAGACAGAGAAATGTCTCATTTCATAGATATTGAAAAACTACAATTTCATCTCCCAACTAACAAATTGTGCCAACTTTTGAAAAGGAAGAGTAATGACTAGAAAAAAAAAAAAAGAGGTGTCCTCCAAATGAGCTCTTTTCTTTTCTTCTACTTCTTCTTCTTTGATTCTCTGCAATTATTCTCACCCTTTGTGAAAGGAATCAATCCAACTAATCTATCCTACTATTGTTTGCCCACTTCTTATCATCTTAAGCTTTTAGGTTGAATGATAAAACAACATGGTATTAGACCTTTATTTACCAAGATACTATCATGAAATATAATTTGAGCAATTGTATTGTATCTTATGTTGAGATCTTACTTGCTTGAAAACCAATTAACCAAACAAGTTCATGTGATATGTCATGTACCCAAGAATTGGATCGGAATTGAAAACATAAGGAATGGCTTTTAAGGCCAGTAACTAAATCTTAAATAGTTCGGCTCAATCCAACTGAAATCTTAATGTCTAGTTCTAGTTTTCCTAGAAATGAACCATATCGATACCATTTACACCCTTATTCATTGGTACTACTAAATGAGAATAGAAGATCAAACTAAAATTATATATGTAACATAATAAGATCTGGCCATTGATCTAAGATATCGACCATGAAATTTTATGTCTCACCATAAATTTGATTATACACCATTCTTTCTCTCTAAATTCTGCATGTACAAACTTCAATTTCTTTCTTCTATAAAGAAAGTACATGAAAGGGAAATAATGGAGGGATTAGTTGTATTGTTGTGTTGAAAGGGATCTCAAGCACCTCTTGATATAGCTCTCTTAGTTACATGTATTTAACAGCATATTAACATCAAATGATTTAGAAAACATGTTTTACAGTAAAATGTTTAAATTCTAGTAAAGTAACTTAAAACCCTTTAACTTAAAAGACAAGTATTAATTCTTCTAAACACAATTTATTATGTTATCTAAAAATAAGTTCCAATACTAATTTCGTTGAAACATCTATGGTAGTGGAAGGCAACATTAGGGTGGAACCTCATTGATAATACCTATTTGATCATTTTCTTTTTTCAGTGTCAAACACACACCCACAAGTAGCTTTGAACTTATGACCTTCCACTGAGTAGGCTCCTTGTGCCATTGCCCACAAAAGTGGTGTTAGGAGGAGCATTAGGACATGATCTCATTGTAAATTACATAGAATTCATTCGACCATTCATTTGATTTTGTTATTAACTTTGAACACAGACCCAAGCAGCCCGAGCACATGACCTTCCACCAGATAAGGTTGTTTCTTGCACCATTGTGCTAGATGCCTTTGCTCAACTATTCATATGATTTTTTCTAATACTGAATATTTTATGCCTTAAGAACTAATTGAATGATTATAACAAACATTTTTTCCCTTTTTTTGGTTGTTGAATGTGGGCATCACAAATACATTTTTTCAATTTCAGAATTGTCCAATTAGCATGATCTTGGGCTACTTTGACATAGATATCAGAGAAATTAGACAAGCTGGCAAGATCAATTCTAATGAGACCCATTATGTTGAAATTGGGTGTTATGTAACTTACTAATAGTTGCCCAGAATTACCTATACATAAATACGTCGGACTACTAAGAAAGGAACTTTCTAGATCAAGGGATGGTTAGACTTTTTGGGCTAAGGTGGAAATCTATTTGTGGATCCATATTGTTCATATCATACGGCATCAACAACTAAATTGCATGGCTCAGTTCCACACCAAATGGATATTCCATTGGCACTCAAATTCACCAAAAGTCAAAGGGTCATATATTTGGGTAAAAACCCTAAACAAGACTTATTGAATTAGGGGCCTATGAATATCTAAAGCAGGATAAAATCATTGTCTAAGGTTGGGCTCATTACTTATCTACTAGATTAATAGATTGGATTATGCCTATTGACATGTGTTGGACAAAAAAAATATACTTTTTTTTTTTTGAGAAATGATGAAACTGAGGCTCTTGTTCTAAGAGTGTGAGTAGGAGACTCAAATCTAGATATGTTTTTGGAAGATCTATCTCATTTGTTAACTCTTCTGTATGCTAGATGAGAAAATTCATATAATTGAATGATTCTAACTATTTCTTTTTTTTGGTTTTTAGAATGGACGGTCCTTACTTTAAAACTAAAGTAACATAGCCTATGGTCATCATCCAATGAGCATGGGTTTTTGGAGGTAGCTTATTCAACTATTGGCGATAAAGAAACATGTCTAGATTAGAGTCTCCTCACCTGGAGAGGTTCCTAATTTGTCATTTCTCTCTTTTTCACAAGTGAATATCATGGTGTCAATATTTTATTTTATTTTATTTTTTGGAGAATGACAGTAAAATCTTCTCTCCACAAGCAAAACATAAGAGAGTAGAAACTTTCTGTCTAATTCCTCCCTTAATTTAATTTGACTTTGACTTTAGAATGAGGTAAACAGTGAAACAAATACATCACAGAACAAATAAGAGAGAAGTTGTCATTTTGAAATCAGTAAGGGCAATCTCTGTATTCCAAAACTCAGATGGAGTTAATGCTTTTCAACCTTTCAACTTTTCACGAGGTCAATAGTAGACTAGGAATAAGAGAAGGTGAGAAAGATATGCTTAAACTTGCAAAAGTAAGAGAATAGAAGGGTAAGGACTTAGATCATGTTAGGTGCATTAGAAGTGATGATCAAAGGGTATTAGTCAAAGATGATGAGATCAAACAAAGGTGAGAAACGTACTTTAAAAAATTGTTAAATGATAATGGCTCTAAGAATATAGGGATTGAAAATACTATAAATCTAAATAACATTGGATATTATAGATATTAACATAGGATTAGAATACCTGAAGTGAAAGAGGCCTTGAAAAATATGAAATTAGGAAAGGCCATGGGGCCCGATGGTATACCAATAAAGGTTTAGAAGCATATGGGAGACATTGGAGTAATTTGGTTAACCAAGTTGTTTAACTAGATATGAAATAAAATAAAATGCCTGATGAGTGGAGGAAAAGCTCTATTGTACAAATTTATAAGAATAAAGGAGACATGTAGAGTTGCATTAATTATCGAGGAATCAAACTTATGAGCCATATTATGAAACTTTTTGAAAGAGTGATTGAGAAGAGGTTACGACATGAGGCAAGTGTATCAAAGAATCAGCTTAGTTTCCTGCCTAGGAGGTCTACCATGGAAACTATTTTCTTACTAATACAAATGGTAGAGAAATATAGGGAGAGGAGGAAAGATCTCCACATGGTCTTTATCGATTTAGAGAAAGCTTATGACAGAGTCTTTAGAGAGTTAATATGGAGAGTGTTGGGCAAGAAAGGGGTTTCGTGGGAGTATATATATATATAGTTAAATATATGTATGAGGGAGTGGTAACAAATGTTAAGACCACTAGTGACTAGACCGGCAATTTTTCTGTCACTTTAGGATTGCACCAAGGATCAGCATTGAGCCCATACCTTTTCACGTTGGTTATGAATGAGTTAACAAAACATCTGCACGAGGAGATTTCCTAGTGCATACTATTTGCAAATGATATAGTCTTACTTGATGAGATAACGGAGGGTGTAAAGATAAAGCTAGAGTTATGGAAAGAAGCATTAGAATCTAAAGGATTTAAAATCAATCAAACTAGACAAAATATGTAGAATGTAATTTTAACAATGAAGGGAATAAGAGTGGAATACCAATCAAGATTGATCACCAAGACGTTCTTATAAAAGACCACTTTTCTACTGAAGATCAATGATTTATGAGAGTAGATAGATTGAGAGGGAGGTTATCTAGAGAATTCAAGCGGGTTGGAACAAATAGAGATGTGTATCTGGAGTTTTGTGTGATTAATGGGTACCACTCAAACAAAAAGGAAAATTTTATAAGATGGTCAAAAGTCTGGTCATACTCTATGGATCAGAGTTTTGGGTAGTTAAACAACATTATGCTCATAAGATGAGCATCACAGAAATAAGGATGTTGAGATGGATGAGTGGTAAGATAAGAAAGAATTGAATAAGGAATAAAAATATTAAAAAGAATTGAGGGGCAGCACAAATAGTTAACATGATTAGGGAGATTAGATTTAGATAGTTTGGACATGTTCAAAGGAGACCTAAGACGGCACTAGTTAGAAAGAATAAGGTAATGCAAGTAGAAAATTCTAAAAGAACAAGATAAAGACCTAAAAGAACATGCCTAGAAGTGGTGAAGAAAGATTTAAAAATTTTAGGACTAAATAAAACTATGATACTTAATAAAGAGAAATAAAAAAATAAAATTTATGTGATTGACTCCTAATTGAGATAAGGTCGACATGAAAATAAATCCGTTGGAAATTGAACTCAACATTTGACTTATTGCTAGAGAACGCAAAAGGACGATCAAGCTTTTTCTTTATTTCGTGGCAAAACTTTTCCCGCCAGCATGCCTTTTGCATGGATGAAGCCCCGAAAGGATTCTCGGGATAAATCAGACCAACTCTCATGGGACGAAGAGCCATTAAAAGGAAGGGTAGTCAGCTTTCTTTGTAATTATCAGCTGCTCCTTCGGGTCCTTTCTGGCTATAAAGCCTTGGTTTTTATCTGCTTTCCATTCTTGGGCCCAGTATACTCAGCAGTCGCTGTTGTATGGATGAAATAAATAAATCAACATAAATGAGTATACTATTGTTGGCTAATCCTTACTGGGTGGGTTTCGTTGGAGGCTAAAAATGATGGAGAGAGAACCTAATTAAATACCTGTTGTTTCAGAGAGAGAACGAGCGACGGCCATTCTGTCTGCACGGTACCCGTCAAAACGGGAGCCAATGTAGTCTCAGTACAGGCCTTTGGGGTAGAGATGTCTGACCCCTGGCAGGTTCTAGCCTCTATAGAGGGCAGAATCCTATGAAACTGGGCAAATAAGGAGAGAAGAATGTGTGGGAAATCGAACAAGATATCTATCTTCATACGCCTTCCGATCAAGCTAAGCTTTCTGGATTTCCAGCAACGGATTGAACAGGAGAATAGTGAGGATGGCCAACAATGTTTTCAAGGAGAAGAAACAGAGCTCCAAGGCAGAGGTAATTTTCAACGGTCTTGCCGGTTTTGTTATCTGTTTCGTTGTTGCTTTACCTATTCCGCAAAGCCACCTGCTTACATCTCTATCACAGATTCTTTCCTCTTGAAATCTTTTGTTTTGGAAATATCGTTAATTACTACTGACTGGTAACATCTTTGCAGTATTAAATCCCTTAACCACAGTCACCGTCTCTTTCTTAAACCTTTGCTCCGTTAGACCCTATTCTCTCTCTTTTCACCGTCCAGTGAAACAAGCAAAATGAGAACTCCCCTGTAAATCCAGGCTTTTCAAATCTCCTTTCTCTCTCCTATTCTCTCCTTTATAAGGACAACAAAGGCAACCCATCTCGCCCACTTCCCAAAAGACCTTTTCGCCTTTACCCATTTACTTTTCCTGCTTTTTCTATTCATCACACCCCACAGAAAACATCTCTTTCCAACCATAGACGGATTTAGTCTTTACCTCGCGTCCCCCAAGCAAGCACAATAAAGGAAAATAAAGGCACGATTGAGATGCCGATCTCTATTTAACTCCAAAACCTACACTTTCCGTCTCTTCTATAAATAAGAGGCAGCCAAAAGAAAACCCATCCTTTTCCAAAATCCAACTTACCCATTTGAAATCCGTCTTTGTTGTTCCTCAATGGAGTTTTGGACAACTGTAGCCTCTCCCATGGGGGTTTTGGCATTCTGCCAAAGCCTTCTCCACGTAGTTTTCCCTCCAGGACTCCGTTTCGCTTCTGTGAAACTCTTCAACCGAATCTTCCACTGGTTTTCCTCTTACTGCTACTTCGATGTCACAGAAATTGACGGCGTAAACACAAACGAGCTCTACAATGCCGCCCAACTCTACTTAAGCAGTTCAGCATCTCTCACTGGGAGCCGCGTTAGCCTCAGTCGGGCCCTCAATTCCACCTCTTTCACATTTGGCCTTTCCAATAATGATCTCTTGGTCGATACCTTCAATGGCGTAACAGCTTGGTGGGAACACGTTGTTACACAGAGACAATCTCAAACATTCTCATGGCGGCCTTTGCCAGAAGAAAAGAGAGGTTTCACTCTGCGAATCAAGAAGAAAGACAAGCCCTTGATTCTTGATTCGTATCTTAATTTCATCATGGAGAAAGCCAATGACATTCGCCGGAAAAATCAGGACCGTCTTTTGTACACTAATTCAAAAGGTGTGTCCCTTGATTCTCGTGGGCAGCCTTGGGAATCTGTTCCTTTCAAGCATCCTAGTACTTTTGAGACTCTTGCAATGGATCCAGGGAGGAAAGCAGAGATCATGGAAGATCTGACGAGTTTTGCGGGTGGGCAATCTTTTTATCAGAAAACTGGTAGGGCTTGTAAGAGAGGCTATCTCCTGTATGGCCCACCAGGGACTGGAAAATCAAGCATGATCGCTGCAATGGCAAATTACCTCGGATATGATATTTACGATCTGGAACTTACAGAAGTGTCTACAAATTCCGAATTGAGGAAGTTACTGATGAAAACGACTTCCAAATCTATTATTGTGATTGAAGATATTGATTGTTCGATCCATCTCTCTAATCGGAAGAAACCAACCCCCTCAAGGAATGAGACCGGAGTAGGTCCAGATATCCATGGTGGGTCCGACGAGGGTTCGAGTTCAATCACTCTTTCGGGCTTGTTGAATTTCACTGATGGATTGTGGTCGTGTTGTGGGAGTGAGAGGATTTTTGTGTTTACTACGAATCATATTGAGAAGCTTGATCCTGCTCTGTTAAGGTGTGGGAGAATGGATATGCATATATCCATGACCTACTGTTCTTTCCCGGCATTGATGATTTTGCTGAAAAATTATCTAGATTTTGAAGAAGGGAGTGATTCTGATAATGGGTTATTGAAGGACTTGGAAGAAGTGATTGATAAAGCAGAGATGACTTCGGCAGATATCAGTGAAGTTTTGATCAAGAACAGGCGTAATAAGGAGAAAGTAATGTGGGAATTGTTGAAGGCTTTTAGAAACAGGATTGAGAGACGGCGAACGGCTAGAGTTATGAGGGAGAAAATTCCGACCAAAGAAGAGGAAGAAGATGAAGGAGAAGAGCAGGAAAAGAGGGCACTAGAGACCCCAGAAGACAGTGTCGTTGAAGGCAAAGAAGTGGCATCAGAGAAATGCAAGGAAGGAGATAAAAAGGAGAAATCGGATGATTGATCGGGTCTGTGCTGCCTTTTTGTTATTTCGGGTTTAGAAGATGAGAAAGATAAGAAAGAGGCGCGAATGGAAGTGGAAATTTTTTTTTTGAAGTTTTGTTAGTTTGGGGTGGGGGATTCTAAGATGGTTAGTGAACCTTCTCTTTTTATTTTGTTTAGTGGTTGTATGGGTAAAACTATAATATGATATATTAACGTACATTGAGCTTTGCATAGACATTGGCTCATGGAGTTGTTGTTTATCTTCTTCAATTCTGTCAATTTATAAGCCATCTACTGTACATGCTATGTTTTATATACATATACATACATATATATATATATATTATTCTATATACCGTATATAATCTTCACTGTTCAGACTGTTTATATCCTCCAAGATCTAAATCTAAGATGCAGATTTAATATTGAGACTGAAACTTTTATTTTAGTGGTTCTGGTTGGTTGCTGGAAGAATTTTATGTACACAGAGGCAGAGATCTGTCTGTACTATCTTGTTGTAATCATGTAATGCGGTTTCAAATTGTTTGCATTTTTTGCTTCTTGGATTTATCATCAGGAGAGCGTTCGTGCTGCAGTTCAGTTATTGCTGTGTAACTTGGAGGTGACCGGTTTGAAGCGTGGAAACAAGTTTGAGCTGGATATTATAGATGCTTTGTCGTCTGCCCCTTCTCCAGAACTCAGGATGCACTTGGCGGCCCTTTCTGGATTTGCCGACCATGGTTGAATTCAAGCAATGAGTTTTCCTGCAGGTAAACCCGCCCTTTAAGAAGTTCAGAGCAAAGCACGAGTACGACCGGCTTTTGTTTTGTCCATTGAATACTTGACTATGTCAAGCCGCGTAACCTCATTTTACCATCAGCCCCATTGCATTCGCATTTCGAGTTCTGATAGCTTGGCTGAAACCCCTGTTGAAGGCCTCTTATATCCGGCCTTCAAAATGATAGTTGGAAGTGGTAAAAAATGGGTTTACCTTCATCCCAGCATATCAAAGGCTTTATCCAACCAGCGATTGATTGTGACCACTCATGCAACATAAAAACAGCTTTTATCTTACATCCTTCGTATCAGAAAAAGTTTGAGTGTAAAGTGAAAACTAATGAAATAAAGGGGTGGGAAAATAAATTTATTTACGGTCACATGTCTCCCCCTTTTGAGAAGGTTTGGCGATTACATGATACTTATGCTCGCGGCCATGAGACATAAAATAAGACGTGGCGAACCTAAGAGCATTGGTTGGACGGGGAAGGATATGTATTTGGCGTTGATTGGGTCACTTGTTATTATTCTTGTCGACAATCAATCTGCGTATTTTGCTTTGGTTGGTGACATCTACAGCCTGCACCCCAGTCCAGATGGTGGGTCTACATTATGATGATCATGTTGACATTTGTATATTAGGGACTTCCAATAGCTCCCTTTTCGAAGAGTGATAATTGACTAATATGTTCACCGTATTTTAGGCTTTTTGGTAGATGGCTATAAGATTTAGCCACTTTAAAGAGTATTAAAAGATCAATGCGTAAATATTATAAAGTGATATTCGATGAGAGTCTAACTTTACAATATAGATTAATAATTATGAATATTTACATTAAAATATGTAATAAAGAAAATATATTTAATAGATGTCTAAATATTAAGTGATGAAACTTACAAAGAGAAAAGATAATATTATTTAAAAATAAGTTAATAGTAGAAGGAAACTGAAATAATAAAATATAAGTAAACATCATGTGGATTAATATGATCATGAGTATCTAAGGTAAAAACAACCAATAAATGAAACTTTAGTAGTAGAGTGAAAAAGTAGAAAAAGTTATTAAAAAGAAATGTGCATGTTCTAAAGCATGACAAAGGATTGAAAATAATGAAAACCTTTGAAAAGTATATGAAAGCTAAAAAAGTTGTTAAGAGAGTAGTAAGTGAGGCTAAACTCAAAGCATATAATGATCTCTATAATAGATTCGGAACAAGAGAGGATGAGAAATATGTGTTTAAACTCTCAAAAGTAAGAGCAAGGACTTAGATTATATTAAGTGTTAGAAATGATGATCAAAATGTACTAGTCAAAGATGATGAGATCAAACAAAGATGAGAAAGTTATTTTCAAAAATTGCTAAATGACAATTACCTTGAGAAAATAGGAATTGAAAATACAGTAAATCCTAATAACGTCGGCCATTATAGATATGACTATAGGATTAAAATACCTAACGTGAAAGAGACTTTCAAAAAGATGATATCAGGAAAGGCTCTAGGGCCTAATGGTATACTAATAGAGGTTTTAAAGTATATAAGAGATACTAAGGTATGACTAGTGAAGCCTCTTTCATCTAGTTTACCTACAAAGATCAAATGTACATAAGTGCTTTTGCGTTATACAAATGGGCAGCATTTAGTACCTCTTGTCACCACAAGAAACCCTTTGATAAGTTTTCATTGTTCATTACGAAAGTAACTAGTGAAGCCTCCTTCATCTAGTTTACCTACAAAGATCAAATTCATACAGAGAATTGTCATGTGTCTCACATTGTTGAATGTTTTATTGCAAGTCCATGAGGACTCGACTTAAAAAGTGGGAGTTTAAATAAAATTTAATTAAAAAAATAACAAAAATCATTGAAAATGGAATCAACTTTCAGACTTATTCAATTGCTAAAATTTACAAAATTTCTAGTTCTAGAATAAAGAAAATTAAACTAAATAAAAATAAAAATATACTTTCCTAGCATAATCACTATCAATATCTTCAAATCTGGTCTTCTAGGAACTGATCATCCTTCATTAATGTTTTCAACATGTCTTTGATTAAAGATCCAATGGTTGGATTATTCAGATTCCCAACAAGATTTAATATTAGACTAAATAGTAATTTTGGGTTTCGGATGATCTAGATCACTTTTTATATTTTAGATTAAAGATTAAAGATGTTAATTAAGCTAAAAGACGTCCTAAGAATGAAATCTCAAATTAAATTGAAAATATGATAAGAACACATAGGAGAAACAAAGAATAATTTTTGGTTAAGGCTAACAGGTTGATTAGGTTAAGCCTTAATTAATCTAGCTTGGATTGAGTAATTTTTCGATAAACAGAATGAAGATAAAGTAAATCTCAAATAGAACAAGGACACAGAGGGAATTAAAATAGGGACAGATCAGGAATTTAAGAAAAGTGGCATGGGTAAAACGAAATTAATAGAAAAAAGTTTAAAATGTAAAAAAAGAAAAAAAAAGAACAGGAAAGGAAACCTGACGGAGAAGAGGGAAGCTGGAGATGGAGGAGAAAAGGAGGAGGAGAAGACGGGGGAGGAAGTGGAGATTGCAGACAGAGAAGTCGGGCCCGATCGATGATGTACGCCGGAGTAGAGCAATGGAGTTGGTGATTGCCAGTGATGGAGAGGGGGCGCGATCAGGCACCGCCCAATGATGGGTGTTAGATTTAGGTAGAGTTGAGATGGAGAAGGGTGCTAGAAAAATAGAGAGGGAGGTATGCTGGAAAGAGACAAGAGAGATAAGGAGATCAGAGAATGAGAGGGAGAGGGAGAGGGAGAGGGAGGAAAATTTTGAAGTGTTCAATTTTAGTCAAAATACTCCTAATTTTGTATTTAATTAGATCATATAGGCTATCAATTTTGAGATTTTACATAAAATATTTCATTTTAGTTCTGATTGGCCAGCCAACTAATGAATTGCAAAATTTAACGGTTAGATGATCATCAAAGCTAATCAGAGGAGTAATGAACGGTTTAGATGATTCTAATTTGGTCCTTTGCATTGTAGATCAATCAAATTAGATTGGATGATCTAGATCAAGACAAATGGAATAGATCAAGATGAGGAAGCTTCCTAGAAAGAGAGGAATTTGAACCTGAATGGGTTAGGAAGAAGAGGAGCCTCTGGAAGATCTATGAACATGGAAGAATCTTAAAGAAAAGGAGTTATGGTAAGGTTGGGCTGTTGGTGGACCCCACTTCCACTTCCACTTCCTCTTCCTCTTTCTCACCTCTCCACCTCTGACCTTTTACGTCTCTTTCTCTCTCTCTCACGTCTCTTCTTCTCTTCAACCACGTCCCATCATCGTATGAAAAGACTCCTCTCCCATGCTCCTTCTTCTCTCTGCTACCCTCTCCTAGACTAACTCTCTTTACCTCAGCCCATTACTTGCTCACTCTCTCTTTCCTATTCCCTACTCTTCCTCTGCTTCATTGCGTCGCCTCTGCTAGCACCGTGCAGAAGCCGACAATCCCATCACCTCTTCACTTCCTCTCTTAGGCTGACCATAGGAGGAGGCAGACCATCTCCTTCTCACTCCCAATCTCTGGTTCTCGTTCTTTCTTTCCACTCATCATCCCTCTCCTCTGCTATCTCTTTCACTTTTCTCTACTGGCACCCTGTCAACCCCTCTCCTTCTCCTTCATTCTCCACACTCTCTCTCCATTGTCTCACTATTCCACTTCCCACTTCCCTCTGCCCTTCTCTCATCACTCTTTCGCTCACCCGATCCCCCTCACTTCCCAGCTTCACTCATTCTCTCTTCTCCATCTTTTCCCTCGTGTCTATACCTCACTCTACCTCCCAGTAATAGTTCGCTTCGATCCCCATCTCCACCAATCACAGTAGCCTCCTCTTCTCTGTCCAACTTCGTCACCTACTCTCTCTCTCTCTCTCACCGTCTGCTATCTCTCGCATCCTCCCTCTTTATCCCACTTCTCTCTTTCCACTTCTGTCTGCCCTTCTCTCCTTACTCTCTCTCACCCGCATCGCATCGTCTATCTCGACTCCCTTTCTCTTATCTTAGCCCTCTCTCATCTCTCACTCCCAGTTCCTCTGCTTTACTCTTTTCTTTCCTTTGCCACCTACCAGTGTTGGCAACCCTTGTTGCCAGTAGACCAGCACGCCCTTCCACTTCCCACCCTCTGTTCATCCAACGGAGCCAGACCGTCTTCACCATCTCTGATTTCTCACCAGGCTACGAGATCCATCCTTCCCTTCTCTCCTTCGTCTCCAACCGTGCCAGAAGCCTTCACCAGAACCCCCTTCTCTAATCATTCCTTCACCGCCTATACCCACCATCTCCGAGAAGCCCAAAACTCCCAGCACCGGTGTCTGCCTTGCATCGATGTCTTCCACAAATCTGGCCAGGCTCCAATCCTCTGGCCCAGCATCGCGCTCACCAGCATAGCTCCATCACTAGCCCAAAATTGCTCCACCTCCTTCTCTCTCCTCTCTTATTCTCTTTGTCATAGTTCGACCATCTCTGATCCACTGGCGATGTCGGTGAACTCCAGTCACTGACGCAACTACTACTCTCCCCTTGCCTCTCCGCTTTACGTATAGGAGAGAACTTATGTCGGGTTTCCTCTGTATTTCCCTCTTTCCCCCCCTCTTCTCCTTTCTTCTTCCTTCTTCCCCATCTCCTCCTTCTACTCCTCTCCTCCTCCACTATCAAGTTTCTGTTTTTTTTTTTTTAATCAGATTTTTATATTAATTCTAGTTTTACTCATGCTATTTTTCTAAAATTTCATTTGTGTCCCATTTTTAATTCCCTCGGTGTCCTTATCTATCTTAGTTATGTTTTTATCTATATTCTGCTTATCCAAGAACAATCCAATCCAAGTCAAATTGATTAAGGCTTAACACAATCAATGGGCAATTTCTCCTCTATTTCTTTTCTGATTTCAAATTAACTTTTATGTTTCATTCTTAGAAAATTCTTAAACTTAATTAATGTCTCTGATCTTTAATCTAAAATTAATAACTTGATCTAGACCATCCAAATCCTAAAATCACAAATTATTTCAGATCTTTATAATTTTGAGGAATCTGACAAATTCTACTAGTAGATCTTTAATCAAGAATATGTTGAAGACGTTTATGAAGGATGATCAACTCTAAGAAGACTAGATTTGAAGATATTGATAGTAATTAAGTTAGGAAAGTAGTTTTTTTATTTTATTTTAATGTTATTTGGAAGTTCTTTAATTGTAAAAAATTGACTTGATATTAATTGATTTTAATTCTAGTAAATTTTGTTATTTATTTTTAATTTTTATCAATTAATTTTTATTTAAAACTCCATCTTTTAAGTCTAGTCCCCTTGGGATCAACCCACACTTACATTAGCTATACTACAATAGCTAGTGCACTTGTGGTTAAACATATCAACAAGTTTTTGGCGTCACTGCGGGGACATGCAAAGGAGTTTTCATATAATTTAATTAAAATCTCAAAAAAGAAAATTTAAAAAAAATATAGAAAAGTATAGAAAAGTAATTTTTTTTTTTAAAATTACATTTTTTAGCATTTTAGGTGTATTTTTTTAATATATTTTTTAGTGTATAGCCACTTTATTTCCTGAATTTGGTACTGATTGCTATCTTTCTTTTTTAAGAAATTGGCAAGTAGAGCATCATCAATTAAATAGATTTTCCTTGCTTTCTTAGATTATGATTTTTCCTTTTTTTTTTTTTTTTATAGTGAATCTTGTACTAATGCTCTATTGTAATTTGCAATTTCAATTTCAATTTTAAAAGGGTTGTATAATACAAGGTAAGTGTGAGATAAGGTGGCCCACACTTGATCTTCATCAAAAAATCTACTATAAGTTTCTTCACTCATTTATTTCCTAGATTAGGGTTTGCATTTAAAATAATTTTGCATTGTTTGGTAGTATAATTGCATATAGAAGCATCTTTTATAATTGTTGCATTTTAGGATTTTGCATTAGTTTATTGCTTTTAATTGCATCTTAGGACACGTCTAATGCTTTAAGGTGATTTATATGCTGATCGAACTATTATGGAGTGTGAAAATTAATTAGTAAGGACATCCTACCTTACAAGATCAAGGGTGGATTTCATCACCACTCCTTGGCCCATGTAAGATAATCACCACAAGCATGCAACCCTACCATTCATATTAATTTAAAATTAATTAGAAGATACCTATAGGATCATCATATGCTCGTAGGACCCTCTTAATAGGACACGATCTATTGTTACTCAAGTGGTTTCTTATCATTTTGGTTATAGTGGGTGTCTTAAAATCCAAGTGATTTTTCCACACCTTCCGTTGACGTCTATTGAGGTTTAAACGCATCCTGACATGACAATTGTATTAACTACTCTTGGGCAGAACTTAACGAGTAAGCAATAGTCAACTCTGAAAGAGAGGAAGAGTGTAAGATTAGGCTAATTAAAAGCATCGTCCGCACAAAAAAGCAAGAAAATTAAAATATTAATGCTTGTTAGCCTTAAAGGATTGTTTGATTATGTCCTTGATTAAGCAATTTTTAGGTAGTTAGGTTGAAACATTTAAGTTAGTTTTTCCAACAAAAAATAAAGAACAAAAATATAAACAAGAGAGGAAAAAGAGAAGTACTCATTCATTGTATACAATGATTTATTTTGTTATATATAATGATTGATTACAATGGCTTATCAAGAAGGGGACAGATAAAGGATGACTCGTACAAGGGATAGGTTATTTGCCTCAAAGCTAGATACTAAGTTACATCTAGAACCTCAGTACAACAATTACTATGCTTACCCTGAACCACAATATCCCAATTCTACATGGCCATATAGCTCTGCATATAAGGACCACTATCAGGAGCTAATGGATGCACCTCATGCATTCATTAAACCTAGCAAAAATTACTATCCTGAGATAAATTACCAAGATTATAATGGATGGGCGAGGCATCATGAACAATCATGGTCTCAGGATTATGAACCATCTTAGGAAGAACCAGCATGGCTGTACCCTAATCAACCCTACTAGGATTATCACAAAATTCAGGGACAACAATCATGGTTCCAACTTGATCGATCCTTTCCTAGTACTCCAATGACACAGCAATATGTGCCTTTTGAGTTGATGCCTTCATCACAAGAGGTAGCACATTCGATGAGACCCTTGGGTTATTAACAGAATCGACTAAACAATTTCGTGAAGAGATGGGTCGATTACATGTTGCATTGATGAAAAGGTTTGGAGAATTTGAACCAAATGAGAATAATGATGAACAATCTATTCATGATGATAGGATAGAAAATTCAGGCCATCATTCTGAAATACAAAGTCCCCTACCATCCACAGAAACCTCCAATATATATATACTTGAGGTAGATCTAAGTCATTGTTATGCTTCTGATGAAGTGACATCCGTTGAGCAAGATGATGAATTCATAGAAATCCCCAACCCATAACCACTCAAATGGTGTCCTACTCATTTTTATGAAATTAATGAAGGCGCATCCATGGAAGAGGTAAAGGAATTGTTGGAGATTGTGCCATCAATGAACACTTCTCCATGGCAAACCAGAGTAGAACCCCTTACAGAGTCTGCTATTCTAATTGAGCCTTCTAATGTCAAAGACGTACTTGATTGGGACCTATATACCTTATTTGCATAACCATTAGATAGGAAATTAGGCCCACTTGAAATCTTACCTGTGCTAATAGAACAAGAAGAGAAAGAGTCTAGTGATGTACTAGTCTTACATCAACCAACTCTCGGGTACACATTAGAAAATAATCAAGGTTTAAGCTAAACCATGTCCCCTCTGTTATTAATACAAGAACAACCTTTTTGGGAAGGGCAAAATCAACTTATATCCAAATTTTAGAACAATGTAAAGGAAATGGAGGAAAATAAGTTGAACATGATTGTCATTATTATCCTTAAATTTGGTAAAGAAAAGAACCATCAACTTCCATACGGTTCAACAGAATTCAAATTCGCGATAATTCTAATAGTTATAGAGATTCCACCACTTAAATTTTCAAGGTGGAGGAAATCTATTGACTATCATGAAATTTTGCAATGGGAGATCATCAGAATGGTCCCACTCAATTTACATTCGTGGTAGTCTACTGTGTTTTAATTCTAACATCACCAAGAATTTCATAGTGAAGGAAAAATATTGTCTATCGCGAGATTCTGAAGTGGCATGAGAAATCATGCCATTTCATTGTTAGGATTAGAAAAACTTAGTACCAGTTAGGTCTATATTAGAGTACATTAGGATATGTTTGTGTTGATGTTTTTCGCAAGTGCATGGTTGTTGTAGCTTAGCTAGTGCAAGTCCAGGTCAATTTCCATGGGGACTCGAGTTAAATGTTGGAGTTTACACAAATTTTAATTATAAATTAACAAACTAAAATTCATGTTCATTAAGCATTCCATGAGTAAACAGTTCTAAAATGAAGAAATGAAAGAGAGTAACAATTTTAGTAGATCTTTCTTATTCTAATTGCTGTGTCACGCAACAAATTACAATAGGTGCTAATGAATAACAACTTTACCTTCAACATAAAGTAACTACAAATACAATCTAACTGCTACTTTCCTATCTTGTTCACTGTGTCACGCAACGACTACAATAGGTTGTTCTTGAAATAAAATGTAAATAAGACAATATGAGAATAACACTACCCAAGTAAATGAATAAAACAAAATAAAGAAAAGACAAAATAAGGACATCAAAGGCATTTTATTTAAAGGCATAAGGGCAAATCTAGAAATTTTCTAGATATCTAGTTTTAAACGAAAAAAAATAAATATTTGATGGAAGGGAGGAAAACATTGGGAGAAAAGGAGGAAGAAGAGGAGGAAAGAAGAAAAGAGGGAGAAGGAAAGGTAGAGGGAAAAAGAGGAAGGGCAACCTGGGTTTACTGGAAAAGGAAGGAACAAGGAGAGAAAAGAGGAATCTAGGCTGGCATGTTGGATGAATGGAACAGAGCCTGTGGAGAGCGAGAAATGAGAGTTAGAGGGGGAGATCAGAGAGTGAGATGGGGGCGATTGGAAGATGGATGGGAAAACCTGATCTGGGTATTCTCCTCTGAGTCCACTAGTGGATGGATGGAGTAGAGTCGGTGGAGAATAAGATCCGGCCGGTGATGCTGGGAGGATCTGGGTAGGTGAGGCAAGCTGGAGAGATGGGTGAGAAAAGAGGAACAAAGGGAGTGATTGTCTAGCCAGTGAAGAAACGAAATGAGAGAAGCAGATGGAGAGATGAGAGGGGAGGAGAACGTGATAGAGGGAGAGGTTAGGTAAGAGGGAGCGTAACACAGAGAGAAGGGAGCAAAGTTGCGACAATGGAAATTGGAGAACAGGAAGGTGCAGTTGGGGTTGTGTTGGTTGGGTGGTGACGGTGAATGGATGAGGAGGATCTGGTGATAAAAAACATAGAGAAGGAAAAGAGGAAGGGCAACCTAGGTTTTGCTGAAAAATGGGAAAATGAGAAACGATAGGGATTTGTCAAAAAATGGGGAAAAAAAGGAAAAATGCAAGAGAGAGAGATGGGTGTGGCTTGGCTTCGGTGTGGCTGATAGGAAGTGGGTTGGCCTAGGTCGGTGCTGAAAGGTGGTCCTGGGTCTATGTGATGACTGGGAATGGGGCTAGAGATAGAGCAATAGAGAGGAGGGGAAGGTAGAGGGTCTGGGTAAGAGAGAGGGTGGGATTGAGAGAGATGATCAAGGAACAATCCTTCTTGCCTCTCTCCTTGAGGAGGGAGATTGAAGTCGGGCCTGGTGTGTCAAGCAGGCTAGTGGATGGGATGAAAGAGAGGGATTCTAAGAGAAAGAGAGAGACTAGGAGTGAGAGGAGAACAAGAGAGAGGTGGAGAGGAACAGTCCTTCCACCTCTACTCTAGGAGGGAGAATCAAAGAAGCAAGAAGAGAAGGAAGAGAGGAGTAACTTGCTCCTACCATTGAAGGAAAAAGAAAAGTTGCCCCCAATCCGACTCCTCTTTTCTTTATAAGGGGGGTTCCCATGCTTGGTCAGATTTGCCCATGATTGGTTAGATTTGCTCAGATTTGATCAGATTTGCCCATGATTTGTAGTGTGGGACCCATCACAACAAGCTGATCTGAACTGTCCAGCATACTTTGGATTATTTGTAAAACAAAATACAAAAATAGAATTATCTTATGTAGGTAATTAGCTGTAATGATCATTCGATCATTAACTTTTCAAATTAACAATTGGATGATCGATTATAGCTAAAATTGATTTAAAATTACAAAATTACCTTATTAAATGATCTAATAAAATATTAATTTAAGGTTATTTTAGGCAAAATTAAGGACTTAGCACCCCCCAACCAGCATTTTGCTAATCCTTAACAAAACATGTGAAAAATTATTGAAGACAAAATAGTCATCATTTTTGTAGGTACCCATGGTTGCATTTAGTGTATGCAACAAGCTCTTAAACCCATAGGTTACCCCTAGTGGACGAGTTAAGCCTTGTGAGGGTTTGCAGAGAATTTACCCACAAAATTCATAAAGGACAGTTCCTAAACTTATCTCTGAGACTTTCCTTCTATCCATACTTAATTTATCACCTTAGCACGTTAATAAAAGTGAATAACAAATTCAAAAACCCTACTTGTATTCTAATGATACTTTATTTAGGCGTAGATCTCAAGGTGTTGTGTGTGTACAATCTACATATATAATAGATCTTTTGTTTCTAAGTAAACTTCTAACTTTTGAACTCCATCCGAAATATATTTTGATCTCAATCCTCACGAATAGACATATGCTCAAAAACAACATCTCTCAGATAGAGGGGTCAAATCATATCTCTCTTTTAATTGTGTGAGTGGATTCAATAAAGGCAAATTTATCTCACATATACTCATGAAAAATGGGAGTTACTAAGGAATTTAATTGTTTTGATCCCTTTAGAATGGATGCCAATACCTTTGAATATTTGGAAATACAACTCTTTTAGATCCCATCCATTCATTTCCTTATCAAGATTATATTTCTCCTAGAATCAATAGGTCTTTAACTGGGATGAAATGTAGGCTTAGGATAGGGTACCATAAAAAAGGGTATAAGGGTTTTCAAAGCTTCTTCAAAAATAAGTAAAGGTCTTCTAAAGTTAATACTTCTTTTTTTTCTTTGTTGAAGTGAATATTTCTTTTTCCACTTTTCTTTGCAATCTTCAAACTTTTTTTTTTTTTTTAGACTCTTTTCTTTATATTTCAATACTTTGAAGAATAGTTCTTTTCTTGATATCAACTTTTTACTTTTATTGCAACTAAAAGGTATTTCTTCATTCCTCTCTAACTTATTTTTCAAAGAAAATGGTTACTGGATAATTTATATTGGGTTAATATGGGTAAAGGGTAATTTGGGCGGTAAAAGAAAAGGCTTTATATGAAAGGCTCAACTTGGCTAATTAGTGGTGAAATACTTCTAGGTAGGCTTTATGTCTATAGGTTATAACAAGGATGGCCTAAATCATTTTCTAAGTTTCCTATAATCTATCAAATTCAATGAACTTCCAGAATTTTAAAGGTAGTATTCTAATTATTCTGGTAATTAGTGAAATTTAAGAATTTGGGATCAATTTTCTTTAAGCTCACTGAAAAAAAAAATTAGGAATATTTATAACCTCTCAAAATGAATGAATAGCTCTAAAACTCACTTGGGTTATAAGTCTCCATTCAATTTCTTTAGAATTTCTATGTTATAGCCACTTATCAACTTAGACTATTTATATGCAACTACGTGAACAGATGTGATCTGAGACTTTGCTTTCACAAAATACTTTAGAAAATGAGTAAAATAATGAATTAATCATATTCACTTCCATTAATTGGCTAAAGATGGTAATTCAAGATTAAACTTTCAAAAAATCCAATTCTCATCATTGTATATGAACTGTCCCTCTCTCTCTCTCTCTCTCTCTCTCTCTCTCTCTCTCTCTCTCTCTCTCTCTCTCTCTCTCTCCAAGAAATATAATAAAAATTAGAATTTGCCAAAATTCTACACCCCCCAACTTGAGAGAAACATTGTCCTCAATGTTAAAAAGTAGGACCTAAAATGAATATGGGCGATGCAGAGAAAGAATACAAAATATAGTACAAAGGGATCAGATCTACTCAATCTTGATAAATAGGATCCTTCAGAGTTGTGGACTCAACTTCTGGATTCTCATATTCTAGGAAAGGCTTTAAACGTTGACCATTTACTTGAAAAGTATGCCTAGTGCTAGCATCCTCAATTTTAACATTCCCATATGGAAAAACTTCTTTAATTATATATGGACCAGTCCATCGAGATCTAAGCTTACTTGGAAGAGTTGAAGCTTAAAGTTGTAAAGAAGTACCTTTTAGGATGGAGTAAAGGATTTTCTTAAAATGTTTTGATCATGAAAGACTTTCATCTTTTCCTTGTAGATCCTATTACTCTCATAAGCTTTGTGTCAGATCTCCTCCAACTCATTAAGTTGGAGCCTACGATGTGAGCTTGCTTTGCCTATATCAAAATTCAAACTTTTAATTACCCAATAGGCTCTATGTTCCAATTCTACAGGCAAGTGACAAGCTTTACCATAAATAATACGGTAAGGGGACATGCTAATCGGGGTCATAAATGCAGTCCAATATGCCCAAAGTGCATCCATCAATCAAATAGACCAATCCTTGCAATCTGGGTTAATAGTTTTTGCAAAATCTATTTAATGGCCCAATTTGACACTTCAACTTGTCCACTTATTTATGGGTAATATGGGGTTGCAACTTTATGTGTGATGCTATATTTTTTCATTAATGCTTCAAAAACTCTATTGCAAAAATGAGTCTCATTGTCACTAATGATGGCTCGAGGTGTTCCAAATTGGGAAAATATATTTTCTTTTAAGAAATTAATGACTATTTTATGATCATTAACTCGACATGGAATAGCCTTGATCCATTTGGATACATAGTCTACTACAACTAAAATATATATGTATCCAAAAGAAGGTGGAAATGGACCCTTGAAATCAATGCCCCAATAATCAAAGACCCCCACTATTAGAATGGGGTTTAATGGCATAATATTCCTACGAGTTATTCCTCCTAACTTTTGGCAGTGCTCACATGCCTTACAGAAGTAATAGGTGTCTTTAAAAAGACTTGGCTAGTAGAAACTACATTGTAAGACTTTTGCAACTGTTTTCTTAGTAGAAAAATGTTCACCGCATGCTTCTAAGTGACAAAAAGAGATGCTACTGGATTGTTCAATATCAGGCACACATCTTCTAATTATTTGATCTAAGCAGTATTTAAAAAAATACGAATCATCCCAAAAATACTGTTTGACATTGGAGAAGAAGCTGGTCTTTTCATTTTTTGTCCAATGTTCTGGTATCTTTCCCATGGTTAGATAATTTGCAATATCTGCAAACCAAGGGAGATTGGAGACATTAGAAAGTTGTTCATCTGGGGAAGGTATCCTTGATTGGCAATAAATCCAAAGACTCAGTTAGGACCAATATAGAAAGGTGGTCTGCTACTACGTTTTCTACTCCCTTCTTATCTTTAATCTCTAAATCAAATTCTTGGCGTAGAAGGATCCATCTAAGAAGTCATGTCTTAGCATCCCTCTTTTGAAAGAAGGTTCTTTAGTGCTAAATGATTAGTGAAAATGACTATCTTAGAGCCTATCAAGTAAGACCTGAACCTATCTAGTGCAAAGACTACAGCAAGGAGTTCCTTCTTCGTCGTAGAATAATTCATTTGTGCACTATTAAGTGTCTTGCTTGCATAGTATATGACATAGGGCTTCTTATCCTTTCTTTGTCCTAATACTGCCCTTACAACATAATCACTTGCATCACACATTATTTCAAAGGGTACTTTCTAGTCAGGTGGTTGCATGATGGGTGGAGTGGTTAACTTTTCCTTCAGTTTAGTAAAGGCTTGGTGATAGTTAGCAGTCCATTAGAATGAAGTATCCTTAGCTAGGAGGTTGCACAATGGTCGAGATATTGTACTGAAATCTTTTATGAACCTCTTATAAAATCTTGCATGTCCTAAAAGGGAACGAATGTCTTTGACTGTTTGAGGGATGGACAGATTAGAAATGAGATCAATTTTTACTTTATTTGCCTCTATTCCTTTGGACGAGACAATATGGCCAAGTACAATCCCTTGAGGTAGCATGAAGTGACACTTCTCCTAGTTTAGGACTAAGTATTTCTCTTCACAATGATGGAGGACTTTTCTCAAATTTTCTAGACACATATCAAATGAATTCTCGAAAACTGAGAAATCATCCATGGAAACCCCCAGAAAGCGCTCTACCATATCATTGAAAATACTCAACATGCATCTTTGAAATGTTGTAGGAGCATTACATAATCCGAATGGAATTCTTTTATAAGCAAAAGTGCTAAACGAACATGTAAATGTGGTCTTTTCCTTATCCTTAGGTGCAATTTCTATTTGGTTATACCTTGAATAACCATCTAGGAAACAATAGTACTGATGTCTTGCAACCCTTTTTAACATTTGATCAACAAAGGGTAAAGGAAAATGGTCCTTTCAACTTTTTATAGTCGATACACATATGCCATCTAGTGGGAACCCTAGTAAGGATCAATTCATTATTGGCATTAGTTATTACTATCACTGTAGACTTCTTTGAAACCACGTGAGTAGGACATACCAATTTGCTATCACTTATGGGATAGATGATTCCCACATCAAGTAACTTTAGGACTTCTGCTTTAACCACATCTTTCATATTTGGATTTAACCTTCTTTGCATTTGACAACATGGTTTAGCTTCATCTTTTAGATATATCCTATGGGTGTAGATTAAAGGGTTAATGCCCTTTATATTTGCTATGGTCCATCCTATAGCACCTTTGTGTTCTTTTAAAGCGTCTATTAATTTTTCCTCCTGAGATGTTTCCAATTGAGAGGAAATTATTATAGGAAAAGTCTCTTTTTCTCCTAAATAAGCATATTTTAAATCTAATGGTAGAGATTTCAATTCAAGCTTAGGAGGTTCTATGGATGATGGAAGGGGAGTAGACTCCCTCAGTGGAAAGTCCTCAAAATGAGGTTTCCATTTTTCTATATTCATGATAGGAATAGAATTAAGGAGGGCACTAACTTCCTCTATTAATGCATCCTTATTAAATTCATTCAAATGGCCTAACTAGGCTTCCAATGGGTCCGAGAAGGAAGATGACTAAAACTAATCTTGCACAACTGAATTGATCATGTTGACATTGTGCAAGTCATCATTAGATTCACCTTATTGCTTATAGATGTTGAAGATATTTAGCTCCAATGTCATATTGCCAAAAGACAATTTCATGACACCATTTTTACAATTGATTAAGGCATTGGATGTGGCCAAGAATGGGTGGCCAAGAATGACTGGTATCTCATTCTTCTCATTCACCACTATTTGTGTATCCAGGACTAGAAAATCTATGGGGAAGCAAAATTGTTCCACCTAGATAAGCACATCTTCTATCACTCCTCTTAGTATTTTTACAGATTTATCAGCTAGCTGGAGTGTAGTAGAAGTAGGTTTCGATTCTCCCAGACCTAACTATTCATATATCTAGTATAGTAATAGGTTCAAACTAGATCCTAGATCAAGCAAAGCTTGATTGATTCTATGGTTGCCAATAATGCAAGTAAGAGTAGGGCAACCTGGATCCTTGTATTTTGGTGGTTGATATTGAAGAATAGAGCTCACTTGTTTAGTCAAAAAGGCCTTTTTATGTGTGTTGAGTTTTGTTTATATGGTGCATAAGTCTTTTAATAATTTGGCATATGATGGGATTTGTTTTATTGCATCTAAGATTGGTATGTTGATCTTGACCTGCTTGAAAATCTCTAAGATCTCATCATTGGAGGCAGACTTTGAAGCTTGATGCAACCTTTGAGAAAATGGGGTAGGGATAGGACATGGGTCGACAAGTGAAGTAGGGTCCTTCTGTTTAGACTTTTCTATGACCTTAGTAGACTTTTCTACGTGGTCAATCTTTTGAGACTCATCCTTCTCAATTCTTTTACCACTCCACAAAATGGTGACAACCTTGGTTTGTTCTATAGTAGAGCTGGATGATGCTTCACAGACATTAGTGTTAACTGCATGCACTCCCTTAGGATTTGCTTGTGGTTGAGCTGGAAAATTTCCTTTTTCCATGTTTTGCATCATTTGACTCATCATATTTTTTAACTCTTCCATAGACTTTTCTAATTGAGAAATTTTCTTCTCCTGATTTTGAAGTATCTAATTATCCTCTCCATGCCTTTTGGATGGGGGGATATATGGTGTAGGAGCAGGATTTTGATGAACTTGGTAAGGTAGGGTAAGGAGTCCTTGATTTTTTTGATGAGGCTGGTATGGACCTGATTGTGAAATATTTGCTGTGGGTCATTTCTCCAACTAAAGTTAGGGTGATTTCTCCAATTGGGATTGTATGTTTCAGAAAAGGGGGAAAAAGGTCGCTTATAAGAGTTTAGGGCATTTGCCTGTTCATGAAGCACATCTTGAAATGCCGATATTGTTGGGCATTTCTGAGTAACATGTGTAGCACTTTCACAAATACCGCATACCTGTTCGATCTTCATGGAGGCATCTTTCCCCATTTCCATGGCCTATACTTTTCTAATAAGGGAAGTTATCTTTGCATTTATGTCATCTTTTTCATTCAAGGCATAAATACCTCTCTTAGAAGATGTGGTGGGCGTTATTCTATCTGAATGATCAATTCTTTCTGAATCAACCCAGGTGTGCACACTCTCAGCCAACCATTCTAAGTACTCTTATGCCTCTTCTGGTTGTTTGTTTAGAAAATTTCCATTGCACATCATTTCTACAAACTGATGCATATTAGATTTTAGTCCTTCATAAAAGAAGTTGATAATGCGCTAAGATTCGTATCCATGATGTGGACATGTTAACAACAGATCTTTGAATCCTTCCCAGCATTGATAGAAGGTCTCTTTGTCATTTTGGGTGAAGTTCATGATCTTTCGGCGAAGAGTGTTGGTTTTATGAGTTGGGAAGAAATTTTTTAAGAACTCCCTTATCATGTCTTCCCATGTTCGTATCAAACCTGCTGGTAGTGCATTGAAACACATCTTAGCTTTTTCCTTTAAAGAGAAAGGAAAAAACTTCAACCTTACCGTATCTAATCTGACATTTTGTGTGCGCTGTGTAGTACACACTTCGTCAAATTCTTTTAAGTGTAGGTAAGGACTTTCACTGTCCAACCCATGATATTTTGTTAGTAATTGAATTACTCCCATTTTCAACTCTATGATATCTGCATTCTGAGGTAGAATGACACAAGATGACGTACTTGTACGAGTTGGCTGAAGATAATCCCTTAGTGTTCTACCATGAGGGTTTTGATAAAAATCATTATCCCCATGGTCACTCTGTTGGTCCTACTATATATTTTCATTTCTTCTCTAGTTACTAAGGATGGATGGTTGATTATTCCTCCTTGGTGGAGCTTGAAGCTCTTCATCTAATGAAGGTGGTGGGTCCTCATTCATAATGAGTGTGGGGCCCAAATCTCCTTTAACACTGCCTAGGGGTGAGTTACCCCTTGATCTTTTGTCAGTCATTGATTGAATTTGTTGTATGTCATTTTTGATTAAATGTCCAATTTTATCATGTGTCGACAAGTGCATACAACAAGTTTTTTCTTGGCTACTTAACGAATCCTAAATGCTATTGATCAAGCATAAAAATTCAAACACCCCTAAGTCTAGCAAGCAGACAATTTGATTATCTTAGGATTGTGTGGGGGAGAAACTTTTTAGATTAGCCTAAGCTAACGCTCCTCTTTTTTTAGACTTGTCCTACTGCTTACTAGTTAAATCCTACTTAACCAACCACTTCACACCCTCCTCAGCTAATCATAGGTAGTCTGAGTGATCGAATGTGCTGGCAGAGCTAGTCGTTTAAAAACCTGCGTAGTTGGTTAAATAGGGGCCACTGGAGTGGCAACAGGTCACCTCCTTCCAAGATGGTCCTATGAGCATGTGGTGGGCCCTATAGGTCTCTTCTCATTGATTTTAAATGAAATTGAAAGGTTGGGATACGTGCTTGTGGTGATTATCCTAAGTGGGCCAAGAGGTGGTGATGAAATCCACCCTTGATCTTGTGGGGTTAGGTGCCCTTTACTAATTAATTTTTCTATTCCATGGCAATTCGGTTAACATATAATCATCTTAAAGCAATTAAACGTGCCTTAAAAATGTAAGAAAAAATTAACAAACTAATGCAAACCCCAAAAAATGCAACATGTATCAAATGTGTTCTACATGCTTTTGTATTAACAACTAATGCAGTTTTTATCTAATAATGTACCACCTAAACTAGAACTTTTAAGGAGTTCAGGACATTCTCACAATGGGGTCCTGAAAAATGTCTTCTCATAGAAAGGTGGGGCCATTTACATTCCACCTCCACTTCCAAGTTACAATGGCCCACCCTTGACCTGTATTATTACAACCTTTTAAATGAATTATAAAAATAAAATAATTACATAAAATCCTCACTACAAGTCACTCAAAATAAAAATGCAATTATCCTAATTAAACTCCTTGAATTTCTGCTTTCTTTTTCAAATTTCCTACAAAATAAGAAATTATCAATAAGTACCAACAATTAGGAGAAATTAAATTTATGCACTAACAAAATTTAAAAATTCACCTAAAATGCCTAAAATGTTAAAACAATGTAAGTCCTAAAATTTTTGAAAATTTGAAAATATATGATTTTTTTTTGAAAATTTAAAATTAAATTTTTTTTAATTAAAATGAATGAAAACACCATTGTGGGTCCCCGGCAATGGCACCAAAAACTTGTTGATGTTTTTTGCAAGTGCATGGCTATTGTAGTTTAGTTGGTGCAAGTATGAGTCGATTCTACAGGGACTCGACTTAAATGTTGGAGTTTACACAAATTTTAATTATAAATTAACAAACTAAAACTCAAGTTCATTAAGCATTCCATGAGTAAATAGTTTTAAAATCAAGTAATGAAGAAATGAAAGAGTAAAAATTTTACTAGAACTTTCTTGCTCTAACTGCTGTGTCACGCAACAAATTACAACAAGTGTTAATGAATAATAACTTTACCTTCAATATAAAGTAACTACAAATACAAACTAACTGCTACTTTCCTATCTTGTCCACTGTGTCATGCAGCGACTACAATAGGTTGTTCTTGAAACAAAATGTAAATAGCACAATCCGAGAATAACACTATCCAAGTAAATGAATAAAATAAAATAAAGAAAGGACAAAACAGGGACATCAAAGGCATTTAATTTAAAGGCATAAGGGAAAATATGGAATTTTTCTAGATATCTGGTTTTAAATGAAAAAAATAGAAATTCGATGGAAGGGAGGAAGATGTTGGGAGAAAAGGAGGAAGAAGAGGGAAGAAGAGGAGGAAAGAAGAAAAGAGGGAGAAGGAAAGGTAGAGGGAAATAGAGGAAGGGCAACCTAGGTTTGTTGGAAAAGGGAGGAACAAGGAGAGAAAAGAGGAATCTAGGCAGGCCAGTGGATGAATGGAGCAGAGCCCGTGGAGAGTGAGAAATGGGAGTTAGAGGGGGAGACTAGAAAGTGAGATGGGGGTCGATTGGAAGATGGTGGGGAAAACCCGATTTGGGTTTTCTCCTCTGAGTCGGCCAGTGCATGGATGGAGCAGAGCCGGTGGAGAATAAGATCTAGCTAGTGATGCTCGAATGATCTGGGCAGGTGAGGCGAGCTGGAGAGATGGGTAGTAGTGAAGCCATAGGTTAGACCGAGAGAGAGGAGGAGCTGGGCAGGGGAGAGAGTGGGATTGAGAGAGATGGGTGAGAAAAGTGGAACAAAGGGAGTGACTGTTTGGTCGGTGAAGAAACAAAACGAGAAAAGCAGAGGGAGAGCTGAGAGGGGAGGAGAACATGAGAGAGGGAGAGGTTAGGTAAGAGGGAGCATAACACAGAGAGAAGGGAGAAGAGTTGTGACAATGGAAACTGGAGAACAGGAAGGTGCAGTTGGGGTTGTGTCAACTGGGTGTTGATGGTGAATGGATGATGAGGATCTGGTGATAAAAAACACAAAGAAGGAAAAGAGGATGCGCAACCTAGGTTTTGCCAAAAATTGGGAAAACGAGAAAGGGGAGAGGTTTTCGAGAAAATGGGGAAGAAAAGGAAAAATGTAAGAGAGAGAGAGAGAGAGAGAGAGAGAGAGAGAGAGAGAGAGAGAGAGAGAGAGAGAGAGAGAGAGAGAGAGAGAGAGAGAGATGGGTGTGGCTTGGCTTTGGTGCGGCTGATAGGAAGTGGGTTGGCCTGGGGTGGTGCTAGAAGGTGGGGTGTGATCCTGGGTCTTGCAATGACTGGGAACAAGGATGGAGACAGAACAGTAGGGAGGAAGGGAAGGTATAGGAACTGGGCAAGAGAGAGAGTGGGATTGAGAGATGGGTGAGGAACAATCCTTCCCACCTCTCTCCCCGAGGAGGGAGATTGAAGCCAGGCCTAGTGTGTCACACATGACTAGTAGATGGGATGAAAAAGAGGGATTCTGAGTGAGAGAGAGAGAGAGAGAGAGGAGAACACGAGAGAGGTGGAGAGGAATGGTCCTTCCACCTCTACTTTAGGAGGGAGAATCAAAGAAGCAAGAAGAGAAGGAAGGGAGGAGCAGCTTGCTCCTACCGTTGAAGGAAAAAGAAAAGAGTCCCCCCCCATCCGACTCCTCTTTTCTTTATAAGGGGGGTTCCCATGTTTGGTCAGATTTGCACATAATTGGTTAGATTTGCGTAGATTTGGTTAGATTTGCCCATGCTTTGTAGCGTAGGATCCATCAAAAGAAGCTGATCTGAACTGTCCAACGTACTTTGGATTATCTGCAAAACAAAATACAAAATTAGAATTATCTTATGTAGGTAATTAGCTATAATGATCATCCGATCGTTAGCTTTTAAAATTAATGGTTGGATAATCAGTTATAGCTAAAATTGATTTAAAATCACAAAATTACCTTGTTAAATGATCTAATAAAAATTAATCTAAGGTTATTTTAGGCAAAATTAATGACTCAACAGTCTGGCTATTGTTTTCTACATCACCCATATTCATTTTAGGTCCTACTTTTTAAACATTGAGGACAACATTTCTTTCAGGTTGAGGGGTGTAGAATTCTAGCAAATTCTAGTTTTTAAGGTGATTTTCTTGATTTTTCAAAAATAAAAAGTAAAAAAAAAAAGATTTTAGGTCAATTCCTACACGATGATGAGAATTTGATTTTTTGAAGTATAATTTAGATAACCTTAGCTTATTAATGGAATTGAACATGATTAATTTATCATTTTACTCATTTTCTAAAGTATTTTATGAAAGCAAAGTCTTATATCACATATATACAAGCAGTTGCATATAGCATATAGATAGTCTAAATTGATAAGTAGTTATAACTTTGAGATCTTAAAGAAATTTAGTGGAGACCTATAACCTAAGTGAGTTTTAGAGTCATTCATCCTTTTTGAGAGGTTATAATTGCTCCTGATATTCTTTAGCACGCTTAAAGAAAAGTGATCCCGACAATCCTTAAATTTGGCTAATTACTTGAATAATTAGAAGACTACTTTTAAAATTCTAAAAGTTCATTGAATCTGATAGATTATAGGAAACCTAGAAAATAATTTAATCTATCCTTGTTGTTAACCTAAAGACATAAAACCTACTCAAAAAACATTTTTACTACTAGTTAGCCAATTTGAGCCTTTTATACAAAGCCTTCTCTTTTGTCACCCAATTTATCCTTCACCCATATTAACCTAGTATAGTATATTCATTACTCATTTTCTTTGAAAAATAAGTTAAAGATGAATGAAGAAATACCTTTAGTTGCAATGAAAGTAGAAAAGTGAATATCAAGAAAAGAAAATTTCTTTAAAGAGATTCAAAAGTGTGAAATAAAAGAAAAAAAGTATTGAAAAAAAAAAGTTTGAAGACTGCAAAGAAAAGTGGAAAAAGAGATATTCACTTAAGCAAAGTAAAGAAGAATTATCAACTTTAGAAGACCTCTACTTGTTTTTGAAGAAACTTTAAATATCTTTATACCCTTTCTTTGGTACACCCATCCTAAGCCTATGTTTTGTCCTAGTTAAAGACCTATTGATTTTAGGAGAAATATAGTCTTGATGAGAATATGAATGAATATGATCTAAAAGAGTGGTATTTCTAAATATTCAAAGGTAATGGCATCCATTCCAAAGGAATCAAAACAATCAAATTCCTTAGTAACTCCTATTTTTCATAAATATATGTGAGATAAATTTGCTTTTATTGACTCTGCTCACAGATTTAAAAGAGAGATATGATTTGAACCCTCTATCTAAGAGATTTTATTTCTAAGTGTATGTCTATTAGTGAAGATTGAGGTCCAAACATATTTCAGATAAAGTTCAAAAGTTAGAAGTCTACTTAGAGATAAAGATTATATGATATATAGATTGTAGAGGCACACACTCACTCTAAGATCTGAACTCAAATGGAATATTTTTAGCATATGGGTATGGTCTTGAATTCTTCATTCACTTTTATTAATTTTCTAAAGTTAATAGATTTATTGAAGATAATTCTCTAAGAAAAAAGTGGAATTGACTTGAAAAATAAAATTTTGTAATTTTGTAATTTGATTTTTCGCATCTTTTGCTAGGGACTAGCAAAATGGTAGTTGGGGGTATGTTAAGTGTTCAATTTTAATCAAAATACCCCTAATTTAGTATTCAATTAGATCATCTATCAATTTTGAGATTTTTCATAAAATATTTCATTTTAGCTCTAATTGGCCATCCAACCGTTGAATTGCAAAATTTAACGGTCAAATGCTCATCAGAGCCAATTAAAGGAGTAATGAATAGTTTAGATGATTCTAATTTGGTCCTTTGCATTGCAGATCAATTAGTTCATATTGGATGATCCAAATCAAGGTAGATGAATTAGGTCAAGATGAGGAAGCTTGATCCAAAACAAGGCAAATGAATTAGATCAAGATGAGGAAGGTTCCTAGAAAGAGAAGAATTTGAAGATCACTAAGAAACCTAGATGGATTAGGAAGAAGAGAAGGAGTTTGAATCAAACTCAAACTCCTTTGGAAGATCTATAAACATGGAAGAATCTTAAAGAAAAGGAGTTTTGGCAAGGTTGGGCTGCTGGTGGACCCTACTCGCTCTTCTTCTCTCTCACCTCTCCACCTCTCACTTTTCATGTGTCTTTCTCTCTCTTATCCCTCTGTCTTTTCTCACTCTCTCTCTCTCTCTCTCTCTCTCTCTCTCTCTCTCTCTCTCTCTCTCTCTCTCTCTCTCTCTCTCTCTCTCTCACCTGCTTGCACTGCATTGCCCAGTCACCACACACTAAGTTGGAATCTCCCTCACTCCCATCTACTATCTCTTGCATCCTCCCTCTCTATCCCACTTCTCTTTCCACTTTTGTCTGCCCTTCTCTCCTTACTCTCTCTCACCCACATCGCATCCACTGTCTTGACTCCCTCTCCCATCTCCGTTTCTCTCATGTCTGCCCTCTCTCTTCTCTCACACCCAGTCCCTCTGCTCTACCCTTTTCTTTCCTCTGCCACTTACCAATGGTGGCAACCCTTACAGCCAGTAGACCATCATACCTTTCCACTTCCCATCCTCTGTTCATTCAATGAAGCTAGACCCTCTTCACTGTCTTTGATTTCTCGCTAGGTTACAAGATCCATCCTTCCCTTCTCTCCTTCGTCTCCAATCGTGCCAGTAGCCTTCACCAGAACCTCCTACTCTGATCATTGCTTCACCTCTTATACCGACCATCTCTAGCACGCACAGAGCTCCTAGCACCAACATCTGCCGTGCATCGGTGTCTTCCACGTATTCAGCCATGCTCCAATCCTTCAGCCTACCACCTCACTCACTAGCAAAGCTCCATCACTAGCCCAGAATAGGTCCACCTCCTTCTTTCTCCTCTCTTATTCTGTTCGTCATAGTTTGACCATCATTGATCCATAGGCGATATCGGTAAACTCTAGTCACTGACACAGTCGCTACACTCCCTTGCTTCTTCGCTCTACGCAAAGGAGAGAGCCCATGTTGGATTTCCTCTGTATTTCCCTCTTCTCCTCTTTTCCTTTCTTCTTCCTTCTTCCTTCTTCCCCATCTCCTCCAACTCCCTCTCCTCCTCCATTGGGTTTCTGTTTTTTTTTTTTAATTAGATTTTTATGTTAATTCTAGTTTTACCCATGGGATTTTTCTAAAATTCCATTTTTGTCTCATTTTAAATTCCTTTTGTGTCCCTATCTATCCTAGTTCTGTTTTATTTGCATTTTGCTTATCTAGGAACAATCCAATCTAAACCAGATTGATTAAGGCTTAACCCAATCAAAAGGTTAGCCTTAACAACCAAAAAACCCTAATTTCTTCTTTGTTTCTTATTTGATTTCAAATTAACTTTTAGGTTTCATTCTTAGAACATCCTTGAACTTAATTAATGCTCTAATATTTAATCTAAAATCAATAACTTGATTTTAGAATGTCCAACTCTCAAAATTACAAATTACTCTAGATCTTTACAATTTTGAGAATTCTGACAAATCTGACCTGCAGATTTTTAATCAAGGACATGATGAAGATGTTTATAAAGGCTATTCAACTCCAAGAAGACCAAATTTGATGATATTGATAGTGATTAAGCTAGAGAAGTAGTTTATTATTATTATTATTATTGGTTTATTTTCTTTCTTTTTGAACTATAAGTTCTATAATTGTTAGAAATTGAATTGATCTGAACTTTGATTTTAATTCCAATGATTTTTTTTTTAATTTTTATCAATTAAATTTTAGTTAAAACTCCATCTTTTAAGTCGAGTCCCCATGGAATCGACCCGTACTTGCATTAGCTATATTACAATAGCCTGTGCACTTGTGGTTAAACACATCAGCAAGAATCTAGTAGGTGCTTGCTGGTGACAGAGAAGAAGGGCTCGTGAAAGACAAAGGTGATGGGTCGGTAAAAGGGAGGACCCAAGAGAGAGAGAGAGAGAGAGAGAGAGAGAGAGTGTACGAGGGAGTGAAGAGGTGTGATTAGAGTGGGTGCTGGTTGGTCCAGTGGAGCAGAGAGAGGGAGATTGGCTGGTGCGGGTGACTGAGGTAGGGTAGAGGAACTAGAGAGAGAGCCAAAAGAGAGGGGAAGAACAAGGAGACTAGAGAGGGGGGAAGTGGGAACTGGGAGAAGTAGAGGAGAGCGGAGAAGAGGGGCTAACGAAGATGGGTAATGGTTTAGTAGTGAAAGTGAAGAGGGAGAGGGAGAGGGAGAGGGAGAGAGAGAGAGAGAAGAGGAGAAAGGGAAAAGGGGTGACTGCCTCCTATGGTGCTGCCAAGGAGGAGTGTTGAAGAGAGAGAGTGAATGAGGGAGAGATGGAGAAAACGAGAAAGAAAGAGAGAGAGTGGAAGGAGATGGGGAACGGTGCTAGGCAAGTGAGAAGAGAGAGATGAGAAGGGGAGAGAAGAAGAAGGGAGAGGCAAAGAAAGTGAAAAAGAGAGGTGATAGGTTAGTGCTAGGAGAGAGAGAGAGAGAGAGAGAGAGAGAGAGAGAGAGAGAGAGAGAGAGAGAGAGAGAGAGAGAGAGAGAGAGAGAGAGAGAGAGAGAGAGAGAGGTGCATGTTGTGGGTGGAGTCAGAATAGAGGGTTAAACAGGTGAGGCTAAGCAGAGAAATAGGAGAGAGATAGAGAGATGAAGCAGGGGAGAAAGAGATGGTGGAAGACTGGGTGAGTAAGAAAGATACTGAGGGAAATGGTAATGTGAGAAAGAGGGGAATAAGAGAGGGAGTGAATGAAGGAGAGAAGGAGAGGAGAGGAAAGAGCAAGAGATGGAAAGGTGAAGAGAAGTGGGTGGGAGAGAGGAGAAAGGGGAAAAGGTGTTGGTTTGCCTACCTGCTACGATTCAACTAGGGAGGTTGAAGAGATAATGGAGAGAGAGGAATGGGAAGAATAAGAAGAGAGTGGGGAGGGAAAGGAGGAAACAGTTTCCTCTTCCAGTCCAGGAGAGAGAGAGAGAGAGAGAGAGAGAGAGAGAGAGAGAGAGAGAGAGAGAGAGAGAGAGAGAGAGAGAGAGAGAGAAGATGGCTGCTTCTTTTTTAAAACCCCTTTCCTTCGAAAGTTGGTTCATCCCCTTTGGAAACTTCTCCACCTTAGAAACGAGTGCAGCTTTCCTTCCCCATGCTTTCCTTTAAGAAATCATTCCATCTGCACCATTAATCTTTGGTGGGTGATCTGCATCGTTCACTTTTGATATGAGCCATCCTAGTTTCTTTTGGTGAATCTACAACATAAAAGACCAATTAAGGTCATCTAAACTGTATATTATACCTATGATTAGCTATGATGATCATTTGACCTTTAAATTTTACAAATTAATGGTTGGATTATTAATTGGATCTAAACTCAAAATCAAGCTAAAAATTGCAAATTTTATTGGTTAAATGATGTAATTGAATGCTAAATTAGGGGTATTTTGACTAAAATTGAACACTTAACACACATCCTTAAGAACCAACCAGAACTACTATTGGTCTAGATATACACATCACCCATTCCCATATTTTGAATTTCCACTAACGCCCATCCTCACAACACCAAAGTTACCCGACTTGTAACATGTGGAGAAATCTTTCCTTAGAGTAGCATGATATGAAGTGTCTATGTCAATCTCCTAACCATGTCTTGACCAATGAGACTCAAATATGATCTTTCAAAGATTGAGGATACGCTAACTTATCCATCCAAAGAAATAGTGATGGTTTCTTTTTCTTCTTGTTTTTCATCACCTTTTTCTTTATTTTTCTCCATTTTTTGACTTTTTAAAATCCTTTTCATGTGGCATGGATTGTTGTAATAGAAACAAGTAACTCCTTTTCTAGACTTCAATGTTTCTTTAGATATCATATGATTTTTGGAATGCCTACCTTTACTTCATCCCATCTCCATCTTCCCCTAGACTTTCAATGAACTTCTTGTTATTTGACTTATGGCGAAAACCTTATGCAATGCTAAATTACTAAGAGATACCATCAACTATCCAATAAAGAATTGAAAAGTAACAATGCTTGCAGTTCATCATCAAGTACCACCTTCATAAATTAGGGGAGTTGATTCACAACACTTTGAATCTCATTCAAGTTCTCTACAAGTGAGGTTCCTTCTTTATATTTCAGATTCAGGAGCTTTCAAATTAATAAAGATTGTATATGGAACTATTTCTCTCAAATAACCCTTCTAATTTTCCCCAAAGATAGTGCACCAATGTCTTCATGGAGAAATGATCAAAGATAGTATCATCAAACCATTGTCGAATGAATCAAAAGGCTTTTCTATAGAGCCTTTTTCAATCATTATCATTCGTGTTTTGCATTTCAATAGCATTACCTTCAATGAGCATATACAAACCCTTGCAATATAACAAATCATCCATCTTTGGCTTTCATATCATCCAATTATTTGCATTCGAACTAATTATACAAATTTTCATACCATTCATGATTTAGAAGTAAAAATTGGACTGAACCATAGCCCTACTACCACTTGTTGGAAAACTAATAAATTGTTTTCCTCTATGATCAATTAAATACCTACAAATAGTAATATAGAATGTAATATGTAGAAGCATAAAACAAAATAAAGTAACTAAGATGATGGCATCATAGGTTTTACATGAAAAACCCCTCAAGGTTAAAGGAAAAAACCACTAGACCTTGTCCATTCAAATCTCCATTAAATAATAATGGGATACAAAAGTCTCATCTAGCAACCCTTAAGAAATTCAAATTTTCAAGAGACAACAAAATACTACATGGGAGACTTTTAAAGTCATTTAAAAACAATAATAGAACTTGGTTAAAAATTCTACAATTCTGACTTTAAAAATTCTTTTAAATTTGGTTTTTCGAATTTAGACCTTAAACGTTAGCAATACTAGAGGTTTTGAATTTTTAAAGTTGGAATTCTTAGATCTTTTAAAGTTGATTTTTGGAATTCCGACTTTAAAAGTTCCTATAACTTTTAAAGTTGGTTTTTGGAATTCTTACATCAAAAGTTCCTTATAAAGTCAAAAATTCAAAAATCAACTTTAGAAGTTCCTTTTATTTTTCCTTTTGTTTATAGTGTAATCACTACCTACGTTTCTATATGCATTCATTGTACCACCTGCTACATTGATCTTGCAATCTTTAAACACATGAAAAAAAGACATATATTCACTTCCACATTGTCTATAAAACATCCAAATTCATTATCTATGCACAAATATTTTGAAAAGACTTGATAAAAGATCCATAACACATTTAGTCTATTTGATATGTACAATACATGTTGTAACCCTTCATTTTTTTAGGATCTTCAAGAACGAGTTAAATTCCATTATGAGCAAACCCATCTAGATAAAAATAATGTTACAAGAATAAATATAAAATTGACAAAGATGGTGACAAAAAATATAGACAAAAGATCTTATAATAGATTGGGACTAAATCTTTCTCTACAGAATTTGATGAATAGTTCTTCCAATAGCCCCATATTCCAAGGTAACTGAAAATAACAAATCCTTTCCAAGAACTAATAAATGATAAATCAAAACCATATACTAAGTATAAGCTTGTAATAGAGGAAAAATTTCCTCCTCACATCCAAAAAGAAAAGTTAAACACAATTTTGTAGATGCATACATATAAATGAAGGATCAACACAAAATATTAACCATAAGCTTATTAGGGTGATCCTTTTGTTGATGACTAGTCCTATTAGGCTCACATTTTTTGAAGGATGAGAACCAACTATGTAGCATCTACATCAAGAATTCAAGTATTATATAAATCATTAGTCAAATCTTTTCTAGGAACTACCCATAAAATCTTCTATAGATATCTAGATTAAATTGACAAAAAACCTTTAAGCTAAATCATCACATGATAGTTATACAATTGAAAAGAACATGCAAAATGAAAGAAAAGTTAGAACAAGGAGGAGAGGATTGTAAGTCGCTGAACCAACAATCAAAGAACTAGGTAGCAAAACTACATGCATCAAAAATCTTAATCAAAATGATTAGCCCAATAAAATATATATATATATATATATAAATAACTAAAACAAAAGGATCCAAATGAAGGGATACTTCTTCAGATCCCAAAAGAAGAGATGAATACAAGGTTACAATTGCAAATACAAAATGAAGAAGCAAGACACAAAATAATAACCATACATCCATATCCTCACTCAAATTATAGAAAAAACCTAAGTGTCAACCAAATAGGAATGATGACAACCAGGGAGAGAGTGCGAGGAAGGGTTACTACATCATTGATGAACACATAGGAGCTTTTCAAGGGGCCACGATATTAATTCATAGAGAGAATTTCTATAGAAGATAGAGATAGAAGGTGAAATGAGGAGATGTGAAAAATTTGTTCATTTGTTTTCGTAAAGTTAGAATTAAAAATTGAATTTTAAAACTATTTTTAAATTTAAAAATAAAAACCAATTCTAAAAATATTTTTAAAGTCATTTTCCAAAACCAAATTTAAAAGCCCCCACTTTGAAAATTGTTTTTCAAAACCCAAAATTTTAAAACATGAAAGATCCATTCAAAGGCAAATTTAACTTTAAAAAGAAAAGTTTCTAAACATAACTATGCAAGAAAAATATATAAAACATGCATATATATATGAGACAAACAAGAAAATACTAATCAACACTTAAATCAATATTGAGAAAGAATATATATATATATATATATATGTAATTCTAATTCACAGTTGGGATTTAGTTGAAGATAGCCACAATAAAAATGAACCTAAATGAACTTCACTTTGTGTATAGATGAAGATAGTCAAAAACAAAAGATTGAAAGTTGATGTAAAAGTTCTTATAATGGAGTACTACTTTTAAAGTTGGTTCCAAAAAATGAGTTTAAAAGTGCCTAATTTGAAAGCTGTTTTCTAAAACCAACTTTAAAAATTCCTACTTTTAAAGTCGATTCTAAAAAGTGACTTTGAAACTGCTTACTTTTAAAGTCTTTTGTAAGTCATTTTTAGAAAACCAACTTTAAAAGTAGGCACTTCTAAAGTCATTTATTAAAACCAACTTTTAAAATCTTCTCCCACAAAAAAATGGTTTTCCTGCTAAACTAATATGGACTTTTAAAGTTGGTTTTTTAAAATGACTTTAAAATTCCCAGTTTTAAAGTTTTTTCAGAAACCAACTTTAAAAGTCTATTCACATGAAAAAAGAAGAAGTGATTCTCGAAAAGCTAAAGAAGTTGGTTTTTGATTCATCGACCTCTTTAGTATGATTTTTTGAGTCAATTTTTTACAACTAACTTGGAAAATATTTAGGAAGTCAGTTGACTAAAAACTAACTTCTTTATGCTAACTTTAAAAGCTGTTGTGTAGTAGTGACACCTCCTAGAATAACAAGAATCAAAGTTAAAATCCTCTAACTACTTGGACCTGTAGAGATTTTCCAAAGACACTTTGGAGAAACACCGAGAAAGCCCAAAGATTGATTAATAAGTGACTGTGATATACGTAAATATATACTTACAATGAATAAACAATCAAAATTACAAAAAAGGGCAATTTGGTTTGTATTTTCTTATACCACTCATTCATTCTCATGAATGAAATTTATTAAAAGTTGAATGGAAGTGTGAGGAAAATGAGCTAGAGTAAAACTTAAGTATAGTGTTGCAACAGCTAGGGTCCAACATCATGATATTGTCCGCTTTAGTTGCCCATACAGCCTTACGGCTTTTTTCCTATAGGAAAAATGAGTCATGACCATTAGAGTTCCATGAACTCTTATAATTGTCCAAGCTCTCTCTCCCCAAGCGATGTGGGACTAACTCTTAGGGTCAACCTCGCATAGCCACACGGAAGCCTGACAACCATTTTTGACCCACCCTCAATGCTAGTAAGCTTTCCCCCATTGGAATACACATACCCACATGACCTTCTCTAGGTCAAGTGAGTGCTTGCATGTGGCTAGCCACCACACCACTAGGCAAACTTTCTCTAATACCAACTATAACACCCGAGGTCCAATAGTCACAATATTTTCTGCTTTGGCCACCCATATGACCTCACGTCTTTGTTCTTCTCCATAGGAAAAATGTGCCGTGACCATTAGAGTTCCATGAACTCTTATAACTAGCCTAGCTCCCTCTCTTGGGTAATGTGGGACTAACTATTGGGGTCACCCTTACATAGCCACATGGAAGCTTGATAGCCATTTTTAGCCTGCCCTCAAATGGGAAAAATTTAGATTAACATGATAGAATTTCTCAAAAGGAGCATGTTGCTCTTGGAAAATAGATGGCATTTAGGAAAAGAGGAGCTGCAGCTCCAAGACCTGTCAGTCCCTCTATTGGCTCCTATAGATCTAGAAATGGGATGGCTAAAGCCTTTTAATTCTTTATGCAACATATGGGGTAGTTTTTGCATAACCAACCACAAGCACCTATAGCAAGGGCCTCATCACTAGAGAGGATTGCTGACCGAAAGGAGGCCTAGCTTGAGCAATTTTAGAAGATGGACCCTCCATTCTCTAGTGAAGAAGAGTCAGAATAAATAGAGAAGTATATCTTTGACATTGGAAAGTTGTTCAAAGTGATGAAGATTCCAAGGAAAGGAAGGTTGCTATGGCAACTTTTGTTCTTAAAGGTGAAGCAGGCTTTTAGTGGGAGATTGCTGAAAGGACATAATTTGATGATATTAATGCTATTCCTTGGGGAGGATTTCAAAACAATATTTAATGAGAAGTATTTCCCACTACATGTACAAAAGTAGAAGGTGAAGGAGTTCATGGATCTGGAGTAAGGAAACCTATCCAGGAGTTAATACGAAAATAAGTTTACATGTCTTTGTAGATTTGCACCCACTATTTGTGCCACTGAAGAAAGTGCTACAGAGAAGTTTGTAGCTGGATTAAACCCTGGACTAAGGAATAGAGTTATTGGGTTTCAACTAAACACCATGGAAAAAGCAGTGGAAATGGTGCCTCTATTTGAAAAGGATTTTTAGAGGGCACAGGCAGATGGGAGAGAAAAGGAGAAGAATGCCAGCATCAGTAGATAAGAACTTGCCCATGATGCAAGAAATATCATCTGGGAAAACCTTGCACCTTGCCCATTTAAGATGTTTTATCTATGGAGAGGAAGGATAATATAGCCATACACTAAGAAGAAGAGAGAGGAAGAGCATATCAGATTACACAAAGCTAAGGGTGCAAGTTTGCCATTACTTCATGATACCAACTGTGATGACCCAGGTTTTAATAACACTTTTTCATTATTTTTCAAATGCAAACAATAGAAGATATTTTAATTAAAAAATTTTCCAAAAAATTCCAGTGCCAACTCCACTAACAAATTATACATTTCAAAGGTTCTAAAAACCAATGAGTTTATATTTTACATTTTTTAGGATATTATCCAATCACATCTCATAATCCAACTATCTAAATGCATATATACATACATGTTCGAAAAGATAAAATACAAGTCATATACTTACATTGGTAGCAGAGCCTCATGCTACTATTGTCCTTGTCCAAGGTCCATCTACCATTAGTTTTTTGTTCCTTCAAGTCAATTTCTTCAAACCTTACAATGTCTCAGCACTCTTATGCTTAATAGGTCTTTTGAACATCTACTTTGGAAATATATAAAATTCTAAACCATTTATAAGTATGTTCTAAGGAACATTATACAATCATACAGTCTTACGCATATAATGATATTCATATCATATACATCTCAATTCATTTCATTTCATTTCAATTCATTTCATATCATATTATTTCATCAGATATCAACTCATGATGTAGATAGATCTATGTCAAATCATCTCAAACTCTAACAACTCATAATCTACTTAGAGCTTGTTATAAATATATGTAATGCTATTAGCATAACAGAAATCCCATTCAGGATTTAATCCATCCATGTACGACATTATTACATGTAAAATAACAAGATGTCCATATGAAAGATAATACATGCTGTCAGTATGCATAAATTTGAGATAAAACAATAACACAATTGAATCACTTTTTATTCAATCACAGGAAAATCAATGTCAGATCAAATCAGAGCATATTAGCTCAACATAGGCAAATCCATGCCAAATCCATATTAGAGCATATCAACTCACTATAATCAAATCCATGACAAATTTATATTAGAGCATATCAGCTCAACACAGGTAAATCCATGCCAAATATACATCTGAGCCTATTAGCTCACTATTGGCAAATCAATGTCAAAAACCAAATATCAAATCAAATCATGCACATAAAAACAATCTCACAATTCATCTTAACCCAACCCATGACCATATCGTGGGCACCTAGAAGCCTACCACTTAGAAGTTTCCACTTAGAAACCTGTTAGTGCCACACACACCCGTCCTCATTGATCACCCTCATCAACCACCCTCTTAGGCTGCCCTCATCACCTGCTCAAAAGTATAAATCGTGGATCAAACTTTGATTACATGCAAGAAAACAAAAACACAATGAAATATAAATCATGCATTAAACCACAGTTACATATCAAATCGAAATGAGAGATCAAATCCACTAAATGCATAAATGAAATGCAAGTGTTAGTAATTTTACACTAAATATTTTGGATACTCCACATCTCTATCATTATCATTCATACATCTCAGTAACATCCATATATCATTATAATCCACATGCTAAAATAATCATATAACATCATCGTCATCAAAGGAAGATATATACCATCTTATTTAATCCTTGAAAAATGATGCATTTATAATTTGTAATCATATCATCTATCAATTCATTAAAATCTATCATAACATGTATTTGACCAAATACATGTTATTTGACTAAATCAATAATCTAGTCATAATCTGAATATTACAGACACATTAAAGATGTTAGAACAACCTACCTGGAATCGTGGCTCCAATCTTCTGAAATTGATATGTGTCATATAGAAAGTTGATTAGGTATTAAGATTCATCATTCTCAAACTTTATCATGCAAATCTCAAAAAACATGTGTTTAACTTCATAAATTTATCTTCAACATATATATATATATATATATCAATTCATCAAATCTAACACAATCCACAATCAAATCTAGGTTTAGATGGATGGATTGTAGTATATTAGGTCTATTAACAGCTGACCAATAATCTGATATACTATTCATGAGATTAGATATGCAATCCATGTGTTTCATGATTGAATAGTGGTCAAATTCCCAATTTATTGATGATCGATACTCTAATCCTAAAATTATTCAAAGTGAATGTCAAGGAAAATAGTGGTTGTGTCAAATCATCGATTTGAAGTCGCAAGGCCCCTTTTTTATTATTGTTTGATCGAACGACTGAGATTGCTTCATCAATTTCCATCCAAAATTCATAATTTCAACCAAATCCTAGTTAATTTAGTGTCTAGGATTTTATTTGTGGGATCAAATGTCACAGGGATCACTATTTGAATAGTAACGATTGGACAACCAAGATCGCCTAATCTATTTCACCTTTGGATCATAAAATTTGATCCATTCTATATAAATTTTAGGTCAATGAACTTACTGGTAATGTCTAATCATCAATCAAGAGCCATTAAATACTATTTTCACAATAATTGATTAGATGACAAAGATTGTCTGATCAATTTCTAGCCTAGATCGACATTCTCATCAGATTTGAGCTATATCAAGTATGTATTTACTTATTTCAAAGCTTGGATTAAGAAATGGATGGATGGATCATCTCAAAAGTCAAAATTTAGCATGAAATCATATGAATCTAACTAAAGATCTCACCTCTTGGTAGTGTTTCAATGCTTTTCCCTTCTTGAATGAGCTCGATTTATTAGTATTTTACAATGAACTCCTTTGATCATGTCGTATCCCATTCACCTCTATGATTGATGATCAAGATCATCTCGAATTCCCCAATAACCTTGGGGTTTTCAATTGTCTCCTTGCAATGAGTGCAATGATCGGCTCAGATCAGTGATCTGATTCTGCATTTTCTTCAGTGACAACCAATAACTTCGACAGCTGAAACCCTTCTTCCTCTCTTTGCCTTCATGATGGGTCTTCTTCAATGAGCAAGATTTCTTTCCCCTTCTCTCTTTGCTCCCTCTTCGCTTTCTCCCCTTCTTCCCCTTCTTTTTTTTCTTCTTCTCCTTCTTTCCCTCCTGCCGAGTTCTCTTTGAGTTGGATTAGGGTAACATACCAAAGTCTGTTTTTTCCCAATTTCATTTTAGTGGGGAGGCAGTGTCGTTATCAAAATGGAACCTTCCTTTAAAGATTAATCATTTTCTATTTCTTTATTCATTTATTTATTAATTAACTAATGTTAACCATATTTAATAGGTTTTACATAATGATGGTGTCTCCTAGTTAATGGAACACCATTATTTTAGTCCAAGGCATACTAATGAGCAGGGGCCCTCTTAAGATTTCATAGTTCACAAAGTCGGGCCTACTTGATGAAATTACCAAATTACCCTTTATGAGAAAAATCACCAACTAATTCATCCAAACTCTAATTTCAGCAAACTTATGTTGTTGGATTCATTTTTCTGAGTACAATACAAATATGAAGATTCTAACACCTAATTTGATATTCATAAAAATTTTATTTTCTAAAATACAAAAATTTACATAAATTAAGATTTAAAAATTAGGGATGTTACATGATTCTCTCCTTAGAGGAATTTCATCCTTGAAATTCTTTTAATGATATCTTTCAAAAAATTCTAGAAATATCATTTTCTCATCATGAATTCAAGTTCTCATAATTCCTACAATCTAATAAAATCCTCAAGAATTACCTAATTCCCAACTTCAAACTCTAAATGTTATGTCACTTATTAGTGTAGCTTTTCTGTCTACTTTTAAGCAATATAGAGCCACTTTTGCTATGCACTCTGATACTCGATATTTTCTTATTAAGATATCAACATTTGTTATGTAATCTCTACTTATATAGATAATGTCTCCAACTCTTTCATGAGTTATCTAAGTTTTTTGTTAAAAATACTATCTGTATAGTCTTAAACTGTAGTTCTTTTCTCTAAGAATTATACTAATCTCATGAGAATGCTCATACAAGGACTAACCTTTCCATATTTTCTTAAAGCATGCCAACCTATATAGGCAACATCTATTTCTCAAGTACACGTTGCCTGTATGAGTTATCTTTGTAACTCGTACCTTGTCAACTACACTCACAAGGGTTTTACAAACATATAAATACCAATTTGTAAAAAGTCAAAAATCCCTAATTAAAATTTTGAATTTTAGAATCAACCAAAAATAAAACCTTGAATAAAAGAATTTGTTTAAAAAAATTGGGAGTCATATGACCTACAAAACCACCAATGTAACAATGAAATGATCTTCTTATTTCTACAAAAACTATGATAGTCTCCTCTATATTTTGGACTAATGCATTCATAGCATGAACTACAACAAAAATGTGATATACTCAATAAAAATCAATACGCATCTAGAAGACGTAGTCTCTAGATCCATCCAAAGTATACAAAAGTTTTTGATAGAACCATAAACCTTATCAGTATAGTAAAAAATAAAAAAGAACAACAACATTGCCCAGTGTTTGTCCATGTATAGCCATCACATCCAATGTAGATACATCCATACATTCAAGTCACAAATATAAACCATACCCATATATAGTCCATAATAATATCTAAGGTAATGTTTTGAACAAACCATGTTCATTGTTGAAATCTCCTCTATGTACCATTGAAGGCCGCCCGTGCCCTATCCTGCTTTGACTACATGCCATGCTTGCTATCTCTCTCTATATTTGAGGCATCGCAAAAACATCACAATGCCACAGTGTAACACCCTGGATTTTTAAGACATTTTTTTATATATTAATAATGATAGCATTTTTTATACGAGCATTTGGGATCTTAAGAGAAAAGTTTTATTTATCATTTTACTAAAACATCTCTTAAAAACTCAGGGTCTTAGTTTTCCTTTCTCAAAATGGCATACATATAATTTAAAACATAAATAAAATTTTGTTTTAATAGATTTAAAACAATACTTGTATAAATCAATGTCAAATAAATCGGTGCCTTTATTTTGAATCAAATAAATAGTCAAAACACAATAATAATATGGCCCAGGCTCTATCCATCATAACATCCCATATAAATGTCCAACATATGTCTAAACATCTCAATCAAATCCAAAATATAAAGTATACAATCCATAATTAAATTCAAATGATAATCCTGTTTATTGACTCACATCACTGTCTAAAATTCTAGGAAAAAGGATCTTTTGCATCTCTCATGGTTTCTCAACAGCCTTGCCTTTCATGTTATTGCGCTCGAGTTCTAAGGCATTGCAAAACAAAGCAATGCCTCAGCAAGCTATCGCTTGTGTAGATACATAGACAATTAATGTAATAAAATGAAATAAATGAATAACAATACTGATAAAATAAAAAGTCTGTCATCTATAAAGATAGCAGTATCATATGTCATGCCAACATAAATGCCAATTTATTCCATATACTAAAACATGCACTTCAAGGAGTTAAAACATGGCATGAATCGATGTAAATGGGCATACAATAAGAATAAGGGCACCCTAAGGTAATGGGTCCCACAACATCGCACTAATATCACTGATCATGAGTACTCATAGCCAACCTCTGAGTGTCGTCACACCCAGGCATACCATCCATAACCATGCTCATCATACATGTACACATAATAAGAATATGGGTCATCATGCCGTAGTGGCAACCCTCCATGGGTCTTAACCACCGTCGCTCTCCGTCGACACCATAACAGGAGGCATAGCATCTGTCCTCATGGAAAGGCTCAGACCGGTAGTGTGGACTATCCATGTTACCAAACCCCTACCGAATGCCATCTATGGACAGGTGTCTATCATATCACAATATCATCACATCATAATCTCGAAGGGTGGGTGGTCAGCCCTATCCCTCCTAGCATGATGCCCACCGGGTGAGAGCACCCATCATCAAATATAAAAAGACAAAAATCATATGTATAAGTTTAAACTTAAGAGCATTCGTAGCTCGCAATCCCCAAGACATGCCCCTCATCCTAAGGTTAGCCTATAAAAGGACCAACTAACAAGCCTCTATTCTTTTTTCCATGCCAATCCATGCATTTTCAATATATAATAAGAAAGAAGTCTCTATTTAAGCATGATTAATTAATATCATGCTCATAAAAACATTTTTCATGAGTTTATTCAATAAGAGATTTCAATTTGTAATAATCATAATGTACTCAAAGTCTCATGAAATCAACGGCAATAAATAAATGCAATTTAAAACACAATCATGCATGATGCTATGTTTATGCATGGTTTTAAAATCAAGGCAAAGCATTAATTATCGTCACCTACCTCAATGTGAGACCACTTAGTTTGCTAATAATCCCCTTAATTGGTATGTTTAAGTGCACTTGTACATGTCACATTACTATTTAAAAAATTTTCTAAATTAAAAGTGGTCATTTATAAGTTTTTAAGTTAAAACTAGGTCCATGTCGTCAATACGGACACAATGCCTCTTTCGGATCGTAATTTGGACTCCTCTAGCTCCCAAAAATCAAGTTTTAGTGAAAATACTCACAAAATGGGGCTGACCGACCACCATAAGGTGGTTTACACCGGCGGTGCTGCTTTACTCCAGTTTATACCAGCGTAAACTGTCGTCACAAAGAAGCCCGCCACCGAGAAGCTCCACGGGGACGCACTGCGTGCATCCTCGGTACATGACGCATCGACGTGCGCATCATGATCGCCAGGACACCGCGCGTCCCGACTTTTCGAGATAGCACACGTCGTCTCCCCCGCGCGCGTGCGACGTTGACTTTTATTCGGCGTCTTTGTTGGGGCGTCCTTCTGGGCGTCCCAGCGTCAGAACTAGGGCGCCGACTGGGTCGCCGCCGCCGGAGAAGACGACCAGATTCCGATCGTCTCCGTCAAGCTTACAGGCGTCCAAATTGTGCGATTTTTGCACTATTTTTCTCAGAATTTCGTCTAGATTTCATTTCTACTCTCTTTTTGCATTGAATTTTCCAAAAAATACTTTTTTTAAATGGTTTTTGCTAAGCTCCTAAAAATTTCCCTAGGTACTAGTTTTCACATTTTTTAAAGAAACCCACCGTTAGATCTCTCCCAAATTTAAAGGGTTTATCCCTGGGTCTATCATGCACTAGATGGACGGTCTGATTTGCAAAAAAATGTGGTTTCATCCATGTAATATGCTCCAACAGTAGCGTGCACAGGGTTCCCAGGAAAAACATGATTTTTCCTGATTTAAATGTATTTCTATTTTATATATACCTATTTAATAATTAAAATTTAAGGGTTTAGGACTTACATCGTCTGGCTAGTGTTGATGAACGTTGTTGGAGTTCCACTTGTCGGGAAAACTTGAACTTTCCGGAGCTCGGGTTTCTGAGTAAAACTCAGTGAAAATGATCAGTGTGGAGCGTTTTGGCGCCTGAGAGGGAATAGATATAGGCCTTAGAGTCCAAGGGGAAGAGAAACTCTTCCCTACAAACCGCTTTTCGCTGGTTTCTTCAGCGATTTTGTCGGATCCGGTAGAGGCGTGTAGAAGATGGGGGTGCCATTATCAATTTGGGCCCCTGTGTTATACGTCTCTCAAAAGACTAAAATACCCCTATAACTTCAATGGCCCCTAACTCCCTCGTTTGACTCTGTTTTTGTGTTCTTTGTGGCATTGGAATCCTTTTGATGAGCACTTTTAAATTTTTAGTTTTCAGGAAGAATTTCCATCTATAAATTTTTTAATTTAATTTATTTAACAATTTCCTAATTTATACAAAAAATTAAGGATATTACACTTAGCAAGCTATGTTTGTGTAGGTGACAACAATAATAATAGAAATTTATAAATGTTTAACACAATATGAAATAGTCATGTATAAAATCTCAGGGCTTGTGATAAAATATCTTCCTTATGTAAACAATTCTGGTGTGATATCAAATATTAGAATAAATAGTGTTGAAGTATTGTATCATAAGCATCAAGGGCCAGCTAAATAAGAGGTAATAGCCAAGGCATCAAAGCTCATAATTATGTTGAAATAAAAGCAATGAATTGAAGCCACTTGCATGCTCCAAAACATGTTGAGAAAACAAAGCCTCATAAGCTTGTCATAATGACAATGTCAAACATTGTAACTCATGCCAACCGCGTGTTTGAAAACATGCCAGAACCATGTCATTATAGAGTGTCAAAAGTTCTGAGAATATATCAATAAATGTTCAAGTCATCAACAAGGTCACCCTCATAGATGAGTCCCAAGAGTATAAAAAATCACATCAGTGAAATGCATCAGATACTTGAGAAATATCTCAAATAATATGCACATCATCCACAAGGGACACCCTTTCACACTAGTCCTACGAGTCTTCCATACACTCTAATATCTGGTCATGAGTACTCATACCACTCCTTCAGGCATCATCACGCCATGGGCACATCTGGGCTCTCTCATTGCTCAATATGATAAAAATCCATCATCAAGAAACAACATGGACCACTCTACATTTGCAACCCAGATCCAATTCGTTTGTATGCTGACCCTCTGTACCATAGCTGGGAGACTATGATCCACAACACATGGGGAAGTGGATGGTGCTAAGTGGGGCCTTCCCATGATACCCACACTGGAAAAACTAATCTTGCCTATAATAGGTATCTAAACTTCAGAGAGAGGGTGACCAACCCTACTACTTTCCTAGCATAGTGCCCATCGGGTAGAAACACTCGTCATAAATTCGTAAAACACGATAATCACACATCTCATGGTCGATAAAATGAATATGCAATTCTCTGGTGAATTCATGTAAACCAGGAGCATTTGTAGCTAGCCATCCTAAGGCACTGCCCCTCACCCTAGGGTTAGATTCTCAAGGACTAGCTATCAAGCCTCCTCCACTAAGTCCAGGGTAAAACAAGACATAAAATAGGGCATCAAATGCCTCAATATGTAGTAGTAAATCAAATAATCATTTATTGACTTTACAATCATGAAATTTTATTAAAATCATGTAATTGGGCATCAGTCACAAATAAGATAGATATTTTAAGAAGAATCATAGTATAATAAAATATGCATGGAATTCATTCATAAATATTGAGTTGATGCAATGAAATTTGTAATTTCACAACAGAAACACGCCCATTATTGATTGTCATCACCTACACCAGAAGAAGAACCACTTGTCTGTACCTCTCAAATCACAATTAGACTCATGTTTAGCTTAGTCTGTCAGTCCCACTACTTGGATACACACCACATCCAGGTCTCACTTAAAATTCAAGTTATCTAAATTGAATTCTTAATTATAAAATAAACATTATATATGATATCTTAATATATCATGTTTCAATACAATCCAATAGTTCATAGCCATGGGATCTCAAACTAGATCTCAAACTAGGGCCTACCTTGATAGGTTGATACTCTAAATCACCCTTAACTGGGCTCAGAAATAACTATTGAGTTAATTTCTTAATAATTTCAGAACATATTCCTAAGGGATCATACTCGTACCATGTCAATTTTAGTTAATTTCTCATTTAACCAACTAATCAGGTACATTTATTTGTAAATCATGCATGATTTTAACTAATTCCATCCAAATAAACTAAATCAAATGGTTAAGATGATAATCATACCCTGCACAAGTCAATCTGAAGGACAATTGACTCTCTTCATAATCAGATCATCAACTGATAGGCTCAAAGGTGCTCGATCTTGACTATCCATAACGATTTGAGCATGATCATCCACTTGATCATCCTAGATCAATGAATAAATTAGTAACTCTAATGAATTAATCTCAATGAATTATTTGAATGGTATTGATCAATGAATTTGATCCAATTTCATACATGAATCATGAATTGATCTTAGTTGTTGATCAAGATCGTCCACTTGATCTCCTGATCTAAAATCTTTTCTACAAATCTTGATCTACCCTTTATAATGATCAAAATGAATGGTTATATCTTTTAGATCTCACATCACAAATTCTAGATTTGGTTTGCAACCAAATTGGATGGTCAAATGATCCCCAATCAAAGATCTAACCATCCCATGGCATAGATCATGCCAAAATATGCCTAAGACGTGTTTTTCAGTACAATTTACCAGGTCACCGATGTTGATCGACCATAGTTGGAAAAGATGATCATCACAGTTGCTGCTGGTGACCCAATTTTCTTTAGGTTTAGAAATTTTGTAAGGGAAATTATAGATCTAGGTCTGACCTTCACTCCTCAAAAATTTGGCAAAGATTCGACATCGTTTAATTCAAAAAAAGGGCAAAAACTGGGTACGATTACTAGATTTTTCATAGTCATTAGCATCATCTTCTTTACCTTGATTCCTCCTCATTCTTGCCTGATCACTGTATTTCTTGAGGGGTTTTGATTGTGTAGTCATGCTAAAGAGAATAATCTTATCAAATCTTTCATTTGAGCTATCTTCATCTTTGGAGGCTCCTTGCAATTCTAATAACCCAAAAACCCCAAATCTCCTCACTAGTGTCACATGTCATTCTCAGTGGTCAGCCTCACCGCCAACTCTCTCTTTCTCCTCTTCCTCTTTTCCTTCCCCTCTCTCCCTTTTCCTTCTTCTTCTTCCTCCTCTTCTTCCTATTTTCCCTTCTTTTTCTATCTCTCAACTGTCACCAATCTTAAGGAGGGGGGTGATGTTATCAAAACAACTACTCCCCTTTTGCAAATATCTATTTTATTTTTAAAAAATCCCCTCCATATTTAGATCATCATATCTTCTCTATTTGAATTTCAAATTTAGTGTTCTTTGTGTCATTGAAATCGTATCAATGTGTGTTTTTCATTTTTTATAGTTTGAAGTTGAATTTTTTTGTTTTCAAAGGGTTCACTTTTATGAAACTTAATTTTACTGAATTCAATTCTTTATTTTTATTTTAAATATAATATAATATAATATAATACACAAATATTGACCCAAAATTGAGGATCATTGTATTCATCCCCTCTTATAGGATTTTCATCATTGAAATTCTTTCTATTTTATCTTTTAGACAATTTTAAAAGCATATCAATCTCACTAGATACACTAATCGTGCCAATAATTCCAGAGTCAATTAGCATCATAAAATAGGCAATTCCATATCCTGTCATCCCATTTGATATTATCTCAACATATTGATTGATATATGTCAAATCGTCTCATAATATACTTAGACCATGTCATCATCAAATATAATGCAATTAGCATCACTAAACTCTCATCTAGAATTTAGTGGATCCATGTACAAATCTAGTATAGGTAAAACCACCACATCAATAAAAATCAAACCATCTCAACTCACTCTTAGGCACATCTATGCTAAATCCATACCAAAGTGCATGAGCTCACCAATAGGCAATATATGATAATCAAAATTAGAGCATATCAACTCACCAACAAGCAATCTATGCCAATCAAAACTAGTCCATAGTACGATCATACTACTAGCACCTAGAATCCTACCACATAGAAGTTCACGACCAAGAAGCTTGGCAGTGCCTCTCACACCTATACTCATTGTCTGCCCTCTTAGGCTACCCTCATCAGCTACCCACAACTATAAGTCGTAAATCAAATTTCGATTACACATAAGAAAATGATTTCATACAATACATACATCACTATCACAACTCTTAGCTTATGAGAAATCAAGCTTATATATATAAAAATAGCATCCATATCCTGGAGAACTCAATAACCCAGCGATAGCAGTTCACAAGATTAAGGGAGTGATGAACCTCAATCACTAATTTGGGCTAATCCTAGCCCATCACAATCTAAATAAACTGCATCTCTGTCACTTGAGGTATCGTGGTCAAGGAAATTCACTTCCTCTGACCATAACTCATACTTATAGATATTTGCAAAAGCAATGTGTCCTTTAGATACTTAGAATAATGCACAAGGATTTCTTATACTCTACTAGGATCGTGGAGTATACAAGAATGTCGTCCCCTAATATGATCATGATCAACAAAGTGACATTTGAAAACACAATCCATCATATCCATAATTATTATTAGTGCATTATTCCCACCAATTCATACCACCAAGAATTCGTGGTAATCGTAACGAGTCCTAAAAACTATCTTAAAGGCGTCTTCCTCCACAATCCTCAGCTAGTAACAACCAAACCTTGCATCAATCTCCAAAAATACCATGCACTGTCCACTGTGGTGCTATCTAATAAGTGATAATATATTAAAGATCTATTTCTCTTTCTCATGAAGAAGACTAATGCACTCTATGAAGACCCACTAGGTCTACTAAACCCTTATCAAGTAACTCCTATAGCTGGAGCTCCTCCAACAATAGCAGGGACCATCCTATATGGCATTCTAAGGAAATAACACTATACTTGATGCCAAATCAACATCGAAATCAATCTCCTTTGGCAAAAATCCTAAAAGCTCCTCAAGAAAGACTCTAAATTCTCACACATCATCTGTGTGCTCAATCTGTCACTATTCTCTATTCTCTATTGTCACACTAATAAGGAGGACTCAACATCTTTTAGAAAATATTGCACTACCTTCAAGGCAGAGATAACACAAACCGTAGTGATGCCCATTCCTACACAAGAACAAGGTCATTAGCCATCCAGATGCACTAGAAATAACCTTCTCCTTATTGCAATCAACTATCACCCAATAAGTAGCTAGCCAATTCATCGTAAGGATGACATTATAATCAATCATATCAAGTAGGATGAGATCATTATCCATCCTTTCACTCACAATCTACACTAATACCCCTTGATGGTACTTATAAGCCTCAAACAACTCTCCCACTAGCGTCATAACATCTAACCCAAAGGCTGTCATATATATAGGCATATCCATTAGGATGCCAACACAATGAACGAAGGACTAGATCCTAGATCAAAGAGGATTTTAACATGCCTACCAGCAATCATGAAAATGCTTTCCACTACTTGGTTCAAGGCACGTGCTTGTCTCAAAGTAATGGCAGAAACTCATCATTGCCAATGTGGGGCCATCTCTGCCCTTTTTCCAATGCCAGTTAGTCAAACTTGTTATCCTTCAAATGACTTGAATCTCCATAGTTAAAGAATTTATAGGATTGCAACTATAATGGTGGCTACTAATACTATTGTCATTGCTATGTCAGGCTACCAACTCTAGGACATAATTTTTCAGGTGCATGTCCTTGTAAGTAACACACTTCTTGTTTGCATCCCTACTTGATGGGCTCTGTAACCATGTAGGTGAAAAAGGATCTCTTGCCCTTACTAAGCTGACTTAAACTACCCATGTCCAAGTCTCTGCTACCTTGATCCTCAGAGAGATTCCCTCTATATCACCAGTTGCCCATAATGCAAAAATACTAATCATCATAGGCCTTCCTAAAGGCCTTGATGATAAAGTCTTAGTAATGGGAGAACACGTCCTCTCAACGACCATCACAAGAATTATTTTAATTACATTTTTGGAGTCCTCATCTTCATCATTCATTTTTTTTTAACTAATGAATTATTTCAAGGCCATATCAATTAAAATCATTTACAATTCTATCAATCTCACACCCAGTGAAATTGATCTTTCATAATAAACTTCCTTAGTCGTTACAAACCACATTATCATCAATTTTTTTTATAATTATTCTTATAAAATAGTTGTCATATCCTCCAAATATCATGCACCTCCAAATCATAACTAAAACCCCAAGAATAATTTATAAGCATTCATTTCTCACTCATGACTAGCTATTAATATTTTTGTGTGCATAAAAACTCATTATTTTTCATCTCATAGATCAGATAATTCACCCATAGGAACATTAGAATATTGTTATATCAAATTTTCAAAGATTTTCACCATACTACAATTTACTCATCAAATAAATCTAGTACAAATTTTAATTAATAGTATACTTCTCTAAACTTCCTTGAGTTCTCTTTAATTGTAATAATTTCTGATCATCCATCATTATTATCATACTAATTGTTACAATAGTTGATAAGCATTTTCAAAAGTTTATACACCGTCCAAGTTAGAACTTGAACTCTCAAAAAAATGTCCATGTAAATAGATTTTCTATCATATAACAAGATTCTCACTTAGAGATACTAATTTATACTCTTTATCCCGATCCCTTACTCTAAGAATCATGCACTTTCCATGGAAATGCTCTGCCTTGTAATCATATAAGGATTTAAAGTCTCATCTTTTCTAAAAAAACTTTATCAACCTTCATGGTGGCATCTATTTCACAATCGTCAACATCTCCCATATAATTTATCTCTATAACTCATATTTATGTAATCTTCTCACTCAATGGATTGTATGTGACTTCTGGACTTATTAGAGTGGCTATGAAAGAGTAGATTGGGCTATAGTACCAAACTGTGACACCTAGGATTTTACACAATATATAAATACCAATTTTTAAATAGTTGGGATCCCTTATTAAAATTTTGATTTTTAAAATTGAGTAAAAATAAAAACTTGAATAAAAGCATTCGTTTAAAAATCCTGGGAGTCATATGGCCCACAAAACCTCTGATTATTCAGATTATGTCTAGATTGGAGCCGTGATTCCAGGTAGGTTGTTCTGACATCTTTAATTTGTCTATATATTCAGATTATGACCAAATTATTAGTCTAGTCAAATACATGTTATGATAGATTTTAATGAATTGATAGATTATATGATTACAAATTATGAATGCACCATTCTTCAAGAATTAAATATGATGGAATATATCTTCCTTTAATGATGATGATGTTAGATAATTATTTTAGCATGTTGATTATAATGATATATAGATGTTACTAAGATGTATGAATGATAATGATAGAGATGCAGAGCATCTAAGATCTTTAGTTTATAATTACTAACACTTGCATTTCATTTATCTTCAGCATATATGTCAATTCATTCAAATCTAACGCAATCCACCATTAGATCTAGGTTTGGATGGTTGGATTATAGTATATTAAGTTTATTAACAACTAACCAATAATCTAATCTACTATTCACGAGATTAGATCTACGCTCTGTGTGTTTAATGACTGAATAGTGGTCAGATTCCATATTTATCGCTGATCAATACTCTAATCCTAAAATTATTTAGAGTATATATACTGATTGAATATCAAGGAACATAATGTTTATGTTGGATCACCGATTTAAAGTCACAAGGCCCCTTTTCTATTATTGTTTGATCGAATGGTTGAGATTGTCTTTCAATTTACATCCAAATGTCACAATTTCAGCCATATCTTAGTTAATTTAGTGTTCAAGATGTCATCTATGGCATTTGATCATGGATTAGACATCGTAGGGGTCACTATTTAAATAGTGATAGATTAGACAGCCTAGATTGTCTAATCCATTACACCTTTAGATCAGTGAATTTAATCCATTCTATATAATTTTTAGGTTAAAGAACTTACTGATAATGTCTGATCATTGAACAGTAGAGATTGTCTGATTAGTTTCTAGCCTAGATCGACAATCTCAGTCAGATTCAAGCTGTATTAGGTATGTATTTAGCTATTTCTAAGTTTGGATTAAGAAATGGATGGCTAGATCATCTCCAAAGTCTAAATTTAGTATGAAGTTGTATGGATCTAACTAAATATCTCAAATCAAGAGTACAGTCATACATATCTCACCTCTTGGGAGTGTTTTCATGCTTTTCCCTTCCTGAATGAGTTGAATTTATCACTATTTTAAAGCAAAACCCTCTGATCACTTGGCATCTTGTTCACCTCTCTGATCGATAGTCAAGATCATCTCAAATTTCCTAATAGCGTTGGGTTTTTGGTCGTCTCCTTATGTTGAGTACAATGATTCGAGCTGGCATTATCTCTGATGACAACCTATAACTTTGACAGCTAAAACCCTCATTCCTCTCCTTGTGGGCGTGATGTGTCTTCTCTAACGAGTAGGATTTCTCCTTCTCTCTTTCCTCTTTCCTCTCTCTTCTCCTTCTCCTCTCTCTTCTCTCCTTCTTCCCCTTCTTCTTCTTTTCTTCTTTTCTTCTTCTCCTTCTTTCTCTCTCATTGGGTTTCTCTCTACGTTGGGTTCAGGTAACAAACCAAAGTCTGTTTTTTTCTCGACTTCATTTAAGTGGGGAGGGGGTGCCATTATCAAAATGGCACTCCTTTAATGATTAATCTTTTTTTAATTCTTTACTCATTTCTTTATTAATTAATTAATGTTAACCATATTTAATAGGTTTAACTTAATGATGGTGTCTCCTGGTCAATGGGAACACTATTATTTCAGTCCAAGGCATAATAATATGGGTCGCTTAGGATTTTATTATTCACAAGAAGTGGTTCTACTTGATAAAATGGCCAAATTACCCTCTATGAGGAAAATCATAAGTTATTCGTCCAAACTCTAATTTCATCAAATTTAGTATCATTGGAGTCAGTTTTTTCGAGTACAATCCAAATATGAAGGTTCCAACACCTAATTTAATGTCTACAAAAGTTTCTATTTCTAAAACCCCAAAATTTACTTAAATTAAGATTTAAAAATAATGAATGTTACAAGTGCATCATCAAAGGATAAATGCTAAGTAAAAGATGGATAAATGGACTATCCATGGGATCCAAAAAAATATTTTCATAGCAATGGAAGAGTATGGCATTTTGAGTTCCACATAATTGAACTTTTGAAGGACACTTAGTTGACCATCAAAACCTCAATATTTGGAATGTACGCATTGATATAATTCTACTGATACAAAATTTGCTAAAATGGAGATAAAAATTCTCAAAATTTTACTAATTTAGGGCTGTCCAAATTGATAACAGCACCCCACCTTGTTTGGTTTCTTGCGTGGCACACCAGCCCACAACACATGGAGCTGGGCTCGACACGGGTCATCCAACATTTTGCAACTAGTGAGAAGGGATGCTAGAGAGAAGGGAGAAAACTGACATCCACCCCTACTTAGATCTCTCACCATCACGACGACCGGACTTCTGTACTCTAATTGTTGTTGGCACAACATGCATGAAAAACCCTCTTCCTTTTGATCATCTTCCTCTTCACTTGCATGTTTCCCTTTCCCATCCAGCAATAGGCCCCTCTACTACATTGAAATTTCCATCGACGAAAACCCATTTCTCCAGCACCAACTGACACCCACAAAGCCCCTCCATTCGCATGCCCTTTAACCACATCCCTCTATCCTTAGCAATACCCAACCAAACCTAGCCCCCTTTGTGGTAAAAAATCCATCGATTCAACACTGATCTCCAAATTTCTTGAGGGGTTTCTTCATGGTGCAATAGAAGCACGTCAAATGGCTTAGATCATCAATTTGAATAGTTTTTGGGCTTCGTGTGTACTGTTCTTGGAGACTGTTCACCTTTGCTAGAGTTTTGTCATTGGTGATGGAGACGAAAGGGAAAATGAGTTTTGGGGTCGAGCATGCAAGTGGCTAGAGGAAGAGGGAAAGAAGGAAAAGGGGAACCTAGGTGGGGCTACCATGTTAGTCAAGCTATGTCAATTGGAGGTGGGGAAGACTAAGAGAGAGAGAGAGAGAGAGAGAGAGAGAGAGAGAGAGAGAGAGAGAGAGAGAGAGAGAGAGAGAGAGAGAGAGAGAGAGAGAGAGAGAGAGAGAGAGAGAGAGAGAGAGAGAGAGAGAGATGGGCGTGGCCAGCCTATCGGTTGGTTGGCCAATCAAGGCAATAAAAAAGGAGAGAACGAGGGAGAATGAGAGAGAAGAAAAGGGTAGAAGGGGAAGTAGGTTTTGCAACATCTGGAAAGGGGGTTTTGTGAGTTGCAAAAGGAATTAGAGTATGATTAAGTAGATTTGTGTTTCCAATTGATGAACTCTGAGTAATGATGGTTTCATTGATGTGACAACCTTGGAGAATTTAATACTAACTTGGAAAAGTACACACAACTTAATCAAGAAAAATATTTTTTTACAATGATAGTTAGAAAAGAATGAGAATGAGCAAGGAAGAACCATTGTGAAAGGTAAGTAGGTAAAGTAAGAGAGAGAGCTATTGTTCAAATATGGAGACCTAGCGAACTTGTTAAAAGTGGCCATACTTGTAAAATCAGTATCTTAAGAATGATATAATAATAGGTCTCAATGTAGAAGAAAGCTTAATATGTTGACCTATACATGTACTTATAACTGGTAATGTAAGTAAAGAATCCTAAGGTCTTCATAACTAAAAGAGAATAACGAATTTCATTGTCTGCAGCCACAATCTAGGTTATTTAAACCTGATTTTACTATTATATTTTGAAATTGATTTGCTACTAATATGTATGACTTGGAATTGATCATATTCATATGAAATGCCTCACAATCATGCTTACAGAACCCCAAATAGTACATAATGTCAATGAGTGCACCAAAAATGATTGTAGTATAACTCACTAGGTTTTTGAACTATAGGGAGACCTTCTAGTGTGCTAAAAGTGGCCATACTTGTAAACTTAGTATCTTAATATTGATTTAATGATGGGTCTCAAGGTAGAAGAAAGATTAATATGTTAAACTATATGTGTACTTGTGACTAGTAATTTAAGAAAAGAATCCTAATGTCTTCATAAATAAAAGAGAATAACAAATTTCATTGTCTGTGGCCACAATCTAGGTTATTTTAACTTGATTTTACTTCTATTTGTTGAAATGGATTTGTTACTGATATGTATGACTTGGAATTGATCATATTCATATGAAATGCTTCACATTCATGCTTAGGGAGGATCTAAAAATGCCATGGACAAACCTGATAGATATCTACGTGCTATGGCCTAGGGCCATAACTTGTTTGTCATTACTGATAACGACTTTACCATTAGTTTAACAATGGTCCCCTTAGTGACATGCATTTTTATAATTGTTTAAAGATCGATCCTTTATAATCATTGCTACAAATGTGTTATTTAATGATTGAAAACAGAAAAAAAGTTGCATTATCTCTAATATTATAACTCTTTGAACTAAGCATGCATGGTTGGACATTAATTGTTTTGATGTGGATAATAGATGCATACTTTTGGGAACTTGAAGTGCATTTTCAAATGAATGATGAACCCATGTTTGAAAACTCATGGAAAAATGTGTTTCTATAGTTTGTTGAAGACGTGAGTTTGAAAGGTTCTCATGCCTTGGAAATAAATAGTTTTGAATGTTTTCAAGACTTTGAAAGAAGTTTTATCCTCATAGAGGTGTACTTGACTGATGTTTTAGGTAAGTGCTCTATGAGTAGCTATAAGTCCTCAAGATGCTACTTGATTTATGATTTAGGCAAGCACTCTATAAGTTCATATAAGTCCTAGGGATATGGATTTTGTTGATAATTTTGGTAGGCACTCACTGAGTAGCTATAAATTCTAAGGATGTAGTTTTAATTGCTATTTTTGGCTATGCTCTATGATTACCATAAGTCTTGCTAGGAGAAGCTATAAGTTATGGACGTATGCTTTTCACTTATGATTTAGGCAAGCACTCTACCAATAGCTATAAGCCCTAATAGAATGGATTGGCTGATGTTTTAGGTTAGCTCTCTATGTGTAGCTATAAGCCATGATGATTATGGTTTCATCCATGCCTTAGGTAAGTGTAAGCCCTAGTGGATATGGATTTCATTAATGTTTTGGGTAGTCACTCCTAGAGTTTCCTAATCCTCAAAACACTTGGTAGGTACATTGTGTGAGTGTGGCACAAGTCCTAGAAACCCCATGCTAGGAGGTGCAGTTTGCCACTATCCTTGGAGATGAGATTAATATCAATTCTACGATGGAGGTGGTAGGCAGTAGGAGTAGCTTCTCATGGGAAAGTGCTTTGAGTGGTAGCCAGTAGGCCCCATGAGGTCTGATGAGTCAAGGATGCACAATATCTACACGCCTACATTGAGGCCACAGTAGTCGCCAGTAGGTGACAATAGAGCCCTATGAGCATAGGTTTATGTATGATGTTAGCCTGCTGGGCATGCCGGTCATTTCTTAAGAGTTCAGACCTTGTCCCTTGTGGAAGGATTGCATGCCACTGTATCATCATTGGTGCTATTACTATATGCTGTTGTAATATGGAGCGATTAGTTTTCCTCAAAGACGTGGGTTCGAATTTTTCATTATGGACTGAGGGCCATGCACATCAAAATTTCTCCACCATTGAGAAATTTCTATCAAGTTGATGGTTTATCAATTCATGGATTTTGCACTTGGCTTGAGTCACCAATTTTTCATCAAGAGGTTTTCTCATCTTGCATGTTTTGTCATAACTATCAACATGATATTTGGATGATTGTGAAAATAAAATCTAAGTGTTGCTCATCAAGGGCCTATATATAGTATCGAATGCTCTATTGTCAACACCTTATTGACTAACCCCATCTTTTGTCAATACTCTATATGGATGCTTACATTTATTTGATAACTTTTAACATTGATTATGACATATATATATTGATATTTCAAGACCAATGATTTCTGCAATGTGCGTTTACAAATGTGTTGGATTAATCATGCATTTCAAATGATTCTACATGATTTTGTATTAAATCATTCATGCATTCGAAATGCAGTGCATTCATGAAAGAGAGCATGTTAGATGACTGCCTTTACAATTGACAATGAGAATGTTCATCACTTAGATCTTTATAAATTGATAGAAACTATTGATTGACAACTAATTTAGACATTTATAGTGATATTTTGAATGAATATGAAAATAAACGATCTCCAAAGACTATGCGTTGTGGATAAGTTTGGAATGATTTATGTGTTTATGCATTGAAAATTATTTTAGCATGGATAAGTGCCACACGAAATAATAAAGGCATAGAATGCTTGAATCCTTATGAAATTATAAGGCAATGATATCTTCAAAATCATGAAAATATAATGATTTATCAACTATACTGATTTGTTCATGTAAGCTAATTTCATGAATGTATGATTTGAGAACTTTTAATTTCAACATGTGCACTTATTTTGATACATCATGAGTTTTGTTTGGATATAATAAATTATCGACATACATTGATTTTGTAAATATGAACTCTATGCCAAAATAATGACGTTTTTTCACCTACACAAGTGTAAGCTTGTTGAGACATTGTAATTTATTTTATAATGTCTCAGACTTGAAGAATTCAAATGGAAGGATGTACAAGTTGAGTTGCAAATGTCAAAGAAAATAGTGGAGTTCAAAATTTCAAGAGATTCAGAATTTTAGTATTTAAAGGTTGAGCTTTATTAATTGAGAATTGACTTATGATTTATTAGAGGATGTGAATGTATATTAGCTTGATGTTGTAGACTAATTTATATTTAGTGGAATTGGGTTGTGATTAGAGATTCTAGGGTTATGATCAACTTATGTTATTCATTTTTAAAATATGAAAATGTATTTATGTTTATTAGGTGTTTTGTATGCCTGCATTAAATGTGCAAATATCTAAAAAATAGAGAAAACACTGCCGAATTTTCTTCGCATGATAGGCCCTCTTCGGAAGCCTTCTTCTTTTTCATCCTTTTTCCTTCCTCTCTCCTTCCTTTCCTTCTTCTTCCTTTTCCACTCTCGTGGGATTTTCCTTTGTGTGTGTGTGTCGAGTTCATGAACAGATGTCAAGGTTTGCTCAATTTCCTTTAAGGGAAAGGGGTGCTGATATCAAATTAGGCCCCTCCTTAAGTAAAGTTCTTTTATATTTTATTTTTTACTAAAATGTCCTTTGTATTCTTCTCCATTTGAATTTTATTTCAATGTCCTTTGTGCCATTGGATTCATTTTTTTTATTACAATCCAACTATTTAGGTTTTAAGGATCAACTAAGTGTCTTTCAAAAGGCCAATTCTATGTAGGTTTAAACATGATATTTTCTAATTTTCATTTTATCAAATTAATTCAGAATCATTTGAAATGGAATCTAAAATTTGAGGTTATTACACCCATAGTCATACATGCCTGGAGCAATAGTAAGACCTTGAAGCAGGTGTGCTACAAGTAGCTATAAGTCCTAGATTTATAGCTTTCATCGATGTACTCTATAGGTAGTTGTAAGACTTGATAAATATGAATTTACTAAAGTTTTAGGCTAGCCCCCTACATGTAACTATAAGCCCTAATGGTTATGGTTTCATTAATGCTTTAGGAAGGCACTCTACGAGTAGTTATAAGCCCTAGTGGATATAGATTTCATCAATGTTTTGGATAGTCACTCCTAGCGTGTTTGTATTGCTTAGCAAGTACACTGTATGAGTGTGTTGTAAGTCATAGAGGTCCTATGCTAGGAGGTACAGTTGGCTACTAACCTCGCAGATGAGATTGATACCAGCCTTGCAATGGAGATGGCGGGTACTAGGAGTAGCTTCTCATAGGGAGTGTTCTGAATGGTAGTCGGATAGGCCTCACGAGGTCTGATTAGCCAAGGCCATGCAATATCCATGAGCCAACATAGAGGCTACAATATTCGCTAATAGGTGATGGTAGGGCCTACTAGCATAGGTTGTGTGATGTTAGCATGCTGGAGATGTTGGTCATTTCTTGAGTTCAGACCTTGTCCCTTGTGGTAAGACTGTACATCACTGTGATATAGAGCAATTAGTTTTCCATGACGACGTGGGTTTGGACATTTCATTATGGACAAAGGGTCATGCACCTCAACTTTTCACCATCATTGACAGCTTTTATTGAGTTGATGGTTTATCAATTTTTGTATGTCGAGCCTGACTTAAGTCACCAATTTTTCATCAAGAGGTTTTTTTCTTATCACATTTATATCATTAAGGTCAACATGATATTTTGGGCAATTAAGAAAACAAGATCTAAGTTTTGCCCATCTAGGGCACATATATATATATATATATATATAGTATCAACTGTTTTATTTTTTGCAACTTATTAACTAACCCCATCCTTTGTCGATATCCTATGTGGATGCTTATGTTTAGCTGATGTCTTTTAACATTGATTACAATGTGTGTATATTAATGTTTTAAGACCAGCGATTTCTTCATTATCAGTTTACAAATATGTTAGATTAGTCATGCCTTTTGAGTGATTTTGAATGAATCATTCATGCCTTTGAAATGCAGTGCATTCATGAAGGAGAGTGTGTTAGATGAGTGCCTTTACACTTTGATAATGAGAATGTTCATTACTTGGATATTTATAAATTGATATAACTTTTGATTGACTTAGACACTGATAGTGACATTCCATATGATCATGCATAATAAATGATATTGAAAGACTATGTTATGGATAAATATGTAGAGATTATTTGTTTATACATGGAAAATGAACTTAGCATGACTAAATGTTTCACAAAATAATAAAAGCATAGAATGCTTGAATCATCATGAAAATATAAGGTCATTGTCTTCAAAATCATGAAAGTATAATTATTTATCAACTATACCAATTTGTTCGTGTAAACTAATTTCATGGATGTATGATTTGAGAACTTTTAATTTCAATTTGAGCAATTATTTTAAAACATCACAAATTTTGTTTAGACATGATAAATTATCAATATACATTGATTTTGTAAATCATGATCAATATGCCAAAATAATGACTTTTTCTACCTATGCAAGAACAAGCTTGCTAAGATATTATGATTTGTTTTACAATGTCCCATACTCAAAGAATTAGAATGGAAGGATGTATAGGTCCAATTACGAACATGAAAGCAAATAGTGGAGTTCGAAATTTCAAGCGATTGGGATTTTCAATATCTAAAGGGTAAGTTTTACCACTTGAGAATTGACTTATGATTTATTAGTGGATGTAATGTATATTAGCTTGATGTTGTGGACTTATTTCTATTTAGTGGAATGAGGTTATGATATGGTTGTAATTGGAGGTTTCGAGGTTATGATTAAGTTTTGTTATTCATTTTTGAGATATGAAAATCTAGTTGTGTTTATCAAATGTTCCACACACTTGTATTAAATGCACATATGTTCAAAAAATAGCAGGTACTCTATCAAATTTTTTATAGGAACGAGACATTTATTTCACCATAAAATCCTTATGTTTGTGTAAGAAATGACACTTGGGATTTTCAGAAACACTTTTGAAAGAACAAAAATTTTCACTATTTTATTTTTGAAAAGAACTTCCAGTAAGGGATATCTTTAATTTCAAAATAATATTTAAAAAGTATTTTGAAAACTCAGGGTGTCATAGTGGCTGACATGAATAGTGAGGAAATAACATGTAGAGGCCTGAAGTAGAATACTTCTTCTTCTCTTTCTCCCAAAGAGGCAAACCCTAAAGGTGGAACTCTTCTCTCCTTTCTCTCTTTAGCTTGCCTGGCCTAAAGGGGAAACCGAATAATAGAAACCACATATAAAACGTGTGATCTCTCTCTCTCTCTCTCTTACCTTTTCTCTAAGTAATAAACTTGGGAAAGGCTGTCCTTTTCTATTAGGAAACTACCATGTTAGTGGGACCATCTGCTTACGAGGAGGAGAAACCCAACAAAACCATCAGCATGGACGTGACTGCCATCGTGGAGATAACTTATCTTAACGTTTAGTGCCTCCAATTATATCATTCCAGTTTGCAGCTTGGAGTTCGCAGAGTGGACTAAAAAAGCCTTGTGGTTAGATGCCCATGTAGCAGCAGTTTCTAAACAAATGTTTCAGACAATAGAGAAGGAGCAGACGTTCCGTAAGATTCTTGCCTTGAAGTTTAGTTTGGCTCCTGACCATTTTCAGATTAGCTCTGGCATAGATTGGGGCATTCACCTGGACATGTTGAATTTTTGAAAGATGGAATGCGTACCTGCTGAGCAACCTGGCATTAAAACAGCAAATGGCTCTGTATTAATCTTTGCTATTTAGAAGGGCCCAATTTCTCTCGGGTTTAATTTGTCGAATCCTAAGCCATGGTCCAATCGAAAAGGCCACTCTAGGAGGAATGTAAGGTTGCCAAATGAGCTTAGAAGATTCCTATTTTAGCTCTCTTGCAGCCAACATTGGGAGCGCAGATTTTACTGTAAATGTTTCAATAAAGGTTCTGCTAATCATCCTTATAAGCTCCTCCATCTGGTCACTTTCTAGTTCTCTCAGTGGATGTCTGAGATTGACCCTCCTCTCAGTGGGCCAGTTAGAGAGACGACCATATCATATGGCTCTTTCTTACGATAGGGTCTATTTATATTTTAATTACTTCTCTCATTTTTCTTTTTTTTCCTTGAAGAAACATGAGGGCATAGCTAGCAACATCTTATCATAAGCAGAAACTTGCCAAGTAAACCAATAAGTATAGTGCCCATATTTGGATTGTCCAGAAGTCCTAACCACCAGTCGATTTCCATCGTTTTGGTTGCTTAAGTAGATCTCTGTTTCGATATTTCAACCATCCGTTACTATATCACGGATCCTCCAACAGCTGCTCACGTTGCCTAAATCTTCCAAATTATAGCATTCTTGCAGAATTGAAGACGGACATGATTTAATTAACTTTTTGGTTTGGTCAGTACATGAACACAAGCATCTTCTCATCGTAGTTGAAAACCTTAACCAATAGTGAACAGCCATATTCCAGCTATTTATTTACACGAGTAATTGCACTGTACATAAATTCCCAAACATCGACAAAAACCACTTAAACCTCTTACATTGAGAAAGCATATCTCTGAATCAAATACATTTCATTGTTACTACCGGCACACACCAGATAAATCCAAAACAGAACCAACCATAAATAACAAGCCAAATACATAACCCAAAATTCAAGAGAGAAACGAAAAAATCTTAAAGAATCTTTATTCCAATAGAGGTCATCTCCTAAACAGCAGATCTCCATCACCATATTCGAGAAGCAGAGCCCTCCGAATCAATCAAATACCTTGAAGAAGCCTCCCAAATTCATCCATTGTCCAAGGAAGGAAGAAAAAAAAAAGCTATATTCCTCAATCCGATGAATTGCTGTCCAAGCTATCTTGTTTGCAGTATCGGAGCTGGAGAGAAACCTGCCTTTCCATCTGAAGTCGTCTGTAGAAGTTAGCGATAAACATATCTGCTCTTCTATCAATGTCATCGCTTATCGTCCGTTGAGTAATCGGCGGTGACGAGCTCATCGTCCTTTGAATAATCGGGGATGACGAACCCGCTTCAGAGTCATCGTCATTATCCACAATCAAGCCTGGGGTTTCTTTGAAACTCAGTGGCCTCCTGCTCAGAGAACTGATCACTCCCTGCGAATGGCGCCAATTTCTTATGTTGAAGGTGAGCAAGAATCTAACTTTCCGTATGGTCCTCCTTAGACGGCTTACTAGTAACCAGTTTTTGAAGGCCATGTTTGATCAGGAAAAATCTAAAGATGGGGTTTTGTTTATGTAGAGGTGCAAGCCAATTAGGGAGAGGTCTTAAACAAGCTACCCGGTTTAAGAAGTTGCTTGGAAATTTGCGATGGATGCGTGCCAAATAGGAGTACCGTGTAATAAAAAGTCAAAAGTCGCATTTGAGAAAGGAAAAAGCTTTCCCGACTGGGGAAAAGGCGCCGGAAAAGGATGAAGTCATCCGTTCATCATGTTCAACCTGGCTTCGATTGGCTATCTTCTAAACTTAGTTCGTTCGATGATTTGATCTATGCTACTTTATTTTTAAATTATGTAGATTTAAACTTTTAGTCAATATATCTACAGCTGGAAGCCTACGGATGGTCATAAGTTTTGGCACAAAATTATAAATATGACAACCAAACAAGATCAACCCTTCATCGTCTAAGAAAATAAAAAAGAACATCCCGGTGCACCAAGCTCCGACCCATGAGAGTTTCAAGGAAGGGCTGGACTGCATGGGTCTATGGTATGCAGCCTTAATTTGTATTTTTACAAGAGGCTGTTTCCATGCCTCGAACTTGTAACCTCAAGGTCACATGACGATAACTTTACCACTGTGCCAAGGATCCCCTTCTATCTACTTAAAAGAATTCTTTCAGAAATTTCATTCATTCGTCAAAGGCTACTTTTATAGTTTCATCACTATTTCTTAATGACTAAGGTATGCAAAAGGTGGCTGCAATTCGGTCACAAGGTCAAACTCTAAAGTGGGTTGTAGTAGAATTAGATTGCAGCTCAGAAGTTGGATGGTTTGGATCATTGAAGAAACGTCTTTATTTTTTAGGAATGTCCTTTGGTGACCTCCGACTAAGACAAAGCAGTCTTATATGTAGTTATAGAGTGGTGTGTAGGCGAAATGCTATCTTGGTGAATTTTGAGATCGGCTCGAAAATCCTGCCTAGCTAACCTAACCTTTGGACGAGCCATCCAGTTATAATATTCAGCTCTTTTTATAATCTTATTTAGATTATGTAAAAAGAATTATAATACCCATTAGCAAAAAGCCATCTAGCATAATTGGTCAGTGATGATGTAGCTTCTTTTGTTATTCACTGATGACTTAGTTGCAAGGTTTAAAAATGCCAAGTCAGATTAACTCCAAATTTATCAAATACTCAAAATTATTTGAGTATATCTTTTTGAAAATTTTTATTATAAAAATAAAAATAAAAATCTCTTGAATAAGTATAGCACAAAGTATGCAATTACAAGTTCACAACTTTTAATTTGGGGCCCACAAATAAATCCAATGGCCAGAAAACATTTGATAAGTGGTCAAACCATTACCAGATGATAGTGGAGAAGGAGGTGCTAGTGGAAGATCCAATGTTAATTTAAAATTTAAAAGAATTAAAACATAATTATTACAAGTAATTATAAAAAATTAAAAAACATCCATAAATACACCCCCAAAAATCCTCCAAATATATTCATTAAAATTCCAAAAAAATTATCTTGCTTCCCATAAAAAACTAGATCTAGATTCATTTCCCAATTTTCAAAATTCCCAAAAATCTCTTCTTTCACTTTCTCTCTCTCCTCTTATCTACAAAAACCCATTTTTTTTTAAAGATCCAACGGTGCAATCAACGGCAAATAACAAAACAAGTGGTTATCATGTGATCTTATCATCAAGTGGATATTTCTTTTAAATTGGGCTGCAAAACCTATGTTTTTCTCCAATCAGGCAGGTGGGAACTCTTCCCATACTTATTTCATGTTAGTTTATATAATATTTATTTTTCTAAAATTAAGTTTAGGTTAAAAATTATAAACATCTGAGCCATCCAATCGATATGGTAGAATTTTCAAGAAATTTATCAAGTTTTGAGCCCTTGATTGAAGAGGAATTGATTCGATAGTCCAAAACAGACTGTCTAATCTTCTTTATAAGATCGGGCTCCTAGAACACCACACAAAAACACGCCCTGCGAGAACATCTCCGCGTGCGACACCATCCCGATGGAACAACCTTGTGACAGCGCAGGTCCTGGGGAGTGCGTTACCGCATGTGTCCCAGTGATAGGAGTGCTACGAACATTTTGCCTAACCTGACCCGCTCCTCTCGATTGATTAGAGTCATCTGTTCTACTTGGCCTAGATCAAATCTAGACCCTTAGAACGATTATGAATTTCAAAGTTCAATTATGGAGTCATCTAAACTCAAAATTAAGATGAGAAAGAAGCTATGGAAAGCTTGTAATGTCTATTTTGTTCTTAAATAATAAAATTGATAAAAATATTCAAGAAACTTTCTATTTATGGAATTAAGCTTCTAATTTTTATAATCTTCAAGATATGAGATGATCTGATCTTGGGGATTTAATACAATGATGATATAATGTTGAAATCAAGTAATATCCATAATTTATTTTGATAGATGTAACATAAAATGAGGAATCTACCCTTTATGATAGAAAAACCCTAAAAATACAATGGGACCCACTTGATCAATGAGATCAAGCATGATCAGACCCTTTGGATGGGTTGTTTGAATAGGATTATGATGAGATCTAGTTAGATCATGGATTAAATGTGAAAAAACAAGTGAATATGATATTTGGATCTTAATGGAGCAAAAGCCCTAAATATAATTAAAACCCTTGATCTAAAGGAAAAGATCTAAGATCTAATGGTTGGATCATAAGTAAAAGTTTCTAATAATCTTAATCTAATTAGTTTAATAATATTTTATTTGATAATAGAATTGTAGCATGCTATGCTTTAAATGTTATTAATTTATTTGATAATAGAATTGTGATTTAAGTTATAAATTAGGAAGCATGATAGTGTAATTCTTAAATTTTGGCATGATATACTCTAAATGTTATTAGTTTGTTCTTAGGTTGGTAGATTTAATTATCTTAGGGCTATGTTAGTTTAAAATTGAGATTTTAGTACGATTCCATTAGATTAGTAGTAAAATTTCATGTATTTCATAACTTAGGATCATACTAGTTTAAGCATAGTTTTATTCCATTAGGTTAAGTTGCATTCATAGGAAGCATGTTAGTACAAATGGTTGTTAAACTTATATTAATTTATGCTTTAAAGTTTATGCTTTAATTGTTATCAAATTTTATTAGTAGATTCAATTGTTAAGTAGTTGTTAAGATATGATGAGCATAAATCACCAAAAATATAAACTAATGGAATATAAAGATTCATGGAAAATTAAGATGAGTGAATGACTTTGACTTAATATTAGTAAGGACTATAATTAGTAGGACAATATAAGGATTATCAAATCCTTGGCCCAAACTAGGAGAATAATAAACCCCTTGAATAACATTTTAAATGTTCATGAATTAATTAAAATCAATTAAAAAGAGTACTTAGGGTTAAAATGCTCATAGGAACCTTATGAAAGGTTGAGCTAAGGTCACTCTACTGAATGTTGAACATGGTGGTCAAGGGGGTTCTCTAATAGAGCCTTGCTCTTTCTCTACCTTCCATTGACATTTGTGAGGTCTAAACGCCTCCTTACATGAGGATTGAAGTAACCACTTTGTGTTCAGCCATTCAGCTAGTGAGCCTTAGTGAATTGGAAATAAGAGCTATCTAAACTTAGGATGAAATAAGCCATCTTCAACTAGTAAAATATTAACTGGTTGAATAATAATAATAAGAGCATAAAAAGTTAGTAAATTATCTAACCCTAATAAAAATTGTAAGTAAGATAAGGATGATCAAATAAGATCCATAGAATCTTGAATGATCAAGAACAATAAGAATCCTAATGATGTATCCATGTATGTATGTTGTAGACAAATCTAGATAGAGAATCCAATCCCTTGATCAAATAAGATTCAAGGAAGAGAACTAAGATCATCCTCCTTAGGGATGATCAAACAATTGAACTGAGATCAAAGAAGAACTAGATGATAGAAGATCTAAGCTCTTGATCTTTATTAACAAGTGTAAATTGTTGATCAAAAGATCTATGATAGGTCAAGATCAAAAAAAGGAATACACAAAGACTTATAATAGAAAATACTTAGATACGAAAGATTAGAAGATCATTCTAACCGTCAAATCTATTGATCAATAGGATAAACACTATCTGAGGAAGATAGATCATGATAGGACACAAGATCTAATCCTTTATATCAAAGGACAAGATTAGACAAAGAATATAGATAGGATAAAAGATATAGGATTATTCAGATTGTATAAATATTGACAGTATGTATGGATTTACAAATTACATACATAAGTCAGGATCATGGAAGATCTGAAAAGATGGATTACCACTTGAAGGTAGGAGGATTTTATGAATGCATCTATATGAGATCACGGGTTCAAGGGGAACCTTGACGCAATGGTAAAAGTTGTCATCATGTGACCTTGAGGTCATGGGTTCAAGGTGTGGACTTAGCTTCTTGCAAAATGCAAGGTAAGGTTGCCTACTATAGGCCCTTGTAGTCCACCCCTTCCCTAGACCCCGCATAGGCAAGAGCTTTATGCACTAGGGCTGCCCTTTATTTACATGAGAAATACATGTTGAATATATGATTTTATGTTTGAAAATGTTGACAAGTATAATGTAAATACTTGTATCAAATCTATTGAATACTCTTATGATCCAACCAAAACACATATGAAATGGTTAGGTTAGAATTGAGGAAAACCTTAAGTGAATAGGGAACTAGAAGGTATTTCAGCCATAGATAAATAAACAAATTGTCTGATAAGTATAAAATCAATACATGGGAATCATTCATATAGAATGGTGATCTCTAAACTTATATGAACATAGGTATCATTCATTGTAAATGATGATCCCTAAACTTATATGAACATGGGTATCATTCATTGTAAATGATGATCCCTAAGTTTGAAGTGAAATCCTATCCTCGGTATAAGAATACTAACATACAAGGATGATGATATAAATAGATAAGACATCTGATAAGTAAAAGAATACTTTATATACAAGTAAGGAGGCTTGTGGTTTTTGTTTTAAACAGGCATATGCCTAGGGCATGGTTACGAACTCACTCTTGGAAATGTGATATATATGATGATGCTATGCCCAAAGAGAGGCAAACTATTGCGTGGGCCAATTATGGGAAGGCCACCACTATGATGGTATGTCTCCCCATATAGACATGACATAGATGATTTTTCACATTGGTATCCGTGGAGTATTAAAGCAATTATCCAAGCGCGCTGTACGAATCTGACTGCAGCATAGTAGTCCTTTGAGTATTTTGCATTATGATGAATGGCATAATGAGATGCTGATATGTAATGACCCAGGTCTTTATAATAAATTTTTGTAATTCTTTTTGAAATGCCGGGCCCTAAATATTCAGAAAACAAACAGCAAAAAACATTTTTCATGAAAAGACAGTTTTAAAAACCCCGAGGGTCAATTTTCTTTTCTCAAAAAGGATTATGAGTGAAATGAGTGCTACATTTCTACTAAAAATTTGGTAGAGTTTCCTCTATTTTTCGGACATTAGACATTTAATGGATGTCATTGTGAAGTACCTAATAAACATAATTTTTATAAAAAACAAGAATAAGGGAGACTCCGTCTCCATCCCATCACATTTATAAGTGTGACTAAGTGTTTTGAAACTCACAATAAATGAAAATCAAAGAAACATACATGACTTAAAATATACCTGCCAGGATCAATCCAGTCACAGCCACACAACCACGAGTTCAATTTACATGTCTACATATCCATAAAGTAAAGTCATATTAGATCGAAGTGTTACTTCAGTCTACTATTTAAATTAACCATAGTGCAAACCTAGTTGATATACCTGATTTGCTGTCTTGAACTCTCTAACGCAGTCCTCTGCTTGATTTCCCCTATTCTGTTTCTTCAACCTGAGACATTGTAAACAATTTACAATGTCATAGCAAGCTTGCGCTTGTGTATGCAATTTTCACATCTATTTTAACAAGTTTTTAATTCAATTATAAACAATACCTCAAATAATTTTTCATGCAATTTCTAAAGAATAGAACTATCAATTCAGGAATAAAATACATGTTTTAAGCTGCATGCCAATCTCAGTTCACGATTTCATGCTAAAACATTTCAAAGTGTCAATATAAAACATGCACCACTTTAAATACATATTTTTCCAAATAATTGAATCATCATAGTATCTCAAGTAAATTGCAATGTAAAACATATCAGAAAATCACAAGTAAGCATAACTTGAGAACTATGTGAAAGATACACATATAACTTAATAATTTCAATGCCATAAGAGCCTCAAAATATTAAAGTGGTCGTCGATTAAACCACGGACGTCGGCAATCCCTTACTGACAACATCATCACGTGCACATATGCACCACAGCGAAGACATTAGCCGGTTGGTCATGAGTACTCATCTAAAGACTATCATCAAGCCCATCTACATGGGTCACAAAATAGAAATCCTATGGCAGATTATGCTAACAACCAGATCACTGAATTGTGCCTCTCAGGTATTTAGAGAATAGCCACCGCAGCCTCCATGACAACTATGGATACATCTCAAAAGGGTGACGTGACCACCTCCAATGGTTGTTCTTACTATAGCAGTCGAGAAAAATGATGCCACTTTGGGCATAGATACCTACCACCTTTGGTGGTTAGAGGCTGAGAGGCCATCTGTATAACCTCTCAGCATAGTGCCCATTAGGCTCATTAGCCTGAGCCAAGATATTATCTCAATCTCCAATGATCTTAAATCATATAATATACATATCTCATGGAAAATCATGTATTTCTTTATCTTATCTCAAAACATGGGATTGATGCAATTTCAATTATAATAATTTCTTTTAAAAACAAACAAGAGCGTATACCAAGCAATATCTTTATCGTTTCTCACATAAAGGCATGCATCATGGCTAGGAAGATATATAGATATAATTCCCATGCTTCGTTTGCAAGCATTGCATTCTTAAAAACCATAAAACAAGGTATCATGATGAAGTATAAACTCTATGATAATTAAGAATCTCAACTAGGAAACATGATAAACTAATATTTGATTATTTAAAATCTTAGGGTCAAATAGATGCTAAAACCACCTACCTCTTAGGTGAAATTCCTAGTTTGGCTACGTTCCTTATTTAATTCAACTTATAGGTCAATCTCCTTTGTTGATGTTACAGAGATCTTGTCAATGTTGAATCATATACAATTGAGTACATAAGAACTTTGTTTTAATCAAAGTCTAATAGTTTAGGTCATCATAAACTACTTACTTTTCGCTAACCATCTGTTCCATAGAGGAATACATGATTAGGTCAGTCTTAAATCCATCATCCATTCACTAATTAGTGTCCACGGTTTAGATTTGCCTTTTCCATTGATATAAACCCCTTAACAAACAATCTAAATCTAAAAGTTTACTCAATAAGTTGTGTTGATCTGACTTGGTATTTCAAGATCTGATTTCCTATGTTCTTAGATTTTTTAAACTATAAACTCAAAGTCATGACCATATAGCTAAGGTCCTTGACTTAATGATTTTCTTAACAATCCACTTTGTTCGAGCAATTGAGTTAGCTGTTACAAATTAAAGCTCATTAACTAGAATCCTACAAGACTATTTGAGTGATAATCACTTACTAAACAATGCATGTAGTGGTAATTGATGGTCCTCATTCAATCCATTAATTTCTTAATAATTAGTGCCTTGGTCTTTTAGAAGTTCAGAGTATGTTTACTTAATATAGATCAAAGTACATAATAGTGGTGTCTAACTACCAATCAGACATTGTTAGGTTCCTCTTCCATCACTGTCCGATCGAACGGTTAAGATTGTTCGATGGATGTTTTTCCAATTTTCACAATTATATCATATTTAAACCAATTCAAGGTTCAAGAATTCATCTGTAACATCTAATCATTGACCAGACACCACAGGATCCCTGTTTGAATAGTGACAGATCGGATGACCTAGATCATCTAACCTGTTCCACTTCAAAATCATACAATTTGAGTCATCCAACCATTTTTAAAGATTGGGGACTCAATGTCAGCATCTGATCATCAATCAGATGTTGTCAAACACTATTTACACAATAACTAATTGGACGATCCATATTGTCCGATCTGTTTTCTAGCATAGATCATCCATTTCAGTCAATTCCTAACCATAAAATGCATGCATTTAACTACTTTTAAGCTTAATTTACAATTTGAACCATTGGATCAATGTGGATCAGGCTGTAGGAGTTGGATCACCCCTATTCGAGCTCCATTCGGATGATCAAAGCCTCAAACTGGTTAATCAATGCTCTTAACCTTCTTTGTTTGTTAATTAGAAACAAGATCAATAGTTCTAATATTGTTTTGGTGTGAATCAGATTAGCCTTAACTGAAAAAACCTAGTTTTTCCTATTCTACAGTCAAATTGAATAAGGAAATAGAGAAGTTGTGGGAAAACTAACCTCGGTGGGTGCCCACATCATCGGATCGTGGCTGAAGAAGGCATCATTTTATGGTTTTTCTAGCAACAGTCCACGCTCGCTACTGTTCCCTTCAATTCCAACATCATTTCTCCCCCAATGGTAGTGGAACCAGAGGGGTTTTGCTCCTTAGCTCCTAGAGACTTGATTGCACGATTGGATCTCTGATCGGAGCCAACATTGTCGCCGGCAAATTCTGCTTCTCCTATGACTATAAATCTCTTCTACCCCTCTCTAGCTCAAACTAGGGTTTTCAATCGTGCGGAGCTTCGTCCCCTCTCTTCTTCTCTTCTCCTTCTTCCTCCTTCTCTCTTCTCCTCCTTTTCTTCTTCTTCTTCTTCTTCTTCTTCTTCTTCTTCTTCTTCTTCTTCTCTTCTCTCCATCGGGTTTTCTTGTTGGGTTGAGAAGAATAGACCCAACATCTATGTAGGGTTCCCTTAAGTGGGGGGTGTGCCAATATCAATTTGGCCCCCTTTTGTTTATGGTTTTTTGGTTTTTTTTCTATCCCATTTTTACCAAAATGCCCCTCATATTCAAACATCCATATCTCCTCCACTCGAACTCCGATTTCTGTAAACTTAGTGTCGTTGTTATCGTTTTTCTGATCACAATCTAAATATGAAAGTCATAGGGTCTAATTTGACAGATTTCAAAAGATAAATTTAGTGACGCCTAAATATGAAGACTCCCCCATTTATATTCATCAAAATTAATTTATAATCCTTTAAAATAGGATTTAAAAATTAGGATCATTACATTCTTTCCCCCTTACAGGAATTTTGTCCTTGAAATTCTTTTCATGTTATCTTTCAAAAAATTCTACAAACATTCTCATCTTGTCACATCTTTTAGTTCCAAAAGGTCACTTGATAGAATTAATCCAGAAAGGAAGGTTCTATAAAAAAGCATCTCTGTTCTTTTATTTCATTATGAATCTCACAACTCTTTACTTAATGTAATCCTTAAAAATCACCTAATTCCAACTCCAACTCTAAACATATATGATGCTTATTACCATAGCTTCCCTATTATTCTTGGGCAATAAAGAGCTACTCTCATTGTGCATCCTGGTACTCAACCATTAGAAACATAAGGCAATAATAAAATGAAGACACAATCAATTAACATCTCAGAATAGCAAATCCACCCCTAATATCACAGAGCATACTACTCATAAAATAGGCATACTTATGCCACATCAACCCTGAGCATATCAACTCATGAAGAAGACATTTCTATGTCAATCATCTTGCCTCATGTCAAAAACGTCATGATAAGTTATCTATCAATCATTGCATAAAGGTGGTGTCATAATGAGTGCAAAGGTGAATCTCTTCTTTAGCTTCTGAAGGCTCACCTTGTAAGCATCGCTCTCATATGCCTCATCATAATTGAGATGAGGTGTAATGTATTCCATATAAACCTTGAAGTAATTTCATAGTAATTGCTGCATCGATCCCTCCTTCACAAAGAGGATGAGCACCTTAAAGTTAAGACTATGTCCAGCACAACTCAATCATCATATCAATCTCTATATGTGATAGTAATCTAGGAAACTCTTTTTGAAAATGTCTTGGGATTTCTTAAATCATAGTTACCAAATATGTCTGTCTTTTCAATCTTCACCACCACTACACTTGTTAGCTATTCTCGATTTCCTTTAGGGAAGTGTTGCAGTTCCTTTATAACTAAATAATGTATATGCCCTTTTTCTGCTCATCTTTCCTCAGAATGAGATCACTGACCATAGTGATACACCAATAAAATCTACTTGTGATAATCCACTATTGCCATTGTTACTAACTACTTCATTTTCAAAATAAGCTCGAAATCATTTATATTAAGGAGGATAAGATAGATATCCATCCTATTACCCACAATCATACAATGCATATCCTGAAGAAACTTCCCATTAAGATCCATCTTCCTACTAGTGTCATCACATCCAACTCAAAATCCAAGATATGTACAACAAGTCCACACAAAATATAAGAATAATAAATATAATTGAGCATGTGGAATCTTAGTCCAACTAAACTCTAATATACCTATGTCTAACCTTATGTGTACTTCCACCATCATCCCTAATTACTTGGAATTAGAATTGTTTGGCCTTCATTGTATATCTATTTGACTCCTCTCTTTTTTTTTTTAGTTACTGATGAAATCCCCAAACACTCCACCTCCATATCATCTAGAGGGCCGTAATTGTTGTTTATGTCAATGTGATCCTAGTTAAGAACATGGCTAACTAGAATAAGCACTCATATGCTTTAGACACTACCTTTACTTCGAATCTCTACCACCTCTAGTAAATTGTTGTTGGCTCTAGATTTCTATGACTTTGTCGAAGAAAAGAGTTTGTTGCCCTCATTAGACTGTCCAACGATATTGCTACACTCACTATCCTTTCAATCTGCCCAACACAAGAGAAGGTTTTGTTTAAGAATAGATGTCATTTCTACTACCCAAACTAGTATGGTTGATTGCATCAACGAGACTATTCACTCAACTCAAAAATCAATTTGCATATGTACTTCTTCCAACACTTTAGATTAGTGATAATTGAACCTATATATTTACACATCATCATTCTCTTCATCCAGTTTTCATTTCACTCATGATTAATCTCATGACCACATTCACTGGAAGTCATTTCAACATTATTAATATATGTTTCAAATTTTGAACAATTCACTTCATATAAGATGAACATTTCAAAAATATCCTCTTCTTGATCATTGTTGATAGCATAAAACCCTCATAAAATCATTCATTCTTCACAATCCACCCTTTTGGTCCATAAATTAAATACTTTCAGATAAAGAAAAGTTGGAATTCGCTAATACAACATCTTCCCAAATCTATTCAATATCTTTTGAAATCGAATTGTATTTCATACTTTGGTTCTCTATCTATCGATTCATCCTCATTATTATATTCAAATTATTTTATAAAATAAATGTTATGTCTTCAAACCATATTCACATTCAATTATGTCTGGTATACACTAGGGTATTTTAATGCACATAAGGTCTATTAAAAATACATCAAGTCCTTGGGATTTTGAATCCATTAAATAATTCTCTCCTTTAAAAATTCAGTCATAATCATGCTTAAAAATTATGATCCTATTGTCATCATAGATCGAACATTCTTATCTAAATCAGCATCATAACATTCTGGTATCACTACTTTTATAAAATTTCCACTAGAATACACCAACATATTCATATCATAATTCTCTTATCATTATAAATGATTCACTATGTTCATATTTAGATTCTTCAAGATTACCAATTCCTAGTCATTGAAGATCACATCATCATAACTTTCGTTGTTCAATGTCTATCAATTATAACCATCTTCATCTTACTATATTCTCACTATATAATCCTTTTTTCTCATCCAATTTAGTTAGTATCTTTACTCAGTACACACATATAATAAATACCTTTTGATATAAAGGTAGTTAAATAAAAAATGTCAGATACTCCCATATAGTGTGACATCGATCTCAATCTTTCTCCAATTCTTACCAATAGCCTCAGAAATCATTTGAATTTATCTACTAACTTTTCTGTATTCATGCTTCAATTCTTCACTCATGTACTAATTTTTCTTGCCATTGGATAATCATTCTTATAAAATAATTGTTATGTTCTCTAAGCATTATGCACCTCCAAGTCATAACTAGATTTCTCAAGAATTATTAGATTGGCATTCACTTCTCAATGATGATTGTCTACCACTATCTTTGTGAATATGAGGACTAACTCGTTCTCACCTCATAGATCAACAAATCCATCTAAATCAAAGTTTATTCTATCATATTTCCACTGAATTTCATAATATCAAAATTTTGAATATACACTACATGTACGAGCCAACACTATACTTTTCTTAACTTTCTCCAGACCTCTTCGATTACCTCTGATCTCTCTTTCATTACCATCATAATCTTTTAGTCTAGTATTTACCATAATCTTCAAAAGTTTATGCAAACTATCTAAGTTAAAACTTGAATCCTCAAAAGGTTGTCCATGTGTGTAGATCTATCCTCTAACAAAGTTTTCATATATATACTACTTTTATACTCTTATGCTATTCTCTCTTACTCTAAGGACTATTCTATAAGTACTCTATGTCATACAACCACTATAAATCTCGTGTCTTCTTAGAACTTGATAACCCTTGTGGGTCGCATCTGTTTCTACTTTCATCCACATTACTTATAAGAATTATCACTGTAACTCATAACTTATCAATTGACAATCAATGATTAACTTCATATGACTTTTGGACATACTGGACTGGCTGTGAGAGGATTGACTAAGCTATGATACCAACTGTAATGACCTGGGTTTTTATAATATATTTTTGTAATTCATTTTGAAATGTCGAGCCCTAAATATTCAGAAAACAAATAGTGGAAAACATTTTTCATGAAAAGATCCTTTTAAAACTAAGAGTGTCATTTTTCTTTTCTCAAAAAAGATTATCGGCGAAATGAGTGCTACATTTCTATTGAAAATTCAATAGAGTTTCCTCTATTTTTGGAACATTAAACATTTAATGCATGTTATTGCGAAGTACTTGATAAACATAATTTTTATAAAAACAAGAATAAGGCAGACTCTGTCTCCATCCCATCACATTTATAAGTGTGACTAAGTGTTTTGAAAATCATAAAAAATGAAAATCAAAGAAACATACATGACTTAAAATATACCTGCCAGGATCAATCCAATCACAGTCAAATCCACACAACCATGAGTTCAATTTACATGTCTACATATCCATAAAGTAAAGTCATATTAGATCGAAGTGTTACTTTAGTCTACTATTTAAATTAACCATAATGCAAACCTAGTTGATATACCTGATTTGTCATCTTGAACTCTCTAACACAGTCCTCTGCTTGATTTTCCCTATTCTATTTCTTCAACCTGAGATATTATAAACAATTTATAATGTCTCAGCAAGCTTGCACTTGTGTAGGCAGTTTTCACATCTATTTTACAAGTTTTTAATTCAATTCTAAACAATACCTCAAATCATTTTTCATGCAATTTTTAAAGAATAGAATGATCAATTTAGGGATAAAATACATGTTTTAAGATGCATGCCAATCTTAGTTCATGATTTCATGCTATAACATTTTAGATATTGTCAATATAAAACATGCACCACTTTAAATACATATTTTTTCAAATGATTGAATCATCATAGTAATCTCAAGTAAATTGCAATATAAAACATATAAAAAAATCATACATAAGCATAACTTGAGAACTATGTGAAAGATACGCATATTACTTGATAATTCCAATGCCATAAGAACCTCAAAGTATTAAAGTAGTCATTAATTAAACCACAAACGTTGGCAATCCCTTACTGGCAATATCATCATGTGCACATATGCACCCCAGCGAACACATCAACTAGTTGGTCATGAGTACTCATCTAAAGCCCATCATGAAGCCCATCTATGTGGGTCACAAAATAGAAATCCTATGGCACACTATGCTCATGACCAGATCACTGAATCATGCCTCTCTGGTATCTAGAGAATAGCCACCGTAGGCTCCACAACAATTATGGATACATCTTGAAAGGGTGCTGTGACCACCTCCAATGGTTGTTCCTACCACAACAGTCAAGAAAAATGATGCCACTTTGGGCATGGATACCTACCACCTTTGGTGGTTAGAGGTAGAGAGGCCACCCTGTATAACCTCTCAGCATAGTGCCCACAAGGCTCATTAGCCTGAACTAAGATATATCTCAATCTCAAATAATCTTAAATCAAATAATATCCATCTCGTGCAAAATCATGTGTTTCTTTATCTCATGTCAAAACATGGGATTGAAGCAATTTCAATTATAATAATTTCTTTATGAAACAAACAAGAGTGTATAACATGCAATATCTTTGTCGTTTCTCACATAAAAGCATGCATCATGGCTATGAAGATATATAGATATAATTCCCATGCTTCATTTGCAAACATTGAATTCTTAAAAAGCATAAAACAAGGTATCATGATGAAGTGTAAATTATATGATAGTTAAGTAATCTCAACTAGAAAACCTGATAAACTAATATTTGATTATTTAAAATCTGAGAGGCAAATAGATGTTAAAACCACCTACTTCTTAGGCGAATTTCCTAGTTTGGCTACGTTCCTTCTTCAACTCGACTTCTAGGTCAATCTCCTCTGTTGATGTTATAGACTTGCCTTTTGCATTGACATAACCCCCTTGACAAACAATCTAAATCTAAAATTTACTCCAATAAGTTGCACTGATTTGACTTGGTATTTCAAGATCTGATTTCCTATGTTCTCGAATTTTTTTTAAACTATAAACTCAAAGTCATGACCATATAGCCAAGGTCCTTGTTTTAATGATTTTATTAACGATCCACTTTGTTTGAGCGATTGAGTTGGCTATTACGAATTAAAGCTCATTAACTAGAATCATAGAAGACTATTGGAGTTCTAATCACTTACTAAACAATGTATGTAGTGGTAATTCATGGTCCTCATTCAATCCATTAATTTCCTAATAATTAGTGCCCTGGTCTTTTAGAAGTTTAGAGTATGTTTACTTAATATAGATCAAAGTACATAATAGTGGCGTTTGACTACCAATCAAACATCGCTAGATTCCTCTTCCATCACTATCCGATCGAATGGTTAAGATTGTTCAATGGATATGTATCCAATTTCCACAATTATATCATATTTAACCCAATTCAAGGCTTAGGAATTCACCTGTAACATCTGATCATTGATCATATATCACAGGATCCTTGTTTGAATAATGATAGATCGGAAGGCCTAAATGATCTAATCTGTTCCACTTTAAAATCATACAATTTGAGTCATCCTATCATTTTTAAAGATGAGAGACTCAATGTCAATATCTAATCATCGATTAGATGTTGTCAAACACTATTTACACAATAACAGACCGGATGATCCATATTATCCTATCTGTTTTCTAGCGTAGATCATCCATTGCAATCAATTCCTAACCACAAAATGCATGCATTTAACTACTTTTAAGTTAATTTTCAATTTGAACTATTGGACCAATGTGGATTAGGATGCAATATTCAGATCACCCCTATCCGAGCTCCAATCAGATGATCAGAGCCTCAAATTGGTTAATCAATGCTCCTAACCCTCTTTGTTTATTAATTACAAACAAGATCAATAGTTCTAATCTTGTTTTGGTGTGAATCGGATTAGCCCTAACTGAAGAAACCTAGTTTTTCCTATTCTACAATCAAATTGAATAAGGAAACAGAGAAGTTGTGGGAAAACTAACCTTGGTGGGTGCCCACAACATCAGATAGTGGTTGGAGAAGTCGTCGTTTGATGGTTTTTCCTCCAACAATCCACGCTTGCAATTATCCCTTTCAATTTCGGCATCATTTCTTCCCTGATGGCACTGGAACCATAGGGGTTTTGCTCCTTAGCTCCTAGAGACTTGATTGTACGATTGGATCTCCAATCGGAGTCACCATTATCATAGGCGAAGTTTGCTTCTCCTGTGACTATAAATCTCTTTTTCCCATCTCCGGTGCGAACTAGCATTTTTAGTTCCACAGAGCTTCTTCCTTGTCTCTTCTTCTCTTCTCCTTCTTCCTCCTTTTCTCTTCTCCTCCTTTTCTTCTTCCTCTTCTTCTTCTTCTTTACTTCTTTCCATCGGGTTTTCTTGTCGGGTTGAGAAGAACAGACCTGACATATGTGTCGGGTTCCCAAAAGTGGGGGTGTGCCAATATCAATTTTGCCCCCTTCTGTTTATGGTTTTTCAATTTTTTTTCAGTGTCAGTTTTACCAAAATGCGCCTCAATTCAAACATCCATATCTCCTCCATCCTAACTCCAATTTCTGCAAACTTAGTGTCTTTGCAATTGCTTTTCCCAGTACAATCCAAATGTAAAGGTATTAGGTTCTAATTTGATGTCTTTCAAAAGATAAATTTAGTGAAACCAAAATATGAAGATTCCCCCATTTATATTCAACAAAATAATTTATAATCCTTTAAAATAGGATTTAAAAATTAGGATCGTTACACAATACTTCCCAAATAAGGAGCATTTTCCCAATAGAGTTTAGATGTTTTATCAACTCAATATGGCAGAGTGTGATGATATTGCCCAACTGAGGGAGTATTTTCCAATAAAATCTAGATGATTGATCAACTCAGTGTGTCTGAGTGTGACTATTGATGTTTGAGATATTAACTATTTTTAACAGTTTTGACTGTATATATATATTTATACGACGTATATAGTATGTATGTGTAAGGATGTACATATATGACAAAGTAAAGAGATTGATCCGTGACTATGAATAATGGGATTATGAAGTATTAGGATTATACTGTCAAATTATTATGCTTCTTGAATCCCCTACCAAGCATAGCTTGCTTAGATATTGTAAATGTTTGAATGTTTACAATATCTTAGATACAGAGAACGAGAAGTAGGAGCTCAAGACTTAAGAAGACTTGGAAGAATAATCAATGAGGGTATATCCCTTGAAGACATGTATTTTATTTGAGAGCATTATATTGTATTGAGATTTTTTATTGTATGGTGAGCTTTGAAATTAGGATTATGTAATTTAGACAAGTATTGTATTGATACCCGGGTTGTACTATGAACTACTAGATAGATTCTAACATTTAATAAAAGTATATTCCTTCAATGAAATTTTATCTTGTTCAAAATTCTACTTATGATATGTATTAAGTGATGACTTGGGTTTTACAAAATAAGTTCTAAAGAAAAGAATTTTCTCTGCTTTGTTTGGTAAAAACAATTTACTACTAAGGGTGCCCTGCCTTTGAAAAATATATTACAAAAACCAAGGTCTTCACAATTAGTATCAGAGTCATTCATCCAATCACAGTATAGTACCCTTATGTCAAATATAAAGATGACAATCCAATTAGAGGATGAGAAATAGTGAGTGAATAAGAAATAAGATATTGTTTGATGAGAATGAGTTATGTGATTAACTCATTAGTTAAGAATGAGTATAGGAAGAGTTATGTGATTGACTCATTAGGTGAGGAGTTAATGTAATTAACTTATGAAGTACTAGTGGAGTATAAGTAGATATTACTTAGTGAAATAACTAGGAGTACTACATAGTAAGTTAATAATATCAATATAGAGAATAGTAAGTTTAGAAACAAGTAAGGAAAACATTACAATAGAGGAAGATGTAATGTATGATATTCAGATATAACCTGAAATCTTAAGTAAAGATGCTTGTAGAAATAAAATACATTAATATAACTATTATTAGGTGAAATAATGGAGATTAAGAGAAAGAGATGATAAATTGGAAGAAAGGGATGGAAAGGATGAAGAAGGATAAAATCCAACCCTTATTGGAAAGGTGAAATAGATACTAAAGATAAAACTTAAGAATTATTACAAAATTTGAAATTAATAATAATAAATAATAAATGTAAATGTAAATGTAAATGTGTAATAACCCCAATTTTTGTAAATTGATTGAGAAAAATCAATAAAGTTTGAGTTTTAGATATTTCGGGCTGAAATATTAGGGTTATTTAAAATATACTTTTTATAAAAGTATAATCAAATCATAAGACATGTAAAATTGAAATTAAACTTAGCAAACCCTTCAAAATGACTGTAAGCACGACAAATTTCGAATTCGGATGAGAAATCCTTAAGTTTTTCATTTTTTGGACAAAAGGGGTAAAATAGTAATTTTACCCAAAAAATCAAAATATTCCAAAAATCAAAATATGAAACATCAAAATTTATAATGTACTGAGAAATACGAATCCAACGCCACTAAATACACTCAAATCAGAGATCATGGGAATAAAACCCAAAGTTTTATGCATAAAGGAGCAAAACGGACTTTTTACACCATGTGGGGCCCACATGGGGACCACCACGTCCCCAACAACCAATTTGATCAGCAGCCCATGTGAAACATGGGTCAATAAAGATCAGCTAGTCATGGGGAAGAAAAAGTTAGGCATGGGAGCATTGAAGACTTTCATGTCATTTTATATTAAAAAAATAACATATTATAATCATGTAAAAAGACCCAAAATGCCTATAAATACAACCCCAAAAATCTTCCAAAAATCCTCATAAAATCCCCACGAAATTATCTTCAATCTCCTTGAAAAATTAGATCTAGAATCCCTCTCAAAACCCCAAAATTTCCAAGAGTTAGATCTCTTTCCAACTTGTTTTCTTTTTAGATTAGAACAAGAGACCTAAATTCAATTAGGCACTCTGTTCTAGATCTAATTTGATCAATTCCACCGTTCAAAACATCCCAACACATCTATTCTACAAAACCCCGGAAGAAATTTCAAGATCCAACGGTTCAAACAACGGTATTTGCAAGAAAGGTGGATTTTAGGCTATATCTTCATCAACAAGGTATTTTTAAATTGGGCATATAAATGAGCTTTTCTCTCCAATCAAGTAAGTGGAAATCCTTTTCATATATCTTTAGTATTTTTTTATGTAATTTTTATTTTTCTGTAATTAATTTTGGTAATAAAAAGGTAAAAATAAAGTAAACAACAGAACCCTTAATTCATGATGATGGAGTGCTCAGATGAAAAATCTGACTCCACCAATCAATCCAGAATGGTCCAAAACCCCTAGGGTAGAAGTTTCAGAAAGATCGGAGCAGTTTTGGACCCTCAATTAGAGAGATTAATTCTGGTGGGCCTAGATCAAATCTGGACCCTAGGAACGGCTGAAAACTTCAATTTAGGATTGTGGAGTCATATGAACTCCAAATTGAGATCGAAAGAAGCTATGGAAAGCTTGTAATGTCTAGTTTCTAATGAAGTCATAATATTTCTAAAATTTATTTCTGTATTTTTCTGTATTTTTACGTATTTTTGGAAATAAGCGTCCAATTTCTAAGATCTTCAAGATCTGAGGTGATCAGATCTTGGAAATTTATTTTAGCGATGATATAATAATGTAATAAAGTAATATCTATGGTTAATTTGGACAGATCTTGGATAAAATAAGGGATCTACCCTTTATGGTAGAAAAACCCAAAAAAAAATAAAATAAAGGGACCCACTTGATCAATGAGATCAAGTGTGATCAGATCTTTGGGATGGAAAGAATAAATGTTTATATGATGAAAGCCAAGGAAATCATGGATGGATTATGATAAAAATAGATCAATGTGATCTTTTGACCTTAATAGAGAAAATTCTCTAAATATAACTAAAGTCCTTAATCAAAGGAAAAGATCTAAGATCAAATGGTTGGATCATAAGTAAAGGTTTCTAAAAATGTAAATATAATTAGTTTCATTTTATATTATTATGTTATAAAGCATGCTAGTATAACATTTAGAGTTTAGTATGATATGTGTTCATTCTTATCATAAGGTGCTAGATTTAATTTAAGTACCTTGCCTCATTTTCATTGAATGTTAAATTAGGTAGTTTTATGCTTTAAATTTATAATTCATTTATGGTTGAATGTTAGTAGTAGATTTACTTGTTATGAGATAAAGAGCATAAAACATCAAAAATGTATTCTAATGAGAAAGTAGAGTTTCATGACACAAATAAGAATGAAGTACTTTGGACTTAATTAGTAAGGGCTATAGTTAGTAGGACAATATAAGGATTATCAAATCCTTAGCCCAAATTAGGAAAAGAATAATAAACCCCATGAATGACATTATAAATATTCATGGACTTAATTAAAATCCATTAGAAAGAGTACTTAGGGTAAACATGCTTATAGGAACCTTATGAAAGGTTGAGCTATGGTCATTCTAGTGAATGATGAACATAGTGGTTAAGGGGTTATCTAATAGAGCCTCGCTCTTCCCTACCTGTTGACGTTTGTGAGGTCCTAAACGCCTCCTTACATGAGGATTGAAGTAACCACTTTGTGTTCACCCATTCAGTAGTAAGCCTTAGCCAATTGGAAATAAGAGGGCTTGAGTCTAGACTTAGGCTTGAATAAGCTACCTTCAATCGGCCACATTAAGCTGGTTGAATAATAATAATAAGAGCATAAAAGGTTAGTAAATTACCTAACCCTAATAAAAACAGTAAGAAAGATAAGGACGATCAAACAAGATCCATTAGATCTTGGATGATCAAGAACAATAAGAATAAGAACACTATATTGTACTTAGTATGTATGTTTAGTAGTATACTTATTATAGTTCATTAGATTAGATAATCCAAACCCTTGATCAAAGGTGATTCAAGGAAGAAAACCAAGATCATCCTCCATAGGGATGATCCAAGAACTGAACTTAGATCAAAGAAGAACTAGATGATAGAAGATCTAAGACCTTGATCTTTATCAACATGAGTAGATTGTCAATCAAAGGATCTATGAAAGATCAAGATCAAGGAGATGAACATACAAAGACTTAGAGATAGAAAAATACTTAGATATGAATGATCTAAAGATCATTCTAAACATCAGATCTAGTGATCAATAGGATTGTTCATAATTTATATATTGACAATATGTATGGATGTCTGATTACATACATCGGTCAAGATCATGGAAGATTGGGGAAAAGAGATCAATCCTTAAAGGTAGGAGGATTTGATTAATGCATTTACATGAGATATTCATGATTGTACTCATGATCTTATGTTGACAAGAGTAATGATAATACTTGTAGTAAATCTCTTGAAAACCTTATGATCCAACCAAACACCTATAAGATGGTTAAGGACTAAACTATAAGTGAATAGGGAACTAGAAAATATTTCAGCCCTAAGTAAACGGACATATAGTGCGATATATATATGAAATCTATTTTACATACAAGCTTGGAGGCTTGTGAGTTTGTTTTAATAGGCATGAGCCTAGGGGATGCTATTGCTAGAGGAGTTATGAGGGTTTGGCCACCCGCTCCTTGAAATTTGATGATATGATGATACCTTGCCCAATGAGAGGCTAAAAGTCGGGTGGTGGCAATTATGGGAAGGCCACCCTTGTGAAAGTCTTGCCCCCCATACGGGCGGTGACATAATATTTTCCACCGTGGTATCGGTGGTGAAAGCAGTGGCGGTTATCGAGCGTGCTAGTACGGATCGAGGCTATGACATAGCAACCTTTCGATTATTTTGCACTATGATGCATATGGGAACGAGGCATAGTGAAATGCCTTATGTTATAGCATAATGAAATGCTAGGTAATTGTATATTACCAATGTTTCCCAAGAAGGAAATTCCCGGTATGAGATCATTAAAGTAATACTAAATTCTCAAAATGAAGAGAATTGATCGGCTTAATTAGAATGATATTTGACTATTTTCACAAATTTAATTGGTTTACCCATGAAGGGTATGTATGTATATAGATATACATAACTTACAAAGTAAAGAGTATGTTTGAGGATAATGAGATTATGAAGGATTGGAATTACATTGTCAATTATTATGTTTCTTGAATCCCCTACCAAGCATTGCTTCTTTGAGATATTGTACTTGTTGCAATATCTCGGATCGAAGGAGAGTTAGAGGCTGAAGACTATAGAAGACTTGAAGAGAATAATCTTCAAGGTATACCCTTGAAGACATGTATTTTTATTTGTTGAGAGTTTTATTGTATGGTGAGCTTGAGTTTTGGATTATGTAATTTGGACAAGTATTGTACTAGATTTGGCTGTACTGTGAACCTCTGGATGGATCCTGGAGTTTAATAAAAGTATATTCCTTCAATGGAATTTTATTTTGTACACAAATTGTACTTATGTTATATATGAAGTGGTGACTTGGGTTTTCAAAACAAGTTCTAAAGAAAGAATTTCATTTGCTTTGTTTTGCGAAAAAATTTTACACTCTTAAGGGCCCTGCCTTTCAAAACACTTTACAAATCATGTTTTCAAAAACCCGGGTCGTCACAAAATGTAAGAGTTACAATTACTACATAGATATAGTATTGTGACAATTAGCTAAAGGATTTAATCATCAAAATAGAGATGATCTTACTTGAGAAGAATTTAAGGAGGTAGGTAAATATTTTCAAAATTGGTGAATGAAAAGAATTTTAATAAAGATAAACAAGGAGATACAATTTATAGGAATATTGATCCTACTTATATGATAGAAATAGTTGTATGGAATACTGATAGGAATTTTGGTTTATGAGAAGACGCCGCCAAAGAGAGTCATAAGGTAGAGATCAAACTGCAGCATAGTAGTCCTTTGAGTATTTTACATTATGATGCATGGCATAATGAGATTCCAATACTACCCAAATAAGAGAGTATTTTCCACCAGAGTTTAGATGTTTTATCAACTCAGTATGGCTGAGTGTGATGATACTGCCCAAATGAGGGAGTATTTTCCAGCAGAGTCTGGATGATTGGTCCACTTAGTATGTCTGAGTGTGGCTATTGATGTTTGAGATATTAACTATTTTTTACTGTTTTGACCATATATATCTATACAACATATATAGGAGATTGATCCGTGAGTATGAATAATGGGATTATGAAGTATTAGGATTATACTGTCAAATTATTATACTTCTTGAATCCCCTACCAAGCATAGCTTGCTGAGATATTGTAAATGTTTGAATGTTTACAATATCTCAAATACAGAGAAGGAGAATTAGGAGCTCAAGAGTTAAGAAGACTTGGAAGAATAATCAATGAGGGTATATCCCTTGAAGACATGTATTTTATTTAAGAGCATTGTATTATATTGAGATTTTTTATTGTATGGGGAGCTTTGAAATTTGGATTATGTAATTTAGACAAGTATTGTATTGATACCCGGGCTGTACTATGAACCACTAGATGGATTATGGAATTTAATAAAAGTACATTCCTTCAATGGAATTTTATCTTATACAAAATTCTACTTATGATATATATGAAGTGATGACTTGGGTTTTACAAAACAAGTTCTAAAGAAAAGAATTTTTGCTGCTTTGTTTTGCGAATTTTTTTTACTACTAAGGGCGCCTTGCCTTTGAAAAATGTATTACAAAATGTGTTATAAAAACTTGAGTTTTCACAATTTGGGTAATTGAAATAGTAGGTCCAGTATTACAATGACACCTTACTAAGTAACATACTTAGATATATTTAGATTAAGCTTTGCATGCCATTTCCAATTGAAAAGATACAAATTTGTCAGATAAAAATCTATTAATTATTGCATTGTTATACATTCTTTAGGAATCATAGCTTAACTATTTCTGTAAATGTTATAGTTAAATAAAAATAGTTATATATATATTTGTCTATTATATTTGCCCCCAGTTTTTTTCTTATAGGTTTCTCAATTACTAATGGTTGTACATATATTACCATACCTTGAAGAAAAAAAGAGAGAAAACCTATTGTAACATATTGCCTAGAATAAAAAATGATTTTTTCGTACAGGCTTCTTTTTTTTCTAATGGACTTTATCATATAGATAAATACTTTATGTCAATCAATTGCAAATTTGTAGCTTAACTTCAGAGTAATCTTGGCCTAACATTGGTTTTTCAACCAATCCATCTCTGGCTCCCTTCTTAATTACACATTTCCTCAAACCCTTCTACACCTGGTGATCCTATCTACGACCATCTTGCTTTGTATATGGTTGGTATAAATTTTTTTAATGAGGTCGTGACCACCATTAAAGGATTTCAATTGCATGAAATCTTGTATTTTTTAGGTATTACCTATCTAAAAGAAGACTTGACATGTGAATGGTTTGGAGCATTCAAGCTTGATCATTCATCTAAGTAACATTTTTGCTGAAATTTAACACAGGATGTGGATATCATTTTAAAACTCAAGCTGGATTAGACATGTCAATAGGTAAATCACTTAATGGCTTGCTTTTAAGAAAAAGAGGTCTGGTTGATCTCATATATTGCGTCGTATTTTCTTCTTTCTTTGAAACTTTACGTAATAGATCCTTAAAACCTAAATGGTAAATGATCCTGATGGTCAGCTTTCCTTCCTTCATTACTACATGGAGATTAGGATTATTATTTGCTTTGTGCATAAATCAAAGAATGGAAAGTGCACTACCAATATGAAACAATAGAGAGGAAGAGAAGAGAGAATGGTATTAAGAAGAAGCAGATGATAAAGAATGATGAAAAAATCAAATAAGAAGAATCAAGAATCAAACAATGCATCTATTTTTTGTTTTGGCACGAAGAAAAATTTGACGAAGAATTAAGAGGAAAGAAATAAAAAATAATCCCAAATTTGGAGATGAACACTTATGCTAGAATGGTGCATAGCACCTTGAGAACTCGTTGATTTAACTTGAGTCATCCAATTAGAGTGAAAAACTCGAAAAAACTTGTAAAGCAAAAATTACTTGCGGAAAATCTCTTTGAGTAGATAAGTTTGTGAGTCAACTTGTGAGCTTTTAAACAGTGCTTGGTTAATTGTTAGAAGTGGCACTTTTTCCTTGTTGGGAGATGTGACATATATTTAGGAATTAGGATAGTAAGTTTAAGGTAGTTTGTTTCAAAACTCTTTGTTGTTAAAAAAAAGAAAAGAAAAAAAAAGAAAAAGAAAAAAAGCTTATGACCTTTAAGACCTTCCCATTATAAAATTCTTTGGAAACTTTTCAATCTCTTAATCCTAGAAATTAGGCATTCAACATAGACATGTAGCATATAGAGGGAGATTACTAAAGTAGATTTAAGTAGAGCGAGTCTCTGTCTGATTAAGCACTCTTTCCTCAAAAGCATTTTTATCTCACATCTAAACTGATCCAGGTATTTACGCTTTCCTTAGGTCACTCTCACTCAAGCTACTTCATATATCACTTAAAATGTTGGTTTTAGCGGATGAGCAATACAACCGCTGATGATAGGAAGAAAAACTAATATAAGTTGGAATGCCTAAAATAAGGCATACAATAGCATATGTATAGGTGTATGTCTCTCCATATATATGTGTACATAGTTTCTGAAAATGAGAAATTGTGACATGTAAAATAAAGATCTATGAAGAAAAATTGGTGATCTCTAATCATGTCCAATGTCTAGAAAAATCTGATAAGCCTATCAATCCAGTATGCTTGAAACAACTGAAGCTAAAACAAACCACATTGCCCTTGGTCTACAATGCAAAATCTATGCCTTCATTACTATGGAAAACTAATTATTGCATATCGCAGTGGAATACAGTTGTACCTCCAAGGGCGATACAATCCTACTACCAGGGACAAGGTCTAAACTCTTGAGAAATGATCAGCATACCTAGCATGCTACTATAACACAGACACCTATTCTTGTAAGGCTCTACTATCACCCATTGGAGACTTTGTGACCTCTATGTGGGCTCGTGGATACCGCACGACCCTGACTCATTGGACCTCATGGGGGCTACTTAACTATCACTTAGAGCACTTTCCCATAAGAAGCTACTCCTACTACCCCCTGTCTCAATTGCAGGGTGGGCAACTGCACCACCTAGCATAGGGTCTCCATGCCTTATGGTACACCCACAATGCACCTACCAAGCTATCCAAGACTTACATCACTTTAGGAACGCCTGCTAAAAACATCCACAAAATCCATAACTCATGGCTAATAAAAATCCATAGCTCATGGCTCATGAAAATTCATAACTCATGGTTTGCTATCACACATGTAATACTCACTAAGTATCAATGAAAATAATGTCTTTAGGGCCTTTGGCCAAAATCTATAAATCCATCAGTCCAAATTGCAGGAAAACCCGAATCATGATATGATGATATGTCATGCATTGGCATCCTATTCTAGTGGTATTAGATGGTTTGAACTCATAGTCTGTTTTAATTTTGTTTTCAAATTAAAGTTTAAGGACTAGATATCCACTTGTCATAAATGCATATCTTTATTTCTATCTTTAGTGTTATGACATTTAATATTTTAATGTTTTTTCTATGGTTAGTAGCTTATTTATCTTAATCTAGGTCATATCTTTCATGTATTACCCCTTTTACCACTTGAGTTGATTTACTTAATTATGTCCCTAAGTATCTAAGTGTTATAATCTAGAGGAGTTTGAACTTTTACTATGTTCTTAGATTAAGATACATGTGATGACATGTTATCACCATGCTTTGGTTAGCCTAGTGTTAATCATATAGTTTATAAGGTTTAATAATTTTCTTTTTATTTTTTTAACATGTCCATTTATAGTGTTGATAGTCATAGTTAACCTATATTTGGAATCTATGTATGACTAAGTGTTCATCTCGCTATAATTAGTTTAATAGGAATGTAATTACTAAGACTTAGGTGGTAATAAGGTATGTACCTCCATCGGCCAAGTTCATAGGATTAGATCAACTAAGGCATAAGGAGACTAAGCATAAATGACTATGGCATAAATCATCAAGCCATAGGAGATTAGGGAAAATACTAATTCATTGAAAACCAAGGGTCTAAATGATTAAGACATAAGTGACTAAGTCTTAGGGGACTAGGGCTTAAAAGATTATGTTATAGATGACCATGCTTCACTAAAGCTTAGGTGCTTAAGTCATGGGTGATTAATGCTTAGGTGATTAAAGCATAAGTGTCTCGAGTTAAAGGAGTTTATGTTTTGGAAAACTAAGGCATAAGAGTCTAAACCATTGGCGGTTAAGGCATAGGAGCCTAAATCCTAGGAGACTAAGTTTACAAGTGAGTGAATTGAAGGAGACTATAGCACAAGAATTTTTTCCAAGTAGTCTACCCATTTTCAAGTTCCCATACAAGTATAGTTAAGCTTCCCAAATTTTCCTACCCAAGTAGGATTTATGAATTCCTATATTGTCCAACACAAGATGTAGCTTAAGTGCTTGCATTTTCCAACCTAAGCTAGCTTAAAATGTTCACATTATTAGCATGGGTGTAGTTTTAGTATTTTCAAATTGCAGCTAAGGGGAACTTGGGAATTCTTGAATTCTGGATTCATGTGTAAATCTCTACATTCTCAAATTCTAGTTACAGGTTTCTGCATTCCTTAGTTCTAGCTACAGGTACCATCCAACCAGTTCTAATTTTCAGCACCAAAAATGTTTCAAGTTGGTTGAGTCAAAAGCACCAAGATTACACCATGACTTTACCAACATTGGAGACTTAGTACCTACCTTTTTACTAGATTTTATCAAGTGTTTAGACACATTTTGAAGAGGAATTTGAGGCGCCTTTTTCTTGCATAACTCAAGCAGGAAAATGATGCTCACTGTCTTTACTTATAGCCTCTGATCCATCTACCATACCAGAAGTTAAGTTGATGTAAATTCAAGGTTTTTGTTAGCGATTCAATATGCATCCATCTAACTGGTTCTTCAAAGCCTGATAGGGAGTAGAAGTAGTACTATTTTCAATATGCATTGTGCAAAAAATAGTCTTGGTTTCTCTTAGGTAGAGCTTCTTGAAATTAGTGAGTTTATAAGCCAATTGATGAGATGTTTTAGCTTAAATTCATAGTATAGTATGTTAACTTAAAGACCCATGTGGTAGTATAACAAATTGGATTCTTAGCATTTAGCTTTAAGGCTAGGATCTAATTACACTCTGCCTACAATGTGTGTAAGAAAACCGGGTGTGACCAGTCCATGTTTTAAGTTCACCCTTCAAGCATTCAACGATGGATCACCAAAAATCCTATTTTAATGCATCATTTACAAGTTCATTCATCATTAAATAAAACCCAAAAAGGAATTATCTCAAACTAGAGGATCATAGGGTCATTTCAATGCACAACTCGCCCCTTATTCCTCACTACATACATGACAAAAATAGAGCATGATTCTAGCACATGTTATTCATGTAATTTCAGGTAATTTTAGGAAATTTTAAGTTGTACATTGAAGCTATTAATAACCATCATAAGAGATTTTCATAGAAATGTTCATACGCATGTTTCTACAACCACCAAAAATGAAGTTCGTGCAAAAAATATAGAAATTGAGTTTTTCTTTGGCTGAATAAACCAAACTACATATTAGTAATCCTTCATAGAAAGATCCCCTACCTAATTTCATGCTCGAATGGTTGGAATTTCAGCTAGGTTGCATGGAGTTCCTACTAAAGTAGAAATCTCACTCCAACTCACCTCAAGCTAGCTTTCACTCACAATTCTTTCCCCAATTCGTCTTCCTCACTAATATCTCTTGAATTGTAGTGAGCTTTCTGCATGGAGTTTTTCTTAGCTAGGATCTTCCAATGTTCTAGCTCGCTCCACCTTCCAAGCTTTCTCCTTTCTCCTTTTGAATTGTAGTGAGCTTTCTGCATGGAGTTTTTCTTAGCTAGGATCTTCCAATGTTCTAGCTCGCTCCACCTTCCAAGCTTTCTCCTTTCTCCTTTAATTTCTTTTCCATGCTTCACCTTCACAATCACCTTCCACCTCCCCAATCTTGGTCGTCTTCTTCCTCACCTAATCTCTATAACTCTTTTTCTCTTCTTTGTAATGGCTAGGCAAATCCCAACCTAAGTTTTATTCCCATTATATACTTAGGTTTGCATGCAAATGAAAAGGGACAAGTGGTTTGGTAGAGCCAGCCAGCTGCCATAAGAAGATTTTCCCACATGGCTAGCTGGATCTCTCCCATCTAGCCATCAATTCTGATGTCCCCTAATTTCTGGTTCTTAATAAAAACCCCTAATTAACCTAAAATATTACAATTATACCCTAGTTAGGAAAAATTTTACAATCGTACCCTACTAGTAATAAAATAAACTTTTTATTTCTAACTTATTTCTTAGAACTTCTCCATGGGTTTTGGGTTAGGATTTGGCTAGGACTTTTCTTTCCAATTTAACCTTATAATTTCTCATTTTAATGCTATTTTTAATTATAATAATCTTTCAAAAAAATTATTTAAATTACTTAATAATTACTTAAACTTATCTTTAACCTCTCCTTCATCCAAAAAATTATTTCTAATTTTTCAAGTCACTCCAACAATCACTCTGTGGTTGTTATCCTAAGGTAATTCCTAGACATGCTCATACAATTTCTCTGTTAACAGTTAATACATATAAGTAATAACTGATTAAATAAATAAATAAACTTCCCTAATTTTTGTAAATGCATTGACTTATTAATTGAAATTGTATGTTTACATATATTACACTCTTCCTCTTATAAAACTTTTGTCCTCGAAATTGCATAAATGTGGATCAAACAAGTTAGAACAACTTCGAGAAATGCTGCTTCATATCCTCCTCAACCTTCCAAGTGGCCTCATATGAGTGATGCTGCCATAGGACCTTGATGAGGGAAACCATCTTAACCCTCAATATTTTCTCCTTTCTATCAAGTATCTATACCAAGCTACACCTAGAAGGTCAAATCTGGCTGTAGGTCTCCTGGTACCTAATCCTGGATATGAGTAGAGTTTGCAACCTATTTTCTCAACATGGAAACATGGAATACGTCATGCACATATGCTAGTGAGGGAGAAAGCACCAACCTATAGGGGACTCTACCAATCCTCTCGAGTATCTCAAATGGTCTTACATATTTGGGGTTCATCTTACCCTTCACTCCAAATCTCATCACACACTTGGTTGGAGATATCTTCAGAAAGACATGGTCCCCAACCTGAAACTCCAAATCTCTTCTCAAATCTATATAACTCTTCTGGCTACCATGCTCAGCCATCAGTTGCCTTTGAATCAATCTCACCTTATCGATATGCTGCTGTATCAACTTAGATCTGACAAAACTTCATCTCACCAATGTCACTCCAACATGTCGGTGCTCAGAATGGTCTACCATACAAGACCTTGTATGGAGCTATACTAATACTCAAGTGATAACTATTACTGTAGCACCAACCTATAGGTGACTCTACCAATCCTCTCGAGTATCTCAATGGTCCTACATATCTAGGGCTCAACTTACCCTTCAATCCAAATCTCATCACACACTTGGTTGGAGATATCTTCAGAAAGACATGGTCCCCAACCTAAAGCTCCAAATCTCTTCTCCTCCATTCTATATAACTCTTTTGCCTACTATGTGCAGCCATTCGTCGCCTTTGAATCAATCTCACCTTATCGGTAGACTGTTGTATCAACTCAAATCCAACAAAACTGCATCTCACCAATGTCACTCCAACATGTCGGTGTTCAAAATGGTTTGCCATACAAGATCTTGTATGGAGGTATACTAATACTCAAGTGATAACTGTTGCTGTAGACAAACTCTATTAAGGGCAGATGCTCATCCTAACAACCCTTCTCAGCATATCCTCTAACATCTCAATCATCCTCTTAGACTGATCATCAGTCTAAGCATGAAACATAGTACTAAAATGCGTAGAGCTCCCCAATCCTTCCCACAACATTTGATAAAAATGAGATGTAAACCTACTATCCCTATTTGAAATAATAACCAACGGAACTATAACACCCCTAACTTTTGCAAGGAAATTGAATAAATAATGAAATTAAAAAATTCAAGAAAATTCAAGCTGGAATATTAGGGTTACTAAAAATGCACTTCTTATAGAAGTTGAATCAAGGTATAAGACATATATAATTGAAAACATATTCGACAAACCCTTCATAATGATTGTAAGCATGACAAATTCTGAATTTGGATAAAAGATCCTTATTTTTTTACATTTTTATGAACAAAAGGGTAAAATGGTAATTGTAAAAATATCCAAGACTTAAGACGTCAAACATTGGAATGTACTCAGAAATATGAATCCAGCGCCACTAAGTATGCTCAATTCTGTGTCCAGGAGAATAAAATGAATTTTTTTCTCCATAAAAGGACAAAATGTCTTTTCACACCTTCGTGGGGCCCACAAAGGGATCCAATGGCCAGAAAATAGGTCATCATGAGTCAAACCACTACCACCTACTAGTAGAGAAGGAGGTGGTAGTGAGAATCATATGACAATTTAATAATCAAAAGAAATCAAAGTGATAATTACAAGTAATCATGGAAAATTCAAAACACCTCTATAAATGGCTCATAAAATTCCCAAAATTATCCTAATGTTCTTCATGAGGTCCCCTATAATGTCCCAAGATCACAGCTCCAGAATCCTCAATGATCTCCCTGAATTCTCTCTTCTTCTCCTCTTGTTTTTTTCTCTGTAATAGCGTCTGCAGATCCACCCGGCACTCCAAACTCATTGGAGATGTCAAACACATCCAGGGACGCATCATCCCTAATGAGCTAAGGTTTTGCCCTGGAAATCCTATTTGAATTAGCCATCATAGTTGAGCCGTTAAAATTCAATCTCCACCGGTGGATCTGGTTAGACAAGGGTGATCTACAATAGCCCTTTGGTCCCATGATGATCCACTTCCTAGATCTCCAAAAAAATTAAAACAAAATTCAAACACAGTACTGGTTACCATCTCTGGTGGAGTTTTCAAGTTATTTTGGCCAATATGGCTAGTAAGTAGTGATCTTGCACCATTGGATGTCTTCAACATGATGTGATCTATCAAAGCCCCATGTTGTCTCTCCTTCTTCAGCAATGGAATCCGAGAAATTAATGACTAAAGGTGTTGCTGGTGTATAGGGATATTTTTGAGTTTCTTCTTCTTCTCTGGCTTGATTTCTTCTCCTCCAATGACCCTCTCCTCACCGAATCGGTACAGGTAGGTGCACCTCACTCTCTACTTTCCATTCCGATAGTTTCTTGGTGATTTTTGGCATCCATGGGATCTCCCTTGCCATTGATCCATCGGAGATGATGGATCTGGCATGAAGGGTCAAGATCCCATCCATCAATAGCTCAGATACAACTTTTGAGCTGTTGGATGGATTTTGAAATTTAATAAAAATACATTCCTTCAATGGAATTTTATCTTGTATAAAAATTCTACTTATGTTATGTATGAGGTGATGACTTAGGTTTTTCAAAACAAGTTTTAAAGAAAAGAATTTTCACTATTTTTTTTTGCAAATTTTTTTTACTAAGAGCATCCTGCCTTTGAAAAATGTATTATAAAATGTGTTACAAAAACCTGAGTCATCACAGTTGGTATCAAAGCCATTCATCTAGTCACATTATAGTACCCTTATGTCCAATACGAAGATGACAATCTAATTAGACGATGAGAAATGGTGAGTGAATAAGAAATAAGTTATTATTTGATGAGAATGAGTTATATGATCAACTCATTAATTAAGAATGAGTATAGAAAGAGTTGACTCATTAGTGAAGGATGAGTATAGAAAGAGTTAAACTCATTAGTTAAGAATGAGTATAGAAAGAGTTGACCCATTAGTGAAGGATGAGGATAGAAAGAGTTAAACTCATTAGTTGAGAATGTGTAGAAAGAGTTAGTGTAATGAAGGAATAGTATAGTACAAGTAGATATTACTTAGTGAAATGGCTAGAAATACTACTTAGTAAGTAAAAATCCCAATAGAGGGAATAGTAAGATATAGAAATCAATAGATAAAGATGTATGTATGATATCCAAGTCTAACCTAAAGTCTTGAGTAAACATACATATGTAGAAATAAAGTAGACCAATATTAGTATGTATATAACCATCATTAAGTGAAAGAATGGAGATTAAGAGAAGTGATAAATTGGAAAAATCTTATGGAAATAGTGTAGAAGGGAAAAAACTTCAACCTTTATAGGAAAAGTGAAATAGAAATTTATGAGAAATAGGTGCTAAAGATGAAACCTTAGAATTATTATAAAAATTCAAAATTAATAATAAATATATAAAGAAATATCAATGTAAGAGTTATAATTGCTACATATATAGTATTATGGCAATTAGTTAATGGATTTAATCATCAAAATAGAGATGATATTACTTGAAAGGAATTTAAGGAGATAAGTAAGAAATTTCAAAAATTGTAAATGAAGATAGTTTTGAATAAAGATGAATAAGGAGATAAGTAAGTAGTTTCTCTCCAAAATTAGTAAAGGCGAAGGGTTTAATAAAGAGATGATAAAATTTTAGAACATAAAGAGGTGATCTTAAAAATTGGAATATAATGAAAAGGAAGAAGAGAGTTAGATATGTTGAAAGGGCAGAAATATAATCTCAAACTTATTAAGAAAGATAATTAAACCATGAGATATATGGTTAATAAAGAAATTATAGCCCTATATATGGTACAGCAAATATGAAATCACTAAGTTATAAATTATATTGGTATGATAAATCAATTGTGAAAACTAGCACAAAAGGATTATCAAGGATTAGAGGGATATTGATATGATAACCTTGGTGATATTGAAAATAATTTTGGGACTATAGTAAAGAGAAGTACATTTGGCATAGATGGTGAAACAATTATGGAAAATAAAAGAGAAATATTGATATGATGAATTGGGAAAAATATAGTTATTGATTATCATAAAGAGGAGTACATCTTATTGATCATGGCAAACAAAGAGTTATAGATAAATAGAGATATTGATTCCATTTACATGATAGAGTTGTGATATTGAAAGATTTAAGAAAAATAGGAAGGAGAAATATATTTTGGAGGAATGGTGAAATAAAACATGAGGAATGAAGACCTATAAACAAATATTGGTTGCTAAATTTAAGTTTAAAGATGATTATGAATGAGGTACAAATCTAAATCTTTGAAGAAATAAGTGATTAGAAATTTTAAGATATTTTGAAGATTTTCAATCTTACATGAGATGGAATGAGGAAATATTAATAATAATTGAGGAAAAGAACATCAAATTATTTGAATGAGTTGAAAGAACAAATTTTAGGGATTTGGAATGATTATAAAAGTTTACATTATGAAAGTACCAAATTTCCTGGTGAAAAGAAAAAGGAAGAATCAATGTGAGGATGCATCGAACATAAATTGTGTTATTGAATAAATTAAGTACCCTATTACTTTATAAGGATGAGCATTTTCCAATTAATTATCATCAATTGGGAATTGGAAATGAAACATCATAGCATGAAATCAAAACAAATTTTGAGTTATATGAATTGGATAAATGATATTTATGAATTTGAGGAGAATGAAATATATTAGATGAAGTGGTAATGATATATGGAAAGGGATTTAAGGAAATCAAGAGCATTTATAGGATATATATTAGACAATTACAAAACTTGTCAACTATCTAGTAAGTGTACATGTTGATTGAAGAAAGTAAAGTTTAGGGTCATATAAATTTTAAGGATGATATGGAATGTGACACAACAAGGGTGAGATATAATACTAAAATATGAAATAACAATGACAATTAGAGAAATTTATCTCTTACTGATTGTATAATATAGGGATATTCTTTTAATGCAATCTTGCTAATACAAATCCTAAAAAGTATTTATGGTAAATTGTTGATAATTGAAGAATATATGGTAAATTATGAAGTTTTTAAAAAGGCTTGAGAATGTATGATTACAAAGTCAATATGGACTCTTTTATATAGGATGGATTATAAGAAAAGGAAAGAGATAAATATTATCATGGATTATAAGAATGTTCAGAATATTGTTCTGAATATGAGAAAGAGATAACAAAAGAGGATAAGGAATATATATGAGGATTTAAATGATACTATCTTGGAAGGAATAATGTAGAAAGTCAAGTATTTTGAATAAAATGGAACACAAAGGGTGTTACAAAAACAATGGATGGGATGAGAATGAGAATGAGGAAAGAATCATTACAAGGAAACTATTATTCAATGACAAAATTTGAAAAGAAATTGTCAATAGAAGGAAATAGTAAAGAAGTATGAATGAAGTAATCACTTCCAAATAATGGAAGAATAAGGAAAGAGATAATTACTTCCAAATGTTGGAAGATTGTTACAAAGAACAATAGTTGAAATTATAGAATCCAATCAATATGTTATTTCGATAGATAGTCTAAGGACTAAGCATATTAGGAAAGCTATGTCAAAACTATATATGTTGAAAGAGAATGAGAAGGAGTAATAGAAGTTAGAATGGAAAAATGTGAAGTATGGAAAGATTGGTGAAAATGAGGAGTAGAAATTTAATCAAGTGAAATAGAAGGCTTTGAAACAAAAGGATAACTCAGTTCAGAGTTATTAATCCTTTTGGAAAGTCTACTAAGAATCAACTTGAGTAAATAGTGCATAAGCAAGGTTAGTCATGTGTGAGCATTTTAATATGAATCAACCATGTGATTTATACCTTTGAGGAGAAGGTAGTATGAGAAATGAATGAAAGGAAATAGGATTTCCTTAAGTGGCAAGGCCGCATGAGTAAAGCTATGAAATAGCAGTGAAAACTCATAAGTGAGTTGATATGCAAATTTCGAGGACGAAATTTTTGAAAGGGGGTAGATTGTAACACCCTTGACTTTTGTAAGGAAATTGAATAAATAATGAACTTGAAAATTTCAAGAAAATTCAGGCTAGAATATTAGGGTTCCTAAAAATGCACTTCTTATAGAAGTTGAATCAAGGTATAAGACATGTATAATTGAAAACATATTCGACAAACCCTTCAAAATGACTATAAGCATGACAAATTCTAAATTCGAATGAAAGATGCTTATTTTTTTATATTTTTATGAACATAAGGGTAGATTGGTAATTTTACAAATAACCAAGACTTAAGACATCAAAATTTGGAATGTACTTAGAAATATGAATCCAACGCCACTAAGTACCCTCAATTCCGAATCCGAAAGAATAAAACATATTTTTTCTCCATAAAAGGGCAAAATGGTCTTTTCACACCTTCATGGGGCCCACAAAGGGATCCAATGGCTAGAAAATAGGTAATCATGAGTCAAACCATTACCACCTACTAGTAGAGAAGGAGGTGGTAGTGAGAATCCTATGACAATTTAATAATCAAAAGAAATCAAGGTGATAATTACAAGTAATCATGGAAATTTTAAAACACCTCTATAAATAGCTTAAAAAATTCCTAAAAATTCTTCTAATGTTCTTTAGAGGTCCCCTAGAATGCCCCAAAATCCCACCTCTAGAATCCTCCCCAATCTCCCCCAATTCTCTCTTCTTCTCCTCTTGTTTTTTTTCTCTGTAAGAGTGTCTACAGATGCACTTGGCACTCTAGACTCAATGGAGATGTCAGGCGCATCCAGGGATGCGTTGTCCCCAATGAGCCAAGGTTTCTGCCTGGAAACCCTATTTGAATTAACCATCATAGTTGAGCCATTAAAATTCAATCTCCACTGTTGGATCTAGTCGGACAAGGGTGATCTACAAATGCCCTTTGGTCCCATGATGATCCACTTCTTAGATCTCCAAAAAAATCAAAACAAAATTCAAACACAATACTGGTTACCATCTCTGGTGGAGCTTTCAAGTTATTTTGGCCAATCTAGCTAGTAAACAGTGATCTTGCACCATTGGATGTCTTCAACACGGGGTGATCTATCAAAGCCCCATGTTGTCTCTCCTTCTTTGGCAAAGGAATCAGAGAAATTAATGACTAAAGGTGTTGCTGGTGTATAGGGATATTTTTTAGTTTCTTCTTCTTCTCTGGCTTGATTTCTTCTCCTCCAGTGACCCTCTCCTCACTGGACCGGCACAAGTAGGTGTACCTCATTCTCTACTTTCCATTCCAGTAGTTTCTTGGTGTTTTTCGGCTTCCATGGAATCTCCCCTGCTATTGATCAGTCGGAGACAATGGATTCAGCATAAAGGGTTGAGCTCCCATCCATCCACAACTCAAATGCAACTTTTGAGACATTGGATGGGGTCCTAGGGCCCAAAAGCTCCAGGAGATGAAATTTGGGCTCTTAATCTTGTAAGATGATGGAGATCAAGTGGTGAGTGATCTAATGGTCTAGATCTGGACCCTCTTACCTATCTCTAGTCACCCATCCCTAGTGACAGGTAATCCTAGGTAACAAGTGCAGGCAAACCATCCATTTGTCATTTTTTGTTGGGATGATCTGAGCTGTCCAGTTTTGAACTAGGATTTTGTTTTTGAAATTAAGAGCTTGATATAGCTCTGATTTTATATCTGAAATTTTTTATAGATTCCTTGTCTCTTGTATAATTTACCAAACTCGTGAAATGTATGTTTTAAATTGTATTAATTTGTGATAATTACAAAGATTCATAGTAATACCCTTAGATCATGATCAAGATGACCCCAAAATAGAAATCTAAACTGATGGATGGGTTTAGGAGGTCTTAAAGCCTCAGGGATCATGATCATAGTGAAATTTCTATGTCTCTAGATCAAGTAAATGAACAAAAATAGTAAGATCAAAATTTGGACCTTAAAACGGGCTGAAATCTTAAAATCCTAAATCCAATCTCAATTTAACTCCAAATTGAGACGGAAAGGTTGGGATGGATTCCTTGTGATGAGTAGAACCTATTGAACTTAGAAAATTTATAGGTCAATGCATGAAAAATTCTGTTAATAAAGAAAAGTGTTACTAATTCTTATGATTAGTGAAATTAGGAATGATCAAACTATATAATTATGATCCATTGATGATCTTGTGACTATGAGACATGGAATCAATGGTTATAAGTACTGATCTATGACTAATTAAGAGATCTAGCCTTAAAAGTAGTAAAAACCATAAAAATGAATGGAAATCTCCGCAATCAAGTTGATCAAGGATGATTGGATAGTATGGATATGTTTGGATGAAGATATGAAGTTAATATTATATGGATTTATGGACTGGATGATGATGTTTTGGGATAGATTAAGATCTATGCCCTTAAATTGGATAAAATGACTTAAGAGCTTCTTGATCGGATGGATCAAGAAGGATCAAATTATTTGATAAGATGCATAAATGATCTAATAATGAAATCACATCAAGAAGATGTGTTAGATCTAAAGGAAAATAAAAGATTAAGATCTGAACCCTAAATGAGATGAAAAATGAATAAGGATCAACTAAGAACATTGGGTCACGATGGATAGTTGTGGCATATTAGATTTTCATTTAAATTGTTGAATGTTATTATAATTGTCTTTTATTACTTAGTAGATTTAATTATATATTTATGCTTTAATGCTTATGTAATGGAAATTACATTGAAAATGTAGTCAAATGAAATTAGAATGGAAGGACATTTACATGAAAATGAATGACATGGACTTAATGATAGTAAGGAACATAGTTAGTAGGATAATATAAGGAATATAAATTCCTTGGTCCAAATTGGAAGGATAATGAAACTCCATGAATGACATTTTAATGTTCATAGATTTAATTAAAATCAATTAGAAAATGTACTTAGGGTTAACATGCTCATAGGAACCTTATGAAAGGTTGAGTTAAGGTCACCCTAGTGGATGATGAACATGGTGGTTAAGGGGGTTCTCTAATAGAGCCATGCTCTTCCCCCACCTTTCCTTGATATTTGTGAGGTCTAAACGCCTCCTCACATGATGATTGAAGTAACTACTTTGTGTTCAACCATTCAACTAGTAAGCCTTAACCAATTTGACATAAGAGGAGCTATCTAGACATAGGATGAAATAAGCTACCCTTAACTAATAAATATTAACTGGTTGAGTAATAATAAGAAGAGTATAAAAGGTTAGTAAATCATCTAATCCTAATAAAAATTGTAATCAAGATAAGGATGATCAGACAAGATCTAAAGGATCTTGAATGATAAAAAACAATAAGAATACTAATGTCGTATTGTATCATGTATATGTAGAAATTATGTATGTATATATAGAAAAATGTAGATAGAGAACCCAAACCCTTGATCAAACATGATTCAAGGAAAAATTAGGGCATCCCCTATAGAAATACATACTGGTATAGAGAAATAACTTTATGTGTATGGTTTGACAGATGTATGAATCCAGACCATGATGGGCAATGTGGAAGAATACCACTTGAGATGTATGAATCAAGATACTACTTTGAGGTAGGTGGATGTACAAGAATGTATTAAGGATTCATGTGTATACATACATGATCTTCTGTTTGTAATTATAGACCTCCATGATGTAAGTATGCTTGTACCTTATTATAGTCATGATCCAATGACATGATCCAACTAAGTGATCCAACCATATGATATAACTAAGTGATCCAACCATATGATCTCACCAAGTGATCCAACCTCATAACCTAATTCAATTGATCCAATCTAATGATAAAATCAAATGAGGTGAAGGTAATGAGATGTGAAGACTAAGGAAACCCTAAGAATAGGGCATAGAAAATATTCTAGCCTTAGTTAAACAGACACCTCATTTGATATATACAATGTATTTTACATACAAGCATGGTGGCTTGTGATTTTGTTTTAGACAGTGCTAGGACTGGGAATGCTATGCTAGGGCAGTTATGAGGGTTTGGCCGCTCACTTCCTAAAATTTATATGATGGATACCATGCCCAAAGAGAGGCTAAATTTTAGGTGGGGTAATAATGGGAAGGGCCCCACTATGACATCCATGGTCCACTCCATAAGGACATGGATTTGTTATTTCCATAGTTGGTATCAGTGGAGGATTATACAGTTATCCAGGCACATTGTACAGATTGAGACTATGGCATAGTAGTCCTAATGTATTTTGCATTATGATACACATATGATAGGCATAGTGTAATTCCATGGCTAGGGAAAGAAACAAGTTTTTAGCAATCTTCACTATTTTAACTAATTTATCCTATACTACATAAATAACATATATATTCTATGTTGAGATAACTCAGGAGGAGGTAACCATAATGGAATAATGACTGAGGTATGTATTCTTATATTAGTGAAGTAGTATATTTTTGTATCCCCTATCAAGCATAGCTTGCTGAGATATTGTAAATGTTTCGATGTTTACAATATCTCAGATACAGAGAAGGAGGGTTAGGAGCTCAAGATTGTAGAAGACTTAAGAAGATTTGGAAGAATAATCAATCAGAGTATTTTCTTTGAAGACATGTATTTTATTTGAGAGCAATGTATTGTACTAAGAGTTTTTAATGTATGGGAAGGATTGAAATTTGGATTATGTAATTTGGACAAATACAGTACTGATACTGGGCCGTACTATGAACCACTGGATGGATTTGGGAATTTAATAAAAATATATTCCTTCAATGGAATTTTATCTTGTATAAAAATTCTACTTATGTTATGCATGAGGTGATGACTTGGGTTTTTAAAAACAAGTTTTAAAGAAAAGAATTTTCGCTATTTTGTTTTGCAAATTTTTTTTTACTAAGAGCACTCTGCTTTTTAAAAATATAGTATAAAATGTGTTACAAAAACCCAGGTTGTCACAGGAACTCCATGTAGGCTAACTATCTCTCAGATGTAAAGGTTGGTAAGACTCCTCAATGATTGTCTGTCTAATAGGGAGAAAATAGCTGACTTGGTAAGTCAATCCACTACAACCCATATCATGTCATGTCCATTAGATGTCCCAGGCAACCAACCATGAAATCCATTATAACATAGTCCAACTTACAAACTAGAACCTCTAAAGGCTATAGCAATCCTGCAGACCTTTAATGCTCTACCTTGATTTGCTGACAAGTAATGCACATGCTGCACATTCCTTAATGTCCTTCTTCATCCTAGCTACCAAAATTGTCTCCTCAAATCATGGTACATCCTTGTAACTAATGGATGCATGGCAAACTTAGAATGATGGGCTATCCTCAACTGCTCCTATTTCAATTTTGTAATGCCTAGCACAACCAATCTAGCACAAAATCTAATTCCACCATCAACACCCTTGTCTACCACATAAAGCATGAATCTCATTACATTAGCCTTGCCTGGCTGGTACTGTATAGTGAAGTCAAAATCCTTCAAGTAATGCAACTAGTGCCTCTATCTCTTATTGAAGTTGCCTTACGTAAAAAAGTACTTGAGGCTCTTGTGATCTGTGAAGACATCAAACTTCTATCCATACAGATAATGCTGCCAAATCGTCAAAACAAAAACCACAATATTTAGTTCCAAATCATGTGTAGGGTAGTTCTGCTAGTGCTTCTTCAATTGTCTAGAAGCATATGTTATAACTCTACCATGCTGCAGGAGAACACACCATAGCTCCTGTCTCAAGGCATCACTATACACCACAAAACTGCCACTGTCCTATGGGAGAGATAACATTGGTGAAGAGATAAGCCTCCCTTTTAACCGTTGGAAGCTTCTCTCACAATTGGCAGACGAAATAAACTTCTAATCCTTCTTGGTTAGGGCTGTCAATGACAATGTGATGCAGGAAATTCACTTAATAAATGGTCTATAATATCCTGCAAGACCTAGAAAATTGCACACCTCAAAAACAGTTTTGGGTCATTCCCAACTAACCATGGCTTCCACCTTCGTGGATCCATAGCAACTCCATCCTTGGATATAACATGTCTAAGGAAATGAACCTGATTTGACCAAAACTCACACTTTGAGAACTTGGCATACAATTGATGAGCTGGTAAAGTGCCTAGGATAGTCCTTAAGTGCTCTTTATGCTCCTTAACATTACTTGAAAGTATGAGAGCATCATCAACGAATATGATTACAAACTTACCAGATAGTTTCTGAACACCCTGATCATCGAGTCCATGAATGTTGTAGATGCATTCATTAACCTAAGTGGTATCACCAAGTATTGAATGATGTCTTTGGGACGTCTTGATCCCAAATGCTCAACTAGTAATATCTTGTTCTCAAGTCAACCTAAGAGAAAACCTTGGGTGGCTATATTTGATCGAACAAGTCATCAATCTAGGGAAGTGGGTACTTATTCTTCACTTTTACCCCATTTACTGCTCCATAATCCACACACAATCTCACGGAGCCATCCTTCTTCTTGACAAACAAGATTGGTGCACCACATGCCTAGACACTGGGGCATATGAAACTTTGATCTAGTAGCTCCTATAACTGTAGCTTTAGCTCCTTAAGCTTTGTTGGAGCTATTCCATGGGGAGCCTTGGAGATAGGAGTCACTCCAAACAATAACTCAATGGTGAACTCCATCTCTCCCTAAGTTGCAACCTTGACAACTCATCTAGGAATACATCCATATAATCACACACCTCATTAATCTTCTTAATGTAGGGTATCTACTCCTCATGTGCCTTTACATAGGTTAAGTAAACCTAGCAACTGTTGGACATAAGGCATGCCACTCTAATTGCTAAGAACATAGTGACTCACATCTAATCTCCCTTGAAAACATAATGACATAAGGCATGCCACTCTAATCACTGAGAACATAGTGACATAAGGTGTGATACTCACACCTACAACATCCAATCTCCCTTGAAAACATAGCGATTCGTATCTAGGGAATACAGAGTGACAGGCTTCTTCTTGTAATCAACTAGAGCTCCATGCTCAGCTAGCCAATCCATGTCCAATATAATATCAAAATCTATCATGTCCAGTATAATAAGATCTATGCTCATCCTCTTGATCAAGATAAACATAGGTATATCCTGGACAAGCTCCCGTACTATCACCAGCTCACCCACCGACATTTTAACCTCCAACAGAAATCTAGCTTACTTGAAGAAACATTGAAACATATAGCAAAACTATGCAAGATGAAAAAATGGGTGGATCAAAGATCACTAAGCATACATGCAAATCTATCTACTACAAGGAGAGTACCTTCCACAATAGTGCTAGATGCGCGAGCCTAGTTAGTGGTAAGAGCGAACACTCATCCCTGACTCCTGGGTGCCTGGTCTTGCCGAGGTGCCTAATCCCGTCCTTGATCTGAATAAGGCTGTCCTAGTCTACTACCTCTAAGACAATCTTATGCCATTCGCCCGATTGGCCATAAGTAAAACATCAACCTTGTCCAAATTAGGGTTGGATTGAATGATGATGTGGACACCTATGGCACATCCCCTGATCACTATCTTTGCCCCTAGCCTGACCTTGTGCTGGTTAGACAGGTTGTGCAACCATCCTCCTAGGAGCAAATGTCTTCTTCTTGATTGCACTTGGCAATGGCTTAGGGCCACCAAATCTGCCCCTTTCTCTACTAGTGTCCCTCAACTCGCATTCTAAAATAGATGCAAGCTTCACAACCAAGCTACAATGGTGGGCTATGAAGTAAAAATCTGGTGCTTTATGCCAAAGTTCAACCCTCACACAAACTTTTGGGACACCCTTTGCTCTGAAGAGCACACTTTTGGAGGAAACCTACGCAATTGAGAGAACTCCACCTCATACTGTGCCATAATCCTCGTGGCCTGGAAGAGTGTCATAAAGTCTAACTCTACCTCCTAAATATGTGGGGGAATAAATCTATTTGTGAAGACAACATGGAAGTCATCCCAAGCAATCACATCATGGCCCTATAAGAAACTCCTCCTAGCAGTCGGTCATCACTACTCTATGTGGCCTATAAAAAAAAGGTGGCCACTACAACTCGATGATCCTTCAACATTGCTATCACCTAGAAGATCCACTCCATATTGAACAACTAAGTATCTACTCCCTCTGTTCCATCTCTACCGAAGAACTTAGGAGTGATACTCCTAAATCTCTCAAGAAGGTTGTCCACTGGGGACGTCCGTCCCACTAAATCCACTACCTCATTTGCACGTAACATGCCAGATGAGGCTTGCAACCTCTGTATCATCCTTTGGAGTAAGAGATCAACTATCTCATCAGCTTGGTCACCCCAAGCTCTACTATTACACTCGACCCCATCCACTACCTATGCATCAAATGGTGATGGCAAGCCAGCACTACATCTCTATGGAGGCATTTGAAGACAACCAAGATTTTAATTAGACGTCTTTCCTAACTATTATAAATAAGATCTCTACCTAAGTCTAGGATTTAACCCTCCTAAGTGTTGACACATTGATCTTTAGTGACTCTAATTGTGATTAGTATGGTATGCGTTATGATACCGAAGTTTGTAACATTTTAGGATTTTTGCAAACTTTTATTAATTTTAAGTTGGAAAACAATGGGAATTTACTTGTTTTAGAAAATAGGACCAAAGTAATAATATATAAGTATTTGAAAATTCATCAACTTCTTTCTGGGTGTTATCGTAAAACCTCCACATATATGTAAAATAATAGTCTTTTAACTTAAGAATGGTTAGAGATACACACCATAGGATGACCCATATCTTCACTAGTAAAGTCACACATGCCCCTCAAATACATAACATGGTCCATATTTACAGTCCTTCCATGTTTCAACAGAAGTTAAATTATATATGATACCAAAATAAAATCCTATATGTGGATTCCACCAAAATAACTAAGCCAGAAGCATTTTCATCTCTCATCTAAATTGATCCAAGTACTTTCTTCTTTTCTAAGTCTCTTAAGCTTGATCTACTTGGTATGTCAACTGAAATGCTGGTTGTAGGGGGTGAGCAACACAACCACTCACAATAGGAAGAAAAACTAATACAAGATGGAACACCTAAAATGTGGCATACTATGGTATATGTATTTGTGTATGTGTGAATCACGACATATAAAATAAAGATCCGTGAAGAAAAATTGCCAATCTCAAATCATCGGCAATATCCAAATTTTTTTGGTAAACCTGTCAATCTAGTGTGCATGAAACAACTGATGCTGAAATAAGGAGCATCACCCTCAATGTGCACTACAAAATCCATGCCCACATCACCATGGAAAATGGTCGCTCCATATCACAATGGCATACAATCCTACCACAAGGGATAAGGTCTAAACTCTCGAGAAATGCCTAGTAGGCCTAGCATGCTAACATTATATAGACACGTAGACTCATAGAGCATTGTCATCACCCACTAGTGACTATCGTGGCCTTTATGGGGCACTTGAATACTGCATGGCCTCGACTCACTAAACCTCATGGGGGCTACCCGACTACCATTAAGAGCACTTCCCCATGAGAACTACTCCTACTACTAGCTGTCTCCATTGCATAGCTGGTATCAATCTCATCTCAGAAGTTAGTGGCCACCTGCACTCCAAGCATATAGTCTTCAAGACTTACTGCACACCCATAGTGCACCTGCCTAGCTATTCGAGACTTACAATACTCTAGGAAAGCCTACCAAAGACCTCGATAAAATCCATAACTTACTGCTCATAAAAATCCATAGCTCATGGCTCGTGAAAATTCATGACCTAAGGCTCACCGCTACACATGTAATGTTGGCCAAGTATCAATGAAAACAATTGCTCCGGGCCCTTAGCTAAAATCTATAGATCCATAGGTCCACATTGTGGGAAAAGCCCAAATCATGATATGATGATGTTTCATGCACTTGCATCCTATTTTGATAGTATTAGATGCTTTTGATAATCTCATTACTAAATTATAGTGTGCCTTATGTTGTTTTCTTATTAAATTTTAAGGGCTATATATCCACTTATCATGATTGTGTATCTTTTTTTCTATCTTTAGTATTATGGTATTTAGTATTTTAATGGTTCTTCTTTGATTAGTACCTTATTTATCTTAATCTAGGCCATATCTTTCATGTGCTATCACTTTTTGCCATTTGAGTTTATTTATTTACTTATGTCCCTAAGTAACTATGTTCATATAATCTAAAGGAGTGTGAACTTTTTCCCTACTATGTTCTTAGATCAAGATACATTTGATGTCATGTTATTACCATGCATTGGTTAGTCTTTTTATTGTGTTAGTCATATAGCTCATGAGACATAACAATTTTATTTATGTTTTTACTTTACTAGTCCATTTATAGTGTTTGTAGTCGTAGTTAACCTAGATTTAGATTCTAGGTATGACTAAGTGTTCACCTCACTATAATTAGTTTTGTAGGAATCTAATTACTAAGACTAGGTTGGTAATAGGTTATATACTTCCATTGGCCAAGATTATAAGATTACAACAATTAAGGCATAAATGATTAAGACATAAGTGGCTAAGTCTTAGGGAACTGGGGCTTAAAAGATTAAGTTATAGATAGCTACGCTTCACTAAGGCTTAGGTGATCAAGTCATGGGTGATAAATCTTAGGTGATTAAAGCATAAATGTCTTAAGTTAAAGGTGGTTATGTCATGGAAAACTAAAGCATAAGGATTTAAACCATTGGATCATAAGGGTTTAAACCATTGGATGTTAAGGAATAAGAGCCTAAGTCTTAGGTGATTAAGTTTATAGGTGAGTAAGTTGAAGGAGCTAGTATAGGCATTTTCAATTTCCCATGCAATTATAATTAAGCTCCTAAAATTTTCTAACACAAGTAATGTTTATGAATTCCCATATTTTCTAGCACAAGATGTAGCTTGAGTGTATGCATTTTCTAGCCTAAAGCAGATTAAAATATTCACATTAATAGCATGGGTGTAGTTTCTGGTAATTTCCAATTCTAGTTAAGAGGGACTATAGTATTCTTGAATTCTAGATTCATGTGTAAATCTCTGCATTCTCAAATTCTAGTTATAAGTTTCTGCATTCTTGAGTTCTAGCTACAAGTGTTGTCCAAATAGTGCTAATTTCCACCACCAAGAACATTTCAAGCTAGCTAATTCAAAAGCACCAAGTTTATACCATGATTTTCTTAGCATCAAAGAGCTTATTAACTACCTTTTAACTAGATTCCTCAAGTGTTTAGACACATTTTGAAGAGGAAAATGAGGCACCATTTTCCTACATAACTCAAGCAAGAAAATGGTGCTCACTGTCTTTACTTGTAGCCTTTGATCCATCTGCCATTTTGTTAGGAATTCAATATGCGTCCATTTGGCTAGTTTGTGAAGGCCTAGTAAGGCACAGAACAAGTACTATTTTTTGCATGAATTGTGCAAAAAACAATCTTGGTTTCTCCCAGCTAGAGCTTCTTAAAATCAATGAGTTTACAAGCTAATTCATGGGATGTTTTAGCTCAAATTCGTAGTATAGTATGTTAACTTAAAAACCCAAGTGATAGTTTAACAAATTGGATTTTTAAGTTTAAGTTTTAAGCTGGGATCTAGTTGCACTCTGCTTGGAATGTTTACAGGAAAACAGGATGCCACTAGTCCTTGTTTTTAGTTCACCCTTCAAACATTCAACGATGGAGCATCAAAACTCCTATTTTAATACATCACTCAAAGTTCATTCATCATTAAACAAAACTCATAAAGGATATATCTCAAAGTAGAGGATCACAAGGGCATTTCAATGCACAATTAACCCTTGTTCCTCACTACATTCATGTCAAAAATAGAGTATGATTCTAACATATGTAATTCATGTATTCTCAGGTAAATTCAAGAAATTTTTAGTCATGCATTGAAGCTATTAATCAACATCATGTAGAAGAAATCAATTGACATTCACAAAACAAAATCATGGCATCACAAAAGTAGATTTTCTTAGAAACATTGATATGCATGTTTCTGCTACCAACATAGATGAAGTTCATGCAAAAACTATAGAAATTGGGTTTTTCTTTGCCTTGCTAGACCAAACTACATATTAGTAATCCTTCCTTGAAAGATCCCCTACATGGTTTCAAGCTTGAATGTCTAGAATTTTTGCTAGGTTCCTCTCTTGTATTGCTAGCTTCATACTCCCTGCATGGAGTTCCTATTGAAGCAGAAATCTCACTTCAGCTTGCCCAACACTCCTCTAGCAACCTTTCCTCGCTCTCCTCTAGATCTCTTAGCTAGCTTTCACTCACAACTCGTTCCCCAACTCCACTTCCTTGTTACTCTATGCTGAATTGCTGTGAGCTTCTTGCATGGAGTTTTTCTCAGCTTGGATCTTCTAATGTTCCAACTCACTCCACCTTCTAAGCTCCCTTTTTTCTCCTTAAAATTATTTTTTTTCCAAGATCCACCTTCACAATGACCTACCATCTCCCCAATCCTGGCCATCTTCTTCCTCACCAACTCTCTTCAACTCTTTATCTCTTCTTTTTAATGGTTGGAAAAATCCAAGCCTAAGTTTTATTCCCATTATATACTTAGGTTTGCATGCAAATCAAAAGGGACAGATGACTTGGTAAGGTCAACTAGCTACCATGGGGAGACTTTCTCACATGGTTGGCTACTTCTCTTCCATTCTACCCTCAATTATGATGTTCCCTAGTTTCTAGTTCTCAATAAAAAAAAAACCCCAATTAACCTAAAATGTTATAATTATATGTTGGTTAGGGTAAATTTTACAATTGTACCATAGCCAATAATAAAATAAACTTTTCATTTCTAACTTATTTCTTGGTACTTCTCATTGGGTTTTGGGTTGGGATTTCTTACAACTTTCCCTTTCTATCTAACCTAATAATTTCTCATTTTAATGCTATTTTTATTATAATGATCTTCACAAATATTACTTAAATTACTTAATAGTTACTTAATGTTATCTTTAACCTATCCCTCATTCAAGAAAAGTTATTTCTAATTTTTGGGGTCACTTTAACAATCACTTCATGCTTATTATCCTAATGTAATTCTTCAATGCACTCGAACAATTTCCTCATTAACAATTAAGACATAAATGTAATAACTGATTAAATAAATGAAAAAAAATACCTTATTTTTTGTGAATGCATTGATTTCTTAATTGAAATTGTACGTTTAAATATATTATATAAGGTGAATCAAGGACAGAGAATACCAAGTTTAGTTCATTCTAGGTGTATATTTTTATTTTTCTTATGTCATGTCTCTTTTATATTAATTTCTTAGGGTTTTTTTGTTACATATAGATTAGGAAAAGGAATCTCAATTTGTAAACATTTTAGTGGAATTTTGAGAGTTCCTCCAAAAGGAGGTGTTTAGTTCCTAAACTATATTGGGTACAATAATTGAACTCCATATGTAGTAGCAGAATTTCTACCAGAGGAATCCAATTCTCCACTCTTGAAGAAAAAGCTTCTTTTTCATTTTTATATGCTATTTCTTGCATTTAGAAGTTAAATTAGGAACTTCAATTAGGGTCTCTCTACAGTGAAATTTCTAGAGAGGACCTCTAATGGAAATCCTACTTTACTTCCTAAATTAGGCATATGTTTTCTCACTTTCAGTCTTAGTAAGAGAATTAGTGAAATTTCTAATGCCCTCTTTGAAAGAAAGGAGAGTTCCTAACCCTAGAAGGAAGAGTTTGATTTTCTCAATTCGACTTTTTGATACATTGGTTTTTTCAACTTCCTACAATCCTTTTTTTTTTTTTTCACATTCTTTATCTTGAAAATTAGAATCCAATGATGAGGGCTCCAAGTATCCTATGGGAGAAATGGGAGATTTTAAGATTCAAGCTAGTGGATTTCTTTTATGAAAGTTGAAACTCAAGGATGATAGCTCTTGAATACATTAGATAGGGCCTCTAGAGTTTCCATTAGCTTTCCCACTTACATTTTCAATTTTCAAGAGCATAGCACCAAAGGAGATCTAGTCTCATGGTTTCTCCTTTGAAAGAGGCACTCCTAAAAGAAAAGAACTTCTAATGGGAACTCTAGCATAGTAAATGTAATGGCTCACTTTAATAGAAGAAAATTTAATTTTTCATATTTTTTATTTTCTTGTTAAGAATGCTACTAAATGTTTTCTAAGATGACAAAAAGAAATTTTTAATAAGCAACCATCTTATAAAACTAAACCTAAGATAGTTATAATAAAAAAATCACCTTATATAATATAATTTAATAAGACAGTTTCTTAAAATCCATCTTAAAAAGTCAATGGTGGGAGTTAAATCTTTTTAACTAATTAAGATGGTTATAGAGAAAACAACTTAAAAAGGAAAAATAAAGATGATTGTAAAAAATTATCTTAAAAAAAAAAAGAAGAAGAAAAAACGATTGGAAAAAATCATCTTAAAATAATGCAAAAATAAGATGGTTAGAAAAATCCTTCTTAAAAGATCCAAACACAAGATGGTTAAAAATAATCATCTTAAGAAAAGAAAAATAAGACAATTAGAAAAAAATGTCTTAAAATAAGGAAAAATTAAGACTATTGGTGGTAATCATCTTAAAAGAGCTGCAAAAAATATGATAGTTGTTTAAATACCGCAACTGCAAGGGCTATTGTAGTATAGTTTGTGCAAGTACAGGTTGATCCCATGGGGAGTGAACTAAAAGAAAATATAGTTTAAATAAAATTTAAGTGGTTACAAATTAACAAAAATTATAAAAGTTAAATAACAATGAACTAGAAACTCAAATATATTGAATTAATGAAAAACACACAATTCCAAGTTCAAAAGATAGAAATTTCAACAAAATATCAATTAAAATCTACTTCTCTTGCTTGACCATAGAAGGATTCTTCAATTTTGGCCACATTTAAGTTCATCAAATTTTATCAATCCATCCTTTAGGTCTTTGATTAATGATTCAATGGTTGGATCATGCAGATCTTTCAAAATTTTGGTGATCTAGATCAATGTAAAAAAATCAAGATTGGTTGACTTAGATTGATTTTCTAGATTACAGATGAAAGATCAAATCTACTAGATTAACTAAGAAATGTACTAAGATGATGATCCAAGAATTGATTGAAAATCTGAAAAGAAAAATATAAAAAATGAACTTAGTATTGTTAGTTAAAGCTAAAACTATTGATTTAATTAAGCTTTAATCAAACTAGGACTTGGATTGAGTAATTCATGGATTAACTAAGAACCAAAAAAAATTGAGCTAATGAAAAACAGGGATAAGAATAAGATGAATTAGGAATATAATAGAATAGGGAAAAGGACAAATTAGGGATATAAATGGAATTAAACAAGAGGGACCATGGGCATTTTTGGAATTTATGTTTAAAATTTTCTAATTGAAGGGGTGAAGAAGAAGAAGAAGATGTAGAATGCTATTCATTTAATAGTTCCCTACTTGTTTTTAATGCTCAAACTGAAGGAGAAACCCAAATTAGATTTGTCCTGAAACAAGGGTTGTTTGTGATGGGAAAGGAAATCAGTGAAAATTAATAGTGAAATTAGGGGAAAAAATGGGCAAGCAAAATAGGGAAAAAAATAGTGAAAAATAGGAAGAAAATGCAGGAAATAGGGATGGATGGAAACATCCATAGGTATGAAGATTGGAACTTGGACGACAAGAAGTTGAGTATAGAAAGGTTGGGAACAACAAAAACTGAAGTTAGGAACGATGATCTATGAGAGTTAACGGGGAGGAGGAAAATAATGATCTAAGTTAGGAAATAAAAATAGTTTCTTCTATTTTCTTTGGGGAAGGAGTTCTTTAGATCCTGCAATGGAAAGAAGAAGATGGTGGAGAAACCCTCTACCATCTTCTACTTCTACCGTTGAAAAGAGTGGGAAATTGCAATCTTCCTACTATGCAGGCTTTGCTACCTTCAGGTTTCCTCTCTCTTTTCAAGGTTCTCCTCTTAAATCTTTCCTTCTCTTTCTTATGTCTCTTTTATTTCTCTTATGGGTTCTTCTTTTAAGTATGCTTCCTACTTCGGGTTTCCATTCTTTAAAAGCATCCTCTTCTCTTCCTTACACATCAACTCCTATAATCCATCATGTTCCCACTTTCTATTATGCGGCTCTCCATTCCAAAGTTGATTTCCTATTTAGGAAACCTTCTCCATGATTTCCTTTTCGCTAAGAAATCTCCTTGAAACAACACATGTCTAGCCATCTTTGTTTCTAGTTTAAGAAACTATTTCCTTTAATTAGAAATCACTCTCTCTTGGCTTGTAATACTCTTTAGGATGATCTGGTACTATTTAGCTCAATTTGAGCCATCCAATTCCCAATCTAATTGATCTACAAAATATAAAACTCAAATAGATTCATCTTAATCATGATGTAATCATTTGATCGGCTTCGAGAATCATCTAACCATCAAATTTTACAAAATAAATATTAGATGGTCAATTGGAGCTAAAATGCATGTTTAATCTTAAAATTCAAAATTAATTGATTAGATGATCCAATTAAATGCTTAATTAGGGGTTTAAAAACTAAAATTGAACACTCAAGACACCCCCTAACTAGCATTTTGCTAATCCCAAGCCAAACATGCAAAAGATACATTTTATAGAATTGATACAAATTGCCACTTTCATAGGTACTCATGATTGCATTTAACATATGCAACAAGCCCTTAAACCCTTAAGTTAACCCTAGTGGACAAGTAAAACCTCATGAAGATTTGTAGTGAATTTACCCACAAAATTACAAATTTATTTTTCAAGTCAACTCCTATGTTTGTCTTAGAGAATTCTCTTTAATAAATCTATCAACTTTAGCATACTAATAAAATTGAATAAAACATTTAAAACCCTACTCATATGCTAAATACATTCCAATTAAGCTTAGATCTCAGAGAGTGTATGTATAATATAAATATACAATAATCTTTATTTATAAGTAGATTCTAACTTTTGAACTCCATCCGAAATATGTTTTGACCTCAATCCTCATTAATAGATACAGTAACAAAAACTCTTAGAAAAAGGGTTCAAATCATATCTATCTTTTAAATATGTGAGGAAAATCAATAAAAGAAATTTTATCTCACATATACTCATGAAGGAACAAGAGTCACTAAGGAATTTAGTTTTGATCCTTTTAGAAAGGATAAGATGCCATTTTCAAGAATTTTAGAAATACTACCCTTTAAATCCTATCGATTTATAACCTCATCAAGACTATATTCCACCTAGAATCAATAAGTCTTCAAATGGGTTGAAATATAGGCTTAGAAAAGGGTACAAAAGAAAGGGTGTATAGGATAGTCAAAATTCTTCAAAAATAAGTAGAGGTCTTGTACTAATTTGATAAATTTTCTTTACATTGTTTGAAGTGAACATTCTTCTTGCATTTTTGCATTCTTCTATTTTTTTGAAGCACTTTCGAATTTCTTTAAAGAATATTTATTTTTTTCTTTATATTCATTTTTCTACTTCTATTGCAACTAAAAAGTATATCTTCATTCATCTCTAACTTATTTTGAAGAAACTAAGTAATGGATACTTTATCTGGGGTTAACATGGGTAAAGCAATTTTGGTTACAAAAGAAAAGGATTATATGTAAGGCTCAATTTGTCTAATTAGTAGTAAAAATAGTTTTGGGTAGGCTTTATGTTTCTAGGTTTATAACAAAGATGGCCTAAATCATTTTTTTAGGTTTCATATAACCTAATAGATTTAATGATCTTCTAGAATTTTAAAAGTAATACTTGAATAATTAAAATAATTGGCCAAATTTAAGAGTTGCTGGGATAGAGTTTAAATTAAGCACACTAAATAAAATTTTGAAGCATATTTGTAACCCCTTAAAAGATTGAATGGCTCTAAAATGCACATAGGTTATAGGTACTTAATTTCTTCACGATCTCTAACTTATGACAACTTATCAATTTAAATTATGTACATGCAACTATGTGTACATATGTGATTTGGGACGTAGATTTTATGAAATATTTAGAAAATAAGTAAAATGATGAATTAATCATATGCAATTCCAGTAAACTAAATTTAGTTAGATTATACTTCAAAAGAATTCATTTCTCATCATAATGTAGGAATTGACCTAAATACTTGCATATTTTTCTAAAAAATTTCCAAAATTTTGTTTTTTATTTTTTTTATAAGAAAATCACTGAAATCAGGTAAAAAAATAGATTTACTAGAATTCTACAACACTAACCTAAAAGAAACATTGCCCCTAATGTTTAATTAAGTAGGATAAATAATGAATATGGGTGATGCATAAAACAACTAATTGTAAAATACCAAAATGATATAGAGGGATCAGATCTAGTCAATCCTGATAAAAAGATTATCTAGAGTTGTGGTGTCAACATCTAGATTCTCATATTCTAGGAAAGGTTTTAAACATTGACCATTCATTTTTAAAATATGGCCATTCCTGGAATCTTCAATCTTGAAGGTCCCATATGAAAAAACTTCTTTTACTATATGTGGACCAATCCATCAAGATCTAAGCTTTCCTGGAAATATATGAAGCTTAGAATTGTAAAAGAGAACCTTTTGGCTTGGAGTAAAGGTTTTTCTCATTATGTTTATATGAAAAATTTTCATTTTTCACTTATAAATCCTATTACTGTCATAAGTTTCCTACCTGATCTCCTCCAACTCAGTGAGCTAGAGTTTTCTATGTGAGCTTACTATATTTATGCTAATATTAAAAGTTTTTATTTCCTAATAGACTCTATGATCCAATTCAACTAAGAAATGGAAAGCCTTACTGTATACAATACAATATGGAGACATCCTTATCGAAGTTTGTTGTGTAGTCTTGTAAGCCCATAATGGGTCAATCAGTTTAAGAGACCAATCCTTATGATCTAGATTAAAAATCTTTTGTGGAATTTGTTTTATATCCCGATTAGATACTTTGACTTGTACACTTGTTTGTGGGTAATATGGTGTTGCAACTTTATTGGTTATGTCATATTTTTTCTTGAGTTCTTCAAATGATTTTATTACAAAAGTGTGTACCATTATCACTTATAATGGCTTCAGGGGTCGAAAATCAAGAAAAATGGTTTATTTTAAGAATTTAATAACTATTATATGATCATTATGCCTAATGAGATAGCCTCAATCCAATTGGATATAGTCTACAATCAATAAGATATAAATGTATCCAAAAGAAGGTGAGAATGACCCCATGAAATCAATGCCCCAATAGGGTTTAGAGGCATGATATTTCTATGAGTTATTTCTCCTAACTTTTGAGAGCAGACATATAATTTACAAAATGCATGTGTGTTTTTAAATAATGAGGGCCAATAAAAATTGCACTACAAAATCTTTGCAGCAAAATCTTTAATAAACCTCCTATAAAATCCTGCATAACCTAGCAAAGAGTAAAAAGGGCAACCTCGGTGCACAAAGCTCCTGCCTATGTGGGGAAGGGGTGGACCATAAGGGCCTAAAGTACATAGCCTTACATGACCTAGGAAAGAGAAAATATCCCTAATAGATTTGTGGGTGGGTAGATTGGCAATTAGGTCAACTTTAGCTATATCTACCTCTATTCCTTTGGAAGACACTGTGATCAAGGACAATTCCTTTTAGAACCATGAAATGACACTTCTCCCAATTAAGCACTAAGTTCTTCTCTTTACAATGACTTATGCTTTGCTTATATTTTCAAGACATGTGTCATATGAATCACCAAAAATAGAAAATTCATCCATAATGACCTCTAATATTCTCTCTACCATATCACTAAACATACTCAACATACAACGCTAGAATGTGGCAGGAGCATTACATAATCCAAATGACATCTTTTTGTAAGCAAAAGTGCTAAAAGGACATGTAAAGGTAGTCCTTTTGTAATCCTCAAGTGCAATTTCAATCTTATTATACCTAGAATAACCATATAGAAAACAATAATATTGGTCTCTTGCATCCATTTCTAGCATCTAATCAACAAAGGGCTATGAAAAATGGTCTTTCCTAGTGACAACATTCAACTTTCTATAGTCAATGTACATATGCCAACCAGTTGTAACTTTAGTAGGAATTAATTCATTGTTGGCATTACTAATCACTGTAATGCTAGACTTCTTTGGAACTACTTGAGTTGGACTCACCCATTTGCTATTACTTATGAAATAGATGATTCTACCATCAAGCAATTTAACAACTTCTACTCTAATTGCCTCCTTCATATTTGGATTTAACATTCTTTGCAACTGACAACATGGTTTAGCATCATCCTCTAGATATATTCTATGGGTACAGATTAAAGGGTTAATACCCTTCATATTAGCAATGGTCCATCTTATAACACCTTTGTGTTCCTTTAAAGTGTTTATTAATTGTTCCTCTTTAAATATTTCTAATTGGGAGAAAATTATCATAGGAAAAGTATCTTTTTCTTCTAAATATGCATATTTTATATATGATGGTATAGGTTTCAATTCAAGCTTAGTAGGTTCAACTGATGATGGAACATGGGTTATCTCTCTCGATGGAAGTTCCTCAAAATGAGGTTTCCATCTTTCTTTGTCCATAGCTAGCATAAACTCAAGTGGGGCCATTAACTTTCTCTATTTATGCATCCTCATTAAACTCATTAAAGTGGACATAATAGGTCTTAAGTGGGGCTAATAAGGAAAAGGTTATGAAATGATCTTGTACAATTGAGTTTATTATGTTTACACTATGCAAGTCATCAGTGACTTCATCAAGTTGTTTACAAATGTTAAATATGTTTAGCTCTAATGTTATATTACTAAAGGACTATTTCATTATACCATTTTCGTAGTTAATTAAGGAATTGGACGTAGGCAAAAATGGTCATCCCAGAATGACTAGTATTTCACTCTTCTCATTCACCATTAGTTGTGTATCTAGAACTAGAAAATTTAAGAGAAAGAAAAATTGTTTTACTTGAACAAGCACATCTTCTATTGTCCCTCTTAGTATCTTTACAAAATGTTCAGCTAGCTAGAGTGTATTGAAAATAGGTTTGAGCTCACTAAAACCTAAATATTCATATACCAACTATCGTGTATATTAATGCTAAAACCTAAATCAAACAAAGCTTGAACAATCTTATAGTTTCCAATAATGCAAGTGAGAGTGGGGAAACCTAAATCCTTATATTTTGGTGGTGTATGATATTGAAGAATGGAACTAGCTTGGTTAGTCAAAAATGCCTTCTTTTCAATATTTAATTTCCTTTTTATGGTGCAGAGGTCTTTTAGAAATTTGGCACATGATGGGATTTGTTTTATACTATATAAGATCAATATGTTGATCTTAACTTGCTTAAAGATTTCTAAAATCTCATCATTAGAGGTAGAGTTTGGAACTTGATGCAACCTTTAAGGGACTAGAGTAGGAATGGACATGGTTCAACATGTGGAATTGGGTCCTATTCTTTAGAATTTTGATTAACTTTAGTAGATTTCTCTACCTATATAGTCTTTTTTGGCTCATCTCTCAATTCTTTTACCACTCCTGAGAATGGTGACATCCTTTGTCTATTCCATTTTAGAGCATGAAGATGCATTATTGTCAACTATATGCACACCCTTAGGGTTAGCTTATGGTTAATCTGGAAACTTTCCTTTTTCCATTTTTTATATCATATGATTCATCATATTTTTCATTTCATTCATGGTCTGTGTGGCTTGTTTTAGTTGGATTTCCAATTGAGAAGGTTTCCTCTATTGGTTTTGAGTAAGTAAATGTATATTATCATCTAAAACCCTTTCAAGTGGGGGTAAGTACGGTCCAGGAATGGGAGATCCTTGATGTTGGTATGCACTAACAGTGGTGTCCTTGATTTTATTGGTGATACTGTTATGGGCTAGGTTGTGAGACATTAACAATTGGTCAATTTCTCCAACTAAAATTGGGATGGTTTCTCCAATTGGGATTATGTATCTGTGTATGGGGAGAAAGGTCTTTTGGTGGGACATTTTTGGGTAAGGTGTGTGGTATTTTCACATATGTTGCACACTTGTTCACCCCTTTTAGAGATATTCTTCCCAATTTCCATGGCCTTTACTTTGCAGGCGAGAGATGCTACTCTAGCATTAAGTTCATCTTTATTAGACATGGCATACATGCCTCCCCTAGCATGGATGTTGGTGGGCTTGGGCCTATTTGGATGTTCTACTTTTTTTTTACTTTTAGCTAGCCATTCCTAATACTCTCTTGTCTCCTCTAGTTGTTCATTTAAAAAAGTAGCCATTGCACATCATTTCTATGAATTGGTGCATGTCAAAATTACATTTCTCATAGAAAAAGTTGATGATGTGTCATGGTTCATAGCCATGATATGGGCATGTGAGTAATAAGTCTTTGAACCTTTCTCAGCATTAGTAGAATGATTCTTTGTCCTTCATTATCTTTTGCTGGAGTGTATTTGGTTTATGTGTAGGAAAATACTTTTTCAAGAATTCCCTAGTCATTTCATTTTTTGTCCTTACAAAGGCTATGAAGAATGCATTAAACCTCATTTTAGCTCTTTCCTTTTAAGTAAAAGGAAATAACTTAAGCCTTGTACTATCTAAACTCATGTTCTATGTACATTGGTACTATAGACTTCATCAAACTCTTTAAAGTGTAGGTAAGAACTTTCATTATCTAAGCCATGGAATTTTGGGAGTAATTGGATTGCTCTCATTTTCAATTCTAGTGCACCAGCATTTTGAGGAAGAACGACACAAGATGGTGTACCAGTGCGTGTAGCTTGTAGGTTGTATCTTAGAGTTGTGCCATGGAAGTTTAAATATAAATCATTATCTCCATGCTCACTCTATTGTAGGTTGTATCTTAGTGGATGATTATTCCTCCTTTGTGGAGGTTGATACTCATCATCCATTATAGGTGGTGGTTCTTCATTCAATATGAGTGGAGGGCCTTGATCACCTCTATTACTTCCTTAGGTTGAACTATCCCTTAATTGTTGATTAGTCAATGATGTAGACTGATCTGGTTGTATGTATTTTTTGTCGTACTTGACTAACCTCTCGATTTTATCCCCTCCAAAAGTGCTTACAATAGAAGTTCTTTTTTCTTTTTCTTTTATTTCTTTTTTGTCATTTTTAATGAAAAACTACCATATATAATGCAACCTAAATTCTAATGATGGATAAAGATAGAGTACACGGTTCAAACAACCCTAAGGCTAGTAAGTAGACAATTTGATTTTCTTGAATTTGTGTGGGAGAGAGGCTTTCTGATTAGCCTAACCTAAAGCTCTTCCTTTCTTTAGACTTGTCCCACCATTTACCAGTTAGATCCTAACCTAACCAACTACTTCACATCCTCCTTAGCCAGTTATAGGTAGTTTGAGTCGTAGAATGCACTAGCAGAGCTAATTGTTTACATAGCAATGCAGTCAATTAAATAGGGGCTACTAGAGTGGGAATGGGTCATCTCCTTCTAAGAAGGTCCTATAAGCATGTGATGGCCCCTATAGATCTCTTCTAATTAATTTTAAATTAATTTGGAAGACTATGTGACATGTTTGAGGTGATTATTCTAGATAGCCAAGAGGTGGTGATGAAATCCAACCTTGATCTTATAGGGTTGGATGCTCCTACTAATTAATTTTCACACTCCATGGCAGTTCGATCAACATATAAATCACCTTAAAGAAAAATTTTTCCCTAAAATGCAATTAAAAATAATAAACTAATGCAAACCCTAAAATGCAACAATTATCAAGTATGCTATTGATATACAATTACACTATTAAACAAGGAAAAATTTATTCTAATAATACAAAACCTAATCTAGGAATTATAAGAAGTTTAGACTGCTTATAGTGGGGTCTTGGATAAGATCTTGTCATACAATTATGTGACCATCTACATTCCATCTCCACTTCTAAGTTATGATGGTCCACCCTTGAACTATATTATTATGGACTTTTTAAATAAATTGTGATTGATAAAAATATAATGCATCCTCACTACAATTCACTTTTTAAAAAAAAAAATTGCTATCCTAATTGAGGTCCTCCTTCAATTCCTTCTCCAATTTCCTACAAAAAAATAAAAGAATAGTAATAAGCACCAAAATTCAGGAGATGGATTTATAATGCACTAAAAAAGTTTGAAATGCACTTAATAATTCCTAAAATGCTAAACTAATGCATTTCCTAAATTTTAAATTTTTTATTAAATTTTATGAAAACTCCATTGTAGGTCCCCAAAAATCGTGTCAAAAAATTGTTTGATTACCATAAGTATATGAACTATTGTAATATAGTTTGTGCAAGTATGGGTCAATCCTATGAGAACTTGAATTAAAGAAAATAGAGTTTAAATAAAATTTAATTGGTTACAAATTAATAGAAATTATAAAAATTAAATAACAATGAACTAGAAACTCAGATATATTGAATTAATGAAATATATACTATTCCAAGTTCAAAAGGCAAAAATTTGAACAAAATATCAATTAAAATCTACTTCTTTAGCTTGCTCATAGCAAGATTTTTCAATTCTAGCCATATTCGAGTTGATCAACTTTCATCAATCCATTCCCCAAGTCTTTAATTAATGATTCAATAGTTGGATTATGCAAATCTTTCAAAAATTTGATAAGCTAGATAGATGTAAAAAATCAAGATGGGATGACTTAGATTTATTTTTTGAATTGTAAATGAAAGATCATATCCACTAGATTAACTAAGAAGTGCACTAAGATGAAGACCTAAGAATTGATTAAAAATCTGAAAAGAAGAAGATCAAAACTGAACTTTGTAATATTAGTTAAAGCTAAAAATGTTGATTCGGTTAGGCTTTAATCAAACAGGGACTTGTATTGAGTAAATCATGGATTAATTGAGAAAAGAAAAAATCTCGAGTTAAGGAAAAATAGGGGTAAAAATAAGACAAAATAGGAATAAAAGAGATTATAGAAAAGGACAAATTAGGGCAAATGAAATTAAAGAAGAGGGACCATGAGCCTTTTTGGAATTTTTGTTTAAAATTTTCTAATTGAAGCGAAGAACAAGAAGATGATGTAGGGTACTGTTCCTTGAACAGCTCCCTGCATCTTTTGAGTGCTGAAACTTAAGGGGGAATGGTGATTTGAAGGGGGAAACCCTAACTAGATTTTTCCCAAAACAAGGGTGGGTTGTGATGGGAAGGGAAATCAAGGGAAATTAACAATGAAATTAGGGAGAAAACTAGGGAACAAAAAAGGGAAAAATGGCAATGAAAAATGGGAAGAGAATGTAGGAAATAGGGATGGCTAGAAACAATGATAAGGATGAAGACTAGAATAGGACAATGGGAAACTAAGAATAGAAAGGTTGGGAACAATATAAACTAAAGCTAGGAATGGTGATCTGTAAGAGCTAATAGAGATAAGGAAAGTAATGATCTAAGCTAGGAAACAAAAATGGTTTCTTTTGTTTTCTTTAGGGAAGGAGTTCTTCTGGTTCTATAATGGAAAGAAGAAGACAGTACATCAGTCCTCTGCCTTCTTCTACTTCTACCGTTGAAAAGAGTGGTAAATCGCAGCCTTCCTAAGTGGAAGTTTTGCTACCTTTAGGTTTCCTCTCCTCCTTTATAGTTCTCCTCCAAGCTCTTTTTAAAGCTTTCCTTCTCTTCCTTATGGTGTCTTGCCTTTCTCTTACAGTTTCCTTTTTCTAAGTGTGGTTCCTCCTTTAGGTTTCCATTCTTTTAAAAGCTTCCTCTTCTCTTCCTTACACCTCAACTCCTATAATCCATCATGTTCCCACTTTCTATTATGTAGCTCTTCATTCCAAAGTTGATTTCCTATTTAGGCAATCTTCTCCATGATTTCCTTTCCCTAAGCAATATCCTTAATACAACACAGGTCCAACCAACTTGGTTCCTAGTTTAGGAAACTATTTTCTTTCCTTTAATTAGAAATCATTCCATCTTGCCTTGTAATGCTCTTTAGGATGATTTGGTACCATTCAACGTGTTCTGAGCCATCCAATTCCCAATCTGATTGATCTACAAAATATAAAACTCAATTTGAGCCATCTTAACTATGTTTTAATCATTTGATCAGCTCCAAGGGTTATCTGACCTTCAAATTTTACAAATCAATAGTTGGATGGTAAATTGAAGCTAAAATGCATATTTCATCTAAAAATTCAAAATTAATTGATTAGAAGATATGGTTAAATACTAAATTAGGGGTTCTAAAACTAAAAGTAAATACGCAACAACAGTTAGAAAAACCCATCTCAAGAAAAAGGCAAAAAGAAGATGGTTGTAGAAAACTGTCTTAAAAATTAAATGTACTTATCATGGAGAGACTTTATAGTATTAATATAAGAGGGACCTAGAACCAACTGAATAAAATATTCATGTTTTACTTCTTCTCTCTCTCTCTCTCTCTCTCTCTCACTAGTCTAGCAAGACTTTTGTTGGTCCTAAATTGTAATATCCAAAATTTTTGTAATGAAATTTTTAGAAATTGTTAAGGGAAAGTATGTCTTTTTACTTAATTATTATGATCTAGAAAATAAAACAAAATAAAATGAATGACATATTTTAAACAAAAAATATGTTATTTATTATGAGGGTTAGTTAAGTTAGTAGGGCTATTTATAAAATACTTAACTAAGTAGTTTAATTAGATTTATTAATTAATGGTTCAACTAAAGTATAACTTAGTTTTAACTTAGATCGAAATTAATTGAATCAAGATCCATTGGTTTAACTAGTTAATTAATGCTTTATAAGTATTAAAAAGGTGTTAATTAACAAGAATTAATTATATTTAATAAGAAAATATGTTATGATCTAGAATTCAATTGTGGATCTAAAAGCATTTTTCTTAATTAAACTTAAAAATTAATGTTAGATATGGAATATTAAATTTAAATTTAGATCTGCTAATCGGTGCAATTCAACACATTTTTAAACATGGACATTGAATCTTGATCATAAAGATCTAGCCATCCAAATGTTATTAAATTTAGAGATGAAAATATTTTACAGTTAATTTTATATCTAAACTTAATTAAGAGTAAATATCAGAGTATTAAAATATTGGATCTCATCCAACATCTTAAGATTGTTGAGCTTAAATCTAAGACATTGATTTATGACATTCAATATGATTAAATTTATATCTAACATGAATTATACTTATGTTCATATCTAAATCTTAATTAGGAGTAAATATTAAGGGATTATACTATTAGATTCAAGGCCATGTTCCAAAATAATCAAGATCATTGAGATAAGTGGAATTGTTCTTCAGACATTTCACTTTTACCAGACACAAAATCCCAGAAAAAGAACATCAAACCTCTAAGAAATCATACCCAAATATTAGAAAAATCCAGTAAAGATAAGATTTTTATATAAATCTACAGTGAAAGATGCATCACTTCATGATATGTGACATTTCTATAGTTAGATGCATGTTTAACATGATTAAACATAAGATTCATGTACAAATTCTAATATGTATTGTATGTTATTTGTATGAGTGTGATTATCACATAGAATCATTAAAACCATGCTTTTTGTACCTATTGAATCATAATCGAAAGGTTAGATCTACATGCAATTGTACTTGTAATGGTCCAACTTAGTAAAAAGTTTCAATATTTAATTAATAACAATTTTATATGATTAGATCTTGATTTTCTTAAATATTTGTGAGGAATTACATTTAAATTATCATGTAGAAAAATATGAATTATAAAACATTAAGTACTAATGAAGATCGAGTAGATATAGCCATTTTTTAACAAGAACGAGAAGATTCAAAATGGTGCACATGAAATAGAATAAAAAATAACAAAATCCAAGTGAATATATTTCACAAAATTGAAAATCTAACCATTAAAATTACCACAATCTTGATTGTATATTGATCTTGGTCACCATTAGAAAATATATTGATCTTATGTGAATAATTTGAACTTGGGTGTGCAAAATATCTTGATCTTATGTGAATAATTTGAACTACATCATTAATTTCACATGATAACAATCACACTCTTATAATAACTCTATCTTGATCGATTGCATACAATAAGATAATCCAAGTCATACGATTAGATAAATACTAGGTTAGTCAGATGTGTATGATATAGATCAATCCATAAGATTTAATTAACAATTAGAAATCATATGAGATTAGATCAATGCATGAAATTCACTCAATGCACATGATCTAATATAATTAAATGGATAAAATCTTAGGATTACCATTACATTAAATGTAAGGATATACTATAGATCACGCATAAATTAATTTAGATGACCAATAGAAAGAATAGAAACTTTAATATAAGTAGAAAAAGAGTTAGATCAATCCTCCCTAAAAGAGATATTATGAAATTAAAAATAAATGGATCTATTGGATTGGTGCCAAGATTGAAAGAAAATACATCAGTTAAAATTGATCCAAAGCTTTCGATGTAATCTACAATTAAAATAATGTAACGAGATCATAATGATTTGCACATAAGACATGCTTTTAATGTGTTTTTTCTTCAAAGGTTGGGAAAATTATGTTAAAGTTATTAAAGAATTTCAAAATTATTAAGAAATTTCTTTATTTTATAAAAGTGAATTTTAATTATTTAAAGCTCCAAAACTTCTAGTTTTGATTAGTATTTTTATTAATGATTTTAATAAGAAAATATTTGTGAAAGGATGATTTTCAAATTAGGAAAGCTATGAAATTTAGAAAATAATATTTTATTAATCATTTGAATACTTAGAAAAAGTATTTGAAACATTTTGGAAGGAATTATTATTCTAAAATGTTTAGAATTGAGCATTTAATGCTCTTTGATGCTCTAAAACTATATCTAGAAAGTTTTGAAAAGATATGCAAATTTTAAAAATTTTAAAGGATTTAAAGAGAGTTTTTAAAAATTTTGTGTAGCCTCTATACAGGTTGGATGTCCTTGTATTTATTTGTTCCCACTTTTGGACCATAGTAACATGTTTAGACTCCATCTGATCAATAGTGGTCATAGTGAATGACTCAACTGCGAAGTACTTCAATGAGAGCCTTTGTTGAAACATGTTATATCAAAGAGGTTTCAAGAATTTTGGATTAGATTTATTTGAACCAATGTTTGATTAGTATTGATTATTTTTTGGACTTACTAGGTGAGATTTTAGCATGTGTTTGTTATGCTCTATGTTAAGGTCTCTGAACCCCATGTCATTAGTGAGTTGGTAGACTCATCTACACCTTATGTCAATGAGTACCACCTTAGTAGATCATGTTTAATGTAGGAGCTGATGTTTTGAAATTTGAAACATAGTTGATACAGGTATCTGTTCTTGAATTTGGGTTTAAATTTGAAAGAAAATTGATATCTAACTTTGAATTGAGTTATCATTGATTTATTCACAATTATGACATTTCATTTATATCAATATGTTAGATATATTTGTAAATCTATAAATTTAAATAAGTAAAAGATTTATGATAAGAAAAGAAAAATGCACACATAATTGTAGAATGCTTACTAAATGAGAATTTTTTGAGATATGTTTCATATCTAATATTAGAGGTTATCTTGTGAAGAAAAAAAAGATTGCGATAAGGAAAAGAAGAAAATTCATTGTTGAAGAAATTATTAGTGTTCTTTAATTTTGTAATTGAAGCTATTGAAAATTTTTATTTAAGAAAAACATTAATATATTAAATGTCAAATTTTTATAAAAATTTGTATCAACCATTACAGCTCTAGTATTAATATTTATTAATTATGTCTATATGAGATATGATGTTTTATAGCTCATTTGATGCCCTTATAATCTGTCATGTCCATAGCCCTCAATAAATTCTTTCACATTCTAGGGGTGTGCCAAGTATGGTATCATAGTAATAAATTGATTTAGATTAGAGAGTTTATGACTAGACTAGAAGTTGGTTCTTAGGGTAAAGAAGTAGTGCACATGATTATACAAATAGAACAACACATTGATTAATCTATTATATAATTGGAAAATTTTTGAGATGGCAATCTCTGGCAAATCCAACTCGAACCTTGATAGCATACATAGAGCATTAGTGGGCATAGACGCCAGTTTACAACAACAATTAGAGAATGGCAACAAATATGAGAGGAAGCAAAGCAACCACAATTTTAAGGATTTTAAAAGACTCTATCCTCCAACATTTCAAGGTGCTTCAGACCATACAAGGACACAAAAATAGGTTATGCAAATGGAGAAGATCTTTGAGGCGATGAAATACCCCGAAGATGACAAGGTTATGCATGTAGTATTCATGCTTGAGGGGGAAGTTGAACATTGGACGAGGATGTGAAGAGGATTGTTATTTGATGGGTATATAAATCTTACATGTAATACCTCTACATTTAGCAATTTTTAACCTTGAAAATATCTTAAGTATCAGTAATTAGGGTTTATTCTTTATTTTGCAGGATTATGCTACAACCAAGAAAAATGCACAAATTTTCCATTCAAAACCCTAAAAGATAGAAAGTCCACAATTAGAGCAACATTATGGGCTGCCTACCAAAAATAATGAACATCAAAAGTTTAAAGTGCAAAATGAGTGTCATTATCATTTTCAACATAATCAAAAATCCTAGAAGTATTATCAAACCTTGTCCACAAAAGAGGATGTCAGTACTAAAAGATAGGGTGGCAAACTTTTCATGCATGCAATTCACCACCTAAGGGAGCTTCTAAGAGAAGCTAGAACATCACACATTGCAATAACAAGCATGGATTTTTTTTGAAGAATAGCTAAGAGAGTTGAACATCTCCTTAAATGGTTGGGATTTAATATGAGATTACATGAGGGAGTGTTATAAACTATGACATGTTTAAGCTATGCAATTATTGAAATTCTATTAACATGTGCATGTGAACATCTAGCTAGCTTAATCCTAAAAATATTTAATTCTAATATATTGGATTTTAAACCCTAGGCTTAGATTTTAATTCTAGCAATTTTATGTGATTTTGTTATTTTTAGCATTTTTAGGGTATCCATTTTGTTAAATAAATTATTTGGCTAGGTTTAGTAAATGAAATATGTTTTAACTAAAATCAGGTTATTAATAGAGTTTTCGTGGGATCGACCCATATTTTTAGCTTTATACTCCAATAAAGCTATGCACTTGTAGTAATTACTAAAGCGTAATAACTTTTTGGAACTTTGTAGGAGACTCACATTGAAATTTTAGTTGAAATTTAGGTTAAGTACTTTACCACTAGTCATAGATTTTAGGGATGCATTCATTTTATTCGCATATTTAATTACCTTATTCCTATGATTTTTAGTACTGACTTCTTTCTTTATTTTTGCAAGAATATGGAGAAAATTATGATAGCTTATATTTCTAATTTTGAGTGAATTGTAGTGAGGATGTATTGTAACTTTTGTTATATTATAATATTCAAATTAAAATGGTTGTATAATACATGTCAAGGTAGGCCATCCTAACTTAGAAGAGGAGGTGGATGTACATGAACCCACCCCTATAGGAGAAGAATTTTTTCAGGACCCTATTGTGAGCTATTTTGAACTCTTCCCATTTCCTAGAATTAGGGTTTGCATATAAATTATTTAGCATCATTTGTTTGCTAGTGTAATTCAAATAATGTGCATTCATTAATCTAATTATTGCACAACTTAGAACTTTACATTAGTTATCACCTATTTAATAAGGATAGTCTAAACTCGACTATAACCTAGGACATAGGCTATTAGGGTTATAGTGTCCAGAATGTTGAGGCTCTAACCCCTTGTTAGATAGCATATAGGTAGTTGTATTAGTTTACTGCTTTTTATTGCATAATAAGGGCATGTTATAATTTTTTTAAGGTGAATTATATGTTGACTAGATTGTTGTGGGAATGTATGTAATTGATTTGTAAGGGCACTCACCCCTACAAGATCAAGGGTGGATTTCATCACCATCCCATGGCCCACCTGAGTTAAGCATCACTTGATGCAACCCTAACCTCTCACAATTTAATTAAAAATTAATTAGAAGTGACCTATAGTAGCTTACAAGCTCATAGGACCCTCTTGGAAGGAGGCTGACAACTGTCACTCTAGTGGCCTGAGTCTATCATCCACATTGGTATTTAAGTGACTAGCTCTGCCAATGCACTTAATGACTCACATCACCTACGATTGACTAAGGAAGTGTGAAATGATTGATTACAATCAGGTTCTAATTGGTAACCTATGGGACAAGTCTGAAAGAGAGTTACCTAGGTTAGTAATAACCTAAAAGACACTCCCCCAAAGAAAATAAAGAAAAAATCAAACCTTTCAACTTGTTTGTATTAGGGTTAGGATTGATTGTGTTCCCTTGAATGTGTATGATATAGGTTGTGTCGCATAGCTTAGGTTCCCCATAGTTTAATTTGTTTTTATAAAAGTAAAGTACTCTTTCAATGTATACAATGACTTGTTTTTATTGTATATAAAGTATAGTCCAAAAGACCAAGTACGGTTATATCTTAGGCCATCGATCATTGAATCCAAACTTAGTAATCTTAGATCTAGAGATCAAACATACCACACGACAAGGACTTAAGAGTCAAGAAGACTTAGAAACCCTTGCCATAGATATGGATAATGTAGTGACAAATGCTAAGCCCTTAAGAGACTACTTAATACGATACAATTTAACTTCCCTTCTTGTATGTCATTACATGCAACTAGTACAAAGCATTTCAAGTTAAATTTGAGTGTCATCCAACTTCTACCAACCTTTTATGGTCCAGATGGAGAAGATACCTACCACCATGTTAAGGAATTCCTTGAAATCTGTGTAACATTTAAATACCACAACTTTTATCATGACTCCATCAAATTGCGGCTATTTCCCTTTTCTTTCAAGGATAAAGTGAAGGCATATTTGAATTTATTAGAAGTAGAGTCTATCACTACTTTCGAGCAATTGTCTAGAAAATTACTAAACAAATTCTTTCCAATCCATAAAAGCAATGCCCTCCATAGAGAAATTATAAATTTTCAGCAAAAGGAGGGTAAGTATTTTTATAAATGCTATCAAAAGTGGAAGGGCTTATTACTCAAATATCCACACCACAGATTTAAGAAATGATAATAATAATAATAATAATAATAATAATAATAATAATAATAATAATAATAATAATAATAATAAAACACTACTTTTAAGAAGGTTTAACTCCACAAAACTGATGTACAATTGATGCCACTAATGATGAGGCACTCTTGACCAAGAGTGACGTAGAGCCTAAAACTTCTTCCAAATTTTATCAAACAATTCCAAGCAATGGGACTATTCTACTAGAATAGATAGATATCCATAGTCTCATAGGAATGGAGGTATACACGAGATAGGGGCCACCACTTCTAACTTTCATAAAAAAAATTAATAAATTGAAAGATAGGATAGATGCGTTTGGTAGTCTCCTTCATAAGGTTAGGGACATTATGTTGGCTAAAGAATATTCCATGAAACCTCCATCTAAGATTTGCTCAATTTGTTCTAGTACAACCCATCCCATTGCTTTGTGTCCATCTAGCTCCACATTCCATGAATATTTTTTAAAGTAACTAAATGAAATAAATGCGTTCAAATCCTAGCAATAATCCTTATGCTAAGACCTATAATCCTAGATGGGCAAAGCATCCTAATTTTTCATTCTCTTAAAACAATCATCAAGAGGGGCCACTTAGATTTCTTGATCCATAGCCTTTTCCTCCCACAACAATGCCACAACAACCTTAGCCTCCTCTACAATTGTCGATGTGTCCTAATAATTACCCCAAGTAATCATTAAGCTAAACAGCTAAACTAAGTAACTAGTAAACCCTAATTAAGAAACAAAGCAAATCAAAAACTAAGAAGCTATCTAAAAGAACTAACTTAGAATTAAAGTAACTTAGAATTAAAATAACTTTCTAAAACTACAACTAACTTAGAATTAAAGTAACTTTCTAAAACTACAACTAACTAAGAATTGAAGTAAAGAACAAATTAACTAAGAAATGAAAAGAACTATTTCATTAATGGAAAATAGAAAAATTACAAAGATTTGTTATAAAAGTAAATAAAAATCCTTTAAATCTAGACTTAAATTCCTCTATAGGGCCCTCATGTTGTGTCACTTAGTGGGAGATTGTACACTTCTTTTCAACCTAATACTAAAGTTACCACCAAGCTTTTCTCATCTCATTAGCCTGACATGCCACAAACCAAAACAAATCTCATCCAATGATCCTTAGGAATGAAGTATTAGGGCAGCTAAGAAAAGATGAGCCTTAACACCTTTCTTGAACAATCATCACCCAAGAAACAAAGAAGATTATGGAAATGAAAATAGAAAAAGTTATGACAATTTTCCTAAGCTAAAAACTCTAAAAAGAGGGTAACTTCAAGGGGTTTAGATAAAGAGGGGATTAGAGGTTAATCAATTTTAAAATGAGGCAGCCATAGAAGCGATTTCTTACTTTAAACATGAAATAGAATAAAAACAAAAGTAGAGAAAGTAGCTATTGTATTAAGACTCACCAATTCCAGCCTTAAGAGGAGAAGGAGTATGTACATGGTGTAATCCTATCCTTCAACATGAAGACATTAGCTAGGAATCTAGGTGGCTCTATGGATGGATTTGTATCTTTCGTCAACCTTACATAAGAAATTAGAAAGTACCATTATTTCAAAGAATTCTTTCTTTTTTCTTACTCCAACTCCATAAAAAGAAATTAGAAAGAAGAAGAAGAATGATGCATGAACTATGCATGAATTCTAAAATTAGAAAGTGGGTGTTGCGCATGAAAATAGAAAGTGGATGGATGAGGAAACATGGTAAGTTGTGTGAATGAAAGAAAGTGAGTGATGGAAGATGAAAGAATGTGAGGTGAATGCAATTCTAGCATGCAACCATGCAAATGTGTGTGTGTGTGTGTGTGTGTGTGTGTGTGTGTGTGTGTGTGTGTGTGTGTGTGTGTGTGTGTGTGTGTGATTAAAGATGGGAAGTAAGATGTAAGCAACTATATGTGACTATGATGCTTTGCATGAATTTCTAAGTTAAGAATACATTCTATATCTAAGAAGATAACACATAAAGTTTCTAAACTGATCCCGAAATGTATACAAAATAAATTAGAAAATCAAACTAAGTCAAACATGAGTTTCTAAATTAGGAAATTGCTAAATTTAAGAATTTACAATGAAATTAGTTTCTAAAATGGTCCTAAAGTAATTCGAAAGAAATCCTAAGATGTATGGAAATAAAAATGAAAAGTCTCTAAAACTAAAAAATAAGGAATATAAAATCTAAACATGGAATCTAAAATTAGAAACTACCTTACTTCTAAATTAAGAAAGTGCTTAAAACATGGAAAGTAAAGATGCTAAATGGAAAGATATACTACAATCTTGACCTACTAAGTAAAATATAAGCTATTGAAACGTAATTTACTCCTAGAACTAACATGAATGCAACCTAAGTAAGCTAGAAAATGTACCTCCTATTCAACTATGAAAAGAACACATCCATCCAATTTTGACGGATTGTGTGTAAAACCTTACACCTATGTGTGCAAATCTTGATTGAATGGAAGGGAAACATGATCATGCATCAACAGTACTCTAGCATGAAGGAACTATACATGAACTACCAAACAAAGAAACAAGAGAAATTAACATGGAAAAATGAAGAAAATCTAAACAATCTCATGTGTGTAACTAAGAGAACATGCAAGATGATGTATGAGCTATCTAAGTAAAATCTAAGTGACTAGAAGAAGGTGAATGGAAAGATAGAAGATGGAAGAGAAAGAAAAGGAAAAATAAGTAAGAAAAGGAATTAGAATGGTTTGCAACCCTACCTTTATCTCTAAAGGAATTGAACATGGAAGCTTGAAGGGAGCTTAGGTGAGGGTAACCTTCCTCCCTTTATTTCTCCAAGCTTTGGCCCTGAGCTCTAGGAAAAGTTGAAAGATCATTAAGTCAATACCTCTATTTATAGACTTTTATCATGGGAGTTAAGAGGATTCAATGGTTTAGATCCAGTAACTTAAGCTAAATTTGAATCAAGGGCTAGATAAGGACAGGGAATGGAATTCAATTGGAGGAAAGTGAAGTGGAGGTGGAAGGGATTAAGATAGGAAGGAAAACAAAAAGAAAGAGAAAAGGCTAAGGGATGAAGGGAATAAGTGGGGAAAGAAAAGAAATATACAGAGAAAAGAAGAGGTAGCTTAAGAATGAAAGGTAGGAGGTGGAATAAAGTAGGCAAGTGGCTATTGGAGGGCAAATTCATCTTTTTCTAATTGGAGTTAGGGATGAAATTTGGAAGGTGGTAAGTAGAAAATAGAGGGAAATAACTTGGTGGTAGGTAAGGAATAGGGGGGAAAGGAAATACAGGAAAAGAAAGAGAAAGAAAAAGAAAGGAGGTGGGGGAATATAAGGTTTTTATTTAGAAAGTTTTAAGAGAGGGGCATGCTTTTCAAATGTGTGTGTGTGTGTGTGTGTGTGTGAGTTGTTTTTAGAAACCCTAAAGATGAAATGAGATCAGATGGTTGAGATATTCCTTTTCTTAGGGTTTTGGAATTGACTTTTCAACATAAGAAAGGTGGCTAGAGTTTTTTTATTTGCTTCACTTCAATCTTAACCCTTAGATTATACTTACTCTTTCTTGGATGGATGCGATCCCATTTAGAGCTTTCTTAAAACTTTATTTTCTCTCCACCTTTGAATTGGATTGCCCTAAGATGAATGGCCTTGATTCTTATAGATCTTTGCATGCTCAGATAAACCACTTGTGCTCCAATATTTTGTAGATAAGACATCTAATCATTGGTTGATCTTCTCCCTTTGGTTGAGTAGGAGACAGAAAATAAGTAAAAAGTCTTTGTTATTTTTTGCCTTTTTAGCATAGTAATTTAGTTTAATAAATTATTTATCTAGGTTAAAGTAAATAACATAGGTTTTAACTAAAATATGTTTATTAATAGAGTCTCTATGGAATCGACCCATATTTTTCACTCTATACTCCAATAGAGTTGTGCACTTGTGGTAATTATTAAAGCACAACATCATTCCTAAAGATTGCAATATTGACTGGAAGAAGTTTTAGGAGGGTGTTTTACCATAAGTACTTCTCAAGCAAGGTGAAAGATAAGAAGGATATTTAGTTCATGGAACTCATTTAGGCTAACAAGGTAGTGGTAGATTATGAAAACATATTCACAAAACTATTTCAATTCATTCCTCATATGGTTGAAGAAACAAGAAAGGCTAACGAGTTTGAGATGAGCCTTCAACCCAACATTAGGAATAGACTCTTAGCACTAAAACTCCTAAACTATGCAAATATTGTAGATCGTGCCCAAATCAGTGAATGAGAATGCAAAGGGTTCTAAAAAATAAAGTATAAATTATTCAAAGCTTGTATAACACCATCTTCAACAAGAACTAAGAACAAAAGAACTTCAACAAGAAGAAGTTTGAGAAGAATGCCAAAAAGGATATACAAGAGGTGCTCCCATGTGTGGGAAGTTTCATGGGTTGAGCCCATGTTACAAGTTGACAAGAGCTTGCTTCAGATGTGGCAAGGTTGGCCACATGATCAAAGACTATCTTGAGAAACATTGATAGTCTCAGCAGCCACCCAAGCCTAGGATGTAGTGGAGAGTCTATGCTATCACTCATCATGATGTTCAAAGTCTGTGATCGAAGGTGCCATTTGAATCTTCAAGCATTTTTGTAAAGTATTGATAGATCTAGGCTTTATACACTTTTGTTTCTCCAAGTTTGCATGCCAAGTAGAGAACAAGTCAGAGCTACCAAATTATGATCTCACAATAACTACACCAAGTGGTAATATGTTAGTCACAAATAGAGTCTACAAACATTGTAAAGCTCAAATAGAAGACAAAGAGCTATTAGTAGGCTTGGTTTTGTTACATAAGTAGTCCTCAATATGGATTGGTTAGCAACGTACCATGGTAGGATTAGATTTTTCATCAAGGTAGTTAGATTCACCTTGCCTAATCAATCTACATTCCACTTTGAAAGTGCTAGTAGAACTTCTTCGATGACATTAATTTTTGCAATTAAGATTGATTGGATGGTGAGAAAATGGTGTCAAGGTTTTCTCTCTCATAGGTGATGAATCCAAAGGAAAGCCCGACATTAATGTAATTCTAATAGTCAATGAATTTCCAGATTTATTTTTGAAATAGTTAGTAGGAGCACCACCAAAAAGAGAGATAAAGTTTAGTATTAAACTTATCCTTGAAGCTAACCATATTTCTAATGCTCTATATTGAATGGAAATAGCAAAGCTGAAGGAACTAGAGGAGCAATTGGAAGAGCTGTTAAACCTAGGTTTCATTGCACCTAGTGCTTCACCATGGGGTACACCAACTTAGGATGAGGGCATAGATAAGAGAATTTTTAAGATGAGGTATGGCCACTACAAGTTTTTAGTTATGTTGTTTGGGTTAAGTAATGCTCTGACAGTTTTCATGGACTTGCCAAACCTAATTTTAGACTAGTTTGTTATCATCTTCATTATTGCCATCTTAGTCTATACTCATAATAGAGAAGATCATATATAGCACTTGAGGATTGTTTTACAATTATTAAAGAAATAGAACTTGTAAGCAAAACTGAACAAGTGTGAATTCCAGCTAGAGAAAGTGGCATCCCTATATTCTATAATAAGAAATATCCATGTATCCTTCTACAGTGGAAGCGGTGATGAAATGGGAAAGGTTGAACAATGTGATGGGGATCTGGAGGCATGGTATTATAGAAGTTATGTTGAAGGGTTCTTTCAACTTGCCAGCCTCTATCAAAACTGACCTAGAAGAATATGAAGTTTGTTTGGAATGAAGAATTCGAGAGAAGTTTTCAAGAGTTAAAGACTCGACTGACTTCAGCACTAGTATTAACAGTTCCTAATGAAAATGGGGATTTGTTAGCTATTGTGACTCTTTGATAAAAGGTTTGGGATATGTTTTGATGTAGAATGGGAAAGTTGTAGCCCATGCATCTAGATATCTGAAGACTTATGAGTAGAACTACCCAACTCATGATCTGGAGTTAGTCATAGTAGTATTCACACTAAAATCTAGAGGCATTGCTTATATGGTGAGCAATTCAAAGTTTATATTATCACAAGAGTTTGAAATACTTGTTCTTATAGAAATATCTAAACTAGAGACAGAGAAGATGGGTAGATTTCTTAAAATATTATGCCTTTATGATCCACCATCATCTAGGCAATGTAAATATAGTGGCAATATCCTTAAGTAGAAAGTCTTTAGAATCTAAGCACACATAATGATGAGAGAGTGGAAATTATTGGAAAAATCCAAGGATTGGGACCTAGGATCAAGAAGAAAACCTTGGAATGATTCTTACAAATCTAAGAGTGGAAATAGTTTTAGTCCAAACACATCAAAGAGGCTCCAATTAGTGATGCTCAATTAACAAGTATCATGATGGAGATCAAACTGGTCAATGAACTAGAATTTGAAATTGGAAGTTATGTGCTTTAAGATTAAAGGGGGGTTATGTGTTCTAGAAGATGTAGAGCTGAAGAGAAGATTGCTAGATAAAGCACATCAATCAAGATATATGGTACACCCAGGAAGTACTAAGATGTATCAAAGTCTAAATAAATGAGTTTTAATGGAGTAACATGAAGATGAAGATAGTTCTATTTGTGTCTAAGTGTTTGACTTGCCAATAGATTAAGGTTGAACATTAGAAACTTGTGAGAACACTACAACCATTGCAGGAATGGAAATAAAAGCACATTACTATGAATTTTATGACTAGTTTACCAAAGATCAAGTGCAATGACAATAGTATTTGGGTGATCTTGGATAGACTCACCAAATCAATTCATTTTTTAGCCATTAAGATGACTTACTTATTAGACCACTTAGCTAGACTCTATATCAGAGAAGTGGTCAGATTGCATGGAATATTTTTTATGATAGTGTCTAATAGAGATTCAAGGTTTACATCTCAATTTTGGAGAAGTATACAAGAGGTTATGGGTATGCAACTGAACTTTGGTAGAACCTTCGATCCTTAGATAGATGGACAATCAAGAAGGACTATCCAAATACTAGAAGACATGTTAAGATCATGTGTAATGGACTTGCAAGGTAGTTGGGATGATCATCAACCACATGTTGCATACAATAATATATCAGTTCAGTATAAATATGGCACCATACGAGGCACTATATGACAAGAAGTGCCGATCACCAATTTGTTGGGAGGAAGTAGGTGAATGAAAGACACTTGGACCAGAATTAATTGAACAAACCATTGACAAGATTAAGTTGGTCAGCAAACACATCAAAATAGATCAGAGTAGATAAAATAGCTATAAGAACAATTGGAGGCATATATTCTTGAAAGTATCACCTACTAAGGGAGTTATGAGATTTGGGAAGAAAGCATAATTGAGTCCAGGATTCATTTGACCCTTCATGATTCTGGAAAAGATTGGAAATGTTGCTTATAAGATAGCTTTACCTCCATAGCTGTCAACCATTCACAATGTCTTTCATGTATCAATACTTCCAAAGAATACATTGGATCCATCTCATGTCTTGAACTTTGAACCTATACAATTCAAAAAGGATTTGACATATATAAAATGACCTATTCAAATCATAGATCAGAAGGAGAAGACTTTGAGAATGAAAACAATATCATTAGTGAAAGTGTTGTTGTAACATTACTCAATAGAAGAAGCCATATGGGAAAGGAAAGATGAAATCATGGAAAATTACTTCACTTGTTTTGAATTAAACCTCAAATTTATAGGGCAATTTCTTTTTAAGGAGGGTGAGATGTAATATCCCAAATCATCATAATGAAATTGCCAAAAATTATCAAGAAGAAAATTTTCTTTTCACTAGATTATTATAATCTAGAAAATAAAATAAAATAAATGACACATTTTTAAATAAAAATGTGTTATTTATTATGATGTTTAATTATGTTAGTCAGAATTCATTAATTAAGTTAGTTGATAAATCACTTAACTAATTAGTTAAATTGGATTTATTAATTAATGATTCAACTAAATTATAAATTAGTTTTAACTTAGATTAGAATTAATGAATCAATATCCATTAATTTAACTATTTAATTAACACTTTATATGGATTAAAAATTGTTAATTAACTATAATTGATTTTATTTAATAAAAAAAGACATTATGATCTAGAATTGAAAGTTAGATATAAAAAATTTCGTAATTAAAATTTGAAATTATATTATTCTAGATCTGTTAATTGGAGTAATTCAACATATTTTTAGTCATGGATGTTGAATCTAGATCATTAATATTTAGCCATCCACATGTAATTAAATTTAGATTTAAAAATGTTTTACACTTAATTTTAGATCTAAAACTTAATTTAGATTAAATATTAGAGTAGTAAAACATTGGATCTCATCTAACATCTCAAAATAATCAAGATTGTTGAGATTAAAGCTCGAATGTTGGATTTATAACATTCAATATGATTAAATTTAAATCTGACATAAATTATACTTATTTTCATGTGTAAAACTTAATTGGGAGTGAAAATTAAGGGATTATACTATTGGATCTCATCTAATGTTCCAACATTATGAAGATCATTGAGATTAAATTTTGAACATTTGATTGAAAACATTAGATCTTGGAAATTGAAGAGATTTGAAATGAAAATATTAGAGTGATTGTTTTTCATACATTTGACTTTTACCACACATGAAATCCCTCATGAAGAACCTCAGATCTCTAAGAAATCATGGCATATTAGAGAAATCTAATCATTAATCTAATGCAAACTAGCTTGCAATTAAGATAAGCTATAGGAACGATATGAAAGGTTATAGAAAAATTGATCCAACACCAAGGAAGTATATTAAAATTATGTTTAATTAAAAATCCATGAATCGATCTAGTACGATGCATCACTTCATGATAGATGATGTTTGTACTATTGGATGCATAATCTTGTGATGTTTTAATTAACCCACAAGCACATGAATCACTGTAGTAATTGCACCAAGTGAGGATGATCCAATGAGGAATTGAATAGATTTGTGTTTTAGGAGGACCTTTACTTAAATCATGTAACCTATCCAAAAGAATTGGTTTTGACCTAGACTAAGGACTTAAGCTAACATGAAATCTAACACATGTATGGAATTGGAAACTTGTTAAATGCAAATCTTACCAAAAATTAAAATTAGTAACTTTAACTAATCTAAAAATGCAATAAACTAATTAATAATGAAAGAATCCTAAAACAAAACAACTCACACATGAAAAACCTAGGAAACATGAACAAAATGTTGCTTGGGATAATGTAATGTGTATATGGACTAAGTAATCAATGCATGGAATTATAATAGGGGAAATGCACAAAATAAAGCAACTAAAATGCATAGATGGGACATGAAATATGCATGAATTATAATTGAAAACTGATTTAATGAATGGATGGAACTTGACATAAATCATTCAAATCTAATCAAAATCAAACAAGCTTCCTAAGGAGAAGTACTTCAAAACCATATGCATGGCCTATGGGTGGTGCACATGGTTCCTTAGTGTAATTCATATGAACTTTAAATTTAACTAATCTAGGATGATGCACATGAATACTAAGCATGGAAAACCTACTTAATAGCCATGAAAAACCAATTATTAAATCACATAAAACTTCTATGAACATTGCATAGCTACCATAAAACAAAGATTTCATTAATTGAAGTATAGAAGTTACAAGTGTGGTGAGCACTCTCAATGAAGTGTGTGCACCATTCAAGGCTTCGATTACAACCAAAACTAAAGAAATTCCATCTTCCAAAATTCAGTCATAAGCATGCATGTAATATCCAATAGAGATCTAAGGAAAACAAAGGGGAAAACGAAGGGAAATAAAGTAAGAAATAGGCAAGAATCTTAAGGACCTTTAAGGGGAAGCATGATTTAATGACTATGCTTTCTTAGCTATCACTACAAAAAATTATAGTCCTTAGATTCATGTTTCTAAAGAACAAAATATGATGAAGCAATCAAGGAAAATAAGACAATAAGGCTAGGAAAGAAAGCATGGAATCAAAGAACAAAAGAAAACAATGAAATTAATACAAGCTATCAAGGAAAACAAGATAAGAACCAACCTTACTTAAAAGACTTCCAAAAGAGAAAACTACCACGGAAAAGGGGGTGGAATGCTTGGAAGGAGATGGCTGACAAGAAGAAAGTCATTGAGGAATGAAGGATGAAAGAAGGGTGGAGATGCCTCCTTCAAAGGAAGGTGAGATCTGCCCTTTTACCAAAATTCGTCCTCGTGGAAAAATCCCCCTTCTCCTTATATGACTGGTTGTTATCTAAAAAATCCCTAAGGGATATGAGATTAGGAGGTTAGGAAATGATAAGATTTGGGCATAAAAGGAGGCCTTTGAAAGAAGCAAAAATCGTGTAACACCTTCATGCTTTTCAACATGGAATGGAGTGGTGATTGAATGGTGAAGATGAAAGGATATTGTTGAGATGAATACTGCTTAAGAAAGGATGGAGATGGATTGTAGGAGATGAAGTTAGATAGTGATTAGGTGGCATGGAGAGATAGGCACTCAACTTAACAACTAGGACACCTAAGACAAGGGAACAAGCTAGGAGGCGCCAGCTTTATGGGAAGGGCATCTCCTACTTTTAAAAGTCAGAGATCACTTTGATAATTAGAAAGGAAGATGGATGGAGAGAGAAGAAGAGATAAGGTGTGGATGATATGGCTGCCCTTGGATGAAGAGTGAATGGTAAGGATGATGAGTATAGAAGGTGGGATGATGATGGAACTTTCCTCTACAAAGGTGTTTCATGTGGAATGAATTATGCTAAGAAAATAAAGAGATAGTAATGGAGAGAGAGGGAAAGAGATAAGAGGAAAGGTTAGGTGGAAATAGTTACTTGGTTGGATCTATAATGAAGTTAGGAAAGTGGGAGGGTGATTGTGTAAGCGAGAGTTTTAGGAAGGTGGGATGTAAAATTTGTGGGTGCTTGTTTGGTGAGGTGGAGAGAGAGATAAAGGTGGGGAAAACATAAAAAATAGAATAATAATAATAAGGTGCGTTCTTCCTATTGGTCCACATGCATGCTTATTTATCTTTATTTTCATTCAAATATCCCTTAATTATCCTCTTAAAACCCACTTTTTATTTTAGCATAATTGAGTGAAATTCTTCTCCAATAGCATCACTCCATGTAACCTTGGCTTGAATGGCTTACTTTGAGGGCTTGGCTTGGCTTCATGGCTGACACCCTTAGCTTTGATCACTTGGCTTGGCTCCTTAGCTTGTCACCTTCTTTATGGCTTATATGGCTAAGGTAGCTTGAGTGAATCCCATGAACAAGTGGTGAACTTTGCATGGCTTGTGCATGGGCCCATTTTAAGCACCTTTAGTTTCTTGAATTGCTTCCTTTGGTTACCCTAAAATAATCTTAGACCTTAATCACACCTTTGGGTTGTTGAGATTTAGACCTTGGCTTTCTTAGGTTTCCTAGTTAGATTAGGAAACCTCATGAAGTGCTTCAATTTCCATCTCGGTAGATCTTGACCATTTGATTACCTTCCCATCACCTACAAAGGGTAAGAAATACTAATAAATTCCTTAAAAATATAATTATTCATATACTTACTCTGTATTAGCCTATGAACTTATAAAATATCAAACTTTAGAGTGATTAGGTTAGAAATACATATATTACAAATTTTGGCTAAAAATTCTAATTTAACAACATAAGTTATAACACAAGAAACTAATTGGGTACTTTTATACAAATTTGGATACTCATCACACCCCCCCCAACAAGCATTTTTCTAGTCTTGAGAAAAACATGTAAAAAATTATTTTACAAAATTGATACAAATTGCCAGTTTCATAGGTACTCATAATTGCATTTAGCACATGCATCAAGCCTTTAAACCCCTAGGTTACCCACAATGGATGAGTTAGTCCTCATGAGAGTTTGTAATGAATTTAACCACAAATTTCTCAAAATTTTTGTGAAAGTCCTTTATCTTTCTAAGAAAATTTCCTTTTATTCATCTCATATTAATTGTTAACGTTAGCCTAATAATAAAGATGAACAAAAATATTCACAATCCTACCCTTACGCTAAAGATATCCCATTATTTCATTAAACTTCAAAAGGTGAGCGTGTGCTAAAGCTAATACATACTTTTTAGTTTCCAAGTCAAATATAACCTAATTACCATCCACATATATGCTTTGACTTCAATTCTCATAGGATATATTTATCACTTAGAAAGAAGTCACTTAGAAATGGGTATAAATCTCTTATTAATATGTGAGTAGAATGTTATTCATCAAGTCCAAAAGTCTCATATATTTTATAAAAAAGAACGATAACTTAGAAAAATAGTAATCGTCTCATGAAAGGATATCAACCACTAAGAATGTTATACTTTATCAAATTTTTCTAACTCACTCATAATCATATCCAAGCCATACTACTCTTAAAATCAAATTAGGACTTTTATTAGGATGACAAGAAAATGGGTATAAAGGTAAACAAAAGTTGTTTAGAAAATATGTAAAAGTCTTCTATCAATGTATTCACAACTTTTCTATTTTTCCTTACAGGAGTGAACATTCTCCTTTTTAATTAGCTATTGTTTTCTTTTCTCTTTTACACTTGACTTTATAGCTTTTTTAAACTTTTTTTTTCTTTCTAACCTTTTTTTTATCTTCATCTCTTGAATTGTATTATTCATACATTTTCTCAAGATATTCTTCAATCTTCTCTACATATTTCGAAAATAAATAGGTAATGGATATATTTATAGGAGTTCAATATAAGTAAAGGTTGTTTGGCTGAGAAAAAAAAGGATTATATTTTAAAGACTCAATGGTCTAACTAGTGAAAAATAACTTAAGGAATACTAAAGGCTCCATGTTTTACCAAGGATAGCCTCCATCATTTCCTAGTTTTATATGACTCAAGAATGATCATAATCTTGAGGGATATCTAGTGTAGTCTCATGTGATTTCTCAATAGTTAGCCAAGATAAAGAATAATGAGACCAACTAAGAACTCATGTCTACTAAATAAAAATTTGAATTTATGTATAATTCCCAAAAAGGGAAGAATGGCTCAAAACTCACTTGGGTTATAGTCCTCCACAAATCTTTTTTAAGATCTCTAAGTTATATTCTCCCTTCAACTTAAACTATATATAACCATTGTGTGCAATTAATATTTTGAGTTTAATTTTTCATGAGATACTTTAGAAAAAAAGAATAAAATAGTGAACTAATTGTATGTAACTCTATTAATAATCTAAAGTTCAAAAGATAGCTGAATATTCAGAAGATCTAAATTCTCATCTTCGTAAAAGAACTTAAAACTTTTTCTTCTTTTCTTTTAATCTTCCAAAAATACAAGAAAATCTTAGAAATCTCATGCATCTCTACACCCCCAACTTGAACTAAACATTGTCATCAATGTTTTAGAATATATGACATCTATATGGTGAATGGGTAATGCAGAACAATTGACACTCTAAAAATCATTGGGTTGCCTCCCAGTAAGCACTAAGTTTAATGTCTTCAGCTAGACATAGCCTACTGTTCCTTAATTTGAACCTTACTAGTTTAACCTAATTTTTCCTAACCTAACTCCAACAATGAAATGGGCAAGATTTCTCATGTCACTTCAAAATCTCACGATAGTCTATATATTTCCTCCACCTTAAAATTTTTTATGGTAGTAACAATATGATACAGTACACCACTACGATTTTAAATTTAATGGGACTACATTGATGATCCCCACTTTTAGTATTTCATGATAGTCAATATAATTCCTCCACCTCAATTTTTGAGGTGGTGGTAACATGATCACATCGTGAACTATCACAATTTAAATTTTTTGGACCAAATGAAGATGAATGGTCCTTTTCTTAACCAAATTGAGGGAAAACATTGACTATTGTATTTAATTCATCTTTTTCATCCATTTTTCTAATATTGTCCTGAAATTGGAGCATAAACTGACTCTGCACTTCTCTAGAATGTGGTTTTTGTATTACTAAAGGTAGGGACATGGTGAGGCTTAAACCTTAATTATCTAGAGTTGGTTGATGCAGGGCCAATACATCAATTGACTCTTCTTTTTTTTCCTATTCTGCTGGCATAGGTAAGGTTTTAGATGGCCCTAGATTACTATTTGGTATTTATTCGAATAAGGTCTATAGGTCTCACTTAGGTACATCTTCTACATTATAAGGTTCAGTTTGAATTTTATGTTCGGTAAGGGGTTTTACTCTAGCTTGCAATTGAGAAGTGTTCATTAATGACAATCTTCAACAATTGCTTCACTTCCTCAATAGATGTGTCTTCATCAAATTCATAAAAATAAGCAAGACGTGATTTTAGAGAATTATAGTTGGACATTGCTAAGGATTCATTCTCCTCAATGGATGTCTTTTTATCATAATCATAAAAAGGAACGGGACATGGCTCGAGTAGATATGACTCAAAGGTTCCTATAGATGGTTGTGGACTTTATGGCTCTAAATGATCATATGAAATTTTCATCCTATTATTGATAACAATGGGTAAAGATGGTGAAAAATTCCAGGGCTCAGAAGGGTCATAAGATATTTCCATCATATCATCATTATCAATAAGCAAAGATAGTTGAAAACTCTGTAGTTCATAATGATCATAAGATAGTCCCATCCTATTGTCAATAAGAAATGCCTCTTCATTATTCTTAATTGGTTCGAATTCCTTGGTCTTTTTTATAAATTCAGCAATGTTTTTTTCAATATATTCCTTATTGGTTTCATTTTATCTTCTCATTCCTCCCTCTATTATTTCATTTCCTCATTCCCTTTTTTAATGGCTTCAACAATGTGATCTATTCTTTCACAAATTTGTTATATATTATTTTCTAATGATGGTTCATCATGTTGTAAAGGAAACAACTCATATGGTTGGTATTGTTGTGGCATTAGGGTACTAAAAAAGGGTTGAATAGGTTGAACCCATGATGGTTGACCTTGATATTCTTGATAATCATGACAGGGTTATTCAAGTTGGTACCATATTGGGTCTTCTTGGCACGGTTGATATTCTTGAGACATGGTCGTTCAGGATGCCTAGCCCATCAATCTTGATAGGTTATCTTAGGATTGAAGTACTTTACTACTAGAATCAAATAGCAAGGATAATCTTTAAATAATTTTATTGATTGAATTGTGAGATACATCAAATAATGGTGTGCATGCCACATAGATGAGAACTTGAAAAGTGTGCAATCTTCTAATGCTTGTTACTTGATTCAAATCAAATATGAATCCCACTCCAACAATATTAAACTAAACTTAGATAAAAAAAAAAAGTGAAACCCAACAAGAATTCAAGAGAAAAGAGAGATGAAAGATGAAAGATGAGAATGAATCAATGAAGAAGACACCTAAATCTAGTTCCAAAATCAAGTGAAAAATGAGAACAATAGAAATAGGACAAAGAGATTCAAGCTGCTTTTTCTCTTGGTTGTCATTTTCAAAGAAGAAATAACTTGGATCTTGAATGAATATGCAAGAAAAATTAGAGAGATAGAAGCAAAGATTCAAGGGAAAAACAAAGAAGATCTATGTGTATGAAATTGAAGAACAAAACAAGAGCCAACTAAGTAATGAAAGTAAGAAAAGAAAGCAAGAAAATAACCTAGAATTGAAGTGAAAAAGGAAAGGAAAGACTTGAAGAATGCAAGGAAAAGCAACCATAAGAAAGCCAGAGTACAAAGTACCAAAGATCCCCAACATAATGTGCTTCTTTCAAGGTTTTTCACCAAAACTTGTACTTGAATTTCACATAGAATCCAAGGGGATTACATGGATTTTTTTATTTCCACTTTAATGAGATCTTATTATAGTAATGAAAGAAAAAATTAGATATAGGACTTAGGTGGAAATTTAGGTGGAGATGAGGGATATAGGGTTAGCAAGTGAGGTGAAGTGGCATGATGAAGTTAGAAGTGGGGAGGCATCATCTTTTGTAGGAAAGTGGTGTGGTGCTCCTCCCTTTCTAATTGTGTGGTGTTTGGTGGTTAGGAAAGAAAGAGAAAAGAGTGAGAGAAAAAATTGATGGGGAAAAAGATAGGAATTTGAGGTGTTTTGGGGTTGAAATAGAATTAGAAGTTTCCCACTTAAGAAGTCAACTTAGGCAACAACCAAGCAAGGGGAGCACCACTTTTTTCTGAGGTGCCTCCATCCTTAAGTAAAAATCATGGTACGCCTACATGGGGTGGGGGAAAAGGATGGAAAGTAGATTTGGAAATTGAGATTTCTCTCTTGATTGGTCCACCAAAGCATGATCATTTTACTAATTACAAATTTGCTTCAAAATCTTTTCAGTATCCCTTGGAAATCACATTTTTTTCCATGGATAATTGCTTGGAATTTTCATCCAATCGTGTGACCCCAAGTGGCATGGCTTTATGTGGCATGATGGCTTACTATGATGGCTTGAATTCTTGGCTTTATGGCTTGAATAGCTTATTTAGCTTGTCACCCTTTTGTATGGCTTAAATGGCTAAGGTGGCCTCCATGCAAAGATGGTGGAAATGCATGGCTTGTGTGCAAGCCCATTTTAGTCACATTTAATTTCCTACAATTACTTCCTTGCTTGCCTTCAAATAATTTTTAGGACTACTGCAACACAATAGGACATGAACTTTTGTGGACCTTTATGAGGCTCCGCCCCCTACACCTTCAACAAGTTAGCTGCATAGCTCGACCAGGAAAAAACTTTGCAAAGCACAATATAGGCCATTAGATTATCTTCTCACTTCCTACAAAAGAGTAAAAATCCTAATTAAATCCTAAAAAATTATGATAATCACGTACTTACCCTGGATTAGACTCTTAACCTGCAAAATATCAAACTTTAGAATTATTAGGTCAGAAATGCCTGTATTATTATGAATTTTGGAAAAAAAAAAGAACTAAAATTTTATATCTTAATTTATAAAACATGGACTAATAATTGGGTACTTTTTAGATAAAACTGAACACTTATCATCTTGCTAGGGAAGTTCTATCTCCTTACTTTTAATACAAAGAAACTATTTTGAATGGATAAGGCATAGTATTCCATATATTGTTTCTGACTGCTCTAACTTTGATATTGACATCCAATGATCATTCTCAACTCTCTAACTTCATTGATAGCAAGTATGAGTCCACAATGTAGCTTGGTAATAAAGTTGCTCTTTCAGGAGTAAAATAGTTAATTTTGTTTTTTTATTCATTTGTGTCTTAAACCTACAAAACTATAGATTTTACCCTAATTAGTGATGATTAAGTGATTTATGTGGCTAAAACATACTAAATATAGAGTTATGTATGTAATATTTCTATATTATGGACCAAGAATCTAGGGGTAGAGCCCGCTGGTCAAGCTAAATAGTCATCTTGCCAGGGGTAGCGCACCTTGATTGAGGGTATGTGGGTAGATCCCTTGGCTATAGATGATTTTTTCTATTTTCTAATTCAAGGGACAATTGAATATTTTTCCACTTTATATATGTAGTTGCATGACCCTGGGGTTATGAGTGTGTGGAAAAATCTTCTGTAACTTGTGGCAACTATTTTCTAGCTATGGAGATAGTGAAACTAGTGTGAGTACATGGGCATACCTCAATTCAGAGTGAACCACATAAATTTATGTGTTCTTCCATTTTTTATTTTTTTTTCATCTTTTTAAATCTTGATAACAACTGGTTTTAGAGGCCTAGGTTGGAGTGGGAGTGATATTGGATGAAGGAAAAGTGAGGATAGAGATATTTAATGGATCAAAGTTTGAATTTTGAAAGACGCAAATAGAAGAATACCTTCATTAAAAGGAGCTTTATCTTCCCTTTGGGGGAAAATCGAAGAAACAAAGGGAGATCACTAATGATGAGTGAGAGGTGTTTGATATAAAAGCTGTAGGTATGATTTGCTTAAACTTTGCTATGTTGGTAGCCTTCAATATGCCTAAAGAGTACACATCAGAAGATTTGATGGATGCTTTGTCTAGGATGTACGTGAAGCCCTTGTCATTGAATAAGGTACTTTTCAAGAAGAAATTTTTCAATATAAACATGGCCAAAAATGGAAGTGTTGCAGAGCATCTAAACAAGTTCAACAGTATTACTGTCAAATGAAAATTAGTTCATATTAATTTTGAAGATGAAGTTCATGCCTTATTACTTCTATCAAAATTATTAGATAGTGTTGACAGCTTGATAATGTGATGACCCGAGTTTTCTCATGCATTTGTAAATGCAATATATAAATCCTAAGCCGGGATGCATCCCTATTTGAAAACCATTTTATAAAAACCATGCAATACAGCGAAAAATCTTTAGTTTTAAACTTATTTTGAAAACCCCGAGTGTCATTTGCTTTCACAACCACCAAAGTAGTTTTTGAAAAACATTAGAAATCATAAATATTTTGCCCAGGTCTATCCAGTCACAGCACAAAGCCCAACTGTAATTAAATACAAATACATGTCCAAAGGGTTGAGAGTTTATTCACTTCCTCGTAGCACTAATATCTCCTGAGACATCTTCTATTTGTGAGTGGAACTATCCTGAAAAATGTTAAGGACAGGATGAGTATATATTATACTCAGTAGGAGTCTATCACTACTAGTTTTGCAATGCATGCTATGTTTAAAATCATATGCTCTTAAAAACATGTGCATGTTTGAACAATCACGTTCAATATCGATATTAAAAACCACTGTCAAACTGGAATACTGACGACTTAAAGAATAGCATAATCCAAGTCGAAAGTATCATATATTATAAACATAATGATGTGCATAAGATGCTCTACTGAATCCAACTCATGGATATCTGGTATGGTCAACCAACCTCATGTCATGCCATATGCAATGCAAGTAAATCCACGAAACCATAGGGTCCAACTATGCCCACACCTCGCCGCCGTGTGGTCCCCGGGTACCTGAGGACACTCGGTCATAGCCTCACTAGGGCATATGACATGTCGACCCAGTGCCGTGACACCAGTGGTAGCCACCTGTACCACATGCAATCGACGTAGGGACGTTGCCCTTTTTGGGCGTGGTACCCATCCACCTTATAGTGTAGAGGCTGGAGGCTAACCCAAACCTCTTGGCATAGCACCCATGATCTCATCAGCCCAAATCATATCAGATCAATACCAGCGAAAACCTCTTTTTCAAAACCCGTCCTCTTTGGGTCCCTCACAATTGCCTACCCAGCATCTTTTGGGCACTCCAGCATCTTTTGGTAACCCTCAAGGACATGCAATCTTTTAAAAACTCAATGCTCACAAATTATGCAATATATGCATTTGTTTGCAAAACATATCTATGCATAATGTATATGCAATCATTTGCAAAACATATCTATGCATAATGTATATGCGATTATTTACAAAACATATCTATGCATAAAGCGTTTATCATATGTATGCTGAATTAAGTCATGCTAAACAAGTTATATAGTTTGTACTTAAAACATGCATAAAACAATCATGGCTCTTTCAAAAAGTGTAGTAGCGATAGAGCACCTACCTCAAAGTCTCCCGAAGTTGCATCCTTTAGCACTCAACCCGTCACTGGGTCTCATTTATAAACTCCTAGGTATGAATGGATACAAGGAGTCCTTATTAATTTTAATCTATTTAGACATTAGACCGCTAAATCTGCTGTTTAGGGTCATTGGTCCTTGCCTAATTTATTGCCAGGCTAGATCCTATGATATGGATCTACTTTTCAATAGTTAAACTCTGTAATTTATCCTTTAATCCTAATTTTTAAAGTCTCATTGGGTCTATGTGTCCCAGTTCCCAGGACACTCGTGCATCCTGGTTGGACCGCGACCGCCTCACGTGCGTGCACGCCTAAAGGCCGTGCCAGGGACCGTTTTTTGCACGCGCACATGCATGCTCAAGAGACGCGTTATGACGCGTTAACTCCCAAGGCACCTTGTGCACCCTAGTCGAGCCAGGACCCGTACCTGGGATAGTGTACGCACTGTCGTACACCTGGAACCCATCCTAGGGACCCAGTCCCAGGTGCGCATATAGCATGGCGTCCCTGGGACGTCATGTTTGTGCACAGCCAGCTAGAACCGGTCTTGGGGCGTTTTTCGACCAAGAACCTGGCTAGAAATAGCTGGGGGAGGACCAGATCCGGTGTGGATCTAGCCTGGGGAAAGCAAAACAGAGAGGGAGTGGAGAAAGTCAGCTTACCTGGGTCGCCTAGGGATGCCCATCGCCAGTGGTGGAACCCCGTTTTGTTCCAAACCTCCTGCTCACCGAAAAACTTGAAGAAAGGGAAAAACCCTATTGCCAGACTGGAAAGGAGCAAGGGTATGGAGAAAAATGGCAATGGCCGGCCTGACTTGGGCCTGGCCGTTGCCAAAAAATGCAGAAAGATGGGTTTCTGGTTTTTGCCAGAAACCCCAGCCCCAAACGACTGGAAAAACGTGATTTGAAGAGGGGGGCAGATGGGGTTTTTATAGAGGAGTGAAAGGCGGTGCCCCTCAATGGCAGTGCCGCCATTTCCCCTGGTGTATTCTAGAGAAATTGGGAAAAACTGGTTTCTGAGAGGGTCTAGAGGTTGAAGACGACAGTGGGGTGCCGTTTTCAAAACGACCCCCTGCGTTTTTCATCCTTTTTCGTTTTTTCGTTTTTCTGTTTAATTTTCAGAAATACCCCTATCTTTAAATGGCTGTAAGTTCTTCATACGAATTCCATTTTGGGTGATTTTTGAGGCGTTGGATTCCATTTTTCGAGTAGAATCTAATGGTGCTAAGTTTCCTCACAAATTTATTCCTTTACTATTTTAAATAAAATCAAACATTCAACACAGTCCATTTCCCATAGAATGTCCAATTTTTGTTAAAAATAGCGTAAATTGCTGGGGCATTACAGATAATGACATAAGCAATTCAACTCTATCTACACAATTGTAATGAAGATGTTATGAGTGTTCTTATAAGTGATGAATCACAGAGAAAATCCATGAGATCCTCAAGTGAGGCATCAAGGAATGCCTTAAACATCTAAGGACATGGAAGGTCATCAAAGAGGAAAAATAAGAATTTTTAGATATCAAAGTTTAGAAACAATCAATATAAACCTCCACAAGGAAAAGACAAAGGTTGTTAGAACTATGACAAGAAAGGGTATCTAATATGGGATTGCAAAGTTGCAAAGAAGCAATTATTTCATTGAATGGTCATAATGATTCATGGATAATACTGTTCATAGTTATGTGAAAGGGGAGTTCGAAAAATTTTATTTGGGTGATGATGAACCATTTAGCATTCTCGAAAAAGAGGATATGCAAATAAACTTATCAAATGAAACAGTTCTATAATTGATGAATGTTAGACATGTACCTAGTTGAAGAGAAATTTAGCATCTATTAGCCAACTTGCATATTCTAGATTTAAGACCACCTTTAGCAATGACTCTTAGAAGGTATCAAAAGGAGCATTAATAATAGCACATGAAAAGAAAGAAAGGAATCTATATGTGACCTCTGGTAGAAATAGCTTGATTGTTGTAGCATCGTAAAGGCAAATATGAGCACATGACTTCGTAAACTTAGTCACATGAGCAAAAGAAGGATGAAGGTTTGCAAAGAGAAACTATCATGTATGAAATCTATGGACCCTGAATTTTGTGAAAATTGTGATCATGAGAAACAAAAGCAGGTGAGTTGTCCAATGGTTGGAAGGACTACCAAGTTGTAGAGACTAGTGTTGGTCCACACTTATGTATGGGGGCAGCTTCATTATCTTCTCTTGGTAGCTCTATTTATTTTGTTATATTGATAGATAATGCTAGTAAAAAAAAACTTGGGTTTATTTTTGAAATATATATTAGACATATTTGATGTTTAAAAATAAAATAAAAATGAAAGTCCTTGTTTGAGAATGAAATAGTAACAAAGGTGAAGACCTTAAATTCATACAATGGGGGAGAATGTAATAAACCCAAATTTTGTAAATAATATTCTAGGCATTACTATGTGAAATTAGAATTTTGGAATATAATTGGAATTTTGACCCAAAGAAAATAAATTTTTATAGAAATGAAATTTGGAGTAGAAACATGAATGTTTGGAATGTACTAAAAAATTTTAGTCCAATGACATCAAGAACACTAAAATCGGATTATGGATGAATTTCACCCCAAAATTTCACTATTCCATGATCGAGTTATGGGTTTTGAAGGAGTTTATAAAAGTATAATTTGGAACTAATACTAAAACCATTAGATAGTACTCAAAAAATGGAATCCAATGAGCCAAAGAACGTTGAAAACAGAGTCTGGATGAAGAAGTTATGGGCCTTCAAAGTCAAGGGCAATATGGTAATTAAAAGATAAAAACCTAAGAACATGAAATTGAAATTATAAAATCTAGATTCTACTTGTAGATACGTATCCAACGACTTTAAGCTTGTTGAAATCGGAGGTTGGACAAATAAAGGGTAATTTTCTTACAAAAGGGTATTTTAGTAATTTTATCAGTGGCCCCCACTTGTAGAAATGCGGGTCCGATGGTGATGAGGTTTGGGTGCGTAACAATCATACACGTTGACTGAACTTAGATTGAGTAGAATGATGAGGAAAAAATACAATCATTCTAAGTTTAATATATAAAAAGAAAAGGGAGAAAATAAATGAGTTAAATAACTAAGCGGAGGGGGCCACATTTGATAATGGCACCCTCCACTTAAGTAAAATGCAAAACAGACATTATGTCTGTTTCCAAAACCCGATGCAGATAGGACAAGCTAAGGGAAGAAAGAGAAAATGGGGAAGAAGAGAAGAAGAAGAAGAGGTAAGAGGAAGGAGAAGAGAGGAAGGGAGGTGGAAGGCCAACCTACACACTGGAGAAGTGTAGGCCCGCCTAAGAAGAAGAAGAAAAGGAGATTTTTGGGGGGCTTTCATAGCCAAAAAAGGAAGGCCATGCTGGGAAAAATGGCTGCTCGGATGGTTAATCCGGCTTCCCATTTCACTCTACAACAATGGGCGATCAAAAGCCCTTTTATCTCGTTGCAATTGGAGGAGAAAAGGGGAGGATTTTCAGCTGGCCAAAAATTTCAGGCCATCACTGGAGACAACAGGATCTCTAATCCTTGATCCGAGCCAGTCATCTTCTACGACTAGCCTAGAAGAACCAAAACCCCATGGTTTTGGATGAATCTGTGACGATTTAGGCCGTCAATTGAAGAGGGGATTACTGTGCGACCAGATCAGGGAGGTTTCACCTAAAATTAATGTCAATCTAGCTCATCCAAGTGTGGAGGAAGCACAGAAACATGCTCTAAAGGTAAGATTTGTGAAACCCTATTTTTTATTTGATGTATTTTGCTAAATCCATTTGATTTTACGCCAGATCTAGATTTAAGGATGATCTAACCATCCATTTCTTAATCCAAACCTAGGAATAGGTAAATATGTGCTTGATAAAGACTAAATTTGATGGAGATCATCGATCTCAGCTAGAAACCGATCAGACAATCTCAACAGTCTGATCGGGTACTATTCACCCAATAATTTTGAGGTATTTGATCGATGATCAGACACCATGGATGAATCCTACGACCCTGAATTAATTAGGATGTGACTAGAATGGTATAATTTGCATGAAAACCTATCAAGAAATCTCAATCGTTTGATCTGACACTATTCAAATAGTGATTGGTTGATGTCAGATTGATGATCAGACCATACAGATGAGTTCTAATCATCAAACCAAAGCTAAAAGTGGTCTATCCGACCAATGTGGACCCTTAAATTAGTTAAATCTGACCATGTAATCTAATGGAAAATACAATTTAGATGTCCACATAAATCCAACCGTCGATCTCAATCCTAATCTAAGGATAGAGATCGACAGAAACCTTGATCAACTCACATGAGTTTTGATCTTATGTAAAGATCCAATATTTATGATCCGAGCTTTAGATTGCATCGAATTCTTAAAATTATGATCAAAAGGCTTATAATTTTGAAAAAATTATGACTACCCAAGATTGATTAGAACCCCGAGCAACCATTGGATCTTTGATTAGAGTTGATAGTCCTAATAAGGGGAAAATTATAGGAAAGTCTTGATGTAGGGTTGAGAATTTATTAATTAGACTTGGAATAACCTAAATAGAATGAGAAACATGGACCTCGACTCTATGATCATGGCCTTAAGTTTATAATCAAATACCAAGGATGTAGGATCAGATCATTAAATCATAATTAAATTTAAATATCTATATATATATATATGTGAATGTAGTAAGAAAAGAATTTTTATGCCTTGTATAGATTGAAGCGTACAGGGTAGATTGTGGAGAAGAGGGCGATTAAAGCTAGTGGAATCTGGTGAACACGTCACATGAGGTAGGTGGAGAATTAAGAAAGCATGTCTTAATAGTAAGATGCATGTTTTTTTTAAACATGATCTTATTCTTATGATAGATATTATGTCATTTAAATTGTGCATTTCATATGATATATGATGATAAAAATTGTTTACTTGTGAATGATGAGAATTTGTGATTTGAAATGCTACATGAATGACATAATTATAATTGAAGCCTAATGAATGATATTAATGAATACCATGATCTATTCCTAAAAATATCATAGTTGTTATTGTGATAAAAGGACATTTATGGTACATGGGTACCATTAAATCATATGTGATGTATGAGTCTAGGATTTTACGTTACATCCTTGGTGGGAGATCACCTAATAAGTGAGGATGCTATGATTATGATGAGATATTCATATATATATATATATATATATAGTATGGACAAGCAAGATGCCTGTATATTAGTATTTTACATACAAGCATGGTGGCTTGTGATTTTGTTTTCCACAGCCCTAGGACTAGGGATGATATGCTAGGGAAGTTATGAGGGTTTGGCCACCCGCTTCATAAAATTTATATGATGGATACCATGCCTAATGAGAGGCTAAACATTGGGTGGGGCAATCATGGGAAGGCCATGTGATGACCCTAGTTTTTGCATGCATTTTTAATTGCAACACTAACTCCTAAGACGGGGTCAATCCCTATTTGAAAACACTTTTAGAAAAACAATACGATGTAGCAGAAAAATCTTTTATTTTAAATTCATTTTGAAAACCCTGAGTCTTAATTGCTTTCAAGACAAACAAAGTAGTTTTGAAAAGTACGATAATCATAAATGTCTTCCTAGGTCTATCTAGTCACAGCTCACAGCCCAACTGTAATAATTATAGGTACATGTCCAAAAGGTAGATCATATACTTACCTTTACACTTGTCTTCTCTTCTTTCTTATGAGTGTAGTACTAACATTTTCTAATACTTCTTCTAAACCTTTTGGAGCTAATCTGTAAAAATGATATATTTGGGTGAGTATTCCTCATACCCAGTAGGTGATCTAATACTAGTATTTTGATCATAAAACGTAAGCTTATTGCTGCAATTTCAACCATGGATTCCATGACCAAAATCTAGTCTTCAATTATATAATTATGACTTAAATCATAGAGTAAAAATCAATAAATCCATGTAAGAAGACCTCAACAAACACATCAAACCAACGAGTCAAATATAATAATCATGAAACTCTTAAAATAGTCATCATTCAAAGCAGATGCTTGCATCACTATAAGTATCATGCACATGGTCTTTCGACGAACACACCAAGCTGATTGGTCACGAGTACTTGTATACAACCATCTCAATGCTATATGCACATTGATAACACTAAAATCATAGGGTCAATATGTAACAGCCCAAGGGCTCCACAGTAACGATATTGTCCCAGTTAACTCGGGTTTTGTTCTCACCCCGTAGGGTAAAACACATCGTTATTGTGAGAGACATCTTGTCTCTTACCAACCATCCAGGAACCTTCTATCTAGTGATGTTGGACTAAACTCTCAGTCCCTCACCTTGCCTAGACTCCTGCCAGCCTCAGCGACCGTGCCTTTTGGCGCGCCCTCATCAGCTCGCACTCATCGGCCAAGGGTTCACCTCTCCCCTCCTTAGGGGACATACGTCCCCGTGTGTCACACGCGACCGGCCCGCATGTGGTTAGCCACCACATCGGGTTGAGGTCCCGCTCTTATACCATTGTAACAGCCCAAGGGCTCCACAGTAACGATATTGTCCCGGTTAACCCAAGTTTTGTTCTCACCCCGTAGGGTAAAACACGTCGTTACTGTGAGAGACATCTTGTCTCTTATCAACCGTCCAGGAACCTTCTCTCGAGCAGTATGGGACTAACTCTCAGTCCCTCACCTTACCTAGAAGCTTGCCAGACTAGAAGCCTGCTAGCCTCAGCGACCGCGCCTTTTGGCCTGCCCTCATTGGCCAAGGCTTCACCTCTCCCCTCCTTAGGGGACACATTTCCTAACTTGTCACACGTGACAAGCCCGCGTGTGGTTAGCTACCCCCACAACGGGACGGGGTCCTGCTCTAATACCATTTGTAACAGCCCAAGGGTTCCACAGTAATGATATTGTCTCGGTTAACCCGAGTTTTGTTCTCACCCTGTAGGGTAAAACGCGTCGTTATTGTGAGAGACATCTTGTCTCTTATCAACTGTCCAGGAACCTTCTCCCTAGTGATGTGGGACTAAACTCTCAGCCGCTCACCTTGCTTAGAAGCCTGCCAGCCTCAGCGACCTCGCCTTTTGGCCCACCCTCATCAGCCTGCCCTCATCGGCCAAGGGTTCACCTCTCCCCTTCTTAGGGGACACGCGTCCCCATGTGTCACACACGGACCCGCATGTGGTTAGCCACCACACCGGGTCGGGGTCCTCCTCTGATACCATTGTAACAGCCCAAGGGCTCCATAGTAACGATATTGTCCCAGTTAACCCAGGTTTTGTTCTCACCACGTAGGGCAAAATGCGTCGTTACTATGAGAGACATCTCATCTCTTATCAACCATCGAGGAACCTTCTCGCTAGTGATGTGGGACTAAACTCTCAGTCCCTCACCTTGCCTAGAAGCCTACCAGCCTTAGCAATTATGCCTTTTGGCCCACCCTCATTAGCCCGCCTCGGTGAACCCTTAGCTGATGAGGGCGGGCCAAAAGGCATAGTCGCTAAGGCTAGTAGGCTTCTAGGCAAGGTGAGGGACTAAGAGTTTAGTCCCACATCGCTAGAGAGAAGGTTCCTGGACGGTTGATAAGAGACGAGATGTCTCTCACAGTAATGACCCGTTTTACCGTATGAGGTGAGAACAAAACCTGGGTTAACCGAGACAATATCATTACTGTGGAGCTGTTGGGCTGTTACAATGGTACCAGAGCAGGACCTCGACCCAGTGTGGTGGCTAACCGTACGTGGGCCCATCATGTGTGACATGTGAGGACGCGTGTCCCCTAAGGAGGGGAGTGGTGAACCCTTGGCCGATGAGGGTTGCCCAAAAGGTGTGGTCGCTGAGGCTGGCAGGCTTCTAGGCAAGGTGAGGGACTGAGAGTTTAGTCCCACATCGCTAAGGAAAAGGTCCCTAGAAGGTTGATAAGAGACGAGATGTCTCTCACAGTAACGACGCATTTTACCCTACGGGGTGAGAACAAAACCCAGGTTAACTGGGACAATATCATTACTGTGGAGCCCTTGGGCTGTTACACAATATGCTCATGATCAAAACACAGCCGGAATCATATGGCTCCGGTATCTGAAGACTTACCCACTATAGCCTCCACGACGACTATGGTTGTCCTCGAAAAGGGTGTCGTGAATACCTCCAGTGGTCATCCCTATTTACCACAGTAGTCGAGGAAGGGACAATGCCATTTTGGTAGCGATACCATCCACCCTTTGGTGGTAGAGGCTGGGAGGCCAACCCTGTACATAACAACCTCTCAATATAGTGCCCACCAAGCTCAATAGCCCAAAAATTGTATATATAATGAATCCAAATCTCAATCATTGTAAATTATGCAATTTATGCATTTATTTGCAAACCATGTTAGCAATGCATAACATCAGTTCATGCTAGTATCGCATTCAAAGCCATAAAATATGAAGACGTTTCCACATACTCATATAAGAACATCATATCTCAAAAGCATGCTAAAATTGATAATAAAGGCAAGACAGAGTTTAAGATGCATTTAAAAACTTAGTAGCATTATACTACCTACCTCGATGTTCCTTGAATCGCGCTCTTCATTACTCGACCCTAACCCATCTTAATGAAACCCTGTATATTGTTTGATAACAGGGATTTAAGTATCATTTTCCATCCATTTCTAGATGCTAATTAGATTTATAGATTAACGACTAAATCTACCTTTTAGGTTATAGGTCATTGCTTAAATGTGTTTCCAGGCTAGATCTCACATATAGATCTAATGTTTAATGGTTAAGTTGCCTTTAATAATTTCATGTCATCAATATCATGTAATTGAATGGTCAGATCTCATAGATCACCTATCCCAATGCTTTGTACTTAATTTGAATGACCAGATCTATCTTTCAAGGACTGATACATGTACTTTGGGGTTAATCCTAAGCTATTAATCCCTTAACACCTCTAATGGATCAAGTCATGAGATCTGATCATCTTTCACATGGTAGATCTATGAAATTTCTATAGTTTTTGGGCTCTAATTATATAACATAGTCCTCTGATCCTAACTTTTATAGTCTCATTAGGTCTGGGTCATTATTACAAATGCAACGATTCTTTTGGATCATCAATCAGAGTTATATAGCCTACTTAATTAGGTTTTTAGTGTCACAAATCAATCGGACGAACCAAAATCATCCATTTAGGGCCCATGCATCCTAGTCAAACTGGGACCACATTCGTACGTAGGTGTACGCTCGAGCGATGCATTGTGACATGCGTCCTGGACAGCATCGCGTGAACGCGTCTCGGCTCCTAGGATGCCCTGTGCATCCCGGTCGAACTGAGAACCTACCCACACATGATGCGCGTGCGAGGATCGCCCTAGGGAGCGCATTCCTAGTGTGTGTCACACCCATGTGTCCCTAGAATGCGTCATCATCTATAGCTGGTTTGGGACCGGCTCTGCGCGGGTGATTTCCAGCCAAAAAAAACACACAGATCCGGCGTAGATCTAGGCTAGGAAGGAGAAAAACCAAGGGGGAAGGGTGAGGACTTACCTGGGCTGGGCAACCTGAAATGGTACCCTTAGCGGTGGATGTGGCCTCTTCCATACTAAAACCCTAGCCTGTCAGGTCTTTGGGTGAGGGTAGTTGGAGAAGAAGAAGATGGATGATTGGGGGAAGAGGAGGATGGGCTTTTTATAGAGGGTGAAGACGGTACCACCATTTTTTACGGCTCCATATAGCACTGCCTAGCCTGAGGAAGAAGACGATGTAGGTGGGGGTGTCGTTATCAAAACAATCACCTGTGTTTTCAGCCCTTTTTTGTTATTAAGTTCAAATTACACAAATACCCCTCATCTTCAAATGCCCATAACTTGGTCATACGAACTCCATTTTCAGTTTTCTTTGAAGCATTGGATTCCATTTCGAGTGTAGAATTTAATAATACTAATTTTTCTCACAATTTCCTTTATTTCATGTTTTAATTAAAATTAAACATCTAACCATCTATTAATTAATTTTCCAAATAAACAATTTATAACTGATCATGATTGATCGTAGTTATAAAAGTGATATACAAATATTGAAAATTTTGAGTTATTACAGGCTACCACTGTGACAGGCATGGTCCCCCCCATGTGGACATGGGTTTTGTTATTTCCACAGTTGGTATCAATGGATTATTATGCAGTTACCCAGGCGCTGTACGGATTTAGACTGGGGCATAGTAGTCCTTATGTATTTTGCATTATGATGCACATATGATAGGAATAGTGTAATGTCATGGAGTGATGAGATGCCTTATATGATGAAGGCATGATGAGATGCCTTTTCTGATGTTACCAGTAGCGGTTGGAGTTTTATGAACCCCGTATGGTAAGGGGTATATGTATGAGACCTAGTATAGTCTGGGAATGGAAGTTATAAAACCTATGGACTATGTTAATAACTTTGTATGACTTTTAATTATTTCAATATATATGATATAGTCCTATATGTATATATTTGTAGGCCATAGTTTTATAAAAGTTTTTGTATGGGAAAGTGAATGGGTAGATATATTATGCAGAGTATGGTTCATAGAATTGGAGTATGGTATCATATGGAAAATGATAATGATAAATATTTAAAATACCAGTGAATTACATGTAAAGTGTAATCTCTAAAGTGGGATTTTCATATTCATATGAAGAAGAAGAATTATAAATAGCTACTTTATCAATACTTGCAGATAATTGAATATTTTAATTAATGTAAAATTCTTAATTCATATGTAATTAACATGTTTTCTTAACTCTCACCTACCAAGCATAGCTTGCTGAGATATTGTAAATGTTTTATGTTTACAATATCCCAGATACAGACATACAAGAGAAGGCATACAAAAGCAAGAGGAGTTCAACAGCCATACTTCTACGATTTTGTATATATTTTGTTAAAGTTATTGTATTGTGTAGTTAGTTATTTGGATTATGCTGCTTGGACATTTAATATAATGATTATAGGGGCTGTGTATGTGAACCACTGGATGGGTTTTGTTGTTTCACAAAATGTATGTCTATCTTCTATAAAAACTATATTATTTATAGTATGGGAGTTGGGGTGATATCTGGGTTTTGAAAAAAATGAATTTCAAAGAAAACTATCTTCTACTATTTTTGAATTTTAAAATTAGAGGCATGCCACCTTTTGAAAATAAACCCAAAATTTTTTTGGGAAAAACCTAGGGTGTCACAAAGAATATTATGATAATTGGTTCAAGTAGTATTCCTCTATTAATGGAATTGAATGAGTGAAGACTATTCCCAAAACTCCACGACAAAATAGTGTTGGAAACTGCATGAATAGAATGATTATGGAATGTGATAGAAGTATGAGAATATATGCTAGGTTGCCCAAACAGTTTTGGACAAATGTTGTGGATACTATTGTTGATTCTATTAATAGAGTACCTTCTACTCCATTGAACTGTGTGATCTTAGAGGAAGTAAACCTTTCCCACTTAAAATTTTTTGGCTGTACCTCTTATATGCACGCCAATTTAGAAAATAGAAGCAAACTTAATCCTAAGTTTAGGAAATGCATATTCATTGAATATGGTTTAAATTATTTTGGCTTTCAATTTTGATAAGTTGAAAACAAGAAAATCACTAGAAGTTAGAACATTGTGTTCAATGAGTACGTTATTCATAAGGGCATGTTGAATGAAAAGAAAGAAAAATTGGCATGCAGAGTACGTAGAACTTGAAGATAACTCTAAAAAGGCTGTCATGAAACCTCATAATATTAATACAGAGATAGAACCTTCAGCATCCCCAATTGCATCGAGGAAGGAGAATGATAAATAAAAGCCTCGATCTATCACTCTCCTTTACCCCATTAAATATTGTTTATTGACAATGGTGAAGCAAAATATTTTGAAGAAGCTTTGTAAGTGGAAGTCGAGGATAAGTGGGAGTTAGCAATTAAAGATGAGATGGAGTCTATGCAGTCAAATCAAACATGATATCTAGTTTAGCTACTCAAAGGAAAGAAAGTACTGCACAATAAATTAGTCTATAGACTAAAAGAAGAGCATGATGGCTCTAAGAGGTACAGGGTTATAATAGTTGTAAAAGGATTTCAACATAACGAAGGTATTGACTTTACTAAAATTTTCTCCCTTATGATTAAATTAGCTACTAATAGATCAATTATAAGGATAATGGCAGTAGAGAACTTGCACTTAGAGCAATTAGATGCAAAACCTACTTTCTTTCATGGAGACTTAGAAGAAGACATCTATGTGCAGCAACCATAGAGCTACATTGAGTTTAGGAAGGGGAATCAAGTATGAAAACTTAAAAAGAGTCCCTATGGTTTGAAAAAGGTTCCATGACACTGATACATCAAATTTGATTATTTTATGTCTAATGATAATTTTATTAGATGTCATGCTGACCAATGTTGTTAACTTTAAGAGATTTGTAGACCCATGTATTGTTCTTCTATTGTATGTGGATGACATGCTTGTTGTAAGGTCAAGCAAGGATGAGATTTCAAATCTGAAGCATCAAGTTGCATAGAAATTCTCAATAAAGGACTTAGGTCTAGGAAAATAAATCCTTGGGAAGTAGCATAGCAGGGATAAAATAAATAAGAAATTAAAGCTATCATAGGCTAAATACATTGAGAAGGTTCTTAAGTGATTCAACATGGAAAAGGCTAAGTCAGTAAACATTTCTTTGGCTGGCCATTTTGTGATTTCTGAGAAGGATGAGGCACACACACAGGATGATCATAAGTATATGTCTAAAGTTATGTATGCATTAGCTACTACCAATTTGATGTATGTTATGGTTTGTACAAGACCAAATATTTCTCTAGTGGGAGTTGTCAGCAGATTTATGAGCAATCCTGAAAAGGAACATTAGAGGTCAGTAAATTGGATTTTACATTATCTGAGAGGCAAATTACATATGACAATATGTTATAGAGGATCAAAGATTGTTTTATAAGGATATGTAGATGATGATGTGGCTGCAGATCTTAATGTCAGAAGAAATACTGCTATATATATATATTCACCTTAGGGAGGAAAATAGTGAGTTGGGTATTAAGGCTATAGAAAATAGTTGCTCGCTCCATGAAAAAAGTAGAGTATGTTGCTACAATAGAAGTGAGTAAAGACATTATTTAAGTATAAGGTCTCATTGAGGAAGTTGAGAAAGGAGCAAAAGAATTGCATTTTGTACAGTGACATTCAAAGTGTGATTTATTTGGAAATGAATGGATTTTTATGAAAAGACAAAGAATATAGATGAAAGGTATCATTTCATCATATTGTGTTTGAACGAATGTCTATTTTCTTTGATGAAGACACATACAAGTAAAAAACCAACCCATATATTGACCAAGGTGGTCACAATACATAAGTTGAAGGAAACACAACTTCCATAGGTCATCGAAACTAAACATTAGAAGAACTCACCTCAAGACTCATGGCAATGGTGAAGACGCATCATTTATAGGGGATGGAAGTATGCCTACTCACAATCAGCCTCCACATGGGATCTTATTGTGAGTGTGGAGCTTGAATGGCTTAATCTTGTTGTGCCCTTACTGAATTATATTGCACTACAAACTGGGATTCTATGGGGTGGAGCCCTTAGCTTTGGTTGAGCTAAGCTGTCAGTTCACCAAGGGTGTGGAGGCTGAGCCCCCCAGCCAAAAACAAAAGGTACACTACTTTTTTCTATTTTGTAATATGTGGGCACATGCATCTTTTGTGAGTTTGTATATGTACTCGTAGGACCATAGAGTTCTGTGTAGAGAAATCTTCTACAACTTGTGTCTACTATTCTCTTGTTTTTCATCTTTTTGAGGCTTTATAATATGTTTCTAAGTAAAGATAATACACAAAACATTGTTTATTAAGCATGCATCTAATTCTTACTTCCCAATGTATCATTGTTTTTTTTTTTTTTTAGTTACTTACTCTATAGTTTCTATTTATATCTTTAGTTTGATGTCATCCTCAATTATATAAGTATATGATGCTTTGATGCTTCTATTATATTTTAATATAAAAAATATACTATTGTGCTAATGTTTGTCTTATATCTTGATTTATGCTCAAGTTATCACTATTTTTCTCACACTTTATGATGGTATTATCATTGTCTTTGGAGGTTTGAGATTTATTCCTACAACAAATTATTTCTAAAGAAACTTACATCTCTCTTAGAGGAGGATTGAATTAACTTTCATGTGATGGCTGTGCTCCTACTAGATTTGATGAATTGAGTTGGGACCATGGTCTTGTGATGAAGAATCAAAACCAAACACAATGCTTGCATTGTAATAAAATAACATCAAGTGGAATATAAATAATTTAATAGAGCATCTAACAAGGATTGAAGGTGATGTTACAACTAGTAAGGAAGTATCAGATGATATCAAATGATGAATGGAGACTAGAAAAGGACACATAGAAAAATAGGTTGATGAGACATGGATGGGTGAAACTGAGGATTTGGATGGTGGAATTTCTATTACTTGTGCCCCCATCAACTACATTAGAAAGAGGGAAGGACAAAGAGAAGTTAGTTGGAAGGGGAACAAAAAAATGAGTTTGACAAGAAAACATTTCTTCCATATACCACCCCTAGATCACATCCAAGTATAAGAAGTACTAGGACTAGTAGAGAGATCATCAACAAAGTAGACTTAGCAATTGGCATGTTTTGGTATGATGCCAACACTGCATCTAATAGAGAAAAATCAAGACATTAGAAAAGTAAGGTAGATGCACAACTTGCTGGAAACATGGAAGAACATTTGAATGGAAATTGAAAAGAGATAGAGCTCTAGTTCCTTCAGGAATGGCAAGATGGAAAAAGGGGTTGATACATATCATACTTACTTGGTATACTTCCTCTCTTTTTTCTAAGAATACCAAGTCACTTTCTTCTCTCACTAGTATCAAGTAGAACAAGCGAAACAAAATCTTCTTCCTATAAAACTTGCATGATTTAGATCAACAAAGTTATATAGATTTTATTAAACAATGTGATCCTATTTCTCCTATTTCTAATAGGAGTAGTCTAACTATAAAGTCCCTTCTTAGCATGACTTAAAAGGAAGGACATTAAAAAATATTGTGGATAACGTCAATGATTATCTTGAGAATTTCTAAATCACATGGAGAGCTACAAGATGTTCCATAATAGCATATGGTTGGATGAGTACCAAACAACATTCGTTAGTTAATTTTTTAATAATTTTTATTAAGTCTGCTGATATAATTAGGATCTCCAAGAATATTGAAACTTTATGTAGGATTTTTTAAGAAGTTGTTAATTATGTTTGAATAGAAAATGTAGTTCAATTTGTTACTAACAATGAAGCTTCCTATAAACTATAGGAAAAATATTTGACAAATATTATTGGACCTTTTGTTGGCCACCATATGCAGTTCATTGTCATTGATTTAACATTAGAGAGCCTAGGAAAGAAAATGAATCTAAGGAAGTTTGGAAAATAATTAAGAAGGCATAGGCAATTATAAAATATATATAATCATTTGACATTGTTGCATCTCATGAGGAGCAAGTTTACTAATGGGAGAGATCTTTATCGTCCTGCAATGACAAGATTTATAACTAACGTGCTTGCTATTCAAAGCCGTCTTACTCATGGGAGACCACTGTAAGCAATGTTTCTATTACATAAATATGCAAATAGCAAGTGCAACAAAAACATTGCAAAAATCAACAAATACATAGAATAAACCATAGTGAATAGTGAGTTTTGGTCCCAATGTCATATGATTTCACCCTCGAGTGCTAAGAATTATTGACCATAAAGATAAGCCTACTATATGTTCTTTATATGATGCCATGAAGGAGCTTATAAGACGATCTGGGATAATTTAAGAAGGGGTTTGACTATGCACCACGGACTAATCAACTTCACATTCCTCTTCATGTAGTGGATTATTTTCTTAACTCAATTACATTCTATGAGCCTACTTTTAACAAGCAAGCAACATGCTCTAGGGCCCTACTAGATGTTGTTCTTATTTTGGTCCCAAATGCCTATACTCTAGACCATATTCATTCTCAAATGGCTGCATATTATGATGTGGGAGTGTCCTTTGGTTATTTTTTGGTTATTCTTAATCATACAAAGATGGACCCATGTATAACTTTATACAGTCTTATTGCACTATTTCACTTTGGAGTGATTGGAGTTATGCTATTATTTCACTATAACTCATTTAAATTTTAGTTGGATGGTGGACATCATTTGAGGATGATATTCTTGAATTACAAAGTTTATGTTTTGCATTCTAAGTCAAATTTATAGTGCAACAAGGTGTGAAAGAAACCAGACTACCTTTGAGAACATCCATTAAGCTAAAATGAACTATTTAAAGCATGAATAATAAATGACTCAATATTTGTCCATAAAAATTTAGTTTTGATAAATGTATTATAAAATCCCTTATTTTTAATTCATTTTATGTCAATGAATTGAATAAAAAAGAAATACAAAATCTAAGTTTCAAGATTTTAAAATTTAAAGATAATTAGTGAAAGACATGGAATTGACCATTGAAACATCAATATTGGTAATCTATTCAGAAATGAATCCAATCACACTGAGTATATTGAAATTGGAGTTCAAACATAAATTTTGTAATTATTTTAATTAAATAAATAATGGGTAAATGGTAAATTAAATGTAAGTGGGATCCGCTTAATGTGAGACATAATCAAGGGGTGAGTGACTGTCATAAATCCTATATCTACATTTACATGAAATAAAATGCAATGATTACCCACATCTATGACTGTAATCATTATTAAAAAGAGAGAGGATTTGAATATGCATTTAATGCCTTCCCCAGTTCCCCCAGTACTCTCTCTCTCTCTCTCTCTCTCTCTCTCTCTCTCTCTCTCTCTCTCTCTGATTCAGTCACTATCTGATTGGCTTGTCCAACTCGAGGCCACACTAAACCTTGAGCTTGCACACGCCAACACCTCAAGCCAACTGCTGACCGCCCCTCCTCTGGCAACCTCCCTTCTTTAGTGCTGACCAAGGCCCCTCTCCAAAGTCAAGAGGAGGTTGATGCTGGTGCTGTTGCATGTAGCTGTCGATTCCTTCTCCCCCTTCCTTTCCTCTTCTTCCTCTCTAGCAAACCATTGTCATCGGCTCCCCTCTCTGTTTTAGTTCCTTCTCCTGCAGTAGACAAAGAGGACAACTGGACCTAGGTACTTTTCTCTCCCTCCTTCCTCTTTCCCTTCGTCGAACTAGTTTTTTTGTCAAAAGATCTATTGTTGAATGAATCCAAACTAGCAGGGCTAGATTACCATTAAAGAGAACTTGGAAGGAAAATCCAAGCCATTAGATGGAATCAAAACAACTCAAAACCTTGGAAACCCAAGTTATAGAGAAAAGATTGGTGGTTTAGGTAGGAGATCTAAATTGAAAATGAACAAATGGATGAGATCGCATCCTCTAAACGATTTCTATTCAATCTATGACCAAGACACATCGTACAGATGTGCAATGAGAACAGGCATGCCAAATGCACTCCTATGCATGCCAACACATGTTCATCATTCACATAACTCCCAGAATGTAGGCATGCCTTGGTGACTGAGACATGTGCATTATGTCTTAGCAACCATGATATGCACTCATGTGTCTTAGGGGTGTGTCACAGACACAGTGCATCCTGGTGACGTCATTTTTCTGTTTTTAAAAAATAAAATTAATCTATACTGTTTAAATTGATATGAAATGTAAAAATTCAAATTTATGAAGCTATATAAATATGATTTTAGTTGGAAAACATTTGTTGGAATCATTTTGATATGATAGACCAATTTAAATAATAAAATTTAGGATTGGGATAGATCTTGAACCTTAAATTGTGAAAATATGAATTATATAGCTTAAATACATCAGATCATTGATAATCAAATTTTAAAATTTAAATAATTGGATGATCTAACACAAAATATATATTGATTTGTAGTTAGATCATCCAAATAAAATTAAAACAGTAGAATTTTAGAATTAACAAATCTAGAATCATCGATGTGACTGACCAGAATTAAATCTGATTGTTTGATCAATAAATTACATTTAAATATATAATTAGATCATATAAAACACTAAAAATAAATAGGACTAAGTCTAATCAACCTTTAAAAGGCAATCAGGTCAATCTAATAGCCAAATAGGCCTACTTACACCAAGATTAGTAGAATTGGACCTTGGGATAACCAAAAAACCATTAATTTGATTGATCAAGATCGTATCCAACCATCAGATTGATTGATCAAGCTTTGAAATATGAGGTTTATTTGTAATACAACAATTAGTGGGAATGACGAGAAATCAAATGAGCTAAATTGTTGATCTTTAATCAACAACCAAGATCTGATGATTAGACCAAAGTTAAAGAAATAAATCTATGATTAATGATGGATAAAAGTTTAGGAAGAGCAATTATGTTATTTAAATTGTTAATTAGATTAAAACTAATGATAGGATTATTCTAGTTGTCTTAGCTTAGGAATTAATTGTTAAGATGATATGGAACTATTGATCTAACCTATTAGAATTTGATCTAATTGATCAAAATTTGATATGACCATTAGATCAAACATTGAAATATTAAATAGACTATGTGCCATGTTGTGATCAGTTGAAATTAAGAATAGATGGATGATCTAGGCCGTTGGTATTTAAACAATGGCCAAGATTTGAGGATATGACAAAAATAAAGATATACACCTATGATTAGAGATCTATAAAGACAAGATCATCATGCTTAAAGACGATCAAAGACTAAATGAGTTATAGATGAGGATTTGTGATGGGAGAATGACATTATATGCACATATGACTTGACAGATACGCCAATTGATACAACATTGAGACCATTGAGCATTTTGACGAATGGGATAGCTCATATTCAAGGTAGGTGGAAGCTAAGATGCTAATTTTCAAAAATTACATGACCTTTTAATATGATTATGATGTGATTTTGATAATTGCAAGAGATTTGAGTTGAAAAAGTCATTTATAAAATGCAATTATTGTATGATATTATACATGCAATATTTGCTATATGAATTATGAAATCAAAAGGTTGTAGTTTTGTATATGGAGAATTTCTACATTATGAAAAAATATTTAATAATGCATGACATGTTTTATCTCCACGTGATTTGATTTGAAAGTTGAATGGGCTTGATTTGGCATGGGGTACCAAGCATGCATATGATATAGTATTTTCTATGGATTTGGTATAACACAGATGTGTGGCCTAGTATTATTATTATTTTACATATGATGATTTAATCTGAAAACTGAATGGGCTTGATTTGGTACGAGGTACCAACCATGCATATAGTATGATATTTCTATGAATTTGATATGAGACAGTCTTGTGGCCTGATATTATTGCCATTTTACATCCGATGATTTGATTTGAAAGTTGGATGGGCTTGATTTGGTACGAGGTATCAACCATGCATACAATATAGCATTTCTATGGTTTTGATATGCAAGAGGCATGTGGCCTGATCTTATTATTATTTTACATATGATGATTTGATTTGAAAGTCGAATGGGCTTGATTTGGTATGGGGCATATGATATAGTATTTCTGTGGATTTGATATGAGACAGACATGTGGCTTAATATTATTATTATTTTACATACAAACATGGAAGCCTAGTAGATTTTGTTTTTGACTGGCATAGGCCTATGGATGCTACATTGGGAGGGATGTTGTGACGATTTAGGTTTTTGTAACACATTTTATAATACATTTTTCAAAGGCAGGGCACCCTTAGTAGTAAACTTTTTTCACAAAACAAAGCAGATAAAATTCTTTTCTTTAGAACTTGTTTTGTAAAACCCAAGTCATCACTTCATACATAACATAAGTAGAATTTTATACAAGATAAAATTCCATTAAAGGAATATACTTTTATTAAATTCTAGAATCCATCCAATGGTTCACAGTATAACCCAAGTATTAGTACAATACTTGTCCAAATTACAAAATCCAAATTTCAAACCTCACCACACATTAAAAACTCTCCATATAATACAATACTCTCAAATAAAAATACATGTCTTCAAGGGATATGCACTGATTGATAATTCTTCCAAGTCTTCCCTAGTCTTGAGCTCTTAATTCTCCTTCTCTATATCTGAAATATTGCAAACATTCAAACATTTAGAATATCTGAGCAAGCTATGCTTTGTAGGGGATTCAAGAAGCATAATAAGTTGACAGTGTAATCATAATACTTCATAATCCTATTGTTCATAAACATACTCATGGATCAATCTCTTTACTTTATCATATATGTACATCTTTATACATACATACTGTATATGTCATATAGATATATATATGTTCAAAACTATGAAAAATAGTTAATATCTCAAACATCAATAGTCACACTCAAACACACTGAGTTGATCAATCATCTAAACTCTGCAGAAAAATACTCCCTCATTTGGGCAGTATCATCACACTCATCCATATTGAGTTTATAAAGCATCTAGACTCTACTGGAAAAATACTCCCTTATTTGGGAAGTATCGGCATCTCATCATGCCATGTATCATAAAGCAAAATACTCAAAGGACTACTATGCTGCAATCTAATCATACCAGTGTGCTCGGATAACTGCTTTTATACTCCACAGATACCAAATGTGGAAAATCATATATGTCATATCTGTATGGGGAGATAGATCGTCACAGTGGTGGCCTTCCCATAATTGCCCCGTGTGACTACCTGGGTTTTCTAATACTTTTTTTCTTTTATTTATAAAAATTTTCGAAAGGTGGGGCACCAATTTTATAAAAACCAAAACAATGAAAAACAATTTCAATCAAATTTCATTTTTAGAAAAATCCCGAGGTCAACTATTGACGCAAAATAAGATTTTTTTAATTTTTTAATTTCCAAGTAAACATGTTTAAAATAGATTTACTATTCCAGGATCATCCAGTCATTAACCACATTCCCATAATAGTATAATCAAGTCCAATAACATATATACATACACAGTCCATGTAAAATTAGAACATACCTCTAAATGAGACTTCTCGATCATTATTCTTCCAGCTCCTCATACGTCATTTTAAGCAATGCTAATAAAATCTCAAAACATCATACACGATAAAACATGCATCTCATGGATTTAAAACATGATATAATCTCATGTAAATGAACATACAATAACAACAGGGTACCCTTAAGGTACATGGGTCCCACAAGTGTCCCATACATTGGCATCACAAATCATGAGTACTCATATCAAACCTCTGAGTGTCGTCACACCCAGGCATACCATCACATCTCTATGCCCATCATGCAAGCATACATAATAAGAGTATGGATCATCGTGTCCCAGTGGCAACCCTCCAGAGTCTCAACCACCACCACTCCCCATCAACACCATAACGGGAGACTTAACGTCCGTCCCCATGGAAAGGCCTGGATCGGTAGTGTGGATTATCCATGTTACCAACCCCAACCGAAAGCCATCTACGGGCAGGTGTCTATCATATCACATCACAAATCTCGGAGGGTGGGTGGCCAGCCCTCTCCCTCCCAACCTGATATCCATCGGGTGAGAGCACCCATCATAAAACTCAAAACACAAAATCACGTATGTCAAAAACCAGGAGAACTCGTCGCTTGCAATCCCCAAGGCATGCCCCTCATCCCGGGGTTAGCCTCTAAAAGGACTAGCCACCAAGCCTTCACTTGCCTTTTTCTTGAAAACCCATCAATTTTAGTGATGCAATAAGGAAGATCATTTCTATTTATTCATAATTAGGTAATATCAATCTCATGAAACCATCAGTCATAAATACATTCAATACATGATTGAAATCAAAGAGCAATCATAGCATAAAACTCTAAATCTCACAACATCATCAACTAATAATAAGTGCAATTTAAATCACAATCACTCATGATGCTATGATAATGTAAGGTTTTAAAATCAAAACAAAACATTAAATGTTGTCACCTACCTCGATGTGAGATCACTCAACTTGAGCGTATAATCCCCTTCTCGTGTATGTTACCTGTCAATACCATAATACTATTTTGTATTATTTATTACATTATAATGGAATCTATGATGATCCAACCATTGGATCATCCTCTAAGATCTCTAATTATGATTTAGTTCTTAATTTAGTCTCATCTCATGTCCATCTGTTCATTTTTGTGTGTATCTAGCATTTATACCTTAATCTAACGGTCAGATCATCCTCAGATCAATAATTTCCCAAGATTTGGTTCAGACAAATGGTCTAGATCAATTTCTATTGTATTCACGCTAATATGCCCCTTAGAATCCTTATTTATTATCATACTTTATCTCATTGTTCAAGTCTTGATGCTTGATCACCCTTTGATCAGTCGGTTCTAAGTTATTAATTAATATTTTATATTTTAACTAATCTAAAAGTAGTCAAATGTAGGTTTTCAAGTTAAATCTAGGTCTGCGTCGTCAATATAGTCGCAACGAATGTTTTCGCTCATGATTTGGACCTCTGTAGCTCCCAAAATCAAGTTTTTTGTAAAAAGACTTCATAAATTAATATATTAATTTATAAGGGTAAGTACGCATGCACTGACTTAGACTGGCAGTGCGGTTTGCACTGGCTTACACCAGTGCACTGCGCGCCCAGGACACCCAATGCATTTCAGATGTCCGGGACAACACGCAAGAGCATCTCGCGCGCACGTTCGATGCGCACGAGTGTGATGGAGCACCTGCATGCGCACGTCTCCGTCTGTGTGTCCCGGTGGGCGTCTTGGGCTCACTGTCCATCGGGGATGATGAACATAAGCTGTCCACCTTGTTTTGGCTTGATCAGAGCCCCAAAAGCTTTGATTTTTTTATCTGTTTTCACCGTTCCTATCCAAAGATCATAATGAACGGCTTAGATTTCTCATTTGAGGTGTCTATAACATGGGTCTAACCATGCTCCATGGTTTTGAATTCATAAGCCATCCAATGGCCATTTTGATCCGATCTAGCTCGGATCTGTGAGGGAAAAGTTGAAAAATAAGATAAATAATAAGTTAAAGTATGTAAGTTACCTGATTAGAGCCAGAGATGGGAGATCAAAGCCCTCCAATACATACAAACTTCAACTCATTTTCATGGCATGCACAGGGGAAAACAAGGGTTCTCCTTTGATTGTTTGGCATGGGAATGGAAGGGGAAACTTGTATTTAATAGGCTAAGTCCAGATTTTGTCGAATGGAAGGTTGATCAGTGCCTTCCTCCATTAGAACTCTAATGGAAGTGGAAAAGGGGTGTCGTTATCAAAATGACTCCCTTTAATTAACGTCTTTGACAATTTACCAATTTACCCTTACACTTAAAATGGTCATAACTCAATCATCCAAACTCCGTTTTCAACATTCTTTATACCGTTCAATTCATATCGATGTGTACTTTCTAGTTTTAGTGATTTTAGAACTAAGTTCTATGCATAAATTTTTTTATTAATTTATCTTATTTTACTACTAATTTAGGGTTAAAATTTGAGGTTATTACATCCTTCCCACCTTATAAAAATTTCGTCCTTGAAATTTCGATACATATCTTCATGTAAATAACTTTGTGTGGATCCTTCTCATCTCCTCTTCTGTCTCCCACGTGGCCTCTTAAAAGGAATGATGCTGCCAAAGGACTTTGACTAATGAAATAGTTTTGGTTCTCAATTTCTTAACTTTCGCATCCAATATACGTACTTATCTCTCTTCAAATGTCATATCAAGCCATAACTCTCCTAAGATCTGCTCAAGTTTGTGAGACAAACCTGGCATGTACTTTCTTTGAACAATTCCCAAGTCATCCTCACACTACAATATATGATAATCGTGATAATAATTCCAAAGTCAACATCAATAAGCTATTCCATGACATGTCATACCTTCTCATCTCAATCCATCATATAAATTGATGCCTATTAATCCTCTCTTTATATAATCAGACACATCATAATCACATATGACGCAATTAGCACAAACCAAGCTTCCATCTAAGGGTTGATTGCTTATGTACAACTTAGCACTAGTAAATTCACTACATCTGCTTGATTCAGAGCATCTTTGTTAACCTATAGGAAATCATTTACCAATTCAAAATCACATCATATAGCTCACCAACAGAAATTTATATGCTAGTCACAACAACAACATGTCAACTCACCAATAGGACTATATGCCAATGAGAACCAATCTGCATTATGATTGTACTGTAAGCACTTAAGAGCTTGCCACCTAAAAGTCTACCAATGTGTCTAGCACTTGCCCTCATTGGTTACTCACCAACATCGATTATAAATTGAAATTTGATTAATCATAAGGGAATAATCTCACATAATATTATATATCACTGATATCTTGGTGAAACTCAATTATACGATGCCTGCATTTGATAAAACTAAGGAACTGTGAACCTTAGTCACCAATTTAGCTACTCTCAACCCATCACAGCCTCAATAAATGACTTCTCTGTTATGCAAAGTGTTTCAAAAAAGGGAATTCACTTCCTCTAACCATAACTCATGCTATAATGTTTGTAATAAATGATGAGCCCCTCTGTGTTCGTAAAGTATTTAACAATACTATCTATTAACCCAATCATGGCTCATCAAAATAACATTTGAAGATTCAACCCATCATATCCATACATTCTATTAGTGTATTTGGTTCCACCAATTTGTACCATCCAGAATTAGTAACAATCATGACAAGTTTAAAAAAAATCATCTTAAAGACGTCATACGTAGAATCCTAGGCTCGGTATAATCACACATCAATCACTCTCTACGAACACCAAGTACCATGAGGAGTTAATCAATTAAATCATCAATATAGGATTTAAATTATTAGTTTTCTACCGCGGTATTATCAAACAAATGTAACTCTATGCATAATAGTAAAGATCTAGCTCTCTTCTCATGAAGAAGACTAATGCACTTCACGAAGATCCACTAGGCTTATCAAAACTCTCATCAATAGCTCATATAGTTGGAACTTCGTCAACTCAATTAGGAACATCTCACATGGCCTTTAGAGTAAGTAATGCTATGTCTAATTAACATCAATATCAACGCCTTGTGGTAAAATCATGAAACTCCTTAGGCAAAATCATAAACTCTTGCACATTATATTTGTGCTCATTCCATAGTCGCTCATGGTACCCCATAGTCTTACAATTAAGAAATACTTAGTAACCTCTAAAAAGTACCGCACTGCCTTTAAGATAGAAATAACATAACTCTTAAAGATGCCTCTTCTTACATAAGTGAGGCCAATAGCTATCTAGTTATACCAGAACTAATCTTCTTATCACAGAAATCACTATCTCCATATTAGAGAATCCATTCTAAGGATTATATTGCAATCAATCATATCGAGTGGGATGAAATCAACATTCATCCTATTTCTCGTTATCTCCACCACTCATCCCTAGTCATACTTACAAGTTTCCATAACCCTTTCACCAGTATTCTCGCATCTGATCCCAGATATTGCCATATATTCCCAATATATTCCTTAAAGCTCTAATACGTAAAGTCCAAATCCACTGGATCCTACATAAATAATATTTGAGCATGTTTACTAGAAATTAAGAAAATATTTTCTATTGCCCAAATTGAGGTCTATACTTGCTTCCAAGTAATGACAGAGATTCATCACCACTAATGTGGAGCCATTTCTACCCCCATCTCTAATGTTAGTCAGTCTGACTCATGGTCTTTTGAAACAGTCTCTATCAAATACTCTATCTCCCCACAGTCAAAACATTTTAAAGGATTGTAGCTGTAATGGCTGTTGTTGTTGCTATTACTGCTATTGCAATAATCTATTAACTCCAAGACATAGTTGTCTAGGTTTTTATTCTTTTGCTAATGTACTTTCTCTTGTTCACATCCCAATCCTGTCTAATCAATGTTACTGGCTCAGTAGCCCCTATAATTATGTCAATGAAAAAAATCTCTTGCTCTTTCTAGGCTAACTCAAACTACTCATGTCTGAGTTTCTATGCTCAGTTCAAGTCCCAAGAGAATATCTTTCGATAACGCAAAGTCCAATTCTATTGCCTTTGTCACCAATGTAGTATGCGCTACCGCCCTCTGATTTCTTATTCCAGGTGTCAACATATCATAATCTATTGTAGCCTTCTTACCCAACATAAAAAAAATCAGGGGTTTATCAATCTATTATATATTCTAGTTCAATACTATTGACCCATTTAATTTCTCTGCTCTAAAGCAACAACTTTCACCGTATCACCAAATGTCATCATTAGCCTTTTTAAGAGTCTTTCATATAAGTCTCGACAATGGAGGAACGTGATCTCTCAAACAATCATAATTAGAATTCTTGTAATCACATTTTTTGGTGTTCTCACTTCTACTATTTCATTTCCTTTAACAAATCAAATATTCCATGGTCATATTTATCAAATCATTTACAATCATCAACCTCACATCCAATGTGCTTGATATTTCATAATGACTTTCTTAGCCATTTTAGACCACATTATAATCAATACTTAACAATTATTCTCATAACACATTTATCACAGTCTCCAAGGCTATGCACTTTCCATCATAATTAAAATTTGAATAAAGTTCATAACATTAACTTGTTGCCAATGTCTAGTTATCAGTATATATATATTTGTGCATAAGGACTTATAAATTTCAACTTATAGATCAAATAATTCATCTATGGAATATTAAATATTGTTCCATCAATTGTCAATGATTTTCATTCATACTATAATTTATTCCTCAGCTAAATCCACTTCAAGTTTAAATGAACACAATACTTCCTTAAAATTCTCAAGTTCTCATTTGTTGTAACGATCACTAATCTTGCTCAATTACAGTTATAATAGCCTTTATACTCTTTCAAAATTTATAAACATAGTCCAAGTTATAGCTTGAATTCTTAAAAGTAATTTATATACACATATCTTCTATTATATTGTAAAGTTTCAACCCAGAGAACTGATTCCCAATCTTTATTCTGAATCTTTACTCACCATTAACCATTGTACTCTCTAAAGCGTCATACTTATTGTTCTCACATTAGATATTATATTCACAGTAGGTTTTCTCCCTTAGCAATCATCTATCAACACGAATATTCTCAGCTAGAGACACTAACTCATGCATGCCATGTAGTGATTTCTTACCCTTAAGAGCTTCACTATTCTAATAAGAATTTACTTTTCATTTAGTTGATCGTTTTTCTTTTTCCACGACTATTCATGTCTCTCACTTGAATCATTGTCTATTAATGATATGATTCAACTCTATATATGATTTTCACTCTATCCTTCAACTTCCCAGTTCAACTCCCAGCATCATTAAATGGTGTTTATTCTAGTTTCATAATTTACTAAATGATTTACTCATTTAGCTCCTACCAGTCCCAATTCTCACCTTGGACTGTCATCTTTTACATGGACTTTCGGGATTGGCTGTGAGTGGATGAACCTGCTTTGATACCAACTGTGACAACCTAGGTTTTTCAATACTTTTTTTCTTTTATTTATAAAAATTTTCAAAAGGTGGGGCAAAACAATGAAAAAACAATTTCAATCAAATTTCATTTTTAGAAAAATCCCGAGGTCAACCATTGACGCAAAACAAGATTTTTTTTTTTTTTTATTCTCCAAGTAAACATGTTTAAAATAGATTTACTATTTCAGGATCATCCAGTCATCAGCCGCATTCCCATAATAGTAAAATCAAGTCCAATAACATATATACATACATAGTCCATGTGAAATTAGAACATACCTCTAAATGAGACTTCGCGATCATTATTCTTCTAACTCCTCATATGTCCTATCTTACTTTAATATCTGAGGCATTGCAACAATAATGCAATGCCTTAGCAAGCAATGCTTGGTAGGTACATAAACAATTAATGTATATCAATAGAACAAAATCGACTAATTGTATTGATACAATGAGTAAAGTAATTTTCTACAAGAATATAATTACTTTAAGCAATGCTAATAAAATCTCAAAACATTATATGCGATAAAACATGCATCTCATGGATTTAAAACATGATATAATCTCATGTAAATGAGCATACAATAACAACAGGGTACCCTTAAGGTACGTGGGTCCCACAAGTGTTCCATACACTGGCATCACAGATTATGAGTACTCATATCAAACCTCTGAGTGTCATCACACCCAGGCATACCATCACATCTTCATGCTCATCATGCAAGCACATAGAATAAGAGTATGGATCATCATGCCGTAGTGGCAACCCTCCAGAGTCTCAACCACCGCCGCTCCCCATCGACACCATAACGGGAGACTTAATGTCCGTCCCCATGGAAAGGCCTGGACCAGTAGTATGGATTATCCATGTTACCAACCCCTATCGAAAGCCATCTATGGGCAGGTGTCTATCATATCACATCACAAATCTCGGAGGGTGGGTGGCCGGCCCTCTCCCTCCAAGCTTGACATCCACTAGGTGAGAGCACCCGTCATAAAACTCAAAACACAAAATCACGTATGTCGAAAATCAGGAGCACTTGTCGCTTGCAATCCCCAAGGCACGGCCCTCATCCCGAGGTTAGCCTCTAAAAGGACCAGCCACCAAGCCTCCACTTGCCTTTTACATGAAAACCCATCAGTTTCAGTGATGCAATAAGGAAGATCATTTCTATTTATGCTTAATTAGGTAATATCAATCTCATAAAACCATCGGTCATAAATACATTCAATACATGATTGAAATCAAAGAGCGATCATAGCATAAAACTTTAAATCTCACAACATCATCGACTAATATTAAGTGCAATTTAAATCACAATCACTCATGATACTATGATAATGTAAGGTTTTAAAATCAAAATAAAACATTAAATGTCGTCACCTACCTCGATGTGAGATCACTCAACTTAAGCGTATAATCCCCTTCTCGTGTATGTTCAGATGTACCTGTTAATACCACAATACTATTTTGTATTATTTATTACATTATAATGGAATCTATGATGATCCAACCATTGGATCATCCTTTAAGATCTATAATTATGATTTAGTTCTTAATTTAGTCTCATCTCATGTCCATCTGTTCATTTTTGTGTGTATTTAGCATTTATACCTTTATCTAACGGTCAGATCATCCTCAGATCAATAATTTCTCAAGATTTGGTTCAGACCAATGGTCTAGATCAATTTCTATTGTATTCACGCTAATATGCCCCTTAGAATCCTTATTTATTATCATACTTTATCTCATTGTTCAAGTCTTGATGCTTGATCACCCTTTGATCAGTCGGTTCTAAGTTATTAATTAATATTTTATATTTTAACTAATCTTAAAGTAGTCAAATGTAGGTTTTCAAGTTACATCTAGGTTCGCATCGTCAATATAGTCGCAACGAATGTTTTCGCTCATGATTTGGACCTCTGTAGCTCCTAAAATCAAGTTTTTTGTAAAAAGACTTCATAAATTAATATATTAATTTATAAGGGTAAGTACGCGTGCATTGACTTACACTGGCAGTGCGGTTTGCACTGACTTACACCAGCGCACTGCGCATCCAGGACAACCAGTGCATTCCGGACGTCTGGGACAACACGCAAGAGCATCTCGCGTGTGCGTGCGGTGCACATGCGTGTGACGGAGCACCCGCATGCATGTGTCTTTGTCTGTGTGTCCCAGTGGGCATCTTAGGCTCACTGTCCATTAGGGACGATGAACCCAAGGCATCCACCTTGTTTTGGCTTGATCAGAGCCCAGAATCTCTGATTTTTTATATATTTTCACCATTCCTAGGGTTTTTAGGTCCAAAGATCACAATGAACGGCTTAAATTTCTCATTTGAGGTGTCTATAATATGGGTCTAATCATTCTCTACGGTTTTGAATCCATAGGCCATCCAATGGCCATTTTGATCCGATTTAGCCTGGATCTGTGAGGGGAAAGTTGGAAAATAAGATAAATAACAAGTTAAAGTATGTAACTTACATTATTAGAGCCAAAGATGGGAGATCAGAGCCCTCCAATACATGCAAACTTCAACTCGTTTCCACAGCATACACAGGGGAAAACAAGGGTTCTCCTTTGGTTGTTTGGCGTGGGAATGGAAGGGGAAACTTGTATTTAATAGGCTAAGTCCCAATTTTACCGAATGAAAGGTTGATCAGTGTCTTCCTCCATTAGAACTCTAATGGAAGTGGAAAACGGGTGTCATTATCAAAATTTTCCCTTTAATTAAGGTCCCTGACAATTTACCAATTTACCCTTACACTTAAAATGGTCATAACTCACTCATCCGAACTCCGTTTTTGACGTTGTTTATACCATTCAATTCATATCGACTTGTACTTTCTAGTTTTAGTGATTTCACAACCACATTCTATGCATAATTTTTTTAATTAATTAATCTTATTTTATTACTAATTTAGGGTTAAATTTTGAGGTTATTACACCCTGCTCAACATTTTGCCTCTTTTGGGCACAGTATCATCATATATATCACATTTCGAAGAGTAGGTGGCCAAACCCTCATAACCCTCCTAGCGTAGCATCCCCAAGCATACGCCTATTTAAAACAAAAACCACAAACCTCCTTGCTTGTATATAAAGTATTCTTTTAGTTAACAAATGTCTTGTCTGTTTATATCATCATCCTCATATTTTGGTATTCTTATACCGAGGATAGGATTTCACTTCAAACTTAGGGATCATCATTTACAATGAATGATACCCGTGTTCATATAAGTTTAGGGATCACCATTCTATATCGATGATTCCCATGTATTGATTTTATACTTATCAAACAATTTGTCTGTTTATCTAGGGCTGGAATACCTTCTAGTTCCCCATTCACTTAGGGTTTTTCCTCCATTCTAACTTAACCATTTCATATGTTTTTTGGTTGGATCATAAGGGTTCTCAAGAAGTTTAATACAAGTATTTACATTACCCTTATCAACATTTCTAGACATAAGATCATGTATTCAACATGTATTTCTCATGTAGATGCATTCATAAAATTTCCTACCTTCAAGTAGTGATTCATCTCTTCAAATCTTCCATCATCTTGATTGAACCCTGTAAATCCATACATACTGTCAATATTTATACAATCTGAATAATCCTATATTTTTTATCCTATATATATTCTTTGTCTAATCTTGTCCTTTGATATAAAAGATCTAGATCTTGTATCCTATCATGATCTATCTTCCTCAAATAGTATTGATCAATAGATCTGATGGTTAGAATGATCTTCTAATCGTTTAGATCTAAGTATTTTCTATTTTAAGTCTTTGTGTATTCCTTTCTTTGATCTTGATCTTTCATAGATCCTTTGATCAACAATTTATACTTGTTGATAAAGATCCAGGGCTTAGATCTTCTATCATCTAGTTTTTCTTTGATCTAAGTTTAGTTGTTTGATCATCCCCAAGGAGGATGATCTTGGTTCTCTTCCTTGGATCATATTTGATCAAGGATTTAGATATTTTATTCTATTTGATCTAAATTGCAAGCAATATATATATATATCGTACATCAAAAAGTATTTATTTCTTTTATTGTTCCTAATTATTCAAGATCCCATGGATCTTGTTTGATCATCCTTATTTTACTTACAATTTTTATTAGGGTTAGATAATTTACTAACCTTTTATGCTCTTATTATTATTATTCAACTAGTTAATGTTTTAATGGTTGAAGATGGCTTATTTCATCTTAAGTCTAGATAGCTCCTCGTATTTCCAATTCACTAAGGCTTACTAGCTAAATGGATGCACATAAAATGGTTACTTCAATCCTCATGTAAGGAGGCGTCTAGACCTCACAAACGTCAACGAAAGGTAGGGGAAGAGCGAGGCTCTATTAGAGAACCCCCTTAACCACCATGTTCAGAATTCACTAGAGTGACCTTAGATCTACCTTTCATAAGGTTCCTATGAGCATTTTAACCCTAAGTACACTTTCTAATTGATTTTAATTAAATCCATGAACATTTAAAATGTCATTCATGGGATTTATTATTTTCCTAGTTTTGGCCAAGGATTTGATAATCCTTATATTGTCCTACTAACTATAGCCCTTACTAATATTAAGTCAAAGTCATTTACTCATCTTAATTGTCCATGAATCTCTATATTCTATTAGTTTACATTTTTGGTGATTTATGCTCATTATATCTTAACAACTACTTAACAATTGAATCTACAAATAAAATTTGACAACAATTAAATCATAAACTTTAAAGCATAAATCCAATATAAGTTTCATAATCATTTATACTAACATGCTTCTTATGAATGTAACTTAAACTAATGGAATAAAACTATACTTAAACTAGCATGATCCTAAGTTATGAAATACATGAAATTTTACTACTAATCTAATGGAATTATGCTAAAATCTCAAATTTACACTAACATGACCCTAAGATAATTAAATCTACCAACCTAATAACAAACTATTAACATTTAAAGCATTGCATGCTAAAATTTAAGAATTACACTATCATGCTTCATAAATCACATTTACAATTCTATTATCAAATAAAAGACAATTAAACTACTTAAATTAAAATTTTTAGAAAATTTTACTTATGATCCAACTATTAGATCTTAGATCTTTTCTTTTAGATCAAGGGTTTTAATTACATTTACTCCATTAAGATCCAAAGATCATATCCACTTGTTTCTTGTCACATTTAATCCATGATCTAACTGGATTTCATCATAATCCCATTCAAACACCCATCCAAAGGGTCTAATCATCCTTGATCCCATTGATCAAGTGGGACCCTTTGTATTTTTAGGGTTTTTCTACCATAAAGGGTAGATCTCTCAATTTATCTTAGATCTGTCAAAATAAATCATATATATTACTTTATTTCAACATTATTGCATCATTAAATCAGATCTCCAAGATCTAATCATCTCAAATCTTGAAGATCATGAAATTGAAAACTTATTTCCTAAAAATAGAAAGTTTCTTAAAGATTTTTATCAATTTTATACTTTTAAAAAAAAATAGACATTACAAGCTTTTCATATCTTCTTTCCGATCTTAATTTAGAGTTTAGATGACTCCACAATTGATGAATGAAGTTCACAGTCATTCTGAGGGTCCAGATTTGGTCTAGGCCCAGTGGAACGGATGGTCCTGATCGTTCGGGTGGAGCCGATCTAGTCGGACTGAGCGGTCACCGCACTCCCGTCACTGGGACGCACGCGGTAACGCGCTGCCCAGGACCTATGCTGTTGAGAAAATGTTCCGTCGAGATGTTGTTGCATGCAGAGTGCACGAGTGGAGACACTCCCGTAGGGCATGTTTTCGCACGATGTCTCAAGAGACAAATCTTATAAAGAAGATTAGACTGTCCGTTTTGGACCATCCAATCAATTCCTCTTCAATCAAGTGCACAAACCTTGATGACATTTCTTGAAAATTCTACCGTAGGGCTTTTGGACCATTTTGGATCGATTGGATAGCTTAGATTTTCCATCTAAGCCCTCCATCATACAGAAATGAAGGGTTCTTATCCTTACTTGAATTTTATAATTTTTAACCTAAACTTAATTTTAGAAAAATAAAAATTATATAAAATAACATGAAATAAGTATGGGAAGAGTTTTCACCTACTTGATTGGAGAAAAGCATAGGTTTTGTATCCCAATTTTAAAGAAATATCCCGTTGATGATAAGATCGCCTGATAATCGCTTGTTTTGTGATTTTTCGTTGATTGCACCGTTGCATCTTGAAATTTCTTTGGGGGTTTTGTAGATAAAGTATTCTAGGACAATATGAATAGTGGGATTGGTGAGATTTGATTTGAAATAGAGTGCCTAATTGAATTTAGGTCTCTTGTTCTAATCTAGAGAGAGGAGAGAGAAAGTAAAAGAAGAGAGAATTTTGAAAATTTTGAAAATTTGGCAATGAATCTAGATCTGGTTTTTCAGGAGAGGCAAGATAATTTTGGGGTAAGTTTAATGAACATTTTTGGAGGCTTTTTAGGGGTGTATTTATAGATGTTTTTGAAATTGTCATAATTACTTTTAATAATTATGTTTCAATTCTTTTGAATATTAAATTAACATTGGATCCTCCACTACCATCTCCTTCTCCACTATCAATTGGTAGTATTTTGACCACTCATTACATGTTTTCTAGCCGTTGGATTCATTTGTGGGCCCCACAGAGGTGTGAAAGGACCATTTTGCCCTTTTATGGAGAAAATTTTGTTTTATGCCCTCAAACTCAGAATTAAGCATACTTAGTGGCGCTGGAATTGTATTTCTGAGTAAATTCTAAATATTGATGTCTTAGATCTCAATTATGGGTAAAAGTACCATTTTACCCTTTTATTCATAAAAATAGAGAAAATTAGGAATTTTTCATTTTAACTGGAAATTGAATGTACTTAGTGTCATTTTAATCTATTTTTAGAGTACATTCATAATTTATAAGTTTAAAATAATGTTTTAAGGTCTATTGAAAGAGAATTTCCAATAACCTTATATTCTAGCCTGGAATTTTTGAAAATTCAAACTAAATTGATTTTCTCAATCAATTTACAAAAATTGGAGTTATTACAAATGTAGAGTTGGCCATCTGCCCTCTGATAGTATGATGATGATAGGCACCCACCCCATAGAAGGGCAAACATCATAGAGATTGGTATCATGTGTAATCTACACTATAGTTTCGATCCTCGCCCATGCAGGATGGATGCCAAGTCTCCTATTCTAGTGTCAATGGGAAGCAGCAATCGATAAACATGAGAGTTAGTTATTACTGCAGCATAGCAGTCCTTTGTATATTTTGCACTATGGTGCTAACTATATGGCATGATGATATGCCTTATAATGTGACTTGATGATATGCCTGCTATGAGCTCATGACCATTATGTATACCCAATGTTGACTGGATGGATATGTGGACCCATCAGTGATTGGTGTATGTGGACTAGCAGTGGATGGATGATTATGATTACATACTATTATTTCACAAGTTTGAAGTTATTTCACTTATATTGCTATTCAAAAGCTTTGATAAAAAATTTGATCATGATTTTCCCATGGCACTACATCAATGGACGCATTTATGATATTTATACCTATTTAGTAAGTTCACTCAAGAATTTGATTGTGATTTGAATATGATATTGCAGTATTGGATTTATTCCTGACATTTTCATGAAGTACATTGAAATTTGATATTCAAAATTTTGAGATTATCTAAAATTTAACTATGCAAATTATTGATACAAAATATTTTGATGCATTAAAATGATTATTAAATTGTGAAAAGAAATGTTTCATTTCAATTTTTGTATGCATCATGTTTCCCTGCCACACATAGATTGCTGAGGCATTGTAATCTTTTTGCAATGCCTCAGATATTGAGACATAAATAGTACTGATGAGGAATCAGACAAGTAGTTGATTAAGACATCTTTATTTGAGGGTATGTTTTAATTCTACTTGGACAGTATATGTACATTTATAGTTTTGGATTTGATTTGTAATGATGCAGGGACTGTGGCTATTGCCTAGATGAATCCTTAAGAAGTAAACTTGTTTTTAAAATGTTTACTCAAAAAATAAAAATTTTATTTGAGTTTTTAAAATTTAGCACCAGATTAAGTAAAGGTTGACACTTAGGGTTTTAAAATGAATTTCATTGAAAACATTTGTTCTATTTTTTTTTCTAAACTATTTTCAAACTTAGGGGCCCACATTTCAAAAAGAATTTGAAAAGTGTTATAAAAAACTAGGTCATCACATGTACCCTTTTACAATAACTTATGTAATTACACATGATTAGGTAGAACTTGTTACCTTCCTATGATGGAGAACCTTGGTTGGAAATCTCTTGAGCATTCAAATCTTGAAGTAAATGAGGTTGAGTAGGATATATTGGAAGAGCATAAGATCATGTTAATAATGATCATGGAGAAGAAGACCCTTTGAATGATCAACTACACCAGTTGAATTATTGAGTAAAGAGTGAGAGAACTATTATAAAGCTTCTTTTGATTAAAAAATTGTGTGATTTATGCAACATGCACTTGTTCATGCTTCTTTATGCTTTGTGGTTTGTGGTACAACATGGACATAACTCTTGTCCAAAAGTATAAAATCTTTTTATTCTAAGATTTATGTTTATGTGCTAAATATTTTCTTGGATTAACTATAACTAATATGTAGCTCAATTAGTACTTGTTTTGCTCATTTGTAGGAACTATTTTAGATGAATTCAATTGCTAAATGAGTGGTACAAAAAATGTCAAATGTAAGAGAAAAATTGAGGTGACAAAAATATTGATTAGTAATGGCTAATTGGAGAAGGTTTGAGTGTAATATTGGGAATGTATTCCCACTTAAGGGAGTAATTAATTTTTCCTAACATAATGAATAAGATTTATTTATGTGATAATTCTACCTTGTTGGTACTACTTTCCAGTTGTATAATTAAATGTTCCACTTCTTGGTTGTCAAGAGATGACAACTAAAACTTTAGGTAACATTATAGGAATTCCATGTCAAGCTAGACAAAGATTCATGGATATAAGACAAATTAAATTTTGGATCAATGTAAACCTAAAATTGTCCTCAAGTGAGAATGGGACCTAGAATCCACATTCATGAACACATGCTGATGTGATGCTTCCACTAAAATTGGACATGATCATTCTCAATCATTTGGGTAGGGGTTTAAGGAATATATGAAGGTGTACATAAGTGTATATGTACATAGGACATGACCTCCACTTATCAAAACATAAAATGAATATGATTAAAGAAATTTTCCAAACAAAGGACAACCATTTTGTGCCCTTATACTTGAGAGATTCATACCATGAAGTGGGCCTGATATTTATTTTTGAGGAATCAAGAGGTAAAATCTAATTTTTTATGATACACAAATGCTTTGCAATATATATTTGACTCATTAGAAGTATGAGATGCTCAATACAAGATCCACACCCCTATAGGAAATGATAATAATGTAGAGACTATTATAGAGTTGACCTGAGAAATCTGTTCATGATATTTGATAAATGAGTTTATCAAAATGATTTAGTAAATTTTCTAGTAAAAGATGGAACCTATATGAACATTTTGTGTAAGGAAATCCAATTTATTATAATCCACATGTCCATAAAAGATGCATAAATGAATATGGAAATGTAAGAGGTAATTTGTTAAAATGATTTAAATGATAATAACTTGATAATGTGAGGTCAAGATTGTAATTTTCTTAATTGGTGAGATCTTGTAATATAGTTAGTGGTGGGATAACTTAATTTATCTCTTTCACATTGTCCACTAGTGGGGCTCATATGTGTGGAGTAACCCCTTTTAATGAACTAACGTGACACATTAAAAGTGTAACAAAGAAACTCAAAGTTTGATCAAGGTTACTATATTTGAGTGAAACTAGACTCACTTAGTGAGAAAGAGATTGCCCACAATTAGGAAATGTAAGAGATCAAACCTTAAATTGTTGTAGTAGGATTTAGGAAGTCAAATGAGTAGAAGAAGGATAAGGTACTTCCTAAATTGGTGTTGGACATTAAAAGAGAAGGTGTAATCCAAAGTTTCCATATTGGAAACTCACCCAAAGCACTATATAAACTAAAAGGGCTGGCCTATCCTAGTTGATGGAAGTGGAGCAACCCCAAAGCCATCCCAAGGAGAAAAATGCCCTTATTCTCTTCTCTCTCTCTCTCACTCTCTCTCTCTCTTAAGTTCTTCAAGCAGTGAAGAATATTTTTCTAATACAAGTTACATTCTTTTCAATTGGAACCACCTCTATGCAAAGCATATGATTGAGTTTTTAGGAAAACTAGTGATCAAAACAAAGGCTTCTATCAATTTGGAAGTTTTTTTCAAGATCTTGGCAGCTCTAGTAAGACTAGTAGTTTTCATGTGATATGAAGCATTAGATTAAAATTAAAATTGATTCTAGATCCTAATTGGGCTTGGACCTTCCATTGGGGGCTAACACTTAATTTTACTCTTTCTTGATAATATATAGTTGATCTTGAATTGACTAATTTTTCTTTTGGAGATAATTTTTAAATCTAGTAAAACATCCCTTACTTGTTTGATACCCTAAAGTTAGTTCATATGTATTGTTGTTAAATTTGATTCTCATATTAATAGTTAAATTAGTTCATTTGCAAGTTCCAACTTCTAAATGTAACAAACCATCTTTTTCATGCTCATATTAATATGAGTACTCCAACGATTGGGATGATCAAGTATTTGTTTAATTTTTTATTCTTTGCTATATGTCTCCTATTTTTTGAAACTTTGAAAAAATTTAAGAAAATTTTAATTTTTTATCTAAAGATCGTATTTTTTCAAAAAAAATTTATTAAAATGGAAAAACTTGAATCTTTCAATTCTAGTAGGTAAAATAAAATGACCACTGGATTAGAATTGACAACTATGGTCCTATCATTCCTAGAAAGTATTTTACTAAGATATGTCTAATAAATATCATAAAAAATATTTCTCTATCTAAAATTTTTAATCAAAACACTTACCATTTGGTCTAGTAATAAAAATATCATAAAATCTCATTCTCTCTCTAAAATCTCTTGCTAAATTCTAGGTTTATCCTCCACTGTATGAATTAAAATCGCTAAATAAAACACTTCCTATTGAGAAATCCTAATCAAAAGATTTAATAAAATCTCATTCTCTCTCTAAGTCTCTCATCTTAATATCCATTAAATTGTGCACCACATATACTCAAAAATAGAGATTTTAGCAAAAAGTACAATAACCTCCTCTAAAGTACCATTTTAAAATACTTTAACCATTAAGTTGTTATTTTGACAGTTTGGTCCCTAAATTGTTGAAATTGTTTTCAGCTATTATTCCTATCCATTGATGTCAATTTGGGCCCCACCTACTATGTGTTGTGGTTTCTTTTTCTTGTTTTCTTATGATAATTTTTATTAAAAAGAAATGTTAAGAAAATAAAAAAGGGCCAAAGCTTTTTTGTCTCTAACCAATTTTTAGCTTAGAAAGAGTGTGAGAGAGAATTGGCTATAACCCTTCTTCTTGTTCCCATGAGGGGTTGTAGGGTTTGAAGCTTGGATAGAGAGTGAATATTAAATAGAGAAAGGCCCCAATTTCAAAATCCTTATACTGCTACTTCAAATCCCAAAAAGCTAGAAGGAAGAAAAAGAAGAAGGGTTATTGCTCCTCTCTCTCTCTCTCTCTCTCCAATGCTAATTGGATGGCAAAGATTTGGACCCCATTTTCTTTTATTGAATTTTTTAAAAAGGGGGAGAATTCTAATTCTAGGCTTTTTGCAAAAGTTAAAACCAATACCAAACTTATTGAACAGTGATTTTCTAAATAGGGCCTTTGACTATAATCTTTACATTTTTGAACAACATTGACCTTGTGACCCCAATTTTTGGACAAAATTTCCCTCAACATCAAATAAAAACATTCACCAAATTTGGTTAGGCACGCATAGCTACAACAAGAAATTGTTCTCTCTCCCTCTCTCTCTCTCCAATGCTAATTGGATGGCAAAGATTTGGACCCCATTTTCTTTTATTGATTTTTTTTAAAAAGGGGAGAATTCTAATTCTAGGCTTTTTGCAAAAGTTAAAACCAATACCAAACTTATTGAATAGTCATTTTCTAAATAGGGCCTTGGACTATAATCTTTACATTTTTGAACAAAAATGACCTTGTGACCCCAATTTTTGGACAAAATTGCCCTCAACATCAAATAAAAACATTCACCAAATTTGGTTAGGCACGCACAGCTACAACAACAAATTGTTCTCTCTCTCTCTCTCTCTCTCTCTCTCTCTCTCTCTCTCTCTCTCTCTCTCTCTCTCTCTCTCTCTCTCTCTCTTAATGATACTTTTATTTTTTGACCAAAAGTTGTTCTATTTAAATACAGACAAACAGTCTAGTAGGAAACACAATAGAAGCCACAGATCAGACCATTGGTAGATTAAAAAATATCTAATATGCATTTATTAAAGTTAAATTTGACCCAAATCAAGAAACAGACAAAATTTCCAACATCTACCTTAGCTATCACAAACTAGAATGTAATTTGGGGCAAAGAATTTAGATCATGCATACCCATCATATGAGAATAGAGAATGTTTTGGTTTCTTTTGAAGGATCACTATAACATTCTTATTATTTGATTCCTTGTTTAGGAGTCAATCTAATTGCTCTCCTTAGTTGTATGATAGGCTTTTTAAAAGCAACATCCTAACTTGTCAAACTTTTCACCCAAGGAGTAACAACGTCCCTAGAAAAATGATTTGGCTTCTTTTTCCCATTTTGATAGATTTCTTTCCCTTTTCTTTGCCACTTAAAAGTTAGGGAAAATTGTAAGGAGTAGCTCTGGCCAAAAATTGGATGTTCCCCTATCGGTTTTTGTAGAGAGATGAATAAGATAAGGGCAACTTAGACCTAATAACTTAGATGGTGAAAAAAAAAAACATCATCAAGGCCCTATTCTAGAAGTGATAGATCTACAACTCTGGTATTGGGATTAATTTCTAAGGAAAGCTTGACAATGAAGAAAAGCCTAATAAAATTTTACAAAATGCTCAAAAATATTAAAAATAATAAGATGTTAGGCCTAAAACTAACACTTGCCAACAAAAAGACTGATGGCTGAGAAAATTCAATAGTTCAAGGACTAAATTATTAAAATGGTAGTTTAAAGGTTAAATTATTTTAAAGTTGTAGTTTAAGCAATGTCACTATACTTTTTCCTAGATTTTATATTATAAATATACTAAGAAAATAATACACATCAGCTATGTTAGCCAAGCCCCATCGATTGTGATGATAATAAAACCTTTGTATTATGTTTCCAACTTAGTTTGTGAGTATGCAAGATAATTAAAAAAGGGTAGAAACAAATTCAACAAGAATGGAGCAAGGGCTAAGCTAAAGAATATCTTAGTTGAAGGCTCTTTTAGACTAGCTACTAGTGGTCATCCTCTTCCAGATACTTCTTGAGTTGTGGTATTGATTGTATCATAAGCAACTAGGAGTCCATCAAACTTCTCAGACAAACTAAGCAAAATCCAAATCCAAAATTTTCCCTTCCACCTATAGGCTCTTTCAAACTCAACTTTTTCAGGGCTTATCATAGAAAACCTAGGATGATTGATATGGTGGAACACTCAGGAATGACAAAGGAGAGACTTTATAAGATTATTTAGCCCTAGCCAGTTTCGTGTGACTCTACAGTTGCAAAGATCTATGCAATATTTATAGGAATTACATTTTGATGCAAAACAAATTCTAACCATTAATCATTGAGGTTGATTACCTCAACACCATTAAGTGGTTGGGTGATGATGTTAAATTGCCTAGAAACTTTGGGAGATGATTGATACGATTAAACTATCCTTGTCCAAGCTAAGTTTACTCTAGCACATGTATTTCATTTTGCTAATTTAGATGATGATGCTTTGGCAAATGAAGGAGTGATGTGATGAAATTTTTCTAAAATTAACTCTTTTTTGTCCAAGTCATTTGCAATTTACATGTAAAAATTGGCCACCTAGATCTACTCAATCTAATTTGAATTTTGCAAGGCTATGGGGGAGAATTTTCTCCCAATCAATAAAATTTTGACCATTTCCTAAGGACAAAAAAAAATAAAAAATACTGGAGCAAGATTCAGAAAGTTCAAGTACTAATATTCCACAAATTCTAATTGATTGCCAAAGGATGAGCATCAACTACTTTTACTAAACAATGAACGAGTATCAAACTTTAACTATTCCAACTAACTATCTTTGAGAATACAATCAACTGCTTTAAGTGAACAACATAAATCTTCCCAATCTAGCCAATTTCCCCCTATTCACAAAAACTATTTTGAAGGCCAAAACTCAATAGAAAGTTGACAAGTTTTACACTTGATTTTCTATGAATTCTAGCTGACTGATCAAGAGCATGTCAACTACTTTAAGGATCAAGCTACTTATTCTAGAAACAAAGTCAACTGCTTCTAGAGGACAAGCTTTCAAGCTTCCTGCTCCAATTCTTTTAATCTTTTACATTGAAAATCTTATGTCTCTACTATATTCATCTGTGTTGTACCTTCAGAGAGAGATTTCATTTTTGTTAAAACTTCTATTTGTATTTTAAAGACCTATATAGCTCTCCTATTTTGAAAAGTTTTCCAAGTATTTGTAAGAAGGCTGAGCTTGTAGTAAGTGTTCTAGTCCTTTAATTATGGCTGGCACAATGTCAATTGATGATGTAAAATTGTACAGGGTAATGTAGAACTTAAAGTAACTTTGAACGAGTAAAAGTGCGTGTCTTGATTAGTTGGTCAAACCACTATAAATTTTTTTGTGTCCATCTTCTTATGTTCTAAAGTTTTCATTTCTAAAATTGTCATTGATTGTTGAGCACTTGATTATAAAGTTTGCAAAAGTTTTTAAAACTTAATTGGGTCCGATTTGATACCCTCCTATTCAAACACCGCAAGGCATCTATGAGTTTCAAAATGGAGTTCTTGAAACTTGAATTCCACCAAAGTTCCAGTCCCTAGTTCTACATTCAGGATGAAACTTGGAGTTCATTCCAAATTCAAATTTCGGAGCTCTACTCTCCCCTTAGACCTCTAAACATCAGGACGAACGGGCAATTTCAGTTTCCATCGAAGTAGAGCAACAAACAATATCCATAACCATGATCACGTACCCGCCAAAAACCGCAGGCAGTTTGCATGGCATCAGCATGTATCCTGTGACATAAAAAACAGCAAACAGTTGCAACCCCACTGCCGTCCAAAGATTCAGTGTCACGTTCATTTAACCAATTTCATTCAAACAAGAGAGATACAAATCCTGCAAAGAACATAGAGCCACGCAATTTCTTGATAAGAATTTGGACGCCGTGAAATCAAAGAGGCAAAGAGCGAGATAGTGGGGGCAATGGTTAGGGGTGCTATAAACCCCAAATTTCTCATGTCCGTCTTTCTATTCCTTCTCTTCTGTTGATATATACACGAACTAAAATGTCCGTAGATTATTATATTCCATTATCCACTGTCGTTCATCATCTCGATGCTACTCTTATACTGCTTCGAGGTGATAATGACAAGGAAGCGATATCTGCGTTGCTTTTTCGTTTAATAATCAATGTCACGCCCCTTGTTAAGTGATCAAAATAATTTAGTTGCTGGGCCTAGGTACGGATCCACTGTAACTAAATATTACCTTATTTAGTGATTATATCCTTTGATTTGTGAAGGCTTTCGCGATAGATGCAGGACAGTACTGTCTGAAAGCTATTATGAAAACGTTAACACTCGGGGACTGCCTTTGGTGGACTTTCAATTCACATTAGCGTGTTGTTATTGTCCCTGCCCACTTATATTTGAGAACCAAGGCTCATAAATTCAGGTGATATAAAAGGAAGTCCCTAAGTGTTTCCGTGGAGAGTGTCGCTTTAGTGTTTCCTTTACTATTTTATCTTGTGAACGCCCATTTAAAGGAGCGTATAAATGTCATGCGGCGTTGACAGTGTTGATGACCCCTCGATGGCACAATATAACAGATAAATTGCTTCAATCATTAAACAAGGACTCACTTGTACTAATCCTTTTCCAAACACTCTTGATTTGTTGCTAGTAACATTCTAGAAAGAGGAATGATAAAGAAGTGCCAAAGAAAGCTTTTCTTATGAGCAACGAGTGAACTGTATAAAAGCTCTTCCTGTTTATGTATTTGTGAAGCTATAGCGAAAATGCATTTTGATGGAAAGCTAAGAGAGAATTGCTAAAGATATGCGGCAATGGATACTTCTGGAACACATCTATTTCTGGTTTTTTTTTTTTTTTAATTAATTTTTCTAAGGGTGTTTGTTAAGGTAACGGCATCGTACCTCGCCCGAGGCTCAAACCAAAAATGGGCACACGGCCAGTCTCTTCATCCGTTGCGAAGAGGCGGGACGCAGTAACTGTTTCACATTGCTTTGTGGTCCGCAGGTACATGATAAGGAGAGGCTACCACAGCAATAGCTCAAGGAGTGAAATGAAGAAAGTTGCAGTAGCATACCAGTTAGAAGAAGAGAAGCATGACGGCCACATAGAAAGTTCCCGTGGGCTATGGTGGGTACCAGATCAGCGCACTGGGATCTATTATCCAAAGGGTCACGAGATAGTCGTGGAAGACATCCCAGTTGGAGCTGGCAAAACTGTGGAGTTTCACTGTTTCACCTCTAATGAAAATTTAGACGTCAAAATTTGAGATGACCGAGTAGTTCTGCGGCGCCAGATTAAGGTTCTGGTCCAAAAGGGCGTCGGTTCAAATTCCACTCTGAGCAACTATGTAAACAGGGGTGATGGTGTGATTAGCTTTTTAAAAACTTGACTTGCCTTAAAAGTGGAGCCAGTTGAGTTAACCTAAAGTAACTCCAAAATACTCAAATGAAACTTTTAATAATATTATATTTACTTTTACTTATATTTAAAACTTTTACTCTACATACATGTGTGGTTGTTTAGTGAGTTGTTAAGGCATGATATTATTAGTTTGGAAGTCTTGGGTTAAAATCTTATAGCAAAAGAGAAAAAACCAATTTAGTAATGTAACAAGTCAACTCAATGAGTTACTTGATTTATTATCAAGTTGAGTATCTTAGAGTTTTAGAACTATGGTGTGATTATATTTATGACTAAACATCATAAAAAATTACCACTTGTCCAGTTTGCTTTTCCAGCATAGTAATTTTGAGTTTGATATACCAACAAGTGTCTAACGCAGTTGATAGAAAACAACTCAACATCTCCCCCTAAGTATCCTTTGCCGTAGGTATGAGTTGCCACATTCCCTTTGAACGAGTGTGTGTGAATGTCACTGATTTGCTACGTATTCTTTGCTTGTAACAAAAATATAATCAAAAGTGGGCTCCTTTTTTAGTACAGTAATTTCCCTTCTTTTTTTTCTCAAAAACTATAATAAACAAAAAGTGAGCCTATTTATAAAAAAAAAGTGGCTCTTCTACGCTTAGAGCTTATAGGTGTGTCTATTGAGCCTACTAGAAGGCATAGTAAAAAGGGAGAGAAAAAATCTACAAAATGGTCCCTTTCTCCCACGTTTTTACTTTATTAGTCCCTTACTAAATGGTAGGATGACTATGACTCTAGATGGGGATAGATTTATAAAGATCCAAATCATTTATTATTTGCCCTTGGTTAGAGGGAAACAAATTTATGTAATTGAACTATTTTCTTTGATATTGTCTCAATGAAACTCAAAACAACACAATAAATTGTGGTGTATGTTCATGATACATATGGGGGCTACTTTGAAGCAGTAAGCTGCAAATGAATATACTCTCAAGGGCACAAATCAACTCTCTCTCTCTATGTGTGTGTGTGTGTGTGTGTGTGTGTGTGTGTGTGTGTGAGCACACCATCAAAAAGTGTAGTAGCCCAATTGTTTGGTGAAAAGAGATAGCTATCCATTGATGCTAGGTCATGACTTGGAGTTGTTACGGTCCATCACATTAGTTGAAGGATAGATTTGGGAGAGTGAAAGAGTGGTTTATTTTGTACCAATACTTGTACAAAAGAAAAAGGAAGAAACTCTCTCTCTCTCTCTCTCTCTCTCTCTCTCTCTCTCTCTCTCTCTCTCTCTCTCTCTCTCTCTCTCTCTCTCTCTCTCTCTCTCTCTCTCATTAAAGAGAAATTGACCAAAGCACCCCAATTTTGCTTTGAAAATTCCATTGGATGATCCAATCTCTTCATCTCATTGTTGTTGCTTTGGATATCTCCTATCCCAAAAATACGAGATCTTGATGACACTAGCATCTTAAAACTTGCCTTTATTATGGAATTTAAATAAGTTTCTAATTGCCCATTCACTATGATGAAAAGTAGAATTTTTTAAATGCAAGAATCATCTACATAGTAGGAATTTTGAGCTAAGAGTAAACAAATGGATGGGTCAGATCATCCAAAGGTACAATCCTTTTTGCAAATGTAGGGTGCTTTAGTTTAGTATGTGTCTCCTTCAAAGAGGTTCTCCAAATAGAGAATATTAATTTCTATAATTAGTGGACTCTTAAGAAAACTTTGAAAATTCATTATTTGATTAGATTATTACTTTATCACGTCAGTCCATGTGGGTACTTTTATATCGAATGGTTAAATTTTTACAAAAATCAAATCCCCTCTAAGGTACATGTAAATATCATTGTTATCCCTCCATAAGTATAAATTATCATCAAAGAAGGCATCAAAGAATGTTTCAATCCACCCTGCAACTCATGCACCAAGGTTAGAGAAATTAGTGGTCCAATTAAATTATAGCATAGGGTAGTAGCCAAGGCATGTAGATGTTTGGATCATCTGAAAAATTAACATCACTATCACAAGGATTAGAAGTAACTGTTGATATTTTTCGCAAGTGCACGGGCTATTATAGTATAGCTATGCAAATACGGGTCGATTCCACAAGGACTCGCTCTAGAATTTTGGAGTTTTTAATAAAATTTAATTTTTAAAATTCAATTCAATTGACAAAATTTAATAGAAAAAATTCGGCCTTCAGATATAATTTATCAATGAGAATTACAGAAGTTCAACACAAGAATAAAGGAAATTAACTAAAGAAACAAGAAAATTCCACTTCCTTAGACTAATTATTGTCAATTTCTTCATATCTGAGCGTATAAAAGTTGATCAAACTCTATCAAAATCTTTCTAGTACTCCTGATTGATGATCCACTAGATGGATTAGGCAGATTTCATAAATTCTAAGAGATATGGCCTAAATAAAAAATTTGGGCATTGGAAGGTTTAGATCACTTTTTGGGGTTTAGATTAAAGATCAAAGACATTAATCATGACAATGGATGTACTTAAAATGAATCTGTAAAATTAATTTGAAATCAGAAGAGAAACAGATGAGGAATTGAAAATTTAGATTGGTTAAGGCTAACCTGTTAATTAGGTTAGACCTTAATTGATCTATCTTGATTAATTTATTCTTAGATAAGCAGAATAAGGATAAACCAGAACCAGAATAGTCAGGGACACAGATGTAATTACTGAAAAAGGACATACATGTAATTAAAGGTAAAAGAAAAAGGGCAAAATCAGAATTAATTAGAAAACTTTGGTTTTTAAGAAAAACCAGACCAAACCCAACGAAGAAGAGGGATCCGGAGGAGGGAGAAGAGGGAAAGGGAAGAGACGCGGGAAGTAAAGCTTGTTTCGGGTTTCCTTCTCTGGGACGTCCGGTGAAGAGAAAAATGCTAGAGCTGACGATCTACATCTCTGGGCATCTTCCAATTTCTAGGTTTGTGCCTATGCTGGATGTCTATGGTTCAATCGCCGAAAAATAATAGGAAAGTAGGTGCCTGGAGTTTTGTGGCGTTGTATGGTCGGCTGGGTTCACCTAGGTGGTGGAAAGGTAGCTCCTGGCCGGTTGAGAGAAGGGAAGAGGGGGACGACTGGAAGTAGAGGATGAAGGGAAGAGGAAAAAAAAAAACTGCTGGATGGGTGCGGTGATGGCTTAAACACAGAAAAGCTTGGAGTGATTGCCAAAGATAGGAGAGAAACAGAGTAGAGGCATGCCGGCCAGGTGAAAAGATGCCGCCGGTGATGAGGGGGCTCCTAGTTTGGGCGTGACAATAGAAGAGAGAAAAAATGACTCCTGGCATGTGGCCAGTGGAAAAAAATGTGATGGATTGTGTGATAAAACAACTGGGCGTTTGGGTTGTCAACATGAAAGAAAGATGGAACACGAAAAAAAACTTGTGCAGTGATGGAAGAGTGCTGGGTTAATGGAGGATGTGGTTGATGTGTAAAAAAAAAAGATGAAGAGAGGGAGAGGCCAGGATGTGATAGGCAAAGAAAGGAGAGTTGTGAACATGGTGTGTAAGAAAAGAAGAAAGCAAACCTTATGTTGGAAAAGGAAAACCAAAGAAGAAAACAAACAAAGAGGCAAGTGGTATTGAACAAGAAAGGGATGCACTTAAGGGAAGCAAAACAAACTAAAACAAGAGAACTCTTCCTCTCCCCCATATGGGTTCCCTCTTTATAGCCTTTGCACTTCCTTATTTTTCTCCACCTCCTTCCTTGAAGAGGTAACTTCCTATGAGGAAACTTTATCCTCTCCCAAATTAGGACTCTTCTCATTTGGAATTCTTTTCCAGTTAGGACTCTTCTCCTTATTGATCTTCACTTATCTGCAACATTGAGATTAAATCCGAGCCATCCAATTTCTTTTAGTTGATTTGCAAAATAAAAAACTAAATTAGAATTATCTAAACAGCACATTAATCATCTAATAAACTCTAATGATCATCTAACCATTAATTTTGAGAAATTAAGGTTTGGATGGTCAATTTGAGCTAAATTTAAAATCAAGCTAATTTTTGCACTTTTGAACGGTTAGATGATCTAATTGAATGCTAAACTAAGAGTCTTTTAGCCAAAAACGAACACTTAACACACACCCCAACCAGTATTTTGCTAGTCTTGAGCAAAACATGCAGACAACTATTTTACACAAAACTGGTACAAAGTGGCACATGCAATAAGCCCTTGAACCCCTAGGTTACCCGTAGTGGACGAGTTATGCCTCGTGAGGGTTTGCAGTGAATATACCCACAAAATTCAATAAGGTTGAGTTCCCTATTTTATCTCAAAGAATCCTCATTCATTAGCAAATTGATTAGTTTTTCACAACTTAATGAAGAGAATTTGACAATTTTACACACCATACACATATTAAAGACATTTTATTTGAGCTATTTCTCCGAGTGCATGTGTGTGTACAACCACATAAATATTGGCTTCTAATTAGATATGCTTATATTCCATTGGAAATATGCTTTGACCTCAAATCCTCATAGGTATACGCTTAGAAATAAAACTCTTAGATAAGGTGTTAAACATATTTCTCTCATTATGTGACCGAATCCAACAAGCTGATGGTTCACATAATTCTTTTCAACGCTCATGAGACAAAGGAAAGTGATCCCTAAGAGTGGATGTTATCACTAAGAATATTATGGGTCTTTTACCTTACTTCTTTCTTTTTATCTCCTCTTTAAAGCTATGTCCACCTAAGATCAATAGGTCTTTAACTAAGACGAAATGTAGGCTTAGGACAGGTTTAGAAAAGGAAGGTATAAAGATTTCAAAGGTTCAAAGTTGAGTAGATGTCTTCAATGAATATCTACTAGGACAACTTTTCTTTTTGGTTTGTACTTGAAGTGAATTTCTCTTTCAGATTTTGGTCTTTCTTTTTCTTTTCTTTCTTCTTTTTTTTTCTTTCTTTTCTTTTTCTTTCTTTGGAAGAAAGACAGCTAATTGTTTCTCACTTCTTTGACTTTTTGTCCTATTTTTGAACTTTTTTCTACTCTACTTATTTTGAAGATGGGTAATGGTTATTTATTTTACTGGATTATTCTAGGTTAAGGTAAATGGGATTAAGAAAGAAAAGGCTTAATAACAGGCTCAAAAGGCTAACTAGTGGTATACTATATTAGGTAGCCTTTATGTCTCTGGGCTGAGCAAGGATGGCCTATATTATTTCCTAGGTTTCCTAAAACCTATCATATTTAATAAATTTCTAGAATTAAAGCTATTACTCTTATTTATTCTTGATGTTTAACCAAAACAATAATAACAGGATCACACTAATATATGTATGCTGAAGAAATTACGGAATTACTTGTAACCCTCTCAAAGAAGATAGTCTTAAACTCTCACTAGGTTATAGGTCTCGATTGATTTTCCTCAAGGTCTCTAAGTTATACCTCTATATTAGTCTTGATTATGTGCTATGTGTAAATGATTTCTGAGAATTAACTTTCATAAAATGCTTCAACACATGAATGATAAGCAAAACTAATCATATGCATTCCCATTAAGAGGTGGAAATAGTATATTTACTAAATTATGAACATTTAATTCTCATCACAGTAAAGGAAATCTTCTTTAAAAACTTTTCTTTTCTTTCCTCTTTTTTCAAACAATTTTTCAATTTTTTTCTTAAGAAAATTCAAAATCTCTATGTGCATCTACACCCCCCAACCTGAATGAAACATTATCCCCAATGTTTAAAAACATAGGATTCTTTACGGAAGTTGAGTGATGTAGACTCAAAACTGTTGGGTTGCTTCCCTATAAGCACTAAGTTTAATGTCTTCAGCCAGACATTACCTAACCTAACTTTCTAAACCTAGAGCTAACTGGGTCAGCTTATGTGTACTAGTCCTAACCTTAAGATGAAAAGGCGAGATTTCTCGCGCCATTTCAAAATTTTGCGGTAATCTATATATGGCCTCCACCTTGAAATTATAGGTGGTGATATGAATATAATATAGTAGATCATCGTAATTGTGAAGGTAGTGGGACCATATTGATGGTCCCTCATCTTTAATATTTCACAGTAGTCAATATAATTGCTCCACCTCAAAAATTGAAGTGAGGGTAACACAATGACTGCATGACCGTCCGTGTATTTCCTTAGACCATATGGTGACAAACAGTCCTTGTCTTGACTAAATTGAGGGATAATAATGACCATTATATTCAGTTTATCATTTTCCTTTGCGTCCCTATCATTATCCTGAATTAGGATAATAACTTGACGCTGCCCTTCTCTAATAGGTTGTTCTTATATTACTAGAGGTAAGGAGAAGGTTTGGCTTATACCCTGGTTATCTTCTGATGTGTATCCTAGAGTAGGTTGATGCATATCAATTGACTCTGCTTTAAGCACAGGTAAGATAGCAATTAAGCCTATATTATCATCTGATGTTTGTTCAAATAAGGCTACTAGGTCCCAATTAGGTACATCTTCTACATTGAAAGGCTCAATTTGAATTTCATGCTTTATAGGAAGATCTACTCTAGCTTGCCATCGAGAAGTGTCCATCAGAGGCATAGTATCCAACAATTCATGCTCCTCCTCAATAGATGTGTCTTCATCAAAGTCATAAAAATAGGTGGGACACACATCTAGAGGATTAGGGTTGGATTTTTCTAAAGCTTTATTCTGTTCATCAATGGAAATCTCATCATTATCAAAATCAAGACACGGCTCAAGTATATTGAAGTTGGAGATTTCTAAGGATGGTTGTAGACTTTGTAGCTCATAAGGATCATAGGAAATTTCCATCTTAGTGTCAAGAATAAATGGTTCTATATTCCCCTTAATTTGGTTTAGTGTTTCCTCAAATTCCTCCCTCCCTCGGTTTATTTCCTCAGTAAAATCCTCCATCATTTGTCTTATTTCCTTATTCCCTTTATTATTTCACACATATGCTACATATTTTCTTCTAATAGTGCTTCTTCCCATAGAGGAAATAACTCATAAGGTTGGTATTGCTATGGCATTGGGGTACTAAAAAAGGACTGAGCAGGCTGAACACATGATGGTTGATCCTAATATTCTGAATAATCATGGTAGTATTGACCAAGGTGAGACCATTGTGGTTCTTCCTGATATTGGTAATCCTGAGACCATGATTGTTCATGATACCTAGCACATCCATTAGAGTCTTGATAATTTGTCTCAGAATAAAAATTGCTAGGGTATGCGAATGCATTAGGTGCATGCACTAGCTCTTGATAGTATTCATTGTATGTGGAGCTTGGGGGCCAAGAAGGAGAGGAATATGGATGCTTAGAATAGGTATAGTCATTATGGTATTGAGGTTGTGGTGCAACTTGCCTGGAAGCTATTAGCCTAAGCAATTGACTTTCTATAGGATCTAACCGATCCATCTATGCATCTATGAAATCTGTCCCCTTCTTGATAGGCTCTCCTCTTTTCTTTTCTTTTCTTCTTCTTTTTATTTAAGATGAAAACTAACCTACATGATACAACCTAACTTTCTAGAAAGATGTACAAACAAAGGACACAATATAATCCTTGAGGCTAATAAGCAACATATTGATTTTCTTGAATTTGTATGGGGACAATGCTTTTAATTAGCCTAATCTAGCGCTCCTACTCTTATTTAGATTTAATTATTGCTTACCAATTAAGTTCTGTGCAAGGTGGTTAATACAACCCTCATGTAAGGAGGCATTTAGACCTCACAGATGTCAACAGGAGGTGAGGGAAGAGCGAGGCTCTATTAGACAACCCTCAATAACCACAGTGCTCAAAAGCCACTGGAGTGACAATAATTTGCATCTTAGTAAGAGGGTCCTACGAGCATATGATGGCCCTATAGGTCTCTTCTGATTGATTTTAATTTGATTTACAGGTTAGGGTAGTGCTCTTGAGGTTATTACCCTAGGTGGGCCAAGGAGTGGTAATGAAATCCACCCTTAATATTATAGGGGTAGGGTGCCCTTATTAATTAATTTCACACTCCATGGTAGTTTGATTAGCATATATATCACCTTAAAGCATTAACCGTGTCCTAAGATGCAAATAAAAGTGATAAACTAATGCAAAACCTAAAAATGCAACAATTATAAGAGGATGCTTTCTATATGATTTATACTACCAAATAATACAAATTTACTCTAAATGCAAACCTAATCTAGGAATTTAAATGAGTGAGGAGACTTACAATGGGGTTTCTAATGAAGATAAGTGTGGGTCACCTTATCCTACACTTGCCCTGTATTATTACATACCTTTAAAATGAAAATGGAAATTGTAATTTATAAGGATCCTCACTACAAGCTTTACTCAAAAGGAACAAAAATCCTAATCTAGGAAAGCAGGGACATTTTCATGTTGATGAAGATTTTCTTGCCAATTTTCTCCACTTTCTTGTTTCCCTGAAAAAGAAATTTTAAAAATAAGTACCAATTTCAGGAAATTAGGTGGTTATGCACTAAAAAAAACTTAAAGATGCACCTAAAAATATCTAAAATATTAAAAAGTTCAATTCCTTCAAAATTTTCTTTTTTTGGATTTTTTTTATTTTTTTCAAATTTTGGATTTTTAATTAAATTTTATAAAAACTCCTTTGCAAGTCCCCCACAATGGTTCCAAAAACTTGTTGATATTTTTCACAAGTGCACAGGCTATTGTAATATAGCTATGCAAATATAGGTCGATCCCACAGGGACTCACTTTAGAATTTTGGAGTTTTTAATAAAATTTAATTATTTAAAATTCAATTCAATTGAAAAAATTTAAAAGAAAAAATTCAGACTTTAGATATAATTTATCAATGAGAATTATAGAAGTTCACCACAAGAATAAAGGAAATTATCTAAAGAAACAAGAAAATTCCACTTCCCTAGACTGGTTATTTCAATTTCTTTAGATCTAAGTGTATAAACTTCGATCAAACTCCATCAAAATCTTTCTGGTACTCTTGATTGATGATCCACCAGATGGATGAGGCAGATTTCATAAATTCTAAGAGATCTGGCCTAAATAAGAAATTTGGGCATTGGACAGTTTATATCACTTTCTAGGGTTCAAATTAAAGATCAGAGACATTAATCATGACAATGGATGTCGCCAAAATGAATCTGTAAAATTAATTTGAAATCAAAAGAGAAACAAATGGGGAATTGAAATTTTGATTGGTTAAGGCTAACCCATTGATTAGGTTAGACCTTAATTGATCTGTCTTGATTAATGTGTTCCCGGATAAGTAGAATAAGGATAAACTAAAACCGGAAGAGTCAAGGACACAGATGTAATTGTTGAAAAAGGACAGATATGTAATTAAAGGTAAAAGAAAAAGGGCAAAATCAAAATAAACTGGAAAACTTTGGTTTTTAAGAAAAACCAGACCAAACCCGACAAAGAAGAGGGATCTGGAGGAGGGAGAAGAGGGAAAGGGAAGAGATGTGTGAAGGAAAGCCTGTTTCAGGTTTCCTTCTCTTAGATGTCCAGTGAAGAGAAAAACGTTGTAGCTGATGATCTGCATCTCTAGGCATCTTCCAATTTCTGGGTTCATGCCTATCCTGGACCGGTGGTGCTGGATGTCTGTGGTTTGATCATTGAAAAATAATAGGGAAGCAGGTGCCTGGAGTTCTGTGGCATCGTATAGTCGGCTGGGTTCACCTGGGCGGTGGAAAGGTAGCTCCTGGCTGGTTGAGAGATGGGGAGAGGGGGACGACTAGAAGCAGAGGATGAAGGGAAGAGGGAAAAAAAATGGCGAATGGGTGCGATGATGGCTTAAACACAGAAAATCTTGGAGTGATCACTAGAGATAGGAGAGAAATAGAGTAGAGGGGTGCCATCCAGGTGAAAAGATGCCGCCAGTGATGAGGGGGCTCTTGGTTTGGGTGCGACAACAGAAGAGATAAAAAATGATTCCCAGTGTGTGGCCAGTGGAAAACAATTGCAATGGATTGTGCTGTAAAACAACTAGGCGTCTAGGTTGTGAATGTGAAAGAAAGAGGGAACACTAAAAAAAACTTGTGTGGTGATGGAAGAGTGCTAGGTTGATGGAGGATGTGGTTGATGTGTAAAAAAAAAATGATGAAGAGAGGGAGAGGCCGGGATGTGATAGGTAGAGAAAGGAGAGTTGTGAATGTGGTGTGTAAGAAAAGAAGAAAGCAAACCTTATGTTGGAAAAGGAAAAACAAAGAAGAAAAAAAAAAAAACAAAGAGGCAAGTGGCATTGAACGAGAAAGGGATGCACTTAAGGGAAGCAAAACAAACTAAAACAAGAGAACTCCCCCTCTCCCCCATATGGGTTCCCTCTTTATAGCCTTTGCACTTCCTTATTTTTCTCCACCTCCTTCCTTGAAGAGGTAACTTCCTATGAGGAAACTTTATCCTCTCCCAAATTAGGACTCTTCTCATTTGAAATTCTTTTCCAGTTAGGACTCTTCTCCTTATTGATCTTCACTTATCTGCAACATTGAGATTAAATCCGAGCCATCCAATTTCTTTTAGTTGATCTGTAAAATAAAAGACTCAAATAGAATTATCTAAACAACACATTAATCATCTAATAAACTCTAATGATCATCTAAATGTTAATTTTGAGAAACTAAGGTTTGGATGGTCAATATGAGCTAAATTTAAAATTAAGCTAATTTTTGTACTTTTGAACGGTTAGATGATCTAATTGAATGCTAAACTAAGGGTCTTTTAGCCAAAAAAGAACACTTAACAGTGACCACATCTTTGCTTCTAAAAGAGAGTCATATTAGAGTCATATGGAACACTTTGCTTCCTCTAGACCCATAAAAGATACTCCCTAAGAAGCTCTTAAGGGAGACATGCATGATGCACAAATTAATGAGCCAACATCATTATATAAGATAGTTGCATGATGATCTCATCCTATTGATGTCATCACCAAAAAGAAAGAACCACCTCCCAAGTAACTAATGGAGTAGAGATAAGAGAGAGGTTATTCCATATGGGCCAATGTCATCACATGTCACTACTACACATGAGGCTTTTAAAGTTGGCATAAAGAAGTCGTTACATTGGTTTCCGACTTCGTAAATATTTTACAAGTCGGTTAGAAAAAATCGACTTCAAAAATATAGACTTAAGAAGTCATTTAATGGAAAATGACTTTAAAAGTCTAGTGTGAAGAGTAATGTTTTTGTGGGAAGGACTTTTAAAGTTGTTTAAAACTAAACGACTTTAAATGTCAATAACTTTTGAAGTCGTTTAGGCCTAAATGACTTTAAATGTTAATAACTTTTGAAGTCATTTAGAGCTAAAAGACTTTAAATGCCAATAACTTTTAAAGTTGTTTAAACTTAAACAACTCTAAATGGTAATAACTTTGGAAGTCGTTTAGACCTCAATGACTTTAAATGTCAATAACTTTTGAAGTTGTTTAAGCCGAACGACTACAAAAGTATACACATAAGTTTCATACGAAGATTATTTTATGTGAGAAAAGACTTTTAAAGTTATTGACATTTAAAGTGGTTTAGGTATAAACAACTTTAAATGTCAATTACTTTTGAAGTCGTTTATCATAAACAACTTTAAAAGTCAGTAACTTGTGAAGTTGCTTGAATCAAATGACTATAAAAGTCCTTTCTCATGTATACTTTTGATGTTATTTGATTTAAATCACTTCAAAAGTTGTTGTCTTTTAAAGTTGTTTAGTATTAAACAACTTCAGAAGTCCTCGTTAATCTATAAAAAAATCTGAAATCATGACCTTTTTTTCTTGTATCCCCTAGTCATGTTCTTCTTCTCACGAATGGCATGATGGCATCCTCCTTATGCCTCTCTCTTTTTCCCTTCTTTCTTTCCATTTTGGATGTTTTGTTTAATTGTGACATGAAAAACACTATAAGTAAATCATAACTTCTTTTGATCATGAATTGCTTTCTTGTTACTAATTCTCTCTATTCATTTTGTAGATCAAGTGGGTTTTCTCACTACAAATGATAGGGTTAAGAAGTGTGTTGGATCATCTTGATTTAGCAAAAATTGTATGATTTTGTTGCAAAAGACAACTGCTTTTCTCTCTAACCCTCACTATTGGAGAAAGGGATACCATTATAATTTGTGGTTCTCATCCAAAATTAGGGTTGATGAAGAGTGGGGTTATACCATCAAGTTTTGTTCAAGGAAATTACATGATACTCTCTCTCCCCATAGAATGGTGTCGGCTAAATACTAGGAGGCCACATTTTGATGAAAGAGAGAAAATTTGCTCTTTGATCTCTTATTAATAAGATCAAATAATATGTAACACTTGAGATATGTAACATTGCATGTAATAAAAAATAAATTGATTTCCTTGTTCACGTGTTTATTTATACATGTTTATGTGTGCAAAGAATGCATGAATCAATGCTGGGTATTATAAAAAATTTGTTTCATTATGTCTTAATGTAAGATATTGTAATGTATAGAAATCAAATATACATATATATATATTTGAAGTAAAAATATATTAGTTTTTAAAGTTGTTTGCCTTAACCGACTTTAAAAGTCACAAACTTTAAAAGTCATTTGTCTTAAACAGCTTTTAAAGTTGTTTTATGTTAAATGACTTTAAAAGTCTAGACATTTAAAGTTGTTTAACTGTAAATGAATTTCAAAGTCAAGACTTTTAAAGTCATTTAGCTGTAAACAACTTTAAAAGTTGAAACTTATAAAGTTGCTTAAGAGAAATGACCTTAAATTTACAAGTCTATTTTAAGAGTTATTTCATCTACTTTTGTCGTACTTTTTTTTTTACTATGTTCATTATCTATACATAAAAACTAAGCCAAATTTTGGTTTGACTTTTCTTAACCAATTCCTAACTGTGAAGTGGAACTACATTCACAAATTCGGGGTCAATATCGATTTTTGAGTTTTGGTTCATATCTCTTTGTTTGTCTCATATGTATTATGCATATTATTTGAAGAATTTTAACAAGGTTATGTTTAGAAACTTTTCTTTTTTAAGTTAATTTTGTTTTTGAATGTATCTATCATATTTTTTCTTTTTAAATGTAGTTATTTCAAATACTTCTAATTATTGTATACCTAGTGTTTAATAAAATGCCTAACTTAATCATTTCATGTTTGACAAGTCTCCACACACATATTTGCTTCAATTTTTTATGATAATGGACCAATATGCTTGGATGATTGTGACAAGAACATCAAAAAATATGAGGAGTGAATAGAAATTTCATAGAGTTTACACTTAGGGCAGGTGTTGATCTTAATTGCATGCGTTGTCTATGCTCAAAATATGGAAACTTGAAAAAAGTAACTATAGGGGTGTTGAGCGAACACTTGTGCTTCAATGGAACCAATGAAAGCTATCGCTCATGGATTTGGCATGGAGAATAACTTCCGCATAGGCCCTCAACTAGGCTTGGAAGATATGATCAAGTTAATGCAGGAAGTGTTGGAGATAGTATAGTTGTACAGATCTTTTGAGATGCATATGATGACTTCTAAGATGACCCCAAACAATTTCATACTACATCAGACGAAGCCAATAAGCCATTGTACCCTAAGTGTAAAGATTGTAACAAGTTTCCTGCATTGGTAGAAATTTATAATGTGAAATCAATATTTGGTTTTTCAGATCAAGGTTTTATAGAAGTCTTAAAAGTAGTGGGTAAGATGCTATTGAAGGATATTAAATTGGCGAGGCCCACATGGGAGGTAGAGAAAACCCTGGCTTCATTAGATTTGAAGAGTGAGAAGATACGTGCATGTCCTAATGATTGCATCTTATATAGGAAGGAGCACAAGGATAAAACTATATGCCCAACTCGTGGACAACTAAGATGGAAGTTAAAGAAGAATTCAACTGAGATAGTTACAGACATTCTTGCAAAGGTACTATGGTACTTTTCCCCTATTTCAAGGTTCAAAAGAATATTTCATGAATAGAAACAATGAAGAAATTAGTATGGCATGCCAAGAACAGAGTAGCTAGTAGCTTTTCATGCCATCTAGTGGATATCCCAGCATGGAAGCTCGTAGACTTCTTGTGGCCTAATTTTAGTGAAGAACTTAGAAACCTACAACTTGCATTATCTACAGATGGGATTAATTCTCATGGTTCTATGAGCAACAAATATATTTGTTGGCCCATTATATTAGTTTCTTACAACTCCTACTATCTTTATGCATGAAGGGGACGTTCATGATATTAACTATGTTGATATCAAGTCCAAAGCAACTAGGGAATGACATTGATGTGTACTTATCTCCCTTGATGAATGATCTTAAGACATTATAGGATGTAGGCATTGAAGCATATCATGTATACAAGAAAGAGTCGTTCACCCTAAAGGCTATATTGTTATAGACAATAAGCAATTTTCTTACGTGTGGTATTTTGTCTAGATGCACCATGAAGGGATATAATGCGTGTCCTATCTTTAGTGATCAAGCATTTGATGTACGACTTAAACATGGTAGCAAAATGGCATTCCTACATCCCTATCATTTTAACAAGGGAGAATTTAACGATAATGTAGAGATAAGGACACCTCTAAAGATGTTGACAAGATAACAAGTATTGGAGTAGGTTGAAAACACTGATCTTGTGGGAAAAGAAGAAATCAAGTAAACATGTAGGTCAAAGTAATTGTAGAAGTTGTTGTAAGAAAAAATCAATATTCTTTTGGCTTGCATATTTGAAATTACTGCATCTATTTCATGTGCTTATGTTATGCACATTGAGAAGAATGTGTGTGAAAGCTTGACCAGTACCTTAATATCCCAGGAAAAACAAAGGATGGACTTACAACTTGAATGGATCTTATGAAGATGGGTTTGATGAGGAGGTTGCATCTAAAGGATATGGGCAATAGAGGAACATACATACCTAAGGCAAATTATATGCTTGATAGAGAGGAGAGGAGAATAATTTGTAAAATGCTATCTGAGCTCAAAGTCCTAGATGGTTACTCTTTAAACTTGGAAGAGCTGAAATTATGGGGGATGAAGTCACATGATTGCCATGCATTGATGCAACAACTTCTACCTATAACAATATGTTCAGTGTTATTGGACAAGGTTTGGGGAGCTATTACAAAACTCTGCTACTTCTTTAATGATTTGTGCAAGAAGGTGATGGATGTTTCAAAATAACAAGAAATTCAAGTTCATCTAGTGACAACTTATGTGAGCTTGAGACAATCTTCTCACCATCCTTCTTTGACATCATGGTACACTTAATAATCTACCAACTAGAGGGGTGCATAGTCGAATCTTATATTACAGAGGAAGTGGTGGAGTTTTGCATAGAGTACTAATCAGTAGTGGATGCGATTGCAATCCCTAGAAAGAAACAATCAGTTGCATGTCATGATCCCAAGGTTGGCAAACCTCTATCGAGTGGTTGTATATCGATTGTTGACTATAAAGAATGGGATCAGGTGTATCCTTCTATGTTGCAAAATGTTGATGAACTCCAACCATACATTGAGTAAGTTGATCATGCACTAAGGTAAAAATTAATTATTGATGGTTATATTTTCTTTGACCACTCCATTAATTTGTGTGTGTGTGTAGCGAGCACATGGATATCTTCATCACAAAGAATCCAAGTTACACAAAGAAACAGAAAAGATACAATTTGAGCATTATTGCACTTTCAATACTTGGCTATGATAGAAGGTAAAATGAAAGAATTCACACTTAATTAATCAACTACATTCTATACATATATATGTTATCTTACTTAATTGTAATAATTATATATCCTACTTAATATATGTATACACAGATTCAAGATCAGTGAGAAGTAGCAGGCAACAATATATCCGAATCTTTCAGCTGGATGGCGATGGGACCATGACCAGAAGTAATAAAATATTTTGAATATACCGTCAATAGTTATTGCTTTTACATGAAAGACCATGGTAACTCAATAGTCTAATAAGATAGTGGGGTTAGCTTAGTTGTCAATGTCGCATTCTTTTCTAGTTCAAAGGATAACAAGCCAGTAGTGGCAGATTATATTTATTATGGGGTTATAAAAGAGATATGGACCTTGGATTATACTTTTAGAACTGTGTTTGTGTTTAGGAGCAATTGGGTGGAACACAGTAAAGACAACATCAAAACTAATGCCCTTAGATTGATATTGGTTGGCCTTAATAGGATCAACTATAAAAATGATCAATTTATTTTGGCATCTCATGCAAAACAAGTATTTTACGTGCAAGACAAACATGATAAGAGATGACTAACTATTTTATCATCTTGTGTGAGGGATTTTTATGATGAAGATAGCCTAGGAGATATTGAAATAGATTACACTTATATTACCAAAATAATCTCATCAATCAAAGTAGTACTAGATGAGAATGAGGATTATATGCATGATAATGGTAGGGAGGGTTCTTGGGTTTAAAACAATAGCTAGAGGTATATGGATTGTATTACTGAGTTGCAATATAATTCCAGATTTAGAATTAACTATTTTGTCATGAGCTATATATATATATATATATATATAGATTGATGAGTGAGTTATATGTGACTATATGCATACATACATATATATATTTATCATAAAAGGATGATAAATGAGGAGTTATTCTAAAAAATATCTTGATTTCCTTATTAACATGTTTACGTTTGTGTGTGTGTAAAGACTGCATGAATCAATGTTGACTATCATAAAAATCGGTTTCATTGTGTATTAATTGTGTTAGATATTGTAAAAACTAACATAAAATATATATACTTTGAATTGAAAAATAATTTATAAATTCGTTTAGTACAAATGACTTTAAAAGTATATACTTTTAAAATTATTTAGTGTAAATGACTTTAAAAAGTCTATTATTTTTTAAGTTGTTTAGTGCTAAATGACTTTTAAAGTTGTTTAGCACTAAACGACTTCAAAAGAATAGACTCTTAAAGTCATATACACTAAACAATTATAAAGTTTCTACTTTGAGTTGCACCTATCTTCAACCAAATCCCAACTGTGAATTGGAACTAAATTTACATATTCGCAGTCACTATCAATTTTTGAGTGTTTGTAATTAGTATATCTTTGTTTGTCTCATGTATATATGTATATCTTATATATGCATGTTTGAAAAAAAAAAATTTGCATGATTACATTGATGCAAAAATTGTGGAAACAGTACTAGTGATGCCTAATCAATGATATGCCTGATCAAAATTTTCTAATCCATTATTGAAACAAATAAGGCGATCTTTGTGGTCCTAATATCATAGTCAAAATAGTAACTTTGGATAGTAAGAAAAGTATGGATGTGACCATTAAGAACATTCAACCAAATTTACACTGCTCATTATGTAATATCTTTTATTTTTAAATGAAAATTTACAAAAATTTTGAATTATTTAAAATCAAAATCAAAAGAGAATAATTTTGAAATTCTTAATTTTTGGAAATCTAGAAACTAAAAATTTTATAGACATCAAATCAAATGTTAAAACCTCAACATTGGGATTGTAGTCAAAAGAATGATTCTAATGACATTAAGTTTTCTGAAATTGGAATTTGGACAATTAAGTTTTGATTTTTCTTAAAAAGGGTAATTTGGTAATTTCACACAAATTTGAGATTTGAGTTGCTTTTATTTATCTTTTACTATAATAAACTATATATTAATGTACTAAATAGTAAAAAATTATAATTTTCAAGTGTAAAATATTTTAAAATTAAATTATTAAATAACTAAAGGAGGGGGCCATTTTGATAATGGCACCCCCCTCCTACTTAAGTCATTAGTTAACAAAAAGATAATAAACCTTGTCTGTTCTCAAAAACCCAACAAAGGAAACCCTAGTAGAGCTAATTAGAGAGAAGAAAGGAAAGAGAAGAGAGGGGAGGGGAGAGGAAGAAAAAGGAGGAGGAAGAAGAAGGGGGAGAAGGAGAAGGAGAGGAAGAGAGGAGGAGAAAGATGGGAGGATCTAGGCTGTTGGCGACGTTCCATGCCGATGATGCCCAAACCCATAGGAGAGAAAAGCTGATAGTGAGAGAAGATGGGGGAGAAGAAAAGGAGGAAGAAGAAGATGAAGAAGGGAGAGAAGGAGAGGAGGAGAAAGGGGGGCTGCCAACAACTTTCCACGCCAATGATGCCCAAACCCCCTCGACAGCAAAAGAAGGAGAAGAAGAAAGACGAGAAAAGAAAAAGAATATGCTAATGGAGGAAAGGTGAGCATCATAGGAATTTTTGGACAAGGAAAGCATTTCCAGGAGATATTCTAAATCTAGATCATGGAACCGATCTAGGGACCATCTCTATTTTGTATTGAAAGTTGAGCTCGGTGCTGGAAATGGTTTTTGCTCTTTCCTATTACAAGTGTCCTTTTGGTGCATCTTAGATGTGCAGCTTATGTCTTATAGTTGAGTAACTTGTTTCTTACATCAAAACACCTAGAAATTAATGTGTTATACATCTTACATGTGCATCTTATGCCTAATATATATGAGCACTATTGTGTTATAGTAGAAAAAATGCATCCTTTTTATCCCACTAAACTCTAATGCGTCCTCTGCAATCAAATAGGAGAAAGAGCATGAGTTAGAGCATTTCAAGCACCAATGTGCAGCATCTCATATTTGGATGGACTAGTGTTGAACCATGTGTGATAGAGAGAATGAAATGTGTATGTGATGTTCAAGTTGTACTAGATGGGCTGGTGGATGTTTGGGTGAACTTATGTCCTGTTTGGTTCAAGAAATCAGTCCATGTAAACAAAATTGGTCCATTTATCATAAACTAGCTTGCTTACCAATCAAGCCATGTTAAGAGAACTAGATTGCTTTTGCAATCCATTGTGAGTAACAATTAGATAATTAGCACATTGTTGAATAAATTAGTCCATGTGAAGAAAAATTGTTCCATGTTAAGAGAAATTAGTCCATAGCTAATAACTAGCAATGCTTAGCAATTAGTCCATGTTAAGAGAAATAGATTGCTTTTTCCATTCCATTGTGGAGTGTAGTTAGATAATTAATTCACTTTTGAAGAAATCAATCCTAGATAAATGAGGACATGCTTGCTTAGCACTCAATCCATGTTAAGAGAATTAGATTGCTTTTGCAATCCATTGTGAGCTACAATAAGATAATCAATCCTATGGTTAAACAAATTGGTGCATAGTCCATAAACTAGCATTTAAAAATAAAGGTAGAGAGAGAGAGAGAGAGAGAGAGAGAGAGAGAGAGAGCGAGTTAGAGAGCTCTAATAGAATGTAGACCAAAATAGTATTTCATTAGTAAATGGTACTGTAGTACATGTTCAAAGATCCACTTGATAGAAATTACATATCAGGTAAAGCTCCAAAGAGCTAAAATGACCACACACTTAATGAGATGATATTCCATAATGAGTTTTGTCCAATTCATGAACTATAAGTAGAAAGGCTGGTTCATGAATTGAGAAACTAATTGCCGTCACCAACTAAAACCAATTATAGAAACTAATGCCTAAAGCATCAATAGACACCCCAAAAGACACAATGCCACCTACAAAGCTAAATTCCATCAATCTGGATACACAAGAAGGTGAGCTCCATCCTTCCAAAGCATCAAAACACACCCCAAAAGATCCCAAAGCTCAACAAAAAGATAGCCTGTATGCATTTAGTTAATTCTCCTAAATGAGAAATCAACTTGGCACCATCTCAGTCACACTCTAAAATGCTTATAAAAAAATTTATTAATATCAGCCAGTGCAAGCATTATTTACACAACAATAGCATAAAATAGCAAGATATATTTATAAACAAAATCAACATCACTATGTATTCCTAGCATGTTTTATAAACATGCATTGTACGTACAACCTGAACTACACATCTATCACACAAGAAGATGCACAAACTGCACATTGAGCTTTATAAGCAGCAAGTACCTATTAAGTGTTCAATTTTGATAAAAATACCCCGAATTTAGTATTTAATTAGAGCATCTAGACCATTAATTTTAAGATTTTACATAAAATATTTCATGTTAGCTTTAATTGGCCATCCAACCTTTGAATTGTAAAATTTAGTGGTTAGATGATTATTAAAGCTAATGAACGGCTTAGATTGTGCTAATTGGGTCCTATGCATTGCAGATCAGTCAACTCAGGCGTGGACGCTCCAGATCGAATAAAGGATATTAGATGGAAATCAGATGAAATTTGAAGAGTCCTAGGACAGGACAAATTGAAACTAGAGTTCTAGCAAGTCTAGAATTCTAGTGGACCCCACTTTCTCTCTTATCTCTCTCCTCTCTTTTCTCTTTCTCTCTTATCCCTCTCTCCTACACATCTCTCTCGTGTGATCTCTCACGTCTCTCTCTCTCTCTCTCTCTCTCTCTCTCTCTCTCTCTCTCTCTCTCTCTCTCTCTCTTTTAAGCATCTTTCTTCCCTCCCACAGGGACGGTGTTTTTCTCAAGGGAGGCTGGGCTAGCCAACTTTCCCCCTCTCCTATCCTTCCCTTTTCCCTCTCGTATCCCTTCTTCTTCTTCCTCCTCCTCCTCCAACTCCCCTTTATTTTCACCTCTTATAACCCTCCTTCTCTCATTTGCTCTCTCTCTCTCTCTCTCTCTCTCTCTCTCTCTCTCTCTCTCTCTCTCTCTCTCTCTCTCTCTCTCTCTCTCTCTCTCTCTCTCTCTCTCTCTCTCTCTCTCTCTCTCGTTCCCTGCATCCTCTTCTCTTTAATCCCATTCTCTTCTCTTCTAAATCTCCCTCTCCATTGTTCACTCCACCAGCACTGTTCATTGGTCATCTGCCTAGTCTGCTCAAAGACGAGCCATGGTCAGAACCCCAGCTCTCTTGTTTCCATCGCACACACCTTCCCCATCTGTTCACCACATCATCCTCTTCACTCTCTCTCTCTCTCCTTTTGACAAATTCTCAAACAACCCCCTACCCCAGTTCCCTCTTTCTCTCTATCTCACTTTCTCTTGTTCTCTCTTTTCCACCCACCTTCATGCGCAGCACCGCCCAAGGCCAACCCCTCTACCAGTCACACCCTTCTGCTCTCCTCTCTTTCTGTGCTCCTTCATCACCGCCTTGTCTCCCTCTCTCTTGGGTCATCGGCGAGCACTCCTTCAGCGTTCCACTGCCTAGAACTTCATCGCACGGCTCAAGGAGGAGAAAACCCAGCCATCTTCTCCTCTCTCTTCCCCTCCTTTTTTCTCCTTCCTCTTTTGATTTCTATCCTTCATCCCTCCTTCTTCTTCCTTCTTCCCCATCTCTCTTCATCTGGTTTTTCTCTTAAAAACCAGATTTTTTCACGAATTCCAAGTATGCCCCTGGTAGATCTGAGGAATTCTAATTCTATCCTTTATCAGAAATTCTATCTATGTCCCCAATTTAATTCCAACTGAGTCCCTGCTTTAATTACATATGTGTCCCTGTGCTATTCCAATTTTAACTTATCCACATTCTGATTATCCAGGGACAGGCTTATCTAAGACGGCTTATTTAGTTGCAATTTCTGTTTTCTTTTGAATGAATAATTGTGTAAATTGCAACAATTGAATAAATCTGGATTTTAGTTTATTTCTAGTATAGTCTTTATTTTTATTTTTTTTATTAATTAAATTTTATTGAAAACTCCATCATTTTAAATCAAGTCCTCATGGGATTGACCCGTACTTGCATAAGCTACACTACAATAGCTCGTGCACTTGCGGTTAAACAATCAATAAGTTTTTGGCACCGTTTCAGAGGACTTGCAATGGAGTTTTTATAAAATTTAATTAAAAATCTAAAAAAAAAAATCAGAATTGCATTTTAGGCATTCTTAGGTCATCTTTAGGCATTTTTAGTTGCATAACTACTTTATTTCCTGAATTTGGTACTAATCATTATTTTTCTTTTTCAGGAAATTAGAGTGGAGCATCATCACTTAGATAGATTTTCCTTGCTTTCATAGATTAGGAGTTTTTATTTTTGAGTGAATCTTGTAGTGAGGCCCCTTGTAATTTGCATTTTCAATTTCAATTTTAAAGGGTTGTAATAATACAGGGCAAGTGTGGGATAAGGTGGCCCACACTTTATCTTCATTAGAAACCTCACTATAAGTCTTCTCAGTCATTTAATTTCTAGATTAGGGTTTGCATTTAGAATAATTTGCATTGTTTGGTAGTTAATTGCTTATAGAAAGCATCTGTTATAATTGTTGCATTTTAGGATTTTGCATTAGTTATTTGCTTTCAATTGCATTTTAGGACACGTCTAATGCTTTAAGGTGGATTATATGTTGATTGAATTGCCATGGTGTGTGAAAATTAATTAGTAAGGGCACCCTACCCCCACAAGATCAAGGATTTCATCACCACTCCTTGGCCCACCTAAGATAATCACCTCAAGCGCGGCAACCCCACCATTCACATTAAATTAAAATCAATTAGAAGAGACCTATAGGGTCATCACACGCTCATAGGACCCTCTTAATAGGACATGATTTACTGTCACTCCAGTGGCTTTTGATCACTGTGGTTATTGGGGTTGTCTAATAGAACCTCACTCTTCCCTCACCTCCTGTCGATGTTTGTTGAGGTCTAAACACTTCCTTACATGAGGGTTGTATTAATCGCTTTGATTAGAACCTAATTGGTAAGCAGTAGTCAACTCCTAAAGAGAGTAGGAGCATTAGATTAGGCTAATTAAAAGCATTATCTCCATAGAAAATCAAGAAAATCAAAATATTTATGCTTATTAGCCTTAGGGGATTGCTTGATTGTGTCTTTGATTGTGCATCATTCTAGGCATTTAGGTTGCATCATTTAGGATAGTCTTTAAAAAAAAAATAATAATAAAAGAATGATAGGATAGATAAATGATGACTCGTACAAGAGATAGGTTTTTTGCCTCAAGGAAAGATACTGAGTCATATTCACAAACTCAGTACAACAATTACTATGCTTATCCTGAACCACAATATCCCAATTCTACTTGGCAATATGGCTCTACATATAATGATTATTATCAGGAGCCAATGGATGCACCTCATGAATTCACTGAACCTAGTAATAATTACTATCCTGAGACAAATTACCAAGATTCCAGTGGATGGGCTAAGTATCAGGAACAATCATGGTCTAAGGATAATCACGAAAATTAGGGGCAACAATTATGGGTCCAACCTGATCACTCCTTTCCCATACTCCAATGACACAACAATATATGCCTATTGAGTCGATGCCTTCATTACAGGAGGAAGACACATTCGACGAGAGACTTAGGGTATTAGCAGAATCGACTAAACAACTTCGTGAAGTGATGGGTCAATTTATGGAAAGATTTGGAGGATTTGTACCAAATGAGAATAAGGATGAACCATCTATTAATGATGATAGGATAGAGAATTCATTTGATCATTTTGAACTACCATCCACAGAAATCTCCAAAACAGATATACTCGAGGTAGATCTGAGTCATTGTTATGATTCTGATGAAGAGACATCCATTGAGGAAGATGATGAATTCATAGAAACCTCCAACACAGAACCACTCAATTCGTGTCCTGTCCATTTTTATGAAATTGATGAAGGAGCATCCTTTGAAGAGGTAAAGGAATTGTTGGATATTGTGCCACTAATGAAAACTCTTCAATGGCAAGATAAAGTAAAACCTCTTACAGAGCCTAAAATTCAAATTGACCCTTGTAATGTTGAAGACGTGCCTAATTGGGACCTACAGACCTTATTTGAACAACCATTAGATAAGAAATTAGGCCCACCTAAAGTATTACATGTGCCAATTGAACATGAGGAAAAAGAGTCCATTGATACACTGTCCATACCTCAACCGACTCTAAGGTACACACTAGAAGATGATCAGGTTGTAAGCAAAACCATGCCCTCTCCTCTATTAATACAAGAACAATCTTATAAGGAAGGGCAGAGTTAGCTCATACCTCAATCTCAAGAAAATGTAAGGGAAAAGAAGGACCATCCACATCTATATGGTCCAACAGAATTCCAATTCACAGTAGTTCACATTGTTATAGAGATTCCACCACCCAAATTTTGAAGGTGGAGGAATTATATTGCTTACCGTGAAATTTTGAAGATAGGAGATCATCAAAGTGGTCTCATTCAATTTACATTCATGGTAGTCTACTATGTTATAATTCTACCATCACCAAAAATTTCAGGGTGGATGAAATATATACACTATCGTGAGATTTTGAAGTGGCGTGAGAAATCTTGCCATTTCATTATTAGAATAAGGAAAACTCAAAGATAAATGAGGATATGTCTCACTGAAGACGTTAAACTTAGTGCACATTGGGAGGCAACCCAGAGTTTTTCATTTTTGTTGTTTTCTGCATCACCCATATTCATTTTAGGTCCTACTTTTTAAAACATTGAGGACAATGTTTCTCTCAGGTTGGGGGATGTAGAATTCTAGTAAATTCTAGTTTCTACTTCTTTTTTTTCAATTTTTAGGTTCTTTCCTTGGTTTTTCAAAAAAAAAAATAATGAAAAAAATAAATTTTTTTAGGTCATTTCCTTTACTACGATGAGAATTGGATTTTCTAAAGTATAATCTAGATAAATTTATCTTATTAATGGAATTGAATATGATTAATTAATCATTTTACTCATTTTCTAAAATATTCTATAAAAGCAAAGTCTCAGATCACATATATACACGCAGTTGCATATAGATAATCTAGATTGATAAGTGGCTATAACTTAGAAATTCTGAAGAAATTCAGTGGAGACCTATAACCTAAGTGAGTTTTAGAGCTATTCATCCTTTTTGAGAGGTTATAAATGTTCCTAATTTTCTTCAACATGCTTAAAGAAAATTGATCCCAAAATCTTAAATTTGACTTATTACCTGAATAATTAGAATATTACCTTTAAAATTCTAAACATTCATTGAATTTGATAGATTATAGTAAACCTAGAAAATGATTTAGGCCATCCTTGTTGTTAACCTAGAGACATAAAGCCTACCCAGAAGTATTTTTACCACTAGTTACCCAACTTGAGCCTTTCAATATAAGCATTTTCTTTTGTCACCCAAATTACCCTTTACCCATATTAAACTAGTATAAATTATCCACTACCCATTTTTCTTTGAAAAATAAGGTAGAGATGAATGAAAGAATATCTTTTAGTTGCAATGAAAGTAGAAAAGTGGATATGAAGAAAAGAAATATTCTTCAAAGTGAGTCAAAAGTACTGAAAAAGAAAGAAAAGATTTTGAAAAAGAGAGAGAGAGAGAGAGAGAGAGAGAGAGAGAGAGAGAGAGAGAGAGAGAGAGAGAGAGAGAGAGAGAGAGAGAGAGAGAGAGAGAGAAAATTTGAAGAATGAAAAGAAAAATAGAAAAAGAAATATTCACATTAGCAAAGAAAAAGAAGAATTGTCAACTTTAGTAGAAGACCTCTACTTATTTTTTGAATAAACTTTGAAAACCCTTATACCATTTCTTTGGTATCCTGTCCTAAGCCTATGTTTCGTCCCAGTTAAAGACCTATTGATTCTAGGATGAATATAATCTTGATGAGAAAATGAATGGATAGGATTAAAAGAGTGGTATTTCTAAATGTTCCAAGGTAATGACATCTATTCCAAAGGGATCAAAACAATTCCTTAGTAACTCCCGTTCTTCATGAGTATATGTGAGCTAAATTTGCTTTTATTGACTCTTCTAACATAATTAAAAGAGAGATATGATTTGAACCCTCTATCTAAGAGATTTTATTTCTGAGTGTATGCCATTAGTAAGGATTGAGGCCAAAACATATTTCAGATGGAATTTAAAAGTTAGAAGTCTACTTAGAGATAAAGATTATTCTATGTGTAGACTGTATACGCACACACTCACTCTGAGATCTGAGCCTAAATGCAATATTTTTAGCATATGGGTAGGGTTTTGAATTATTCAGTCATCTTTATTAGTTTGCTAAAGTAGATAGATTTATTAAAGATAATTCTCTCAGAAAAAAATGGAGATGACATGAAAAATAAAAAAATTTGAGTTGATTTTTCGCATCTTTTGCTAGGGACTAGCAAAATGCTGGTTGGGGGGTGTGTTAAGTGTTCAATTTTGATAAAAATACCCTAATTTAGTATTTAATTAGAGCATCTAGACCATTAATTTTAAGATTTTACATAAAATATTTCATTTTAGCTTTAATTAGCCATCCAACCATTGAATTGTAAAATTTAGTGGTTAGATGATTATTAAAACTAATGAACAGTTTAGATTGTGCTAATTGAATCCTGTGCATTATAGATCAGTCAACTTAGGCGTGGACACTCCAGATCGAATCAAGGATATTGGATGGAAATCAGATAAAATTTGAAGAGTCCTAGGACAGGACAAAGTTGAAACTAGAGTTCTAGCAAGTCTAGAATTCTAGTGGACCCCACTTTCTCTCTTATCTCTCTCCTCTCTTTTCTCTTTCTTTTCTCCTCTCTTTTTTCTCTTTCTCTCTTATCCCTCTCTCCTACACGTCTCTCTCGTGTGATCTCTCACATCTCTCTCTCTCTCTCTCTCTCTCTCTCTCTAGCATCTTTCTTCCCTCCCAAAGGGGCAGCTTTTCTCAAAGGAGGCTGGGTTGGCCAACTTTCCCCCTCTCCTATCCTTCCCTTTTCTCTCTCATATCCCTTCTTCTTCTTTCTCCTCCTCCTCCAACTCCCCTTTCTTTTCACCTCTTCTTCTCTCTCTCTCTCTCTCTCTCTCTCTCTCTCTCTCTCTCTCTCTCTCTCTCTCTCTCTCTCTCTCTCTCTCTCTCTCTCTCTCTCTCTCTCTCTCTCTCTCTCTCTCTCTCTCTCTCTCTCTCTCTCTCTCTCTCTCACGTTCTCTACTTCCTCTTCTCTTTACTCCCATTCTCTTCTCTTCTAAATCTCCCTTGGCTAACTCGTAGGAGGCAGCCCGGCATACCCCCCTTCTCTCCCAACTCTTCTCCTCCTCCTCTATTCTATCTTCTCTTCTTCTCCTCTCTCCTTTGTTCACTCCACCAGCACCGTTCATTGGTCATCTGCCTAGTCTACTCACATACCAGCCATGGTTAGAACCCCAGCTCTCTTGTTTCCATCGCACATGCCTTCCCCATGTGTTCACCACATCATCGTCTTCTCTCTCTCTCTCTCTGGTCCTCTCTCCTTTTGACAAATTCTCAAACAACCCCCTACCCCAATTCCCTCTTTCTCTCTATCTCACTTTCTCTCGTTCTCTCTTTTCCACCCACCATCATGCGCAGCACCGCCCAAGGCCAGCCCCTCTACCAATCGCACCCTTCTGCTCTCCTCTCTTTCTATGCTCCTTCATCACTGCCTTGTCTCCCTCTCTTTTGGGTCACCGGTGCCCAGAACTTCACCGCACGGCTCAGGGAGGGAAAACCCAATCTGGGTTTTCTCCCATCTTCTCCTCTCTCTTCCCCTCCTTTTTTCTCCTTCCTCTTTTCCTTTGTCTCCTTCATCCCTCCTTCTTCTTCCTTCTTCCCCATCTCTCTTCGTCTGGTTTTTCCCTTGGCAGATCTGAGGAATTCCAATTCTATCCTTTGTCAGAAATTCCATCTGTGTCCCCAATTTAATTCCAACTGAGTCCCTGTGCTATTCCGATTTTAACTTATCCACATTCTGATTATCCAGGGACAGGCTTATCTAGGACAGCTTATTTAGTTGCAATTTCTGTTTTCTTTTGAATAAATAATTGTGTAAATTGCAACAATTGAATAAATCTGGATTTTAGTTTATTCTTAGTTTATTTCTAACATAGTATTTATTTTTATTCTTTTATTAATTGAATTTTATTGAAAACTCCATCATTTTAAATCAAGTCCTCGTGGGATCGACCCGTACTTGCATAAGCTACACTATAATAACCCATGCACTTGCGGTTAAATAATCAATAGTACCCACTTCTTCTTTTTTATGCAACATATGCCTTGTTTGTTGGTTACTCGCCCCCTATTCTACATTAATGGTGGTAGATAATAGTTCATACAATAAGTAAAAGAGTTAGAAGAAGAAACCATTAGTCAACCAACATGTTCAAATAATAAACCATGTTGCTACAAAATTGGACTCATTTGGGTAGCTAAAGTAGTAGTAAAGGACTATAAGTGACAATTTCCAAAAGAAGGATAGCAATATAGTAAAAAACACACTATAATTTAACATGTAAAAGTATATTCCATCTAAACCAAAATTAATGTTTAGCCAGCAAAAGTCCTTTAACAAAGCACTGGAAGTTCAATAGGACACTAAGTTTATTAGGTAAGAGAGTTTCATAGTTAACATGACTCAAAAAAAGAGTATCAATTAGCTTAGAAAGAAGACTTTATCCACAAATGTACTATACAAATCAATGATTTCTCTATAAAAAATTATGCAAACAAGAGCAAGAGTAAGCCTTTATTTTAACACAACCATGGAATCAGTAGACAAGATATCAAAAAAAAAAAAAAAGATTTAATAATTCAAAAAAATACCCTAAAAAGAATGTGAAGATCCCCAACCATAAACAACTCAATGCAAAAGAACCCAAGAGTAATAAACCATGAAGAGCCATGGGAGTTAAAGGCTAAAGAACTTATCTGTACAATACGCCCATCAAATGTAGTGCACAATCTTTTCCTTCAAATACCCTAGTGCAACGTACTTCACAGTATCACAACTTTAGGTTTTTCTCTTGTTCCTTTCAAAGAGAAAGGGACTTTCTATGATAATTAAAGAGATAGATTGAAAAACATAAAATAAAAATATTTTTTTAAAATTGAAGAAAAAAAAAAAACTATCTTGTGAATTTATCTTAAAGAAAACAAGATTTCTTCTAGGGTTATGAATCCCACACCGCGCCGCCCCCCCCCCCCCCCCCTCTTCGTCATCAAGGAAGGATTAGAAATTTAGCTCATCCTTTATACTTAAAAGAGAGAGAGAGAGAGAGAGAGAGAGAGAGAGAGAGAGAGAGAGAGAGAGAGAGAGAGAGAGAGAGAGAGAATTTTTATGCCCAATTTAGAAAATATAATAGGAACTCCATTAGAAAACCCATAGAAATTCCTCTAGAATGAAATTATATCTTTAAATGTAAAAGGAGGATGAAAAATAGATTAAAAAGAGGTTTTCTCTTCTAAGAGTGAGCATTGAATTCCCTAGGATAGATATTTCAATATTATCTATGGAATTCAATTCTTTTGCTTAGTGTAATTTTTGAATTAGGATTCTTGCTTTATAAATATCTCTATAAATTTTACTAGAGTCTCTCTCAAATTAAGATCCTAATCCTTAATCTACATGTAAGCAAACACCCAAAACTAATTAAAAGATGCATGTGTATAATGAATAACTCCATTTCGAGATGACTCTTTTACGCAGTGCTTTGAACTTTGGAATTACTTTATATTTATTGTTTTCCATGATACATGGATAGATTTGAACTCCACTTAATTTCTAATTGCATGTTTTATTTGTATTGTTAGTCCATATTTATAGGTTTCCCTTCATTGATAAGTTTAGTTGCTTGCTATGTTAGGTTTAGATTTCAATCCTTAAAGTTTTTGCATCTTTAGAATAGTACTTTAGTTAGTTTCTCTAAAAATGTAGTGCCTATGTCTTTTAAAATCTTGATTTTTAGAAAAGAAACAATGATGCTCAGGATTTTTAAACACCATAACTTGAGAATTAATAACTCCATTTCACCTAACCATGTTTAAGAACAAAAGATGGGTGTGCGTATGTGCTTGAGGACAAGTGGTAACTAAGATCTCAAGAATATAAAGGGACTAAAACTGAAGCAAATACATGCTTGTTTCTCCAGAAAACTGATGCACTTTCAAGTATGAAAAGATATCAAACAACGATGCATGTGTATGTTAGAACATGGAGAATTTAATGCTAGTTTCTTTGAGTTTAAATCAAGAACGTAGTAAGCTATCTTTTAAAAGAGTAAAAATACTTACAAATGCTAGCAAAGTGGGGGACTATCTTGGAGCATAAATTCTTGCAAGGAAAATAGGAATTTGACACTTAGGATCATGCCCAATTTGGGTGGTGTTTGGAGATGACAAAAATGCAAAAAAATGTTGACTAGGACCTACCTAAATAAGCAATACAAATCCTAAGGAAAAGTGACCTAAAGATAACCTCATGAAGAGAACTAATACATGGATTTACACCCTTAAGCTAAAAACATTATGTGCTAATGGAAGTGAGGGATGCAATACCACACCCAAGAGAATATAAATCCAAAATATAAGGCATGTAATACTTGTCCTAGAGTAAATGCTTGATCATTTTGATATGAATGAGTTATAGCGCATTTTTAGAAATGGCCATAAACAAGATGCAATAAGACATACATGCAAGTTTACTATTGAATGTTTTAAGATGTATCTCTTGGTTGTTGAATGGTAGTAGTTTATTACATAAATATAAATTGTTTGAGTCATGTTTATATGAGTGCAAATGAATGTGTATATACATGTGCTATGTGATGGCTAAAATTATGCAAGTTAACATTGCTTTATTTATATCCTAAGTAAATGGGAATGTGTGGTGGAATGTGAATGATTATTGCAATGGGTAAGGATCCTCATAAATTGCATTGCTATGTTAGGTTTAGGTTTCATTGCTTAAAGTTGTTACATCTTCAGAATAGTTTAGTTAGTTTTTATGTTTAGTTTTAGGAAAGTTTAATTTTAAAAATATCTATACTTTAGAAAGTTTCTATTTTCATGCATGTTTTATCTGATTTGCTTTTGGTTTGTTTTCCACATATGTCATGTCAGTTTATTTTCTTTAAATGAATTACATGACTTATTTTTATGTTATTGTTCTGATATCATTGTGTTCTTCTTAGTAGTAACGATGGAATGAGAAGAACAACAAAATGAAGATTACAACCAAAATGAAGAGCACGAACAAGAGGCCAACATCAGCACTACTCGAAAGAGAAAGGGTATAGGGTAAACAACAATGGAAAAGGTTATCAAGAGAAAGTCTAAGAGAATTAAAGAAACTATCCAATCTAACAGCAGAGGGCAAGAGATAGGTGAGAGTGCAGCTTCCTATAGTAGTTTCCTTTGCTCTAAAGTAAGAAGCATGGTTCCTATCACATTTGAGGACTAGAGACTTATGCCATCCTCAAAAAAAGATTCAATATGGGAAATGGTGAAGGTAGGTAAACATTAATAACATGTATTATATAATTTATAACATATCTTATTTTCAAATATAGTAATTTGTTGTGTACTTTGTAGACTAATTTTAACGTGCCTGATGATAATAAGACTTATGCTTTGCAAGGAGTTGGTGAGCAATAGTGAAAATAGAAGAACTACCTTGCTCACAATTACATAAATCCATATGCCAACAATCCGTCGAGACTGTATACAATGCCTGCCATTTGGACTAAGAGGTGTGGAATGCATTTGTACAGAACCGTACATCTACTTAAATTGAGATATTTGTAGAAACAATGTTTCTTTTAATTAATTACATGTACCATCCGGTTATTGCACTTGATTACATATGTAAAAATGTGCAAGCAAAGAGTGCATAAGGAAGAAAGGTGCATGAAACAAATATACAGCACCACCTATCTAGGTTGGGCTATACTCGTTTAGAAGAGCATGAAATAAGCATCTGTGACAATTTATTCCTTTCAAATTAATGCTACTATAGTAATATATATTTTTCTCTCCAACTATAGTATCTTTGCTTGACAACAAAAGAAAGCTAGGATTGATTGCTTCATCCTCTAAAAGATGAAGCATTCGATGGGCTACACTGGCAACAAGTTCTCACATTGTAAGTGGTTCCACCTTTCTATAAATTATATACAATTAAGTAGATGACGTGATCATGTGTTTCTAATTAAATTTTGTAGTACATTCTTACCCAAGAAGGCACAACTATGAGAACTTTAAGTAGCACTGCTACCAATAAGGACATCCTGTATAGTGTACGGGCAGTAAGGACTACCCTAGTCTAGTTAGGGGCCTGAGAAAAGGATGCTTATCCACAATTCAAGATGATGAGGGGGCCTGCAATGAGTTGGTTGAGAAAATAAAAATGGATATATTTAGTTAGTTGCATGGGGGAGGTTTGATGATAGTTTCTCCATCCCCTACTCATAATTCTCATAGTGCCCCTATACCTCCATCCAATGCGAGCTATAATTCTCCAACTTAAGAAGATTATGAAGGACATCTATTGCCACTCAAAAAGGAAATTCTAGCTAAAGAGGTATATAGATAGACAAAATAGGAAATTTTCATTGTCCTTCTATAATAATTCTCTACCTCAACATCTCTATTGTATATCTAATTTGTAGGTGGGTAAATACTTATAGGCCCTAGATTCCGGTCAAAACATCATTGCAGTTGGTTCATGCTATGAGCATGAATCAACCATTTTACATGAAATTAGTATGCCACCACATACTAAGCGAGTGTCTATTACCATGGCTAATGCCTATCTACCATTCCCTTTAGAAATGGAAAATATTATAACTATTAGGTAGGCAATTGCATATCACGTCTCTTGGCCGAAGCCATTAGTCACTCCCACAGAGTTCACAATATGTATCTTATCATCCTGCCTTTCTCATCAATATTTTTTAGCTAAAGACCTCAATTTAATTGTTTAATAACTTTATACAGTTAATTAGCAACAACATGCGACATCGAGGTTGGCCGCCTTTGCACTATCACCTATTGCTGTTGCACCAATGGAATAGGTACTTGTATATATCTTTGTTTTTCTTCATCATAAATTAGGTCCTATTATTGATTAATATTATTTAGCTAAAAAATATTTACATCCTTTATAGCAACCATCTAAGGAGCATGTGGAAGTCCCACCTAACACACTTCGATCCCTAAAGTTAATCTACAGCCTCATCAACGATGATATGGCAATTAACCCCATACGATTCAAGGAGGGAGTGCTTGCCAAGGATGCTATTGAAGTGCCACTTATGGTAGTAGACCTATTACAAGTTTGCCTATGGGATCAACTCGAGCACCGTCACATTGTCCCCTACCTTGCTTACAAAATATTTGACTTTACATGTTATATTTTCATGGTATAGGCAATAATTATTTCTTTTATGCACCTTCTTGAATGATACGATTAGCCTTTTAAAGGGTACACTTAACCAATTCCTTAATCTTGGCATCATTTATGGAGCGGAGGAGCAATGACTGATAAAGAGGCATATTGAGGATATTTTATTAGGCTTCTTTCACTGCTCTCAGGGATAGGGCTTAATGATTCCCTACAATAGTGATTAAGTTTTAATTTTCTTGTTTTCTTGCTAACTTATTCTATACTTAGGGATTGTTAACTTCAATTATAATTCTTATGACTATCCATGTAGGACTTATTGGATGCTGCTCGTTTTAGATGTGCTCGGTGGGCATGCTTTCTTTTTTTATTCTTCGAGTCGCACATCCGTCTTGTCCCTGTAGAAATTATAAATAAGTAAGCTTTTATTTTTTTCATTGTTATGATAGATAAATAATTTTCTATTCATCTGTAATGCATTTGAAATTTAAATTTGTAGAGTATGGTATGAATGGGCTAATATGATCAAGACTATACAACCACCGAAACTCTAGGAAGAAGGTCAAGGTATAGAAAATAGTTAATTACTCTATTTTACCACTAATTAAACATACAATATTACAAATATGGATTCTTTTTGTTGTCCTTGTTGCAAAGTTCCCTAAATAACAGTCTGATTGGGAGTGCAAATACTATATCTTGAGATACATGAGGACCCTCAAATTTGATAGCATTCTTGTCTCCAAATTAAGAAATGTAAGACACTTTTTGCTTTTCATAATTTGATATTTTGAATAGTTTTTTATGGATCTAGCTAAAGAATGTGACCTTAATTAGATATGTTGTATTACAGGTTGTTGAGCTTTCTGAGTGGGCAAACAAGAAGAGTTACTCCAGAGTAAATCTCAATGAAATACGAATTAAATGGGATAAGTATGTAATGAGTTTCAATTAGATCACTTGGAGTAACTACATGAATGTGAAATACATATTAAAGTTTTTTTTTTCATTCACTTGTATTTGTTCTTTTTGTTTTTATTATTTTCTTTGAAATATATATATATATATTTAAATAATGAATGAGTGGAAAGTTGGAGTGTGGGAATACATGAGTGTGGAGGAAGTGAATTTGGAGCTTATAGATGAAATGAATATGTGGCAGTTGGTTTTCAATATATTTATTGAATTATATAAATTGTATGAGATGATGAATGAGAGGGTTACTTAATTACAAAAGTAAATGCAAATGTGCATAGATTTACAAGTAAAGTGAATGTAGATGTTATAAAGAATGCATGTGTTCTAGTTTCTTTTATAAAATATTTTCAAAATAGATGTGGATGGATAATGATGAGTTTAAATGTTTTGTACCCATTATGGAATTGAATGTATTACGTGTTATATTGTAATAAGTATCAAGTGTATCAAGAAAGATGTGGATGCATATTGTAGTGGATGTAGGTTTTTCATGTTTGTAAAGATTGTTTGAAGCACCAAGTGTGTCAAGATTGATGTTGATGTTGTAGTCGATGTTTATTATTCAATGTATATAGGTGGTAGTGCTCGAATATAAAAAAATAAAAAAGACTTTTGAAGTCGTTTAAGGCTAAGCAACTTCAAAAGTCACAACTTTTGAAGTCATTTAGTCTAAGCAACTTCAAAAGTGTTGGACTTATGAATTTGTTTAGGGCTAAACAACTTTTGAAGTTGACTTTTGAAGTCGTTTGTTTAAGCGACTTCAAAGGTCCTTGATTTTTAAAGTCATTTATCTAAACAACTTTAAAAGTTAACGACTTTCCAAGTCAAGCCAATAGAAGTCGTTTATTAAGAGACTTCTATTATTTCTTTTAACCTACTTTAGAAGCCCTCTCTATATTAGTGAGCTTGTAGGCCCATGAGCATCCTTCAAAACCTAATAGTAGTACGGACATCTGTCCCTCTCTATTAGACAAGAGATGACCCACATGCCATGTCCATCTTCATCTATATAAAGAGGAGGTTGACATGGGATAGTAGTTTCACCTGTGCTATACTCGTACAACACTTGTATGCAACTCCTTTGCAAAGCACAAATTAGCCTTTAACTCCCCTTCTCACTTGCTAGGGCAACACTCACTCACCCACTAAAGCAATGACAAGAACTCAGAAATGAGACTTACTCAAAGAGAACTTGTTATCCCATACTTGAACTCAATTGAGTAATCTGATTACAAAAGAAGAGCTAACCCCTATTCATACTTGCTCTCCTCCATCCACCTCCTCAATGGATGAGTATGATTATTACATGTGTCAACTATTTAATGGTCTAGGGCCATTCTAGAATTCTCCCTCTAGAACTCTCTACATAAATATATAAGTTTACCTCTTTCTAGATATTTATAAGGACTTTTCTAGAAACAAGCCTTCAAAAATCAAGCCTTATTCCATGGATCTTTAACAATGGGCCTAAGTCTTTTAGGCCAAGTCCATGAGCTCAGTAAGCCTCCCTTAGAGTCTGGGGGGCTTGGTCATAGGCCTTGCACAGCAAGTCTGTGACAAGGTGCTTTTCTTCAAGGACTTCTCCCTCAACGTCATTGGACACACAAAACACATACTTTCTCTATGTTCTTAACCTTCTTCTCATGCTTGGTGGCAATTGAAGTTTTCAATCCTTTGGTTATTGCATTGAAGACTTTCAAACAACACAATACTAAGCTCTCAGTAAGATCAATTGGCAAGGAGGACCGAATTTTTGCCTTTACAGAAGGAGTTGCATCTTCTGCAGACTAGTAAAAAAGCTCACAAAGAATTTATTCTTTACTCAGATCTAACCCAAGCCTCTTGAAACCTGTCTAAGGGTCTTGGAATTAGTGGAAGTGATTACTACATTCAAAGGATACCCTAGTTTGCTGGAACAGTTGTGAGTTCGTAAATACCTAGCACTACATGGGCAACTATGCTGTGGTTATTGTAACTCTTAAAGTTGTAATCTTTTCTAGATTTAAGTATGCAACCATTTCAATCATTGTGTGGCTATCTCAAAACAGGTAAAAACCTACCTCTAGTGCTACTGTTACCCATTCACCTATACTTTTGATTCACATCATATAACTTTGTTGCAAGGTGACAATAAGATATGTAAGGGAGAAAGCCCAACATATGACTATCTAGGAGCCTCAATCTCCATCCGTATGATGTCGATTGTAATACCTCGGGATTCCAATAGTCACAATATTGTCCACTTTGGGCTACCCATACACCCCTCATGATTTTGTTCTTCCCCAGTTTCCTAGAAAAAACGCGTTGTGACTATTAGAGTTCCCTGAACTCTTATAAATAGCCTAGTTTTCTCTCCCCAGGCAATGTGGGACTAACTTTCTATTTTTCACCCCAGCCTAGAAGCCTACCAGCCTTCTCTTGGCCCGCCCTCATCAGCCCAGGGCTTCATATCTTCCCCCCTTAGGGAACACACATCCCCACGTGATAGCCACGACTAGGCGCCCCGCGTGCAGCTAGCCACCACACCCCGAGGGGAACTGGCTCTGATACCATTTGTAACACCCTGGGATTCCAATAGTCACAATATTGTCCACTTTGGGGCACCCCAAAGCAGACAATATTGTGACTGTTGGAACCCCGGGGTGTTACATGGATAGTCATTGGTAACGAGCACAGTGATTGTCTATGGTGGATATGTTTCCTTGCCAATGTTATGTACACTTTTATATTATTGTTGTAAGAAGGTGTAAAAGGTGTATCTTACCTTCTTCTACTAAATAGGTCACTTGTACAGCCAACTTTGCCTCTAGAATAACTGTATATAGCCCCTTTACCCCTCTCAAAATTTTACTAACTTAGCTATTGGTTTAAGCAACAAGCGAGTAAGGACCCGCTTTTTATGGGTTAGGTGGGTGCAACTTTATGATTCCTTCCCATGGGGTAACCAAGGCATGACCTAATCTCCGGAATCTGTGGATCCATTAAGCTCGCCTGCCTTTTTCCATTTCTTTATATAAATTTCAATATCGCATCATCTACGTCATGCCTATCAAGATGATAAGTGGGACCTTGGTGATAACATAAACCCACAAACCCACTAGCTGTCCTAACCCCTCCCTACATGATGTGCATCATGTTTACTTTCTAGTGTTTGTTTTATGAGACCTGATTAAGGGCCAAAAGGACCACTAAGTCTCCTAATTTCTTGAGTATGAGCACTTGGTTAAGGACTCCACCTTTGTGGAGATTTAGCCAAATAAAGTTAGCCTCTAAAAAGTGTGTTCCTAGGAGTACGGGGCAGTTGGGCTATGCCAAGCAGAAACTACAAAATCAAGCCGAGGAATTAGCTAGGAGTTTTTCGTGCTTGGCCTAGAGCCCATTCTGGGCAGAAAACGCAGGTAGTAATTCTAGAATTCCCATTTTATATCTTCAGCAAAGCCCTCGCGTCACCATGACTAGGTGTGCGAGTTGTGGATCCCAAATTTACATGGCAAGTATCTACAGTAAGTACGAATATCTTATTCATAGCTTAAGTAATCAAAACACGTGTACGCTTATTCTCATTGCTTGTACGGTGCATTCATCCAGCCTCTTCTTGTTAAGGAATGGGATTCCTTTTAGAGTCGACTAGCAAGCAAGGCACTTTCCTGATCCTATTTCTAAAACTCAGAGGTGGTGAAATCATCTAACATGTCTAGACTACAATGGAAAAAAACACCTATGAGTTGCATAAATGACCTACAATGGATCTAGTTTATCTACTAATGGCCTCGCTGGTATTGATGGAGTCATTAGAGACGTAAACGGAGATCTTTTAGCAGAATTCTCCTATCGATGGGTCAAGTTAACTGCAATGATTTAGTAATTTTGGCTGCACGGCGTGAAATTAAATCACACAGATCTCCAAAGGTCATGTATCATAGACGAGGATTCTATGAACTCTACAAACGGATGATCAATGCTAATAAGACCCCAAGGAAACATATGTATATATTGATGCGATCAAGAGGTTGCTCATGGAAAGAGAACCGAAGATTGTTCACGCACTAGGAATGGCTAAATCTTTTGCGGATTAAAGAACCAAGGAAGGATTTATTCGGGCCGACAATTGGATTAATATTTTCAACCAAGAGGATGTTGGATAACTTCTAACCTAGTGATGTCGAAGGCTGTTTAGATTTTCATCCTTCTCATCTCCCTTTTTATTAGGTTATAGATTCCTCATTAGCATTTCTCTTGGGGAGCTGATATTCCCACGACCCTTTCCGAATTAATACCACACTCTTTTAAGAGTTTTGTTAAACTTTTACCCAAAGACCCTACTTTTATAATAATCTCAACCATTCATCTTAAGTATTTTGCAATAGATGAGTCCTAACAAAAAAATTTACAAGCATTAGATGACTGTACCTTTGCTTTTTTAAGTTCTAAAATGGATCCTACAGCATTAATGGTATTGAAATTAACTCTATATGATTTTTGAGACCTGGCCCATCTATAGCTGGATGCTTAAGATGAACAGTTAAGATCACACAAAAGAGTGGATTCCACGAGTACTTTTAACATAATTCCCTAGAAGACATTGTGGCATTAGTACCAAGCGCGGTGTGGTAATATCAGCTCCCTTCCTCATGCTACATAAGATAATTTAACAAACTTTTTAAAAGAAAAAAAATAAAAATTACTCAACTCACTTTCATAGTTATAGTTCTAAAACTTGTAAAGTCAACTTAGAGAACCTCTACAAGTTACTTAACTCAATTGCAAATTGAGTCAAAATCAAGTTAGCCAGTGAGTATAAAAATAAATTAGGTCAATATGAGATTTTAACGCAAGACAATTCAACAAACCAACCAACTTGCCCAACAATCAATTGTTGCATAAAAGTGATAATGTTTTAATGGCTGGTGATTATCACACACTCTTCTTTCCTGTTCTCCCAGCTATTCAGCTGGGAAATCACTTAAATCAACTGGGCCCACTAAAACAACTTTTAATATCTCTCCTTCTCTCACTTATACACAAAATTTCAATGTATTTTGTCACATATGGAAAAGTACAAGGTGCAATACACAAAATGTGGGGATTAAAAATTTTACTTCGGTTAAATCAAAATCTAGAAGCACTCGATGGGTCAGATTCTTGAGACAGTGTTTATATAGCATAAGATCCAAAAGATGAACGGCTTTGATCACCTAAGGAACCGGCCTGCCACTTTTCAGTCATCCTTCCGTCTGTAATATCTCACTGCATGTGTGTTTCTGAGCTTGACTTTGCTTCTTCTGATCTTGACCATCGAAAGGAGAAGACCTCTGAAGAAACGAGAAACAAAAGGGCAATGCCCAATATCAAAGCATTGTATTTTAACGACTTCAATGACGTTTCTTGGTGGATACTGAAATTTCCATTGAAACCATTGAGATAACCAAGCTTTGTAAATCCAATATCAAGCAATTTAATCCACTAAAAAAATATCTAGTACGTATATGGACAAACCTGTGTTTCCTTATATTTTATGCTGCAGGTTCTCTTGTACTTTTCCATTTGTGACAAAATACATTGAAATTTTGTGTATTGAACCTGTCTAAGTTCTTCATTTTTGTGTATTGCACCTGTCTAAGTTCTTTATTTTTGGACATTTTTTTTGTAAAAAAATAGATAGTGTAACTCAGATAAGCCTTAAAGAACATAACCATCTATTTTTAGCTTCAAGACATCCAAAATGAGAAACTTAGAGATATGAAATACACATGATTTTCTAGACCTAGGCTATCTATGATGAGACGAAATGCCTATGATGCAACCGTGATGAGACCAATTGCATCACATAATTTCTCATTACTCTAGAGAGAGAGAGAGAGCAGTAATTATATGATGTAAATGGTCTCACCATGGTTGCATCATAGGCATACTACAAAAGGGTTGGCAGGCTCACATTTTTTCAAACTTTCCATGGTCTATACCGTTTGCAGAATTCAACTTACCTCAAATATCACTTGTATTGGATGTCTTTAGTTTCTTCATTTTTAACCTTTCAAGTAAAAAATAGATTGTTGACACAAAAAAGCCTCAAAATATTGGCCAATGTCTAATTTTGTGGCTTCAAAAGGGTAAGAGGTACTTTATCAATCTAGTGATGCATAGTCGATTGGAAGCTAAAAAAGCTATTTCCTTCTCTTCTTCATTCTTAGCAAGGATGAAGAACCTTCTACATCTAATGCACATGAGATTTGGCATTTGAGATTATATAAATTCAACAAACAGTATGGATCATAAAAAATCGCAAAGAGTGTGTTCATCAGCCCTTTCTTGTTTTGCCTATGATGCAAGACAAGTAAATATTGAAGAAAAATGGGGTTGGGGCCCATGATTTTATATTTTTCATCAATCCTAGACATTCATCTAATTTGGCCTCAATTAGAGGTTGTTTGTACCAAACTTATTTCCAATGAGAATATCCAATGCCTTCATTTATAGGCCTCTCATGGTCATATAATGGTAAGTGTAAAACAAAAGGCCCTCTTATCATCGAATTTGTGTCCTCGAAAGGCTAATAAATAAACACATTAGAAATTTCAAATAGATGCGAGTTTTGGTACCAAAGACATATGATTGAAGCACAACTATACAAACATTTTAGATTGACAAAAAAATATATAAAAGCATGCTCAAACCCTATTTTTCTTGAATACATGCATACGTATGGAAGAAATTTGAGAGAGAGAGAGAGAGAGAGAGAGAGAGAGAGAGAGAGAGAGAGAGAGAGAGAGAGAGAGAGAGAGAGAGAGAGAATGGCATTCAACGCTTCTAGAGGTATCCATAGGCACTCAGTAAGTTGTAATCTCAGCCGCATGACCACAAATCAAGAGTAGATAGGAAGCTTGCTGATGAGGCATTTCTCTAAAGTCAAAATAAAGTAATTTTAATTATTAACTAAGTTTAGAATAGGCTTTAGGTTGTACCCATGCAACGTTACATCCCTTCAATGGAAGCACAAGTCCTGCTACACAAATGAAGCTAAACATGACCACCACCCTCCCTTTTTTATAATTGGAATGTTGTTGTGTTTGTGAAGAAGAGAAATGAGAAAAGGTTAGAAAGCCACAAAGATGAATTTAATAGAAAAATGTGGGTTTGATGTGTGTCCGAAGAAAGGAAGAAAGAAGAAGGTGAAAGCCCTAAAATTGTAGTTGGAAGGATTGTGTTTTGTAGCCTCGAAATCCATAGATATACAATTGGAAGGATCATGATGTAGCTCTAAAAATGAAGATGAATAAACAGAATCATGATTTACAGCCTTGAAAGCTCCAAATTTGCAGCTCTACAATGATCTTCCTCAAATGATGCAAAATCCATATTCCAAATGTTTTCCACCACAAATCACATGAAACTCGAAGAAAAAGAGAGCATGAAAAGGATTTTCAAGATAACTCTTCCAAATGTTTTCCACCATAAATCACATGAAACTCGAAGAAAAAGAGATCATGAAAAGGCTTTTCAAGATAACTCTACAACAACAAAGTACAAGGGTTTGACTTCTTATTGCAAGTGAACTTTCCATGTGAGCAACAACATGTAATAAGAACATGAGAGCTCTATTTGTAAAAGAGGAATGTTGTTTCATATATATGTGTGAAGAATATGGGTTTGAATTCATATAATGAATAACATGAATTCGTTCACATTATTAGTTATCCCACCTTGTTTGTATCAATTAGATTTTCCTTTTCTTATTAGAAATGAACTATGAATCGGATTATTTATCCACTCTATTGGTGAATTTCTATATTTACTTCTCTTTTATATTTGGGGATGTTAGATTCAAAATCAGCTTATATATTTTTTATGGTGTTGACCGTGGCACTGATGGTGTAATCCGACCATTGATGCTATCTAGAATGAAACATTGGATATCTTAGTTGTCAATTTCCTTTTATATCGACTAGAATGATGGAATAATTTTACATTGGTTTGAAAATTGGACCAAAATAGGATCCAAATTTTCATGATTTTTTGCAATTATTGGCTATTTTGGTAGTTTTGGGTGTTTTAGTGGAAAACATGTATTTTAACCAAAATTCTAAAAAAAGTCAACAAAGTTGTAAAGAAGGAAGAAAGCATATTTCTCTTCCACTTCACCAAAATACCCTTGAAATTACCCATGTTTTATAATGAAAGCTATGATATTAAGGTAATTTTGCATCCCAAATTGATTAGGAAAGTCAAAAGGGAGCACTTGGGGAAAACATAGGGATTTCCTCTTTACAGGGTTATCATTCCCAAAACCCTTTTCCCATTCATCATTCCACTCTCAAAACCAACCTTGCAAATGATGACGACTTGCTTTTTTTATTATTTTGGATGAAGTTAAAGGTTAAAGAATAGCATTAAGGCAAGCGTTGACTTTATTTGATAGACATTTTTATGCATTTTTTCACGGGTATGAATCATTTAACAGATTTCTCCATTTTTTTAGTTTCTCAAATCTAGGTTCTTATCTATTTTTTCTATTATTCTCCTAGCTTTCTATGTGTTTTCAATGTCAATTCCTTTTCCTTTTTCCATTATAAAAGTTGTAAGTGTACATCTGATCTTGGTTTTAGTTTGTATCATTCTTAATCTTTGCAATTTTGGTTCTCTAGTAAAACATAGGTTTCTGTAATTAGTGTTTGCATCTATTTGCTCATTCTGAGATAAACTATTAGGAGTGAGAATAGTTCTTTCTATTAATAATATATGATAATAAGATATAATAAAATATACTAGGATAAATTAAAATAGCTCACTACTCTTCAGAAACACATCAAACCCACATTTTTCTATTAATTTCATCTTTGGGGCTTTCTAATTTTTTCTCCTTTCTCTTCTTCACAAACACAACAACGTTCCAATTGTATAAAAGGAGGGTGGTAGTCATGTTTAGCTTCATTTTTGTAGCAAGACTCATTTTACCATTGAAGGGATTTAAGGTTGCATGGGTATAATCTAAAGCCTATTCTAAGCTTAGTTAGCAATTAAAATTACTTTATTTTGAATTTAGAGAAATATAGAATTAATGGATAGAACTAGCTCACCACTTTAAGGGTACAAAAGTATCACCACCTTAAAGATATAGAACTTGGTAACCCACGATTCTAGCGTCCCTCCAAGAGATAAAGAAGACAAATGAAAGTTGAAATCCTCTCATATTCAATCAGTAAAAAAGAAAATGTGCAATTCACTCCCTTTGATTCACGCTACAAGTGTAATGACTCTAATTTTGTAATATTAAAATCCCAAGTTAGCAATGAATAGTCACTTTTTGGAAATAAGGGTATTTTGGTCATTTCACTAGTCACCCTGACTGAACCCAGAAATTTGGTCTTGAAAATGGTACCATTAGGTGTGTCTCGGAAAAAGGAATCCAACAAGACCAAAATCACCCAAAATGGAGTTAAAATAAGCAAGTTATGGCCCTTTGAAGTTTAGGGGCAAAAATGTAATTTTTACTAAAAATGGATTTAGCCTACAAAACACAGGGGCCCGTTTTGATACGGGCACCCCTCATCTTCAACCTCCTAGAGGGTTCTAGAACGGCGGTGATTGGAGGAGAAATCACCACCATTCTGGAGGTTTCTGCACCGCCATTCAAGGGCGGTGAGAGCCCCCTCCAAAACCCTCTTATAACTCTATAAATAGAGCTCTTGGGCGCCTCTAATGGCAGCCCAAAAGCTTGAGAAAAACCTATTTTGGAGAAGCAACCAAGAGGAGAAACGTGGAGAAAAACCCAGCAACGAGCCAGGTATGCCCAAGATCCCTCAAAACCCGTCTTCACAGTAGTCCTAAGCTCAGTTTCCCTAAGTTTTTGCATGAAAAATCATGCAAAAACTGGCCCTGGAGAGTCACCAAGGACCCAGGGACGATCCTTGGGCTGCACTAGTTCGACAGGGTTGAACCAGGGCATCCTAAGGATGCCCCGATCCCCCAACGAACAGAACGTACCCCCCTGGACGAAACGCGTCATTCGCGTTCGAGAGAACCAAACGGGCGCGTTCGTGGATGCGCCTGCAAAAGGAAAAGACGGGTGGGAAATCTAGCGCGTCTGCAGATGCGCCCACTGGGGCGCATGCCGCTGACGCACAACGCGCTAGCATTCTGGGATTTCCACCTCTTAAAGTCCCGCTGGGGCACATGCTGCTGACGCGCAGCACGCTAGCATTCTGGGATTTCCACCTCTTAAAGGCCCTTATGTACATGTGATACTAAAAAGCTTATAACTTGAGATCTAGAGCTTCGATTGAGGCGCCGTGAAAGGTGTTGTGTCCGTGTCGACGACGCGGATACACTCAAACTATAAAATCCCTAATCAAGGCTCAATCTAAGGTGGGCACAACCCTTAGAATAGGATGGTGGCGCGTGGCCACTAGACCTTTGGAAAACTGATGATACCAAGGCCCAATTAGGACCTTAGGACACCCATAGGCATGGGGATGAACCCTTAATGCCTAAGTAGTAAGACTAGCCACTCTAAAACCTATAAAAGATAGGCCAAACTAACCTTGATTCCCCAAACCATGTTTAGGAGCGTACGAGGACAAAGGGGTTAGCGCGACCTAGCCAGGTAGGTGCTCTATCGCTACTAGACTTTTTAAAAGAGCCATGATTGTTTTGAGAATACATGTTTTAAGTATATGACTTGTTTAGCATGACTTAATTCAGCATACATATGTAAATGCTTTATACATAGATATGTTTTGTAAATAATTGCATATACATTATGCATGGATATGTTTTACAAACAATTGCATACATTGTATGATTTGTGAAACATTGAGTTTTTGAAAGACTGCATGTCCTTGAGGGTTACCAAAAGACGCTGGGTAGGCAGTTGTGAGGGTCAGGCAGTTGTGAGGGACCCAAAGAGGACAGGTTTTGAAAAAGAGGTTTTCACTTTTTTGTTCTGATTATGATTTGGGTTGATAAGCTCGTGGGTGCTATACCGAGAGGTTTGAGTTGGCCACCCAGCCTCTACCACTATTAGGTGGATGGGTACCACGCCCAAAAAGGGCAACGTCCCTACGTCGATTGCATGTGGTACAGGGGGCTACCACTGGTGTCACGGCACTGGGTCGACGTGTCATAGGCCCTGTTGAGTCTATGACCGAGTGTCCTTAGGTACCCGGGGACCACACGGTGGCGAGGTCGTGGGCATAGTTGAACCCCATGGTTTCGTGGACTTATTTGCATTGCATATGGCATGATATGAGGTTGGTCGACCATACCATACTAGATATCCATGAGTTGGATTCAGTTGAGCATCTTATGCACATCATTATGTTATGATATATATATGATACTTTCGATTTGGATTATGTGATCCTTTAAGTCATTAGTATTTCAATTTGACAATGGTTTTTGATATCGATATTAAGCATGAGTGTTCAAACATGCACATGTCTTGAAAGAGCATATGATTTTAAATATAGCATGCATTGTAAAACTAGTAGTGAAGACTCCTACTGAGTATAGTATATACTCACCCAATTCTCAACATTTTTCAGACACAAAGAAAACACTTAAGGACAAAGAATGCTTGTAACAGAAGACACCCAGACTAAGTGCAAGTAAGTAAACCCCTACCTTATCTTTCAATGTTACTTGATTGTAGTTACTCTCTATAGCTGAGGTTGTGACTAACACTTTCTTGGGAATAATGTTGATTTAAAACTTTGCCATGGCTAGACAATTTGAAAATGTGTTTTGACACTTGGGGTTTTTACGAAAGATTGTTTTCCAAAACAAACAGATTTTCATGCATTTCATATTTATAAAACAAGAGATCTTGCCTTTTTATCAAATTTGCATCATATAAAAACCCGGGTCGTCACAACAAGGGCTTATAAATAGATAGGAACAACCCTCCCAAAATAAGCAATTTATAAGACTAAAAGTAACTTCCTAAACCAAGAGTTTCCTAAACTAAGTATTAGCCTCTAAAACTTATGTGCTTTTCCAAAAATGTTTTCCTGAACTTGGGTGTTTCCCAGATAATACTTTTTAAGTGTCGGGTAGTTTCCTAAACCCATTGAAGCAATCTCCATACATATATTTTATGTACAAGCAGTTTCTTAAATTTCGTAACTTCCCATACAAGAAGTTCCCTTAATCTTGGCTGAATTGGGATATTGATTATTCAACATATTTTGACCAAGGAAAGCTTTGTTAAGACATTTTAATCTTGAGAAAATAGGAAAGTGCTGAGCGGACCATGGAACATCTCCCTTTGGTTGCTCTGAAGTATCCAAATGTGTTGATCCATGATGTTTATTTCTAGAGAATCCAAGACATCCATCTCTTATTAATCCAAGATATCCATTACAATTTTCCCATGACGTCCCTTCTAGATAATTCAAGACATTCATTCTTTTAGTATTTAAGATGTCTAATGATTAAGGATCTAAGATGTCCAACATATGTATATTAAACACGTTTAGATTATGATGTTCTAACTGCTCAACTCTTGATCGATCTTGTCCTCCTTTGATCCACCATTGATCTTTTGAATTAAAGACACTCCTATGTCACTCTCCCAAGTTGAAAAGAACTCGTCATTGAGCTGTCTATATCATCCTCTCCTTTGTATGATGAAAGATTTGCTACACTGAAAGTGTTTAAAACTTTACCTTCTACTAGTAGTTCAAACTTGTATGCATTCTCACCAATTTTCTTGAAGATTTTGAAAGGACCCTCTGCTCATGGCTTGAACTCAAAATGTTGTCCTTGACAAAACCCCTCCTTTTTAAGGTATACCAACACCAAATCTCTTTCTTCTAATTCAACAAATTTCTGTGTTTGTCTTCTTGTTTTTCCATACTATTGGTTACCAACACCAAATTCTCCATACTTTTGGTTTTTCCTCTCAATTTTTGCTTAGATCTACTTTTGCATTGTTTTTATTTGCTTACATCTCTCTTTAACTTCCCCTCTCAAATTGATTGCCAATGGTAGGAGTATTAAATCCATTGGATTCAAAGGATTCTTTCCATACACGACTACAAAAGGAGTACAACATGCAATTTGGCTATAGGAATTGTTGAAAGCAAATGCAGCTTGAGCTAATGCAAATCCTACTAGGGGATGTTCTTTTCCACAAAGAATTGTAGTAGATTCCCAAGCTTCTATTAACAACTTTAGTCTACCAATCGGTTTGAGGATAACAAGATGATTTAAATTGCGGTGAGTTGCATGCTTTCTCCATAAAGTATGCTAGAAGTGACTCGTAAACTTGGGATCAAAATCAAAAGTGATAGTTTTGGAAATGCCTTGAAGTTTAACTTCTCTAATGTATAAGCCAGCCACATGTGACGCATCAATGGTCCTAGTATAGGTTATGAAATATGCCACTTTTGAGCTAGTCAACAACCACTATGATTGAATCTTTATTTCTTTTGTTCTTGGTAACCTACAGACAAAATTTATACTTACCTCTTCCTAGGAGAATTAGGAATAGAGAGTAGAGTATATAAGCCTATGTTCTAAAACCAACTTTTTTCTGGATGTTCTATATCATTGCATATGTTTAGAAATTTCTCTTACCATTTTAGGCCAAAAATGTTGTCTTCCATGATACTAGGAGTTTTATCTCTCCCAAAGTTTGAATAAGGCCTCAGTCATAAGCTCCAAGATAATTACTTCTCTAAAGGTGCATTTGGGAATATATAAGAGATTACCCTTGAAGTAGGGATAAGAACCATGCTCATAGTTGTTCCATATCTACTCAAAGTAGGGATCACATGCATAAAGCTCTTTTATTATTTCAAAAACCAAAAAAATTGGTATTCAAATTAGTTAGTAAAGAGTATCTCTTACTTAATGGGTCATCAACTATGTTCTAAGCACCAGTTTCTATTTGATCACAAAACTAAAAGATTTGATAAATTCAAGCCACATGGCATGTCTTCTACATGGATCTTTTTTACTCTGAAGGAATCTTAAAGCTTCATGATCTGAGAAAATCACAAATGGTTGTGGAAGAAAATATTGGTTGTAATATTATAATGCCCTCACAATAGCATAGAATTCCTTATTATAAATGGATTAATTTCTATGAGAATCACTAAGTTTTTTGTAAAAGAAGGCAATCAACTTTCCTTCTTGACTAAGGATTGCACTGATTCCCATGCTAGAAACATCACATTCGATTTCAAAGATACAATGAAAATTAGATGAAGAGAGAATAAAAGCATTGGTTACCTTTTGTTTGATGAATTCAAAGCCCTATTGTACTTCCTCCATCAACTTTAAATTTTTGCCCTTCAAATATTCTATAATAGGAGCAATGGTGTTGCTAAAAATTTTGATGAATCTCTAATAGAAAGAAGCGAGGCCATGAAAGCTTCAGATATTATGAAGAGATTGAGGAATTGGCCAGCTAAGAATCTCCACTTTACTAGGATCCATCTTTACGCCATCAACTAAAACAAAGCTTAAAAGACAAGACTATCAGTGAAGAAATTATACTTCTTTAAAAAAATTTAATAGTTCCATTCTTGTAAAGTTTATAGTACCTACTAAATATGATTCAAGTGCTCCTCCTAATCTTTGCTACACGCAAGAATATCATCAAAATAGACAATGATAGATTCTTCCACTAAAAGGTTTAAAAATATGAGTCATCAAATGGATGAAAGTGCTAAGAGCACTTGATAAGCCAAAAGGCATAGCCCAACCACTCATAGAGTCCATCTCTAGTTATGAAAGCCATTTTCAACTCATCACTTGGTCTCATTCAAATTTGAGGTACTCACTATGATGATCAATCTTAGAAAAGGTAGTAGCTTAATGGAATTGATCTAGTAATATCATCTAGGGGAGTGATAGAAAATTGGTAATTGATCATTATCTTATTCACTGATATACTATCAATGCGCATTCTCTATCTTCTATCCTTTTTTGGCACAAGAAGGGCATGAACTAGCAGGGCTCTTGCTTGCTTGAACTAAATCTTTAGAATTCAAATCATCGAATTTCCTTTATAGTTCTTCATGCTCTTTAGGAATCATTCAATATGTAGCTTTGTTAGAAAGTATAGCCTCATGAATAAAATCAATATAATGTTGGATATCTCTCGTAGGAAGTAACCATTTAGAATTTCTTCTAAGAAAACATCTTCATACTTGGAAAGAAAGATTGTACAATTAATGGCTCTACATTGTTTTGATAATCATCATCTATAAAATCAATAGAACATGTAGCATTCCAAACTTCAAGAAACAAATCAAGCTCATGTCTACTACTCAAGTGAACCACCTTGAACATTTTGGAAGAGATCATTTTCACCATTGAAAACAAAAGAGTAAGTGTTTCTAAATTCAATGTATTGGACTTTACTATCATATTGTCATGTTGTCTAATTGTAGGTGTCATGCATCCATAAGAATTACATCACATCAACTTCATCTTTATACCTTTTTCCAATAGAGAAAGAGCTTAGGCATTTTTGAGTTACCTTAATTTGATGTCCCATGTTTAGCTACTTAAGCTTGTAAGGGTAAGGATGATGTTCTATTTTTAACCTTAATTTGTTTACTAATTCTACAAAAGTAACATTCTTATATGCACCACTATTAATTATAGCATGACATACCTTCCCATGGGATCTACAACTGGTGTGAAAGATGGTCAAGCATTGCCAATTATTGTCATCTTTACAGATAGCTCTCAAATTTCTTTGTACCACCAAATATCAGCTTGATTAGCATATATGCATGGCATCTTCCTTTTTGTCATGGCATGATAATTTTGATTTTTTGTCCACTAGTGCAACAACTTTGTGGTTCGGACATGTAGAGGCCATATGTCCAAGACCTTGACATTTGAAGCATCTCCTTGCACTTGAACTTGAGTGATCGAATTGCTTTTTGTCATCACCTTTGTATTGAGATGCTGAAATCTTGTACTAGTGTTTGTTTAAAATAAGAAATACTCCCCATATTAAAAGAATTTCTATTACCAAGAGATCTAAAAATGCCTCTTTTTGAATTTTTTTTTTTTTTCTTTTCCACAATTAAAGCAAGTTTTCTTACATCGTTGAAAGATTACTATATCTCCAATCTCTTCTTTTAAACCACTCAAAAAATGTGCAATGGCTTGCTCTTATGGCTGTGACAATATCACACTTTGGTATAAGATGTTAAATTTTAGAAGTATATTTTTCAACACTCACATTTTCTTCCTTAAAATTTTGGATTTTATGAACGTGTTCTTATGATAATTTTTACTCAAAAATCTCCTTTAAGAATGTGTAAGATTACTATATCTCCAATCTCTTCAGTCTCTTCTTTTAAACCACTCAAAAAATGTGTAATGGTTTGCTCTTATGGCTCCAACCATATCACACTTTGGTATAAGATGTTAAAATTTAGTAGTATATTTTTCAACACTCACATTTCCTTCCTTAAAATTTTGGATTTTATGAACGTGTTCTTATGATAATTTTTACTCAAAAATCTTCTTTAAGAATGTGTAAGATTACTATATCTCCAATCTCTTCAGTCTCTTCTTTTAAACCACTCAAAAAATGTGTAATGGTTTGCTCTTATGGCTCCAACCATATCACACTTTGGTATAAGATGTTAAAATTTAGTAGTATATTTTTCAACACTCACATTTTCTTCCTTAAAATTATGGATTTTAAAAACGTGTTCTTGTGATAATTTTAAGGCAAAAATCTTCTTTAAGAATGTGTAAGATTACTATACCTCCAATCTCTTCTTTTAAACCACTCAAAAAATGTGCAATGGTTTGCTCTTATGGCTCTAGCCATATCACACTTTGGTATAAGAGGTTAAAATTTAGTAGCATATTTTTCAAAACTCACATTTTCTTCCTTAAATTTTTAGATTTAAAGAATATGTTATGGTGATAATTTTTAGGCAAAAATCTTCTTTAAGAATGTGTTGTTACAATCTTTTTTAGGTAAAAATATTCTTTTCAACTCTTTTTCCATCTTTTCCCAACTTTGAATCTTACTCTTTCCTTCGCATGCTTTTTATTTTATTTTTAAATGCTCCCACCACAAAGAAGCATAATTTCTAAGGGCAACCAACTTTACCATGGCATGCTTAGGAACTCCTTGTATTTGAAAACATATTCAACAGTATAAAACCAATATAGGAATTCATCAAGTTGCAATCTTCCTTTAAACTCATGAACATTCACTTTCACACCTAAAAAGTGAAAATCATGTTGCCTTCTAGAAGCATTGTTGTTTGACAATGATCTCCTATACAAACAACGACTTCTTATAGAAAAAAGAATGAGAATCATCTCAACCATTATTATTATAGGAATCAACTTTTGATCTTGTACCTCCTTGATCATCATAGCTGCTATGTTGATCATACTGCTCTAGATGTTCTTGGAGTCATTCAACTCCTTAGGTCATCCATCTCGAAGTTGTGAAATCCTTATTAGAAGTATTCATGCATTGTGGTCCAAAAGCCATAGCAATCGTGCTCTGATACTGATTTGATACTAAATAATAGGCTAGAATAAAATAAAATATAATAGATTAAAATTGCTCACCACTTTATGGATATTGGAGAACCATGGCCACATATATACAAAAACTAATGGATAAAAGTAGCTTGCCACTTTAAGGATATATAAGTATCACCACCTTAAAGATATAGAACTAGGCACCTCACCACTCTAGAACCCCTTCAAAGAGATATAGAAGACAAAAGGAAGTTGAGATTCTCTCACACTCAATATAACAAAACATGTCCAATTCACTCCCTTTGATTCAGTCTACAAGAGGGTATAAATAGATGGGAACAACCCTCCCAAAATAAGTAATTTATAAGACTAAAAGTAACTTTCTGGAGCAAAAGCTTCCTAAACTAAGTATTAGCTTCCAAAATTAACTTAGGTACTTTTCAAACAATGGTTTCCTAAACTTAGGTGTTTCCAAATAACTCTTTCTAAACATTGGGTGTTTCCTAAACCCATTGAAAAAAGCTTCATACATATATTTTATGTACAAGCATTTTCCTGAATTTCCTAACTTCCCATACAAAAAGTTTCCTTAATCTTGGATAATTTGAAATCTTGATTAGTTAACATATCTTGACCTAGGAAAGCTTCATAAAGACATTTTGACCATGGAAAAATGGAAAAGTGTTCAATGGACCATGGGACTTCTCCCTTTAATTAATTTAAAATGGCCAAGTGTGTTAATCCATGACGTCTATTTCTAGATGATCCTAGGTATTCATTCTTTGAGGATTTAAGATGTCCATTGCTTGAGGACCTAAGACATCCAACATATGTTGATTAAAGATGGTTAGATTACTATGATCTGGGATGCTCAACTCTTGATCGATCTTGTCCTCCTTTGATTCACTATTGATCATTTGAATTAGAGACACCTCCATGTCAATCAGTCTCTCACAAAATATTCCTTATACATTCTAAATTTGAGTTTCTTCTTTCAAGGTGCTCGTTGCTGACTTAGGTGGCATTTAGAGATCAAATCACTTACACTTAGGTGGCCTTACACTTCATTCCTAGTTAAATTTGAGTTTCCTTGATCATTGAAACTAAAATATAATTTTGTATTTCATTTCATGTATTTTAATCACATTTTTAAATTTAAATGAAATAAGGATTTGAATTTTGATGAATTTGACTTTTATGAAAATGAATTCTCTAAAAACACCAAATCAAACCCTGAAACCTCAAATTTTGGAATGTGCATAATGAGAGCTTTCTAACAACACTAAGAATGAGTGAAATGGAGATTATGGACTAAAAATCTCAAAATTTTACAAATAAAGTGAGAGGTTCAAAATTGATAACAACACCCCCCTTCACTTAGTCGCGAAGCTTATGACTTAATGGGAGGAGCTCAACACGTGGGGTGTTGGCTCACCATGTGGAGCTCAACTTCTTGTAGTGAAAATGAATGACAACCATCCCAAGAAAGAAGAAGAAGAAGAATAAGAGGAAGAGGAAGGAGAAGGAGAAGAAGAGAAAGAGAGAGGAGAGAAGAAAATAAAAAACTTGGTGCCACCTCTCCTCTCATTGCCATTCTAACTAGCAAAGTGCCCAGAGAAGAAGCTAACAAAGATGTCCAAGATGGTGAAAAATAAGTTCATAAGTGACTTCTAATCAAAGATCGGAATCATTAATCTTCTTCCCTAATCCATGAGGAGAAAACACCTCTTGTGGAATGAAAATTGATGAAGGTTTCATCGAGATTTGGGAGAAAAATAATGGAAGAGGATCATGACTATTTTTTGGCATTTTTATGGCCAAAACAATGACAAAAACATATTTGCTAAAACTCTCGATCTATCTTTTTCCCAACCTTTCTAATCTAAAAATCAACATTTTGCTACCTGTGCACGTCGCTGATTATGACCAAAATTTGGATGTCTTCTCTTGTAGCAGTGATATTTTTGGACAACCCTCCATCATGGAAAAACATAGATCTGTGAACCTCGTCACCTAATCTACATACTCACATCTATAAAAGTCATGTCAAGTAGATCTAACCATTCAAAATTGGACCTAACTTTGATTCATGATGTTCAATTATAAATCTACAAATCCAACCATTAAAAACACAATCAAATAGTAGATCTACAAACCTAATAGCCTGAATTTCATCTTAACGGCAATGTGATTAGAATGACATATTAGACCTGTGTTAATTGTTCAAGTCCTATCCGATTGTTTAAAACGAAATCAGTGACAATTTATGGTTGCAATCCTTGATCAAACCATTGATAAGTGAGACCCGATGAGGTTACCACATGAATCCACACGAACAATGGTTGGATTAATAGACTATGGTTTCCTAACCTTAATCTATAATTGAAAATGTATATCCACAAGATCTAAACACATAAATTTATGAAATGGATGATGCACTGAGAGTCATCCAACCTTCAATTAAAGATTTGATGCATTGATGTGTGTGTGTGTGTGTGTGTGTGTGTGTGTGTGTGTGTGTGTGTGTGTGTGTGTGTGTGTGTGTGTGTGTGTGTGTGTGTGTGTGTGTGTGCGCTCTCAAGTTTGCATACTAAAGATTGAGATTGGTGAATTCTGATTGATAATCAACATTCTAATTAAGTGTTTATCAATCTCAGAAGAGTGGAACCTTAATTTTAGTAGGTGGTTCCAACATCACTAAGTTTTTTGTAAATTTGAATTATAAAAACATTACTTATCTCATTTATATGAAAGTGAATCATGCTTTATTGAAAACCTCCAAATTGTATTGAATATCCTATATGTGGTTAATACATGATCTTTGTCTAATGTATGGTATGAAATGACTTTGAAAATTTAGAATTTTTTGCATCAGTACATTTGATGCATAAAATGTATCTCAATGAATGGGTTGTATTTGTATATGCAATCTATGTTTGCATTCAATAGATGAGGGTACCTGATGATGGTGTGTTCAAGGCATACTAGCCGGCTTGTAGGTGCCTAAGATTTCTCGTTTTATGAGATTTTTATATTGTAGAGAGATGATTTACAAATATATGCTGATAAATATTTTATGCCTAATGAGGCAAGGTTTGAAGTTGAAAAAGAACTAAGTGTGTCAATTTTTGTTATGATATGATGTTTTGAAAACTCAAAATTTTGAAGTTTCAAATGATGTATGAATGATACTTTATGCTTAATATTGATTTATGATTCACAATTTGATTTCATGAATGTTTAGTGTAAGACTAGTGAGTTATATTAGGTACAAAGGTACCATGATTTACTGCCTTGTTTTCATGAATTTGTTTTAGACGAACACTTTTGCCTATGGACACTGCTAGAAGGGTAGTAGGATTAGCCATTTACTCTCCAAAATTTGACACACCTGATATTGCTATGATGACATTTTTGGTATAAGCATTATGAGAAGGCCCCACCTAGTGGTTCGCATCTCCCCATGCATTGTGGATCATAGTCTTCCTACTATGGTATGGCTGGTCGAGCATGCAAACTGACCAAGGGTTGGGTTGTAGCTGCAAAGTGATCAATATATTTTGATATGATTTCAAAGAAGCATGGTACTACAATCATGATTGAGTGACATCATATATGCTTATGTGGCCTTGGAACTATGAGCACAATTAAGTGTAGCACCTAAGTTGATTGGCATGATAATGCCTAGATTTTTTTTCTATGGTAGAGTACTCATGACTAGATTATGAGTGTTTGAGATACTAATGGAACATAATGAGATGAGTTATTCCTATTGATGATGAGATTTTACACTTAAGTGTTTTATGAGTTTTTGACTCCTTGAATGCATTGTATTCTTCAAAATGCTTTTACAAATGGAATGGATTTACATTGACATGACTCGATGCAAATTTGGTACTTATGCTATACATGGATAGATTTAATCCCTTGATAGATTTTCTTATACTAACATGTTTTATGTGATTATAACTTCATGAAAGCAACATGATTCTTTAGAAATTAATGTAAACCACCTGTGGACTTGAAATTCTATTTGTTTTTGGATTTGTGAAAACTGTCAAAATTAGATGTTAAAACCCCTATACGAGCACAAGCTTGTTGTGATATTATATTGTTTATAATATCTCATATTTGGAGAAGCTAACTTGAGAGAAAGTGGTTCAAGCCAAAGAAGGATTGTTGGATAAGGATAACGGTAGCACGAGACTGTGCTGACTACACATGTTGAGAAAAATGCTTACTTTTGCCATTGGAAGAAGTGCATGGACTGTATAAATGTGACTTTATTATTATGACTTGAACATGGACTATCTTGGAAGTAGTACATGAACTATGGACTATGACTAGATAGATTTCAAGAAAAATGGAATTTTAAACTGTTTTGATGTCTAAAACTCTTATGGCCTCATCATCATCGCCATCATCATCCTAAAAAATCTAGGAACAATAAACAATCAAATAATGGTTACATAAATGAAGTAAAGCTGGTGTTAGAGTAACTATTAAGAATTAAGACTTAAGAATCATCTTCCTACACCTCTTCCTCATCTAGATGATCAAGATTATCATCTGAAACATCTACCTAAGAAATATAAATAAGCTCCTCCTTAGTCTCCTTATTGACGTTGTCATCCTACTCTTTTCCAATATCCTCCTCTCATTCTTTTTTAGACTGAGAAATACAGCTCCCCCTTCGTCCCCTCCCTCAACTCTGGTACAACCTATAGATGGAACATCACAGTCATTTGATCCTTTAGCGAGCTCAACATCTAACTAGGTGAGGTCCTCACTTGGATGTACCAGATCATCTCTAGCATCTTCTTGAACAATCCACTCATCACTTTTCTTGACCTCTCGTAACAAAATAGAATCTACATATGCTTGTATTTTCAAATGATCCTTATGTTGATGATGAAGGTTCTAATTGTATTGAACATATACTAGATCATTCAATGTCTTAGCTAGTGGCCTATTCCTCTTCTTAGTGTGAATCTAAATAGAAAACATACTTGTAAATTTAGAATATAATGAATGTAAAGGTAATAACTAAGTGACTAATAAGTACTAAATCTTAGTATCTAAGTAGCTTACATTCTCAAAACACTCTAGTTACACTCGCAAGGAGATGCACTGCATATTTCAGACAGGTCCTTAATAGCAAATGTTTGAAGCTATGTGGCTTTAGCCCAAAGTTAATCTACCACTCACCTACAAAAGTTGAAGAAAATTTAAATTAGAAAATAAACAAAATTAGAATAGTATAAAATAAATTTTAGAAGTTAAAAAGTTAAAACATAGAACAACATAAAACACTTACAAGGGGCTAGTTTTTTCTCTTATGTATTGCCAGGTCATTACCAAACTAGCCTCTAGCATATTTATAAGTGAATATCTCATCTACCACCATGTCAACCTCCTCTCCATCATATAACCTACTAATTGCATGCACTAAACCATTCTTGATGTCATTATTGCGATCAATTTTAATATCATGATCATAGTAGAAGGATGGGTTGAGGTAAGATCCAACTGCATGCAAAGGTTGGTGAAGTTGAGAACTTCATCTATTGTTTATGATCCCGTGAACATGAGTGGCCTAACGTTGATCCCCCCTTAGATTGGCTTAAATGTTTTGTTTGGCCCAAACTATGGCCTTGAAGATGTATCCCATTATTGGCTTCTCCTCACTATCTACCACCCACAAAACCTCTACAAGTGGGGCCATGATCTTCAAATAAAAGAGGACGTGGTTCTAAAAGCTGGTACTTGACACAATTCTTCAAATCTTTTATCGTTAGGCCTTTTCTGGCCATTTACTGTTCATCTACTCTGAATAGTGGAACATTTCCCTCAACTTTGTCTTCAACTTGTGAATACTTTCTAAACTCAATAAGTTGGTGGCAAAGCGCGTCATTACAAAACTAACCAAATCTTTTTTCTTCGTAAATCTTCTCATAAGATGAAGGACATGTGTGAGGCTATAAACAAACACCGTAGTCGCCCTAACTTCTATCATTGTTTTCTTCACAATTACAATGCTGTTAAGTGTTCAATTTTGGTCAAAATACCCCTAATTTAGTATTTGATTAGAGCATCTAGACCATTAATTTTAAGATTTTACATCAAATATTTCATTTTAGCTTTAATTGGCCATCCAACTGTTGAATTGTAAAATTTAGTGGTTAGATGACTATTAAAGCTAATGGACGGTTTAGATTTCGCTAATTGGGTCCTGTGCATTGCAGATCGGTCAACTTAGGCATGGACGCTCCAGATCGAATCAAGGATACAAGATGGAGATCGGATGAAGTTTCATAGAAAAAAGTGGATTTTGAAGAGTCCTAAGACAGAACAATGTTTAAGACTTGCAGAGTTCTAGCAAGTCTAAACTTCTAGTGGACCCCACTCTCTCTCATCTCTCCTATCTCTCTTCAATCTCCCTTTCCCTCTCTTTCACGTCTCTATCTCTCACTCTCCTTTTTATACCTCTTCCCCTCTCTCTCCAAAAACGTTTTTTCCTCTTGGGAAGGAGGGCTGGCCGGCACATTCTCTCCACCTTCTCTACTCTCTTTTCCACGCCCAACTCTCTCTCTCTAATGTTCTCTTCCCCTTCTCTCTCCCCGACTTTCTTTCCTCTTCACCCTTCTCTCACACTCGTATCACCCCCCTCTCATAATCTTCCCCATCACCTTCGCATAGACCATCTCTTCTCTCATTTTCTATTTCACGTCTCTCTCTCTCTCTCTCTCTCTCTCTCTCTCTCTCTCTCTCTCTCTCTTGCTTTTCCTGTTATTTCACAACTCGGCAAGCAGATCAAATCGATCTGTTCCCCACTCCACTTTGTCCCTCTCACCTTCTTCTCCTTTTCACCACCTGGTCGATTTCCCTTGCTGGGTTTCCAACAAGAAACCATTTCCAATTGTCCCATTTTCCACGTAGCCCAGGCTAGCACTCTTCTCCAAACCCCGGGCAGGACCTGGTTGTTCTAGCAGATCAACCCCCCTTCCTCTCCATTCTCTTCTCTCCATCTCTTCTGCCCAGGCCAGACAGCACAGCAGGGTTTGGCCACACCTAACTTGCCAGTGCCTTGCCCCGATCGCACCAGACCGACAGACCCCATTACCTTTGTTCTTCTTCCTCACCTCTCTCTCTTTCCATTGTTCCCAACTTCACCTCTTGCCACCGGCTCCTACTCCTACCCAGCAAACTCGCACGAAGCGGGAACTCTTCCCAATTCTCCTCCATCTCCACCGGCCGGATCGCGTCCCATCTCTTCCCAGAGTCGGATGGCTAGAACGGGTTTCCAATCCCGATTTCTCTTTCTTCCTCCCTTCTTCTCTTCATCGGACTGCCCAGTGAGAGAAAACCCGAATTGGGTTTTCTCCCCACCGTTTCCCTCTCCTTCTTCCCTTCTTCCTCCTTCCTCTATTCTTCTTCCTCTTCTCTCCTTCTTCCTTCTTCCCCTTCTCCGGTTTTCATCGTGTTTTCCTAGTTTTTTCGTGAAAAACCAGAACCCTAAGGAAATTACGGATCTGCCCCTGGTAGATCTCAGGAATTACAACTGTGTCCCCTCACAGATTTTGAAATTTCCATCTATGTCCCAAAAAGAATACCAACTGTGTCCCCTGGCAGATTTCAGAAATACCAATTGTGTCCCCGATTTAATTCCAACTGTGTCCCTGTGCTATTCTGGTTTTACCTTATCTTCATTCTGACTATCTAGGGACAGTGCAATTCAAGGACAGACTAATCCAGAGACAGTGCAATTCAAGGACAAGCTTATCCAGGACGCATTTTAGTTTTATTTTCTGTTTTCCTTGGAATAAATATTTGTGAACATTGGAACAATTGAATACATCTGGATTTTAGTTTATTTCTAGTATATTCTATGTTTTTATTCTTTTAGTTGAATTTTATTTAAAACTCCATCATTTTAAATCAAGTCCTCATGAGATCGACTCGTGTTTGCATAGCTATACTACAATAGCCCGTGCAATTGCGAATAAATAATCAACAAATTTTTGGCGTCGTTGCTGGGGACTTGAAATGGAGTTTCTATAAAATTTAATTAAAAATCCAAAAAAAAATCCAAAAAATCCAAAAACATACAAAAAATTAGGAATTGCATTTTAGGCATTCTTAGGTGCATCATTAGGCATTTTTAGTGCATAACCACTTTATTTCCTGAATTCGGTACTAATCATTATTTTTCTTTTTCAAGAAATTGGAGTGGAGCTTCATCAATTGATAGATTTTTCTTGCTTTCCTAGATTAGAAATTTTATTTTTGAGTGAATTTTGTAGTGAGGCCCCTTGTAATTTGCATTTTCAATTTCAATTTTAAAGGGTTGTAATAATACAGGGCAAGTGTGGGACAAGGTGGCCCACACTTGATCTTCATCAGAAACCTCACTATAAGTCTTCTCACTCATTTATTTTCTAGATTAGGGTTTGCATTTAGAATAATTTGCATTGTTTGGTACTTAATTGCATATAGAAAGCATATGTTATAATTGTTGCATCTTAGGGTTTGCATTAGTTTTTTGCTTTCAATTGCATTTTAGGACACATCTAACGCTTTAAAGTGGATTATATGTTGATCGAATTGTCATGGTGTGTGAAATTTAATTAGTAAGGGCACCCTACCCCACAAGATCAAGGGTGGATTTCATCACCACTCCTTGGCCCACCTAGGATAATCACCTCAAGCGCGCAACCTCTCCGTTCACATTAATTTAAAATCAATCAGAAGAGACCTATAGGGTTATCACATGCCCATAGGACCCTCTTAATAGGACACGAATTACTGTTGCTCCCGTTGCTTTTGATCACTGTGGTTATTGGGGGTTGTCTAATAGAGCCTCGCTCTTCCCCCACCTTCTATTGACGTTTGTTGAGGTCTAAATGCCTCCTTACACGAGGGTTGTATTAACTTCTTTGGTTAGAACCTAACTGGTAAGCAGTAGTCAACTCCTAAAGAGAGTAGGAGCATTAGAGTAGGCTAATTAAAAGCGTTGTCCCCACAGAAAATCAAAAAAATCAAAATATCTATGCTTGCTAGCCTTAGGGGATTGCTTGATTGTGTCCTATTTTGTGCATCATTTTAAGCATTTAGGTTGCATCATTTTAGGCATTTAGGTTGCATCATTTAGGATAGGAAAAAATAAAAAAAAAATAAAAAACCAAAAAGATCTTTCATTGTATGCCCTTTTGGATACGCACGAAACCGGTAGGTTAGTCTTGTACGACCAAAAAGACAGACCAACAATGGCTGATCAACGATCAAGGGGTAACTCACCCCATGGTAGTATTAGAGGTGATCAAGCTCCACTCATCATGAATGAGGACCCACCACCTCCAATTGATGATGAATATCAACCTCCACCAAGGAGGAATAATCATCAACAAAGAAATTGGAGAAGGAATGAAAATAGGGAATGGGATCAATAGAGTGACAATGGAGAAAATGATGTTTATCAGAATCCTCATGGACGAACCTTAAGAGACTACCTTCAACCTACACGCACCAGTACACCCTCTTGTGTCATTCTTTCTCAAAATGCTGGTGCATTAGAATTAAAAACGGGAGTAATTCAATTACTTCCCAAATTTCATGGGCTAGATAGTGAGAGTCCTTATTTACACCTTAAAGAATTTGATGATGTATGTAGTACCCAAAGAATCCAAAATATAGGTCTAGATACTGTCAGGCTTAAGCTATTTCCTTTCTCTTTAAAGGAAAAAGCAAAAATGTGGTTTAATGCAATGCCACCAGGTTCCATAAGGACTTGGAATGAAATGACTAGGGAATTCTTGAAAAAAAAATTTCCTACACATAAAACAAATACACTCCGTCGTAAGATAATGAACTTTACCCAAAAAGATAAAGAATCATTCTACCAATGCTGGGAAAGGTTCAAAGATCCATTGCTTACTTGCCCACATCATGGCTATGAACCATGGCGCATTATCAGCTTCTTTTATGAAGGACTTAATTCTGACATGGGCCAGTTGTAGAGATGATGTGCAATGGTAACTTTTTGAATAAACAACCAGATGAGGTGGAGGAGTATTTGGAATGGCGAGCTAAAAGTGCACAGACCTGGGCTGACTCAGAAAGAGTAGAACATTCAGATAGACCCAAGCCCACTACCACATCTACTAGGGGAGGCATGTATGCCATGACTGAAAAAAATGAAATCAGTGCCAAAGTAGCAACCCTAGCTAGAAAAGTAGAAGCTATGGAAATGGGAACGAAAACCTTAACTAATGATGAACAAGTGTGTAGCATTTGTGAAAGTACGTCACATCTTACTCAGCAATGTCCTACCATCCTTGCATTTCAAGATGTACTTCATGATCAGGCTAATGCACTTAATAATTATAAAAGACATTTCTCCCCATATTCAGAGACATATAATCCCAACTGGAGAAACCATCCAAATTTCAGTTGGAAAAATGGACCAAATACTAATGTCTCACAACCAGGCCCATACCAGAGTCATCAACAACCAAACCAAGGACTACTTGCTCCACCACCATACCAAACTCATCAACCTCATTCTCCTGGACTTTACTTGCCCCCACCTAAAAGGCATGTAGAGGATAATCAAGTTAATCAAAATCAAGAAAGGAAAATTTCTCAATTAGAAAAGTATGTGAATGAACTAAAAAACATGATGAGTCAAATGATGCAAAATATGGAAAAAGGAAAATTCCCAGCTCAACCTCAAGCAAACCCTAAGGGAGTGCATGCGGTTAGCATTAATGCATCTAATGAAATATCTAGCTCTACCATGGAACAGACTAAAGCTGTTACTATTCTTAGGAGTGGTAAAATAATTGAGAAAGATGAGCCTAAAAAGATTGAAAAGGTAGAAAAACCTAAAGAAAAAACTAAAGAAAAGGACCATGTTTCACCTGTTGAGCCATGTCCAGTCCCTGCTCCATTCCCTCAAAGGTTGCGCCAAGCCCCAAAGTCTGCATCTAATGATGAGACTTTAGAAATTTTCAAGCAAGTCAAGATCAACATACCGATCTTAGATGCTATAAAACAAATCTCATCATATGCCAAATTCTTAAAAGACTTATGCACCATCAAGAGAAAATTAAATGTCCAAAAGAAGGCATTTTTGACTGAACAGGTTAGTTCTATTCTTCAACATCATACACCACCAAAGTACAAAGATCCTGGTTGCCCCACTCTTACTCGCATTATTGGCAACTACAAAATTAACCAAGCTCTTCTTGATTTAGGATCTAGTGTAAACTTATTACCATACTTGGTATACGAATAGTTAGGTCTGGGTGAATTGAAACCTACATCTACTACGCTCCAGCTAGCTGACCGTTCTGTAAAAATACCGAGAGGGGTAATAGAGGATGTGTTAGTCCAGGTAGAACAATTTTGCTTCCCTGTCTATTTTCTGGTTCTAGATACACAATCGGTGGTGAATGAGAAGAATGAAATACCAGTCATCCTGGGATAACCATTTTTGGCTATGTCAAATGCCTTAATCAATTGTAGAAATGGTGTGATGAAATTGTCCTTTGGCAATACGACAATAGAGCTCAACATTTTCAATATTTGTAAGCAACTTGGTGAAACTACTGATGATTTGCACTGTGTTAACATGATCAATTCAGTTGTGCAAGATCAATTTCAGTTATCTTCCTTGTTGGACCCACTTGAGGCCTATTTGGCCCATTTTAATGAGTTTAATGAGGATGCATTAATAGAGGAAGTTAATGCCCTCCTTGATTCTGTTCCTATCATGGAAACAGAAAAATGGAAACCTCCTTTCGAGGACCTTCCACTGAGGGAGTCCACTCCCCTTCCATCATTCATAGAACCTCCTAAGCTTGAATTGAAATCTCTACCATCAGATTTAAAATATGCCTTTTTAGGAGATAGAGAGACTTTTCCTATAATAATTTCCTCCCAATTAGAAACATCTCAGGAGGACAAATTAATAGACACTTTAAAAGAACACAAAGGTGCTATAGGATGGACCATAGCTGATATAAAGGGCATTTACCCTTTAATCTGCACCCATAGGACATATCTAGAGGATGAAGCTAAACCATGTCGTCAAATGTAAAGAAGGTTAAATCCTAATATGAAAGATGTGGTTAGAGCAGAAGTCCTAAAGTTGCTTGATGTGGGAATCATCTATCCCATAAGTGATAGCAAATGGGTAAGTCATACTCAGGTGGTTCCAAAGAAGTCTGGAGTGACAGTAATAACTAACACCAACAATGAATTGATCCCTACCAGGGTTACTACTAGTTGGCATATGTGTATCGACTATCGAAAGTTGAATGCTATTACAAGGACGGACCATTTTCCTTTGCCCTTCGTTGATCAAATGTTAGAAAGGGTTGCAGGACATCAATACTATTGTTTCTTATATGGTTATTCAGGATATAACCAAATAGAAATTGCACTCGAGGATCAGGAAAAGACCACATTTACATGTCCTTTTGGCACTTTTGCTTACAAAAGAATGCCATTTGGATTATGTAATGCTCCTGCCACATTTCAACGTTGCATGTTAAGCATTTTCAGTGATATGGTGGAGAGAATTTTAGAGGTTTTCATGGACGACTTTTCTGTTTTTGGTAATTCATTTGAAACATGTCTTGAAAATCTAAGAAAAGTCTTAACTCGTTGTAAAGAAAAGAACCTAGTGCTTAATTGGGAAAAATGTCATTTTATGGTTCCTAAGGGAATTGTCTTAGGTCACATTGTATCATCTAAAGGTATAGAGGTAGATAGAGCTAAAGTTGATCTAATTTCCAATCTACCCATTCCAAAATCTATTAGGGACATTCGATCTTTCCTAGGTCATTCAGGATTCTATCGGAGGTTCATTAAGGATTTTAGTGCAATATCTAGACCACTATGTCACCTCCTCACAAAGGATACTCCTTTTGAGTGGACTAAGGATTGTCAAGAAGCATTTATAAAGTTGAAAGACAAGTTGACCACTGCACCTATCATGCAGCCGCCTGATTGAAGTCTACCCTTTGAAATCATGTGTGATGCCAGTGACTATGCTGTAGGAGCTGTACTAGGACAAAGAAAAGAAAAGAAGCCATACGTCATCTACTATGCCAGTAGGACCTTAAATAGCACCCAAATGAACCATTCTACTACGAAGAAAGAACTCTTAGCAGTTGTCTTCGCATTGGATAAATTTAGGTCTTACTTGGTTGGATCTAAAATAGTCATATTCACTGACCATTCGGCCCTCAAGTATCTTCTTTCTAAGAAAGATGCTAAGCCTAGACTAATTAGATGGATTCTCCTACTCCAAGAGTTTGACATTGAAATAAAAGATAAAAAGGGAGTAGAGAATGTGGTAGCTGACCATTTGTCTCGCTTAGTCCTAACAGAGCCTTTAAATGAGTTGCTAATTAAAGATACTTTCCCTGATGAGCAACTTTTTCATGTTTCCCATCCTCCCTGGTTTGCTGATATTGCAAATTATTTAGTCACAGGGAAAATTCCTGAACATTGGACTAAACAAGAAAAGAAAAAATTATTTTCCAATGTTAAGCACTATTTCTGGGATGATCCATACCTGTTTAAATACTGCCCAGATCAAATCATTAGGAGATGTGTCCCTAACTTAGAACAACATAGTGTTATCTCCTTTTGTCATTCAGAAGCATGTGGTGGACATTTTTCTACCCAGAAAACAGCGGCAAAGATTTTGCAGTGTGGTTTTTATTGGCCGTCATTGTTCAAAGACACACATGTGTTTTGTAAATTATGTGAGCAATGTTAAAAGTTAGGAGGAATAACCCATAGGAATATGTGCCTCTAAACCCTATTCTTATCATAGAAATTTTTTATTGTTGGGGTATAGATTTCATGGGTCCATTTCCACCTTCTTTTGGCTACATTTATATCTTATTGGCTGTAGACTATGTTTCAAAATGGATTGAGGCTATCCCATGTAGGCATAATGATCACAAAATAGTTCTTAAATTTTTAAAAGAAAACATTTTTTCTAGATTTAGGACTCCTCGAGCCATTATAAGTGATAACGGTACACATTTTTGCAGCAAACCATTTGAAGCACTAATGAAAAAATATAATATTATACATAAAGTTGCAACACCGTATCACCCACAAACAAGTGGACAAGTAGAAGTATCTAATCGGATCATCAAACAAATCCTTTAAAAGACTGTTAATCCAGATCGTAAAGATTGGTCTCTTCGACTGATTGATGCGCTCTGGGCTTACAGGACTGCACATCGCACCCTGATTGGTATGTCTCCCTATCATACTGTATACGGTAAGGCTTATCATTTGCCTGTGGAATTGGAACATAGAGCCTATTGGGCCATAAATACATTCAATTTCAATATGGATAAAGCAGGCTCACATCGCAAACTCCAACTTAATGAGTTGGAAGAGATCAGGCAAGAAGCTTATGAGAGTAATAGGATATATAAAGAAAAGATGAAAGTTTTTCATGATAAGAAAATAATGAGAAAATCCTTTACTCCAAGCCAGAAGGTTCTACTTTACAATTCTAAGCTCCACCTATTTCCAGGTAAGCTTAGATCTCGATGGACCAGTCCATACATAGTACAAGAAGTTTTTCCATATGGGACTATCGAGATTGAGAATACTAGGACTGATCATTCTTTTAAAGTGAATGGTCAACGTTTAAAGCCTTTCCTAGATTATGAGAATCCAGAAGTTGATTCCACAACTCTGGAGGATCCTATTTATCAGGATTGAGTGAATTTGATCTCTTTGTACCATATTTTGTATTTTGTTGTTTTATGCATCACCCATATTCATTTTAGGTCCTACTTTTTCAACATTGAGGACAATGTTTCTGTTAGGTTGGGGGGTGTAGAATTCTAGCAAATTCTAGTTTTCTTTTAGTTTTTAGGTGTTTTCCTTGGTTTTTTTCAACAAAAAAAAAAAATTGAAAAAAAAAAATTTTAATTTTAGGTCATTTCCCATACTATGATGAGAATTGGATTTTCTGAAGTATAATCTGGATAACTTTAGCTTATTAATGGAATTGAATATGATTAATTCAGTATTTTACTCATTTTCTAAAGTATTCCATAAAAGTAAAGTCTCATATCACATCTGTACACGCAATTGCATATAGATAGTCTAGATTGATAAGTGACTATAACTTAGAGATTTTGAAGAAATTCAGTGGAGACCCATAACCTAAGTGAGTTTTAGATCCATTCATTCATTTTGAGAGGTTATACATGTTTCTAAATTTTCTTCAACATGGTTAAAGAAAATTGATCCCAAACTCTTAAATTTGGCTAATTACTTGAATAATTAGAATACTACCTTTAAAATTCTGGAAGTGCATTGAATTTGATAGATTATAGGAAACCTAGGAAATGATTTAGGCCATCCTTGTTGTTAACCTAGAGACATAACCTACCATAAACTACTTTTACCATTAGTCAGCCAACTTGAGCCTTTTATATAAAGCATTTTCTTTTGTCATCCAAATTACCTTTCACCCATATTAACCCAATATAAATTATCCATTACCCATTTTTCTTTGAAAAAATAAGTTAGAGATGAATGAAGGAATATCTTTCAGTTGCAAATGAAAGTAGAAAGTGGATATGAAGAAAAGAAATAATCTTCAAAGTGAGTCAAAAGGAGTGAAATATAAAGAAAAGATTCTGGAAAAAGAAAAAGAAAAGGAAAAAAAGATTGAAGAATGCAAAGAAAAATAAAAAAATAAATATCCACTTCAGCAAAGAAAAGAAGAATTGTCAACTTTAGTAGAAGACCTCTACTTATTTTTTGAAGAAACTTTGAATATCCTTATACCCTTTCTTTGGTACCCTGTCCTAAGCCTATGTTTCGTCCCAATTAAAGACCTATTGATTCTAGGAGGAATATAATCTTGATGAGAAAATGAATGGATAGGAGTAAAAGAGTAGTATTTCTAAATATTCAAAGGTAATGGCATCTATTCCAAAGGGATCAAAAGAAATTCCTTAGTAACTCCCATTTTTCATGAGTATATGTGAGATATATTTGTTTTCATTAACTCTTCTCACATAATTAAAAGAGAGATATGATTTGAACCCTCTATCTGAGAGACTTTATTTCTGAGCGTATGCCATTAGTAAGGATTGAGGTCAAAACATATTTCAGATGGAGTTCAAAAGTTAGAAGTTTACTTAGAGATAAAGATTATTCTATGTGTAGACTGCATATGCACATACTCACTCTAAGATCTGAGCTTAAGTGGAATATTTTTAGCATATGGGTAGGGTTTTGAATTATTCAGTCATCTTTATTAGTTTGCTAAAGTTGATAGATTTATTGAAGATAATTCTTTGAGAAAAAAATGGAGATGACCTGAAAAATAAAAAATTTTGATTTGATTTCTTTGCATCTTTTGCTAGGGACTAGCAAAATGCTGGTTGGGGGTGTGTTAAGTGTTCAATTTTGGTCAAAATACCCCTAATTTAGTATTTGATTAGAGCATCTAGACCATTAATTTTAAGATTTTACATCAAATATTTTATTTTAGTTTTAATTGGCCATCTAACCGTTGAATTGTAAAAGTTAGTGGTTAGATGACTATTAAAGCTAATGGACGGTTTAGATTGCGCTAATTGGGTCCTCTGCATTGCAGATCGGTCAACTCAGGCATGGATACTCCAGATCGAATCAAGGATACAAGATGGAGATCAGATGAAGTTTCATGGAAAAAAGTGGATTTTGAAGAGTCCTAAGACAGAACAAAGTTTAAGACTTGCAGAGTTCTACCAAGTCTAAACTTCTAGTGGACCCCACTCTCTCTCATCTCTCCTATCTCTTATCTCTCATCTCTCCTATCTCTCTTCAATCTCCCTTTCCCTCTCTTTCACATCTCTATCTCTCACTCTCCTTTTTATACCTCTTCCCCTCTCTCTCCAAAGACAATTTTTCCTCTTGGGAAGGATGGTTGGCCGGCACATTCTCCCCACCTTCTCTACTCTCTTTTCCACGCCCAACTCTCTCTCTCTCTAACGTTCTCTTCCCCTTCTCTCTCCCCGACTTTCTTTCCTCTTCACCTTTCTCTCACACCCGTATCACCCCTCTCTCATAATCTTCCCCATCACCTTCGCATAGACCATCTCTTCTCTCATTTTCTATTTCACGTCTCTCTCTCTCTCTCTCTCTCTCTCTCTCTCTCTCTCTCTCTCTCTCTCTCTCTCTCTCTCTCTCTCTCTCTCTGTTATTTCACTACTCGGCAAGCAGATCGAATCGATCTGTTCCCCACTCCACTTTGTCCCTCTCACCTCCTTCTCCTTTTCACCACCCAATCGATTTCCCTTGCTGGATTTCCAACAGGAAACCGTTTCCAATTGTCCCATTTTCCACGCAACCCAGGCCAGCGCTCTTCTCCAAAGCCCGGGCAGGACCTAGTTGTGCTGGCAGATCAACCCCCCTTCCTCTCCATTCTCTTCTACCCAGGCCAGACAGCACAGCAGGGTTTGGCCACACCTAACTTGCCAGTGCCTTGCCCCGATCGCACCAGACCGACAGACCCCATTACCTTTGTTCTTCTTCCTCACCTCTCTCTCTTTCCATTGTTCCCAACTTCACCTCTTGCCACCGGCTCCTACTCCTACCCAGCAAACTCGCATGAAGTGGGAACTCTTCCCAATTCTCCTCCATCTCCACCGACCGGATCGCGTCCCATCTCTTCCCAGAGTCGGACGGCCACAACAGGTTTCCAATCCCGATTTCTCTTTCTTCCTCCCTTCTTCTCTTCACTGGACTGCCCAGTGAGAGAAAACCTGAATTGGGTTTTCTCCCCACCGTTTCCCTCTCCTTCTTCCCTTCTTCCTCCTTCCTCTATTCTTCTTCCTCTTCTCTCCTTCTTCCTTCTTCCCCTTCTCCGGTTTTCACCACGTTTTCCTGGTTTTTTCGTGAAAAACTAGAACCCTGAAGAAATTATGGATCTGCCCCTGGAAGATCTCAGGAATTACAACTGTGTCCCCTAACAGATTTTGAAATTTTCATCTGTGTCCCCAAAAGAATACCAACTGTGTCCCCTGGCAGATTTTAGAAATACCAATTGTGTCCCCGATTTAATTCCAACTGTGTCCCTGTGCTATTTTGGTTTTACCTTATCTTCATTCTGACTATCCAGGGATAGTGCAATTTAAGGACAGACTAATCCAGAGACAGTGCAATCTAAGGACAAGCTTATCCAGGACGTATTTTAGTTTTATTTTCTGTTTTCCTTGGAATAAATATTTGTGAACATTGGAATAATTGAATACATCTGGATTTTAGTTTATTTCTAGTATATTCTGTGTTTTTATTCTTTTAGTTGAATTTTATTTAAAACTCAATCATTTTAAATCAAGTCCTCATGGGATCGACCCGTATTTGCATAGCTATACTACACAATAGCCCGTGCAATTGCGGTTAAACAATCAACAAATGCCTATGTCCTCTAAAATCAAATCAATCCAGTGTTGCACAAGGGGTTCAACATAAATGCGACCTCCTCACCATTAACTCCTTTCCCACAGTGATGTAGTTTGAGGCATTGTCAGTTATAACCTAAAATAAACAAAGGTAAAATTATATATGGTAAACTTGCATCATAAACAAGTTAAATACTTAATAAATTATAGATATAAAACTAAAAAATTACTTGAACTACATTGTTCTCTCCAACTTCGTCAATCACCTTCTTAGCATGTCAAGTATTAAGTTGGAGTTCTTGACATGCACAGACCCATCAATAGATTTCAATAAAAACTATTCTAGTTCGATAGTTCACCAAAAAGTTAACAAGGGCATGACCCTTACAATTGGTCCACCAATCAAATATAATGGAGCACCCATACCTATAAAAGCATAGTGGAGCATTCTTGCTGTTAATGTCACCTTGAGACTTAAGAGGAATATACAATACTATAAGGGTACAAAAAAAAACACTGAATACATACTTAATCTAATCAACATTATGCTGATCTATGTATTCTTTTATCTTCTCTACTTGCTTCTAAAGAAGACTCACCCTCAACTCGTGGTATGAGGGTGCCTTGAAACATTAGTAACATTAGATTATAAGATATAAGATTAGGTAAAAGGCTAAAGCAAGTATTGAACTATTAATTATTAAAAATATAAGACATTTTTGGACCATATTTCTCAACTACCTCTAACATGGTCTGGAAGGAATGACTACGAGCAGTATTAAACACAGTGCTATGTTCATATAACTAAGAGGTGATGTAATAACATACTCTTATCCTAAACTCCTTATAAGCTTTGTTCATTGTGTCTGTTGCATGAGTTCCTTGCCCTTACCTTAAGCCTCCGGGTTGGGAGCAAAGAGATAGTCAGTAGGCCCCTTTGTTTGTTGTGTGGGCATCTTATGCCTCTTGTCCCTAGTAAAAATACTAGAAGCCCCAGTACTATCAATCTCCTCCACCTCTGCCTTGTCATTGTCGTCTTCATCTTCATCATGCAAGCCAAACAAATTTTATGACTGTTTCATCTCCTTTATTATTTTCTCTTCATTCATATAATCTAAGATTTTCTTAGATATCTCAAAAGTGACAAGAGTACATTTTTTGGCAGTCCTATGCCCACCCATCAAATGTTGCTTAAATCTAAATATTCCACCACTATACATATTTCCACAAAGCTTGCATCATACAAAAAAAATTTTCAATCCCTTGCCTCTCCATATTCCCACCCTGGATCCATTAATTTGGAAGAAGCATTATTGAAGCCCCTTGATGATGACATTTGTAGTATATACAGTATAGGAATATAGGAACCTAACAAATGAAACAATTAGAAGATGAACCTTGCAAACAAATGAAAGAAATAAATTAACCAAAAAATAAAATAAATAACAGTACAAAAGTAGGAAATATTGAAAAGTAAGAAAGTTATGGAAACAAAACTTAAGAAAAGTGAAAAGAAACATGAAAAATATGAAACAAAGTTGTTGATTAATTGTTTTTAGCATTATAATGGTCACATTTACACATTTGTTACCAAAACAAATTAATAAATAAAAAACATTATCTTTAACTATTTTTTAAATTTTTGGTGAAAAATAACAAAAAAAATGGGGAGAAAAGACATTGAAGGAGCCCATGAATCAGTTGTTTTTAGCATTATAATGGTGATATTTACACATTTCAACTATTTTTAGGCAGAAATAATAGAAAAACAAAATAGGGAGAAAAAACATCAAAGGAGTCCATGAATTAGTAGTTTTTAGCATTATAATGGCGACATTTATACATTTATTACAAAAATAACTTACTAAATAAAGAACTTACTATTTTAACTATTTTTAGTGAGAAATAAGGAAAAACAAAAAACAAAAATCAGGAAGAAAAAACGTCTAAGGAGTCCATTAATCAATTGTTTTTAGCATTCTAATGGTGGCATTTACACATTTGCTACAAAAATAAGAAAAAATATAAAATTGTATTATTTTTAGTGAAAATTTATGAAAAAAAGATAGGCACAAAAAACATCAATGGAGTTCATGGGTCAATCATTTTTAGTATTATAATGGTAAGAATATGAAGATTTGTTAAGAAAATAGAAAAATACAAACTACTTATGTTTTTTAAATTTTGATAAAAATCCAAAAAACAACAAAAGTAGTGCATAACACACTATATCCATGAAAATAGATGGAAAGAATGAAAAATACTTTTCCTTTTTAGCTTTAGAGTGCAGATATGTTGAGATTTCAGTGAAAAATAAAGCATCATACATGAAAAATGAAAAGTAGTACTATTTTTATCGTATTTTTACAGAAAAATATACAAAATAAATAAATAAAAGTTAGATTCTTACCTTAGTCACTTCAACTAGGCTTCAATCAATGATGGAAGATGACTAGTTCAGTACTCTTGTAAGAAGAAAGAAAGGGAAGCTAGAAAGAAAAAGAAAAAAATTAAAAATTAGAGCTCTATTTCACTTACGTTGCACTTAGAGGTGGGGGTACATTAGGCACAAGCCACAAGGAGCAACCAAACATGCGACTAGTCGGGTCTAGTTGCAGTGCTACTTATGTTGCTTGCACCTACCCAAAATCGAATTGCAGGCTTGCGCCTAGCAACTAGTTGCTTGACTAGTCCACATAGATAATCACCCTACTTGTTCTTGGCATCAAAAATTGATCTCATAAGTTCATTGCTTAGAGTAATGATTGGACCCTATTGTTGTAGAAAGAACTCTATTTTAGTGGAGATGATGAGCTTGGACTGTTCAACCCTAAGAATGAACTTGAATCTCTCAATTCGGTCCTCTTTGTCATAATGTTGTCGCTTTTGGATGCTACAGATGACAAAATGATAGTTCTGCAAGTGTTACTAAGTGCAACAACAGATATGATCAAATCTATAGGTGTGAAGTACTTTGACATCAATATCATCAAGAAGCATGTCTCTCATGTTGAGGAGCTTTTAATACAATGGCGAAAAGTCATGATGTGAAAACAAAATCACAGATAGCTTATAAAAAATTGTGGTGTGAAAACAAAGTTGTAGATTGCATGCAAGTAATAGCATGACCTACAGTAACGAATTTAATAGATAAGGAATGTTGGTTTTAGATGTATAGTCTGCATAAGAGAAGGTTGGTTCTTTTAGTCCTATAGTTTAGTGGAAATTTGAAATTTACAAGATGTCATTACTTCGTTGCACAAGTAGAGAACCTATGAAGTTAGCTGTAATTATGCCTTTGGGTAACAAGGTCCAAGAGATAGTCATGAAAATCTTATTGAAGCCTCAGCTCAAATGATGTGAAAATTTATTCTATTTATAAAATTCATAAGAAAAATATGGGTGTCATTACTTAGTTTCTTAACCCCTGCTATTAGAGAATGAACCACAACACTATAGATACTAATATCATAATGTTCCATTTGAATTCCTATAATGTTGTGTGACTTGTTGCATAGATATATAATGCATATGTATCTAGAGTCAGTCTATCATCCAATCTTCATGTGTTCCTTTGGATTTGGGTCTATTCTTCTAATTTTGATATTTCAAGGCCTCTCCTCCATAGTACAAGATCAACATTGATATTCCACCTATCAACTATGACCCGTATGAAATTTCATGTCCTCCTATCATTTGCATCTTCCCTCTTATGTTTCTTTGCCTATAACATGCCAAGAGGTAGTTTTACATGACAAATGGAGGAAGGTGTTGGATGATATGTTGCACATCCACAAACTAATACACGTCTAGTTGATTTTCTGGTAGAAAAATACACATTTGGTTTTAGATGGGTTATTCTACTAAATATTTTGCCTCGTGGGACTATTGAAAGTCCAATGCTAGATTGGTTAGAAAAGGTTATACAAATATCTGACGTTGATTATGCACCTATGGTAAAACTTAGTTCAGCCAATTTTATTATGTTCATGGAGCTAAAAGAGGCAACAATTACAGAATGTCTTTATTAATGATGGTTGAAAGTAAGAAGTTTATAATCTAAGAAGGCAATTAATATTTTAAAACAACCTATTTTCTTGGTTGTGTGACGACCCGGGTTTTTATATGATGCAATTTTGATAAAAAGGCGAGATCTCTTGTTTTATAAGTATGAAATGCATGAAAATATTTTTCATTTGGAAAACAATCTTTCATAAAAACCTCGAGTGTCAAAACACATTCTCAATTATCTAGCCATGGCAAAGTTTTAAATCAATATTATTCCCAAGAAAGTGTTAGTCACAGCCCCAGCTATTAGAGAGTAACTACAATCAAGTAACATTGAAAGATAAGGTAGGGGTTTACTTACTTGTACTGAGTCTGAGTGTCTCCTAGCACAAGCATACCTTGCCCTTAAGTATTTACTTTGTGTCTAAAAAATGTTGAGGATTGGGTGAGTATATACTATACTCAGTAGGAGCCTATCACTACTAGTTTTATAATGCATGAGATGTTTCAAAATCATATGCTCTTTCAAAACATGTGCATGTCTGAATACTCAAGTTCAATATTGATATCAAAATCCATTGTCAAACTGAAATACTAACGACTTAAAGGATCACATAATCCAAAAATCAAAAATATCATATACATATATATCATAATATTATGATATGCATCAGATGCTTCATGGAATCCAACTCATGGATCTCTAGTATGGTATTGTCGACCAACCTCATATCATGCCATATGCAATGCACATAAATCCATGAAACCATAGGGTCCCACTATGCCCACGACCTCACCGTCGTGTGGTCCCCGGATACCTAAGGACACAAGATCATATACCTCCAAGGGGAATATGACACTTCGACCTAGTGCCGTGACACCAGTAGTAGCCCCCTATACCACATGCAGTTGAAGCAGGAACATGCCCTTTTTGGGCGTGGTACCCATCCACCTAATAGTGGTAGAGGTTGGGTGGCCAACCCACACCCCTCGGCATAGCACCCACGAGCTTACCAGCCCAAATCATGTACAATCAAATAAGCAAGAAACCTCTTTTCAAAACCTGTCCTCTTTGGGTCCCTCACAACTGCCTGGCCCTTGGCACTCCAGCGTCTTTTGGCAACCCTCAAGGACATGCAATCTTTACAAGAACTTAATGCTCATAAAGCATGCAATGTATGCAATAGTTTGCAAAACATATTTATGCATAATGTATATACAAAACATGTCTATGCATAAAACATTTGTCACATGTATGCTAAACAATTCATATACTTAAATCATGTATTTGTAAAACAATCATAGTTCTTTTAAAAGAATCTAGTAGCGATAGGGCATCTACTTGACTAGGTTGCGCTAACCCCTTTGTCCTTGGACGCTCCTGAACATGGTTTGGGGAATCAAGGTTAGTTTGGCCTATCTTTTATGGGTTTTAGAGTAATTGGTCTATTACTTAGGCATTAAGGGTCCATCCCTATGCCTATGGGTGTCCTAAGGTCCTAATTGGGCCTTGGTATCCTCAGTTTTCCAAAGGTCTAGCGGCCACGTGCCACCACCATATTCTAAGGGTCATTCCCACCTTTTATTGGACCTTGATTAGGGATTTTATAGTTTGGATATGTCCGTGTCGTCGACACAGATACAACGCCTTTTGCGGTGCCTCAATCAGAGCTCTAGATCTCAAGTTATAAGCGGTCTAGTGTCGCACGTACATAAGGGTTTCAAGAATGAAAAGCCGGAATACTAGGGCGCTGCACGTCTGCGTCGTGTGCCCCGGCTTCCTTCAGGAACGAAGAAATCCCATAGCGCTAGTGCACTGCATGTCTGTGGCGTGCACCTTAGCGGGCGCGTCTGTAGACGCTCCGGGTTTTCCGCCCGACTATCTCTTTAGCGGGCGCGTCCCTAGACACGCCCGTTTGGTTTTTCAAACTGCGTCGACGTGTGACGTTTCGACTGGAACGTTCCATCGTCTGGGGGACCGGGGCGTCCTCAGGACACCCTGGTTCGACCCTGTCCAACCAATGCAGCCCAAGGGGCGTCCCTGGGTCCTTGGTGAGTCTCCAGGGCTCCATTTTGCATGGTTTTTCATGCAAAAACATAGGGAAATTGACCTTAGAACTATGGTGGAGATGGGTTTTGAGAGATCTTGGGCATACCTGGCTCGTTTCTGGGTTTTTCTCCTTGTTTTCCCCTCTAGGTCACTGCTCCTCAATGGGTTTTCTTCAACATTTTGGGCTGCCATTAGAGGCGCTGAAGAGCTCTATTTATAGAGCTATGAGAGGGTTCTAGAGGGGGCTCTCACCGCCTTTGAATGGCGGTGGAGAAACCTCCAAAATGGCGGTGATTTCTCCTCCAATCACTGCCGTTCTAGAACCCTTTAAAGGTTGAAGATGAAGGGTGCTCGTATCAAAACGGGCCCCTGTGTTTTTGCAGGGTAAATCAGTTTTTTAATAAAATTACATTTTTGCCCCTGAACTTCAAAGGGCCATAACTTGCTCATTTTAACTCTGTTTTAGGTGATTTTGGTCTCGTTGGATTCCTTTTTTCGAGACACACCTAAAGGTATCATTTTCAGAACCAAATTTCTGGGTTCAGTCAAGGTGAATAGTGAAATGACTAAAATGCCCTTATCTTCAAAAACTGAACTTTTCATTGCTAACTTGGGATTTTAATATTACAAAATTGGAGTCATTATAGGTTGATAAGTGTAGATGAGTTATTCAACATTGATTTCTTGATTCCATGTAGATCAAATGGTATTGTTTATGTGGAAGGGTGTACATTGGACATTGTTATTCAATGCTCTTTATGCCAATAATAAAGCAATCGAAGGCAATGACCAACCTGATCTAAGTACCCTAAAAAAATATTTTAAATAAGCACTTGTACAAACCAACTAAATTAGCTTAGACTCTCCCCATAAATTAATTGGAAAAAAGCAAGGTATTACCCTATGATAGAGAGAGCGCATTGGTGTGTTGTTGAGAAATAGATATAGGTTAAAGAAAAAAGAATGTACATAAAGTTTTGTACGTGATATAGCTAAGTGTGTTAAGGTCTTCTAATCTGATATATCTAACAGGATCTTAGTGGATTAGGATATTGCATACATGGGAGCGTTGTACACGGGCTACCTTTTTAATTAGCATTATTAATGGATCCAATTTAACAACTAAGCCCCACTAGAATTTAAGCAAATTTGCAATTAATTTGGCCATTACCATTATTAGTTGGTGTTACTTAATCAATAATTTTGGATTAATTAAGCCCCTTAGCATTATTAATAGGTCCAATTTAATAATTAAACATTAAAATTTAATTACAAGATTAATTAGGCTAATTACAAGTATTATTAGGCATTATTTAATCCAATCCATTAGCATTATTAATAGGTCAAATTTAACAACTAAAGCCCTGACTAGGTTTTACAATTATCAGTAAGCATTATTTAATCAAATGTTTGGAATTAGTTAGGCTCATTACCATCATTATTAGGTCTAATTTAACAATTAGAGCACATTAGCCCATTAGCATTACTAGCAAATCCAATTTAATAACTAGGGCCTATTAGAATTTAATTAGGGTCATACTTAATTAGGCTCATTATCATTATTAATAGGAATTATTTCATGCAAGGTTTAGGATTAGGTCTATTAGCATTATTAGTAGGTATAGTTTAACAACTAGGGTCTACTAGCATTTAAGTAAATTTAGATTAATTAGGCCAATTACAATTATTTGTAGGTATTATGTCATTCATAACGTAAGATTAATTAGGTCCATTAGCATTATTAGTAGGTGTTATTTTATTCAAGATTAGAGATTAATTGGGCCCATTAGCATTATTAGTTGGTCCAATTTAATATTTATGACCCACTAGGAAATTACTAGGTTTGGGACTAATAAAGCACATTACAATTATTAGTAAACATTATTTCATCTAAGGCATAGGATTAGTTAGGCCCATTAGCATTATTAATAGGTTTATTTTATTAGCTAGGACCAATTTAGTGTACTATCTTATTATTTCTTAACCTGGATCAGGGCTAACTCTATTGGTGGAGGCATTATTTTAGTCATATTTTAATCTAAAATGTGGACATTGCATTATTATAAAATGCCAAAATAAATTACTTTTATAGTGTTTAATGTCCACAGAAAGACAATTAGATGTTCGTGGACATAACCCCAAATCCACAAAAAGACAAAGTTGGATATTGATGGACCTCCATCAAATGTTGTGGATATCCAAAACCCACGGATACTAATGTGGACAATGCAATATAAGAATCAATTTGGACCCTATAAAGGTGTTATAGTCCTAGTACAAAGTACACATTGAGACATTGAGATAGTTTGTGTAACTCAGATGACATGAATTTCAAGCCATGAACAATTCAGATCTGTATAAAATTTCTTTTCTCATACTTTCCTTGCTTCCCTCTTATTTCTACTATATAGTTTATATTCTTCTTTTCATGGATCTAACTACTTGCGGACATGGGCAGTAGGGGACTCTCTTCAAAAAGATATATTCAGGTTTTTCTAGCAATAGCTCAAAAATTGTGTCATGAATTTCAACCAATGAATGAGGAGATTTCTCCCCTCTTTTTTACTCTCTTCTTTCTCAATATCTCATTTTTCTCCTTAAATAGTTTGTACATCTCATGTGCAAATATTTCTTCATTATAAAATTGATCAGTATGTGTGGTTGCATCAATTATATTTCCTGAGCCCATGATGACTATCCATGCCCCATAAATTTTATTCCCAGCAATGGTTCATCTTTAATATACCAAATCCTAAGATTGTGAGCAAGCCAAGTGCTCTAGTTTATTGTCATGAGGTTCTATACTTAAACTGACTCATCTTGTATACCACTTCCATATTATTTTGGAACACTGAATTATTTGCTTGCTTTAACTGTAAAGTCAGCCATCAGAATGAACTTTGTGCAATAAGTTTTATTGAAACAATTGACCTAATGCATATTAAAGCAATAGACATAATATGGGGGATGAAGGGGAGCCTTGGCGCAACGATAAAAGTTGTCGTCATGTGACCTTGAGGTCACAGGTTCAAGGCATGGAACCAGCCTCTTGCAATGCAAGGTAAGGCTGCGTACTTTAGGCTCTTATGGTCTACCTCTTCCCCAAACCCCACATAGGCGGGAGCTTCGTGCACTGAGACTGCCCTTTTTTACATAATATGGGGATATTCATTCCAAATCGGTACTTTTCTTCCTATATGTAACATAATTGCACTTGTAAACCATGGAAATTCTTTAGCAATCTTATTGATATGATTTCGTAGTATTTTTCACATTCTATTCTATAGAGAGTGGTGTTGTGAGCTTAGTGCATGAATGTTTAGCTTCTATTCTTACATTTCATTGCTTAGACTTTGAAGGTTCTGGAATGGGAGCAGTGGATATAGATGATATAGACATTAGTGACACTACTTTGGAGATCCCTGAGTCTATGATCATATCTGAGGAGCTTATTTATGAATCTGACATGGCATTCATAGCTATGAACTAAAAATTCCTAATTCTATTCTAGATTATCATTTTTTTCCAAGGTTTCATGCATTCAGGAACACCTTTTAGGCCTCAAAGTCTACCTGATGACTATTGCAATCTGAACACTAGAAAGAATTACCTTGAAAATGAGTTGCATGGTAGTAGAAGTCGAAAGCAAATGTAGTTAAGTACAAATATTGAGGTCTTCCATTGTAAGTGAATGACATAATATACCAAACTTTCAAAAGAGCCAGCATTTCCAAGAAACAGGTTGGCAGTTTCCTTTGCATAAAGAATAAAGTGATATGGGCGGAAATGTTTAGTCATATCGGTGGACATAGTATAACAATTACTAGCAACTTGGTTGAAGAAGGTGGATGTTAGGCCATTGGATATTTGCTAGTATCTAATCACAAATTCACAATGTATTCTAGCATATCTTCCTCCAATTTCATGTATTGAAAGATATGGATGGGATCCCTGTTAAGACAATGCTGTTATTATGGAGCATGAAGGAAAGATACACTTCCAACTCAAAATTCAAATTCTACTTTGAGATACTGCCTGGAGAATTTAATACAAGTATCTAGATTATTATCTATATCTGAACATTTCTTTACACTTTGCATGTCCTTGTACTTATGTCGGTGGTGGTGTTATTTACGTGGTGCTTTGGTCCTCTTTGATGTTATACGTTGTCTCTTTATCTATTTGTTTATATATTGTTAGTCTATAACAAGTATTCCACTAGAAGTCCTATATTAGTGAAGTTAATTGCAAGACAAGATTTGGTCCCTTAAGTTATTTTTATATCATGCAAAATAACTTTAACCTAGTTTCAATTAAAAAGAAAATTGAAAACTTGATTTTGTGTCATAGTGGCTTCTAAAGGTTTTATATTTCATTTTGTTTAAAATATTCATGTTTGTGTTTTGGGATTCAGGTACTTGTTGCTTTAGAGGGAACTCTGGTGGTTGAAGAGAGAGTGCAATCAAGAGAAGTGATTATGCTATCTCTTTACTTCTTTCATGCTCCAGTGTTTGTTAATCTTTTCTCATCATTTCTTGCTCATTTTATTTCATCACTTGTGCGAGCGTTGGCGCAATGGTAAAAGTTGTCATTGTGTGACCTTGAGGTCATGGCTTCAAGGTGTAGAAATAGCCTCTTGCAAAATGCAAGATAAGGCTGTGTACTGTAGGCCCTTGTGGTCTGCCCCTTCCCCAGACCTCGCATAGGCAGGAGCTTTGTGCACTAGGGCTGCCCCCTACTTGCATGAGCAATACGATGCTTTATGCCCTAATTATCCAAATATATTTCGACCAAAGCAATATACATCGGATCAGGTTTTATGGGCTTGTGAGCTCTTCTATTCTAATAGCATGGAAGTTGTTCTCACTGATGGCAAGTTAAGGACATGCTTGGTTTGTATCATGGGCCTTCTGTATAACTCTGTATGCTATATATGTACATTTTCTAGCAGTATTAAAATTTCCTAGAGTTGCCATAGCTTCTATTCTATAGCAGTTATGCCCTCACAAACTACATTATGGCAGAGTAGATTCAACAACAAATTCCTTGAAGTTCCATGTTGCAAGACCTTGCAAAGGAAGTGATGGGTGCTATCTAAGCTATGGGAATTTTTCTGGTTCTCATCTAGTCAACTTCTACGGTTTCTTGCCAATAGGGGACAATTTATATGATGTCATTCACTAGATACATGTCTTCCTGTTGTTTGTACTTGTATCATTATATGTCATCACTTTTTGCAACAAATAAGATGTCCTTCTATCCTATTAAGATTTGTCACTTTTAGACGAATTGTAACAATCAGCTAAATCCTGTCAAATGTCCATTTGCTGGAAAATTATCATATTGTTGGTTACAGCATATTCTTACATCAACATATAGTGATCAGTATATGTTCTTGACTCTCCTTCCTCTAATGAGCATACCTTTGTTTGATCACTAGTGGCTCCACTAGCTATTTATTCAAAGACCAATCAAGAAAGCTAGTGACTTCAAATCATATCCATATTGATTTTATCAAACTTACACTAGACATCCAATAGCTTTTAAAAATAAAATCTATAACTACTACACCTGTTTCAGATTCTAATGATTGCAATCCATTGAGTTAACATTATGCAATCCATTTGAGGATCCATTGACCTAGTAAATTTCACATATATGAGTGGGGAGGGCCTCGTTTGAACCCATGCAGTGATAGGGCAGAGCCCTTGGAGCATAGGATAGGACTTGTTTTGATCATCTGTAACATGTATGTGATGTTTAATGGGTTAGGAGAAGTTAGTTTCTTGACAGCAAGATTGGGATTTGTATGTACTCTTCAGTTTTCTCTCTTTAATTGTCTTCACCTATGGATGTGGGCTTATGGCTTAACCATCTAAAAGTTCTCTCTCTGTGGACATATGATTGGTATTAGATCATCTATTTTGTTTTTCCTATCAACCTTAATCATGATTGTCATATATAACACTGTCACATAGATTTTGGCATCTAGATAAACCCATTAGTACAGCAATTTCTTTTGTCTAGAAAATAGGAATCATTGGGAGTAGTCTATTTAGTTTGGACCTAAGTTGTTAATGTTTCTAAAATTCCCTAGGTAAGAGATTACTCAAACTGTATAATTTTCCTTCTAATTGGTTCTCATTACTGGAGTGTGTACTAAGGCAACTTCACTTATTAGGGTTTTTATTTTCATAAGAACTTGCACTGAATTTTTCATCATGTTGACATTTTGTTTCCTATTGAACCTGTTTGGAATTTCTCCTTCCCGCTAAATTTTCATCTAATTTTGTGCAATAAGTAGTTCTTAATGAACTTCCCTTGCAAGTTAGTTTTTCAATATGATGAGATTTTGGAAAGAAATTTCTCCCTATGTGTAATTAATTTGGTATAAGCTCTTAAATAGAAATTTAGGATACATTATATTCTTCACTATGAAGTGCCATCATCGTGATCATCAAGACCTTATCCCAATTAGGGGTTAGCCACAAGAATCTTGTTCCTCCATTTCCCTTTATTAAGTACCGTGGCTTCATTTAGTCTCAAAGTTTTTATATCTTTTCTCTCTACTTCTATCCATGTTCTTTTGGGCTTTCCCCTTAGCCTTTAGAACCTTCTACTTGCATTACCTCACTCCTTCTGACTGGTATCATTTTCAATCTTTGTTGGACATGTCCAAACCATCTAAGTCTAATCTCTCTCATCTTGTTACCTATTGGTGCTACCCCTAAGTTTCCTCTAATGTTTTTATTCCTAATTCTATCCTTTCTTATCTTGCCACTCATCCATCTCAACATCCTCATTTCTACCATGCTCATCCTATGAACTAATGTTCTTTAACTGCCCAACACTCTAATCTATAGAACATGGATGGCCTTATAGTCATCCTATAGAATTTTTCTTTTAGTTTGAGCAGCACTCACCAATCACTCAAAACTCCAGATGCACATCTCCATTGTTCCAAGTCACTTGGATTCTTTGGGTACCTCAATCTCTCCACTGTCATGAATCATTGATCCTAAGTACCAAAAGTAGTCTTTTATGGGGACTTCTTGGTTATCAATCTTTATTGGTGTTGCACTCCCACTCCCCTCCTTACTAAAATTTCATTCCATATACTCCGTATTAGTTCAGATGCTTTTAAATATTGTAGGTTCTAATGCTTCTCTCCATAACTCTAGCTTTGTATCTATGCCCTCTCTTGTCTCATCAATTAAAACTATATCATCTGCAAATAGCATGCACCATGGAATCTCTTCATGCAGATGCTTTGTTAACTCATCCAAAACTAATGTGAAAAGATATGGCCTCAATGTCAATCCTTGGTGCAATCCTATAGTGATAGGAAAATCTCCAGTCTCTCACTATGAAGTGTGCAATTTTAAAGATTCTGTCTGTAGATGGAAAGTTTTCTAAAAGATGGACTTTATTGTTTTGGGCAGATAAATTCATTTTTACTCTATTTCTTTCCATTGTTTTATGAAAAGCTCTATATATGTAAATATCCTATAGCACTCATTGTCATCTATCTATGAGGACTATTTGATGATTGTAGCAAATTATGCACGTTGTTTCACAATTTAGGATCTAGATCATTGAACAAATGGCCATAGCCTGAACTTCCCTGATTTGATAACTCCCTGTGCTCTAATTTTATATAAAGAGATGGTTAGGCGAAATATAGTGAATGACCTAACTCTTGGGCATTGTGCCACTAGATCACAGAACACAGCCTCACCTGCACGGTTGCTTTGGGGGAAACTATACGTTTGCTTACCATGACTTCACATATCTGTATTTCATATTGTTTGTTATCACCTTAGATTTAGTAGTTAAAAAACTGAATGATCAGTAAGTATCACCTCTAAATTTCTGTAATTGCAGTGTTAGCAGGTAAGAAAGAGAGGATCTCTGCTGCCCCTAATATATTGAACTTTTGGTTTTGTTGTAGATATCGATATCCGTGAGAGGATTCTGCTAATCAACTCACAATTGATGAATCTGTTTGGACCACTTGCATGGTGCAAGGAGCTAATTGGTTATCTAACAGCAGTTAGCCGTATACTTATCAGTTGCTTCCATTTCTAGCAGAGCTCCGTGTGGCATCGCAAGAAGATGATCTGCTATGCAGCCTTCAAAAACTGGGTAAGGTTTTCCCCTACAGGGCCTGTTAAGTGCAGGGACAATATGGATAAACTTTGCCATGGACAGTGATTTTCCTGCTATTACCAAGCCTAAAACATGGACATAAATTTAATCAAATATATATAAAGTAACTTAAACTCTTTGGCTGTTTGTTCTCAAATAATTCCATCTATGTTTTAAGGCTGCAAGGAGAAGAAGAGAGTCACTAACCATGCATAGCTGTGGACCGATTGTTATCCAATGTCAAAGAGCCTGTTGTTGGGGGATTTTTAGTTCCCTCCCAAGATCACACACACACAAACACCGATTTCAATGTGGTTCGGCCAATAAGCCTACGTCCACGGGAGGAGGAATGATTTCACTATAAAAATGCAGGGATTTACAAAGAAGAAGACACGGGATTTACAGAGGAATGGTCTGTTATCCTTGGCCTCTTGGTATCCCTATTTATAGAGAATTTTTGGGCCTGTTTTTCAACTCATTTTACACAAAGTCAGTGATCGGTGGCAGTGGCCGACGGCAGCGCCCGCCACAGTTGAAATCAGCGGCAGCTGGCTGCGACGCCGCCATGGTTGAAGTCGGCGCCCACTTGAAATGGGGCTAGACCAACAAATCTCCCCCTCCAGGCCCATTAACTAAAGGAGGTTTCTTCATGTATGGACTTTTAGCAGAAGCCCATTCCGGCCAATTCTATGCAAATCTTGAACTTGCTCCAAGGTAATGCTTTAGTCATCATATCCGAACTATTATTGTCAGTATGAATCTTCTCAAGCTCTAACGACTTCAAGTCCAAAATATCACGTATCCAATGATACCGAACATCAATGTGTTTTGACCTTCCATGAAAAGTAGAATTCTTGCTAAGGTGTATAGCACTTTGACTGTTGCAAAATAACGCATACCTCTTCTGCATAAAGCCAAGTTCGTTTACGAACTTCTTCATCCATAATAACTCTTTGCATTCTTTTGTCACAGCAATAAACTCAACCTCTGTTGTAGATAAGGCAACATACTTCTGTAGCTTTGATTGCCATGACACAGCTCCCCCTGCAAAAGTAATCAAGTAGCCTGAAGTAGACTTCCTCATGTCAATATCACCAGTCATATCAGAATCAGTGTAGCCCTCAAGCATGGGCTTGTCAGTGCCAAATCCCAAACACAACTTAGAAGTACCACGTAGATATCTCAATATCCACTTCACTGCATTCCAATGTTCTTTTCCTGGATTTGATAAAAAAACGGCTCATTGTACCAACTGCATATGCAATGTCTGGTCTAGTGCATACCACGGCATACATAAGACTGCCAACAGTTGAAGCATAAGGAACATCTTGCATGTATTCCTTCTCAGCATCACTTGTTGGTACTTGATTCTTACTAAGCTTAAAATGAGTAGCAAAAGGTGTACTAACCACTTTAGCTTTATCCATATGAAATCGTTGAAGTACCTTTTCTATGTACTTCTCGTGAGACAGCCATAACCTCTTATTCCTCCTATCACGAATGATAGAAATCCTAAGAATCTGTCTCGCGGATCCTAAGTCTTTCATAGCAAAGACTTTGTTCAGCTCCTTCTTTAACTGACTGATCCTTGAAGAGCTTCTTCCAACAATAAGCATATCGTCAACATAGAATAGCAAGATGACAAAATCATCTTCTAAGAATCTCTGCACAAACACACAGTGATCTGAAGTAGTCTTTCGATAACCCTGTTGGGTCATGAACTGCTCGAACTTCCTGTACCACTGTATGGGAGCCTACTTTAAGCCATACAGACTCTTCTTCAGCTTGCAGACATACTTCTCTTTGCCTTTCGCAACAAACCCTTCTGGCTGCTCCATATATATCTCCTCCTCTAAGTCACCGTGGAGGAACGCTATCTTCACATCCATCTGCTCAACTTCCAGATCAAGGTTTGAGGCCAAACCCAATACAACTCGGATTGAAGACATTTTAACAACAGGAGAAAATATCTCCCCGAAATCGACACCTTTTCTTTGACCAAAGCCTTTCACAACAAGTCTAGCTTTGCATCGTGGTCGTGAAGTGTCACCTTCGTACTTCACCCTGTATATCCACCGATTCTTCAAAGCTTGTCTGCCCTTAGGTAATCTTACCAGCTCAAAAGTGTGGTTGTCTTGTAAGGATTTCATCTCATCCTTCATAGCTGCAATCCACTCTGCATTCTCTTCACTTTCAGCTGCCTCTGCGTAGCTCTCAGGTTCTCCCCCATCAGTGAGGAGTACGTACTCATCTAATGAATATGGAGTGGAGGGTTGAGGATCTCTTGAACTCCGTCTCAATGAAACTACTGGTTCCTCAGTAGGAACCTCCTGCTGAATATCACCAGCCTCTGACGAAACATCCATGTCTTCAGTAGCTTCATGTTCTCCCTCAGCCTGATTATCTTGAACATCAACTGGAGCACCACCATGGTCATTGGTGCCATCTACACTTGGAGTATGTGAAATAGGAACTGGATCTAAATCTGTTAGAGTATCAGAACTCTGAGTTTCTGATACTTTGGCTTTGTCGATGTGTTCAATGGTTTGGTCTTCCATAAAGACCACATCACGACTTCTAACCAGCTTCTTTCCAATAGGATCATATAGCCTGTAGCCAAACTCATCCTGCCCATAGCCAATGAAAATGCATGGTTTGGTCTTGACGTCTAACTTGGACCTCTCATCCTTGGGTATATGTACAAATGCTTTACACCCAAATACCTGCAAATGATCATAAGAGACATCTTTTCCATACCATAGCCTGTCAGGAACATCAGCATTCAAGGCAACTATTGGAGATAGGTTAATAACATAGGCTGCTGTGTATAGCGCCTCACCCCAGAAGGAACCGGGCAGCTTTGCTTCAGAAAGCAAGCATCTGACCCTCTCCATCAATGTCCTATTCATCCTCTCTGCTAAACCATTTAGCTGAGGAGTCTTCAGAGGAGTTCTTTGATGTCTGATCCCTTGCTTCTTACAATAAGCATCGAAAGGTCCATAGTACTCGCCACCGTTGTCTGTGCGAATACATTTCAACTTCTTCCCCGTTTGCCGCTCAACAGAAGCTTGAAATTCTTTAAACTTGTCAAGCACCTGATCCTTAGTTTTCAAAACATAGACCCAGAGTTTCGTGGAATAATCATCAATAAATGTGACAAAATATAATGCACCACCAAATGTGCATACCTTCATAGGACCGCATACATCTGAATGTACCAATTCAAGCACGCCTGGCTTTCTGGAAGAATGATGGCTTTTAAAGGAAACTCGTTGTTGCTTCCCAGCAAGACAATGAGCACATTTGCTCACCTTTGTAGCTTTGAGCCCTGAAAGCAAATTCTTCTTGACTAGGCAACCTAGTCCTTTCTCACTCATGTGACTGAGCCACCTGTGCCACAACTCTGACGCCTATGCCACAACTCTGAAAAACCAGCAACATCAACTGCGTTCACAGAGTTAATAGGAATCGAAGCTTGCATCACATACAAGCTAGATGATTTCTTCCCTCTAGCAACCACAAGAGCTCCCTTAGAGAGCTTCCACTGTCTATCGCAAAAGGTACTACATTACCCATCATCATCAAGCTTTCCGGCTGATATTAAGTTCAACCGGATATCTGGTACATGTCGAACGTCCTTCAGAATCAACCTTGTTCCGTTGTTGGTGTCCAAACAGATGAATCCGATACCTACAACCTTTGACAGCCCATCGTTACCCATCTTCAACACTCCAAAGTCACCAAGAGTGTACGAGGTGAAAAACTCCCTCCTCGAGGTAACGTGAAAAGAAGCACCACTGTCAACAACCCATCCAATCTCATTGGAGGCTAGGTTGATTTCATTTTCATCACAGACCACAACAAGGCCTAAAGTAGTAGCAGCTACACGATCATTCCCCTCATCATTTCTTCTCTCCTACTTAGCATTCTCTGTTTTGGTCTCGGTTTTCCACTTGTAACACTGCCTTTTAATGTGACCCTTCTTGCCACAATAATTGCATTCCAGATTCTTGTATCTGGACTTAGATTTACTCCTGCTTCTATTATTCTTCTCCTATCCTTTGATCTTGCTTCTCCCTCGATTTTCTGAGATCAAAATCTCAGACTGTGATGTGGTGACAACTTGAGCTCGTTGCCTCATTTCTTCATTTAGAACTGCGCTTCTCGCAAATTCCCATGTCACAGCACCACCTGGAGCAGAATTAGCTAGAGAAACACGAAAATTTTCCCATGAGTCAGGCAAACTATTTAAAATCCATAAACCCATGATATCATCGTCAAACCTAATGCCAACGTTGGATAGTTGCTGAAAGCATTCAGTCAACTCGTTCAAGTGGTCGGAAATAGAGCTCCCTTCCTTGTATCTCAGGTGCATCGCTTGATTAAGTAGGAATAACTTATTATTCCCAGTTCTTGACACGTACAAGGTTTCTAATTTGATCCATAGAGTTCTAGCATATATTTCATTTTGAATATGATTCAAAACATTATCTTCTACCAATTGTCGAATAAAACTACATACCTGTTCGTATTCAAAAGCCCACTCTTCTTCGGACTTATCCTCCAGTTTTTAAGTAGCAAAAACAGGTAGATGTAATTTCTTCACAAAAAGAAGATCTTTCATTTTTCCCTTCCACTTGTGATAGTTAGTATCATTTAAGCAAATCATTTTGCTCATGTTTGCCTCCATAAGTAAAGAAAGAGTACTTACAGCAATTTCAGGAGAAAATCTTACAAATTTGAGAACACCACTCCGTTTGCCAAGAACTGGTCTATCCCCCTTGAAAACCTGCCAAAAATAGGTCTACTCCAATCGAATCACTGTTGCAACTCATTACTATTGCAACTCAGCTACGGTTGCACTCGAACTGTTGCAACCCGGTACTGTTGCAATGCGCTAGTATTTCAACTCAGCTGTGGAAATGCGCTACTATTTGCACTCGTACTGTTACAACTCTGTACTGTTGTAACTCCGTATCTGTTGAAACTTGAACTATTGGAACCCGCCTGGGGGTACTGTGCCAACGCAGTACTGTAGTAGTACCGTAGCGATCATTGTAGCCGACAGTAATGATGATGCTTTTACTGTAACAACATGATAACGTGCTTTTCACTGTAGCAGCAATGATGATTACTGTAGCAACTGTAGCAGGAACAGTTTTCTTCCTCCTCTCGACCACTGGTGCTGCAAATCTATTTTTTGCCTCTGTTTCACGGCAAAACCTAACTCTGATACCACTTGTTGGGGATTTTTAGTTCCCTCCCAAGATCACACACACACAAACACCGATTTTAACGTGGTTCGGCCAATAAGCCTACGTCCACGGGAGGAGGAATGATTTCACTATAAAAATGCAGGGATTTACAGAGAAGAAGACACGGGATTTACAGAGGAATGGTCTGTTATCCTTGGCCTCTTGGTATCCCTATTTATAGGGAATTTTAGGGCCTATTTTTCAACTCATTTTACACAAAGTCAGTGGTCGGTGGCGGTGGCTGACGGCGGCGCTTGCCACTGTTGAAGTCAGCAGCTACTACGGTGCCCGCCACAGTTGAAATCAACGGTAGCTGATTGCAGCGCCGCCATTGTTGAAGTCGGCGCCCCCCTGAAAATGGGGCTGGACCAACACCTGTATGCTTCATGTTTTCTTCATACTTGGGTGTTCAAAGATCCAATTGGTATTGAACCCCTCCAATGTAGTTTACAACACTACTACCAGCACCCATAGGCAATTTTTTATATAATCTAGGTAGGTTGAGATTATGCTGATGCTGCTTGAGCAGTGATGTTCAACACTGATTCCAAACTTACCTTCTGTTCTATTTATCTTGCCATGTATATTGATAGATAAACCAGGACAATGAACGAGCTGTCCTTGAAATGCTTCTCTCCATCTTCAGTCCAATGATGATTGGACTCAATTCTTCTGATGATTTTTTTGACAAGTAAACAGTTTTGAGGACATTCTTTTTTATGTATTTCTAGTTCAATCTGATCTTTCTTTTTCTCCATTCTACAGGGATGATTCCAGTTGGGACGTATAGTTAGCATTGGACTTCAAGGACCTACAAAAAAGAATTACTTCCTCGGTTTTGGCGTCTTTGTTCTTCTGGTCTGGAACTCTTGGACCGTCTGTAACCGGAGAGTATTACGAGGAAATACAAACCAGCTATCTTGAGAAATCACATTTCCTATTTAAATACCCATGCAAATGAAGCATTTCCAGTTCCACCAATGTTCTTCTGTCTTCAATTTTAACTGTATCCAAAGAATATTTGAACTTTATATCAGCAATTTGCTGCACAATAGTTGACCTACTCATGTTTAAACTAATGAGATCTGCTTCAACTTACTATTTTTTAATTTCTGATCCATTATGTTAGGAGCATGAAACATGGCAATGAATTGCTTGTTGCTTGCAAATGTGATTCTAACTCAATTGATTGTTTCTTCTTTCTTTTTTCTTCTTTTTTCTTTTTTTTAAATCTCTTATAGTGCATTATAATAGTCAACCACCACCACAGTATACTGATTCTAGTATTATATAATTGACGATTGAGGCGGAGACCAGTACACGGCGGGCGCTTTCAGTAGAGCATTGCATTCCACGTTTCCAATGGAGAGAGCTGCACTTCAGTCGTAATACTTCGTATACACGTAAAAGGCCTAAAGATGGCAAAAAATACCGGTTAAAAGTTTGAAGAAAACATGCTAACTACTTGAAAAGTTGTCAAAATTTGGAATATGGCTTTGTATTATTCAAAGGTTGAGAAGCCCAGCGTGACTTCACCTAATGTTATGTTCTATGGGTTCTTTTCTGCGCGTGCAAACCGTGCAAGTCAGCGTATTGGAGGCATTGCTTTCGCCCTCAATCCAACCATCCTTTGCTTTGCTTTTGTTAGAAAGGTTCTGAGAACCAAAAATAGGAACGAAACCAACCTGTGTGACCTCCTAGCGGCCACAAAAAAAGAAACAATTATTTAAGGAAGGAGCTTAGCTCCAACAAAAGATACGAAAAATCAGTCAGTCTATGTAGTAGATAAAGTTGTGTAGTCTATCCTTGTATTTAAAAATTTTCTAATTGCCTACTGAATATATAAATTAATATTAAGCTCAAAAAATTATAGTAAAGAAAGAGAGAGAGAGTTTTTCTTAGTTTTCTAAAGAAACTTGGAAGGTTAGAGGAAAACTAAGGCCTATGTGCAAATATATATTAACTCAAGAAAGAGAGTCACAGACTTAGTGGTTTATAGAGAAAAAGAAAAGATTGAGACTTTTTGATAAAACAATACAAATAAGAAGCGTTCTATATATGTTGATTTACTGAGATTTTTTTGATAAAATAAAATCTTGCTAAGTTAATAAAAAAGTATTTGACCACGCTATCAATTTATTAAAACTTTATTGTAAAATGAATATGCACTAGCTGGCTTTGATATTTGCACCTTGTAGTCTTAGTTCTATTTCTTTTGATCAAGTTACCCTTTCACTTCATCTTTACGCTTAGTTGATTACGGAGTACTATAAAATAAAGTGACAGATGCCCTCGATAAAGAAATTAATGTCGGCATCTCTCATATTTGATAAGAACTTTTATGTGAGGATCTGCATATGTTAAGGGAAATCTTGAGTGGCTGAAAATGGAAGTGGAGGCTACTTGTTCAACGAACCATTTATTCACGGGGCTTTCCTATCCATAGGCTTCCTCCATGAACTCTCCTCACTTAGACGATTACGCCTTTGATTTGTGAAGGCTTTATTATATGAATGTAGATGAACCGATGTAAGCCTTATGTTTCCATTTTCTTGTCGTCCACTTAAAGATATTACATGGGAACCTTACAATCCTCATATACACAGATCTTCGAAATACGATTTGATTTGATGCATTTGCAATTTCATATCACATTATCTGGGGAGTCGGCACTTGCAATTTCAGCCACCCAAAAATATGGGATCCTTTGATAATCTCAATCTACCCTTCAGTTCACACTTTTCTAATTAGCTTTTGAAGGATGTTATCATCCCAAAATTGCTGTCACCGTCCAATCAGGAGTCCTTAGCAAAGTTTCATATAGTAATCAATTAAAATGTGGAAGAACTGCCTTAAAAAATACCAAAAAAAGACCAAGCATATATACAGTATACAAATGACGGCGTCCACAGCTTGCTGTTGAGGTGCAAATGTAGTTGGCGGATCTCCCTCATCACCACAACCCAGACATGTGCAAATGGGACCCTAAAACGATGTGGCACATACAGCTAATGCTCCATTTCTGCAAGCAAATCATTTGCTTCCCCTATCGATCCACGTCACACTACAATTCCACTCTCTAGTCGATGAATCAAACTTTCTTCTTGTCAAGTGCCAAAAATCAGAGACCTGCCTTTACTTCCCCAAAGTCAGTCCGTTTTAGGCCACTCATATACGGATGGCTAAGATGGAAAAAGCATGCTCCCCTGCCACCCTAGTGGTTCCGATTAGCCATGTCCGGTTCCAAGTACATGATGAGAGGTACCATGTTTGGCAGCCTGAACCCACTAAACCAAACCAAATATCCATCCCCACCAGTAGTACTATCTAATCAAAGGGGTAGTTGTGGTGGTGGTTAACCGAATATGAAGGATTAATGGGACGTTACGCGGCATCGGTTCCTCACTCATTTGTTTATTCAGATAAATAATGATGATTGTTTGGCAAGAAAATCACAGGTAGGTAGTAGGATTCTTCGCTTTCCTCTGCAGCGACTATTGAATTCTTATTGGATTGTGTTTGGGGCCTACGGAGAAAAGCAGCTGTCGACCCAATGAGAATAGCTGTGAATGGGTGAATAGGAAGGCACATTGTCTGGTTATGCAGACGCTGACTCTCTTTCTGATTCTGCCTGTGAACGAAGGCAGGCAACAGGAAAGAAATAAAGAGAGGTTTCCTTGTACGCCTTTGTTTTCTTTGGAAAATTTCTTTCTTGGGTTTTCTCTTGCTTCCCTCTCTCTATACTGCTGCTGCTTTGGAGGGAAGCAAGAGAATTCGCCGCCTTTTCTCTTCGAGCGCTTTGTTTCTATCTATTATACTGTCTTGCGAACGTGGGTTGTTGTGATTTTCTCGGTTTTCGTTGAGAATATGACGATGGTTGAGAACAGTTTTGGTCGATGGAGCAACGATGTTTTCTTCTCTGCTGCCGAGGAAGTGCAGGAATCTGCAGATATGTATGTTCCGTTATCTTTTTCTTGGGTTTGGTGACCTGGGTATTGCTGATTATGGTTGAAATTATTGTTTTTAGATTGCTCTCTTATATCGGGTGTGACTCGATTTGGTTTGGTGCTCGTGTAATTTTCTAATGTGGGTATCTCTGAGAAGGATTGGTCGTAGTCCCATTGCCTGGTGATTTGGTTCTCTAAATGTTTTGTGCCTTTGACTGTATGACCCTTTTTCAGAATGGAATCCTTATATCGGACATGGGAACGGGAGAGAGGGGAGCTTCAATCAGATGATCTAGCGGAACTATGTAGAGAGCTCCATACGACCATAGGCACTAGCAAGTGGCAGGTGCGTAACTGCTTTTCTCAAATTCATCGTTTTCGTTTGTTCGTTCTGTTAGAGTGGATGATTGATTTGAGAAAGTTTCTGATTTCTGTCTGTTACATCTTCCTGATTTTTCTTTCTACCTAGTATTTTAGTAGTGATGATGGTTACTTTATGGCTTAAACAGTTGGAGGAGTTTGAGAAGGCCGTCCAATTCAGCCATGGGAGTAGATGTCCAGATAATACAAAAGCCAGACATAGGCAATTTATCGTTGCTATAGGAAGTCAGATATCGCGTATAGAGAAGGCATTGAGAGATTCATTCATTGAGGAAGGGAAGCCGCCACTAAGATGGGTACAGTTAGATGAAGAAGAACGAGATGATCTTGCTATCTTTCTTTCTGGAAGCCTAGGAACGTCGCATGATAAAGAAAAGAAAACTTACCTCAGACCTTCTGAGGGAAACCAACACCACGACGAAGAAATTGGTATGGATGCAGTCAGAATAGCAAGTCAACGTGAATATGTGAAGGGTTTCAAAGACATAGTAACATTTAATAAGGACTCTAAGTATTTAGTAGAATTAGCAGCAACAGAACTTCCCAAAACAATCAACGAGTTTCACAAGCATGGAGACAGATTAAATGAGCAAAGCACATCATGGAGTGCACCAGATATTGGTGCTTGGAAGATTGTAATTGCTGATGAGGATGTGCAGAAGGAGAAACCGGAGGTTAGCTCAACAGCACCTGCTCCCGCAGTTGGCCTCGGTAGCATTCTGAAGAGTGTAGGCTTCACAACCAAATCCGGGTGGTTCAGAAACAGCTTTGGGAAAGAAAAGGATGAGGAGAAACTTCCGTCAAAACAATTACTAGCTTACCATGAGTTGAGAGGAATTATTAGGTTTCCTCAGGTGAGATCCATTCTCCTAGATATATCTCTCAACATTTAAATAACTCAAAAAAAAAAAATATATATATATATATATATATAGGTTTGACTCTAAGTTATCTTCGGAAGAATATTGTTAATGCTTGCCATGATACATTAACCAAAATCGTAGGTCAAAGAATATTGTTGCACTGGTAGGTTGTTTTTATTTACCATAAAAAAAGGTTCACCCATTAGTAGTTTGAAACGAATTGTTTTGGAAATATGATAGCTATACTATGAATGCATAGAAGCTAATGATATTAAGAAGTTCCTGAGCAGTCCAGGTTCGTGACTGTGGCTTACCTCAAGTATCGGAGCTCCATGTATCCTTCATTTCACACTTAGCTCTAAACAGGCTCTGTGCAGTTAACCCTCCAGTATACTGGGGCACTTAAGGAACAACAGAACTATCCAAATCAGTTATCTTCTTAGTATCTATATTAAGAACAAAAGATTTATACCATCATGGTTTTTTGGAGCTTGTTGAGTTGCTGTTTTTCCCATTATCTCATTAAAAGATGGACAGCATTGTCCTGATATTTTCTTTTGGATCTGGTGCATTTTGTTATCTTAAGCAGGGTATGAACATGTTAAGTGAAAGAAACAGGAATTGTTTTGGTGGCTGACATGAATTTTCTGACACTTCCCATGTTCAGCAACTATTTGGCCAGGTTGGAGGCATTCATCGACAATTACAAAGCTCACAATATCACATGCCATCTAGTCGATCTCTCCAAGTCACTTTGGTGCTTCTGTTGACTGTTTTCTTAATTGGTATATTCATTAACTCTGTTGCTTGAACTTGTAAGAATCTTAGTATAAACCTGAAAATGTGACTTGAATTGAATTAGTTAAGGCTTTCATATTGGTTAGATAGAAAACCATGCAAAATTATTATGATGTATAGCTTAACTGAACTGTGTGTCACTTATCACTGTGCTATGTGAACCAGATTATGCTCAAACTAATACATACACTATACACAGAGTGCAATTGAGTTTACTTTTTTCAAGATATAAATAAAGGGCAGCCCCGGTGCACAAAGCTCCCGCACATGCAGGGTCCAAGGAAGGGGCGGACCACAAGGGTCAGCAGTACGTAGCCACCTTGCATTTTACAAGAGGCTGTTTCCATGCATCGAACCCGTGACCTCGAGGTCATACAAAGACAACTCTACCTTTGTGCCAAGGCTCCCCTTCAAGATATTAGAAGTCCCCTTAGGTTTTTATATTATTTCATGGAATACCTGTCCAAATAGTGCATGATTACATGTTGCCTTCTCGTATTTTTCTGAGTAAATATCTGCTAAACATCCACTACTACTACAATTCTGATCTGAAGTTCAGTATATAACCACGAATGTCGGCCTGTACTTCATCTTTAGGTCTCACTTTGGAAATTTATATTCAGTTCTTTTGTAAAGCAATAAGAATAATCATCAATTTTCACATATGTGGGATCAATATGCTTTGACCATTGAAGGAAATCATCAATCCTGACATATGTGTCTCATAATAGTAGGGTTACTTGGACGATATTGTTTCTGTAACTATTCTGGAGGTCTATTGAAGGGCATGTTTCAGAAAATGAAAAAGTAAAGGTCAAATTTTCATAAGCAATGATGAATTATCATATGGTTATAGGAAGCTTAGCATGATAATGGGTATCATCTACATCTCCAATTTTCTTTAGGCAGCATTACTAACTGTACTATTGTAGATTCTACTGTTATGGATCAGCCATTTCATTTGTTTACCTGGAAGACCAATCCCTGCAACCTCTATCAGAATAATTGTAAAAGGTGAGCACCTATTAAATTCCAATTTATGTGTTATTTCCTAGAAGTTCCCGGTTATCTTTGCTGGCCCCATACAGCTCTTCTATCCATCACCATAGAGATATCAAGGAGCATTTCTCCAAAATCCATGCTTCAGAAAATCATGCCCTGCGACATCCCTGCTCAAAGATTTCTTCCACTAGTATGTGAATTTCCCTAACCACATTTCATTTGATTGGCATTGTGCAACTTCTTCTTGGTCAATTGATTGGTCATGTTGTTTTTGGCTTCCATGGGATACGCTGTCTGTTACTGAAACAACTTGGCAAAAATATGTGTTAATATTGACCATGTCGAACATGAGGTCTTCTCTCTGTTCTTCAATCATCCCTTCTTCCATTACCAGGGCCACCCTGCGCAGCCATGTTCAACAAGTTTCCTCAGGATCATAAGTTGCCATTAGTACCAAATTGTTGGAGGGGAATTCAAGATAACAGAGTATGGTTTTGAACCCCCTTTGCAGCCATGTTCAACAAGTTTCCTCGGATCATAAGTGCTATTAGTACCAAATTGTTGGAGAGGAATTCAAGATAACAGAGTATGGTTTTGAACCCCCTTTGAACCAAAGCAATTAGAAGGGAAAATAATATGTGGACAGTGTTATGTTTAGACATTAATGCTAACCTCAAGTTTAAATGAAATCCATTAATATAAGCATCTACAAAGAGAAAGGTCTTAGTTAAGCTCTTAACGTTGCAAAAAAATAATATTTCTCAAAACTTTAACTCATTCTTCAAGCAACCCAAATTCACTTTCCTAAACCTTTTAATATTCACAAATGACAACAAAATTAAGCAGCATATCCAATCTATGGTTCATGTTCTCCTTTGGATGGAACCCCCACAAGCAATCTGTTCTCTTTATCTTTTTTATATGTGACCGGGCTTTCTGCATTGCGTCAAGTAGCTACATATTGCTTTCTGGAGAAAGTAACCAGCTTCAGTTATGTATTTAAGTTGCATAGTGTTAAAAGAGTGCATCTCGATCCCTGGAAATAAAATCTCCGTAGATATCTTTACAAAGCATCCATTCTTTTTAATGTAAATGGGTAAATGAGCTTGTATAGGCTGCTGACTGTTTCTTACTTGTCTGCAGTACCATTTATGGTCTATGCATCATGAAGGGTTTTCAATGCTTTTTGTCCAGGATAGAAGGTACGTCACTCTTGGCAACATAATGTTGCAATTTTTTATGTGCTGTTAATTCAATAGTTTCTGCAAAGGATGCAAGAGGAGTACCTAAATTTTGGAGTAATGATTCAAATCCCTATTGGTGCAAATGATTGAAACTAGTGACTTCCTTTCTTGAAAATTTGTGGTTCCTGGTATCCTCTTAGAATGATGATCCCCAACTATGTATATTGTGAATTTTTTTTCAATGGTAGAAACATTCTTAGATAGTAAAAGATAATGTTGATTTCACCTAGTGAAACATGGGATGCTGATATCTCTTGGAAATTATAGTAGCATACTTATCATTCAATCAAGAGGTGTTAAATTGCAATTCGTGCATTATGAGCAGGACAAATTAGAATTATCCAGAATGGAGAACCACCGATCCTCTATTTGCTTTCCTTGTTCTCTGCACAAGAGTTAATTTACCATTCTGCGTATTGATTAATCTTTTCATCAACATGAGGGACTTTGCGTATGGCAGAACACCATGCATCTTAAGACAACTATTTCTGTGTGGTATTATGCTTCTTAGGGCACCTCTACGTGGGTTAGTAACACTGATTTATGTTCTAATCTGTAGGTCTAAAATCATGGGTGGTGGTGATCTTGGGAAGACAATTGACTCCATATTCCATTCAATGTTATCTGTCTCATTTGCAAATTGCATCCTCACTGCACTGATTTACTGTACTCACTCGGTCCTGTACAGGCTAAGCCAAAGAAGGAAGGAAAATAAGTGCTTGAATACAGGAAACAACCATGTTTTAATTTCTTTCAAGCTTTGAAGTGCTTGAATTCAAGATTATGGGATCATCTGACAAATCCATTCTTTTTTGTTTTGCCCTTCCTTTTTCCACATGAGCTCCTGCACATCACAGCTTTGCTTGGTTGGGTGCCCTTAGCTCCTTTCAATTTCCCAATGCCAAACAGCTGTGTAGAACAAAAATAAGAGTTCCAAGGATATGAAGGATAGAAAGACACTATTTGCCGCTTGTAGAAATTAGGAGACCAAGCCTTAAGAGGGTACTGGAGCCATATTGCCACAAGAAGATCGTATTAAAAGTCATATACATTACATGACTGAATGGATCTGATTAACTGTAAGTTTGTAAAGCAAGTCTAGAAGATCAAGTTCTCAGTCTGTCTCAATTTATCATGATCTCTGAATACTCTGTTCCTGCAGCCTTCTTGATTTCTTTCAAGCATCAAATTGTAATTTATGCAACAAGCCAAAATAACAGATAGATGTAAAACAACAAACGACTGAATTGTGGCTTGGAATAAAAAAATTTATCCATGAAGCAACTGGGTATCATGAGCAATATATTTTGGGCCATAAATGACAGGAAACCAGGGGGAACTGCTGCAAAATTTGGGTACCACTAGCAAGTTCATGTTCTTATTCCCTTTCTGCGGAACTTAGTGACTGTTTTTCCTAAAATCTAATCCACAATGTGACTGAGAACAGGCGGTGTGTGCTCAATTCCACAATCCCTAAAGATGCATGAAGATGGTTCTGACGCATCTATGTTTAAATCTAAATTGGTACGAGCTACAATTGGGAACATGATGATCCAGACCAATCATCTAATGGAGAGCATGTGCTTTAGTTAAGGATACAGCCAAATATTAAGTCACCATACTTTGGCTGATAAACATTTTAACTGGAGGCACATTTTTCTTTCAACTGCAGTACTTACATTTCATGGATAAGATTGGCTAACATTGTGCTTCTTTTAACATGTTTGGTTGTAATCTACCAACAGTGAAATCCACCATTTGATTGTCTTATAACTTGCACAGTTGAGATTGCACAAATTAGTACTTGGCTTGTCGAAGGAATACAAACTGAGCTCCTGGGCAGAGTCTAAATCCATTTATAAGATAACAGTCGCTGAAACACAGAATAGAAGATAGTTTCTCACTCATCATCTTCCAAGAACTTTGAAAACCATATTCATCATTCAGCAATATTCACTAATGCTGCATGTCAAGAAATAAAAAGGAGCCAAAGCGACCATCCACCAAAGAAGCATCTGCAACTTATTTTTTTGCACAACCAAATCTCATGAGCAAGTTCACTAACGAAAACAAAATGCAAAATCTCAAAATTTACAACTTCAGAGAGGATTGTATTGTCCACAAGCCTGCGTGCATTTTAAGTGCTCCTTTTATCTTCCAAACTTTTCCTATCTAGAAACCGGATTTATGCACATGGCTTTAAGTAGCCCCTTTTCTCTAGAAACTGTCATAGGAGCCGTTAGGCGCATGAGTGAATAGGGGATTTCAAGTTCCCGTTATACCCAAAAGTAGCCGCGATGCTTGTCGAAAAAGCGGAATCAGTTGTTTGCTTTGAGCTTCTTGGAATGGGCAGTTGGGCAGGTTGAATTTCGACGCGTCACGCGTTTATATTTGACTGTGGCGGGTCCTTTGTTCGGGCTTACTACTTGGTCTCCGCCCAACAAGTGAGAAATTTTGCTGCAGTGGGTAAACTAAAGAAAGCAATTGATATGGTCATTGAGATGAAAAATCAAGGGTTGTCTTTCAATGTTCATACGATGAATTTCACTCTTAAGATAGCAGTTGAATGGAGTGTTGTCAAATTTGGAGATTATGGGTTTGTAGAGATGTCTAAAAGAGGGCATTGTCCTAATCGCTGTTGTTTAAAACACTGATCATAGCATGCTGTAAAATGAAGCACGTTGTAGAGGCAGAGAAGTTGCTTGTAGCTGTGATGGACAAAGATTTTGAGTGGAAAATATCACCTGCACGGCGATTGTTGATGCATTTTGCAGGACGCGTTCAACTGATTCTTACAACAGCAACAAGTATTCCTTAGCTTCTATTCTTTCAGAAAGGACATTGAGGGGACTCAACATGCTTCCTGATGAAGCCACTGACGCGCCCGCCTAAACTGTATAATATATTTGAGCCGCTACATTTCTTGGTTCCCCTTGGTTTCCATGCTCCACTTATGTTTGAAAAATTCGTAGTCGATGGGCAGAACGCTTGGTTGTTCAACGTTAAGATTCTTTCAACGATAAAAAGGCATTGAAAGCCCTGGCTTGCCCTGCTCCTAATAGCTCCGGGGACAATTTCCAATGGAAACGGGTTACTAAAAGTTACGCGCATAAATAAGGAGGTCTAAATAGGGAAAGTTTGAAAGATGGTGGCTATTAAAAGAAGCACCCTAAATGTAAGGGCTTCCTCCAGTTTCACTTTCACGTAACAAAAGATTCTGCAAACTCACCCCAAACACCCTCAATATCCGACAAGAACAAATTCACAAGAAGATTAAATGGGGGTAGAAAACTACCTGCATTTTCCTCTTTGTCCAAATAGCACTCAATTTCACAATCACAATCTCATCATTCCTCAACAAGACCTCAATTTAACACAACTTGCCCATGACAATGTATAAGGAATGTAAGGTTCTACCTGTAAGAGTTTAACCACACATATAGGTAAATAGTTACAGATATTTACATTAAGAGATGGAAGAAAGGAAATGAACTTAACAGGTATCTAAAAACTAAATACTAGAACTTAAAAGGAGAGATAATATCATTCACAAATAAGTTTATGATAGAAGGGAAGTAGAACAATAAAACAAAAGTAAACACTATGTGGACTTATGTTGCCAAGTCTATTAAGAAAGTAGCAAAAGATGCTCTAGGAGCACCTGAAGATAAAAGACAACTAGTAAAAGAAACTTGATGGTGGAGTGAAGATGTGCAAAAATTTATTAAAGAGAAACATGTGTGTTTTAAAGCATGAGAAATGACTAAAAATAACAAAAACTTTGAGCAATATAAGAATGATGAAAAGGTTGCTAAGAAAGTAGTGAGTGAGGATTACGCAAGGCATATGATGATCTGTATAATGAATTGGGGTCAAGAGAAGGTGGGAAAGGTGTGTTCAAATTGGCAAAAGGAAGAGAATAGAAGAATAAGGACTTAAACCATATTAAATGAATTAAGAGTAATGACCATAGATAGTAGTCAAAGATGACAAGATCAATTAAAGGTGAGTAAGTCACTTTTAAAAAAATTTAAGTGATAAATGTCCTGAGAATATGGAGATTGAGAGAACCTTAAACCCAAATAACGTTCAACTATATAGGTATGATAGTAGGATCAAGATATTTGGCTCTAGGATGCTATGCCATATTAGTATAGGTTTGGAAGTATATGGGAGACACTAAGTAGTTTGGTTGACAAAGTTGTTTAACAAGATAGATTCAAAGAAAATGTCAAATGAATGGAGAAAAAGCTCTATCGTACTAATTTATAAGAATAAAGGAGATATACAGAGTCGCGTTAATTATTGTGGTATCAATCTTATGAGCCATACTATAAAATTTTGGAAAAGAGTGATTGAGAAGAGGCTACGATATAGACAAGTGTATAGAAAACCTAGTTTGGTTTTATGCCTGGGAGGTATACTAGGGAAGCTATTTTCTTACTTAGACAATAGATAAAGAAATATAGGGAGATGAGGAAGGACCTCCACATGTTCTTTATTGACTTAGAAAAAGCTTATGATAGATGTGTATATATATGAGGAAGCGTAATAAATGTTTGGACCACTAGCAGAAAGATCAATGATTTTCCTACCACTATAGGATTGCATCAAGGATCGGTATTGAGCTTATATCTTTTCACATTATTTATGAATAAGTTAATAAGCAATCTGCACGAGAAGATTCCATGGTGCATCTCTTTTACAGATGACACAGTTTTGATTAATAAGACAAAGGAGGGTGTAAACACAAAGTTAGAATTATAGAGAGATGCTATAGAATCTAAATAATTTAAGATTTGTTGAACTAAGACAAAATATATGGAATCAATTTTAGCAAGGAGAGGAGTGAGAGTGAAATACAAGTAAAAATTGATAACCAAGAAGTTTCCGAAAAAGACCACTTTCGAAACTTGGGATCAACAATTCATGAGAAAGGAGAAATTTAGAAGGATGTTACCTAGAGAATCCAAGTGGATTTGAACAAATAGAGATGTGCCTCTGGAGTTTTATGTGATCGATAGGCACCACTCAAACTGAAAGAAAAATTATATAGGATGGCTATAAGGCCAACCATGCTCTATAGATCAAAGTGTTGGGCAATTTAGGAATATCATGTACATAGGATGAGCGCAGCTGAAATGAGAATTTTGAGATTGATGAGTAGTAAGACAAGAAAGGATATAATTAAAAATAAAAATATTAAAGAAAACCCAGAAGTAGCATTAGTAGGTAACAAGTTTAGGTAGGGTATACTTAGATGGATTTGACATGTCCAGCAAAGACAGAATATGAAACTGGTTAGATGGAGTAAGTCAAATCAAGTCGAAGGCTCTAAAAGGGCAAGGGAGAGTCCCAAAAAGTTGTGGATAGAAGTGGTGAGAAAAGATTTTAGAACTTTTGGACTAAATGAGGCAATGACCACCCTTGATAGGTGGGAATCAAGGATCAAGATTCATCTAGCAGCCCCTAATAGGTATAAGACTAATGATAATGATGCTGATGATAATCCCAAAACTAGGAAACCCTTCTCCCAAATAAATAGAAACACTAAATAAACACATTTCCCTCATCAACTATCTCCATAATATTAGTAGTTTGATTTGTGATACCATAACACCTACCCCTTCCCCTGCAACTTCAACTTCCAACCAATCCTAAAGAACAAAGATGACCTTTTTTTTTCAAATCACCCCACTCATTATCCAACTCCAAATGGAAAAGGGCAGCCATTGGATGAATGACAATTAATTGAACTAGAAGGAAGAACTTGTAGGTTTAGAAGGAATGATCTTGACATGATCTAAGAGAGATAGTAATTCATTGGAAGGTTGTATTACTTGAATAAAGATGCCATCACAAGGAGGTGAGATGAGAGGAAGGAGAGAGAAAGTTTGTGGAACTTAGGAAAGGGAATTTAGAGTGGATGGAGGGGAAGCAGAAAGGCCACCATTGGAGGTGGAGACTTGGGAATAGTGAAGAAGGTAAGGGAGATTTTTGAGTCTTTTCGCAGCTACTTTCTAAGACAATTTCTACTATGGCGTTGCAGGGAATTCCATCAAGGAGTGGATTAAGGATTGGATGGTCCATAGTGCATTTTGGGGTTTGGAGAGCAAGGAAATTTTTTGGTTTTAATAGAAGCATCTTTAGGAAAAAGGATTTAGAGGGAATATTTTCATTTTTAAAGATTCCACCGTTGGGATGAGGGATTGTTGAAAATTGAAAATTGTGGGATTGGTTAATAGACACTTTTGTGAACACATGCCACCCCAATGGGATGATATTTGTCAATCTGAAAGGTGGTCCTCAAGTCTATGCTTCTACTACAAATTATGTTTAGATCCTAAACCCTTGATCTGTAAAGCATTTCTTAAGGTTTTGTCTATGAACCATTTTACATGGACAATTTACTTTGGATGGAATATCCATTAGCTTGAGACCAAAACCACATGATTCATATAGGCTCTATAATTTAGCTTCTCTCCAGATTGTGAGCTATACGAGCATGAGAGTGAGCCACAAACAGCAAGTACAATTAAGGTAGTAATTAATATAAAATACTTTTACCTAACTGATTGCTAGATTTACTATATCGACCAGTGAAAGTCTTTTCTCCACTAAATGTTTCTTTTGAATATGTCACTTGGTTTTTATTTAAGGATATTCCACTCCTTTCTTTTTGACATTATGCTTCTTCTTCATGTAAGTGCATCTTTGGTTCACCAAAAAATGTTTGGCACGGTTGGTCACAAATAACTCAGCATTTCCCTTGAGATACACTTGGTCAATTGTTCAAGTTGCTACTTTTTCCTTTAGTAGGGATTGGATTTAGGAGAGTGGGGTGAGTGCGAATGTGTGAGTAAGATGCTTGCTACTATTTTAATTAAAACTTGCAAGTGCACAAATCAATGTTGTAGTCTCACGCAAGCGAGACCAATTCTACAAGGAGTGAACTATTGTGAAAATTAAAACATGAAATTATAAACTAAGTAAAAATAAAAAATAGAAATTAAACAAAAACAAGAAATGGAAACTAAGCAAAAACAAGAAACATGCAAAAAAAAAAAAATTCTAAAACATGCACTTTCTAAATTAAAACTTTCCTAAATTAGAATTAGAAACTTTCTAAAACCAATTTAGGAAATTTTCTAACACTAAAATAACATGCAAAAAAATAAAAATAATGACATCTAACTAACTTTAATAAGAAATTAGAAATATGCATGTGAATGAAAAGTACAATTAAAGAGATTTTCACTTCTTAAATCCTAAAACTTCCTAAAAATGGAACTTTCTAAAATTCAAAAGGAAAAATTTCTAAACCTAAAATAAGATGAAAAAAATGAATTAAATACTGCTAAAACTAAATTAAGTAACTAAATTAACCAAGAATCTAAAAGGAATGGGATTTAGACCATTGTGCATGGTTTATGGACTTTATGCATGATTCTAGAGCCCTAAAGATGGTAAAATTTAATGCACCTACAGTGAGTTTTTATACAAACTAATTATAGGATCTAATAAACAAAATGAAAATCTAAATGGTATCTAAGGATTCAGGAAAATAACATGTTTTGATGGCTAGAATTAAAACACAAAGTTAAGGAAAAACCAATTTCCAAATTTTCCGTACTTAAAAACAGTCAATAAATCTTGCATTAGAAAGCTACTAAATCCACAAACTTTATGCAAGAGAATAACCCAAATCTCAAGTACACTGATGAAATAAACAATCCATAACCAAAATTCCCAAAGAACTTTATTGAACCATATCAATTTACATCAAATTTATGAGAATAAAACTGTCCAAAATTTCTTAAATTTGTGCACTTTTCTAAAGCCTAAATCCTATCTAAAAAAAAATAAAATTCCAATCTAATTCTCACACTCTAAAGTATAATGACATGCAAAGAAAATCTAGAAAGGAATTTGAGAAAAATAGAGGCTAAGTGGGTGAACTAAGGGAAAATAGCCTAAAACTAAAATAAAAGAGGGTACAAAACATAGAATTCAAGTGGGGAAATCAAGGATTTAAGCTCGCTCTTCTCTTGGTTGTCACTTCCAGAGAATAACTTGAATCTTGATGGAATAATAAAGAAAAACTTATGGAATGGAGTGGAGAAGAAAGAGATTAAGGGCTAGAAAGTAACATGAATTCTAAGGAACAAAACAATGGAAACTTAAAGCAATGGAACAAAAGTAAAATATCTAAGTTACTAATCTGAATTGGAGAGTAAATAAGAAAGAGAATAACAAGAAGACCAAAGGAAGAAAAGCACCAACAATATTCCAAAGTCTAGTAGCAAATAAAACCAAAGGAAAGCTTAATTTTAAGGTGTGTCACCCATCTCTACTTAGAAAATTCGTTATGGACTACGGGACTATATATAGATGAGTGGTTTTCTAACTTAGGAAGGGAAGAAAACATAAGGAAAGTGTCCCTGGGGATAAGGTATTTAATGAAGAAGGTTAGGTGAAAAATAAATTGGCAAGATGATGTCAAAAACACAACATGAGAGAGAGAGAGAGAGAGAGAGAGAGAGAGAGAGAGAGAGAGAGAGAGAGAGAGAGAGAGAGAGAGAGAGAGAGAGAGAGAGAGAGAGAGAGAGAGAGAGAGAGAGAGAGAGAGAGAGAGAGAGAGAGAGAGAGAGAGAGAGAGAGGAAGTATGGGCTAGTTGGTTTCTAATTTTGAAAAGGATATGTGTCTTTTCTTTTAGAAGGAAAGTGGGGTGACATGGGAAAAATTGATTGGCTAAGTAGTTTTCTAGGAAGTGGGGATTGGTTGGATGGTTAGGAAGGGAGTTTAGGAAGGTGGAAGTGTTATGAAATGGTAGGACTCTTGAATAGAAAGTCAAACTCGTGGTGGTCTTTGGTGATGAGGTGAAAAGTGATAAAAAGGTAGAGAAAAGTGGGAAAAGATCAAAATTTTAAGGCTCTCATCCTATTGGTCCATATGCTAACTTATACTAATAATATTTCCCTTAATTATCTTCAAAATATCCCTTAAAACATGGTTAATCTCTTAAATCTCCTCCAATCCTAGCCTTCCATTTAGCTTAGCTTGAGAGCTTAGATGGCTTACTTTGAAAGCTTCTATGATATGGCTTAAATTTCTTATATGGCTAAGGTGACTTAAGTGGCTTCCATGCAAAGGTGGTGAAAATACATGGCTTACTACATGGGCTTGCTTTGGCTATCTTTAGCTACTTTAATCTCATCCATTGCTAGTTCATTAGATGATCTTGGCCTTTGGTTTACATTGAAGTGATAAATTTGAGGTTTTCACTCGATCTTTTGATCTTGATCTTCAATTTTATCCCGATCGATCTTAGCCGCTAAATCAACATCTTACTTCCTACAAAAAGTGAAAATCCTAGAAAAACTTGATTAATCACACACTTACCTTATATTATCTTTTGGACCTACAAAATAACCAACTTTTGCTTTAGTAGGTCAAAAATGCATGTGTTATGAATTTTGGTCTAAAAGTCCTAATTTAATGCTATAAGTTGTAAGACATGGATACTAATTGGGTGGTTTTTATGCAAAATTAAACACTTATCAATGCTTTCTAATTCTTCACTTGTAATAAAATAAATGCATCCTTCATTCTCTACTAAGGGTTTTCTTTATATTAGTACAGATGACTTTCTTTGTATGTGTAATATCCCAAAATTTTGTACCATTATTGTTATCAATAAAAATCCAAAGATTTTTCTAGTGTAAAAATAGAAATTTTGAAAACTTAGAAATCCTACAACAAGACCTCTACTAATGGATTAAGCTTAAAGAGAGCTATCAAACTATTGTAAGCATGTCAAAATTCAACAGTTGAGATCAAAGTATGAGGAAAATAGATTTTTACACTAATAACAACACCTCTTGCTATTTATATGATCAAAAATTATGATGTGGGACCCTCTTGACTATCAAATATGGTTAGTTCAGTCAACAAGATGTCCACTTTTAATTTGATGAGATTTTTAGGAGAATTAGAATAAATGCAAGGATTAGAAAGTGTATACAACATAATATAAGAGATTTTGAAGATAAGGAGGAAATCAGAAAAACATTATATTTGAAGAGATAAAATTTGAATCCGTTATTAGGAAGGAGATGTGCCAGAAGATCAGAAACGAGAAGGAAAGGAAAGAAATCCCATTCAAAGTAGGAAACTAGCCAAGAGCTTCTTCTTTTTTTCTTAATTGTTGACATCTTCAGCTAGGAAAGGAGTTTCACATTAGAGAAAGAAAGAAAGAAAGAGAGGAGAAGAAGAGAGAAGGGAGAGAGTAAGGGAGGAGATGCCTCTCCCCCCTCCACAACCATATGTCTATTCAATGTATGATCCGAGACTTTGAGATCGTAGGTGACGAAGCTGGGTAAAAGCTAGCAAGTAAAGCACATCCAATCCATCAACCAGGTAGGTGGATCAGGAACACCAAGTTTTCATAGATTTGGAAAACTTAGATTAGCATTTTTCTATTGGATTTTGTAGATCTAATTGGATAAGCATGACAAGAGCTAGGCGCAATGTCTTTAATAGAGTTTATGTTTTAATGTTGAGATTATGTGGTTTGTATATTCAATTTTTACATAGGAGTGGATCAATCTTCATTTTTGATTGTTGGAGTATAGGCACATGGCATTGGTATGATTCACATAGTTAGATAAGAGTCTATGTAAAACATGGATCATGTGCATCATCCAAGGGTGGATGCACATTAATGCATATGCGCCCTTGATGGGGTGAGCATGGGTGGATTGATGCACATCCCCTAGGGAGGGAGGAATGTGCATGGGTATCGTGAACCCATGAGTCTTAGATCTATGGCTTAAATCTAGTGAACTATACATGGATCACTAATTGTTGGAGGCCCATTGATAAATGGTTTAGACCTAAAGTGAGTGTGCATAGGTCAAGTGTCCACGCACTTGTCCCCATGCTTAAGATGAGAAGATGTTTGATCTTCTTACCATGCGATAGTTGATATCAAAATTGTCTAACTCTAAAGTTGTAAGATGATTACTATCTTCTTCATAAGAGAGCAAACCATGGACATATTTTGTAACATGATCATCACACCACCACCTTGCATGGGAACACTCATGCAAGATACATATTACTTAGAACCATGTGCATGGTAGATAGATGGTACATGGGTCATGCACAAGTTTCAAAACATATCCACATACCTAATTTTCCTTTGGTGTAATGAACCTAGTAAATGACTTAATCAAGCCATGTGCTCTAAGTGATAAATGTTAGAAGGAGATGCATAGAAGGATGACATCCATTTCACTTGGACTAACTTGATCAAATGGAATGGGATTTGATTATGACTAAGAATGAATAAGATGGATAAAATTGTTACTCACATAGAACCCATACACATGGGTGTGTTTGGTTAAAAATTTGAGATTGATTATGTGCATATATTTTCATGTTCATGTTCATCATCATTAGGGTAACATAAACTTTAAATATTTTGATGCATCTCTTAATTAAAGAAGAAGTGTGATTTCATGGTTTATATCTATTTTACATGACTCTTTACATTGTGATTTATAGAGATCTTGGAAACTATTTGATTTCTTTTAGTAAGCATATGAGTTTGCATACTTAATATGCTTTGGAAAATAGTTCATGTGTTTCATTTAGGAAACTTGATATTGATATCTTGTATGGTTTGAATAATTGAGATTTCATGATTCGAAATGAGAAATGAGAAATTGAGCAAGTTGAGGTGCTTGCTAAATAAAGTTTTTGAAAAGTTTCTAAAAATATAACATTGTTATCCCAAACGTGTTTTTGGGAAGTTTAGACATACCAAATGAAGTGGCAAGATTAAAAAAAAGAAGTTTGATAAATTAAACTTAATATACTTGAAAAGATATTTTGTGTATGATGATACCTTGGATGTACATTTTCTACAAGCTAAAGTGCCTAGTGGACCTGCTAAGGGGATGTGTAGGTCAGCCTCCCAACCCTAACCACAAGGGTGGAATAGTATAAAATGCCTAATAGTGGCAATTTTCTTGACTTGTAGTGAATACCACTATAGGTGACTCATGACACCCTTTCAAGATAGGCCATAAGCCCTTTAAGGGTGTGGTTGAGGTTCCCTAGGATATTGGTGGTGACACAATTTAGCGGTCTAGTCATTAGCACATCATTCCCACGAGATTTTGTGTTTTTGACTCTTGGATAGTTTTTGGTGGTTTTGTATGAGAATAACTGAGGTGGACAACAGATGAGTACCCATGACCAATTGGTAGACAAATTGCCTAGGTGGCATAATACACGAGGTGTTGCCGATTCATGTGGCTTATACAATTGTTTTATCGATATATGCATTTTATGATCAATGATTTGTGATTCATGTTCATGGTGAAATGATATTTATTTCATGACATATGAAATATTGAGAAATTCTTGAAAGTGCATAGCATGAATGACTAAGGTAAGATTAGTTGTGGGATTTCAATTACAATGAAAATATGATTTTTAAAAGCATGTGCTTGCTAGATGTTTCAATTTTAGTTTTGTCGTTTAGTTCCTCCTACCGAGTATAGTGTTTATTCAAACCAAATATTAACAACATGTAGATCCACCGTATAAGATTTAGAAGGAAACAGCATGGAGGCCTAGTTCCACACCTGAAGAAAGAGAGAGAGAGAAAGTGAGAAATTATTATAATTGCTAGAGACATTATATTTTACCCAAAGACTATTCATGTAAGAAGGCCAATAGTGCCCAACTTTTATTTGGATGATGATCATTATAGTATGTAGTTGTGACTAACTATTCTAGGTAGCTCTGCTATTTTTAATAGAAATAGAGCAAAACAAGTCAAACGTGAGCTCACATTTTTAAAGAAGCAGATAGATGGAAAAATGGCACTTGGAGTTTTAAAAATAATGTTTGAATATTTTGAAAATGTTTAAAAAATGGGGACATCCCACCTTTTGAAAAAAAATTAATGAAACTAATATTTTAAAATATAGGTTGTAGTATTCTGTCTATAATGAGTTTTTTTTTTTTATGTTCATGGGCTTGTTCCCTCTCAAGTTTAGGTAGGCCATTCTAACTCTTCCAATATATGAAAAGAAAATTTGCATCTATTTCACGAGAAAAATTAGGGTGGTGTTGAACTATTATTAAAGGCCACTAGTTTCTGTCCAAATTGCATGAAGTCATGTGCTATAGTTGGTTATATATCAAAGCATGTTATTGCTACAAAAAATTTAAAAGGAATGCAACAAGAAACAATTTAAGAGGTTACCTAAGGTGTATCGTGAGAAATTAAAATTTTACGTCAATGGTGCTTCTAGTATCTTGGTGTAGACGCTAGATTTTGATTCATCTTGATCAATACAAATCAAAATTTTATTCCCCAATAATGACCTACAATTACTCATGGGACATCTTATTTATTTGGAATTTTTAAGAAGTTTAGCAAAAAGGACCTACAATATCAAGTTGAGACAAAAAGGGCATGCTGCCGCATGACAACCTCATGCAACCACATGATCCAAACTTGAAAATGCATCATTGGACATGTCCTTCTAGAACAATCCAAGTCACACAATGTCAAAAGTAGGCATGCAACAGTACAAACCAAAAGTTCTATACATGTGCTTCCTTCTAGAAGATGATGGAAGCATCTAGATGATAGTGTATCCATGCAGCCACACAATCATGGTCATGCAATAAGAACAATTGGGAGCTTATCTAAAGAGTTGTCATCCAAGAGCAAAAGGAAGCATTATGCATAAGGTGTTTCACTCTTGAAAATCTCTCTAAGTGTCATAGCCCCAAGAAGGCTGAGGAAGCCCTACTAGAAGGAGAAAGAGTAACTATCATACCTAGGTATCACATCATCATCAATAGCAGCATCAAGACCTTATCTTAATTAGAGGTCGACCACATAAATCTTGTTCCTCCATTCCCCTCTATTAAGTGTCATGGCTTCATTTAGTCCCAAAGTTTTTAAATATTTTCTTACCAAGAGCAAAAGGAAGCATTATGCATAAGGTGTTTCACTCTTGAAAATCTCTCTAAGTGTCATAGCCCCAAGAAGGCTGAGGAAGCCCTACTAGAAGGAGAAAGAGTAACTATCATACCTAGGTATCACATCATCATCAATAGCAGCATCAAGACCTTATCTTAATTAGAGGTCAACCACATAAATCTTGTTCCTCCATTCCCCTCTATTAAGTGTCATGGCTTCATTTAGTCCCAAAGTTTTTAAATATTTTCTTACCACTTCTATCCACGTTCTTTTGGGTATTTCCCTTGCCCTTTTCGAACCTTCTACCTGCATTGCCTCACTCCTTCTAACTGGTATCGTTTTCGGCTTTGTTGGACATGTTCAAATCATCTAAGTCTAATCTATCTCATCTTGTTACCTATTGGTGTTATCCCTAAGTTTCCTTTAATATTTTCATTCCTAATTCTATACTTTCTTGTCTTGCCACCATCTCAACATCCTCATTTATGTTATACTCATCCTATGAACATGATATTTCTTAACTACCCAGCACTCTGATCCATAGAGGATGACTAACCTTACAACCATCTTATAGAATTTTTCATTTAGTTTGAGTGGCACCTGCTGATGACACAAAACTCCATATGCGAATCTCTATTTGTTCCAACCCACTTGGATTCACTGGGTAATCTTCCTCTCAATCTCTCCACTCTCATGAATCATTGAGCTAAATTCAAGTTTTCTTAAGGAGGAATCTCTTCTGGAGTATTTTTGGAGCGTGAGTTCTCTATATTGGCCTTCTGGTATTCTTATCTTCTTAATTTATTTCTCTTCAAAGTCAAGTATAATTCATTTCCCTTCCTTTTATGTTACTAGTTTTCTTGCCTTTAGATTAGTTCATATAGAGTAGGCATTTAGTTTTCTTCTTACTTTCTAACATTCGTTGAGAGTTCTCCCTCTCTGATAGTAGGAGAGCATTTCTCAAGACAAAGCCTAAATGTTCACTTACTCTTGGCTAAATAAAAGTACTCATTCAAGAAGATTTTCTTGCTTCACATAGCAAGGAGGACCCTTGTAGGGCAACACATATCACAAGTAGATGTTTCTTGCATAGCTGTCAAGCATAATTTTTTCCAAGAGCATTATCAAAAATGTTTAAAATTTTGTTTTAAAATAGGAGACAATAAGTCGTTGGGACAGCCACCTTTTATGATTTGCAACCCAAGATAACCTGACCAACTCATTTAGTAAAGACTAGTTTGTAAATTGGGAGGGGTTGATGACTAACACCTTCCAACCCTACAAGCAAGATATGAAGCCTATCTCTAGAATATCTAAAGGTCCTAGAGCCTTCTGTCTAAGTTGCGACTCAAAATTCTAAAATTCGAAGACCTAAATCAATCAAAAAGACCCACGAAGTTCAAAGACCCTCTGAGGGCATGACTCATATTGGGAGCTTGCAGATGGTGACTCTATTGGGAAAGCTTAACTTGAAAAATGAGTCAATTAGGAAATCTTGGGTTGATTAGAAGATGGTCCTCGCATTTGCATAAGTAGAATAGCTATTTATTCTTATTATCTATTGCTTTCTTATAATAACACATAGGGTGATAGCTTAGACAAACTTAGTTCTTGAACAAAATAATAAGGCACTAACCTCATAATGCACCTAATAAAGGAAAAAACCAAATAAGGAGTGATGGACTTGTTTGTTTTTATATGCCCTCACACGGTGGGGCAATGACCCGATGAATAGATGTAGAAGGACAAACAAAAAGCTCAACCTTCAGTCTAGGACTCTTGAAATTCATCTAATAGAGCACACCATGTACTCATAAAGGAGGCTTCTAGGCATATAGTAGGTATGCCTCTATGATGTAATAGTGATAGCTCTATGTGAAGGAGCCACTAACCTTGTCCCACTACATACTACACATGAGCTTCATTCCATATAAATAATCCCTAGATTACATGGCCTTTTAGGATTGCATGCCTTAAGTGCACCTGGTTAGAGATAGGCTAGGTTCTTGTTTGACTGATGCTTGCTCGTTTAGTTTGAGGCAACCAATTGAGGAACCACATCCAATCCTTTTTGCAAATCCTGTTTTAGGGGTAAAACATCCTTGATGCGTATCCCCAGATTTTTTTCGATGAAATATAGGAAAAAAGAGATGGAGGAAACCTCAAAGAGGAAAATGATTGAACAATGAATTTACCATGTCCATTTCACAAGCCTTTCAGCCTAAGCCTTTATCAAATACCTCATTAGACTCACTTGCCTTACTTCAAGACTTCCAATTAGCACTATGTATAAAAGTATCAAAACCCCATCCCTAGATGAAATTTTGAGTAATATGTCCAACAAAATGGGTAGCATGTGAGCTACCATGAGCTAAATCCCTGAAGAAATTGTAGCCATTCATAAGCAACTAAAGGAACCCCAAAGATTCAACCTACAAGAAGAAGAATTTCCTAAGGAAAATTGCTTAGAGGCTATCTAAAAAGAATCTAGTCTTGCTCATCATCAGACCAATATTGTGCAAATCATTCCCAGTATTGACCTAAGTGATTTCAACCATATGAAGTCAAAGTTGAGATATATGAAGGTTGTAGGAATTTGAAGAGTGAGTGTTAAGTCCTTTAGGTTATTTGAACATGATGGGGTGTCAATGAACTTCAAAATGCCCAAATATGAGGGGAAAGGATGCGATATAACACACCTAAGTGTCTATGTCAATAGTATAAAAGCCTTTGACTTTATTAATGACCAGTTGGCACATCTGTTCCATAATCATTGACAGGGGATGTCATGACTTGGTTGATGATGGTAGATCGAGCCATGGTCCGGACATGGGAAGATTTGGCCAGTGCATTTATTAGCTAGTTCTAGTATAGTGTTAACACTACTAATATTTAGGTTTTATAAGATGGCAAGAAGAAGAAGAAGAAGAAGAAGAAGAAGAAGAAGAAGAAGAAGAAGAAGAAGAAGAAGGTTTCAAAATAATCATCTTGTTAAAAATTAAAAAGAAAAGAAAAGATAGTTTCTAAAAACTATCTTATAAAAAATGTTTATGAGATGGTTTTTTAAAATCATGTTATATTATTTATGACATTGTAAGATCGTTGTCAAAAACCATCTTATAAAAAAGAGTTTATAAGATAGTTTTATGAGATGGTTTTTTAAAATCATGTTATATTATTTATGACATTGTAAGATCGTTGTCAAAAACCATCTTATAAAAAAGAGTTTATAAGATAGTTTCTAAAAACCATCTTATATTCTTTTTTATATTATACGATGGTTTTCAGCAACCGTCTTACCAACTTTTTTTATAAGACAATTTCTGACAACCATCTTATATTCTCTGTGACATTATAAGATGGTTTCTAAAAACCATCTTATATTATTCAAATAAAATTAAAGCAAAGATATTAAGTGGGAAAGATTTATAGATAATATAACAAGGTATTCAATGAACCATCATATATTCAATTACTACATATAAAGCCCCATGCCCCCCTTCTTGAAAAAAAAGAAAAAGAAAACCTTTCCTCACTAGATCAAAACGGAATAGGAGAAGGAGAAGAAGAAAAGCAAGAAGAAAGAGAAGAGGAGAGAGAGAGAGAGAGAGAGAGAGAGCATGAGAGAACACATGAGCGGCCCCACCTTACTCGTCACTATTTTTGTCCCTTTAAGTAGGCTCTCTCTATCTCGAATTTTCTTATGTGCATGCTTTTGTTTTTCTAAAGCACTTTGTCCATGATTTTTTGCTTTGTTAATCAATGAAAATCTTTAAAACTAATCGTGCTAGATAGGGAACATTGAAAATAAAAAGACCCAAGTCTTAGGTTTTTAATTTCATTCAAAAAGGTATCCAATATAGAGCCTAAAGTCTACTACTTGTAGTTGTTCACGTGAATAGTAATACTATTTTGCTTATATTCAAGAGTACTTTGTGCATGATTTTTTGTTTCATTAATTAATGAGAATCTTTAAAATTGATTGTACTAGATAGTGGACATTAAGAATAAGAAGACCTAAGTCTTAGATTTTCAATTTTTATTCAAAAAGGCATCCAACATAAAGCCTAAATTTCGCTACTTGTCATTGTTTGCGTGAACAGTAACAATATTTTGTTTATGTTCAAGAGTACTTTGTGCATAATTTTTCTCTTCGTTAATTAATGAAAATTTATAAAATCAATTCTGCTAAATAGAAAATGTTGAGAATAAGAAGGCATAAGTCTTAGATTTTTAATTTTCATTAAAAAAAGCATCCGACGTAAAGCCTAAAGTTTGCTACTTATCGTTGTTCACATGAACAATAATAGTATTTTGCTTACTTTCAAGAGAACCTTATGCATGATTTTTTGCTTCATTAATCAATAAAAATCTATAAAATTGATTGTATTAGATAGAAAATGTTAAGAATAAGAAGACCCAAGTCTTATATTTTCAATTTGCATTCAAAAAGGTATCAAATGTAGAGCTTAAAGTCTATTATTTGTTGTTATTCATAATAATAATAATAATAATAATAATAATAATAATAATAATAATAATATTTTGCTTATGTTTAGGAGAACTTTGTGCATAATTTCTTGCTTTGTTAATCAATGAAAATCTATAAAATTGATTGTGCTAGATAGAAGATATTGAGAATAAGAAAACCTAAGTCTTAGATTTTCAAGCTTCATTTGTGGAGGGTTACCCCTTCACTCCAATCCCCTAATGCAAAAAGCATGCAGATTTCCTCGCTTGCATTGCCCACACAGATCACTACAACTATATTGCATATTGACTGAGTCAAAGCAGAAGGGTGGGTTTTCTTTTTCCTCCATCTAACTGCTCTACAACAATGAGCTTAAAGTTTGCTACTTATTGTTCGCACAAACAATAATAGTATTTTTCTTATAATCAATAGCACTTTGTGCATGATTTTCCACTTCATCAATCAATGATAATTTATAAAATTTATCATACTAGATAGAGAAAATTGAGAATAAAAAGACCTCAAGTCTTATATTTTCAATTTTTATTCAGAAAGGCATCCAACGTAGAGCCTAAAATCTTATATTTTCATAGTTTTATAAGATGGTTTTTAAAAAAACCATCTTATATGTTATAGTTTATAAGATGAATTTTCAAAAATCATCAAATATTTTGCAATTTTATAAGACGATTTTTGAAAAATAGTCTCATATTTGATAGTTTTAGAAGATAGTTTTCCAAAACTTCCTTATAATACTTTTAATATAAGATGATCTCTGATATTAATATAAAATCGTTAAACAACCATCTTATATTAGTGGTATTATAAGATGGTTTCTAAAACCATCTTATATTTTCTTTCATTTTATAAGACAGCCCCGTATAAGATGGTTTTTGAACCATCTTGTATGTATGTTTTTAATCGTCTTAAAAACTACTCATTGTAGTATTGTTAGGATGAATCTAGTTTTGGTCCACCAGGAGTTGAATGAGACTTTCTCTACTTTCCTAGTCTAGCTCAGAGAGAAGGTGACAAAGATAAGGCTCAAGCCCCTAGAAAGTCCTATACCACACTAGGAATGATCTACAAGAAAGCCCTGCAAATGCTATTGACACGAAATGCCATTGCCAACCTATACCGAAACCCATCCCTACTTGTCCATCCTCGCATATGATATGAATGCTTGCTACAACTGCCATTGAGCTCTAGATCAAGACATCAAGGGTTGTCGAGAATATGATCAAGTAAGGAATCATTGAGAAATCATCTAAACCATACATTACCACCAATCCCTTACTAGATCATGGAATTGCCGCAGTAAATTAGATGTTCATCAGAATGGTCAATTCAGTGCTGATGTTTACTCAAAAGAACCATAATTGCATGGGTCTATTGAAATATAGGTGTACAAGTACAGTTCGGTCCCATGATGACTCAATTTTGAATTTTGGAATTTTAATTGGAAACCAGCTTAAATTACCCTAACCTAGCCAAGCATTATAAATTAATAAAGTTAACTACTACTGTGAAAAAGTAGATAAATTTACTAAATTAATAGTCTAGGGTTTTGGAATCCACCACATTGAAATCATAACCATGCATATACAAGTATCATGGATTTAAATTTCACATGTTAGTATAACATCAATGGGACAAAGAAATGGAAGATATATGCATTAAAATTCCTAAAACTTATATTTTGTTAATTCTCATAACTTCCCTAAACCTATATGTCCTCAAAGTATAGCTTGTATTTTCTACAATCTCAAAATATCCAATATTTTATACACTTTAAGCAAATTAATATATCATAATTAATATCTAAACTATGAAAAAATACCTAATAATTCCCATGAAAAGAGTACTATTTATATATATATATATATTAATTTGATAGCTAATCATAAGAATTAATACTTTATTTTTTCTAATTTAATGATTACTTCCATATAAATATAATTACCAATTTTTATGTCATTCCTTTCTAATCCCTAGATAGACAATTAAGTACTTATTATTAACTTGAAAATGTACTCAATCTAGCCTTAAAACACAACTTAAACAGCAAGATAAAATTGCTCAAAAATTTATATAACATTAACCTAACAAGGACACTAATCTAACCTTTAGAATGAGCATGACATAAATATAGAAAACTAGGAAAAAATTTCCCTAAAAATCATATAAAAACAAGTTCCTAACTTAGCAAAATCTAACCTAGACTGTGATAAAGGAAACACATCTAAACATATGCAATAATTAATTTCTAATCTGATCTAAACTATGATGAATCATATTAGAAGAATGTGTCTTTCTTTACCTTAGATTAGTACGTTTTATAGCGTTGCCTAGGATAGTTGAAAAACCATCCTAGGATTGCTAGAAAAATAACACTTAATTCTAGGCTAAAACAACCACCAATTAATTTCGACACTATGATAGATTATAATGGATTAACCTATGCTAGAATCATAAAAGTAAATCTTCACCAATAAACTAAAATGACAAGCAATGACTAATGCTAAAACAAGGAGAATTTAAACATGAACTAATGCTAAAGCATGGCTTGAAAACTACACCTAAGATCTATAATAAAACACATAAATTTAAACATTCGAACTCTAGAACTAAACAAAGAGAATAAAAAAAGATTTATTAATCTTTAAAATATAACAATAGCATAGAAAATAAAATAAATATTAAAAAACTAAAATACACTTCCCTAGATTAGATTGGTGCTCAAGATCACCCTTGATGTGTCTTTCATTGAGTCTCCTAAATCCACTCCAAACCACGACCAATACATGAACCTCCTTCAAACCACAACCATACACTCTTTCTCTCTTTATGTGTCAGTCATCAAGGAGAACAACAAACCCAAACAAGCCACCATCCAATGGAGAAACAAACTCAAAACATGAGAGAATGAAAGATAGAGAGAAGTCTAGATCCAACCTTTTTTCCTTTCTTCCCATATGTGAAACATGTTGAAGCACTCCAAAAAATAAAAATAAAAATAAAAAACTCCAAAGCATCCTCTCTACCATTCTTCAAGTTGAAAAGAATGTTGAATCCCCTAAATCTCCCTGCTCTTTCATGTGTAAATCCACCCAAGAAGAAGGGGAGAGCAAGATGTCCTTCTCTGACCCTCTCTTCTTCATGTTAAAAACATGCTCTCCAAGTGTAGAAATTGTGATTTTTTTCCCTCCTCTTGTTGCTCCTATTTCCCTTGTGCTTAAGTAACTTTCTCCTCTTTAGAATGCTTCCGTTGGTCCACCTAGTATCCTTATTTCTTTCCTTAGAATCTCTCCAAAACTATCCAAGGTCATCCCCCCTTTCCTATCTACCTCAATATTTTTCCAAAAAATCTTTACTCTTAACTAATCAATTTCTATGTATAGAATATTCAGAGTTGGTAGCTTAGGATAGCCCTAATATGCATCAAATATTGGTTATAAAATCATTTCAAAACTAGATTATTCTTAACTGCAAATTTTCCTTTTTGCGCTCTCTAGAGTAGACATTTTTTCAACTCCTATATTTTCTTGATTTGTTACACGTCTTCTCTACTTAAAAATACATTTTATCTTCCTAAATTTTATGAAAAAACATGTAATATATATTCCATTTGAGATTGAGAAATAGTAGAAAATTTTGCTACATGTGATACCTAACTTGCTTTGATTTTTTCCTTAGACATGTAATATCCCCAATTTTTGTAATTGATTGAGAAATATCAATAAAGTTTGAGTTTCAGATATTTCGGGCTGAAATATTAGGGTTATTTAAAATATACCTTTTATAAAAGTATAATTAAATCATAAGACATGTAAAATTGAAATTAAACTTAGCAAATCCTTCAAAATGACTGTAAGCACGACAAATTTCGAATTCGGAAGAGAAATCCTTAAGTTTCTTCATTTCTTGGACAAAAGGGGTAAAATAGTAATTTTACCCAAAAATCAAAATCTCCCAAAAATCAAAATATGAGACATCAAAATTTAGAATGTACTGAGAAATACGAATCCAACGCCACTAAGTACACTCAAATCCGAGATCAGGGGAATAAAACCCAAAATTTTATGCATAAATGGCAAAACGGTCTTTTTACACCATGTGAGGCCCACAAGGGACCCAACAACCAATTTTATCAGCAGACCATGTGAATCATGGGTCAACAAACATTAGCTGGTCTTGGGGAAGAAAAATTAGGCATGGGGAAGAAAAAAATGGAGCATAGAAGACTTTCATGCCATTTAATAATAAAAAAAATAAAATATTATAATCATGAAAAAAGACCCAAAATTCCTATAAATACAACCCCAAAAATCCTCATAAAATCCCCATGAAATTATCTCTACTCTCCCTAAAAAATTAGATCTAGATCCCTCCCCAAAAACCCAAAATTTCCAAGAGATAGATCTCTTTCCAACTTGTTTTTCTTTTTAGATTGGAACAAGAGACCTAAAATCAAATAGGCATTATGTTCCAGATCTAATTTGATCAATTTCACTGTCCAAAACTTTCTAACATATCTATTCTACAAAACCCTCAAAGAAATTTCAAGATCCAATGGTTCAAACAACGGATATTTACAAGAAAGATGGATCTTAGGCCATATCTTCATCAACAAGGTATTTTTTTAAATTGGGCATATAATCGAGGCTTTCTCTCCAATCAGGTAGGTGGAAATCTTTTTCATAGATTTTTAGTACTTTTTTATGTAATTTTTATTTTACTGTAATTAAGTTTGATAATAAAAAGGTAAAAATAAAGTAAACAATAGAACCCTTAATTATGGATGATAGAGTGCTCAGATGAAAAATCTAACTGTACCAATCGATCCAGAAGGGTCCAAAACCTCTAGGTTAGAATTTTCATAAAAATTAGAGACGTTTTGGGCCCTCATTGAAGGAGGATTGATTGGAAGGTCCAGAATGGACTGTCCGATCTCCAGATCAAATGGCACCCAAGACGCACATGTGACGCACCATCAAACGGTGCATGTGCTGCAGGTGGAGCGTCATTCCAAGTGACACGATGGCACGTCCGTCAAATCCACGAGCAGACGCGCTAGACGAAAACACAGTTTGCGGGCGTGCAGACGACGGGCGTTCCGCTCTTCCCATCTGCGTCTATGGACACCTCTCCAGGGTGCTTCGTCCATTCATCTGAGCGGACGCGCCCGATGACCCACCTGGTTTGTTCCGCCTGGTTCGTTCCGCCCAAATAATCTGGACCATCCATTCCTTGGGCCCAGATTAAATCCAGGCCCTAGGAAGGACTGTGAACTTTCAGCTTCAATTTCGGACTCATCTAATCTCCAAATTGAGATCAGAAAGAAGCTATGGAAAGCTTGAAACCTCTATTTTCTTATGAAATAATAAAATAGACATGTATTCAGTAAAAACTTTCTGTATTAAAGAAATAAGTTCCAATTACGTAGATTTTCAAGATCTGAGATGATCAGATCTTAAAAACATGTTTTAATAATGATATACTATTGAAATAAAGTAAGATCTATTGTTTAATTGGACATATATATATAAGATATATTAAGGGATCTACCCATTATGGTAGAAAAACCCTAAAAATACAAAGGAACCCACTTGATCAATGAGATCAAGTGTGATCAGATCCTTGGGATGGAAAGAATAAATGTTTATATGATGAAATCCAAGGAAATCATGGATGGATTATGATAAAAATAGATCAATATGATATTTTGACCTTAATAAAGAAAATTCCTTAAATCTAACTAAAATCCTTAATCAAAGGAAAAGATCTAAGATCAAATGGTTGGATCATAAGTAAAGGTTTCTAAAATTGTTAATGTAATTAATTTCATAGCATTTTAAATATGATTATGTTATAAAGCATGCTAGTATAACATTTAGACTTTAGCATGATATGTGATTTCATTGTTATCATAAGGTGTTAGATTTAATTTAAGTACCTTGTCTCATTATCATTAAATGTTAAATTAGGTAGTTTTATGCTTTGAATTTATAATTGATTTATGGTTAAATGTTATTAGTAGATTTACTTGTTATGACATAAAGAGCATAAAACATCAAAAATGTATTCTAATGAGAAAGTAGAGTTTCATGACACAAATAAGAATGGAGTACTTAGGACTTAATTAGTAAGGGATATAGTTAGTAGGACAATATAAGGATTATCAAATCCTTGGCCCAAATTAGGAAAAGAATAATAAACCCCATGAATGACATTATAAATATTCATGGACTTAATTAAAATCCATTAGAAAGAGTACTTAGGGTAAACATGCTTATAGGAACCTTATGAAAGGTTGAGCTATGGTCATTCTAGTGAATGATGAACATAATGGTTAAGGGGGTTATCTAATAGAGCCTCGCTCTTCCCCTACCTTCTGTTGATGTTTGTGAGGTATAAACGCCTCCTTACATGAGGATTGAAGTAATCACTTTGTGTTCACCCATTTAGCTAGTAAGCCTTAGCCAATTAAAAATAAGAGGAGTAGTCTAGATTTAGGTTTGAATAAGCTACCTTCAACCAGCACATTAACGGGTTGAATAATAATAAGAGCATAAAAGGTTAGTAAACTACCTAACCCTAATAAAAATAGTAAGTAAGATAAAGATGATCAAACAAGATCCATTAGATCTTGGATGATTAAGAACAATAAGAATAAGAACACTATATTGTACTTAGTATGCATGTTTAGTAATATACTTGTTATAGTTCATTAGATTAGATAATTCATACCCTTGATCAAAGATGATTCAAGGAAGAAAACCAAGATCATCCTCCATAGGGATGATCCAATAATTGAACTTATATCAAAGAAGAACTAGATGATAGAAGATCTAGGACATTGATCTTTATCAACATGTATAGATTGTCAATCAATGGATCTATGAAAGATCAAGATCAAGGAGATGGACATACAAAGACTTAAAGATAGAAAAATATTTAGATATGAATGATTTAAAGATCATTCTAAACATCAGATCTAGTGATCAATAGGATTGTTCATAATTTATATATTGACAATATGTATGGATGTACAGATTACATACATCAGTCAGGATCATAGAAGATTGGGGAAAAGAGATCAATCCTTAAAGGTAGGAGGATTTGATGAATGCATACATGATTCTACTCATGATCTTATGTTGGCAAGAGTAATGATAATACTTATACTAAATCTCTTGAAAACCTTATGATCCAACCAAACACATATAAGATGGTTAAGGACTAAACTATAAGTGAATAGGGAACTAGAAAATATTTCAGCCCTAAGTAAACAGACATATGGTCTGATATATATGAAATCTATTTTACATACAAGCTTAGAGGCTTGTGAGTTTGTTTTAATAGGCATAAGCCTAGGGGAATGCTATTGCTAGAGAAGTTATGAGGGTTTGGCCACCCGCTCCTTGAAATTTGCTGATATGATGATACCTTGCCCAATGAGAGGCTAAAAGTCAGGTGGTGGCAATTATGGGAAGGCCACCACTGTGAAAGTCTTGGCCCCCCATACGGGCAGTGACATAATATTTTCCACCGTGGTATCAGTGGTGAACAAGCAGTTATCCGAGCACGCTAGTACGGATCAGACTGCAACATAATAACCTTTCTGATTATTTTGCATTATGATGCATATGAGAATAGGCATAGTGAAATGCCTTATGTTATAGCATAATGAAATGCTAGGTAATTGTATATTACCAATATTTTCCAAGAAGGGAAATTCCCAGTATAAGATTAGCTGTAATACTCAATTCTCAAAATGAAGAGAATTGATTAGCTTAGTTGGGAATGATATTTGACTACTTTCACAAATTTAACTGGTTTACCCATGAAGGGTATGTATCTATATATATATACATAGCTTACAAAGTAAAGAGTGTGTTTAAGGATAATGAGATTATGAAGTATTGGAATTACATTGTCAATGTTATGCTTCTTGAATCCCCTACCAAGCATTGCTTGCTGAGATATTGTAATTATTGCAATATCTCAAATATAGGGAAGGGGAGTTAGGAGCTGAAGACTATAGAAGACTTGAAGAGAATAATCTTCAAGGTATACCCTTGAAGACATGTATTTTTCTTTGTTGAGAGTTTTATTGTATGGTGTGCTTGAGTTTTGGATTATGTAATTTGGACAAGTATTGTACTAGATTTGGCTGCACTGTGAACCACTGGATGGATCCTGGAGTTTAATGAAAGTATATTCCTTCAATGGAATTTATTTTTGTACACAAATTGTACTTATGTTATGTATGAAGTGGTGACTTGGGTTTTCAAAACAAGTTCTAAAGAAAAGAATTTTCCATGCTTTGTTTGGCGAAAAAAAATTTACACTCATAAGGGCCCTTGCCTATCAAAATACTTTACAAATCATGTTTCAAAAGCCCGGGTCGTCATAGTTGGTATCAGAGTGATTCATCCAGTCACAGTACAGTACAAATATGTCCAAAGGAGAGATTATAATCCAAGTCTAGATTATGATAGAAGTAGTTGTATAGAGGACTGATAGAATTTTGGTTTATGAGCAGATTCCACCAAAGAGAGTCACAAGGCAGGCAGCTCAAAATACTCCAGAAGACAATATAGAGAGAGTAACCATGAGTCATATGGAAGAGATGATGACAAGGATGTTAAGGAACCTCCTTCCACACCTACAACAACCCCAAAGTTCATCACCTCCTATAGAAATACCAAGTACGCAAGCTCAGGCTCTGCCTGAGGTGAGACATACTACACCAACACTACCACCAGCTACTCCCACACTTGAACAAGGGAAATCTTCCCTTGTACCAAGTGAAGAAGTTGGAAAATCCCCATTAGGACCAGAAAAGGTTGACAAAATGCTGGAGAGATTTCAAAAGAGGGTTACAATGTATGATGGCAAGGGTGAAGCTGAAAAGGCTGAAGAATGGATATATGAAGTTGAAAAGACTTTTAGTGCACTACGTACTCTTTCAGAGTTGAAGGTGAAATTTGCCACATATTTATTCAAACAAGAAGCTGTATTTTGGTGGAGATCAGCTAACAACACCTTCTTCTCGAAATCTGAAGATACTACATAGGAAGAATTTAAGGAAGTATTCAACCATAAATATTTTCCTTCTCATGTACAACAAAGGAAGTTGATAGAGTTTTTGAACCTAAAGCAAGGGGATATGTCAGTGGTGGACTATGATAACAAGTTCACACAATTAAGGAGATTCGCGCCTCATGTGTGTGACACAGAAACACACACCGTGGATTGATTCATTGAAGGTCTACACTCAGGGCTGAAAGTAAGGTGCTGGGTACTAAACCCACTACCTTGATAGAGTGTGTAGAAATGGCCTCCAAGTTTAAAGATGAGTACAAAAAGGGTCAAATTACCAAGTTCAGTGGAGGAGGAAACAATAACCCAAGGCCTTTCCAGAAGAATAAAAGACCTTGGAACAATTATAAGCCTCAAAGAAATTAAAGGAACAATGCACCAAGGCCAAATAAACAACCATGTCCAAGATGTAGAAAATTTCACCAAGGCAATATCTGTCCACGACCTATACAACAACAACCACAATGATTTCCAATCAAGTGCCACAATTGTGGGGAGTATGGACATATCGCCGCCCACTGTACCAAACCATTGGCAGTCAGGGAAGCAAAACTAGAAATTGCTCCTCGACACCCAGGAAGGGTCTTCGCCATCACTGACGGTCAAGTTGGACCATCCAATGCGGTAATTGAAGGTACACTACTTTTAGTAGACAACTATGCCAAAGTATTGTTTGATTCTGGATTTACGCATTCCTTTATATCTTGTGAATTTGCATCTAGTATACAACTATCAGTGAAAAACTTGGGATTTGATCTAGATGTAACAACGCCAGTTGGAAAAACAGTTAAACTACAAGAATACTTGCATAATGCACCTCTAGAAGTATTGGGCAAAAGAATGGACATAGACATCATTTTGTTGAACATGGAGGATTTTGACATCATACTGGGTATGGACTGGTTAGCAAAATACTAAGTAGTTATGGACTATCACAAGAAGAAACTCACATTTAGTATACTAGGAGAGAAAGTATTAATACTGTATGGGAAACACAATGACTTAGACAAATCCATCATCTCAGCTATGAAGGCAGTCAAACATATGACCAAGGGGTGTCAGGCAATTTTAGCAACAGTGGTTTCCTTAGATGTTGAACAGCCCAGGATAACAGAAATTGAAGTGGTCAAGGAATTCCAAGATGTTTTTCCTGAAGAACTACTAAGGTTACCCCCACACCGAGAAATTGAGTTTACCATTGAAGTAATTCCTGGTACAACTCCAATTTCTAAAGCACCTTGTAGGATGGCCCCAGCAAAGTTGAAAGAGTTAAAAGGACAATTGCAAGAATTGTTAGAAAAAGGGTTTGTTAGACCAAGTAGTTCACCATGGGGAGCACCAGTAATATTTGTGAAGAAGAAGGATGGGTCAATGAGATTATGCATTGATTATAGAATGTTGAACAGCGTCACAGTGAAAAATAGGTATTCTTTACCTTGCATTGATGATCACTTTGATCAACTCCAATATGCTAAGGTCTTTTCTAAAATTGACCTTAGATCAGGATATCATCAATTGCGTATTAAGGATGAAGACATACCCAAGTCAGCATTCAGAACTCGATATGGGCATTATGAGTTTCTAGTCATGTCTTTTGGGCTGACCAATGCACCAGCAATGTTTATGGATTTGACGAATAGAATCTTCAAAGAATTTTTGGATAAATTTGTGATTGTATTTATCGACAATATACTGATTTACTCTACCAAGAACATCAAGAACACTTACGAATTGTACTAAATACCCTCAGAACACATAAACTGTTTGGTAAATTTAGTAAGTGTGAATTCTGGTTAAAGAAGGTCAATTTTTTAGGTCATGTAATTTCCAAGAATGGAGTAGAAGTGGACCCCACCAAGATTGAAGCAGTAATGAATTGGGAGAAACCTAAAACAGTAATAGAAATACGTAGTTTTCTTGGACTAGCAGGATACTACCGTAGATTCATTCAAGGGTTCTCTTGTCTAGCTCTTCCTATGACTTCCTTGACAAGAAAGGGGGTACAATTCACTTAGTTAGAAGAATGTGAAAATAGTTTTCAAGAGCTAAAGAAGAGGTTAACTACAGCACCAGTATTGACTTTGCCAGCTGGGAGTGGGGGATATGAAATATACTATGATGCTTCAGGCAAAGGGTTAGGAGGTGTGTTGATGCAAAATGGAAAGGTCATTGCTTATGCATCTAGACAATTGAAGAAACATGAAATAAATTACCCAGTACATGACCTAGAACTGGTAGCTGTAGTTTTTGCATTGAAAATTTAGAGACATTATTTGTATGGAGAAAAATTCAATGTATTTACAGATCATAAGAGTCTCATATACATCTTCACTCAGGCTGATTTCAATATCAGACAAAGAAGATGGATAGAGTATATCAAAGACTACGATTTTGCCATCCAATACCATCTTGGAAAGGCAAATGTAGTAGCTGATGCATTGAGTAGACAACCAAGAGCTCTACTCACAAACATCACAATTAAATCAGCTTTTGTAGAAAGAGTCCTTAAAGCCCAAGAAGAAGATACAACAACTCAGGAATTGTGTGAAAAGAAAGGATTTGTTAAGGGTACAGATGGGGGCATTTGTTTTCAGGAAAGATTGGTGGTTCCTTTAAATACATGTCTGAGAAAGGAATTGATACAAGAAGCACATCAGTCAAAGTTTTCTATACACCCTGGAGGTACAAAGATGTATCAAGATTTAAAAAGAAACTTTTGGTGGCAAGGCATGAAGAGAGAAATAGGAGAATTTGTGGCTAAATGTCTAAATTGTCAACAAGTAAAGGCTAAACACCAAAGACCAGCTGGAATGTTACAAACATTGGAACTTCCAGAATGGAAATGAGATAATATCACTATGGATTTTGTAGTGGGATTGCCAAGGACCCGGGCAGGCCATGACATGATTTGGGTGGTTGTGGATAGGCTAACAAAGTTAGCACATTTCCTTCCAATTAGACAAAACCAACCAGTTGACAGTCTAGCTAAGTTATATATCAAAGAAATAGTAAGACTTCATGGGATTCTATTATCCATTATCTCAGATAAGGATGGAAGATTTACTTCGAGATGTTGGAAGAGTGTACAACAAGCCTTGGGAACCTCAATTAAACTCAGTACAGCATTTCACCCTCAAACAGATGGTCAATCAGAAAGGATTATTCAAACCTTAGAAAATATTTTGAGAGCATGTGCATTAGATTGGAAAGGGAGCTGGGATGAACATCTTCCTTTAGTAGAATTTGCATATAACAACAGTTTTCATGCAAGTATTGGTATGGCACCATATGAAGCATTGTATGGACGGCCATGTCGATCACCAACCTGTTGGAGTGAAGTTGGAGAAAGAAAGCTGACAAAGTCAGAACTAGTGGAACAATGTGTAGACAAGGTCAAATTGATACAGAAGAGGTTGTTAACAGCACACAGTCGACAAAAGAGTTACGCAGATAAAAGACGTAGAAACCTGGAATTTGATGTGGGGGAGCACGTATTTCTAAAAGTATCACCTGTCAAAGGAGTAATGAGGTTTGGAAGCAAAGGAAAACTTAGTCCTAGATTCATTGGTCCTTTTGAAATCTTAGAAAGAGTTGGTCCAGTGGCCTACAAATTAGCCTTACCACCCCAACTCTCAGAAATACAATGTCTTTCATGTGTCTATGCTAAGGAAATACCTCCAAGACGACACTCATGTACTTCAAAGGGTGCCAGAAGAGCTAAATCCTGACCTAACCTTTGAAGAGAAGGCAATACAAATTATGGACCACAAGGAACAGAAGTTAAGAACCAAAAGCATTCCGTTAGTCAAAGTCCTGTGGCAACATCACTTTATTGAGGAAGCCACGTGGGAAACGGAAGTAGAAATGAGGAAGACACACCCTAGTTTGTTTGAGTAAGTAGTGTATTACAAATTTCGAGGACGAAATTATTGTAAGGGGGGAAGATTGTAATAACCCCAATTTTTGTAATTGATTAAGAAATATCAATAAAGTTTGAGTTTCAGATATTTCGGGCTGAAATATTAGGGTTATTTAAAATATACCTTTTATAAAAGTATAATTAAATCATAAGACATGTAAAATTGAAATTAAACTTAGCAAACCCTTCAAAATGACTGTAAGCACGACAAATTTCGAATTCGGAAGAGAAATCCTTAAGTTTCTTCATTTCTTGGACAAAAGGGGTAAAATAGTAATTTTACCCAAAAATCAAAATCTCCCAAAAATCAAAATATGAGACATCAAAATTTAGAATGTACTGAGAAATACGAATCCAACGCCACTAAGTACACTCAAATCCGAGATCAGGGGAATAAAACCCAAAATTTTATGCATAAATGGCAAAACGGTCTTTTTACACCATGTGAGGCCTACAAGGGACCCAACAACCAATTTTATCAGCAGACCATGTGAATCATGGGTCAACAAACATTAGCTGGTCTTGGGGAAGAAAAATTAGGCATGGGGAAGAAAAAAATGGAGCATAGAAGACTTTCATGCCATTTAATAATAAAAAAATAAAATATTATAATCATGAAAAAAGACCCAAAATTCCTATAAATACAACCCCAAAAATCCTCATAAAATCCCCATGAAATTATCTCTACTCTCCCTAAAAAATTAGATCTAGATCCCTCCCCAAAAACCCAAAATTTCCAAGAGATAGATCTCTTTCCAACTTGTTTTTCTTTTTAGATTGGAACAAGAGACCTAAAATCAAATAGGCATTATGTTCCAGATCTAATTTGATCAATTTCACTGTCCAAAACTTTCTAACATATCTATTCTACAAAACCCTCAAAGAAATTTCAAGATCCAACGGTTCAAACAACGGATATTTACAAGAAAGATGGATCTTAGGCCATATCTTCATCAACAAGGTATTTTTTTAAATTGGGCATATAATCGAGGCTTTCTCTCCAATCAGGTAGGTGGAAATCTTTTTCATAGATTTTTAGTACTTTTTTATGTAATTTTTATTTTACTGTAATTAAGTTTGATAATAAAAAGGTAAAAATAAAGTAAACAATAGAACCCTTAATTATGGATGATAGAGTGCTCAGATGAAAAATCTAACTGTACCAATCGATCCAGAAGGGTCCAAAACCTCTAGGTTAGAATTTTCATAAAAATTAGAGACGTTTTGGGCCCTCATTGAAGGAGGATTGATTGGAAGGTCCAGAATGGACTGTCCGATCTCCAGATCAAACGGCACCCAAGACGCACATGTGACGCACCATCAAACGGTGCATGTGCTGCAGGTGGAGCGTCATTCCAAGTGACACGATGGCACGTCCGTCAAATCCACGAGCAGACGCGCTAGACGAAAACCCAGTCTGCGGGCGCGCGGACGACGGGCGTTCCGCTCTTCCCGTCCGCGTCTGTGGACGCCTCTCCAGGGTGCTTCGTCCATTCATCTGAGCGGACACGCCTGATGACCAGCATGGTTTGTTCCGCCTGGTTCGTTTCGCCCAACTAATCTGGGCCGTCCATTCCTTGGGCCCAGATAAAATACAGGCCCTATGAAGGACTGTGAACTTTCAGCTTCAATTTCGAAGTCATCTGAACTCCAAATTGAGATAAGAAAGAAGCTATGGAAAGCTTGAAACCTCTATTTTCTTATGAAATAATAAAATAAACATGTATTCAGTAAAAACTTTCTGTATTAAAGAAATAAGTTCCAATTACGTAGATTTTCAAGATCTGAGATGATCAGATCTTAAAAACATGTTTTAATAATGATATACTATTGAAATAAAGTAAGATCTATTGTTTAATTGGATATATATATATAAGATATATTAAGGGATCTACCCATTATGGTAGAAAAACCCTAAAAATACAAAGGGACCCACTTGATCAATGAGATCAAGTGTGATCAGATCCTTGGGATGGAAGGAATAAATGTTTATATGATGAAATCCCAGGAAATCATGAATGGATTATGATAAAAATAGATCAATATGATATTTTGACCTTAATAAAGAAAATTCCTTAAATCTAACTAAAATCCTTAATCAAAGGAAAAGATCTAAGATCAAATGGTTGGATCATAAGTAAAGGTTTCTAAAATTGTTAATGTAATTAATTTCATAGCATTTTAAATATGATTATGTTATAAAGCATGCTAGTATAACATTTAGACTTTAGCATGATATGTGATTTCATTGTTATCATAAGGTGTTAGATTTAATTTAAGTACCTTGTCTCATTATCATTAAATGTTAAATTAGGTAGTTTTATGCTTTGAATTTATAATTGATTTATGGTTAAATGTTATTAGTAGATTTACTTGTTATGACATAAAGAGCATAAAACATCAAAAATGTATTCTAATGAGAAAGTAGAGTTTCATGACACAAATAAGAATGGAGTACTTAGGACTTAATTAGTAAGGGATATAGTTAGTAGGACAATATAAGGATTATCAAATCCTTGGCCCAAATTAGGAAAAGAATAATAAACCCCATGAATGACATTATAAATATTCATGGACTTAATTAAAATCCATTAGAAAGAGTACTTAGGGTAAACATGCTTATAGGAACCTTATGAAAGGTTGAGCTATGGTCATTCTAGTGAATGATGAACATAATGGTTAAGGGGGTTATCTAATAGAGCCTCGCTCTTCCCCTACCTTCTGTTGATGTTTGTGAGGTATAAACGCCTCCTTACATGAGGATTGAAGTAATCACTTTGTGTTCACCCATTTAGCTAGTAAGCCTTAGCCAATTAAAAATAAGAGTAGTCTAGATTTAGGCTTGAATAAGCTACCTTCAACCAGCACATTAACGGGTTAAATAATAATAAGAGCATAAAAGGTTAGTAAACTACCTAACCCTAATAAAAATAGTAAGTAAGATAAAGATGATCAAACAAGATCCATTAGATCTTGGATGATCAAGAACAATAAGAATAAGAACACTATATTGTACTTAGTATGCATGTTTAGTAGTATACTTGTTATAGTTCATTAGATTAGATAATTCATACCCTTGATCAAAGATGATTCAAGGAAGAAAACCAAGATCATCCTCCATAGGGATGATCCAATAATTAATCTTAGATCAAAGAAGAACTAGATGATAGAAGATCTAGGACCTTGATCTTTATCAACATGTGTAGATTGTCAATCAATGGATCTATGAAAGATCAAGATCAAGGAAATGGACATACAAAGACTCAAAGATAGAAAAATATTTATATATGAATGATCTAAAGATCATTCTAAACATCAGATCTAGTGATCAATAGGATTGTTCATAATTTATATATTTACAATATGTATGGATGTACAGATTACATACATCAGTCAGGATCATGGAAGATTGGGGAAAAGAGATCAATCCTTAAAGGTAGGAGTATTTGATGAATGTATACATGATTGTACTCATGATCTTATGTTGGAAAGAGTAATGATAATACTTGTACTAAATCTCTTGAAAACCTTATGATCCAACCAAACACATATAAGATGGTTAAGGACTAAACTATAAGTGAATAGGGAATTAAAAAATATTTCAGCCCTAAGTAAACAGACATATGGTCTGATATATATATGAAATCTATTTTACATACAAGCTTGGAGGCTTGTGAGTTTGTTTTAATAGGCATAAGCCTAGGGGAATGCTATTGCTAGAGGAGTTATGCGGGTTTGGCCACCCGCTCCTTGAAATTTGCTGATATGATGATACCTTGCCCAATGAGAGGCTAAAAGTCGGGTGGTGGCAATTATGGGAAGGCCACCACTGTGAAAGTCTTGCCCCCCCATACGGGCAGTGACATAATATTTTCCATTGTGGTATCAGTGGTGAACAGGGCAGTTATTCGAGCGCGTTAGTATGGATCAGACTGCAACATAGCAACCTTTCTGATTTTTTGCACTATGATGCATATGAGAATAGGCATAGTGAAATGCCTTATTTTATAGCATAATGAAATATTAGGTAATTGTATATTACCAATATTTCCCAAGAAGGGAAATTCCTAGTATAAGATTAGCTGTAATACTCAATTCTCAAAATGAAGAGAATTGATCAGCTTAGTTGGGAATGATATTTGACTACTTTCACAAATTTAACTGGTTTACCCATGAAGGGTATGTATCTATATATATATACATAGCTTACAAAGTAAAGATTATATTTAAGGATAATGAGATTATGAAGTATTGGAATTACATTGTCAATGTTATGTTTCTTGAATCCCCTACCAAGCATTGCTTGCTGAGATATTGTAATTGTTGCAATATCTCAGATACAGGAAAGGAGAGTTAGGAGCTGAAGACAATAGAGGACTTGAAAAGAATAATCTTCAAGGTATACCCTTGAAGACATGTATTTTTCTTTGTTGAGAGTTTTATTATATGGTGAGCTTGAGTTTGGATTATGTAATTTGGACAAGTATTGTACTAGATTTGGCTGTACTGTGAACTACTGGATGGATCCTGGAGTTTAATAAAAGTATATTCCTTCAATGAAATTTTATTTTGTACACAAATTGTACTTATGTTATGTATGAAGTGGTGACTTGGGTTTTCTAAACAAGTTCTAAAGAAAAGAATTTCCGCTGCTTTGTTTTGCAAAAAAAAATTTACACTCTTAAGGGCCCTGCCTTTCAAAATACTTTACAAATCATGTTTCAAAAACCCGGGTAGTCACAAGACATGGGTCAAAACATGTGGCTTTTGTGTGAGCTTGCATGAGATGTTTTGAGATTGTATGGCTTCATGTTGAAGCCTTGTAAGTGTGCATGAGATTTGTTAATATTCTAAAAGTGATATGGACACCCTTAATGGTCTTTGAGCTCCTCTAGTCTTAGTTGATGCGATTGGGCCCTCGGTTTCACTTGGCTTACAGACTGGCTTTTTTTTAGGGTTTAGAACATCAAAATTGTGCAATTTTCTCAATTATACTATGATCTTGCATAATACAAAATAAACTTTAATTATTAATAGATAAGTAATTAAAAGGTTTATAATCTATTTTTTAGGAATATCATTTGTAATATTTGTGTGTATATTTGGTGGCCATTTTTGAGATCTCATTCATTCTCAAGAGCTAGAAAAGTCTTTGTGAGTAAAAGTACAACTATAACAGTGATGACCCAAGAGTAGATGATCCTTCTCTATGGTTTGATGAGCCACACCCTTCATAGTACACCTAGGATGGACCCTAGATTGGAGAGATTGCCTAAAGAGAGCAATAGAGGAAAGAAAGACCATATCTATGCCCAGTTTTGAGAAATGTAAGAATATGCTGAGAAAGCCCATCAATCTTATCATTAAGTGGTACAAAGAGGGGCTCATTAGCTTATAACCAATTGAAGAGAAGGGTATCCCCAAACCTAGATATGAGAAATTAAAAGGAAAATTTTGTTACTAACACCAAACAATGGGGCATCATATAGAACTGTAACGACCCCAAGGGCCCCACACACAACCATATTGTCCGCTCTGGGCCGAGGCCCGCAAAACCGTGCGGGCCTCGGCTCAGAGCGGACAATATGGTTGTGTGTGGGGCCCTTGGGGTCGTTACAAGAACAATGGTAGGTCATGATGAAGCATATTATGAAGCTCCTTGCTAATGGAGCAAACTTTTGAGAATTCTCTAACTTTCCCTATTTCTCTACTTTGCCATATGATCTGTTGGAGTCACCAGTATTACCACCCCAAAAGGTAGTAGAGAATGTTTTTGAGCTAATAAACTCAAGGAGTGGAGCCAATCTAGAACCTTTTAGGTAACACTATATCCCTAGGAAGTAGCTCAAAGGAACATTACACCTTCATCAAGGTACCATTCTCTTTAGAAGAGTTAGATAATGATGAAGGGTGTTCATATTTTGTCAGTTTGAAAGGATCAACCTCTCGAATAGAAGTAATGATATAGAAGTAGTGTTCAATGCTCGGCCTGGAAGGAGTTTCAGTCCCCTATTATGCAAGTTGATAATCCAACTACTTTGGTACGATGAGAAATGGGAGATTCAAAATCGAAGCCTAAAGACGATAAGATTATCTAACAATTGAAAAAAAATTAAGACAGAGATCTTCATTTGAGGATTATTGATGATATCCCTTAAGCATCAAAAGCTAGCTACAAAAGAATTGAGCAGTGCCATAGCCCCCTTCATACATTGCCAGAGGAGTTGCTCCTTATTGCATCTTCATTTAGGGATTGTAGATGACATCCCTTAAGCATCAAAAGTTAGTTATGAAAGAATTGAACAATTCCATGGCCCCTCTTCACACATTGCCAAAGCAGTTGCTCCATATAGTAGGGGCAACCCAATCCCTTAAAAGCATCACTTTCTCAAATTAAGAACTAGTAGAAGGTGGTTGAACCCATACCATGCCATCATCCATCACAAACACCTATTCAAGAAAAAGGGTGAACTAACTACTCCTTGAAAATGGTTCATCCATCAACACTACGCCAATTGAGACTAGCACAAATTTGGAAGTCAACGCTAAAAAATTTCACCCTTCAGATCACTCAATCCTAGCATATGACAATTTGAAGAGGGACATTCTTAGGATCTGTTTCACACATATGATAGCTGGACCAACCACTTTCACCTGCTTTCATATCTTGCATATCCAACCATCCTTCAAAATCTCGTTTGGGTGGCCATGGATCCATGGCATTGGTATTGTGATGTTGTGATGTTTGCATTACATCAAAGGAGATGTTCTAATGGAAGAATCGCTTACCTCTTCCCACCAAGGTATTTTGAGGGATGGTAACTAGTATTCCAATAGAGGTCATCAATACCATGCCACTTTAAAATCACCCTTTAGTGGTGGAGGAGTCTATCATCGTTTCCCTATATTCCTACATCTCTCTTGTGTTCCAACTTGAAACCCTCCTCGTCTTCCATGTCTTGGGGTTCTTCCTCTTCGAGCTCACTAGATTGGATGACAGAATCATCTTCTTTGTTTATCATTGCTCATTTCCTCAGGTTCATGACCATTGAAAAAAGAAAACTCAAGAGAGAGAAGGAGAAGGAGAGAGGACGAGAAGAAAAGAGCCAAAAGAATAAAAAAAGGGAAGAGGCTTAAGAGATTTTTTAGAAGAGGGAAATCGAAAAGATCAATAAGCATCTTCCCTCTCCCCCTATTTCAATTTCGAGCAATCACACAATTGTGCAACTGCACAAAGAAATGTCCTTTAATCACATGACTCAAGGTCATGTGATCCAACTGACCATCTTCACCATCACCACTAAGAAAAAGAAGAAGTCAAAGCACCATTTTCAAGTCCAATGGTCACATGAAAATAATGTCCTGTGACAAAGCAAGGGTCATGAGATCGAAGACACATTTGAGTCAGAGGGGGTCCACTCAACCATTTAAGGATCAGATATCAAAGGATAACTGATTAAGTACAAGATCAAGGATTAGGCCTTGGAGGTTTGATCAAGTTCAAGATCAAAGATCAGATCTTAGAGGAGATATAATCGAGTTCAATATCAAGAATTCAATCTTATAGGGGTCTAATAAAATTCATGATCAGGGCTCATATCTTGAAGGAGATCCGATTACAAGTTTAAGATCAAGTGTCACATCTCAAAGGAGATCTGATCCACCTTCAAAATCAAATCTTAGATCTCAAAGGAGATCTGATCAAGTTTAAGATTGAGTCTCAAATCTCGAAGGAGATCTTATCCAATATGAGGTGTATTGAGTCTCAGATCTAAGTGGAAGAAAATTATAATCTTTCTTGTCCTTGAAATTAAAGTTGTATGTTTCCTTTCACCTTCATAATGTGCATATAAGCATTTGTCATTTTCTATTCTCATATGCAATGTAGTCATTTTTATATAGTTTCAGTGAACATAAAGATTGATAATGTCTTATTTCATAAATTCTGTAATTTTCTTGCACGATGATGATGGCTAGAAATAGGGTTCTGCAAACTATACTCTTAGATATTTCCTTAACCATGAATTTGCCATTGGAATGAACCAATAAGTTCCGCAGTGTTTTGGCCCTTAGTCTGATCATAATTTTTAAATCCTTATCTCATCAATCATTAATTCAGATGAATATATAAGTTTTTGCTCTATCAAGTGGATCACAAATGTAAAATACTTAGTCTAATGAAACAAAGTACAGGTTTGTAATAGAAATCTCAGAGGCTGAGATCACAAAGCTTTGGGTCTTCAACTAGAGTTACTAATCTAGTTAAAGTTCCTAACCTCTTACTTCAACAATTGCTTAGCTTCTTTAAACCGGATTGTGAAGTTTTTTCCTTTGCATCGATTTAGCAGCTTACCAAATGAATGGTTTGAATCTTTGAAAGAGTGAGCCACATTTGTGAATGTTGTCCTCTCAAATTTTTTAAGTGAAAATATGCCCATCCATTATATTGCAAAGCATAGAGGATAACAAGAAAGGAGCAATGGAAACCTCATCATTTTCGGTCCTTTTTGCATTTTTCTTAGAAAAATGATGTTGTTATTCCCATGGGAATTCATGATGAGCTGGTTTCTAACATAGTGCCAAAATTGATGAGTCTAGGAATATAGATAAATGGTTCTTTTGCCTATCATTAGTTTGTCTATGTATTTCCTAATTGCCATTTGAAGGATGTCGTACTATGATCAAGAGAAAAATTCACCTGATACAAGGTAGATTTTTGTTCACATAGTGGTAAACAAATATTGATAGCATACATGTGGTTTATAATGTTATTCTTTAAAAGCAAGAATGTGCCGATATAATTTTGAAACCTAAAGGCACTATACAGCCACTTAATATGTTTTTCTTATTGTGACTGTCAACTCTTTTGTTCCAAGATGTTCATACTTTCCTTTCTGGTACAAGTTCTTGTGTTTAGTCACTCTATTTTTCTTTTCTCTCTCTCTTTCCTTCTTTTCTTTTTCTATTTGATTATGACTATCAAATCTTATGTTCAAAGGAAAATTCATACTTGTCTATTTGTGCCTACACCAAACTATAGTTAGTTTTAGGCCACATGCCTTAGTTGCTATTTTGGGATACTTGAGTTGAAGACACAATTGACGACAATGTTGCAAGAAGTGTGCTATATTGTCAAACAAATGGATGCTCTAGACCATAGATGAGCTGATATTGTTGTACATCACCATGGTCACTATCGTGACCTAGAAATTATTCTTTTTATGAACTCTTGAATGATGTAAAAGAAAATGGAATGTTTTATGCTATAAAATAGTATGATTTTTTAAGTGATGGATCCTTCTATTGCACTGAATTGTTTATATGAGGATGCATATTCAATATATTTCATGTTTTGTTTCATAAAAGATATGAAGGATGCTCCTATTTGATTGTGGGGTGGGTGGAAAAATTCATACACAATAAGTAATATTAATGGTGTGAAATAAAGTTACCACATACTCTAGGGTTAAAAGGATATTGCACTTGCAAAAATGAGACTTTCATGACAATTTACTAGCATAGCTTTTCAAAATCCAATGGAATTTCATAGAATATAAGATGACATACTTTGGAGTGAAGATCATAAGGATTTAGAATATGAGCAGTCTTTTTTTAGTAGATAAAGTATAAACCATTGCTTCTCTAGGTCTTGATTTGAGGTATAGGATGTTCATGTACTCCCGGCAGAAGTTATGACTTTTTTTCCTAGACATTATTGAAATTTAAAAAATGATATCTTAGTCCCATTAGGCATGGTTCTCACCACTAGCTAATTGTTCTTGGATTGAATTTTTATAGAACAGACACTAATTACCGATTACTTTGAAGTGGATTGTATGGCACTTGCCATCTCCCACATTATACTACTGATCCATTGAGAATGACCCTGTAAAGTTGTCTTATATATATCAAGTTGAAGTTTCTCTAATGGGGTTTTCGGGTTTTAAAGTGGCAATAGCTTTAACACTCTTAAAATTTTACAGTTCTCATTTGTTTTACATTTTTCTATCAAACTCCCTTTGGTTTTGATTACATACATGACAAAGTGACTTGTGCCATACCTGATTTAAGAATCTAAAAACTGTAGGGACTAAAAAGTACCTAGCTATGTTGTGAGATTGAGGCTTTCTTGAGATTATCATTTTTAACTTCGAAATGGGAGATGAAGTGTGGCATCTGGTTACTATTGTTGACTATTTTCCTAAGAATAGGCCTAGCATTTTCTGTCAAAATTTTTAAGTTTTTCTCCAACTATATGAATGATGCTGTCTTTCTCCAAAATTATTGTTCAAGGGCACGCAAATTTCAGAAGGTAGAGGCTTTTTTTATTTGTTAGAAATATGTTAGATCATCTTCTAATCTTGGGGATAATGTATGTGCCTGGACATTATCCCTTCCTCTCAAAGAAGAGAGTTTTCTGGTTGAGGCCGAAAATGCCTCAAACCACCAGATTCTAAATGACGGGGCATAGTAGTCTATCTCTATGTTTGTGACAATCCAATTTTTCACATGCATTTTTAATACAAAACCAATTCCTAATGTGGGATTGATCCCTACTTGAAAACAATTTTATAAAAGCAATGCAATGCAGCAGAAAAATCGTTTATTTTGAATTCATTTTGAAAACCCCGAGTGTCATTTCCTTTCAAGAAGAACAAAGTAATTTTTAAAATTAAGACAATCATATATGTATCCCAGATCTATCTAGTCATAGCTCATAGCCTAATTGTAATAATTATATATACATGTCCAAAGGATAGATCATATACTTATATTTTATACTTATCTTTGTCATTGTTCACTTGATTGTAGTACTAACATTTCCTGATGCTTCTTCTAATCCTGTTGGAGCTAATCTATAAAAATAATATATTTGGATGAGTATTCCTCATACTCAGTAGGTGATCTAATACTACTATTTTGAAAACACAGCATGCAGCATGCATGGTTTCAAGAGAGACTTTCTATGTAAAGATCATGCAATTTCTTTTTGTATAAACATGCATATTTATGCATAAATCATATGCTCATTTACATATTTTCAACCATGGAATCTTTTATCGAAATACAATAATAAAAAATATAAATATTATGAAAATCATAGAGTAGTAATCACTCAATCCATGTCCTAAGATTTCGACGAACACATCAAGCCAATAGCTCAAAATCAATAATTCGTACAATAGTAATAATTAAAGTAGTAATCGATCAATTCAAATGATAGAATTTTAACCACACGATAAATATCATGCATGTGTATATCTCAGTGAACACATCAAGCTAATGGGTCAGCGAACATATCAAGCCGACAGGTTACGAGTACTCATCTACGACCATCTCAATGCTATATGCATATCGATATCAAAACCAAAATCATAAGGTCAGCTATGCTCACGATCAGAACATATTCTGGACTCGTGTGTCACCCGTATTTAGAGACCAGCCCACCATAGCCTCCATAGTGACTATGGATATGTCCTCGAAAAGGGTGCCGTGAACATGTCCAGTGGTCGTCCCTATTTATCACAACAGTCGAGGAAGGGACAATGCCATTTTGGGTAGTGATACCTACCACCTTTAGTGGTTAGAGACCAGGAGGCTAACCCCGTACATAAACAACCTCTCAGCATAGTGCCCACCAGGCTCATTAGCCCAAAAAAGATTTATATATATATAATCCAAATCTCAATAATCATAAATCATGCAATTTATGCAATTAGTTTCAAAACATGTGAGCAATGCATGTATAAAGACTATTCATGAAATATGCAAGCAAACGCATTCAAGATCATAAATTATGAGGACAATCCGCATGCCCATTATAAGAATATCATATCTCAAAAAGCATACTAAACACGATAATAGAGTCAAGTAAATCATTTAGATTTTGGAATGTATTTGAAAACTTAGTAGTATCAGACTACCTACCTCAATGTCTCTTGAATTGCATTTTTCTTCAATCGAATCCTAAATCACCTTTGTGAAGTCCTAGATATTATTTGATAACAAGAATTCAAGTATCATTCTCTATAAATCATCAATTAAATTTACTGATTAATAGCTAGATCTATCTTTTAGGTTATAAATCATTAATTAATGCATTTTTAGGCTAGACCTCACTTATAGATCTAATATTTAATGGTTCGATTGCCTTTAATAACTTTTATGCCATCAAGATCTTGTAATTGAATGGTCGAATAGCCTATCCTGATGCTTAGATTAGGTTCGTACAATTCAAAGGTTGATGTATGTAATTTACAGTTGATCTAGGCATATTGATCTCCTAATACATCGAATGGATCAATTTATGTGATTTGATCATCTTTGACCTTGTAGATTTATGCGATTTTTATGGTTTTTAGGCTATGATCACATTAAATAGTCCTCTGATCCTAAATTTTACTATACAATTAGGTTCGCGTAATCAAGATGAATGCAATGGTCTTTTTAGATCGTCGATCGGAGTTATATAGCCTTCTTAATTGCAGTTTTAGTATTGTAGGTTCGATAAACCATCCAGATTTTATTTTTGGATCTAGAACGTGTCAAGGCAGGGTCTACACGTCACAGTTCCCAAGATGCACTTGCGTCTCGGTCGAACCGAGACTGCACCTGCATGCCGCACATGACCGAAGGACTCTCCAGGATGCATGTTCCGATCATGCATTACAAGCTTGCATCCTGAGTACATGCTGATTTGATGGTTTTGAGATGGTCCAATTAGGACCGTCCGATCAAACCTAACTCCAATCAGCATCTAAGATCTTCCAACAATCCACTATTTCTACAAATCTTAGGGTTTTGGGGTCCTTTGATCTCATCGGACAGCTTAGATCTCCCATCTAAGCCATCCACGAGATGGGTCTAATGCAGATCCACCAATAATGTTTTCACTAGTGATATGCCAATCGATGAAACTAGATTCAGCCCTGATCTAAAGGGGAAATGCTAGAAAGAGAAGGGAAAGGAGAAGGGAAGAGGGGTCTTACCTGGACAGCCAGAGATGGTGCCTTTCTAGTGGGTGCGGTTTCCTCTATGCTTGTCGAAAAAACCTGGGTTACCGATAAATCGAGGGAAGGAGAAACCTGAGTCACCAAAGAAATAAATTTGGGTCGGTGCCAAAAAACACAGAGGGATAGAAGGAGGGGTTTTCCGATGAGTGTGTGTTTGTTCATGCCTGCTGGAACCCTAGGCTGCTAGAGGAGAAGTCACTGATGCGACGGAAGGAGAGGGAGAGGAATAGGTGAGATTTATAGATGAGGGAGGCGATGCCGTCCCGTGGCAGTGCCTCCATTTTTCCTAGTGCTGCAGAGGCTGACCGGAGAAAGGGGGGGACACCTGCCACTTTTTCGGCACAGACACAGGGTGATGTGTTGATTACGTGGGGATGACGAAGGGGGTGTCATTAACAAAATGACCCCCTGCGTTTTTCTACTCTCTCTCTCTCTCTCTCTCTCTCTCTCTCTCTCTCTCTCTCTCTCTCTCTCTCTCTCTCTCTCTCTCTCTTTAACTTTTAATTATTGAAATAGCCATCATCTTTCAATGACCATAACTTTTTCATATGAACTCCTTTTCTAGTGTTCTTTGAGTCATTGGATTCCATTCCACAAGTAGAATCTAGTTATAAGATATTTTCAGCAAATTCTTTCTTTACATATTTTAAATAAAATAGAACATTTATCCACCCGTTCAATATAATTATTTTTTAAAATAGATAAAATATAAAAATTCCGTACATTACAAACACTATGATTGATTGTGATTGAAAAAGGGTTACTAATATTTGACAAGAATATCTTAAAACTTTGAGTCATTACAGTGTTTCACTTCAATCTTACGATTATGCTTGCGTTTTGTGAGAAAATCCTTGGCTAGCTTCTAATCACCTCACCTTTCCCTATGGCAGGATGATACTGATGGTCTCCATAGGCTTATGCAATGTGGATTAGTTGAACTAGCTATAAATATTTTACATTTCATGAGGATATGGCAAACCATTCTTGTGATTTGGAGAGTGCTTGCCTTGCTCTCCCATAATGCTTCTAGGGGATACAGGCACCTAGCTGAGCTTGTTAGGTGCTAAATTGGGGGAGACATGTTTGAGCATACGTGCTACTGACATTGCAGATTCTTGAAGTTTGTGGAGTCAGATTGAATATGGACGCTAAACCACATTTCAAAGCAGTCTTAGTCATGAGCAATTGTGGATGGTGAATATGCAATGATTACAGCAAACTATTTGCATAGGTTCTATACTAGAAATTCATTTAAGAAGACTAATATTCTAGTATGAAAATGATTAGATTCAGAATGGAAGTTTTTATGAGACTTAATCCAATTATTATAGTCAACTGAATCCAGTTGTTATAGTCTTTATACCAAAAGTGAAAAAAATGGATCCAATTATTATAGGTTCATGTGGTTGTTCCACAAAATCCTATCACACAACTAATCTTTAGTGCCAACTGTTGTTTTATTTTGTGTCAGATAGTTTCCAGCTTCATCTGTAATCTTGCAAATTGTCAAAGTGGAGGGTGTGAAATTTGAAGCTTCTTTAATGTCTGAACAGGCCTCTCTTTATTTGGATTCTATTGGGTTGCTTGGAGAGTATTGTTCTACCTCAAGAAAAAATTCTAGGTACCCTTTGGCCTTAGTTGGCTGTTTGCATCTCAGGCCACTTAGGAATTCCACAGATTTTTGAGGTTGTAGCTGGATACAACAATTTCCACTGGGAACTGGTGAATCTATCCAGGAAGCTAGCTTGCTAGCTGGTTCTGCTTTGAGTGCAGGAATTCATTAACTCTGATACTATAAGTTTACATTTCTTTGATCTAGTAAAGATGGCTTCGCAAAACATAGGTGCTGCGAATAGGGATGATGCCTTTGATAGGTATAAGAAGCCCATGATGATAACCAAAATAGAAGGTCGAGAGAATGGCATCATAACTAATATTGTTAAAATGGTAGATATTGCAAAGGCATTAGCAAACCTGCTTCTTACATTACCAAATACTTCAGGTGCGAGCTTGGGGCGTAGTCGAAGTTTGATGAGAAAACTGGTGTTTCACTAGTCAGTGGGGCTCATGACACTGCTAAGCTAGTTGGGCTTCTTGGGAACTTCGTTAAGAATATAGTCAGTGTTTTGGTTGTGGCTAGGGGTGGCAAAATATGACACGACATGAACCCGACACGAATTTAGCGGGTTCGGGTCGAGTCTTATCGTGTTCATGTCATTTTCGGGTCAACCCAAAAACGACACGCCAAAAATAGTGTCGTGTTCGGGTCAATCAACATGACCCATCGTGTTGACCTGTTTGACACGCGACCTATTTATTTATCGTGAACTAACAGTAATATAGGACAATTCATTTGGAACCGTCTTATATTACAATATGATATGTAATATAGGATGGTTCATCTGGAACTGTCCTATATATAACATGTAATAGAGGACGTCCTCCTATACAAGTACATCGTAACATGTAATATAGGACGGTTGCTTTGGAACCGTCCTATATTGTAATAAACATGGAGGTATTACTTATGACACTACAATATAGGACGGTTCCTTTAGAATCGTCCTATATTGTAGTGTCATAAGTAATGTAACATATACTCGTATAGGAGGTATTATTACTTATGACACTAAAATATAGGACGGTTCCAAAGGAACCATCCTATATTGTAATATGTAATATATATTACAACTATCTTGATTGACGGTGATTGGACAGGCTTGGGGCCTTTGCGCAGCCAACCAGATCTTTCAGTTCCTGCGATACTCTAGCTGCATTATAAACCTTTCCAGCTGATAGCAGTAATACAGCTATTAATAGTACAGGCAGTGCACCAAAAAGAACAAATGGGCAGTCAAATTCGCTGATATGATAGCAGTAGTACAGGCGGTACTCCAGCTACATTATGAACCATTTCATATCCAAACAGCTACCAAATAGCAAAGGTTTTGGGTTGTTTAAGTGAGGTGACGGCGATTGGACGAGCTTGGGGCCTTTGCGCAGCCAACAAGATCTTTCGGTTCTTTCTCAATATCTTTTGTATGAAGTCAGTATACCTTCGCCTAATCAAGTGTCCCTGCAATAATAGACCTGTGTTGTTTGAATTTATCTTTTGTCACGCCATAATTTTTATATTAGAGCAGTAATATAGGACGGTTCCAGAAGAATCGTCCTATATTACTATATTATTTATTTAATCGTGTTATATGAGTCGTGTCATGTCGACTCGTTTAATAATTGTGTCGTGTTTGGGTTACAGATTTTTGACAAGATTATTACGCAGGTCGTGTTCGTGTCGACCTAAACTCGAAGCATGTCGTGTTCGCCAACCCGAATTGCCAGGCCTAGTTGTGGCAACCCGGAGATTGAAATCATTATCACTAAAGCACAGACGATAACCTTGAAATGTGCTTTTTGCGGTTTTGTGTCTGACATAGATACGAGGGACAAGCTGACAACGTTCATTCTGAAGAACACACCTGAGGAGAAGAAAGGGTCCAAAGATAAGAAGGCATTGAGGAGGGCTGAGAAGGAATGGGAGCAGCAGATGAGCAACGGAGGAAGCTAAAGAAAGATGTGAAGAATAAGTGTGCTGTCCCTTCGAAGGCTTCCGCGACAAGGAAAAAACCTAAAGGCTCCGATGAAGATCATTCTTCTCCTGTTGGAAGCCAAGCTGATGAGAATGAAGACGCTGATGATGAGGATGATGATAATGATGTCCAATGGTAGAAGGACACACTGGAAGCAGCCAATCAATGGATCCAAGAACAGTTGAATGCCGTAACCTCTAGTTATGAATGGTAGCTACAAACAAGGAAGATAAATCAAAACAGGCAAAAAAATAGGAGCAAAGAATGGAAATGCGGAACATGAAGAGTGACCCCACAAGCATTATGGAGGTGAAAATGGGAAAGATCGTTCATTAGAATTGCATTTTTCGGATATAAAAACTAATCTGCAGAAGGGAATCTCCCTTAGTCAGATGCAGTCTCCTTGGGGTCTTTGGATGGGTCTTCACGAGAAGTCATGAATGCCCTCTTCGAAGCTCTCTTTGAAGGTTTTGGAAAGGGCAGCAAGGTAGTTCTTCTTCTTGTCAATGTCCTACAGGAAAAGTACACAGTAGAGTGGTATAATGGGGGGCTTGCTGGAGCCAGCAAGAAGCCCCAGATTTGGAAGAATGTGAAGTCTTTCATTGAGTGGCTTCTGAGTGCAGAGTGGGAAACAGAGGAGGAACGACAGGAACAATATGTGCGGCCATTATAGTTTCTTTTGAGGTAGCAGGCGTTTGATGTCTGCTTGGAAGTTCGTGAGTTGTGTGTGCGTCATAGCTGTGCTAATAAGAGGCTCAGCGATCTTGAAGCTGGTGCTTCTGTCGTGGATGCTGTGTTTGTGTTTTTTAGTCTTCTGCCCAGATCCGAGTCTCAAGTTCAGTGTTTCACCTAACGTATGTTTTTAACCTCTTGGTATATTAGCATGAATATTTGAGTGAAATTACCTGCTTTCTTTACAAAATGAGGTCATGATACTATCCTTCCTTGTTTACCAGATCGGTTAATGACTGAAAGAAACGGTTGGTCAGATAGAGGTTTAGGTTATCAGCACCCTTGCTGTCGCTCATAGAAATTCATATTCTTGTCAATTTTAAAGAAAATTCCATCCGCTGTGAGATCAGCACAGGGACAGCCTCTCTAAAACTACCCGGCAGGGATTGAAACCTGTGGAGCCAGTTCATTTTATGGACCGCTAGAAGATATACGCCACATGAAAACATACTTCGTTGGACGCAGAGAAAGTGGATGGCTATGTTGAAGAAGATCGGCAAAAAAATCTTACTCTTTCAGAACAAAATGAAAATCTTGATCATCTGAAGGCTGCCCTTAGCTGCTAATTTGAGGCCTCTAAATTTCTTTTAAGCGATTATGCCTTAGTTGTAATTCAACAGCGCAAAGCCATGTCCAAAAGCACCCTGTTTTAGATTGTCCTAAACCGTTACTTTTGAACAATATTCTTCTAACATTGGTTTTGATGTTATTAAGCTGCCCCTTTTGGAGGAAAGAATAATATAGTAGGGGGATTCTAATGAAGAAGATTTCAAGGGCCTGCCTCTAGAAATGAATTCTCCTTACCTAGGGTATGCCATAAATACGATGGACTCTGTTTGGATCACCATCTGCTGGTTCTTGTTTCCTGAGATAGGTGCAGCAATGCATTTCATAATTAGAATTTTCCAGTTTATTAAGATAGCTACCAATGAACTCCCTTTTTCCGGTTTCTAATGACACAGCGAAGCAAAGTTTGACAAAATCATGGGAAGGCAAGTTATATTTTCACCTGCATGGTCTTGTTAGAGACCATATTGATAATTTTTTCTAATGCTAAGTAAAAAGATGGTACCCTGGTCACTGAAGTATAGAGCACAATTAGTTAGAGAGCAAGATAGCTCACTAACACTAGCTTACCATTTATTGATAACCAGCACCAATCAATTGTTCCTCTTAGGCCAGATTGTATTAGGCATAGCGGCATATGCTATAGAGAGCAAAGAGATGAGTATAGAGTGCTTTTTGCCCTTCGTGAACCACTAATGCATGGCCTCTTCAATATTTGAGAGAAACTATCCCTGCAAGTTGAAAGACTTAAGAGAAGTAGCCACAAAGGCTTGACATAGTTACGGTGCAAGAGAAAATGATCAGTTGCATCAAGAGCATTAGTGAATAGACACAATGCTTTTGGTTTTGATCAAGCTAGCTCAGATTGTTCCTTGTAGGAGGACAATCATGTACCATCTACCATATCAAATGCTTAACTCGAGGCTAAGCATTCAAATCCATATTTTCTTCCCAAGCCCCTCCTCAGAGCGACCAGGCTTACAATGATACTATAAGCAAAATTGATAGAGAATTGCTCCTCAAGGGTAGGGTCCAGATGAGAGCATTTCTAACATTCTCTTTGAACATATCCATTAAGGAAAGCTTCTAAGAGGAGGCTTTTAATTTGATCAATAATATTGGAGATTTTCTTGTTAAATATCACATGAATACATGATGAAATATGGACAATTTGGTAAGAAGTCCTTAAGAGGTCCTAATTCAGTCAAATCATCAAAAACCAAAATGAGATGGTTTTTCACCATTGCCTACAACCAATCTGAAACCCTCAATAAACATTTCTCCAAATAGTAGAACCTATATTGGTTTTTTTTACCTCAAAGAAAGAATACTTGTAAATGTATTTAGGTTTGATCAAAGCCACCCAAAGAGAATGTATCTTGGACACAATGTGCCCACAAATCATCAACTTGAATGTTTATCCATCACAATAGGGTCTCACACCTAAGTCACCATGAAGCTTACTGGTTTGGATCTTATCCCAGCGAATGCAACTCATGGATTTTCTATCATCACTTCCATCTTTCCAAAGAAAACTTGCTTGCATCTTCTTGTAATTATTGAGAACTGATTTGGGAATAGACTTTCCCAACCCCCTCCCCTACCCCCCACACACTCAAACGACATAGTTACACATACCAGCAACAATAGATTTAATGAAGGTAGCTTTGTCAACTTTGAACATTATAGGTTTCTTCCAATGGCCCATTTTCTTGTTCATGTTGTTTATTGGGAAGAGAAAGTCACCCATAGAAGCCTTGCTAGAGAGAACAAATAGAGCAATATATTATACCTAAGAATTCATTAGAAATGTCATGAAGTTCACATTGGACTTCTTAAACTTGTGATGCACATTTCTAAAGAACATAATAAGAGATTTCCAAAGAATTATTTTCTACTGAGAATATGCCATTAAGGATAACAATTATCAAAAGAAGCCCATGAAAAGACAAGAACGTCATTTGCACAAAACAACTTATTACTTATAGGGTATTCTTCCTCTCTCATTAAATTCAAAGTAGTTGTCACTAAGTTGTTAAGAGGTAATTTGTGTACTAAGCTAGGGACAAACTTCTTGTCGGAAATAAAATACTTGCCTAAAATAATGTGATGAACCTTACCTTAGAAGCATGAGTCAAAATGCATTCTTTAAGATAGTTAAAGCCTCCCACTAAGTGAAAAGGATATGACAGCTATATATCTAGGATCAACCAAGCCATACTCAATCTGTACCTCAACTAATTTGTACAAACATAATCAGTCTGTATTTTTGTTTTAAAGATGACTACCATAGAAATAAAATCTTCAAAAATCTCTCTTCAAATCACAATGATGCTTAAAGGGATCAAATATTAGAAACTCAATTTACTACATATACAAGATCAAAATAGATCATGAATCATCTTAGTTTCAAGAAAAACTGAGATCATGAGAAACTTCACAAGTTTAGAAACCTAGAACATGAAAGATGCCAAAATAGATAAACTTTTGAACCAACAATTTTATAAGCAAAAGAACCTTTGAAGAGTGATACCGAAATGGGCAAACTTAAAGAAAGAGAATAATAATTAATGGAGAGATGTACAAAACTAGAAAACTCTGAAAAAATTAAAAGAAATAGAGTGATGCACAAAACCTACGAAATTTAGAAGAGAGAGAGAATAGAGAATGTCTCAACTTGATAGACACTAGAAAGCCAGAGACTAGAGAGCTTTGGGGAAGAGAGAATTTTTGTGCAAGAAACAAACTAGGAAGCACCCCATTGTATACTAGAGCCTCTCCTCTAGTCTCTCTATTAGAAGTAATGTCTATTAATTCGTGTCCCTTATGTAGATATACCACTTTACATGTCTCACAGAAAAGGCAATGTGGGACTATTGGTCCCTTTAACTTAAAAACCAAAGACAACACTTCTTGAGACCATGAGATTCTTCAATGATGGAATATAAGAGAAAATTATTTTCCAAATTTTATGAAAATAAGCTCTTGGATAAAGGTAGTCTTCTCAATTTTGTTGGTAGCAAATTATATTACCCAAAATACCTAGTCTTTAAATTTATCTAATTGTAATGGATCCTTGAGTATTCAGATACAAATATATAAATACCTCATCTTTGCCTATGTTTCTATTGTTAGTATATGACAATGCCCACCTCAATAAGATACCACTGGAAGTGCCACAGTAGTATAACCAACTTAGTGTTGATGAGGTCATTAGAGACTGCAATGGTTACAAGAAGAAATAACAAGGGTTCGAGGGTAACGCCCCCGAGGAGTGGGGTCTGGGGCAGCAGTCCCAGTGGGGGTCCAAGGGGACAACGCACTATCTGAAGGTTGTAGCTTGAGTTGCAGTTCAAAAGTCATCCAGTGTGAACACAGGAAGCTTCCAGCAGCCACCCTTTGTGTGAACACAAAAAGTTTCCAGGAGCCACTCCTTTGACCCATACTATAGCAACCATGTGCAAGGTGAAGACTCAAGAGGCTATAAATAGGCATGTCATAAACCTCTCAAGGATAAACACAGAAGTTCTTTGTTAACTTGTAGTTCTGTTTTCCTGTTAGTTCTTTTCTGTTAGTCTAGAAGCCATTGAAGCTCTGTTAGAGAGCACATGGTGGGACGATCATTTGTAGTAAGTTATCAGATTGAAAGTTTGAGTGGTGTTGTCTTTCTTCCTAATTGGTGTTCAAATGTTTCTGGTGTAAGTTTGTTTCTTTACATCTATATTGAGAATGTCCTGTGTGTGGTTAGGATGAGTACATCTACACTAAAAACTTTGGATAAAGGTGGTTTTGCCTTTTTTTAGCACTAAGACTCTTCGAGGACTTTGACCAAATTGGCTTCTTATTTCTTTCGGTTTTTATTTTTCTTATTTTATGTTGCTTAAAACCTAGGTAAAGAAAAACAAAAAATTAAGCTCACTACAAAAAGATGGAGCTATGTCAATCCTGGTTTTTATAAAACTTTTTCATAATTCATTTTGAAAGTGGGGCCCCAAGTTTGAAAACAATTTCAAACACAAATAATGGAAAACATTTTTCCTTTAGAACCTATTTTAAATAAATCTAGAGTGTCAACTTTCAACTCATCATTTATTTATAATTTTTTCCTTTTCAAGTAAACCATTTCCAAAATAAGTTTACTTGTTCATAAATCCATCCAATCAACACTAGGTATACACAATGGTCATGAGCTTATACTAGGCATATCATCATGCCACATCACAAGCATATTATCATGCTATACATCATCACAATTCGTAGACATAATGTCAAATATACAAAGGATTACTATATGCAGTGCACATCTATACACCAGAATCCATTGTCATGCTCCATTGACACCAAAGTGAAAAAATATATCATCATGTATATATGGGGAGACAGATTATCACAGTGGAGCCTTCCCATAATTGCTACCAACCAATGTTTTGCTTTGCTATGTGGATGGTGTCCACATCATAAGTTTCAGAGAGTGGGTGGCCAAACTATCATAACTCTCCTAGCATAGCATCCCCAGGCCTATGCCTATCAAAAATAAAATCCACCAGGCCTCCATGCCCATATGTAACATAATAATAATATTAGGCTATGTGCTTGTCTTATGTCAAATCCATAAAAATACTATATCATATGCATAGTTGGTCCAATATTAAGTGCATCCAGCTTTCAAATCAAATCATGTAGAGACAAAACATGTAGTGCATTCTTAAGTTATGCTTTTTAAGAAAATCACATGCATTTTAAATACATGAGATAGAATCATGATATAACAATTTCTAATATATCATACTATAACATTTCCATTTCATAAATCATATCATAAATACAGCATATATAATAAGTCATAATCATTCTATTTCCTAAATAATTCATGCAATTCAAATGTTATGCTAATATCAAATCATGTCATGATATGTTGAAGGTCATGCAATTTTAGAAAATTTGCATATTAAATTCCACCTACTTCGAATAAGTGTTATCCCAATTCCTAAAATGTTCAATAAGCTCAATTTGTATCAATCAACATATATGACAAAATATAAGTGAATTAAATGTTATTCTCCAACTCACAATTTTGCATTTGTGACTCATCTAATGTCTAGCCATAATTAAAATAATGATCTTGCTGTTGCAGATCTTTAATCATAAGTATATGTCTTTAATTTTGCTATATCTCCAAATCATGGCCTTTGATTAAAAATCAATGGTTCAAATCATCCAATTATTCTCAATATCTATTAATTTCATACTTACAAGTATTCTATTTCATATTTCAATGTTTGATCTATTGATCCAATGGTTAGATTGAATTATGATTAGTTACATCAATAGTTCCAAGTCATCCTAACATCATATTTTATAATCTATGTTCATTTGAGTAATTTACCCATTAGATTAGTCTAATTAATTTTTTAAATAACCTAATTCTCTTCCTATAGTTTAATCCAACCTAAGTCATACATATGTTCTAAATTTTCTACAATTTATTATGCATAATTGTAATGGCTCAAACATTTTACGCTATTTACTAAATTGATAGAAATTGAATTAAATTGTATATAGAATTAACTATATTAAGTGTTCTATTTTAACTAAAATATGAAACAAAGGAAATTGTAAGAAAAATTAGTATCATTAGATTCCATGCTAGAAATGGAATCCAACCCTCAAAGAACACTAAAAATAGAGTTCGTATGAAGAAGTTATAAGCTCTGAAAGATGGAAGGCATATTTGTAATTTGACTGTAAAACAACTAAGACCGGAAAACATAGGGGGTCGTTTTACTAACGGCACCCCTAGGTTGGCCCCTACCTCCAACCACCGACTTCTAGCACTGCCTCTGCAAGGTGGTGCTGAAAAAATAGCGGCACCACCTTCCCCCTCTTTAAAAGGTCCTTTCCCCCTCCTCTCCGATCATGCCTTCTTTGGCTATCTCAAGCTAGGGTTTCTGCAAAATCGGAAAAACCCTCCTCCAGTTTTCCCTGTGTATTCTGGTGATTTATGTAGCATCTGAATCTGCTCATTTTCACAGTTTTTTTTTCTGTAACAAGAAAGCCACATGGAGTATTGTCCCCTGGTGAAAAACATTATTCTTTTAGACTTTGAGCTTCTGATCCAATTTCAACGACCTGGGGTTTCAGAGTGAAAAATAGGTGCACTCACCGGCGATGGGCACCCTCACAGGCTGCCCAGGTAAGTTCTTTCTCTCTCCTTCTTCCCACTCTTTCTCCCCTTCGTTTTTCCCCCTAGAATCCGTCCGGATCTGGTGTTTCTCGGCCGAAGAACAAGTCGGGGAAGATGGGTTCATTCCACAACCCTCGACCAGACTATCCTAGAGACGTAGTGAGCGACGAGCTCCCGGGATGCAGTCCCTGGCATGGCCTTCAGGGGCGCGCGTTCGGGCACGGGTCCTAGGAGCCATGACGCCGCTGCCCCCACACCAAAAATGTCTTCGCATGACACCATCTAGGACACGTGCTATGGCACGTTGCTCAAGCATGCGCACCATGAGAACGCAATTGTGGTTTGACAGGGATGGGCACATGTCCTGAGAACCATGACGCGCGGGCCATATGCGGACAATTCTGGTTCATCTGTTGATGCGTGACATTAAAATCGCAATTAAGGAGGCTATATAACTCTGATTGACAATCCGAAAGAACCGTTGCGTTTGTATCGATGACGCGAACCTAATGAGACTATAAAAGTTAGGATCAGAGGACTATTTTATATGCCTATAGCTCAAAAACCATAGAAATCTCATAGATCTACCATGTCAACGATGATCAAGATCTCATGACTTGATCCATTAAAAATACTAGGAGACTAGTAGCTCAGGATTAACCCCAAGGTATATGTAGCAGCCCTTGCAATGATAGATCTGGCCGTTCAAATCAAGAAACAGACCTGTTCTGAGCATTAGGACAGGTGATCTATGAGATCTAACCATTAAACATTAAATCTATACATGAGATTAGACACATTTAAACAAGGATCTATACTCCTGAAAGGCAGATCTAGTCGTTAATCTAATTAGCGTCTAGAAATGAATAGAAAATAATACTTGAATCCTTGTTATTAATTGATATTTAGGGTTTCACAAAGGTAACTAAGGGTCGAGTAATAAAGGACGTGATTTAAGGAACATCGAGGTAAGTAGTCTGATACTACTAAGTTTTTAAATGCATCCTAAACTTTAAGTGATTTACTTACCGTTATTAACGTATTTAGTATGCTTTTGAGATATGATGTTCTTATACAAGTATGTAGCCTTGTCTTCATGATTTTATGGCCTTAAAGCACTTGAATCTATCACCTTACTTAGTATGTTTTTGAGATATAATGTTCTTATATGAGCATGCGAAATTGTCTTCATGTTTTATTGCTTTAAATGCGATACTAGCATGGACTGATTTTATGCATCGCTCGCATAGTTTGCAAAATAAATGCATAAATTGCATGATTGCAATGATTGAGATTTGGATTTATCTATAAATGCTTTTTGGACTATTGAGCCTAGTGGGCACTATGCTGAGAGGTTAGTATGTATAGGGTTGGCCTCCCAGCCTCTACCACCAAAAAGGTGGATGGTATCACTATCAAAAAGGCTTATCCCTTCCTCGACTGCTATGGTAAACAGGGACGACCATTGGAGGTGTTCACGACACCCTTTTCGAGGACAGCCATAGTCACCGTGGAGGCTATGGTGGGTTAGTCTCTAGATACCAGAGACACATGATTCCAATTGTGTGCTGATCATGAGCATAGTGACCATATTATTTCAGTGTTATCGATATGCATATAGTATTAAGATGGTCGTATATGAGTACTCGTGACCAGTCGGTGTAATACGTTCGCCGAGAGACAGACCATGTGCATGATACTTGTAGTGATGCCAGCATCAGCTTTGAAAGATGACTATTTTAGGAGTTTCATAATAATTATATTTGACTCTTGGTTTGATATATTTGCCGAGATCTTCTTACATGAATCTATTGATTTCTACTTTATGAGTTTTAGTCAATTTATGCCATTGAATACTAGATCTCCGTAAAGGATTTCATGGTTGAAATTGCATCAATGAGCTTATGTTTTATGCATAAATATGCATGTTTACACAAAATGGAATCACTGATGTTTTACATGAAAAGCTCTTTGAATTATGCATATTGCCTACCGTGCTTTCTAAATAGTAGTATCAAATCACCTACTGGGTATGAGGAATATTCACCCAAATATATTATTTTTATAGATTAGCTCCACACAAGGGTAGAAGAAGCATCAGAAAATGTTAGTACTATGATGAAGAAAATAAAGAAGGGACAAGCATGAATGTAAGTAAACACTCTACCTTTTGGACAAGTATATATACTTATTACAATTGGGTTGTGAGCTGTGACTGGATAGACTTGGGAAGACATTTACGATTTTCATAATTTTCAAAATTACCTTGCTCATCTCGAAAGAAAATGACACTCGAAGTTTTCAAAATGAAGTTAACACAAAAAGCATTTTCCACTGCATTGCATATTTTTTCTAAAAGTGTTATCAAATAGGGATCGATCCCACCTTAGGAATTAGTTTTGCATTTAAAATGCATGTGAAAACCTGGGTCGTCACAATAATATAAGTAAAATGGAATTTAATCAATTTAATCAGATTTGGTGGCAATCTTCCCTCTGATCGCTTAAATCCAAGTATAATGTAACTTTTGAGATGGTATGATCACGTCTGATGCTCAAACCAAATTGTATCAAGTCTCCACTATTAGATCAATGTCCAAGATGTGCTTGAGTTCTCAATTTCTATCAAGAATATGGTTTACAATTTCAAGAGAATTTGAAAGGATGTCTCCAATCTAAAATCAGGTTTGTATTGGTAATTAAACTTGAAAATCAAGGTTTTAGGTATTTTTTAACGGTTCAAATATGAGAAATTGGATTTCTAGGTTCACAAGTAAGATAGATGAATAAATAGATTGGTTAACTTATCCTACGTGCATCCTTTTCAACATGAAGCACCGCATGTGTCTCATAACTAGGATGCACACAACATCCTGTTTCTCCCTGTGAACGACACACGAGTAGACATGTGCATAGGCACGCTAGTTGCATGCATCTCCTTGCACAGCTATCGATGTCCTTTTCTATGTTGATTTTCTCTAACCAAACATTGTGAAAATTTGTTTGTTCTTAAGGAATTTTACTCTATTTGAGACAAGGAACACAATAAATTGTTTGGATCAAATTTTTCACTATTCATATTCATCATCTGTCATCAATTTCCCTTACTATTTTCTGGCATTTTCTCTTGTGAAAAACCATCTGATTGAGGAGATATTTCAAGGTACCATCTGATTGAGGAGATATTTCATGGTTTTGGTACTCTCGCCTTTCTGAAGAAGATGAATGGCTCAGATTGTTGATCTAGGCTCTCTCTCTCTCTCTTCTTTTCTGCTTCCTTTCCTTTTTACGTCTTCTCCTCATCCTCCTCCTCCTTCTCTCTCTTCTTCTCATTCCTCCTCTCTTCTTCACCCTATGTCAAATAACAAACCAATCATTGGTCTGTTAGTAATTATTAAGAGAGAGGGGCTGCTATTATCAAAATAGCCCCTCCCTTTTTACCTAATTCATTTTCTTTTAATATTCATTAAATTAATGAATTAAATATGATCCCCCTTTTTTTATCATAATGAAAATAGTGATATCATCATGACTAATCATGATGTCATCTTGAACCTAACTATTAAAAAAATTTCATAACTAGGAGCTACTTATAAAATTAAAAAAAATACCCTTTTGCCCGAAAAATCCAAATTATTCGTCTAAACTCCAATTTCAACATACTTAGTATCGTTGGATTTTTTTTTTCATTTAGATTATCAATATTGGTGTTTTAAAGGTCAATTCTTTTCCTTTCATTAGTTATCCTTAAAAATCAAAATCTTGGAATTTCAATTTCGCATTTTTCCTTTTCAATTCAATCAATTTATATAAAATGCAATAAAAATTAGTGATGTTCCATCCTTCTCCCCTATTAAAATTTTCATTAAAATCTAATTAAATAATTATGGATGATTTCTTCTAAGTTCATCCTAAATCTTCTAAGTGGCTATTTTGTCAAATCAATGTTGTCATAATACTTTGACCAATGGAATGATCTTCATTTTAGAAAATCTTTTTCATATCATCTTTTGGATAATTCTAAATACATTCATATGATTCCCAACTTCAAATTAAATGCTCACACCATTTATTAATGTATCTTTTCTATCTGCTTCAAGTAGTAAAAGTTGCTTTCACTACTCAATGATGTAGTTCTAATATTGCTCACAAGGGCACGAATCAAAGTAGTAAAGATGTACGTCAAGTTGATCCCACGTATTTGTATCAATTAGAGTTTCATTTAGATGAATTATCCTAGATAAAAAAGTTGGATGGTTATTAATCTGGGAATTTAAATAACATGGAATTGGTAACATGCATGAAATTAAAAACTTAAACTAAGGAAACTTTCTAAAAGTAAAAACTTTCTAAACTTAGAAACTTTCTAAAAACAAAGATCTAATCATGCAACTAAACACAAGTAATGAATAAAACAAGATCTAACTTGTCACTAATTAATGAAACAAAGCATTAAACTAAAGATACAAGAATCAAGGGAGTATGCATTCAAAGATGAGCATGGATCTTAATAGAAACTTTGCACAATAAATAATCAAGAAAGATGCGCATAAATCGTGGAATAGTGTGCATGAAACAATAAGCATGCTGATAGAAAAGTGCAAATGAAACTTATATGATTGTGCATGGAACCTAGACAATTGCAAATGGAATAAAATTTATTCATTGAACGTGAACCATTACAAGAGTGGTGCACATGTTACAATAGAGAATTAAACTTAAAAACATGCAAGTACGGTGCGCAACATTTGTAGCTTGTCAATACAAGAGATCTTGAATGAAACTAAAGAAGAATACTTAACAAAAAGGAAAGGAAAATAGCATGAAACAACTTGAAAAAAAAATATTCAACTTAAAGAAAGGAGCCGTGCTGAAGCTGGGATGGAGGATTAGTGAAGCTTGAAAGGAGGCATGGAAACCCTAGGAAACAACTTGCAGAACCTGCATTGGAAAAAGGTGTGGAACTCCCCACATGAATGGTGTGTGGGATGCCTTCTTCCTTTTTTATATAAATTGCACTTTCTAAAGAGATGAGATTTGCTAGAATTCTATGTTAAGAAAGATTGAGAGAAAAGATAAGAAGGGGAAAGAAGACAAGATAGGATAAGAATGAGAATTAGGAAGTGGAGATGGGAGATTTAGGAAGTGGGGATTAGAAGTGGGACATGGGACCCTTAGGAAGGGGAATTAGAAGGGAGATCACACCAACCTTGTATGTGATCTTCCTTCCTAATTTTCCACGATGGAGAGAGGGAGAGAAGGAGGGAAAGTGGGAAAGAGAAATAAGATAAAGATAGACATAGAGAGGGATTTTCTTTTATGATGGGTCCACATATGCATGCCTATCTTCCTTATAGATAAAGTCCACTTGTTTTCCTTCCTATTTTTTCTCTTTCAAACAAAATTTTTGCACGTGCTAGATGTTAAGTGTTTAATTTTGGTCAAAATTTCCCTAATTTAGCGTTCAATTAGATCATCTAACCGTTCAATTTTACAAAACTTAGCTTGATTTTGAATATAAATCCAATTGACCATCCAAACCTTAATTTGTCAAAATCAACGGTCAGATGATCATTAGAGTTCATTAGATGACCAATGTGCGGTTCAGATGATTCTAATTTAGTCTTTTCTTTTGCAGATCAACCAAAGGACGCACGGATAGATACGAGTAAAAGATAACGGTGCAGATCATCTTAAAGGGCGATGGATGGACCAGATCACCCATGGAGATAGATGAAATAGAAATCATGGACAAAATAGAAAGAACATGTAAAGGGCAACTCTTTCCCCCACTTCTTTCTTTCCTTTTCTTCCTCTTTCCTTTTCTTCCTTTTTCCTTTTCCTTTTTCCTTTTCCTTTTCCTCTTTCCCTTCCTTTTTCTCTTTTCCTTTTCCTTTTCTTTCTTTTCTTTTTCTCTTCCTTTTCCTCTTTTCTTTCTTTCCTTTTCCTTCTCTTTCTTTTTCCTTCTTTCCTTTTTCTTTTTCCCTTCCTCATTCTCACGTACCCAACTCTCTCTTCTTATATATATTTTTTTTCTTCCTCTCCTTCTACTCCCTCTCCATTCTCTTTCCCACGGTATCCTTCTCCTCTCTATCCCCTCTCTCTCTTCCCATCTTCCTCTCTTTCCCCAACAGTACCTTGCTCCTCCTCTTCATCGCATCCTTCCCCTTCCCAATCTCTCTCTCTTTCTCAACTGCATCACCCTCCTATTTGCCCATCTTCACGCACAAAACCTTTCTCTCACTTTCTCCTCTCTACCACCGCTTCTCCTTCAACGCACCTCTCTTTCTCTCTTCTCATCTTACTCCACTCTCTTTCCAACCATACCCGGCGCCCACTTCTCTCTCTCTCTCTCTCTCTCTCTCTCTCTCTCTCTCTCTCTCTCTCTCTCTCTCTCTCTCTCTCTCTCTCTCTCTCTCTCTCTCTCGTTCTTCTTCTTTTCCCCTCTGTCTTTGTTTCACTTCCATCCCATCACCATCGCACCTCCCCCGCCCCCACGTTCTCCTTCCTCACCTTTCTTTCCTTCTATTTCTCTACAGCCTAGATTCCTCATTACCTCTATCTTCACCGCTCTCCCTCTCCCTCTCTCTCTATCTGCTTCTCTCTGTCTCTAGAATCCCACCATCTCATCTCCACTGTAGAGAAGCTACAAGGAAGACTAACAACCTACAGACCCCTCTCTCTCCTTTTTCCTCACTGTTGCACAACACCCCATCACTTCCATTTCATCACCAACACCGCCTGCTCCTCACCGCACCAACCTTCTCTTCCCTTCCTCCATCTTCACCGCCCAGGTCGTCTCTCCAAGTTCTCCCCACTCTACCTCTGGTTTCCACTGCTCCACCACCCAAGCGTCCTTTGTCTTCGTCGTCCTCCAAGTAGCCAGGCGTCTGCATCCAGACAACGCAGCACCGGCTAGGCCAACTCCTCATCTCCTCTCCCTTCCACACCACACCACGCAACGCCCTCTGCTCCTCTTTCTTCCCACCCAGCTCCTTTGCTTCAAAGCCAAACGCCGGAATCCATACCCAGTTCACTTCCCAGCACCGGCGTTCTTCCACTACTCCTCCTTCGGCTTATTCTCAGTGGCAGGCAAAAAGGAAGAAAACCCAAGTCGGGTTTTCCTCCATTCCTGGCCTTTTTTCTCTTCCTTCTCTCTTCCTCTCCTCTTCCTTTCTCCCTCTTCTTCCTCCTCCGTTTCTCTCTTTCTTCACTGGTTTTCGTCTGGTTTTTTCTCTTAAAAACCAGATTTTTATCAAATTCCTATTTTGCCCTTTCTCTTTAACAGAAATTACAAATCTGTTCTTTTCTGTTAATTCCATCTGTATCCCCAGTTTAATTCCATCTGTGTCCTTCTTTATTCCGGTTTTGTTTTATCTGCGTTTTTCTTATCCAGGAACTGCTCAATCCATACCTGATCAATTAAGGCCTAACCTCTTAACGGTTTAGCCTTAATCAAAATAAAATCCTTGATTTCTCTTTCTTTTCTTCTCTGATTTCAAATTAAATTTACAGGTTCATTCTTAGGACATCCCTAGACATAACCAACGCTTTTGATCTTATATCTGAAATTCAGAAATCAATCGGAGCCGTCCAAATCCTGAAATCACAATTTAGCCCAGATCTTGACCATTTTGAAGAATCTGTCAAATCCGACTGGTGGATCACTAATCAAGAATGGGTTGAAGATATCTGTAAAGGAGGATCAGCTTTTAGAAGACCAGAAGTGAAGATTTTGATGAAAATTGATCTAGGGAAGTAGTTTTTTCCCATTCTTTGATTGTGTTTGTTTTCTTTAAGAACTGGAAATTCTGTATTTATGAGAAGTTTATTAGATCTGAATATTGATTCTCATTTTAATAATTCTAGCAATTGTGAGTGATTTATTTTTTAATTTTAAATAATTAGATTTTATTGAAAACTCCATTTTAAATCAAGTCCTCGTGGGATCGACCCGTACTTGCATAAGCTACCCTACAATAGCCCGTGCACTTGCGGTAAAACAACTCAACAAGTTTTTGGCGCCGTTGCCGGGGACTTGCAAAAGAGTTTTCATAAAATTTAATTAAAAAAAAATCCAAAAAAAAATCCAAAAAAATCAAAATTTTTTTAAAAAAATCAAAAAAATCCAGAAAAATACATAAAATTAGGAATTGCAATTTTTAGCATTTTAGGAAATTTTAGGTGCATTTTTCAATTCTTTTTAGGGCATAATCACCTTGTTTCCTGAATTTGGTACTAATTTCTAATTTTATTTTTCAGGAAATAGGAAAGTGGAGGAATTTGGCAAGTGGATCTTCACCAAATTGGAAACTTCCCTGCTTTCCTAGAATAGGACTTTCTTTTTCCTTTTGAGTGAATCTTGTAGTGAGGATCCTTGTAAATTGCAATTTCCATTTTAAAATTTAAAGGGTTGTATAATACAGGGCAAGTGTGGGATAAGGTGGCCCACACTTGATCTTCATCAGAAACCCCACTGTGAGTTTCCTCACTCATTTATTTCCTAGATTAGGGTTTGCATTTAGAATAATTTGCATTGTTTGGCAGTGTAACTCATATAGAAGCATCTTTTATAATTATTGCATTTTAGGATTTTGCATTAGTTTGCTGCTTTTAATTGCATTCTTAGGGCATGTTTAATGTTTTAAGGTGATTTATATGCTGATCGAATTGCCATGGTGTGTGAAATTAATTAGTAAGGGCACCCTACCCCCATAAGATCAAGGGTGGATTTCATCACCACCTCTTGGCCCACTTAGGATAATCACCTCAAGCGCGCAAACCTTCCTTTCACGTTAATTTAAAATCAATCAGAAGAGACCTATAGGGCCATCACATGCTCGTAGGACCCTCTTAATAGGACGCGATTTACTGTCAGTCCAGTGGCTTTTGATCACTGTGGTTATTGGGGGTTACTTAATAGAGCCTCGCTCTTCCCCCACCTCCTATTGACGTTTGTTGAGGTCTAAACGCCTCCTTACACGAGGGTTGTATTAACCACTTTGGACAGAACCCAACTAGTAAGCAGTAATCAACTTCTAAAGAGAGGAGGAGCGCTAGTCTAGGCTAATAAAAGCATCGTCCCCACAGAAAATCAAGAAAATCAAATATATTGCTGCTTATTAGCCTTAGGATTATTTGAGTGTGCCCTTTTGTTTGTGCATCATTCTAGAAGTTAGGTTGCATCATTTAGGTTAGTTTTCTCAAAGAAAAAAATAAAAAAAACAAAACAAAACAAAACAAAAAAACGAAAAGAAGCTTCCCTTGTATGCACTTTTGGAAACGCGACAAAACCGGAAGGTTAGTCAAGTACGACCAAAAAGACATACTGCAAGATCAGGCCACATCTATGGCTGATCAACGCTCAAGGGGTAATTCACCCCATGGAAGTCAAGGGGCTCCATTCATCATGAATGAGGACCCACCACCCTTGATAGAAGATGAATATCAACCTCCACCAAGGAGGAATAATCATCAACCAAATAGAGAATGGAGAAGAAACAATAGGGAGTGGGACCAACAAAGTGAACATGGGGATAATAATAATGCGGGTCATCAAAACTTTCGTGGTAGAACTTTAAAAGACTACCTTCAGCCTACACGCACCAGCACACCATCCTGTGTAATTCTTCCTCAAAATGCTGGTGCGTTAGAATTAAAAACGGGAGTAATCCAATTACTTCCTAAATTCCATGGTTTAGATAGTGAGAGTCCTTATTTACACCTTAAAGAATTTGATGAGGTATGTAGTACCCAGAGAACACAAAATATAGGTCTAGATACTGTCAGGCTTAAACTTTTTCCTTTCTCTTTAAAGGAAAAAGCAAAAATGTGGTTTAATGCACTGCCATCAGGTTCCATAAGAACCTGGAATGAAATGACTAGGGAATTCTTAAAGAAGTTTTTCCCTACCCATAAAACCAATACGCTTCGCCGCAAAATAATGAACTTTACCCAGAAGGATAAAGAATCATTCTATCAATGCTGGGAAAGGTTCAAAGAACTACAACTCACTTGCCCACATCATGGCTATGAACCATGGCGCATCATCAGCTTCTTTTATGAAGGACTAAATTCTGACATGCGCCAGTTTGTAGAGATGATGTGTAATGGCAACTTTCTCAACAAACAACCAGATGAGGCAGAGGAGTATTTGGAATGGCTAGCTGAAAGTGCACAGACCTGGCCGACTCGTAAAGAATAGAACATACAGATAGACCTAAGCCCAATAACACCCATGCTAAGGGAGGCATGTATGCTATGTCTGAAAAAGATGATATCAATGCCAAAGTAGCATCCTTAGCGAGAAAAGTAGAAGCCATAGAAATGGGAAAGAAAAACTCAAATAAAGAAGAACAAGTGTGTAGTATTTGTGAAAGTACGTCACATCTTACTCAGGAATGTCCTACAATCCCGGCTTTTCAAGATGTACTTCATGATCAAGCTAATGCACTTAACACATATAAAAGACCTTTCTCCCCATATTCAGACACTTATAACCCCAATAGGAGAAACCATCCAAATTTTAGTTGGAAAAATGGACCTACTGCTAATGTTCCACAATCAGGACAATATCAACCTCATCAACAAAACCAAGGACTTCTTACCTTACCTTATCAAACTCATCAACCTCCTTCTGGACCTTACTTACCCCCACCTAAAAGGCATGTTGAGGATAATCAAAACGTTCAAAACCAGGAAAGGAAAATTTCTCAATTAGAAAGTCAAATAAAACAAACCAATCAGTCCATGAATGAATTAAAAAACATGATGAGTCAAATGATGCAAAGTATGGAAAAAGGAAAGTTCCCAGCTCAACCACAAGCAAACCCTAAGGGAGTGCATGCGGTTAGCATTAATGCATCTGATGACACATCTAGCTCTACCATGGAACAAACTAAGGCTGTGACCATTCTTAGGAGTGGCAGAAGAATTGAGAAAGATGAGCCTCAGAAGACTGAAAAGGTAGAAAAATCCACGAAAGTTAAAGAAAACTCTAAACAAAAGGACCCTGTTTTACCTGTTGATCTATGTCCTATACCTGCTCCATTTCCTCAAAGGTTGCGCCAAGCCCCAAAGTCTGCATCTAATGATGAGATTTTAGAGATTTTCAAGCAAGTCAAGATCAACATACCGATCTTAGATGCTATAAAACAAATCCCATCATATGCCAAATTCTTAAAAGACTTATGCACCATAAAGAGAAAATTGAATGTCCAGAAGAAGGCATTTTTGACTGAACAGGTCAGTTCTATTCTTCAACACCATACACCACCAAAGTACAAAGATCCTGGTTGCCCCACTCTTACTTGCATTATTGGCAGCTACAAGATTAACCAAGCTCTTCTTGATTTAGGATCTAGTGTAAATCTATTACCATACTCGGTATATGAACAGTTAGGTCTGGGTGAACTAAAACCTACATCTACTACGCTCCAGCTAGCTGACCGTTCTGTAAAAATACCGAGAGGGGTAATAGAGGATGTGTTAATCCAGGTAGAACAATTTTGTTTCCCTGTCGATTTTCTAGTTCTAGATACACAACCGGTGGTGAATGAGAAGAATGAAATACCAGTCATCTTGGGACGACCATTTTTGGCTACGTCCAATGCCTTAATCAACTGTAGAAATGGTGTCATGAAACTATCCTTTGGCAATATGACATTAGAGCTAAACATCTTTAACATTTGTAACCAACCTAGTGAAACTACTGATGATTTGCACAGTATTAACATGATCAATTCAGTTGTGCAAGATCAGTTTCAGTCGTCTTCCTTGTCGGACCCACTGGAGGCCTGTTTGGCCCATTTTAATGAGTTTAATGAGGATGCATTAATAGAGGGAGTTAATGCCCTCCTTGATTCTGTACCTATCATGGATACAAGAAAATGGAAACCTCATTTTGAGGAGCTTCCATTAAGTGAGATCACTTCCCTCCCATCATCTGTAGAACCCCTTACAGAGCCTGAAACCCCAAATAAGCCTTTTAACATAGAATATGTACACGATAGGGACCTACGGCCTTCATTTGAACAATCATTAGATAATAAATTAGGCCCACGATTTGTTGCCTATGCCAATAGAACAGACAAGAAAGAGTCCATTGATCTATTGTCCATACATCAACCGACTCCAAGGTACACACTAAAAGATAATCGGGATGTAAGCAAAACCATGCCCCCTCCTTTATTAATACAAGAACAATCTTATAAGGAAGGGCAGAGTCAGCTTATATCTCAATCTCAGGAAAATGTAAGGGAAAGGGAGGACTCTTCACATCTATATGGTTCAAAAGAATTTAAATTCACGGTAGTTCACATTGTTATAAAGATTCCACCACCTAAATTTTCAAGGTGGAGGAGTTATATTGATTACCGTGAAATTTTGAAGATAGGAGATCATCAAAGTGGTCTCACTCAATTGACATTCATGGTAGTCTATTGTGTTATAATGCAACCATCACAAAAAATTTCAAGGTGGATGAAATATATAGACTATCGTGAGATTTTGAAGTGGCGTGAGAAATCTTGCCATTTCATTATTGGAATCAGGAATACTCAAAGATAAATGAGGATATGTCTGGCTGAAGACGTTAAACTTAGCGCTCACTGGGAGGCAACCCAGAGTTTTTTATTTTTGTTGTTTTATACATCACTCCTATTCATTTTAGGTCCTAATTTTTAAACATTGAGGACAATGTTTCTGTCAGGTTGGGGGGTGTAGAATTCTAGCAAATTCTAGTTTTTTTTAGATTTTTAGGTGCTTTCCTTGTTTTTCAAAAAAAAAAAAAAAATTGAAAAATTGAAAAATTTTAGGTCATTTCCTACACTATGATGAGAATTGGATTTTCTGAAGTATAATCTAGATAACTTTAGCTTATTAATGAAATTGAATATGATTAATTCATCTTTTTACTCATTTTCTAAAGTATTCTACGAAAGCAAAGTCTCAGATCACATTTGTACACACAGTTGCATATAGATGGTCTAGATTGATAAGTGGCTATAATTTAGAGATTCTGAAGAAATTCAGTGGAGATCTATAACCTAAGTGAGTTTTAGAGCCATTCATCCTTTGTGAGAGGTTATAAATGTTCCTAATTTTCTTCAGCGTGCTTAAAGAAAATTGATCCCATACTCTTAATTTTGGCTAATTACCTGGATAATTAGAATATTACCTTTAAAATTCTAGAAGTTCATTAAATTTGATGGATTATAGGAAACCTAGAAAATGATTTAGGCCATCCTTGTTGTTAACCTAGAGACATAAAGCCTACCCATAAAGTATTGTTACCACTAGTTAGCCAACTTGAGCCTTTAATATAAGCCTTTTCTTTTGTCACCCAAATTATCCTTTACCCATATTAACCCAGTATAAATTATCCATTACCCATTTTCTTTAAAAAATAAGTTAGAGAAGAATGAAGAAATATCTTTTAGTTGTAATGAAAAGTGGATATCAAGAAAAGAAATATTCTTCAAAGTAATTCAAAAGTATTGAAATAGTTTGAAAAAAAAAAAAAAAAGTTTGAAGAATACAAAGAAAAATGGAAACAAAAATATTCACTTCATCAAAGAAAGAAAGAATTATCAATTTTAGAAGACCTCTACTTATTTTTTGAAGAAACTTTGAATATCCTTATACCCTTTCTTTGATACCTTGTCCTAAGCCTACGTTTCGTCCCAGTTAAAGACCTATTGATTCTAGGATGAAAATAGTCTTGATGAGGAAATGAATGGATAGGATCTAAAAGAGTGGTATTACTAAATATTCAAAGGTAATGGCATCTATTCTAAAGGGATCAAAACAATGAAATTCCTTAGTAACTCCTAATTTTCATGAGTACATGTGAGAAAATTTTGCTTTTATTGACTCAACTCACATAATTAAAAGAGAGATATGATTTGACCCCTTTATCTGAGAGATTTTGTTTCTGAGTGTATGTCATTAGTGAAGCTTGAGGTCAAAACATATTTCGGATGGAGTTCAAAAGTTAGAAGTTTATTTAGAGATCAAGATGATTCCATATGTAAACTGTACATGCACACACTCACTCTGAGATTTGAGCTTAATTGGAATTATTTTGGCATATGGGTAGGATTTTGAATTTTTCAGTCATTTTTATAGTAACTCCTCCAATCGTGTGATCCCAAGTAGCCTAGGCTAAGATGGCTTGAATGGCTCACTTTGATGGCTCTTTGCTTGGTGGCTTCAATGGCTTGCTCTCTTGGCTTCATGTCTCCAGTGGCTTACATGGCTCCAAAATTCACGCAAAGGTGGTGGATTTTGCATGAATTTTTCATGAGCCCATTCTGGTCACCTTAAATTCTTCCAATGGTCTTTAGGACTCATTTTCCTACCCTAGAATGATCTTGACCCTTGCTTGATCTTTGAAATGATGGAAAATGGATCTTGGATCTCTAGTTTAATCTAGATCATTGATTATCATCTAAAGTGATCTGGATTGTTGGATTACTCTTTCAATACCTACAAGAGATGAACAATTCTAATTAATTCCTAAAAATTTATTATAAATCGCATACTTACTTTGGATTAGCTCTTAAACCTACAAAACATTAGATTTTTGGATCATTAGTTCAGAAATGCGTATGTCATAAAAAATTTAAAAAATCCTATAATAATGCCCTATAATTTATAACATGTGCTGCTAATTGGGCACTTCTTTTTTTTTTCAAAATTGATCACTTATCACTCCTTCAACTAGCATTTTGCTAGTTCCGATCAAAACATGCAGAAAATCATGAAAAAAAGTGACTACCATTTTCGTAGGTAGTCATGATTGCATTTAGCATATGCAGCAAGCCTTTGAGCCCCTAGGTTACCCTTAGTAGATAGTTAGGCCTCGTGAGGATTTGTAAAGCATGTACTTGCAAAATTCAATAAGGCTAAGTTTCTTAGTTTCTCTTAGAGAATTCTCATCCATTTCCTTAGTTTCTCTTAGAGAATTCTTGTCCATTAGCATCCTACTAGCTTTAACAACTTAATAAAAATGAATGAATTATTTTACAAGTTATCCACTTGCCAAAGCCATTTTATTATAGTTATATCTCAAAACATAATGTATATACAGGCTACATAAGTCTGGACTTATAAATAGAAATACTTATGTTAGAAAAATGTCTTAATCTCAAGTTCTCACTAGCATACACTTAGAAATGAAGCTCTTAGAGCAAAAAAAAAAAAAAAAAAATGTCAAACAAAACCCTCTCACTATGTGATAGGATCCAGCAATACTAATGATTCACGTAATTTTATTACAAATGAGACAAAGGATTGTGATTCCCAAGAATAGATACCATTACAAAGACTAAAAGGAATAGTTCAAAATAATTTTTTAATACTTATATCCTCATTAAGACTATATTCTACCTTAAGATCAATAGGACTTTAGATGGGATGAAACTTAGGTTTAGGACTGACTCTGTAATATCCTTAATTTTTAGTACAAATTAAGAAATTACTAAATAAATCAAATTAAAAATCTAGAGAGGAAAATTTTTTCTAAAAACTTAAGAATTTGAAAGTGCTCATCGATACAATTCCAACGCCACCAAGAACGCAGAAAACGGAGCTCAAACGAGGGAGTTAGGAGCCGTTTAAGTTGTAGGGGCAATTTAGTCATTTGACAGAGACGTGTTACACAGGGGTCCAAATTGATAATGGCACCCCCGTCTTCCACATGTCTCTACTAGTTCCGAGGAAATCGCCGGAGAGACCATGGGAAGAGGCATGAAAGGAAGAGTTCCTTTCCCGTAGGACTCTAAACCCTATATCTACCCTTCTCTAAGAGCCAAAATGCTCCACCTTGAGCGTTTCTCTAAGTTTTTACTCAGAAACCTAGCTTTGAAAAGTTTGATTTTTTCGGTGAGTGGAACCCCGGAAACACTAGCAACCCCATCCAGATGCAAGGTAAGCCTTAAACCCTAATTTATGAATTATTAAATAGGTAAATCTAATTAGAATTTCATTTAAAAATCAAGAAAATCAGATTTTTCTTGGGAACTCTATGCATGTTACTGTTGGAGCATGATTTCATGGATGAACCTATGTCCGTTTGAAAATTGCACTGTCCAACTAGTGCACAAGAGACCCAAGATCAAACCATTTAAATTTGGGAGAGATATAATGGTCGATTTCTCTAGAAAACGCAAAAACCAGTACCTAAGGATGTTTTTAAGAACTTGGAAAAAATCATTTAAAAAATATGTTTTTTGGAAAAATTACTGCAAAAGGAGGGTATAAATGGATTTTAGAGGAAATTCTAAGAAAAATGGCACAAAAATTGGGCAAAACGGAGCTCTATAGCTCCGTCGGAGACGACCGAAATCCAATCGTCTTCTCCGGCGTCGACAACGGCTTCGGCGCCCTGGCGCTAACGCAGGGACACACTCCGGGACACACAGAGGATGATGTAGAATGACATCAACATCGCACGCGTGCGAGCAGCATACACACTCTCGGGAGGATATGCGCGGGCTGTCAGGGAGAGTCGGGACGCACAGCGTCCTGGCGACTGTGACGCACGCGGCGGTGTGTCACGGTCACGAGGACGCACGAGGTGCGTCCCTGAGGTGCATCTTAAGGGCGGGCGTCTTCATGATGCCGGTTTACGCCGATGTAAACCGGCAGAAAACTAAGCCACGAGTATAGACCACCTTATGGTGGTCGGGCAGGCCCCATTGATGTATGTTTTCACTAAAATTTGATTTTTGGGAGCTAAAGGAGTCCAAATCATGATCCGAAAGAGGCGTTGTGGCCGTATTGACGACGCGGACCTAGTTTTAACTTAAAAAATTATAAATGACCACTTTTTATTTAGAAAAATTTTAAAATAGTGATGTGACTTGTACAGGTGTACTTGAATATATCAGTTAAGGGGATTATTAGCAAACTAGTGGTCTCACATTGAGGTAGGTGATGATAATTAATGCTTTGCTTTAATTTTTAGATCATGTTTAAACATAGCATCATGTGTGATTGTGTTTTAAATTGCAATTATTATTTGCTGTGCATTTCATGCAACTTTGAGCACATTATGATTATTACAAATTGAAATCTTTATTTGAATAAACTCATGACTAATGTTTTTATGAGCATGATGTTAATTAATTATGCTTAAATAGAGACTTATTTATTATTATATCTTAAAAATGCATGAATTTACATGGAAATAAGAATAGAGGCTTATTAGCTGGTCCTTTTATAGGCTAACCCCAGGATGAGGGGTATGTCTTGGGGATTTCAAGCTATGAGTGCTCTTGAGTTTTAGCATATACATATGATTTTCGTGTTTTATATTTGATGACGGGTGCTCTCGCCTGGTGGGCTTCATGCTAGGAGGGATAGGGCCAGCCACCCACCCTCTGAGATTATGATGTGATGATATTATGATATGATAGACACCTGCCCATAGATGGCATACGGTAGGGGTTTGGTAACATTGATAGTCCACACTATCGGTCTGGGCCTTTCCATGGGGTCAGACGCTAAGTCTCCCGTTACAGTGTCAACGGAGAGCGGCGGTGGTTGATACCCATGGAGGGTTGCCACTGCAGCATGATGGCCCATATTCTTATTATGTGTGCATGTATGATGAGCATGGTTATGGATGGTATGCCTAGGTGTGACGACACTCAGAGGTTGGCTATGAGTACTCCTGATCAGTGATGTTAGTGCGATGTTGTGGGACCCATTACCTTAGGGTGCCCTTATTCTTATTGTATGCTCATTTACTTTGATTCAGGTCATGTTTTAACTCCTTGAAATGCATGTTTTAGCATATGGAATATATTGGCATTTATTTGGACATGACTTATGATACTGCTATTTTCATAAATGATAGACTTTTCATCAATACTGTTAATTATTTATTTCATTTATTACATTAATTGTCTATGTACCTACACAAGCGATAGCTTGCTGAGGCATTGCTTTGTTTTACAATGCCTTAGATCTTGAGCCCGATATCAAGAAAGGCAAAGCTGTGGAGAAACCGTGAGAGCTACTGAAGACTACTTTTTCCTATAGTTTTAGACAGTTATGTGAGTCATTAAACAGGATTATCATTTGGATTTAATTATGGATTGCATACTTTATATTTTGGATTTGATTAAGATGTTTGGACATATATTGGACATTTATATGGGATGTTATGATGGATAGACCTGGACCATATTATTATTGTGTTTTGGACATTTATGTGATTTAAAATAAAGGTGCCAATTTATTTGATGTTGATTGATAAGCATATTGCTTTAAATCTAATTATGTTTTAAATTTTATGTATGCCATTTTGAGAAAGGAAAAATAACACCCGGAGTTTTTAAGATATGTTTTAGTAAAAGGATAAATAAAACTGTTCTCATGGGATCCCAAATACTCTTATTTAAATAGCCATTATTATAAAAAAAAAAAAAAAAAAATGTCTTAAAAATCCGGGGTGTTACAGACTCTAAAAGAAAGGGTAAAAGGATTCAAAGACTTCAAATCTGAGTAGAGGTCTTCAATGAGTGTTGAACAACTTCTCTTTTGAATGTACTGAAGTGAATATCTTTTCTATTTTTTTCTTTCTCTCTTCATTCACAACTTTTCTTTTCTTTTCTTTCTTTGAATGAAGGCTTTTTCTTTGTAAACACTTTAATGTTTTAGACTTTGGTTATTTTTGAATTTTTTCTACCATCTCTACTCATTTTTGAATGATAGGTAATGGATATATAACTTGGTTTCTTGGTTAAGGTAGATAGGTTTTGAAAAGAAAAAGCTTACCAAGAGGCTTATACAGTCTAACTAGTGGTATAATTTAATGGGTATGCTTTTAGTCTTTGGACTAAAGTAAGGATGTCCTATATCATTTTCTAAGTTTCTTAAAGCCTATTAGATTAAATAAATGTTTAGGAAAGAAAGTTAGTACTCCCTTTTTTATTCTTAGCAATTGACCAAAACAAAGATAGTGGGATCTTTTTAAATTGATGGGAATTGAAGAAAATAAGGAATTTATATATAACCCTTAGAAAGATGAAAGTCTCTAATACTCATTGGGTATAAGTCTTTATTGATTTTCCTTAAGGTCTCTAAGTCATAACTATCTATTTATCTAGACTATGTGACTATGTACTGTGTGTAAGTGTATTCCAAGATTTAACATCATAAAATACTTTAGAACATGAATAAAATGCTAAATTAACTCTGTGCATATCTATTAAGAAGTTAAAGTAGGAGAAAGACTAAGATTCTAAAAAATCCAATTCTCAACATAGTAAAGGAACTTGACCTTAAAAACTTGAAGAAAACGCATAAAATTTTCTTTTTCTAAAAAAAATCTGTGGTCACTCCTATTTCATAGAAGCCTCCTCTCTTTTGAGGCTGGAAATTGCATTCTCAACTATTTGAAGTCCCATTTCTAGGAATTTTTAGCTAATATTTTTAAAAATTCCCATGCCTCTGTCTCATTTTTCATCATTAGAACCCCTCCATGAGCAGTGTCACCATCCTTCTATTTTGAGGTGTAAGTGCCCCATAAAACTACTGAACTCATTGCCACTTTTCGAATCCATGGTAGGGACATTTTTGCAGCAACTTGATCCACCTTTCTTAGCACTCATAGTTTAGTTCATCTTCTCTCTGCTAGAAATTTATGATTTCCTTACGCAAGGCATTGGTTTTATGTGTGGGGAAGAATTTGTTCAAGAACTTTTTTGGAAACTGGTCCCATGTGGTAAAGGAGCCAACTTCTAAAGAATTCAACAACATTTGGCTTTGTCTTTTAATGTGAAGAGAAACTACCTAAGTCTAATAGAATCATCCAAAAAAAATTAAGAACTTAAATGTGGCACATATAGCATGGAATTCCTTGATATGAAATTATGTATCCTCTCTCTAGATCATAATAGGATGGGAGTAATTGAATGACTCCAAGCTTGTACGACTCCAAGCTTTAGCTCAAAATGGTTTGAATTGGTAGGTGGCAATGTGATGCATTAGGGAGTGTGTTGATTGTTTTTTGCAATTGCACAAGCTATTGTAGTATAGCTTATACAAGTACGAATAGATCCCACAAGGCCTTAACTTAATGAAAATAAAGTTTAAATAAAATTTAATTACCCACTAATTAAAAGAAATTAAATAAATTTGAACTCAAAGTTTAGATCTATTACATTAATCAAAAGTACAAAAAATTTGAACTAAAAATATAGAAAATTAAATGAAGTAAAAACTAAAATCTACTTCCCTAACTTGATAATGGAATATTTCTTCAAACTTGATGTCATCGGAGAGTTGATCGGCCTTCATCAATCTCTTGCCCACATCTTTAATTAAAGATTCAACAGTTGGAATGTTCATATTTCCAAACAGTTTGATGATCTAGACTAAGGAATGATTTTGGGTTTTAGACGACTTTGCTCAAATTTTTGGATTTCAGATTGAAGATCAAGATTGATGGATCAACTAGGAATTGTCCTAAGAACAATATTTAAGAATTGATTTGAAATTTGATGAAAAAAAGATAAGAAAATAAAGTTATCGTGTTGGTTAAAAGCCAAACCATTGATTCAGTTATGCTTTAATCAAATAGGGGTTGATTATTTTATTCTTGAACTAATTTGAAAATAAAATATGACCTGGATAGAACAAACCTAGATAAGATAAAACTAGGATAAGAAGAAGAAGGAATGAAAATGGAATTAAATTAATGTTTAAAGGGCAAAACTAGAATTTTTTCAATTTTATGATTTTAACCCAAAACAAGATAAGCGGTAGGAGGAAGAAGATGATGTAGGGAGAAAAACACATAGGCAAGAAGGTGGGTGAAAATGAGTGGACATGAGTGGAATTTGTGGGAAACTTGAATTAGGTTTTCCTTATAACTCTTAAGGAAAGAATTATGGGGTAGAAAATAGGGACTGGTAATGGGGATGAAACATGTTGATAATTGAGGGGATGGGAATGAGTGGAAAGAGAGAAATTGAAGATGAAACCAGGCTAAAAATGAAGAGGGAGAAAGGTAAAAACAACAAAGGAAGCCGAGGAGAAACTATAGTGATGAAAGGGAAAAAAAAAAAAAAAAAATGACTGGTGAACAAGTGAAAACAGAGAACAAGAGAGACTAGGAATGATGGAAAGGCGAGGAATTGGTGTAGATGTGATTGTTTGGAGAGGAAATAGAGATGAAATAGAAGACTGGCAAGGAAGAGAACTGAGTGAGAAAGAGATGGATAGAGGCAAGGGCAAGATAGAGCAGGGAGCGAGAGTGAGAGTGAGAGTGAGAGAGAAATAGAGATTGAGATGTGGGTTTGGGATTCTTTGTAGTGAAGAGACATTGAGAGAGACTAAAAGAGAAAGAGAGTAGGTAGCGAGAGAGAAAATGGGGGAGGGAGAGTGCAGGAACGGGGTCTTCCTTATGGCTTCTCACCTTCGATGAAGGGCAAATGGATCCTAGGGTGATTGTCCTTCTATGTATTTATAGTGAACCTCCCCCTCTTAGTTTTCTTTTTCTTTTTTATCCTCCATTCCTAAATATGCATCCTGCTTCCCTCTATGGATTTAAGCTTCTATTTTGGGTTCCAACTCTTCTCCCTTTCTATTATGCAACTCCATGATTTCCTCTTCTTCAATTAGAACTCATTCTCTTTTAAAAAACTATCCCATCTTGCCTTCGTGCTCTTTAGGATGATCTAGCAGTGTTCATTTTGAAATGATCTATCCAATTCTCAATTTGGTTGATCTATAAAACATAAGATTAAATTAGAATCATCTAAACTATGCATTACACATTTGATTAGCTTTGATGATCATTTGACCATTGAAATTTTAAAAATCAATGGTTGGATAGTTAATTGGAGCTAAAATTCATATTTAATATGAAATTACAAAATTGATCGGTTAGATGATCTAATTAAATGCTAAATTAAGGTATTTTAGCCAAAATTGAACACTTAATAGAGTGTTTCATTGGAGTGGTACATAGAAATCTCTTATGGCCTTAGCTTCAACTACAGCAGTTGGGTTGGCCATGGGGTTATGAATTTGATTTCTTACCCCTTGCCTGAGGGTATGTTCAATTTCAAAATCAGATGGTACTAATTCCATGATCAACAACCATGCATGCACTATGATGTAATCCTAACTAAATGTGACTCCTAACTCTAAATGATGCTCAATCAATCCCTAATGGTCTACTAACAAGCTATTTTGTTATTCTTAGTTAATCTGTAGGGTGATAGCTTTTAGACCTAGATCTAGACAGCTCCACCTTTTATCTAGGCTCAACTACTGCTTACCAGTTAGGTGCTTCTCTAAAGAGGTTAATACAATTCTCATGTAAGGATGCATTTAAACCTCAACAAATGTTAATGAAAGACATGGAAAAATCACTTGGATTTTACATACCCACTATAACCACGATGCTTAGAAGCCACTGGAGCAACAATAGATCTCCTCCCTCAAAAGGGTCCTACAAGCTTGAAACCATAAGTATTTTGCTACTTGATTTTAAATTAGAATTTAAGGCTGGATTGCGAACATACCAGGATTGATTTGATTTCCTAGGTGGGCCAAGGATCTGATGATGAAATCCAATGCTTATCTTATGAGGGTTCTTGTAGGGCCCTTACTATCAATGTGATCATCAACCATAAAGCAATAAACATGCAGTACAATGCAAAGAAAATAAACTAATGCCTACCTATATGCTATCTAACAAAGGGTCCACACCTTAATAGATAAGAAACTATAACTAGACAGCTTATGCCTTGGTTATAGCTGAGCTCAAGCTTATCCTTATTAGATAGTTCAATTTTAATGCAATAGTCCTAAAAATTATGCAACAATTTAATATGCATGATTTATACTATATGAATTACACCACCAACCAACAATGCAAATTATACTAAATGTAACTACACTAGAAAAAATAAAGAGAGGGTTAAATACTTATAATTAGGTCCTTGATGTAAGTTGCATCATTCAAGTGAGGTGTGGCCCACACTTGACTTGTATTATTACAACCCATATTTAAAGAAAAATTACAACCTGGCCTCACTACAAGTCCTCTAAAAAGTGAAAAACCTAATCTAGGAAAGCATGAAAATCCTAATTAATCTAATGAAGCTTTGGCCCCCATGATCAACACTACTCCTTTCACCAAATTCCCCTCACAAAATAAGCAAAAAATGTAAATTTTTAAGGAATTACCAAAATCTGCAACAAAGGATGGAAAAACCTAAACTAATGCAATATAGAACTATGACTAAAGATAAGCTCCAATCACAAATCCATTGCGATTCCCTGGCAATAGTGCCAAAAACTTGGTGTAGTTCTAATATTACTCGTAAGCGCACAAATCATAATAGCAAATATTTACACGAGTGAGGTTGATCCCACGAGGAATCTCATAGAGTTGCATGTAATTGCAGTTTCATTTAGGTGAATCATCCTAGACAAAAGAGTTGGATGGTTATTAATCAAGGAATTTAAATAACATGGAATTGGAAACATGAATTAAATTAAAAACTTTAAATTAAGGACACTTTTTAAAAATAAAAACTTTCTACACTTAGAAAATTCTAAAACTAAGATCTAATAATGGAACTAAACATAAGCAATGAATAAAAAACAGATATAGCATATAACTAATCAATGAAACAAAGCAAAAACCTAAAGAAATAAGAATCAAGGGAGTATGCATGGAAAGATGTGCATGGATCTTAAGAGGAACTTTGTGCATGAACTAATCAAGAAAGATGCACACAAATCATAAAATAGTGTGCATGAAATTATAAGTATTTAATTTTGCATTAAAACCACTCAATTGGTTACCCATGTGTTATAAGTTATAAAGCTAAATTAGAGTTTTTAGAACTGAATTCGTAACACATGCATTTTTTATCTAATGACTCAAAAATTTAATATTTTGTAGGTCCAGAAGATAATCCGAGGTAAGTGTGTGATTAAACACATTTTTAGGATTTAATTAGAGTTTTTCACTTTTTATAGCAAGCGAGATGGTGATCCGATAGTCGAGATCGATCGGGAAGAAACTTGAAGATCAAGATTAGAAGCTCAAGTCAAAGCTTAAAAGTCATCAATCCAAAGGTCAAGATCATCTTAGGGCAAGCAATAGATGCAATCAAAGAAGCTAAAGGTGGCCAAAGTGGGCCTATGAAGTATGTCATGCATTTTCACCACCATTGGGAAGTCACTTAAGCCACTTTGGCCATATAAGCCATGAGAGAAGCTGACAAGCTAAGGATTTGAAGCCACTCAAGCCAAGGGATGAAGCCAACCTAAAAAAGCCATTTAAGCTAGCCATGAAGCCTAGCCAATGGAGCCCTCAAAGTTAGTCATCAAATCAATTAAGTTAGGCTAAATGGAAGGCTAGGATTGGAGGAAAATCAAGAGCATTATCCATGAGATTCTAAGAGATATTTTGAAGAGAATTAAGGAAAAATTCATTAAAATAAGTTGGCATGTGGACCAATAGGATAAGAGCCTGCTATTTTTCATGTTTTTCTATGTTTTTCCCACGTTTTTATCACTTTCCACCTCATCACCAAATAGCATCACGAATTTGACTTTTCATTCAAGAGTCCTACCATTCCAAGACTCCTCCACTTTCCTAAACACCCATATCAACCACCCAACTAATCCCCGCCTCTTAGGAAATCCCTTAGCCAATCAAATTTCTCCATCTTACTTCACTTTCCTGTTTTTTCTCTGCCCATCTCTTTCTTCTCACTTTTCTCTCATCTTCTTTTCTCCTTATTATCTCTTTCCTACCTCCTCCATCCACCAAATTTTTACTTGTGTAGGGTGTTCCATGATTTTGAAGGGGAAGATGCACCTTCCTAAAAAGGTGGCATCTCCCACCTACTCCACTCCAAAGGGGCAGCCAACAATGCCACTTGTTTCCTCTTTTAAAACCCTAGCTACTTGACATCTTAGCAATCCAAAAATAACTTGTTTTCATCCCCAACACACCTCATTATTAGGTCATCCTAGAAAAAATAGGAGAAAAACTATTAAAAACCAGCAAAAACCTAAGTTAGGGAGCTCTTTTACATAGAGGAAAAAGACTCCTCCTACATTTGGAGGAGGACATCTTCTTCCTACCTAATCTCTTCCACTTTCTTGCATTGGTTTTTTATCTCCTTTGGGTAGCTGCTATTCTTTCTAAGATGTGTTACATATTCTGAAGGATTCCACACCAGGTTTTGGGGGTTGATTTATCCTTTAAAGGTTAGTTAATCTTCCAGTGTTTCTCTTCTTTAATCTTAGTTTCTTTCATGCTAGTTGTTGCTTTGATGCCATTTGTTTCTCTTTGCCTAAATACCAAGATCCAAGGTTGGTTTTTCCCTTGAAGTGACATCCAAGGGAAGTCACCTTCAATCTAATCTTTACCTTTGCTTTTCATTATCATTTAGTTCTCTTTTAAGTTTCCTTGAATTCCAACCTTGTTTCTTTTGTTTCCTTCAAAGTGTTGTCTCATCATTCCATTAGAATTTTCCTTAAATATCAAGTTTATTTGAGTAGGAATCATTATGGAGATCTTGTTTTGGATTTAATTTGAGAGAAAACATAGTGCTTGCTATCAAAAAGTTGAATGCACCAGCCATTTAATCACTTGTATGCAATAACTTTTGATGATTAATGGAATAAATTTTTGTTGATGAATGAACATGATTTTATCTTAATTATTTATTGCATATTGTTGGTAGGTTAAGTAGTGAATGCCTTGTTTTGAATTCCCAAGCAATTGAATTAAAAGACCTGTGAAACTTTGCGTCAAATCCAAAAGGTGGAACATATAGTTCTAAGGGCCTTTAAGGTTGAAAGTTGTTTATCTTGTTAAGGTGCTGCCTATTCATGGCTCATTAATTTAATTTCTCACTTAAACAAGCATAAACTTTGCTCCAACAAATCTTCTGTCCATAAATGATGTGCATGGTTTTGAGTGATTATTGATTGATTGAGATCAAATTAGTTGTGTTCATTCATGTTAGGAAAAGTAGCTTAGTTTTTATTTGACTGTTGATCTTGATTAGTTTGTTTGCATGTTGTTGCTTAGGTTATTAGTTGTTAAAATTTCCACTCCATGAGTTAATTTCTTGCTTTAGAAGTTGCATGATTAGGAAAGTAGTTGTTTAATGTTTGTTTCCTTAGGTTAGTTGCTTAATTTCATGTTTAAGAAAGTTACTTAATTGCATTTTTAGAAAGCTTTCAATTTAGGAAAGTCCTTAGTTCAGGAAAGTCATAATTTTAGAATTTTATTTATTTATTTAGGAAAGTGTTCTTTTAGAAAGTGTGTTTTAGGAAAATTTTTAATTTTAACATGTTTCTAATTTTTAGGATAATTTTCATGTTCATGTGCTAATTTTCATTCTTAATTTAGATTAAAGATCTCTTGAATTTTGGCTAGGTTAGATAGTTTAATGTAGGGACCACTAGAAATGTATTCATTTGATTCCTTGTGGGATCGACCTCCTTGCATGAAAATACTACAACTGATTCATGTGCATATGAGGTTAACTTTAAAACCACAACAAGTTTTTGGTGCTATGAGCAAGGAACAGGAAGGAAAACTTCTTACATGTGACAATATCATCAAATTTAGATAAGGAATAGGAAGAAAACTTAATGTTCTTAAGGAATATAAGATTGCTCTAGGGTGGCCCATAATAGACATCAAAGGGATTGGTCCAGCTGTATGCATGCATAGGATACACTTGGAAGACAATTGAAAACCTATTATTGAATCCCACATGAAGGACATGGTTAGTGATGAAGTCCTAAAGCTTCTAGATGTTCTCATCATATACCCTATCTTTGATAGCTCTTGGGTTAGCTTCATTTAGGTTGTGCCGAAGAAATTCATGGTCATGATAGTAAGAAACGAGGAGAATGAGTTGGTACCCACCCATGACCACTAGGTGGAAAGTTTGCATTGACTATCATAAACTGAATGCGGTCACAAGGAAAGATCACTTTCCTCTACCTTTTATAGACCAAATGCTAGAGAGGTTGGTCAAACATAGTTATTACTACTTCCTAAATAGATTTTCTAGCTACAACTAGAGCACTCGAGGATTATGAGAAGACCACCTTCACTTATCCTTTTAGAACCTTTGTCTACCAATGTATGCCTTTTGGGCTTTGTAATGCTCCTACTACATTTCAAAGGTATATGTAGAGCATCTTTTTTGATATGGTAGAAAGGTTTCTTAAGGTGTTCATGAATGATTCATTAATATTTGGGTCATCTTTTGATGAGTGCCTGAACCACTTAAAGTTAGTTCCTACAAGGTGTCAGGAGAAGAATCTTGTGTTAAACTTGGAAAAGTTTCATTTTATTGTACAATGCGGGATAGCTTTAAGCCATATAATATCACCTAATGGGATAATGGTAGATACTAAAGTGGATTTAATAGCCAACCTTCCTCCACTAAGGATGATGAAAGAAATTTACTCGCTCCTTTTTATGACATGTTGACTTTCACAAAAGATTCATCTAAGACTTCAGCAAAATTGTCAAGCCCCTTTATAATTTACTAATGATGGAGGTTACCTTTGACTTTGATGATAACTGTAAGAAAGCATTTGAGCAACTTAAGGCTGAGTTGACCTCTGCTCCCATTATCCGACCACTTGATTGGAACTCACCATTTGAGATAATTTGTGATGTGTGAGATTATGCTATTGGAGCTATTTTGGGGCAGAGCATTAATAAACTCCCCCATATAATATACTATGCTAATAAAACACTAAATAATGCACAAATCAATTATTTGACCATTGAAAAAGAGTTGTTACTTTTAGTGATTGCTTTAGATAAGTTTAGATCTTACTTTTTAGGTTCTAAAGTTATAGTGTACTCGAATCACGCGGCTTTAAAGTATCACCTTTCTAAAAAGGATACAAAACCTAGGTTGATCCATTGAATACTCATATTACAAGAGTTTGACTTAGAAATTCAGGACAAGAAAGGTTTAAAAAATGTCATAGCAGACCACTTATCTAGATTGGTGGTAGAGCACACCAACGATAATTTGCCTATAATTGAATCCTTTCCGGATAAGCAATTACTGCCCATTTCCCAATTGCCTTGGTTTTGAGATAGAGTAAATTATTTTATTACAAGACAAATACTTAATCATTGAACCAAACAAGATAAAAAGAGATTTCTGAGCCAAGTAAAATACTTTACTTAGGATGACCCATACTTATTCAAGTACTACCCTTACTAGGTGATTAGGAGATGTGTACCAGATAGTGAGAATAATCAAATCATCTCCTTCTGTTATGATCATGCTAGTGATCCTAGTGTTTGTTATCACTCGCTCATACATATCTTTAATTATTTCTATATACCCCCATGAAAGCCCTTTCGTACTCAATACCCACCATATTAAATCTCTAGGACCCTATCATAAGATTTTTCTAAGTCAATAAAGACCATGTGGAGGTCCTTCCGCATCTCCCTATAATTCTCTATCAATTGTTTAATCAGGAAAATAACTTCCATGGTAGACCTTTTAAGCATAAAACCAAACTGATTCTCTAACATACTCATCTCGTGTCATAACCTCTTCTCAATTGCTTTTTCAAAATGTTTCATGGTATGGCTCATAAGTTTGATCCTTGATAATTAGTGCAACTCTATATGCCTCCCTTATTTTGATAAATTGGTACAATAGAACTCTTCCTCCATTCATCCTGCATTTTCTTTGATTTTACAATCTTGTTAAACAACTTTGTCAACTAAACTACTCCAGTATCTCCCATTTACTTCATTACCTCTATTGGTATATTACTTGGTTTCTTCTTTTTCAATGCCTCTTTCACTTTAGGTACTCTAATCCTATGATCATATCTATAATGTGCACTATTATTTGGGTTTATGGTACTTTCAATCTCATATTCTCATGGTAAATTGTCATTTGGCAATTTTGAAAGTAACTTTCCTACCTTTATTTGATCTCGTCATCTTTGACTAATTCTCTTTGGTCATCACTTTTAATACCCTTAACGTGGTCTAAGTCCTTACTCCTATTTTTCCTTACTTTTATGGGTTTTAAAACAAATCTTTCTCACCTTCTCTTGATCCTAATCTATTATAGAGATCATCATATGCCTTAAATTTAGCCTCACTTACTACTTTCTTAGTAATCTTTCTAGCATTCTTATATTACTCAAAGTTTTTTGTTATTTTTAGTCCTTTGTCATGCTTTAAAATACACTTCTTTCTCTTTAATAACTTTTTGTATTTTTAATTCCACCACCAAGTTTCCTTTGTTGGTTGTCTTTTACCTCGAGATACTCCTAGGACATGTTAGCCACTTTCTTATTAGACATGGCCATATTACTCCACATGGTATTTACTTCTGTTTCATTATTCTAGTTTCTTTGTACTGTCAACTTGTTTATAATGATGTTATATTCTCTTCTTTTAAGTTCTATCACTTCATTTTTGGATATCTATTAAATTCATTTCCTCTCTTCCATACTTTAATGTAGATATCCATAACCATTGGTCTATGTTGTGAGTTAAGACTCTCATTGGGTATCACCTAATAGTCCTTATATATTGATATTTCAATATTCCTAAGTAGAAAATAGTCTATTTGATTTTTATATGGTATACTTTTAAAGTTTATTAGGTGTTCATCCCTCTTCTCATAGTATGTGTTTGCTACAATTAGGTTATATGCTATTGGAAAATCAAGTATAGCTTTCCCCATCTCGTTTCTTTCTCCATTACCATACCCTCCATGTACCCTATCATATCCTTCCTTTTCTTTTCCTGCATGACCATTAAAATATGCTTCTATAAATATCCCCTCTGTGTTGGGATTGTCTTACGTGACTCCCTCCATATCTTCCTAAAACTATCTTTTAATTCTATTTTCTAACCCAACTTGTGGTGTGCATGCACACATAATTCTATCACTAGTTGTTTTGACATATACAACTTTATCTTTTAATCCTTTATCTATCACTATCCTTTCTATTATTTTCCTTTCCTATGTATCATAACTTATACTCATCAATTTATCTTATTCTAGACCCTTCCCACTTGGTTTCCATGTAATAATTCAAATATTGTTCTCCTTACTTAGCCTATTTATCCAACTTCTCAAACGACATGGGAACCCATGCATACTTTCCACTATACTTGGGTTTTGATGTAGCTTGTTGCTTTTGAGGGGATGCTCTAATAGCCCTTGCCTATTTTCCATTGCACTCGGGATCCAATGCAACATGTTGCTTTCAGGGAACACCTTAGCAACCTTTGTCCATTTTCCACTACAACTGGGAGCAAATGTAGCATGTTGATTATGATGAACACTTTAGCCCCAAGGAATGTGAAAATTTATATTCGTGCATGGGGTCTGCCATGGGTTTTACTTGTTAGCTGACACTTGACACAAAATACTCCTTTATCTGCCCTTGGGACTAGCTTCAGTAAGGTTTTGTAGATGCTAATATAACAACGAGATTTGTCTTTTAACAACTCTAAAGATAGAAAGAATTATAGGGTCCACATCTAACTGTCTGAAGATGGGTGAATTTGGACCTAAAGTAAAAACTAAGGAACTTTAAGCAAGGTTAAAGGTTTGAGTTGATTTGGTCTCAAAATTCACTCAAAGTCAATGGTTGTGAGGAGGAGGATAAAATGATTTCTCACAAAAATTTTGTTAAATACAAAGAAGACGTAAAACAACGTGTTTAAAAAGGATGAAAGTTTTCCAAAAATAATGCACTTAAGTCTTTTATCAAACTCTTACTGAGGGCATTAAATACCAAATAAAACTTTATGACAATCAAAACACGACAAACCCAACAAAGAAAATAATCAAAAGGTTAAGATATAAGAATTACAGAGGTTGAGACATTCTACTTGCATCTACTTCATCTCTCTCAAGAATGTTCTCTCCTAGAGTAATCTACTAAAGCTTGTGAGATTTGACATCCAAGTTGAACAGTGGTTGGCCACTCAAAATTGATTACTCATAATTTTTCAATCTCCTTTATAATGAAATCCTTGGAGAAACCCTTCTCTAGTAAAAAGAGTGAATGAAATGAAGAAATAAAATATTCTTCTAAAGAAAATAAATAGAGCACTTACAAAATGAATATGAGAGGAAAATAATTATAATAAGATAAAAAGATCGTTAGCTTGCAATCAATGTGAGAAATCTTCTTTGAGAGCTAGGGCTTTTGCTTTCATGACTTCCTTGAATAGTATCCTCTTTAATAGCTTTTTCTCTTTCTAAGGCATGCTTTTATATTTTAACCTAAATATAGCCATTCTGGGTTTTCTCTCCTTTGATTAGTAGATGATAAGGCTATTGGAAAGTTGTCTTCGCCTTGTTAGATAATGAAAGAGTTGTTAGAGAAGTCTAAACTTTAATTGGAGTAGCCGAATGGTTGTTGAGAAACTACAATCTCATTGGTGGATATTTTCAAAATCATGTTTGGAAACCAATGAAATGGGCCCACATTGAAGAAAAGCTTAAAATTCAAATTTCAAAAAAATTTGGCACTTTTTGAAGAAAATACAAAATTTGAAATTCTCATAATTTGGAAGTTGGCTCCTCTTTTTGCCACAAGTTTCCTCTACTACAACTCCCTTGAGGGAGTTGGCTTCCTAGAATAGGGGTTGGTTCTTCCTTTTTGAAGTACCCTTGGAGAGAGTTTGGGTCCTAATATGGGGTTTGGCTCTTTCAACAACAAAGGAAGAAGAAAGGAGTGAGTTGACTCCCATGGAGGGGGCACTGACTCCTTCATTTTTACATTAGGAGTTGCCTTCTGGGGGGGGGTGTTAGGTTTCCTACACGGTGAGTGGATTGGCTCCTCCTAGTGCATGACCCTCTTAGCATGACCATTCCTAGAGAGAGTCAACTCTTAGGTGAGGCTCTTATCATGAACTGAATTCCAACTATGTAATTCAGTTTTTAGGGGTTCTTTGCCAGCATAACTTGCCATTTCTAGGAATCTCTATGGATAGAATCCTGTTACAAAAATGAGGAATTTTCATTTAAAAACATTGAAAAACAAGATTTCTTAAAAGTCTTCTCAACATGGTTTTTCTTTAAAATCATTTGAAAAACCTTGAGAACTCATGACTTGAGTTTCTCAACTGTTGAGTTTGACATTTTCATCTATGAACACATGCACAACTATCTAAACGTATTAGTAACAATAATTTGATTTTGTTATCATCAAAATTAAAGAGAGAGAGAGACTCAATGACATATCAGGATTGCCTAACCTATAGCTAGAGAAAAAAGGGATTTTTCTTGAAAATAAGAAAGTTATGGTTACCATTTTTTGTCGTTTATAGTGCACTCAACTTAGTTGATTGGTCATGTATATATGAAATGAAAATGATTCATAATCAGAAATTCCAAAGGGGAAAAAACCCAGATTTTGGGTATCAATTGAGTTCTCATGATTTCGTCAGGTTCCGTGAACTTTACAGTTTTGTCAGTTCCAAGGATTTCTTGACAAAACCCAACTTTCCCTCTTTCAAAAGGTTCAACAGCAATAGTAATAATGACTAAACAAAAGCTTTCTTACCGCTTTCAGTTTTGCAGCATAGAGGAAGAAGGCGTTCAGATATTGAAAATTTTCCTCACTTTGTCAAAAACCAGAAACTTTTATTTGATATTAAATGCTTATATTTTAATTATTTTCTAAGTCAAAGGGAGTTAACTAACATAGTTTTCAAATGGGCTGAACCAGATAGGTGGAGGGGCTGAGAAGCGCCTCCTGTTGAGAGTGTCTCGGACTATCATTCTTGATGCAAAATTGTGCACAACACAAAGGGCATCCAATCATAATGTACGCAATTAGCTTAGGATCATGGAGAAAATGACCAAGCCCGTTATACATAATTCCCTCTTCCAAATGGCAAAAATCTCGTTGATAAGTTAGCATTAGAGTATCTAAATAATCTATAATGATCTAATGGTCCTGATCACATCGGTATTATTGGTATCCTACCTAGTGAAGGTGATCTTCGACAAAATAATATCTCCTTAAAATGTGGTGAGCCCATCCTCATCATTACGGTTATGTTCCAAACGACTAGCCCACTCTAACAATTGCAAAAGGGAATTGATATACTCGCTCCTCTTCTTTTTGGTCATATGCACTGTTTCTACAGATTTGTAACGAAAAAGTATTTCAAGTGCAGGCGACCAAGAAACCAAGAGGGATCCCGTCTAAGGTCAATAGTAGGGGTGGCAATTCGGGTTGGCGGGTCGTGTTTGCGGCGACACGAACACGACACGATTAGAGTTATGGGTCAACACGAACACGACACGATTAATAGTCGTGTCAAAAACCTATGACTCGTACACGACCCGATTCTTAAAAAAATAACACGACATGACCTGTGTAACACGATTAATTGACTGAGTTGTGTTGGATATACGGCACGACATGAAACGACTCGATTTCCCTATTACCACTTAGTAAAAAAAACTGCTCACAAGTGAATGGAGCCAAACTAACCACAAAACATAGGACGGTTATTTCACAACCGTCCTATATGTTATGGGTTTTATAGGACGGTTGTGAAATAACCGTCCTATATGTTATGTTTTATAGGACGGTTAAATCAGAACCGTCCTATATGTTATGGGTTTTATAGGACGGTTGTGAAATAACCGTCCTATATGTTATGTTTTATAGGACGGTTAAATCAGAACCGTCCTATATGTTATGTTTTATAGGACGGTTATATCAGAACCGTCCTATATGTTATGGGTTTTATAGGACGGTTGTGAAATAACCGTCCTATATGTTATGTTTTATAGGATGGTTATGTCATAACCGTCCTATATGCTATGTTTTATAGGACGGTTAATGACTAACCGTCCTATTTTTACACATATGGATATGGTTTATTAGTACTTTACCAATCTATGAGCGTGACTGTGATGTGTCAGACTTCCAGTGACCAGTCTGCCTATGTCGGCAAACGGCCTAGCCTTGGCGCCGGCCTGCCTGACAGGGACAGATAGTTTTCTTTCCTCCAATTCCAAACTGGCAAGTGGCAACTAGAGTTAATGAAACTTACACTTCAATCATTTGTCAAATATTTTGAGTCCTTAATGTTAGATCCGACGTGTGGGCCCCCCTTGTAGTGGCGGGAAAACAAAATAAAAACTGAAAACATAAAGGTTTAACTAATTAATGATTATCTAGGTCTACAAAGTCAATCTAGTCTAAGATAATTGTTTTGTCTTTTTGTATGTAAGTAAGCCCAATTCCCATATCCAATTATCCAATTAAATTTGAAGTCTTATGCTAAAGCTAAGCTGCTAAAGCACCCTAGCCTAGCTGGTGGTTGTTTGCTATAAGCCTATAACTATAAGTTATAACCTAAGACTTAGCTAACGTACACACTGTCTCTAATTTTCTTATCAAACATTTTAAGATTAGCTACACATTGTCAGTTACAAACTTACAAGTTACACTTAGTACAAAATTAGTTAACCAAGTTTTGTAACTTGTACAAGTACAAGTGAAGTGAGAGACTAACTAACTATCATATATTGTATAAATTTATAAATACTAATGATTTTCTTATGTTAATTTCACATGTCATCACCAATTGATCTAATATATCTCTTTTTCATCAAATTCATGAATATCATATATCTAACTTATATAACTCAATATTTGTTTCTCTTTTCTAACTCCTAATTGATGATAATAGATTAGGAATAACTCATTTATCCATGATCCATCATTCATGCTGAGTAAAATTTAGTAACTCCCTTAGTAATATCATTTAACATGTGTTTTTTCTCTCATGATTATTATTCATTTTACCATCAATGCCACTTCTTTTCAATTTTCACTATAGAGTATAGGCCACAATCCATAATTAATTTTAGTTTCACCAAAGTTATCATATCAATATCCTTCTAATTCTCTCTTGATAAGCTTTTATGTTAATTCAATACATAACTCATATTCTCTGATCTCATTCTCACCTCAAATAATGAATTAATTACATAGCTAATAACTATTCCCTTCATATACTCATTATCCACCAATGAGATAATTACATAACTCTTTATATACAATTCTCAAGGCAATTGTTTTGTCTTTTTGTATGTAAGTAAGTAAGCTCAATCCAATTATCCAATTGAATTAGAAGTCTTAAGCAAAAGCCCCTGCCCTGGTCGGTTGTTTGCTATAACTATAAGTTATAACCTAAGACTTAGCTACATCTATACACTGTCTCTAATTTTCTTACCAAACATTTTAAGATTAGTTACACATTATCAATTACAAACTTACAAGTCACACTTAGTACAAAATTAGTTAACCAAGTTTTGTAACTTGTACAAGGACAAATGAAGTGAGAGACTAACTAACTGTCAAATATTGCATAAAATTATAAATGCTAATTATTTTCTTATGTTAATTTCACATGTCATCACCAATTGATCTAATATATCTCTTTTTAATCAAATTCATGAATATCATGTATCCAACTCATATAAGTCAATATTTGTTTCTCATTTCTAGCTCCCAATTGATGATAATATATTAGGAATAACTCATTCATCCATAATCCATTGATCCATCATTCATGTAGAGTAAAATTTAGTAACTCCCTTAGTAATATCATTCAACATTTGTGTTAATTCAACACATAACTCCTATTCTCTGATCTCATTCTTACCTCACCTAATGAGTTAATTACATAACTAATAATTATTCCCTTCGAACCCTTCCTCTACTCATTATCCACCAATGAGATAATTACATAACTCTTTCTATACTCATTCTCAACTCTCAAGCTACTAAGTTAATTACATAATTGTTTCTATTCTCATTCACCATTCTTACCTAATGAGTTAATTACATGACTCTTTCTTTACTTATCTCAACAACTTTTGAATTGAGTATGAGTTACTTACATAACTTTGCTTTTTTAAGCTGATCCTCAACTAAGATCAGATGAGTTAAATACATAACACTTACTTTACTCATCCTCAACCTCAACAACTATTGAATTGAGTATGACAGTATGAGTTATTTACATAACTTTGTTTTTAAGTTGATACTCAATTGAGATGAGTTAATTACATATATGCTCTATCTTTTGAAGCTCATCCTTCAGAAAATTAAGATGAGTTAATTACATAACTCTTTCTTTACTCTATACTTAATAATTATTTTTATTTAAATACATCCTCAACTAAGATTAATTAAATACATAACTCTTATAGTTTATATGACGGTTATGCAACAACATGTTAACAACCGTCTTATAACTTTATAATAAATAAAATAACCATCCTATATATTATATAGGATGGTTATAAAAAAATCATCATATATTTCATTATATATATTATAGGATGGTTATTTAAAAACCGTCCTATATTGTTCTATATATCATTTTTCACCTTGATCAACCCTAATTTCAAATTTTCAATCTTCCAAATGTCCAAACTACGAGAAAGTGAAAATGACCATTCCTCTTCGATGTTTCACGGATCTAAGCAAAATAAGGTATGTATTTACGAATTTTACAATCAGATACGATTCTATAAAAAACATAAAAGCCAGTACTCTTTTTTTCAATTTTTTTGTTTTTTGTTAACTATTTTCCATAGATCTTGATGGGTTTTAGTCTGAGAAGGTGAAAACGACCATTCCTCTTTGATCTTTCATAGATTTAAGCAAAAAAAGGTATGTATTTACAAATTTTATAATCTGCATTTATTTTTTTTGTTTTTCGTTAACTATTTTTCATAGATCTTGATGGGTTTTAGTTCTATGTGTATGAGAAGCATTCCATTTGAGTTTTATATTTCTTTGCTCTAGATTTGAGTTTGTTTTTAGGTTTCTACTGTTTTTTCGAAAAAATCGATTCTGAAATTTTAAAAAAAGTCGTTGTTTTTTCATATTTCTTCATTGAAAAGTATTTCTATCCACATATAGAGCTTTCCCATGTTGTGTATTCATGTGTGATAATGTTTTCATCTCTTTTTTTTTTTGTAATTTAGTTTTTTTTTTTAATTTTTCCAAAAAAAATAAGTTACGAAAATTAGGAAAATTTTGTTATTTTTTTATATTTATTAGTTAATACCTATTCTTATCCACATATATAGCTTACTCATGCTTGAATCTTCATGTATTAATGATTTTTAGCTAATTTATAGCATTTAGTCTAATTTTTAGTAATATAGGACGGTTCTTGAAGAACCGTCATATATAACTAGCAATATAGGACGGTTCGGTTCTTCATGAACCGTCCTATATAACTAGCAATATAGGACGGTTATTCAGGAACCGTCCTATATTACATGAGTAATATAAGACGGTTCCTCAAGAACCGTCCTATATTTTCAACCATTCCATAGGTTAGAATCATGTCAAGGTGATGAGTAAATAGGTCGCGTGTCAAACAGGTCGACACGACGGGTCAAATTGATTGACTCGAACACGACACGATTTTTGGCGTGTCATTTTTGGGTAACCCGAAAATGACACGAACACGATAAGACTCAACCCGAACCCGCTAAATTCGTGTCGGGTTCGTGTCGTGTTATCGTGTCGTGTCATATTTTGCCGCCCCTAGTCAATAGAAGGGATGAGGTCTTCTCTTGTAGCCACCTTAAGACCCTTCAACAACTAACCTTCCCAGTCCCTCGACAGTCTCGGAAACACGACCTCTTCGCGCGGTACGGGGAATGCTTGTCTGTGTTTTCCTTTACCTTTGTGTTTCCCAAGCCCGCAATCCATCACTTCTGCCTCCACCAATCAAATTCCGCAAAACCAAATCACACGGCTCGAATCAAACAACGGACAGTACGCACGGATCCAGACTAATCAACGACAAACATACCGTTCCAGCCACGCTATAAAAAAAGGACGGTATGGAAATCATCTCACTAAAGTTTTGAATTTGATTTCTCCAGAAACCCAAGAAGGGAAAATGTCAGGTCGAGGAAAGGGTGGCAAGGGTTTGGGAAAGGGGGGAGCGAAGCGTCACAGGAAGGTGCTTCGAGATAACATCCAGGGTATTACGAAGCCTGCTATTCGTCGATTGGCTCGTCGTGGTGGAGTGAAGCGTATCAGCGGTCTAATCTACGAAGAAACCAGGGGGGTTTTGAAGATCTTTCTGGAGAACGTGATTCGTGATGCTGTTACCTACACGGAGCATGCACGCCGGAAGACTGTTACCGCGATGGATGTCGTATATGCCCTCAAGCGCCAGGGAAGGACCCTTTACGGGTTCGGTGGCTGATTTAGTTGTGGGTTTAGAATTTCTGTTCGCAACCTGTATAAATTTTGGGTTTGGAGTAGGAGGATTCAGGGTTAGGGATTTGGATGTGATATGCTTTTGTTTTGTGTTTGTGTCGTTATTTTCGTGTTACCCGTCTTCAGGAGAGAGAGAGAGAGAGAGAGAGAGAGAGAGAGAGAGAGAGAGAGAGGCTTGTACATTGATCTGTTAACATCTTCCACGCGAGATCTAACAGATGAAAAGATTTGTCGATCTAATGCGTTGATCTAACATACGTGTTTGCTTAAAATCATCGATTAAGAATGACGATGAGAGCTCTAGCTGTGGCGTTGCAATCAATTGTTGTGTAAAATGATAGAGATTTCTCATTGAATATCGTGTTCTTTCAAGTTATGGTGTTTCCAGATAGGTAATTTGAAGTCCGAATCGCACTTTTAATTAGGATATTGGGACCCAAGATTTCCAGAGATTAGAGCATTCATGAGCCGGACCGGCATGTCTAACCAGTGGGATGTAAAAGAGGGCTGAGCGTAAAGCTGACTGAAGTCTTGTCCATTAAATGACACTAACAAATTTAGGTTCTAAAATAAATACCCCTTCAATCAGTTCAAATACAATTTTGCTTATTCTTACTAAAGCCAATCTAAGGGGGAGAAGACCAACGAGTGAGAATTTTTGTGCGGCACTGCTAATGTATGCAAGAAATATATGAACGGTTCGGGTCAGGTTTTAGGCCATCTACGTCTATCTCCAACAGATTAGTTTTGATAGCAAATCGCTGGTGCGATGCCTGATTCATAAACTATTTTACTAGCCGATAATGTTTAGTGTAATTGGTCGTAATAAATCTGTTATCTCTGTTGAAATATGCTTGGTTGCAAGTTGCCTCTTCTTTGCAGTGAATTAGATTTAAGTTTTGCTTTGTAAGTTTAGCTAGTATCAAAAAATAAAATTAAAATTTTAGCCTAAAATAATGCTTAGTACATGAACTACTTAAAGTTGGTACCATATAATTGTGCAACTCCCTGGAAGTATGCTTGATTGTATATTTGAGTTGCTTGTTTCTTCATTGGTTGGGGGATTATATTTCAGTGTGTTTTTTTGTATAAAAATATAAAAATAAACATAAAGGGAATAGAAACCACAAATGAAAGGACTAACCTTCATTAATGCAAAAGCTTTATTCTATATGCATTTAGTTGCCCACTCTTGTAGCAGTAACAAAGAAAAAACCATCTCTCGAGATTTTAGTTAGCTAAAGCACAATAATCATATGAAAATATTCATAGATTGAATTGTTAATACCTAAAATATAGTGTCAAAAGTACGTGTTCTCATCTATATAAAATCATTTTAAATTCATGAAACATACTTTTCAATTGGTAAATAGAAAAAATCTTAACAATTCTTGAATGTATTATTTTTTCTCTTGAATGGTGAAGTAGGCCTTGTATTTTGAGAATTTTTGCTAATATCCTGATCATGTACATCTTGTCGAAGCATCCTTAGTTGAAAAATATGAGCAAAATCTTAAGAATTTGTCGAGTGTTCATTTTTATACCCAAAACCTTTTAACTTTTGCATTGTTTGTGTATTTCATTGTTCATTTTCATACTTATATGATAGTTGCACTAAATAGTTTATTTGTCATCCAACTTTAATTTGATATAATTTTAGAGTTGAACATTAGAGCTAAGAAATCTTTAAATCATATGAAATAATATTAATTAGGACATTTTTTGCATTTTGTAGATTGTAGATCAAAGGATGTAAGGAGAATAAAGGGTTAGATTGAGCTAATTAACTTTGCTGTCACTGATCAAGTATAAATTAAAATAAGTGGCCCTGATCAAGTCAAGATGAATTTTGAATAATCCAAATCAAGTCATGAAGCAGTAGCCTACACTCTAACACTTTTCTATTGAAGAGTGTTACTAAATTAGAAAGGTGTAAAAATGTGCTTCACTCTTGGATTAATAGAAAGCATTAAATTTTTAGAATGGAGGTACAAGGATAGAAATGTGTTCTATTTTTTTGAAGAGGGGGGTTGATATGCTATTGGAGGAGAAACAACACTAGAACGAAAGATGTTTTTCAAAAGGAGGCTCCACTTGCTAAGACATAATTGGAAGGTTTTGGAAGAAATTTTAGAACATCTCTTAAAGGGAGGAAGCAATTTCTAAAGACGTTTTTTATTTTTTTGGAAGAGAGGTAGGATGGTTCTGAGAAATAGAAGATGGGAGAATTTCACTAAAATTGGGAACTTAAAAAGAGAGGAAAGAACATGTTTCTAAGAGGGGAGACGTAGGAATTTTAGTAAGGTGTTAAAACATATTTTATATAGACAGTGCAAGGCATTTTAGATTAGCTCTCTCTCTCTCTCTCTCTCTCTCTCTCTCTCTCTCTCTCTCTCTCTCTCTCTCTCTCTCTCTCTCTCTCTCTCTCTCTCTCTCTCTATGGTTAGACATTTTTAGGAGAGTTTAAGAAGAAGACATTCGGGTAGCCCTCTCTCTAGCTTTTCTTATGGAGTTCTCTATTGAATATTGGATGTTTTGTCTTTCTTTTGCATCTTCTTGCCTGGACATTTTAGGCTATCTCTCTTTAGCTTTCTTCCTTGGCTAGTTTATCTGCAAGACTGTGGTATTTTTATCTTTGGGCTATCTCTGTTGGAATGGAGCCATGTTTTCTCCATGGGAGATTGGCTGGTTTTTCATTTTTATTGGCTTGGATTTGGAGTGGATCCTAGAGCTATTGCTTGATGCATGACACACCAAGGGAGTGATATGCATCTATCTTTAATTTGAGGAAGTTTACTTTAGTTTGTTTTCTTTATTTTTCATGTATTGTAATGATCAAAGATTGAGATTTAGGAAAAGTTTATTTTTCCTTTAGTTCATCTTGAAGTTAGTTACTATTTATGATGCTTAGATTTCATGCTTGATGCTATGATTTATGTGTTTTATTCTAGATTGTCTTATGTGGATTTTCATTCACGTTTTAGCATTTATATGCATGTTTGTTCTAACTTAGTTTATGAATTAGTTTACTGCATTTTTAGCCTAGGATTAAGTAGTATTTGCTACTCATCCTAAGATACTTTTCACTACTCCTATGCATTGCTAGAAAATGTGTTAATCCTAACTAAAGTAGGATATATTTTTCGTTGTAGTTTTAAGTTAGATTTTCATAGTGTAGGATGTTATTTTCAACAGTGCTTTTGCATTAAGTAGTATCATGCTAGCGTAAGTTTGTTAGACTAGGACTAGAGTGATCCTAGCCTATAGGAAACCTCACTTGTTAGTTTCTAATGTTAATTTGGAAAGGTAGATTATCCTTAGTATAATCTTTTGATTTTACGTCATTATTTTTCATTGTAGATTCTTGGAATTAAATTCTCACTCTATTATAAATAGATTTTGTATACAATGCTTTAGTTTTGACATTGTATCTAGTTTTTAAAGTTTTAATAATTTTTAAAGTTTTGAATAAACTATTTTCTAAGAAAATAAATTTATTTTTGATTCACTTCTTGAGTTATAAAGAGAAATAACAAGCAGTGGACCTACTTTTAGTCTAGGTGATCTCTAATCTTAGTTCTTCATTTATAAATCTATTCATTTTAATCTTATCCACTTGATCAGATAATTGTCACAATATGTTCTTTTTAATTTAGTATAATTTTTGCATCATTTTAGGATCATTGGTTTAGATTAATTTGATGTTTTAATTTTCACACTATATCCTCTCTATGGGATTCGACTCTACATAATATTACAACTAATTAACTATGCACTTAGCGGAATAAAGTCAAACATAATTCTTCATTCAAAATCTAAATATCGAAAGTTCTATGCTAAATATTTTTGAAGAAGATTCTCTGCTAAAGTATATATGCATGATTATTTACTAAATGATATATTAAAAAGAACTTGGGAATAATTAAGTTCATAAGCGGAAGAATTCTTAAAGTGTATGAACTTTTGAGATTTCTTGGAAATAAGATCATAACAAACTAAGCTAATTGCTTAATCTAGACCTCTGCATGTAAAGAGAGAAAATTGATCACTCAATAGCTCTTGAAGAAGTTGTTATGAAGATCCAAAAGATAAAAAATACAAAATAAGAAGAAACATACATATTTACATAGTTTCCTCTAAATTGAGGTACATCCATGGGCTCATACCAATTTCACTAACTCTACAAACAAATAATAGTCACCACAAATTATAGAAGATTTCTCCACTAACTCAAACCCTAGGGTTGTGCAAATAGATAATAGCTTAGCAAAAGATACTATTGCCCCTATATTAAAAATAGAAAACCACTATTTTTATTTTTTGGACAGAAGGCTCCACCTATTGCACCTACTAGCCAATTGACCACTCAGCTCCATCAGCACAAGAAGCTCTTCTCCCTGGAGACCCTAGTTCATAGTGCAACATAATTCAAATACGAGGCACAACAAGATTAAGCTAATCAAGCTCCACACTCACAACATAAATAAGAAACTTATAAACTCAGTAATATCATCGATATGCCCAAGTCATTGTTCACTCAAGAAATTAGTGAGTAAGTTACGACAGAGAAAAAAAAGAGCTAGAAGAGATTAAGATAAAAGAAAAATGGTGTAGCAAGGATAATAGTAATAAACAATTCATCCAATAGAGTTAATGATATCATCCAACTGAACATTCAATTGTCCTTTTATGCTCATATTGGTAATCATGGAAGCTAAGGTAGTGGTAAGACTTCAATAAAATAGTCTAATCGATAGCATTTCAAGCTCTCATATGACTTTTTCCCTTTTCTAGTTTTTAGCAGCAATAAGTTATATTAGATTAAGAAAGTACCAAGATGATGTATCAGAAAAATCTTATCGTTCTTGACTATGATGTCCTAGATGAAAATTTACCATTCACTCTTTTGGGTTTTCATCTTATTGAATACAATTGAACAATTAAAAAAAGAATAAAAAAGAAAACAAAAAGAAAAAGAAAGGACCGATATGGTTATTTATAAAAGATTACTAATCAAAAGAATGATGGTCGAAGAAATATCTAATTATTGGTAAACAGTAACTAACCCATACTTGCAAATCAAATTCCTCAACACAAAGTTTATTTGTCTTGACATTAAGACAGGTTCTCAGCTTCAATCCCTGCAGGAGTCTAAATTTTAGGTTGGTGTCTCCATTCTTTCAATCCATGTAATCGCATTGTCTAAGTCCTCTTCCACCACAATAAGGAATTTTTTCTTTCTCATGGAATTGAGAATGAGAAAATATTTTCTCTACTGCAAAAATATATAATCAAATGCCTAAAAGAATCTATATATAAGAAAATAAATAAGAAACAAAAGGAAGTTGGAAAGCTAATCACATTGCCGAAGGAGGGGTGAAAAGCCAAAAAATGAAAGCCTCAAGAGGACATGATTTGTATTAGTATTCTAGTAGATTTTTGTAAGAACTTACTAAATAGGATGCTATATGCACTCTGGTGCTAATAATTGTTAGCTAGTTCCTTTTTTTATTTTTAATAAAAAAGGCTTTAGTAGCTAGTTTCTTTTCCCATGCAATGGAAAACTTTTATTGAAGATCTAAGCCATTCATAATATTAAGAATGTCATAAATAGGCTAAAATACAAATTTCAAGCTAATTGGATGGTTGTACCTTACTGTTTTTTCAATTGTATTTTATGACCATCTCTTTTTGTTCAATTTTCAAAGACTAAAAACAAGTGGTTAAGATCATCCTAATGCATTTGTTCATATCAATTTAATATGATGAATAGTTTAAATTTACTAAAATCAATGTATGTAATGATTGTTGATAATTATTGACTGAAATTGTCCATTTTGCCCGTAAACCACCCATTGTGAAAGAATTGAGTGTGGTTTGGCATTTTATGAACCTAGGGTGAAACAGGTAGTGCAATTATCTCCACTTGACAGCCAATTCATGAGAACTACCTGACTTACTTGTTTGACATCAACATTATTCAACAAAGGCTTTTTAGCTAGAAAAAAGACAAACTTTTAAACTTTATTCATTTATATCTTAAAATATTCAATCTATCATTCTACTTCTCAACTTTGATTTTTTTTAAAATTATCCTTAGCTGTTAGATTAGGAGGCTTTATTTAACAGTGTATGTTAAGTGTTTATGTTGGTATATCTTTTGTGATATATGAGATACGTGTCATATGTTTTATAATATCTGGGATATGTAAGGTATGTCCTATGATATCTTTTGTGATAGTTTTAGTGATATATGAGATATATTTTCTTGTTTTTAATAAAAAAATGCATCAACCAATCAGAATGCAATGACATTCAAACTGTGGGGCCCACATTACTTTTGTTTTACTTTTATCATTCGTATTGAAATATATTGTACATATGGCTTTCATCATCATCATCATCATCATCATCATCATCATCATCAAGACCTTATCCCAATTAGGGGTTGGCCACATGAATCTTATTCCTCCATTCCACTCTATTAAATACCATAGCTTCATTTAGTCCCAAAGTTTTTAAATCTTTCCTCACCACTTCTATCAACATTCTTTTGGGCCTTCCCCTTGCCCTTTTAGAACCTTCTACTTGTATTGCCTCACTCCTTCTAACTGGTGCTATTGTTGGTCTCCTTTGAACATATTCAAACCATCTAAGTATAATCTCCCTCATCTTGTTACCTATTGGTGCTACCCCTTAATTTCCTCTAATATTTTCATTTCTAATTTTGTCCTTTCTTGTCTTACCACTCATCCATCTCAACATCCTTATTTTTGCGACTCTCATCCTATGAGTATGATGTTCCTTAACTGCTCAACACTCTGATCCATAGAGCATGGCCGGCCTTATAGCCATCCTATAGAAATTTTCCTTTAGTTTGAGTGGCACCCGTCGATGACATAAAACACCCGATGCACATCTCCATTTGTTCCAACCTGCTTGGATTCTCTGGGTAACCTCCCTCTCAATCTCTTCACTCTCATGGATCAATGATCCTAAGTATCAAAAGTGGTCTTTCACGAGGACCTCTTGGTTATCAATCTTAACTGGTGTTCCACTCCTACGCTCCTTGCTAAAATTACATTTCATATATTCTGTCTTAATTCGGTTAATTTTAAATCCTTCAGATTCTAATGCTTCTCTTCATAACTCTAGCTTTATGTTTACACCCTCCCTTGTCTCATCAAGTAGGACTATATCGTCTGCAAATAGCATGCACCAGGGAATCTCCTCCTGCAAATGTTTTGTTAAGTCATCCATAACTAATGTGAAAAGGTATGGACTCAATGCTAATCATTGGTGCAATCCGGCAATGATAGGAAAATCACCAGTCACACCACTAGTGGTCTTAACATTTGTTACCGCTCCCTCATACATATCTTTAAGTATGTCTATATACCCCTGAGAAACCCGTTACCACCCAACGCACTCCATATTAACTCTCTAGGGACTCTATCATAATCTTTCTCTAAGCTAATAAAGACCATGTGGAGGTCTTTTCTCCTCTCCCTATATTTCTTTACTAATTGTCTTAATAAGAAAATAGCTTCCATGGTAGACCTCTCAGGCATGAAACCAAATTGATTCTCCGATACACTTGTTTCATGTTGGAGCCTCTTCTCAATCACTCTTTCAAAAAGTTTCATGGTGTGGCTCATAAGTTTGATCCCTCAATAACTAGTACAGCTCTGAATGTCTCCTTTATTCTTATAGATTGGTACAATAGAGCTTTTCCTCTACTCATCAGGCATTAACAAGATTTTATAATCTTGTTAAACAACCTGGTCAACCAAACTACCCCAATATCTCCCATATGGCTTTGTAAAAGTCATAATAATATATGTTTGATTTTAGTTAGGTTTCTTATTAGGCACTTTTAAGTGTTCAAATATCATCTTGATATTTGTATTTCCATGCTTCAGGCATCCCCTTTAACAAACAAAGAAATCAACTATTTCCATAATCGAAATGATCAAAAGCACAAGGATACAATCAAAACGAGTGTAATAAATGAATAAAAATCCATTGTAGTGGTTTCCAAAGATGCATAACATGACAATGAGTGAATTACATAGTTTTATCAAAGAACAAATTTATTTGGAAGTGTTAATAGAGTATTTGCAATTTTTAAGAAAAGTTTTTACACAAACACAATGACAGAAATGATAATAATAACCAGAAGTCCGCAAGGGACGAATGCTACTGCATTGCATGACGATGATAAGGCAACAAATAGGAATGATACACGGTCACTCTCTCAATCACGTAATGTGTTAGTGGACCTGGACATTACATTTTGATTGGTACTCCTACAATCCACCTGTTCTCTCCAATGTATTGTTGTCTTGATTGTTGGTGAGGGTGGTAGCTCAATCGGCATGTACTCATCAAGCCATATGAATCATCTTGCATGTTGTTTGTGGGTAGGGCAACAAAAGTATCACTTGCCACTATTAGGCTTCGAACATACCTGAAGTAGCAATATAGGCCCTCGACCTCATGCACATAGGGGGTGGGGGTTTTACTTCATTCCTATAATAAGACATCATGTACATATATTTTGCTATGTGAGTAATACACACAATTAATACAAGAAGTCATCATATAACTTTTCATAACAAAATACATAAATAGATCAACATGTTCCTTATGATGATCGCACAACTACTAGTTGTTCGTATGAACATAATCGAACCAAAGTTTTTGCCACATAAAATTGTGCAGCACACATAATGCCTTCACAAGATTAATCTATGTCTTAATAGGAAAGGGAGGCGTAAACTTGAGAATGGGAAATCTGACCTTTAGAATACCAAATGTTTGGTCTATTACATTCCTAAAATATGTGTGTCGAAGGTTGAATAACTCTGCAACATTCTATCATATGCATCCCCTGACCAAACTCCTTCAAGTGGCACCTAATCTTTCAATAAGGGGCATGAAACTATTGCGTATTTGTATAACCCCTGTCAACTAGGTAATACTCCCTACAACATAACCATGTCAGTGAATAGCGAAGGATTTACCCTAAGGAACTGTCAACCTATTAACACACAATTGATTTACCTTTAAGAATTGTCAACTACGTGCCCTCTCTTGAGAGCTTCTTTAGGCATGGTAAAGTCACGTGTAACCCCCTCAAAGTCAGCAAGCACATACGTGAATTGCATGTTGAAATTGCAATAGCAAGAATGTTTTGTAGATTGTACACCTTCCTATTATGCCACTTTGTCAAATCACGAGGATCCACACCAAAAACCCTAGCTGGGATCAATGTCCCATCTATAACTTCAATGCAACCTTGTAAACAAAATAACAGATTGAATGTTAAGTGTGCTACATTTAAAATTGTCATGTTAAAGATATAAAAAGGACAAAATGAAGTTACCATGAAATGGGTGTCTTTGATAGTTGTTTGTAATCTCTGGGTGGTCCTCTATTATATGAGGGTCCATAAGGTGCTTGTACAACCATAAAATCACATGAAGGACCTTGTGGAAGTTAGTACTAATGGTAAAAGTGGACCTGAAAAGATCTTTTGCTGTGGGTTTAAACCTCGGGTCGACTGATAGTCATTAAAAAGATTGCCACCATCTCCTCCATTGTCACCCAATGAGTTCTAAATAAGAGGCCATTGTTTGAAAAATACTAACAAGCTTATCAAATTGAAATTGATGCATTTTGTATAATTTTTTAAATCTCGTTCCAGTTTTGTCGTAAACTTGTTGAAATTCCTCTTAACCTCAAGTATTTTTTTCTTGCATGCATAGGCCAAGGGGTGTGCATATGCAGTGTGGCATCCTCCTCCTCCTCCTCATATTGCTTAATCTAAGTATATGTGATGTGATAGTGCTTATGACACTCTGTGCTACATGAAGCACTTTAGCATTAAATGCAGTGTTCTATGTAGCCCTATCACCCATTGACCTGCATTGTTGTAGACAAAATCAGTGATGGGTAAACAATAACAATTGTATAAGTTTCATAGAAGAGTACAAGATTTTGGTTTTATTTTAACAAAATTTTAGAAATCTCCACTGTTTTATTAGCCATTTCATAGTTCACACATGTGGTACAATACACCCGATAATCAACAAGATTGGGTGTCACAGGAACTCTATCCTTTCTTTTGCAAGGCATCTAAAATTTAGCACAATATTTAAAACCTCAATATATCACAATCAGGACATAAACTACATCCAATCTACATTTGTGACATCCTAAAGCATGTAGATCAACTAACCATTTCTAGCCTCATAGATGTATCAATAAAGCAAATATAAAAAAAATGATAGAACATACCTCTAACAAAAGAAAAAATTGTATGAAAAAAGAATAGCCAATTCTAGCCTTCTATGTGTAACCACCAGTCCATGAAAAAATTCCACTAAGGATGCTACCATGACAAAGGAATTCCTAAAATATTGTTGGTGGCCTTGAATCCACCATTTGCACTTGAAATCAAGGATTTTACTATAGTATCCGTTTGATTATTAGATTATAGATCTACACGAAATTCCATGTGACAAACTTAAATAAGAAGTCGTAGGATGTGATGGCAAGCCTTTGAAGGATCCAAAGCACCAGGCAATAAAGCCTTAAAATTTCAAGAAGAACCATGGCCACCTACAGAATAGTCAATACTATAGAAGTAACAAGCAAACAACTGAAACTTTGTTGTTTGTAAGTTATAAATTGGTAGTAGTTTCATCCTCTCTTCTTGATCAATAGTAGAGAGTGATTGTGTAATTATATGTTGATCATCAATTTGTATTGTACATATGATCAAAAACAAGAAAGCAACAGAAGCCTTATACCAATTTGAACTTGCTTTGTTGTTTGCATTAGGAATTTCCTTTCCACATTCTCTTAACACTTACTTTTTGAGTCTCTCTTGCCATTCTAGATATATACTCAATGGAAGACAGTCCAAGTTAGTAAACTAGATGTAGTCTTATGTCTTGCAAAGAAGAATGTCTTGCTCTCATCCATTGTCTGTTCCATGTTCAGCTTTATAGCCATTTGTTTCCATTAGCATAGTGCACATGTTCAACACTCAAAAAAGGATATAAAGACTAGTGTATACAATAATAAGGGTTGAAAACATTTAAAGCTAGAATGAAGATTAATCTATTAATTGGATATAACCAAAGATGTCAAATACTTAACAAAAGGACATTATCATTGCATTTACCTAAATCATCTTATAATTTTGGAAAATAAAGAAGTAGACTCCCTGCCATTGGGGAACTTTGATTTTCCTCCAATAAGTTGGGTAGATTTAGCATTTATGTGAAGGCCTATTTATGGTAGCTTTCTAACCAAAGAATCGGCCAATAAGTTGGATAGAGGCCTTTTTAATAGATTGAATTTCTGCAGTACATTTCAAGCAAAGAATTCGTGCAATAGCTTTGTAGAAGCAATGAATTAGCTGATCTAGTACCCTTGTATAGCATATCTCCCACCCAACTATAGTAGACTTCTATAAAAATAATTGGGTTGGTAGTTTATGTCACTAGTGTCCTAGACATTGGTCTTAACTAGAGCCCATTAGTGGAAACTAAGAAGTGATCATAAACTTGGCAATTGAATGTAAGCCTTTGCTTTTGGCATCTTTAGTGCTGCTTCTTCTTAAAACATGGCTCCTTGCTTTTTGGTCTCTTGATTAAGTAAAAGATTAGGAATCAATTGAAGGGGAATTCCATAATAAGATAGAGGCTTTTATTGGATACTTGATACTTCCTTTTGTCCATACTCTCCTATGCCAATAACCTATTGCATTGATGACCTCTCTCATTCATGGGCATGCTTGTTTAGGAGAAGAGAGCAAGAGAAGCCAATTCAACCCAATAATTAAAATCTTTATTTTTAAATTAGAAATCGAGGGTCTACTGGGATGTGGTGCTTACCTGAAATTAGAAACAGAGAGGGATGGGAAGAACACAAACTAGTGGTAACAACCAATGTTGGCGATGAACCAGATTTAGTGGAGATGTTGACTGGGAAATCAGAAGTCGAGGGTCTGCTGGAATATGGTGCTTACCTGAAATTGAAAACAAAGAGATGGGTGGGAAGAACACGATTTGATGGAGACAACTAACATCAGCGACGAACTGGATCTGGTGGACACATTGATTGGGAAATAAAAAAACTAGGGTCTATTGCGGTTTAACGCTTACTTGAAATCAGAAACAAAGAAAAGGGTGGGAAGAACACTATCTAGTGGAGACAGACAACATTACAAACTAGATTTGGTGGAGATGTCAATTGGGATCTAGCACTAACAATGATCGGTGTTGACGAACAATGGCCAAGAACAAATACAAACAATGGGGGTGAGAAGAACACTGGCTTTTTGTGGGGCTGTTCTGTGAGCTTCTTCTCTCTCTTAAAAAGTATAATTTGAAGATGATTTTTCTCTCTCTGTAAATGAGCAGATTTTACACTAGAAAGAGGGGTTGGCATATATCTGATAATACCAAACATATCAACTGTGATAATATTATCTCAAATATGCCCAAGATATCGCAATTAAATAAACATAATATCCTACATATGCCCAAGATATTACAATTAAATAAATCTTATATCTCATATATTATAATAACCTAAATTTTTAAGTCCTATTTTGGAATATAGAAAGTGAGATTTTTAAAGATCTAATTTGGTGGAAATATCCTCATAATTAGATTTTACTCAAAAAATGAAATCCAATGACATAAAGAACGTAGAAAACGGAGATCAAATGACAAAGTTATGGGTGTCTGAATATTGGAGGGCATTTTTATAATTTTGTAAACATTAAAGAAAAAGGATAAAAAAATGCAGGGGTCGTTTTGATAATGAAAACGCCTTTTGTCAACAATGCGTAACTCACGCATCATCTCGTGTCTGTGCCAGGAAAATGGCAGGTGTCACCCTCTTCTCCAGTCATCCTCTACGCCACAAGGACAATGCCGCCACGAAGATGGCGCACCACCACCATCACCAGCTATAAAAACCCATCTTCTCCCCCTTTCTTCCATCATTTTTCTTCTTCTCTCCCTCTACCACCACTTTCTCCATTTTTTTTGGCAATAGTAAACATGATCACTATCTAGATCTCAAAAATAGCCGCCTAAATGGCAACAGATTGAAGATTAAATACCACCATTGGATTCCTTGTGAAGAGAGGATCAAAAGCCCTCTAAATTTTTTTGAATTGGAGTTAGTTTCACCATTGATTAGGCTGAAATTTCAAATTTCGGTGACATTGCATTTTTGGGCAAACCTCCAACTTGAAATTCTTGTTTTCCGACATCAAATGAATACGGAATGACTCCAAACTTGACAGGAGTAAAGGTAATAGCTTGATCTACAAACCCTTTTAATTAGGAGTTAATTGGACTTAAAATTTGTCACCTACGACAATTGCACTAGTAGTCTTTTCCGGCGATGGCCAGTTACACTGGTAACCTTTTTTTTTTTGCGTCCTGGATTTAGAATTTGAAGACCGTTAAATAGACCCGAAACACAAAAATTGAGATTTTGAGAGCTATAGAACTTCAATTGATAATCCAAAAAGTTCGTTGTGCTCGTCTTGATGACACAGACCTAATTATACAATATAATTTAGGATCATAGGGCTATTTAATGTGACCATAGCCTAAAAACCATAGAAATCTCATAGATCTGCAAAATTAAAGATGATCAAATCTCATAAATTGATCCATTGGATGTTTTTATGAGATCAATATGCCTAGATCAAACCTAAATTACATATATCAACTTTTGAATTGTAGATCTGACTATTCAAATTAAGTACAAACCTGATCTAAGCATCAGGATAGGCGATCTGACTGCTCAATTACAAGATCTTGATGACATAAAAGTTATTAAAGGTAATCTAACCATTAAATATTAGATCTATAAGTGAGATCTAGCCTAAAAATGCATTAATCAATGATCTATAACCTAAAAGATGGATCTAGCCATTAATCTGTAAATCTAATTGATGATCTATAGAGAATGATACTTGAATTCTTGTTATCAAATAATATCCAAGACTTCACAAAGGTGATTCAGAATTCTATTAAAGAAAAATGCGATTCAAGAGATATCAAGGTAAGCAGTATGATACTATTAAGTTTTCAAATGCATTCCAAAATGTAATTGATTTATTTAACTCTTATTATCATGTTTAGTATGCTTTTGAGATATGATATTCTTATAACAAGCATGCGAAATTGTCCTCACGGTTTATGGTCTTGAATGCGATTGCTTGCATTGGACAGATTTTATGTATGCTTTGCATGCATGTTTTGAAATTAATTGTATAAATTGCATGATTTATGATGATTGAGATTTGGATATATGAATATATATATATATATATATCTTTCTTTTTTTTATCTAATAAGCCTAGTGGGCACTATGCTAAGAGGTTGTTTATGTACGTGGTTGGCCTGCCGGCCTCTAACCACCATAGGTGGTAGGTATCACTGCCCAAAGCGGCGTTGTCCCTTCCTCGACTGCTGTGGTAAATAGGGACGACCACTGGAGGTGTTCATGACACCCTTTTCAAGGACATATCCACAATCATCGTAGAGGCTATAGTGGGCTGGTCTCTAAACACCAGGGACGCACGATTTCAGAATAGGTTCTGGTTGTGAGCATAGTTGACCCTATGATTTTGGTTTTGATATCGATATGCATATTGCATTGAGATGGTCGAAGACGAGTAGTATTGACATGTCGGCTTGATGTGTTCACCGAGAGACCCACGTGCATGATATCTATAGTGGGTTTAAGATGCTATCATCTATTTTGACCAATTACTACTTAAGAATTTCATAATAATTATTATTTTATGAATCATTGACTTTAACCAGTTGGCTTGATGTGTTCGCCAAGATTTTTGTACATGGATTGATTAATTACTACTTTATGATTTTCGTAATATTTATATTGTTGATTACTAGATTTTGATAAAAGATTCCATGGTTGAAAATGTGTAAATGAGCTTATGATTTATGCATAAATATGCATGTTTACACAAAATGGAATTGCATGATTTTTTACATGGAAAGCCCCTCTTGAAATTATGCATGTTACATATCGTGTTTTCAAAATAGTAGTATCAGATCCCCTCCTGAGTATGAGGAATACTCATCCAAATATATTATTTTTACAGATTAGCTCCAATAGGATTAGAAGAAGTATTAGGAAATGTTAGTACTACAATTAAGTGGAAGAAGACAAAGACAAGTATGAATGTAAGTATATGACCTATCCTTTGGGCATGTATATGTAATTATTATAGTTGGGATGTGAGCTATGATTGGATAGATTTGGGATGCATATATGTTTGTCTTAGTTTTACAAATTACTTTGTTCATCTTGAAAGCAAATGACACTCGGGGTTTTAAAATAATAATAATAATAAATAAAAGATTTTTCAATTGAATTGCACTATTTTTATAAAAGAATTTTCAAATAGGGATCGATCTCGTATTAGGAATTGGTTTTGCATTTAAAAATGCATGTGAAAACCTGGGTCATCATAGTTGGTATCAGAGCTCAGTTTTGTCCTTTCACAGCCAGTCCTACATGTCCAAAAGTCATATACAACTAGAATAATTAACAAAAAGTAGCATAAATATAAGTAATAGAGGTGATTAGAATAAGAAATGATATCAAATCACAAAGAGATACACCATAAATAAATAAGTGAAAGGGAGTTGGATTTAACAAATACTTAGGCATTGAATGGTGCAAACCCTATAAAAAATCTAGTCTAAACTACTTAGGGATTAAGAAGTGTTGAGTAGTGGAGAAAACAAGGAAACTATTCGATGAGAATAAGATTATGGTGAGAATGAAGAATGAGAATACAAGATGATACTAGTGGAATCTTTAGTAGATAACTCTGATTTGTACTAGATCAATCAAAAGTGAGAATTATGAAGAACTTAGCTCAATGTTAGATGACCTTACATGGAACCTTGTAAGAAGTAAATTGTCATCTTACAAACTTGAGTATAATAGAATAGATTAGAAGATGGGTACAATAATTGATATATTATGTGATTAAGAGGAATATAACTTGAATACAATAGTGAATGTAAAAGACTGAATCTGATAAGAACGACAAAGAATTTGATTATAACAGAGTTACTAGAAGATTTTGATAATAATCTAAATAGGGGATGATTGATCTATGATAATAGATTGAACATAACAAGAACTTATAAGGAAGAGAAGTATAGTATAGACAAAAATGTCAATGTAATTGTTGAGACACCGCAAGGATTCATTAGGAATACAGACAATTGGGGATTTCGATGATGATATTAGAAAAGTTTAACATTTCCTGGAAGTATTCAATTCATCATATCAGTTGATCAAAAGTATGGATGTAGTATTTAAGCAACAACATTGATCCAAGTGGACAAAAGGAGGATTTTGACTGTAAAAAAAAATGAATAAGATGGAAATACAAGTATTTGCTGGATGTTGAATAGTCAAAATAAGAAGATCATGACTTTATTGAGGATAGAAAAGATAAGCATGGAATCAAAGATCTTTCATCTTGAGTTGTATTGTCAAATTGAAAGATGAACCAATAAAATTCGAATGAATAATAGTAATTGAGTAAGTGATTTTATTATGGGAGAGTATAATAGAGATAAAGCAGATGGAAATGTAAACTTTGAGTAAAGTGTCAAAATTAAGGACAATGTATTGCAAGAAATTTTCAAAGAAGGATTGTGATCAACTAGGAATTAAATTCTAAAATTAGTATCAATTGTTGAAATTAGAATTTTATCAGATCCATTATTTTATGAGGAAACACTAGTGATTGTAGTAAAAATAAAAATAAAAAATTTGATAATACCTTGCACTGCCATTATATGATTGAATGAAGTTATAGTGAGAAGTAAAGAGCAAGGATAATATCTTGTTCAATCGATCTTCATCAACTAGAGTATCATCAAGGATCAACTTGATGTCTTGATATCATAGAGGAGGATTGGAAGAGCAAGTATCTTGAGGACATTATTTAGCAATAGATTTAAGTGTCATTACCTTTAGAATAATGTTGATTGAACTAAGGTATTCCAATCATATCTAATTAAACATGTTAGTATACTAGTAAACAGTAGCCTAAGTTATGTAATACATTAAGAAGAATGTTATGGGTACTTACACATGAGTTTTTCACTAAAGGAAGTCAATTGATTAAACTAAGTCATTTGAGGATGTAAAATTACAATAGATCCAATAACAGCTGAGGTAGAAGTGAAATGAGAAACGATCTAAAACAATGACCAAAATTGCTAATCTTCCCAAACCTTACTAGATGCTATCATAGCAAATTGGATGATTATTATTGTTAAGATAAGTATGATGTGGTATTTGAAAGACAAAATTTGAGAAATTGAGAGAACCACTACTTGAGATACCTCCTGACAATTAAGACTTAATGGTTGTTGACAATGCCTTTGATAAATGATTGAATAATGTATCGATATAGGTAATGGAAAGAGAAAAGTTAAGATAGGTGTCACACTATATGGTAGACTCTAAATGAGAACATTCGATCTATGATGATAAATTGACCATAAATATTTGACATGTATTTTGAATAAATTCTTAGAGGAGAAAAACTATTTGATGGATTCAATATCCATGAAACTTGATATATAGTTAGGAGAACTTATTTGCAGTATGTGATAGACATAATTGATGGAAGATGCTACTTGATTCCTTTTAGAGTTTGAGGAATCAAGTCACATATGAAAGGTGAAAGACAGTTGGAATATGAAATTGGAGACCATGTGTTCTCAAATAATTTTCCAACTAAGGGGTTCAGTATGAAGAAAACTTTTACCATTGATGTAAAGAAATGAGAAGTGATATTTTTAAAACTTAATTTAAGTTCCTCAAAGAAAATGTGAAGTAAGATGATATATGATGGGACGGATGTAATTATGACTTGGCTACTTTTGGAACTTTTACTAGCAAGGTGCAAGTCAACCTTAAAGTGAAGATTTTAATGATAAATAGATCACAAGATGATAAACAAAGAAAAAGAGATTACTTTGTATCATTCAAAATGAAATATAAGAAATAAGGATATTATAAAAGAACAAGGAGTAATTTAGTATCAGAGAAGTATGAAGTAAGTTATATACGATTAAAGGATTGTGGTGATCTAAGGATTTGGAGATATCAATTTTATGAACTGAAATTATGTTGATGAATTAGCGAGTACAGGCTAAGTGCCATAGTACACAGTGAAAAGTGGCCCTTTATTACTTGAAGTAAACAGAAAAGATATGCTGAAATTAAGTTATATTTAAGGATTTTATTGAAGGTATTATGAGAATGATGAATTGAGAATGTGCTAGAGTTGGTTGAAAGATAACATGAGAAGAATTTTGGAAACAAAATTCCTCTAATTATTGACCCATTTGAGGTTTTGGATGAGAAGATTAAGAAGTTGAAGTAAAGAAATTTTCCTAGTCTAAGTCCTAAGGGAGAAAATATTCATCAAAGAGGAAACTTGAGAAATAAAATATCCTGAAAGTAACAATTTGTGGAATTTCGAGGAAGAAATTCTTTGTAGGGGTAATAATGTAATAACTTAAAATTTTATGTCCTATTTTGGAATTGTGAAAGTGAGATTTTTAGAGATCTAATTTGGTGGAAATATTGCATAATTAGATTTTACTCAAAAAAGAAATCCAACAACATAAAGAATGCTGAAAATGGAAATCAGATGACAAAGTTATGGGCGTTTGAAGATTGGAGGGCATTTTTATAATTTTGTAAACATTAAAGAAAAAGGATCAGAAAACGCAGGGGGTCGTTTTGATAATGACACCCCCTTTGTCATCATGCATAATTGACGCGTCATCTCACATTTGCACCAGGGAAATGGCAGGTGCCGCCGCCCCCTTCTCTGATCATCCTCTACGGCGCCGGGTAAAAGACGGCACTGCCACAAGGATGGTGCTACTGTAGAGATGGCGTACCACCACCATCACCAGCTATAAAAACCCATCTTCTCCCCCTTTCTTCCATCGTTTTTCTTCTTCTCTCCCTCTACCACCACTTTCTCCATTTTTTTCGGCAACAGTGAACACGGTCACTGTCTAGATCTCGAAAATAGGCACCTAAATGGCAACGAATTGAAGATTAAACACCACCATTAGATTCCTTAGGAAGAGAGTATCAAAACCCCTCTAAATTTTTTTGAATCAGAGTTAGTTTCACCACTGATCTGGCTAAAATTTCAAAATTTAACGACATTGCATTTTTCGACGAACCTCCAACGTGAAATTCTTGTTTTCTGGTATCAAATGAACATGGAATGACTCCAAACTTGACAAAGTGAAGGTAATAGCTTGATCTACAAACCCTTTTAATTAGGAGTTAATTGAACTTATAAATTGTCACAGTTACACTAGTGACCTAATTTTGTTTTTGCGTCCTGGATTCAAAATTTGAATCTAGACCGTTAAATAGACCCAAAACACAAAAATTGAGATTTCAGGAGTTATAGAACTCCAATTGATGATCCAAAAAGTTTGTTGTATTCATCTTGACAACATAAACCTAATTATACAATAAAATTTAGGATCATAGGACTGTTTATTGTGACCATAGCCTAAAAATCATAAAAATCTCATAGATCTACAAGATCAAAGATGATTAAATCTCATAAATTAACACATTGGATGTATTAGGAGATCAATATGCCTAGATCAACCCTAAATTACATACATCAACCTTTGAATTATAGATCTGACCATTCAAATTAAGTACAAACCTGATCTAATTCAAATTAAGTACAAACCTGATCTAACCATTAAATATTAGATCTATAGTGAGATCTGGCTTGGAAACACATTAATCAATGATCTATAACCTAAAAGATAGATCTAATTGATGATCTATGGAAAATGATATTGGAATTCTTGTTATTAAATAATATCTAGGACTTCACAAAGGTGATTCAGGATTCGATTGAAGAAAAATGAGATTCAAGAGACATCGAGGTAGGTAGTATAATACTACTAAGTTTTCAAATGCATTAAAAAATCTAATTGATTTATTTAACTCTTATTACCGTGTTTAGTATGCTTTTGAGATATGATATTCTTATAACAAGCATGCGGAATTGTCCTCATGGTTTATGATCTTGAATGCAATTGCTTTCATTGGACATATTTTATGTATGCTTTGCACGCATGTTTTGAAACTAATTTTATAAATTGCATGATTTACGATGATTGAGGTTTGGATTATATGTATATATATCTTTTTCGAGCTAATGAGCCTGGTGGGTACTATGCTGAGAGGTTGTTTATGTACAGGGTTGGCCTCCTGGCCTCTAACCACTAAAAGTAGTAGGTATGACTGCCCAAAGCGGCATTGTCCCTTCCTTGACTGCTGTGGTAAACAGGGATGACCACTGGAGGTGTTTACAGCACACATTTTAGGGACATATCCATAGTCACCCGTGGAGGCTATGGTGGGCTGGTCTTTAGATATCGAGGACACATGATTTAAGAATAGGTTCTGGTCGTGAGCATAGTTGACCCTATGATTTCGGTTTTGATATCGATATGCATATTGCATTGAGATGGTCGAAGACGAGTATTATTGACCCGTTAGCTTGATGTGTTCGCCGACCCATTGGCTTGATGTGTTTGCTGAGAAACCCACGTGCATGATATCTATAGTGGGTTTGAGATGCTATCATCTATTTTGATCGATTACTACTTAAAGAATTTCATAATTATTATTATTTTATGAATCATTGACTTTGACTAGTCGGCTTGATGTGTTCCTCGAGATTTTTGTACATGGATTGATTAATTACTACTATATGATTTTTGTAATATTTATATTGTTGATTATTGGATTTCGATAAAAGATTCCATGGTTGAAAATGTGTAAATGAGCTTATGATTTATACATAAATATGCATGTTTACACAAAATGGAATTACATGATTTTTTACATGGAAAGCCCCTCTTGAAATTATGCATGTTACATACCGTGTTTTCAAAATAGTAGTATTAGATCACCTACTGAGTATGAGAAATATTTATCTAAATATATTATTTTTACAAATTAGCTCCAAGAGGATTAGAAGAAGCATCAGAAAATGTTAGTACTACAATCAAGTGAATGAAGGCAAAGACAAGTATGAATGTAAGTATATGACATATTCTTTGGACATGTATATGTAATTATTACAGTTGGGCTGTGAGCTGTGATTGGATAGATTTGTGATGCATATATGTTTGTCTTAGTTTTACAAATTACTTTGCTTGTCTTGAAAGCAAATGATACTTAGGGTTTAAAAAAAAAAGTATTTAAAATGAAAGATTTTTGAGCTGTATTGCACTGTTTTTATAAAAGTATTTTCAAATATGGATCGATCTCGCATTAGGAATTGGTTTTGCATTTAAAAATGTATGTAAAAACCCGGGTCATCACGTATATGCTCTTTGTTAAATAAGTTGCATATTTGAGATATGACATGATATCTCAGAAACACCTAAGATACATAGTTAAATAAACCCCCTTAGCCAAATCCGTTAAGTGAGAGAGGACGTAGTGTGCTAACTTGGGCATTGACTTGTTGACTAGCTACCTGATATTGCTCGTTCACAAGAAAAATTAGAAAACCCTCTTACCTTCACCTTGCCATTTCTTGCCTTTACTTTCCCTTTGTCCCTGAGAACTAATTTCTTCTGTCTAACCGTCAAAGTACCATGAACCATGTTACACCAAGATTATTTTGTTTTCTTCACAGGAGCCAATCAAGGATACCAATGTTTGTCTTAGCTCATAAAGTATCTCAATTTCGGTCTAGAACTTTGTAAAAATGATGGTGTCATTTTAGGTCGAAGACACCTCCAAAGGTTTTCTCGGGGAAGAAGGGGAAAGGGAAAAAATGTACATGTAAGGGGAAGAGGTTTTGCTTTGACTTTTCTTGCTATAGTCTATGTCAGCTTGCCACGTCCTTTCACCCGTAACGTAGTTAGCCCATTTAACGCTGAGGATTATTTTGATAAAAATGTGAAAGTTGTGGATTAAAATTACAGCCGGATATTTTAGGATAAAAATAAAAAAAGTTCCAAATTTTGGAGGATTTTGGCTACAAAGCCTTCAACGAACGAACTATACTCGGTCTGTCGCGACAGTTTGGAGAAGGCATTTTCCTTGACATTTTTCCAGCATTTCCGAGTTAGATCGAAGCTCTCGCTCGATCGTTCTCCTCTCTCTTTTGTTTCTGCTGCGTTTGCTGACGCTTAAAAACTCCATTACTGTTCAAGAAAATGCACTGTAAGTGATCTTCTCTCGCTACTTCTGATTTTTCTCCATTCACTAAAATTAAAAAAACAACAGAAAAAAGTGAAATTCTCTATAATTTCACATAAATATTTTCATCTGAGAGGCGACGCACAAATCTTGCTCAGATGTTCACAGAGACGAAACCCTAGAAACCAAAAAACAGAAATAACAGGCCCCAAGTCGCATAATTATTAGTCTGAATCAGAAATCCAAATCCAAACTCCTTCCTGCAATGCCCCAAATCTCTCCCTCCATGAACCAGAACCAACTCCAGAAAAAATAAGTCACAAACCCTGGCCAGATCTCAAACGATCCAAAACCCTAGAAATCCAGTAAACAATGGCGTGCCTGGCTCTCTCCCTCCAACCAGCCAACGGATCCGACATTCTTCTCCAAACTCGCGAATGGTTCCCCCCCGCTCGGGCCCTAGTCGCTCTCTCTGCCTTCCGGCAAACACGTCTAGTTTTTTCCGGCAAGCAAGCCGCTGGGGAGGACCCCGATTCTGCCCTCGGTGATGATCCGCTTGCTGCTTCCAGCGGGCAGGTGATTGTTGGTGTTGAGAGCAAGTACCGAGTCGTCTACCGTCTCGTGAATGGGATCTACGTACTGGGAATCACGACTGTTGATGATCGTGAAGATGTCTGCGTCAATAATGTATTCGAGTGCATCAGCATCGTTAACCAGGCCGTAAGTGTAGTTGTAACTGCTTGCCGTGGAGTTGATGTAACGCCGGAGAAACTTCACCGAAAATATGCTGAGATCTACATGGCTCTTGATATAGTTCTCAAGGGTGTTAGTAGCATTCGCCTTGCAGCGATTCTTTCTTCGATGCATGGAGAGGGAATTGCAAAGATTGTCCATTCAGCAATTGATGCAGAGAATCGGGCGAGGGGCGCACAAGCATGGAGTGGTGTAGCTGAGGGATTGACGGTTGAGCATGAGGCAAATGTGGAGATATTCTCAAATGCAAGGTTTGAATTGCCGCCAGAAACTATGGCTGCCGGTGATGAAGTTGCAGCAACACTTGTTCCACAGAGCACTGCATTGCCGGAGCAGGAACAGCCAAAAGAGAAGTCAGAGGAGTCCACAGCAGAGAAAGATCCATTTGCAGCGAGTGATGTGATCAATAAGCCGCAAGAATTGGTTGGGGGTTTTAAGAAGACCAAGGACGCTTCTGCGAATGATCTTAGTTCAGCATTGGCAGGTCTTGAAGTTACTACGCTTCCACCAGCAGCGGCAACTCAATCAACACATATTGGGGTGGAGGGTTTTGAAGGAGATTATGGTGGGGTTGAGTTTGACAATGAGGAGGCTACATTGAATGAAGCTTTTGAAGGGTTTAATGAGGCCTTTGGAGGAGGTTTGGATGCATCGGAGTTTGTTGAGTCGACAAAGGTTGCGAAGCCACTAGGACTGGGTGGGCTTGAGTTGTTAGAAACTGCAAATAGTGCCACAGCAGAGGCAAAGGCTGCTAGTAGAGCTTCGGCTCCTCTTGAGAATCTTTTGGTGAAGCAAGCACCAGAAATGAAGGGTCCGGAAATGTACATTAGTGAAGAGATCAGTGTAGAATTCCGGGAGTCAGTGCTTGCTCGGGTGGGCTTGCAAGGTATTGTCTATCTGAAGACATTGCCTCCAAAGAAGGCCGATGGGAAGGAAACTGAGTTCTCTTTCCGCTGTGATGGTACGGCTGGGATTAAGAGGTGTGTGATGCAAGGTTCACATATCAGCAGCCTTGGAAATGGGTTGTTTTATGTGAGGACTGCGCCAACTGAGGAACCCTTACCCATTTTGAAATATAGCTTGCAACCGAAGTTTACTCCAATTCCTTTGCGAGTTCGTATGGTACAACGTTACAGTGGGACTTTGCTTTCTGTGATGGTACAATATGCTTCCAATCCACAGTTGTTGGCTCCATTGCGTGATGTAACATTCATTGTGAAATTGCCTGTTGACCCTGCATTGTTGAAAGTGTCTCCCAAAGCAATATTGAATAGGTCAGAGAAGGAACTCAGATGGCATGTCCAAGACATTCCTCTGAAGGGTCCCCCAGGTTGTCTAAGAGCACGAATGTCTGTTGATGAAGATTGTGGTGAAGAAATTGAATGTGCTGGACTGGTTAAATTTTCTGTTCAAGGAGCGAGCACACTATCTGGAGTTTTTATACATCCAGTTTCTGATGATAAGCTGGACTTTTATCTAACTAATCACAGGTACGAAAATGGGATCTATATGTGCAGCTGAAGCAGATAATTACCCTTATTGCAGCCTGTATTGTTTTTCATCTTTCCTCATTTCCTCTTCTTTTATCATCCATCGAATCCTAAGGTGGTGTGAGAGTGTCTGTAATATTTTTGGAACTGGCTTGAGTTTATTCATATGTGAAACCTCTCATTTTCTGATTGATGGTTCTGATCCATTTAATAATAGTTCTGTGTTGCTTTCTTCTTCGTGATCTGATGTATTAAACATCAACACTGTGCGAGCCAATTTGAAGTCATTCATACAAATTTTATTAAGAGATTAGCACTTAAACAATGAAACTAGACAATAGTGATACTTCCAGTGAATTTATTTATGGTTCACTTCCGCTGAAGTATGATCTATGTTAGTTTCAGTAAGCAAATTTATTAAAAATAAGCATTTGAATGGTCAAGCTGGAATCTAGTTATACTTCTTTTAAAATTTCTCATGGTTCACTTTCACTGGAGTAGGATGTTTCTGCTAGAGCTTTAGTCTCAGCTTATTTCCAATGGTCAGCAGGCATTTCTCTCACCAGAAGCATTTTTTTTGCGCTTTAACTATAGTAACCCCCTCTCTAGTTGCAGCTGTAGGCTTATTGAAAAGCCACAGAAGGTAGAGAAAAATAGTTAGCTTTCATATCCTACGGAGAGAGATTTTTGCAATTTTGTACGTAGAGTCCTAGTAGGTGTCCAATCTTAAAATGTGGAAGGAGTCCACCCTACCTTTTAACTCTTTTGTTTGAAAGCTAAGCCATTAATTGTGTTCAAGTACAAAAATTAGGTAACCCAAGGGAAGTCAATGAGTTTGGATGATCCTAATCACTTGTTTTGCTGGGTTGATATTTAAAGAAAAAATAATGGTCATGATTTTCAGCTTAGAGAACATAGGCTGAAAGCATTCGATGGGCATGAAATCTTATATTTAGCCTATCTAAGCCATTCCATGCATGGTGAACGGCTTAGATCTACAAAAGATTATCACTACATATGAGAAAAATGTGGTGGGGACTCCACTCTCTTGTAAGTATATGCAGAATTTTTTCTTGTAAGGGTCCATAGTATTCATCAATACGTCTGTTTCAGTTTCCTCTCTACTTTATTATGGTAATTAGTTGATATAAAATGAACAATGACAATGGTTTTGCTTGATTGTTATATAGGAATTGTCCCAATATCAGCAAAAAATGCCAGTTCGCCATGACATCTTTGATGGTATTGGCTGATTTTTATTCATATATTAGAAAACGTTAAATACCTGCCAAAGTTTTAATTGCTCTTGCAGTTAATTTTATCTGTACTTTATGAGGTTTGAGTGCTTGGCAGTGGAAAAATTTCCATTTCAAATCATTTTGAGTTAAAAGTAGCAAAGTTGCAGTAACAATATAGTAGTATATATGGAAAACTATCCAATGCTTTTAATGTTGGTGAGGGCAAAACATAGTTGAACCCACAACCTTTCGTTGGGGAACAAGTGGACCTTGCCATTAGGTTAGTCACTCATGCTCAAAAAGAGAGTAGCACCAAAAGTGTCCAATGTTGAAAAGAGAACGATCAGTTAGGGCTATGCATCAACAAAATGGAATTATGGTTGCCCCCTTTCTGGATTTTCAAGATCTACATCGACATTGAGGTTTGCTTTCGAAATGAGCTACCTGGAGTAGAGTGACAATGTCATTGTATTGACTAGCAACACAAAAATTGGTGCAAACTAGATTTCCTATGTTGGAACTTCATAAATTGAGAGCTGAATGGAATCTTGGCCATTTGTTCAGACTGTGGTTTGTTACAAATGAAACGACTTGATAGTATATAAGTAATAAAAAGAAAAAGCATTGGGTTGCAACACATGGTATGGTGTGAGAGCTATCATAATCATCATTATCCCGATCAGGGGTCGGCTACATGAATCTTGTTCCTCCATTCCCCTCTATTAAGTATCTACGACTATATGTCGAAGTTTTTATTCTATAGTTTCATTTCTTATTTGGAGCTTAATAGTCTGATTTGCAAAGATGAATCCACTTGCTATTATGAAGTAAGATAGCTACTTTTGCAAGCTGTTAGACACAGCATTGTCAAAGCTAATGAATTCAAGACTTAAATGGATTTGTTCTGTTCTTGGAAATTATGTAGTTTTAATATTCTAAGATAGACAAAAAGCAAACGAATGGTTCTTGGCAACATTTACCAGCAATTGGTATGTTGTGGATGAGAATGAAATCCTAAATGGTTTGGTGAGCATGTTCTTTACAGTGTCAGAATAGTTAGAGCTGCTTTTTAAGAAACTGTTCACATTAGCTAGTTAATGTGTCCAGTATACAAAAGGTGTCTGTCATTGTTAAAGTGGAGTGAAGGGTCATGGAAATTAATTTTGATGGTAGTACTAGCAACTGTTAGTTTAGCCAGTACTGTGGTGTAACTAGGCATTCAGTAGATGTTTGAGATTTGCTGTTACTTGGCAATAAGAAATCCAGTAGAGAAGTCAAGCAGGGTCAATGTTTCCAGGATTTTCCATCTTGAACTATAATTGTTTATATCACATACTCTGAAGGAGAGGGTTCTGTGGATTGTGTCCGACCAACTCATGCCTTGCCATGCATTGGACCAATTACTAATCAGGCTTGAAAAGCAGTCTGCCTTGGCCCCCATATTCAGTCTGGGCTATCTGATCTAAAGTAGCCACCTGGTCTAACCTAAGGCTAATTTTTACTCAGGCTTGAAAGCTAGAGCTTGGTTAGAAGCCTTGGTAGGAACTTCACTTTACCTAGTTGAATGTTTTCTGGTAATGTCCTGTGGAGGAGCCTCTGGCTACAAGGGAAGGGTGTTCTGGATAACTATTTTCTTGGGTAAGTGTGCTTAAAGCTGGGTTTCATAGTACATCAAAGATGAAGATTAGAAGATTGGTCTTTGGACTCTTCGATGAGCCTTCTTGGAGGGTTCCTTCTTCAAGTTCTTCCATTTGACAGGCTTTCTGGGGTTATATTTGGAAGGTACTGTCCTGTTTGAAGTGGCAAGCATTTTGGTGCATGGCTCTTTTGCAGCGAGAGAATTCTTGATGCTTGTGTAAGACGACTAGTAAATGAGTCCCGGTAGGTGTGCACACCTTAAGAGAGAGAAGAAGTACATGCTCATTCTTTTTCATGTATAATGAATTTCGTTTTAGATCTAAGCTCTTCATCATGTTCTTTGTGCCAAAAATAGGCAACCCAATAAAAATTCATGCATTTGGATAATTCTAACTACTATTTTTGGGTCTTTGAAAAATTAAATAAGAATGGATGGTCAATATTTTTTATAAGGAAAAAAGCATCTGGCGGATATGAGTTTGATCTCTAGCCTATCCAATCCATTCTAAATATAATGAATGCCTTAGATCTATAGACCAAAACTTCACCACCCTTGAAAAAAGGGGTGTGTTTCTTCTCACTCTTAGAAGTGGTGCCTTTCTAATGTGAACCGATGATGAGTTGGCGGCGGAGGAAGACTCAGCATTCATGTTTGCCTGTTGGGACACCTGGTAAATAGTTATATGTATACATGTGACAAAAAGTTATGAGATAGAAGGAAGTTGGTGACAGAGAAAAATTAGATGGGGGATGCTGATAGTTGGGGTAAAGGAAGCAAGAGGTCGACATAGTTCAAAACATGAAAAGAGGCAAGAGAGAGAAAAAAGGGTATTGAATTTGAAAAGTGTCATACACCAAATTATATGGAAGGATTTGCAGATCCCCCCCAAAGTAGGGGGGTCACTTCTTTTTACACACACTCACATAGGCCGTGCTAATTTCAGCTGTTTCATGTAGGTGTAAGGAGCAGGTGACATTTGATTTGCTGGAAAAAAGTAGAAAACAGAAAAAGTTAAAGAAAATCGCAGTTAGAAACTTTTTCCAACCAATCAAACGTCACCTGCACTTTACACCTGCAACTCTTTGCTAAAATTACCGCTCCCCTATATATATATATATTTGGAGTTTAACAAACATCTTTAAATATTGCTCAGAGGGTGTGAAGATTTGGATGGCAATTTGTGAATGTCGTGAATTATATTGATTGCTTTCAATTTGTTGGCCTCCTTGGGTGTTCATAAAGCAAAATATCAATGCATATTTTAGAATCAGTGAAGAAAGTACTGTGGTACTAAAGGCTGTGAGCTTTTCTTGGGCGGTCATGTTGGAGAATCTTGGGAGGCATGGCCCAGAATCATTTTAGGAAATGAAACAATTCTTGCCAGATGAAAGCTGATGGTAAACCTTTGCCTCCATCTTTTACCATTTAATTGAATTTGATGTTTTTCCTGGGAAATGTATGTTTTACTGACTCTTGGGAAAAAATTGGGCCTGAGTGGAATTTATGAAGTGCTTATTAATGGTAAGGTGAAGTTCCAATTTCTTTCTCAATTCTGATTGTCCCCATGAATTTAATGAAGGTGAATTTTTATTCTCTTCTTACTGGCATACAAGTGCTTGTTGCTGAGTTTGTTGGCAAATTATGGGTGGAAGGCAATTCAGCTTCTGTGATTGTGTTTGGTTCTTTGCAGCTAAGGGCCCTAAGAGGCTTGCTCCTTTGTGAATAAGATGTAGATCTTTGTGGAAGTGTGAAGTTTACTTGTACGCGTCATGCATTGAGTAAGACAATGTAGTGGATTCACCACAAGTGTGAAAGTTTCTTTACACTTCACGCAGTGAGTAAGACAATGTAGTGGATTCACTGGCAGAGGATGGACATGTATTTTCAATGTGATACATTGATTGTCCCTTATGATCTTTTGTGCAATGTGCTTCTTTCTTTATTTCCTAATAACAACTGTTTTATCTTTCAGTGAAGAAAACGAGAAATAGTTTCTGTTCCTCTAGAGCTTTCTTTCTGTAGAAAAAGCTAGTAATGATGCATCAGTGATTTACATCATGTAGATATTTCTTGCTCTTGAAGGGAGCCTTGGCGCAACGGTAAAAGTTGTCGTCATGTGACCTTGAGGTCACGGGTTCAAGGGGTGGAATCAGCCTCTTGCAAAATGCAAGGTAAGGTTGCCTACTATAGGCTCTTGTGGTCCGCCCCTTCCCCGGACCCTGCATAGGAGGGAGCTTCGTGCACCTGGGCTGCCCTTAGATCTTTCTTGCTCTTACTGTGATTCATATTTGATGATTGGCCTTGATGATGACTATTCTTGACCTGCGAATGATGGATTGTTATTCTGGTCTTTTCTTGATGGCCTGAAGTGATCTTGTGGCAAGGTAGGGTATTTGTGATTTTACTGTCTTGTTTGGTGAAGTAATACCATTATGGTGTTACTGAAGACAATTTACTGCTGTTCTCCAACCACTATATGACTAAGAAAGGAATTGGCTAGTGATGTAGCCGGTACATATCTTTGAAGAGACCATTTGCTGGAGTAGTGTTCTGGATGAAAGTATGGTTCCTGATGGTGTTAGCACTAAATACTCGCCTGCATAGGCCGATGTTTTAGAGATAGGCATAAAATCATGAATCCTGTTGTCATACCTGGTTCAATCATGAGTGGGTTGATTTCTTATGCTAGGTCTCGATTTCTCTTCTATGATCCCCCAAGTGTTGTTGGAAATGAGAGTCTACAAGATATCAGTAATCAATTTTTTGTGAAGCATACACAAAAACCGAAGAAGGCCAGTTACTGGTGTTATCCCACGACCAAGTGAATCAGACATGATCCTCAAAAATTCCTGGTGAAAGGCTCGCCCTTAATATTCCATCAAACTAAATGTTTTCCACATGTGCTTGGATTACCATCTATACTGTTGTGTGGAAATGGCAGCTCATCAACCAAGTGAATCAGAGATGTGCCTTGAGAATTTCTGTTGAAGGCTGGCCCTCGGTAGCATTCCATCAGGCAAAATGTTTTATAATTGTTCGGATTGCTGTCTATACTGTTGTGTGGAAATGACGTTTCTTCAACCAAGTGAATCAGAGATGTGCCTTGCGAATCCCGCTGAAGTCTGGTCCTTGATAGCATTCCACTAAACAAAATATTATCTACTTGTTTAGTCGGATTGATCATCCGTATTGTTGTGCAGAAATGACTGCTCTTCAAAAGGTGTATGTGGTGTTGTACCACTCATGGTTTGTTGACCGTTTCCGTTGCATTTTTCTATTTAAACTGCACAATGTAGTAACATATGTTTTGTAAGTGGAATTTCTACACTGTCATGCTACTTTGTCATATCCACTTTAGCACTTGTTCACTATTCATAGCTGATCTTGTGTGTCTTCAACTTGTTTGTTCTTTCCAAAATGGACAATATTTTATTAAACAGAGACAAGTACCTACAACAGTTGCTGAGATTCCAGAATGACTGACATGTCTTGTGCTTTGCATCTTTATGTATCTTGGAGCTGAAACAATTCAGCTCTTCAAACACCAACTAGGCCTTTCTTGTAGTGCTCGTCTGCTTATGATGGGGTTTCTTCTAGGACTGAAAATTCTTTTAATTGTGGGTTAAGATACGAGGGTCTGACCAGGTTGATAACATTCATAGTTCGTTTAACGTTTCCATTGCATTTTTCATTTTAAACTGCACAATGTAGTATCATATGTTTTGTAATGAGTTTCTACTACTCTTTCATGCTACTTTATCTTGTCCACTCTACCACTTGTTCACTATTTCATGCTGCTGTCTTGTCCACTTTACCACTTGTTCACTATTCATAGCTGATCTTGTGTATCTTCATCTTGTTTGTTCTTTCCAAAATGGGCAATATTTTATTAAACAGAGGCAAGACCTACAACAGCTGCACAGTTTTCGCGATGACTGACATGTCTTATGCTTTGCATCTTAATGTATCGTGGAGCTGAAAACAATTCAGCTTTTCAAGTACCAACTAGGCCATTCGTGTGGTGCACAGCTCCTTATGATGGGGCTTTTTTGAGGACTGGAAATTCTTGTAATTGTGGGTTAGGATATGAGGGTCTCACCAGATTGAATTTCGATAACCTAATCAGGTCTATCGGTTGTGGCTGGTTACTATTCAATCACTTCTTACCGTCATATCACTGCTATGCATTTTGCATTCAACTAGGTTCGCTGGACTATAAACTGGACCTTCTTTGAGCTGATGCTACTTCTGACTACAGAACTGGACCTTCTATGCGCTGGAGCATTTTGCAGTCAACTAGGCCTATTGGAGTTTGGCTGAAAATCACATCTTCTGAAGATACTGTGCCTGAACGAATCCATTCCTTACTACGTTCAGTGGGCGCTGCCATTAGTCTCACGGGTTGTACGGAATACTGTGCTATTTGTTTGCCGGGTAGCTTGTGAGCATATTATCTTGCCTCTTCTTTTGTTTTAAGATGTTGTCTTGTGGTTTCGACTAATTGGAATCAGCTGTAACTCTCCTACTAAAAGGAAGTTGGTGGACAGCGAGGTTAGTTCTACTAGGAGATGGACAGTGAAACAAGCGCCTGTTTAATTGTTTCTCAGCTGAAACTCACAAAGACCAAATACGAGTTTTTCAATAGGCTTTGAACTTTAGGTGATGCATGGCCAAGGGGATCAATGGTTTCGTTCATCAAACGAGTGGACTACACTATTACCTTTCGCTGCCATCATATGGGAGAAATATAGATGGAAAACTTTTTGACTTATTCGAACACTTTGTTATCCCGAAGTGCCTCCTAACTTGAAGCAACTCCTACTTCTCAAAGGAAAAAAATCCATATACATCGTTATTAAAATATATGTCCCTCAGCGTTAGTAACAGCTTCATCAGTGCACTAGTGCAATCAACATTTTTTCATTTACTAGAAATAACGCACCTTCTGCTGCACGTGAAGCAGTCTATTCATTAAGCTAATGCAAATCGCTTAACTTCACGGTTGTGCTTTCGTTAAGCCAATCCAAATTGTTCAAGTTAACGGATATGTTTATGTCAACTTAATGAACTCCACTGCTATGCTAAGCTTGGATAAAGGAGGGTTTTGTGTCAGGTGTTAGATGGCAAGTAAAACTCATGGCAAACCCCATGTATGAATCAATTTTTGGCATTCCCTCAAACTATGGTGCTCCTTGTGACGCATTGCATTAGATCCTGAATGCAGTGGATAGCGGACAACAGCTGGTAGGGCATTCCCTTGCTGTATCGGATTTAGGGTGCTGTGACGAATAGGCAAGGTATGCTAGAGCATTCCTTCAGAAGCGACATGATGCATTAGAATCCAAGTGCAGTGGAAATGAAGCATGGGTTGCCGGGACGTTAGAAAAGTGTCTGGGAAAATAGGCTAAGTTAGAAGAATAAGTTTTGTATCACTACATGAAATATAGGTACATTGATATGTAAGAGTTTGGAGTTAGTAGATAAAATGAAACACAGGAGAGCCAACATTGTTGTAATTAAGAACAAGTGAAAATGAAAATTAGAGAAATCAATGGGTATAAGCTTTGTTATATAGGATAGAACAATAATAGAAATGACGTAAGGATAATGGTATATAAAGAATTAAATGATAAAGTTGTGGACGTTAAAGAACTAATGATGGACTTATACTGATAAGACTTGTTCTAAGAGAGAAATAATTAATTTTATAAGTAGTACGCACCACAAGTAGGGTTAGAAGATAGAATCAAGAGACAGTTCTAGGAGGATATAAAAAGAGTCATGTAAGAAATTCACAACACATATGGGATATTTATAGGAGCAGACTTTAATGGTCATGTAAGAAAAGAAAGATATGATAAGGTACATGTAGGGTATAATATTAGAGAAATAAATGAGATAGAGAATCTATACTCGATTTTGCTTTAGCATATAACCTAGCTATAACAGACACATACTTTAAGAAGAGGGATAAATACTTAGTAACCTTTAAAAATAGACTCCATAAAAGCCAAATAGAATTTTTTCTGCTTAAGAATACTAAAGGATCAATGTATAAAAATTGTTAAGTAATAATCAGTACGAGTATAACCTCACAACATAGGTTAATGGTCATGGATATCTACATTAAAATATGAAAAGAAGGAAATGAACTTAGTAGGTGTCCAAAAGCTAAGTAGTGGAACTTAAAAGAAGAGAAGATAACATCATTAATAAGCTTACGTTGTAGGATTCCTTTGTTGTGTCAATCAATGAGGAACTTTACATGTCCACTTCACACATTAATTACCACCGACAATCATCATCAGTTGATTTCTTCAACTTGTTGAGGCACTATCTCTTAGGCTAACAAGTTGAGAGGAAATCTCCCAATATGTCACAAATCTAAATACACATCAACTATGCCCATACCACCTTTTAGAAAGGAGAGACCTTGGCTGTCATAGAAAGTGACTCAAGGTGGTTCTTCCTTTACAAATAGTTGCCAAACTCCAAGGAAAAAGGAAAAAGGAATGGAGAAAGTGAGTGTATGTATATGCTTCTCCTTACTAAAACTCTATGATGAGAGTTAGTAGAGGAGTATGCGCAAAACAAAGAGACAAAAAAGATAAGAGATGATAGAGAAGGCATGCAAATATGGATGAAAACGAGTGCTAGGGGGAGGGATGACTAAGGAAGATGGAAGGCTAGAAAGGTGATGCACCTAGGAGCACGGATGACAGGGGGCGTGGAAGTAAGAGGAGAAAGGATGGGGGGGCATGGCTTGGATTTAAGAAAGCAATGTGCCTACGTCCAGGGAATGGAGGATGGATGGGGGCTGGAAGAGAGGAAAGGATGTGAGAGATGTCATGTAAGAAAGAGAGCATTGCGCCCAACTTGGAGAGTAGAGGAGTTGCTAAGGAGAGGTGCTACTTGGATGATTGCAAAATTGGTTGTCACTATGAAGGTTGGCACACCATTTTCTCTACTAATTAGCTTCATGCTTCTCTCTTCAATAAAAATGGAAGATTGGGTTTGAAAGTAATGAGGAAATGGTTGAGACTCTTACCTTATTTCCATATAATGTAGGTGTGGAGCCTAAGGAAAACAAGGCTAGAATGATCTCTCTCCCTCTATTTCTCCTAGATACTAGCTTTGAATTCTAGGGAAGCATAAGACATGGCTCTCCTTCTACTCTCCTCCTTTTATAGTTTATCTAGTGGAAGCCCTAAGGAATGGATGTTATGGATCATCTAGCTCTTAAGAAGTTAGGAGAGTATGATGGAGATGAGAGGAAGAATGGAAGGGGGCATGGAGTCATGGAAAGTGAGGGAGATAGCATTGGATTTTGAGGATTGAATTAGAAGCAGATTAGGGGTGGGCTTAGATGAGGATAGAAAGAAAGAAATGAGATGGAAAGAGATAAGTAGAAAGAATGAAGGAGATAAAGGAGAATGAAAAGAGATACGAGAGAATCACATGGAGTTGGGAAAGGTTAGAGAGGATGCATTGAGGTGGGAGGTGTGGTTTGTATGGCTATATGGTTTCATGAGTGTCCTTTCTCCTTGAATGATGAAGATGTCATTGAACTTAGGAGATGATAGGATGAGTTTGTTGCCTAGATCCTTAGGAACTTTCCTCTAACCTTCCTTTTCAAAAATCTCATGGAGTACTCCTTTGAAAATGGTGCACCACCTTATTTTATATGTTAAACACACTGAAACTCATTTGATTGAAGTATAGGATGGTGGCTATGGCTTCATAGTTTTCTCCTCTTCATTCCTCACCATTGGATCATGCTTCACCTAGATTGAGTAGTTGAGATTTATTAGAAGTTTTCTTATCCAAAGAAACATATTTTATGGCTCGTTTCTTCTCATCCATTGGATTAAGTATATCCTAGAGTGAATGGCTTGGATTTCATTGTGGTTTTCTTATCCAAATATCTTTTTCCTCATTGATTCTCTCACAGCCCACTATTTTTTCTCTAGCTAATCACAATTCAAGCTCCATTTCAGCCCACATGCTTTTCTACCTTGAAAGCATGTTTTTTATCATAGGAGAACACGTTTTATCCCCTTAAGTAAATGTGGAGACTCCATCAGAAAAATCTCCACTAATGGTTATTCAAGCTTCACACTCTTGCATGGCTCTTTCTCATTGGCCTATCCTAGCTTAAGCGAGTTCTCATTGGGTGCTTTAGGATAGCCATGAGCAAAGGTAGATCAAGGCCATTATTTCTTCAAAATTCTAGATGAATGTCAACCATAGATTGCTATTAATTCTCTCTCTCTCTCTCTCTCTCTCTCTCTCTCTCTCTCTCTCTCTCTCTCTCTCTCTCTCTCTCTCTCTCTCTCTCTCTCTCTCTCTCTCTCTCTCTCTCTCTCTCTCTCTCTCTCTCTCTCTCTCTTCTACATGTTCTTCCATTCTTTTTCTTACATATTTCTCTCATGCAAAACACGTGAAATGGAAGGTGGTGCCATACTTGTACACCATACGATTTGAGCTTCACAAAGAAGCTTCCCAAGGTGGTGGATTGCATGAATGCATGCATGGAAACTCTGCCACCTTCTCTTTTGATAAAGGAACCTTTTTTTTTAATGGATAGAGTTAGTCTCTAGCTTTGGATTTTTGATTGCTCTAACTTTGTTGAGAACACCCTCATAGCACCTGACCTTCTAGACTTCTTTCTTGATGGCATGTGAGTCTTGATGATGGTTGAATAGTGGACTTGCTCTATTTAATGGTTTTAGTTGCCAGGAATACACATTTTTCTCACTTATACCCTAATCTTGCAAAATGTGAAATAAATTCTAATTAGTGATATTTAAGTTAAATCAAGAGTTAAAATTGCTAAAAATAAAGATATTATATGTAGTATTTCTACATATATCAAATATCTCTAGACTTACATTTTGCTAGTCCTCGAGCAAAACCAAAAAATTAAAAATCTAAAAAAAAATTCAAACCTCTTTTGTAGGTGTTGTTATTGCATTTAGCATATATAGAAACCCTTTAAACCCTTAGGTCATCCAAAGTGGGTGTGTTATAGTCTCTTAAGGGTTTTCAGAAATAATACCTATTAATATTAGAAAAACATTCTCATGGAACTTCACTTTTCTTAGATAATTTTTTTTATTCATTGTTCATTAACTATCAAACTATAGCATGTTAACAAAAATGAAAAATAGTTCAAAATGTTACCCTTATGCTAAAGACCTTTTCTTACCAATCAAGCCTCGAAATGTGAGTATGTGAATTTAGCCAATATATACATAATTATTAGCATCCAAGTAAATTATAACCTAAATTACCATCTAAAAGTATGCTTTGTCTTCAAATCTCATAGAATCTAACTAACACTTAGAAAGAAGTCACTCAAAAGTGAGTAATTCTCTCATTAATATGCGAGTAGAATAATACTGTCAATGCCAAATTCTCACATATTTCATACCAAAGAACAATAACTTGAAAAGAAAAATCTGATAATGGTCTCGTGAAAATGATGCTGACTATTAAAAATGTTTCACTTTACCAAAATCCATCATTATTTAGAAGTATATCCAAACCAACTGCTCTTAAGATCAAGTTAGGAATTTTATTAGGATGAAGTATAAGCTTAAGGTAAGGTTATCAAATAAATGGTATAAGGGTACACAAAGATTATTTTAAAGGATATACAAGGGTCTTCTAATGATGTATTCACAATTTTCTTTCTCTTCCTTTATTGGCTATTTTTCTTTTATTTTCTCAATTTCTCAATTTTCCACTTTTGAATTTGTATAAATAGCCTTTCTTTTGACTCTTCTTCTTTTTCTATTCCTCTTTGATGTCCATCTCTTGAACTATATTGTTCATACTTTTTCTTCAAGATGTTTATCCAATCATCTCTAAATATTTTCAAGACAATGGAAAATGAATATATTATTGTTGTTGAATATGAGCAAAGGTTGATTGGTTAACAAGAAAATGCTCAATATAAAAGGCCAAAAGGGCTAACTATCGAAAAATAACATAAAGTAGGCTAAAGGCTGTGGTTTAAACAAAGATGGCCTCTATCATTTTCTAGATTTCATATGACTCAAATATGTCTATAAACTCAAGAGATATATAGTATATTCTTTTCTATGTTTTCTAAATAGTTAACTAAAACAAAGAATAATGAGACCAACTAAGAAGTTATGCACATTGAACAAAAATTAGAATCTATATATAACCCTTAGAAAGAAAGAATGACTCTATTCTCATAAGGGTTATAATTTGCTACTTTTCTTCTTTAGGATCTCTAAGTTATATGTATTCTTTAGCTTAAATTATATACATATGACTATTGTGTTATAATTATCTCAAATTCAATTTTTCATGGACATGTTTAGAAAAAGGATAACATAATTAACTAATTTTATATACATCTATTAATAAGCTAAAGTTAAAAAATAACACTAAATATTCAAAAAATCCAAATTCTCATCATTGTAAACGAACCTAACATAAACTCATTTTTTAGTGAAATTTTTGACCAAAAAAAAGAAGATGAATACATCAAATTTTAAATACTCAACCTTTAGACTTCATTTAAACATTGTCCCCAATATTTTAGAATGAAAAACTATGAAAAATAAAAACTATAAATAAGAGAGAAAAGAGTGAGAAGAATGGTACTTGCACACTAATAATGGGGCATTGATCATTGATGTCAACATGGACATGCCATATAATGTAAAATGAAATCCTAAATGGAAATGTAACTATTTGATACTAAAACTAGGGTACTTACAATTGACATACAGTGTATTTAATCCTGATACATAGGTACATTGAGGGGAATTTTATACTCATCATTAGGATTTCTCAACTCTAAAAATAGTTTTGACCGTTGACCATTAACTTTGGAAATGACTCCATCGTTCTTGATTTTGATAGCCCCATGAGGATAAACATTCCATACAATAAATGGACCAATCCATTGAGATCATAATTTCCCTGGAAAGAGATGCAAACGAGAAATACACAAAAGGACCTTATGACATGGCTGAAAAGATTTGCATAGAATATTCCTATCATGAACCAACTTCATATGATCCTTCTACTATTTTTCTATATTGTATGCATCTCTCCTAATTTCTTCTAACTCTGGAAGTTGGAGCTTTTTGTGGGGACCGGCATTGTCAATCAAAATTGAGCTGTTTAATCACCCAATATGCTTTATTTTCTTGCTCAATTGGTAGATGATAAGCCTTTCCATAAACTAAGTGGCAGGGTGACATTCCAATAGGAGTCTTGAAAGTAATACGGTAAGCCTATAGTGCATCACTAAGTTGTAAAGACCAATCTTTTCGACTAGGATTAACTATTTCCTCCAAAATACACTTGATCTCCATATTAGATATCTCTACTTACCCATTAGCACCATATTTTTCAATTAAGGCTTCAAAAAGCATCACTAATGATAGTGTGTGGAGTTCCAAAGCGTGAAAATATGTTATCTTTGAAGAATTAGACAACTATCTTATGGTCATTAGTTTTACACGCTATTGCCTCTACCCATTTGGTCACATAGTCCACTCCCATAAGAATATATAAATTTCCCAAAATTTAGGAAATTGACCCATAAAGTCAGTGCCCCAAAACATCAAAGAGCTTAACAATCAATATACTGTTTAATGGCATCATGTTCATGCTTCCTAACTTCTGACAATGATCACTTGTATTGTAGTAATCACGAGAATCCTTAAAAACAGTAGGCCAATAAAATTTGCATTAAAAAATCTTTGTAGTTGTCTTATTCACACTTAATGTCCCCAACATAGATGCTTGTAACAAAAGGAGATGATACTTTGATGGTCATTATTTGGCACACACCTCCTAATGATTTGATCAGAATAGTACTTGAATAAGTATAAATCATCCCATAAAAAGTACTTAACCTCAACTAAAAATATGATTTTTTGTTGTTTTGGCCAAGGAGATGACATTTGATTCGTAACAAGATAATAAACAATATTAGCAAACCAAGGCAACTAATAAACTTGTAGTAGTTGCTCATCCAAAAATGATTTGGTAATAGGTAGAGGTTCACTAGTAGACTCAACAATTAGCCTACATAAGTGGTTTACTATGACTTTTTAAAAACCTTTCTTATAACAAATTTTAATATTGAATTCTTGTAGTAGTAATATCCAAAAGATCAATTTGGGTTTAGCAGCCTTCTTTCAAAGAAGGTACTTTAGGGAAGCATGGTTTGAATAGATAATGACTAATGTGAAGAAAACAACTAACAACTCTTTCTCCATGGTAGAGTAATTGAATTAGGTATCGTTCAAAGTCTTGCTAGTATAATTCATCACATGAGGTAATTTGGCAATACGCTGCCCAAAACTGCCTTGAACATGTAATTAGAAGCATCATACATTATTTTGAATGGTGCACTCCAACCTGACAGTCTAATGATAGGTGCAGAGGTTAATTCCATCTTAAGGTGCTCAAATGCTTTCATACAATGTTCATCAAAGTCAAATTTGCCTCCTTTGTGAGTAAATTGCAAAAGGGTCTAGAGATTTTACTAAAAATCCTTGATGAATCTTTGGTAAACCCTAGCATGCCCTAAGAACAAGTGGATCTCCTTCACCATCCTAGGAGGGGGAAGATTAGAAATGAGATCTACTTTGGATTTGTCAAACTCAATACCATTTTGTGATATAATGTGCCCTAATACTACTTCACCTTTCACCATGAAATGACATTTTCTCAATTTAGTAGTAAAATTTTCTCTTAGCATCTGCCTAGTACTAAAACTAGGTGGGCCAAGCACTCATCAAATGATGACTCAAATACTAAAAAGTCATCCATGAACACCTCTATGAACTGCTTTACCATATATGAGAAGATACTCATTATACACCCTTTGAAAAGTCATGAGTGCATTGCATAACCCAAAAGGCATATGTCGTAAGCAAAGTTTCCAAAGGGACAAGTGAAAGTGGTCTTCTCTTAATCCTCTAGTGCTATAAGAATTTGGTTATAACTAGAATAACAATTAGGAAAGTAGTAGTACTCATGTCCAACTAACCTCCCTAGCATTTGGTTAATAAAAGGGAGTGGAAAGTGGTTTTTACTATGACCAAGTTCAATTTCTGGTAGTCTATAACTTCGTGAGGTGGTCATGTTGGTAAGGTCTAATTCATTATTCTTATACCTAACAACCGTTACACTAGACTTCTTAGTCACAGCTTGAATTGGGCTAACCCAAGAACTATTAGAATGGGGTATATGATTCGACATTTAACAACTTTAAAACCTCATCCTTTACAACTTATTTCATATTAGAGTTTAGCCATCTTTGCATTTCCCGAGAAGTTTTTGCATTTTCTTCAAGATGAATATGATGCATACAAATGGTTGGGCCAATACACTTCATGTCTGCTACTAACCACCCTATGGCTGTCTTGTGTTTGCAAATAATCTTAAGCAGCTCACCCTCATGTTCCTGATCAAGATCAGATGCGATAATAATAGGCAAGGTCTCAAAAGGATTTAGAAATGAATATTTCAAACTTTCTACAAAGTTTTTAGGTCTACAGTAGGTGGTTTAACATTAGATGGAGCTTGAGTAGGAGAAGGTAACATAAGGGGTTCCACTTTGGTCTTCCATTTGGAAGTGTTTAGTGCTGGTGCAAAATCAAGTAAGGCACTAACTTCTTCAATGAATTCATCTAAATCACAATCTACACCAATAGGAGATAGACATGCTGCAAGTGGGTCAAAGATGGAGGATGTTAAGAATGTGTCATGAGTGAGACCCTCAATTACATTTACTATAAAAGAATCTATAGAGCCTATTTGTTGTGCAACATTAAAAATATTAAACTCAAGTTTTATATTATCAAAAGACAATTTTATGGCTCCATTAATCCAGTTAATGATAACATTAGAAGTGGCCAAAAATGCGATAGGGATCTCATTATTTGGATCAAACATAGGTTCAGTTTATAAGATAATGAAATCCACAAGAAATTGAAATGTTTCCACTTGTATCATGATATCTTCAACCATAGCACAAGGAATTTTAATGGACTTGTTTGCTAGATGGAGAATTGCATGAGTTGGTTTTAACTCGCCCAAACCTAGTTGCTCATAGATAGAGTATTTCAATAGGTTGGTACCCACTCCTAATTTGAGTAATACCTTATCAATTTTGTGCTCCCCAATTACACATGATATAGTGGGATATCCAAGATTCATATACGTAGGTGGGGTTTGTGTTGTGTGATTGAGTGGTATAGCTTTAAAATTACTTGTAAGCGCATGAATCAATTGTAGTATTTTTACACAAGCGAGGTTGATCCCATGCAAAATCTCACATATTTGCAATGGATTGGATCCTATTTTGATCAATTAATGTCAGCCAAAGAGATAGAGATCCGATTAAACTAGAAAATTAAATCAAACAAAGAAGGAAAACATGCATGGAATTAGAAACTAGAATTAAAAGGAACTTTATAAAATGAAAGTTAAGCAATTAAAATAGAAACTTACCTAACTAAACTAACATGCAAGCAACTAAATGAAACTAATGCTAAATTAGAATGAATCATATTAGGAAACTAATCCTAAGGAAACTACTAAAATGGAAACTTTCCTAAATTAATACTTTTCTAAACTAGAAATAGAAAGTTTCTAAAAATAGAACTTTCTAAAATTAAAAAAATAAACTTTATAAACTAAACCAAGATGCAAATAATGAATTAACTACCATCAAAATTAGAATATGTAATTAAACTAAGCAAAATACAAAAAGAAAAGTAACCTAGTACCATGCACATGATCCATGGATTATACGCATGGTTTTAGGGTTCAAAATGACCAGAATTGATAATATAAAGTGAACTATCATGCAAACTAATTAATGAATCTAATAAACAACATGAAAATTTAAATGATTTACTAAAGATTCAAGCAAATAAAGTATTTAGATGGTTGGAAATAAAGTACAAAGTTAAGGGGAGAAAATTTCACATTTCAACTACTTAAGAAGATCAAACAAATCAAGCATAATAAAGCAATTGAAACCACCTCTTTTATGACAGGAAACAACCCAGATCTAAAGTACTTTTATGATGAAAATATATTAATAACAATAATCCTCAAAAAATTTCAATGAATCAATGCCAAAATACACAAAAAATAGTAAGCATAGTACATGTATGCAAGGCTGGAAACAATTCTAAGGCATAAAATTGATCTAAACTACAACAAAAACTTAACCTCAAGAATCCAATCTAAAGTATGATTAACCCAAAAAGAAATTCAAGATAAAAGAACGCTAACTGGGTGAACTAAGGCAAGGAAACTGGCTTAAAACAAAGGTAGGAACAAGGTGAAAATTGTGAATTTCAAGGGAGGAATTCAAGGTTCTAAGCTAGCTCTTCTTTTGGTTGTTGTAACACCCCTAACTTTTGTATTGAGATTGAATAAATAATGAAATAAAAAATTTCAAGGAAAATTAGGGTTATGAAAAATGCACTTATCATATATGTAAAATCAAGATATAATACATGTATAATTGAAAACATACTCGACGAACCATTTAGAATGACTATAAGCACGATAAATTCTGAGTTCGGATGAAAAATCCATATTTTTCTCTATTTTTATGAATAAAAGGATAAAATAGTAATTTTACTCATAGCCGAGACCTAATACATAAAAATTTGGAATGTATTAAGAAATACGATTCGAATGCCACTAAGTATGTTCAATTCCGAGTTCATGGGAATAAACCCTAATTTTCTCCATTTTTAGAATTAAAAGGGCAAAATGGTCCTTCCACACCTTTGTGGGGCCCACAAAGGAATCCAATGACCAGAAAACATGTAATCATGAGTCAAACTACTACCACCTACTAGTGGAGAAGGCGGTGGTAGTGGGACTCCAATGACCATTTAATAATAAAAAGAATTGAACATGATAATTACATGTAATCATGGAAAATTCCAAAAATTCCTATAAATAGCTCATAAAATTCCCAAAATTTTTTCTAATGTTCTTCGCAAGGTCTCCTACCATGCCCTAAAATCCTAGGTCTAAAATCCTCCACAATCTTCTCCAAGATTTTCTTCTTTCTCACTCTTTCTAGGGAGAGTGTCCACAAATGCACCCGATAGACAATTCATGTCTATTAAGGGCACGTCATCCCTGATGAACCAGGGTTTCTACCTGAAAAACCCTATTTGAATTATCCATCCATTTCCAGCCATTAAATTTCAATCTTAACTGTCGGATTTGTTCATACTGAGGAGATTTACAAAAGCCCTAAGAAATTTGAATGATCCGCCTCCTGGGTCGTCGGGAAAATCAAAACGAAAACAAGAATGGTGCTGGGTATCGTCTCTAATAGTCAATCCTAGCTATTCCTACCAATCTGGCCATTAAAACTTGATCTGGAGTTGTTGAAACTCTTCAAGGAGGGGTGATCTACAAAAGCCCCAAGGTCTCACTCCATCTCTGGCAATTGCGATGGAGGAATCAATCTCTGTATATTTTTTGGTGTCTAGGGTTTCTTATATTTTCTCTAGCTTAAATTCTTCTTCTTCAGTTACCCTCTCTTCATTGGACTGGCACAGGTAGGTGCACTTTCTCCCCTCTTTCCATTCTGGCATTTAGCTTGTGTTTTCTGGCCTCTAGGAGATCTCCCTAGCAATAGGGTTGAGATCCACCATCTTGGACAGCTTAGATGAAACTTCTAAGCCATGGAATGGATTCCTAGGGCCCAAAAAGCCTAGGAGATAAAATCTAAGCAGTTAGATGTCAAGGATGGAGAAGATCCGACAATGGGTGATTCGATGGTCTAGATTTGGATTGTCTGGACCATAGCCGGTCACCTCCGTTTGACAACCTAGAATAAGTGGTAACGGGTGTGGGCCACTAGTTGTCCCCTCACTCGTAAGCCTAGATTAGATTTGAGCTATTCAATTTTGAACTAAAACCTTATTTTTTCAATTAAGAGCTCAATTTTGCTTTGATTTTAGATAAAAAAAAAGTTTCGATAGATTCCATGTCACTTGTATAAAATGAACTCATAAGATTTATGTTTTTAATTGAATTTATTTGTAAAAATTACTAAAATCCATTCCAACAGTATTGGATCGTGATCTAGATGATCTCAAAATAGAGATATAAACCAAGTTGGCACACTTCCTTCCGCTCAAACAAAACCAATCTGTCGACAGTTTAGCTCAGTTATATGTAAGAGAAATAGTCAGTCTTCATGGGGTCCCACTCTCCATCATATCTGATCAAGATGGATGGTTTACCTCTAGAAGCTAGAAGAGCGTGCAACAGGCATTGGGGACATCACTAAAGTTTAGTACAACTTTTCATCACCAAACTTATGGTCAGTCAGAAAGGACCATTCAAACCTTAGAAGATATGCTAAGGGCTTGTGCACTAGACTGGAGAGGAAGTTGGGATGAACCTCTTCCAATGTTGGAGTTCAAGTATAATAACAGTTTCCATGCAAGTATTGGTATGGCGACAAATGAAGCATTATATGGATGATCATGTCGATCGCCAACTTATTGGGATGGCGTGGGAGAGAGGAAGTTGATAAAATTAGAACTAGTGGAACAATGTACAGACAAGGTGAGAATAATAAAGAAAATATTATTGGCCACTCATAGTCGTTTGAAAAGTTATGAGGATAAAAGACGTCGAACCCTGGAATTCGAATAAGGTGACCACGTGTTTTTGAAGGTTTCACTAGTTAAGGGAGTAAGGAGGTTTGGAAGTATACTTTGGAAAACTCAGTCCAAAGTATATTGGTCCTTTTGAAATTCTGGAAAGGGTTGGTTTGGTGGCTTACAAATTAGCCCTACGACCCCAACTCTCAGAGGCACACAATGTATTTCATGTATCCATATTATGAAAATACATTCTAGATGAGACTCATGTGCTTCAAAGGATACCGGAAGTGTTAAATACAGATTTAACCTTTAAAGAAAGGGTATTTTGATCTTAGACAGGAAAGAGCAACAATTGAGGACCAAATCTATTCGTTTGGTCAAGGTATTATGACAATATCATATGGTCAAGGAAGCTACTTGAAAATTAGAATAGAAAATGAAAAAGTTATATCCTAGTCTATTTGAGTAGCTGTAAATTAGAAATTTCGAGGACGAAATTTTTATAAGGGGATAGATTGTAACACCCCTAACTTTTGTATGGAGATTGAATAAATAATGAAATTGAAAATTTCAAGGAAAATTAGGCTAGAATATTAGGATTATTAAAAATGCACTTCTCATAGAAGTAAAATCAAGATATAAGGCATGAATAATTGAAAACATACTTGATGAACCATTTAGAATGATTGTAAGTAGGACAAATTCTGAGTTTGGATGAAAAATCCTTATTTTTCTCCATTTTTATGAATAAAAGGATAAAATGATAATTTTACTCATAACCGAAACCTAAGACATAAGAATTTGGAATGTACTCAGAAATAAATTCCAATGCCACTAAGTACGCTCAATTTCCAGTTCATGGGAATAAACCTTATTTTTCTTCATTTTTAGAATTAAAAGGGCTAAATGGTCCTTTCACACCTTCGTGGGGCCCACAAAGGAATCCAATGACCATAAAACATCTTATCATGAGTCAAACCACTACCACCTACTAGTGGAGAAGGAGGTGGTAGTGGGAATCCAGTGACCATTTAATAATAAAAAAAATTGAACATGATAATTACATGTAATCATGGGAAATATAAATAGCCCAGAAAATTCTCAAAATTTTTCCTAATGTTCGTCACAAGGTCACCTACCATGCCTTGAAATCCCAACTCCAAAATTCTCCACAATCTTCCCCAAAATTTTCTTCTTTCCTTCTTTCTCTCTCTTTCCTGGGAGAGTGTCCACTGAAGCATCCGACTGACAATTCATGTCCGTTATCGGGGCACGTCTAGGGGCGCGTTGTCCTCAATGAACTAGGGTTTCCACCTGGGAAACCCTATTTGAATTAGCCATCCATTAAATTTCAATCTTAACTATTGGATCTGTTAGGATTGAGGAGATCTACAAAAGCCCTAAGAAATTTGGATGATCCACCTCCTGGATTGTCGGGAAAATCAAAACAAGAACAAGAATGGTACTGGGTACCGTCTCTGACAGTCAATCCTAGTTATTTTGGCTAATCTGGCCATTATAACTTGATCTGGAATTGTTGAAACTCTTTAGGGAGGGGTGATCTACAAAAGCCCTAAGGTCTCACTTTGTCCCCGGCAATGATGACAGAGGAATCAACCTCTATATATTTTTTGGTGTCTAGGGTTTCTTATATTTTATCCATCTTAAATTCTTCTTCTTTGTGACCCTCTCTTCACCAGACCGGCACAGGTAGGTGCATCTTTCTCTCCTCTCTCCATTTTGGCATTTACTTGTGTTTTCTGGCCTCTAGGAGATCTCCCTGGCCGTTGATCCATCGAGAATGATGGATTCGGAAACAGGGTTGAGCTCCACCATCTTGGAAGGCTCATATGAAACTTCTAAGCCGTTGGATGGATTCCTAGGGCCCAAAAAGTCCAGGAGATGAAATCTGAGCAGTTGGATGTCAAGGATGGAGGAGATCCGGCGATGGGTGATTCAATGGTCTAGATCTAGACCGTCTAGCCTATAATCGGTCACCTCCATTTGACCATCTGGAATAGGTGGTAACAGGCGTGGGCCATTGGTCGTCCGCGCACCCGTAAGCCCAAATTTGATTTGGGACATCTAATTTTGAACTGAAACCTTATTTTTTTAATCAAGGGTTCAATTTAGCTTTGATTTTAGATCAAAATGTTTTTATAGATTCCATGTCACTTGTATAAGTTAATGAACTCATAAGATTTATGTTTTTAATTGAATTTATTTGTAAAAATTACTAAAATTCGTTCCAACGGTATTGGATCGTGATCTAGATGATCTCAAAATAGAGATCTAAACTAATGGATGGGTTTAGGAGGTCCAAAACCCTAAGGACCATGATTATAGTAAAAATTTTGGGTTTAGTAAGATCAAATTTCAGCCCTTAAAATGGGCTGAAATCTTAAAATCCCAAATTTGATCTCAATTTAACTCTAAATTGAGATCAGAAAGGTGGGTTGGATTCCTCTTGATGAGTAGAACCTATTGAACTTAGAAAATTTATGTTTTGATGCATGTAAAATTCTGTTAATAAAGAAAAGTATTACTAATTCTTATGATTAGTGAAATTTGGAATGATCAAACTCTATAATTCTGATCCATTGATGATCTTGTGATTTCTAAACATGGAATTAATGACTATAAGTGACTGATCCATGTTTAATTAAGAGATCTATCCTTAAAAGTAGTAAGATCCATAAAAATGAATGGTAATCTCCTTGATTAAGTTGATCAAGGATGATTGGATAGTATGGATGTATTTGGATGAAGATATGAAGTTAATATCATATGGATTGATGGACTTGATGATGATGATTTGGGATAGATTAAGATCTATGCCCTTAAATTGAATAAAAGGACTTAAGATCTTCTTGATTAGTTAGATCAAGAAGGATCAGATCCTTTGTTGAGATGCATCAATAATCTAATAATGAAATCACATTAAGAATATGTATTAGATCTAAAGAAAAATGAAAAGATCAAGATCTAAATCCTAAAAGGGATAGAAATCAACTATGATCGTTGGATCATGATAAATAGTTGTGGCATGTTAGATTTTCATTTGAATTATTAAATTTTATTATAATTTTCATTTATTGCTTAGTAGATTTAATTATAAATTTAATTATTTATGTTTTAATGCTTATGTTATGAAAATTACATTGAAAATATAATTAAATGAAAAATAGAGTTGAAGGACATTTACATGGAATGAATGACATGGACTTATTGATAGTAAGGGCTATAGTTAGTAGGATAATATAAGGAATATTATTTCCTTGGCTCAAATTAGGAGAATAATGAAACTCCATGAATGGCATCTTAATGTTCATGGACTTAATTAAAATCAATTAGAAAGAGTACTTAGGGTTGGAATGCTCATAGGAACCTAATGAAAGGTTGAGCTAAGGTCACACTAATGAATGATGAACATGATGGTTAAGGGGGTTCTCTAATAGAGCCTTGCTCTTCCCCCACCTTCTGTTGACATATGTGAGGTCTAAACACCTCCTTACATGAGGATTGAAGTAACCAATTTGTGTTCAACCATTCAGCTATTAAACCTTAGCCAATTTAACATAAGAGGAGCTGTCCAGACTTAGGATGGAATAAGCCATCCTCAACCAGTAAAACATTAACTAGTTGAGTAATAATAATAAGAACATAAAAGGTTAGTAAATTATCTAATCTGAATAAAAATTGTAAATAAGATAAGGAAGATCAAACAAGATCCAAGAGAGATGTTGGAGGATCACAAACAACAAGAAAAGAAATATAATGTAGATTGTAGTATTGTTCTATGATTTTATTTATAGTGTAGATTGTGAACTTGTTTGAAACCTTGCTCATATATGATTCAAGAAAAGTTAGGGCATCCCTCATAGGATAACCCAAATACATGTAGAAAGAATACTTGTATAAAGGAATAACTTTATATGCATGGTTTGACAGATGTATGAATGAAGACCATGATGGACAATATGGCGTGAATACCACTTGAGATGCCACTTGAGATGTATGAATCAAGATCATGATACCACTTTGAGGTCAGTGGATGTACAAGAATGTATTAAGGATGCATGTGTATACATGTTGATTGTTTAACTGCAAGTGCACGGGCTATTGTAGTGTAGCTTATGTAAGTACGGGTCGATCCCACGAGGACTTGATTTAAAATGATGGAGTTTCAATAAAATTTAATTATGTAAAATTAAAAAGAAATCACTCAAAATTACTGGAATTATTAAAATGAGAATCAATGTTCAGATCTAATAAACTTCTCAAAAATACAGAATTTTTAGTTCTGAAATAAAACAAATAAAATCAAATAATGAAAAAAACTACTTCCCTAGATCAATCTTTATCAAAATCTTCACTTCTGGTCTTCTAAAAGCTGATCCTCCTTTACAGATATCTTTAACCTTTTCTTAATTAGTGATCCACTGGTCGGATTTGACAAATTCTTCAAAATGGTCAAGATCTGCGCTAAATTGTGATTTCAAGATTTGGACGGCTCAGATTGATTTCTGGATTTCAGATAGAAGATCAGATGTGTTGATTATGTCTAGGGATGTCCTAGGAATGAACTTGTAAAATTAATTTTAATTCTGTTGAGAAACAAAGGAGAAATTGAGGATTTGGTTTTGATTAAGGCTAACTCGTTGATTGGTTAGGCCTTAATTGATTTGTCTAGAATTTGTCTGTTCCTGGATAGTCAAAAGACGAATAAAACAGAACAGGAATAAAGCAGGACACAGATGTAATTTCTGAAAAAGGACAGATATGGAATTGAATTTTAAGAAAAAGGGGCAAAACTAGAATTTTGTTAAAATCTAGTTTTTTAGGAAAAACTAGGAAACCCGATGAAGAAGGGAAACCAGAGGAGGAGGGGAAGGGAGAGGAGAAGAGAGGAAAGGAGGAGAGGGGAAGAAAACCTGGAGTTGGGATTCCGTTTCTGGGCCTGTCGATGGTTTGGTGAAACGGTTGATGCAGACAAAGATCGAAGGAATAATTGGGTAGAGCAGGTGATGATTAAGTGGGAAAGGAAAAGCAGAGGAGGGCTAGGGGAGAAAGAGACGAGGAAGAAAGTTGAGTGTGGGAGCGTGGCTGGGGCGTTGAATAGACTAGAGAGAGAGAGAGGAGATTTGAGAGAGGCAGATGAGAAGGACGAAGAGAGGAGTGGGGAAAGAGGCGTTGGGTCTGGTGGGAAGCAGAGAGAAGGGGATGAGAGAGCCGTGAAGGGGTGCGAGGGAGAAGAGAGAATTGGTAAAGGCTGGGAAAGAGAGGATGATGAGGAGAGGAAAGAAGTAGAAGAGAGAGAAAAAGAGAGCTTGGGATGAGAAGAGAGAAAGAGGAGGAGTGGGAGAGGAAGGTGGGGAGAAGAGAAAACAAGGGAGAATGGAGAAGGAGAAGGAGATGAGAAAGATGAGAAGGGAGAATAGAGGAGAAGAGAGAAGTGGGAGAATGGGAAGTGGGGGAGAGTTGGGTACGGTTCGGAAAGAGAGGAAGATGTGAAGTGGGTACGTTGAGAAGGAAGAGGGAGTAGAAGGAGAGGAGTGAATAGGATGGTGAGAAAGGAGAAGAAGAGGTGGGAAAGAGAGCTTGGGATGAGAAGAGAGAAAGAAGAGGAGAAGGGAGAAGTGGGAAAATGGAGAAGGAGAAGAGAAAGATAGAACTTTAGAGAGGGTGGTGGAAGAGATGAGAAGAAGCCAAAAAAAATGGAAAAACGTTGGGTATGTTTAAGAAGGAAGGCAAAAAAGAAAATAAGGAAAGTGGGTACCTGAGAATGAGGAAGGGAAAAAGAAAAGGAAAGAAAGAAGGAAAAGGAAAAGGAAGGAAAGAAGGAAAAAGAAAGAAAGAAAAGAGAAAAGGAAGGAAAGAAGGAAAAAGGAAAAGGAGGAAAAAGGAAAAGAAAGGAAAAAAAGAAAAAGAAAAAGAAAAGGAAAGAAAGAAGTGGGGGAAAGGGTTGCCTTTTTCTCTATGATTCCAAATTTAGCTCCATTGTCTTCTAGGAAACTATCACATTCATCTTCATGGGTGATCTGGTCCATCCATTGCCCTTTAAGATGATCTGCACCGTTAACTTTTGATCTTAGATGTCCGTGCGTCCTTTGGTTGATCTGCAAAAGAAAAGACTAAATTAGAATCATCTGAACTGCACATTAGTCATCTAATGAACTCTAATGATCATCTGACCGTTGATTTTGACAAATTAAGGTTTAAATGGTCAATTGGATTTAAATTCAAAATCCAGCTAAGTTTTGTAAAATTGAACAGTTAGATGATCTAATTGAATGCTAAATTAGGGGTATTTTGACCAAAATTGAATACTTAACAATACATACATGATCTTTTGTTTAGAATTATAGACCTTCATGATATAAGTATACTTGGTACCTTAGCATAATAATGATCTAATCACATGATCCAACTAAGTGATCCAACCCCATGATCCAATTTAACTGATCTAATCTAATGATCTAATCAAATGAGGTGAAAGTAAGGAGATGTGTAGACTAAGGAAACGCTAAGAATAGGGCATAGAAAATATTCCAGCCTTAGTTAAACAGACACATCGTTTGATATGTACAATCTATTTTACATACAAGCATGGTGGCTTGTGATTTGGTTTTACACAGTCCTAAGACTAAGGATGCTAAGCTAGGGAAGTTATGAGGGTTTGGCCACCCGCTTCTTGAAAGTTGTATATATGATGGTTACCATGCCCAAAGAGAGGCTAAATGTTGGGTGGGGTAGTCATGGGAAGGCTGCCACTATGACAGCCATGGTCCCCCCATGCGGACATGGATTTTGTTATTCACATAGTTGGTATCAGTGGATTATTATGCAGTTATCCAGGTGTGCTGTACGGATTTTGACTGCAGCATAGTAGTCATTGAATATTTTGCATTATGATGCACATATGATGGGCATAGTGTAATGCCATGGCATGATAAGATGCCCTTACATGAGATCCTTGAAAGAAAATCCTCATATGAGAATTGGCTGAATATTGATCTCGGAAGTGGAAGGAATAAGTTTTGAGAAATTTTCACTATTTTAATGGATTTATCCTATACTACATAAATAACATATATACTCTATGTTGAGATAACTCATGAGTAGATAACCATGATGGAATAATGACTGAGGTATGTATTCTTATATTAATGAAGTAGTATATTTTTGTATCCCCTACCAAGCATAGCTTGCTGAGATATTGTAAATGTTTGAATGTTTACAATATCTTAGATATAGGAAAGGAGGCTTAAGGAAGTAAAGCTTGAAGACTCAGAAGCTACAAGATTGATTAGAGTATTTCCCTTGAGGATTGTGTAATTTGGTATGTACTTTGTAATTTGGATTATATTTGGACAATGGATTGTAATTGTAATACAGGAGTTGTGTAAGAGTGAACTACTGGATGATTCCTGGTATTCAATAAAATTTTATTTTATACAAAATGTCTATGTGTATTATGTTCCTTGAGGTGAGACTTGGGTTTTGTTATGAAGGAATTTAAGAGAAAAGAATTTTTGCTGCATTGTTTACAAATTTTTTTTACCATTAAGGGCCTTGCCTTTGAAAAATGTATTACAAAATGTGTTACAAAAACCCGGGTCATCATAGTTGGTATCAGAGCCATTCATCTAGTCACTCACAACCCCAATATGTCTAAAGGAATAATCCAAATTAGGATATATTAGAAATGGGTTAAGTAGAATACTTATATAGAAATCTGGGTTTTGAGCAGATGCCACCTAAAAGGGCAACTAGGTTGTCAGCTCAGAGTGAACTTGAGAATGTTATGGAAGGATCATTTGGGAATAATTTGGAGGAGGTGATGACTAGGGTATTGAGGAATCTTCTTCCTCAACTTATACAGCCTCAGGGTACTCCAGTTGAAGCACCAAGTATTCAGGCCCAAGCTTAACTTGATGTAGGACCTAGTACTCTTATGCCTAGACAGGATACTCCAACTCTGGTATAAGATAATTCTTCACCTGTACCTAGTGGAGTGCTGGAGACCTCTCAATTAACACCTGAAAAGATGGACAAGATGGTGGAAAGGTTTCAGAATATGGTTATCAGCTACAAAGGCAAGGGTGATGTCAAGAAAGCTAAAGAATGCATCTATGAAGTAGAGAAGACCTTTAGTGTATTGAGGACTCCAGAGAATCTTAAGGTTAAGTTGGCCACATATATATTGAAGCAAGAAGTGGTTTTCTGGTGGAGATCAGTACAAAGGAATTTCTTCTCCAATCCTGAAGAAATTTCATGGGAAAAGTTTAAGGAAATTTTTGACGAAAAATATTTCCCAGTCCATGTGCTAGTCCGAAAGCAGGAGTTCCTAGATCTACAACAAGGAAACCTTTTAGTTGTTGATTATGAAAATAAGTTCATTCAACTAAAGAGATTTGCAAGCCATATATGTGACATTGAAAGGCAAATGGTGGATCGTTTTATGGAAGGGTTACACCCACGGTTAAGAACGAAGGTGCTAGGAACCAAACCTACAACTATGACCGAGTGTATCAAGATGGCTTCTAAATTCGAAGAAGATTGTAAGAGAAACCAATTCACCAAACTTGGAGGAGGGGGAAATTATAATAAAAAACCCTTCAAGAAGGGCAAAAGACCACCAAACAACTTTAGGCCTTCTAGCCATTAGGGAAATCAAGCTAAATGGAAACGATGCCCCAAATGCACAGCATATCATCCGAGAAAAGTGTGTTCCCATCCGATGCCATAACCATCACAACCTCTTATCAAATGTTACAATTGCGACAAGTTAGGGCATTTTCTAATAACTGTAACAAACCTTTGGCAGTTAAGGATACAAAACCTGAGAATGTATTGCGTCATCAAGGAAGGGTGTTTTCCATTACCGACGAAAAGAATGGTACATCTAATGTAGTTATTGAAGGTACATTGCTAGTATCTAATCACCATTCCAAAGTACTATTTGATTTTGGATCTATCAATTCTTTCATATCATCTATATTTGTATTTAGTATACAATTGATAGTGAAGAAATTGGGATTCTATCTGGATATGATGACACCAGTGGGTAAAACAGTTAGATTACAAGAATATCTTCATGATGTACCAGTTGAAGTACAGGGGGAAAGAATGGGTATAGATCTCATTTTACTAAACATGGTAGATTTTGACATAATACTAGGTATGGATTGGCTGTAATTATGGACTGCTGTAAAAGGAAAATCACTTTTAACATACCAGAAGAAGAAATGCTAGTATTGCATGAAAAACTAAATGGCTCGAACAGATCTGTCATATCAACTATGAAGGCTGCCAAATATGTGTCTAAGGGATGTCAGGCATTTTTAGAAACTATAGTTGTTTTGAATGTTGAACAGCCCAAGATAGAAGAAATCGACATAGTCAGGGAATTCCAAGATGTGTTTCCTGAAGAACTCCTAGGTTTACCACCCCATAGGGAAATTGAGTTTACCCTCGAAGTAATTCCTGGTACAACTCCAATTTCTAAAGCACCCTATAGAATGGCCCCAGCTGAGTTAAGGGAATTGAAGAATCAACTACCGAAATTGTTGGACAAAGGGTTTATCCGACCAAGTAGTTCACCATGGGGAGCACCAGTGATATTTGTGAAAAAGAAAGATGGGTCTATGAGGTTATGTATCGATTATTGGATGCTGAATAATGTGATGATAAAAAAAAGATACCCTCAACCCCGCATTGATGATCTCTTTGATCAACTCCAATTTGTTTAGGTCATTTCCAAAATTGACCTTAGATTAAGATATCATCAATTACGTATCAAAGGTGAAGATATACCCAAAACTGCATTCAGAACTCGATATAGACATTATGAATTTTTGGTGATGGCTTTTGGATTAACTAATGCTCCTGTTGTATTTATGGACTTGATGAATAGAATTTTCAAGGAATTTCTAGATAAATTTGTAATCGTATTCATCAAACATCAGGAACATTTACAAATGGTATTAAACACACTTAGAAGATACATATTAGTTGGAAAATTTAATAAGTGTGAATTTTGGTTAGAAAAAGTCAACTTTCTAGGGCATGTAATTTCCCAGAATGGAGTAGAGGTGGACCCAACCAAGGTGGAAGCATTAATGAATTGGGAACAGCCAAAGACAGTAATTGAAATATGAAATTTTTTGGGGTTAGCTGGATATTATCGTAGATTTATCCAAGTTTTTTCCCATATAGCTCTTCCTTTGACTTTTTTGACTAGAAAAGGAGTACAATTTACTTGGACTGAGAATGTGAAAGGAGTTTCCAAGAGTTAAAGAGGAGATTAACTGCAGCACTAGTATTGACCCTACCATCAGGGAGTGGAGATTTTGAGATATACTATGATGCTTTAGGAAAAGGGTTAGGAAGTGTACTGATGCAAAATGGGAAGGTCATTGCTTATGCTTCATGACAATTGAAGAAACATGAAATGAACTACTCGGTACACGACCTAGAACTTGCAGTGGTAGTGTTTGCCTTAAAAATTTGGTGACATTATTTGTACATGGAGAAATTCAATGTATTCACCGATCACAGGAGCCTCAAATATATTTTCACCCAAGCTGATCTGAATATGAGACAAAGGTGGATGGAATATATTAAGGATTATGATTTTGTAATTCAATACCATCCTAGAAAGGCTAATGTAGTGGCTGATGCATTAAGTAGACACACAAAAGCAATATTGGCTAATATCACCATTAAGTCAGCTTTTGTTGAACAAATTTTAAAGGCCCAAGAAGAGGATATAGCTGTCCAAGAAATGTGTGAAAAGACAGGGTTTAGTAGAGATTTAGACGAGGGTATTCGGTTCCAAGGAAGACTTATGGTTCCCTTGAGTTTGAGAAAAGCACTATTACAAGAAGCCCATCAATCCAAAATTTCTATACACCTTGGAGGAACAAAATGTACAAAGATTTAAAAATAAACTTCTTGTGGGAAGGTATGAAGAGAGATATCGAGGAATGTGTCACTAAGTGCTTAACTTGCTCGCAAGTGAAGGCTGAACTTCAAAGACCAGCTAGATTACTACAAACCCTGGAACTGCCAGAATGGAAATGGGAATATATTACCATGGACTTTGTTGTAGGGTCACCAAGGACTTGGGGAGGTCATTATATGATTTGGGTAATAGTTGATAGGCTAACCAAGTTGGCACACTTCCTTCTGCTCAAACAAAACCAATCTGTAGACAGTTTAGCTTAATTACATGTAAGAGAAATAGTCAGTCTTCATGGGGTCCCACTCTCCATCATATTTGATCAAGATGGATGGTTTACCTCTAGAAGCTAGAAGATCGTGCAACAGGCATTGGGGACATCACTAAAGTTTAGTACAACTTTTCATCCCCAAACTGATGGTCAGTCAGAAAGGGCCATTCAAACCTTAGAAGATATGCTAAGGGCTTGTGCACTAGACTGGAGAGGAAGTTGGGATGAACCTCTTCCAATGTTGGAGTTCACGTATAATAACAGTTTCCATGCAAGTATTGGTATGGCAACAAATGAAGCATTATATGGATGATCATGTCGATCGCCAACTTATTGGGATGGCGTGGGAGAGAGGAAGTTGATAAAATTAGAATTAGTGGAACAATATACAGACAAGGTGAGAATAATAAAGAAAATATTATTGGCCGCTCATAGTCATTTGAAAAGTTATGAGGATAAAAGACGTCGAACCTTGGAATTCGAATAAGGTGACCACGTGTTTTTGAAGGTTTCACTAGTTAAGGGAGTAAGGAGGTTCGGAAGTATACTTTGGAAAACTCAGTCCAAAGTATATTGGTCCTTTTGAAATTCTGGAAAGGGTTGGTTTGGTGGCTTACAAATTAGCCCTACGACCCCAACTCTCAGAGGTACACAATGTATTTCATGTATCCATATTATGAAAATACATTCCAGATGAGACTTATGTGCTTCAAAGGATACCGGAAGTGTTAAATACAGATTTAACCTTTAAAGAAAGGGTATTCTGATCTTAGACAGGAAAGAGCAACAATTGAGGACCAAATCTATCCCTTTGGTCAAGGTATTATGATAATATCATATGGTCAAGGAAGCTACTTGGAAAATAGAAGAGAAAATGAAAAATTTATATCCTAGCCTACTTGAGTAGCTGTAAATTAGAAATTTCGAGTACGAAATTTTTATAAGGGGGTAGATTATAACACCCCTAACTTTTGTATGGAGATTGAATAAATAATAAAATTGAAAATTTCAAGAAAAATTATGCTAGAATATTAGGATTATTAAAAATGCACTTCTCGTAGAAGTAAAATCAAGATATAAGGCATGAATAATTGAAATACTTGACAAACAATTTAGAATGATTGTAAGCAGGACAAATTCTGAGTTTGGATGAAAAATCCTTATTTTTCTCCATTTTTATGAATAAAAGGATAAAATGATAATTTTACTCATTATCGAAACCTAAGACATAAAAATTTGGAATGTACTCAGAAATAAATTCCAACGCCACTAAGTACGCTCAATTTCGAGTTCATGGGAATAAACCTTATTTTTCATCATTTTTAGAATTAAAAGGGCTAAATGGTCCTTTCACAACTTCGTGGGGCCCACAAAGGAATCCAACGACTAGAAAACATCTTATCATGAGTCAAACCACTACCACCTACTAGTGGAGAAGGAGGTGGTAGTGGGAATCCAATGACCATTTAATAATAAAAAGAATTGAACATGATAATTACATGTAATCATGGGAAATTCCAAAAATCCCTATAAAGAGCCCACAAAATTCTCAAAATTTTTCCTAATGTTCATCACAAGGTCACCTACCATGCCTTGAAATCCCAACTCCAAAATTCTCCACAATCTTTCCCAAAATTTTCTTCTTTCCTTCTCTCTCTCTCTCTCTCTCTCTCTCTCTCTCTCTCTCTCTCTCTCTCTCTCTCTCTCTCTCTCTCTCTCTCTCTCTCTCTCTCTCTCTCTCTCTCTCTCTCTCTCTCTCTCTTTCCTAGGAGAGTGTCCACTGAAGCATCCGACTGACAATTCATGTCCGTTATCGGGGCACGTCTAGGGGCGCGTTGTCCTCAATGAACCATGGTTTCCACCTGGGAAACCCTATTTGAATTAGCCATCCATTAAATTTCAATCTTAACTATTGGATCTGTTAGGATTGAGGAGATCTACAAAAGCCCTAAGAAATTTGGATGATCCACCTCCTGGATTGTCAAGAAAATCAATACGAAAACAAGAATGGTACTGGGTACCATCTCTAGCAGTCAATCCTGGTTATTTTGGCCAATCTAGCCATTATAACTTGATCTGGAATTGTTGAAACTCTTTAGGGAGGGGTGATCTACAAAAGCCCTAAGGTCTCACTTCGTCTCCGGCAACGATGACGGAGGAATCAACCTCTGTATATTTTTTGGTGTCTAGGGTTTCTTATATTTTATCCATCTTAAATTCTTCTTCTTTGTGACCCTCTCTTCACCAGACCAGCATAGGTAGGTGCATCTTTCTCTCCTCTCTCCATTTTGGCATTTACTTGTGTTTTCTGGCCTTTAGGAGATCTCCCTGGCCGTTGATCCATTCAGAACGATGGATTCGGCAACAGGGTTGTGATCCACAATCTTGGAAGGCTCATATGAAACTTCTGAGCTGTTGGATGGATTCCTAGGGCCCAAAAAGTCCAGGAGATGAAATCTGAGCAGTTGGATGTCAAGGATGGAGGAGATCCGGCGATGGGTGATTCAATGGTCTAGATCTAGACCGTCTAGCCTATAATCGGTAACCTCCATTTGACCATCTAGAATAGGTGGTAACAGGCGTGGGCCATTGGTCGTCCGTGCACCCGTAAGCCCAAATTTGATTTGGGACATCTAATTTTGAACTGAAACCTTATTTTTTTAATCAAGGGTTCAATTTAGCTTTGATTTTAGATCAAAATGTTTTTATAGATTCCATGTCACTTGTATAAGTTAATGAACTCATAAGATTTATGTTTTTAATTGAATTTATTTGTAAAAATTACTAAAATTCGTTCCAACAGTATTGGATCGTGATCTAGATGATCTCAAAATAGAGATCTAAACTAATGGATGGGTGTAGGAGGTCCAAAACCCTAAGGACCATGATTATAGTAAAAATTTTGGGTTTAGTAAGATCAAATTTCAGCCCTTAAAATGGCCTGAAATCTTAAAATCCCAAATTTGATCTCAATTTAACTCTAAATTGAGATCAGAAAGTTGGGTTGGATTCCTCTTGATGAGTAGAACCACCTGAACTTAGAAAAGTTATGTTTTAATGCCTGTAAAATTCTGTTAATAAAGAAAAGTATTACTAATTCTTATGATTAGTGAAATTTGGAATGATCAAACTCTATAATTCTGATCCATTGATGCTCTTGTGATTTTGAAACATGGAATAAATGGCTATAAGTGACTGATCCATGTTTAATTAAGAGATCTATCCTTAAAAGTAGTAAGATCCATAAAAATGAATGGTAATCTCCTTGATTAAGTTGATCCAGGATGATTGAATAGTATGGATGTATTTGGATGAAGATATGAAGTTAATATCATATGGATTGATGGACTTGATGATGATGATGATTTGGGATAGATTAAGATCTATGCCCTTAAGTTGGATAAAAGGACTTAAGATCTTCTTGATCAGTTAGATCAAGAAGGATCAGATCATTTGATGAGATGCATCAATAATCTAATAATAAATCACATTAAGAAGATGTATTAGATCTAAAGAAAAATGAAAAGATCAAGATCTAAATCCTAAAAGGGATAGAAATCAATTATGACCGTTGGATCATGATAAATAGTTTTGGCATGTTAGATTTTCATTTGAATTATTAAATGTTATTATAATTGTCATTTATTGCTTAGTAGATTTAATTATAAATTTAATTATTTATGTTTTAATGCTTATGTTATGAAAATTACATTGAAAATATAATTAAATGAAAAATGGAGTTGAAGGACATTTACATGGAATGAATGACATGGACTTATTGATAGTAAGGGCTATAGTTAGTAGGATAATATAAGATATCGTTTCCTTGGCTCAAATTAGGAGAATAATGAAACTCTATGAATGGCATCTTAATGTTCATGGACTTAATTAAAATCAATTAGAAAGAGTACTTAGGGTTGGAATGCTCATAGGAACCTAATGAAAGGTTGAGCTAAGGTCACACTAATGAATGATGAACATGATGGTTAAGGGGGTTCTCTAATAGAGCCTTGCTCTTCCCCCACCTTCTGTTGACATATGTGAAGTCTAAACACCTCCTTACATGAGGATTGAAGTAACTAATTTGTGTTCAACCATTCAGCTATTAAACCTTAGCCAATTTGACATAAGAGGAGCTATCCAAACTTGGGATGGAATAAGCCATCCTCAACCAGTAAAACATTAACTGGTTGAGTAATAATAATGAGAACATAAAAAGTTAGTAAATTATCTAATCTTAATAAAAATTGTAAATAAGATAAGGAAGATCAAACAAGATCCAAGAGAGATCTTGAAGGATCACAAACGAAAAGAAAAGAAATATAATTTAGATTGTAGTATTGTTCTATGATTTTATTTATAGTGTAGATTGTGAACTTGTTTGAAACCTTGATCATATATGATTCAAGAAAAGTTAGGGCATCCCTCATAGGATAACCCAAATACATGTAGAAAGAATACTTGTATGGAGGAATAACTTTATACGTATGGTTTGACAGATGTATGAATCATGACCATGATGGATAATATGGAGTGAATACTACTTGAGATGTATGAATTAAGACCATGATACCACTTTGAGGTAGGTGGATGTACAAGAATGTACTAAGGATGCATGTGTATACATACATGATCTTTTGTCTAGAATTATAAACCTTCATGATATAAGTATACTTGGTACCTTAGCATAATAATGATCTAATCACATGATCCAACTAAGTGAGCCAACCTCATGATCCAATTTAACTGATCTAATCTAATGATCTAATCAAATGAGGTGAAAGTAAGGAGATATGTAGACTAAGGAAACCCTAAGAATAGGGCATATAAAATATTTCAGCTTTAGTTATACAGACACATTGTCTGATATATACAATCTATTTTACATACAAGCATAGTGGCTTATGATTTGGTTTTACATAGTCCTAGGACTGGGGATGCTATGCTAAGGAAGTTATGAAGGTTTGGCCACCTGCTTCCTGAAAGTTATATATATGATGGATACCATGCGCAAAGAGAGGCTAAATGTCGGGTGGGGTAGTCATGGGAAGACTGCCACCGTGACAACCATGGTCCCCCACATGCGGACATTGATTTTGTTATTTCCATAGTTGGTATTAGTGGATTATTATGCAGTGATCTGGGCACATTGTACAAATTTAGACTGCGGCATAGTAGTCCTTGAGTATTTTGCATTATGATGCATATATGATAGGCATAGTGCATTATCATGGAATGATGGAATGCCACTACATGAGTTCCTGGAAAGAAAATCCTCGTATGAGAATTGGCTAAATATTGATCTCCTAAGTGGAAGTATAGCTAGGGGATGGAATAAGTTTTGAGAAATTTTCACTATTTTAATGGATTTATTCTATACTACATAAATAACATATATACTCTATGTTGAGATAACTCATGAGTAGATAACTCTGATAGAATAATGACTACGGTATGTAGTCTTATATTAGTAAAGTAGTATATTTTTGTATCCCCTGCCAAGCATAGCTTGTTAAGATATTATAAATGTTTGAATGTTTACAATATCTCAGATACAGGGAAGGAGACTTAAGGAAGTAAAGCTTGAAGACTCAAAAGTTGCAAGACTGATTAGAGTATTTCCCTTGAAGATTGTGTAATTTGGTTATGTACTTTGTAATTTAGATTGTATTTGGACAATGGATTGTAATTGTAATACAAGGGCTATGTAAGAGTGAACTACTGGATGATTCTTAGTATTCAATAAAATTTTATTTTATACAAAATGTCTATGTGTATTATATACCTTGAGGTGAGACTTGGGTTTTGTTATAAACAAATTTAAAAGAAAAGAATTTCCACTGCATTGTTTGCAAAGTCTTTTTTACCATTAAGGGCCCTGCCTTTGAAAAATGTATTACAAAAACCCGGGTCATCACAGTTGTAACTACCAAAGAAGATTTAACTAAAATCTTGAATGAATAATAAAAAGAAAACTAATGGAATAGGTGTAAATAAGGAAGGGAAAGCTAGATAGAAAGAAGGGTGCAAAACTAGCAAAACAAGTGAAACTAAAGTAATGGAAACTAAACCAAAGTAAGCAAACTACTAACCTAAATTAGAGAGCAAGTAACCAAGACAATAATTATAAATCTAAAGGAATAAAAGCATGAAAGAAGTCCCAAAATCCAATAACAAATAACAGCAAAAGAGAACTTGATTTCAAGGTGTCTCATCCATCTCTACATGAAAAATTTCTATGAACCATGGGGGTATATATAGATGAGTGGGTTCCTAACTTAGGAAAGAGTAAATCCATGAGGAAAGTGGCTCTAAGGTTAGGATATTGAATGAGGAAGGTTGGAAAGAGTTTTGGAGGAGGAAATTTAGGTAGGAATGATGTCATAAAGATGGCATAAGAGAAATAGGAAGTGATGGGCTAGCTAGTTACTAATTTTGAAAGGGGGAGGCATCATTTTCCATGGAAGGAAAGTGGCTCTTCACCCTCTTAATTGAATGGAATTTGAATAGTGGGAAGAGTGGAAAAAGGAAAGAATGTAAGGATGAAAATAAAAAAGAAAACCTAGGATTTTTGCATGTTTGTATGGACTTAGATCTAGGGTTTCCTAATTAGGAAACCACTTCATTTTGCGAACTAAGCAAGAGGGGATGTCCTCCTCTTGGATGGTGGCTCTTTCCTTGACTTAAAAACATGGAACCCTATGATGAATGGTGGATTGGGGATGGAAAATGGATTAGGAATGTGGTGTTTTCTCTCTTGATGGGTCCCTTAATGCATGATTATCTTACCTTTTACATTAATCTCTCAAAATCCTTTAAACATCACACTTTAACATTTGGAAAGTTGCTTGAATTGATGCTCCAATAGTGTGGCATTCATCCTTGGCTTGACGGATCACTTTGATAAATCATTCCTTAGTGGCTTAAGTGGCTTCAATGATTAACTTCAAGGCTTGAGTAGCTTAGTTTTCTTATCACCCATTTTCATGGTTTTAATGGTTAAGGTGGCTTGAATGGCTCCCATGCAATGGTGGTGTAAATGCATGGCTTGGGCTTAGGTCCATTTATAGTAACTTTTGCTTCTCTATTTGATTCTTTACTTGCCCTAGGATGATCTTGATCCTTGATTAAGCTTTGCGTGATGTCAACTTTGGCTTGATCTTTTACTCTTGATCTTCAATTCTCATCCTGAGCAATCTCAACCTCTAGTCATCTCTCTATTACCTACCAAAGGTCAAAACCCCTAATTAAATCCTATAAAAATTATGATCATTCTCATACTCTGAATTAGCTCCTAAACTTGCAAAATATCAAACTTTTGAACTATTGTGTTAGAAATGCTTGTGTTACAAAATTTTAGCTAAAAACCCTAGTTTAACACTATACTTTACAACACAACAACTAATTGGGTACTTTTTATATGAACTTGAGTAGTTATAATTGAGCTTGCTTGCTTAGTGAGCAAGGCATTATTCTACATATTAAGCTTGCACTTTTGAGTGTAGAGATCCTTTAAGAAATTGGCACAAGGAGAAAGTTCCTTATTTGCATTGAGTAATGCAATGCTAATATTTACCTATTTGAAAATATCCATTATCTCATTGAAATTATTATCCTTCCTTGCTATATTGAGCTGTAGATGTAAGGAGCTTTTTCCATATAGGATGCATTAAGACTAGGGTAAGTAGAAGTAGGAGGTAGCTGACATTGATCTTTTTCCTTTTGATTGTTTAAAGGGTTCTCTTTTTCGTCAATTGTTGGGGATTCCTTAGTCGAGCCTACTTGATTATCCACTTTCTTACCACTTTGAAGGGTGGTTTTAGATTTGGCCTGCTTATTCAATGCTAAGCCAATCTCAAATTGACCATTGTGGCTATGTACGGTATGACTAAGAAATTTTCCTTTCTCCATCTCATTCAATGTAGTAGAAAGTTCTCCATTTGATATTCCAACTTTGCAATAGATTGCGAGTTGGCTTGTTAAGTCTACTTTGTATCGTTCTAGAACTGCAATGAGCTTTGTATAAATAAATTTAGGGTTTCCTCTATTGATTGTTTTCTTTGTTGTTGCAGAAACTATTGAGAAGGCTATTGCTGCTGTGGAATTGTGGCTCGAGGAAAAGTTTGGTGAGGGGTGTTCCTAGATGGATCCCCTTGTTGATTATTCTTAGATTAAGAAAAATTAGGATTTCTAGCCTATCCAAGAATGTAATTCTTAGAACATGCATTATTGCTAAGATTTGGAAATGCATTCATGGCATTACTTGCTTTGAGAAATATTTAGGAAAACTTGAGCTGGATGGACACGATGTAGTAGGGTTTGTGAGACTAGAACATATTGAACAAACCTCAGACTGAGTAAATGCATTTAATCATTGAGATCATCTATCTTTTGCACTTTATGGGCTAGCATATATATTTTACTATACAAATTTAGAGTGACCCATATTTCATATAGACCGCCTTTCTTTGGAAGTAGTGAATTTCTTTATATCCTTGTAGACTAATACCATTGATGGGAGTTTTTGGATAGAGTTTGAAGAAATTCTAGGGCTTCACATCACTTTTTGTCATGAATGTTCCATTGCTTGTGGCATCAATCATAAGTTGATTCTATGGGGTCATAAATATTGGACCAATTGCAACTTTTCAAAGTTGTGCTGTGGGCATTTCAACAGTAAGTCCTTCAATGTTCTAGGCATTCATAAAAATTATCACCCTCTCTTTGTTGAAGATTTATTATTTCCCTCCTAAAGGCATTGGCTTTATGGATTGAGAAAACTTATTCATGAATTTTCTAGATAATTGATACCATGAAGTGATGGTCCCTACTTGTAAGGAGTTGAGCCATGCTTTTATTTTATCCTTAAAAGAGAAGGGGAATAGTCTCAACCTAATAGAGTCATTTGAAAAGTTACAATATTTAAATATAGCACAGATTTTAAGAAATTCTTTGACAGGTTGATACAGGTCCTCTTTGTCTAGCTTGTAAAAAGTTGGTAGGAGTTGAATGACCCCTAGCTTCAACTCAAAGTGATTTGCATTAGTGGGAAGAAGTACCATATAGGATGGTGAGTTATATTAGATAGGAGTAGAGTAATCTTTCAATGGATTGATCTTTGTCAACCATTTTTTCTAGAAGGTTATTTAGATCTACATGATTCCTCAACCCTTGCCTAGTAGCTCATTTGATCTCAATGTCTCAATGATTGATGATCATGCATGCACTAATGTATGGTGGAGTTGACTCAACTTTATATACAACAAAAGTAAGTCCTTGTATACGATGATTTTTTTAAAGTAAACGAAGGAAATCCTATACTAAATGCTATAACCTATATGCAAATGATGTACAACCAAAGGCACGCAATAAACTACTCATGAAAAACAAGCTGAGATTTATTTTCTTGAATTTTTGCATGGTGAGAAGCTTTAAGATTATTTCTAACTTAATTACTCCTCTCTTTCAGACTAATCTTATTGCTTGCTAGTTGTATCTTATCTTGATCAACTACTTCACACCCTCTTTAGTTAGCTATAGGTAATTTGAGTCATCGAGTGTGTTGGCAGAGCTAGTCACATAAATACTAATGTAGTAGATCAAGTAGGGGCCATTGGAGTGACACTAATCCACCTCCTTTCAAGAGGGTCCTATGAGCTTATGGCTTGCTATAGGTCTCTTCTAATTTAATTTAATTTGAAAGCCTAGGGTGTGTCAAGTGATGATTAACCTAGGTGGACCAAGAGGTGATGATAGAATCCACTCTTGATCTTATAGAGGTGATTGCCTCAATAAACTGGACACTATGACTCTAATAGCCTATGTTTGTGGGTGATAGTCAAGCTTAGGCTATCCATGTTAAGTAGGTGCTGATTAATGCAGAAATTCTAAGAAATATGCAACATTTGGATAAATGAATGTAGGCTATATGAATTACACTATCATTCATAATGCAAACTAAATTAATAATGTAACCATAATATTGGAAATGGAAAGAGTTAGAATGCACACAATGGGATCATAAATACAATCCTCTTGTATAAGGGTGAGACCATGTACATACCACCTCCTCTTCTAAGTTAAAGTGGCTCACCCTTGACCTGTATTATAACAGCCCTTATTTGAATGAATCATGATAAAAAAATGCATTGGAAACCTCACTACAATTCACTCAAAAATAATAAGTAAGCTATCTTAATTTCTCCTCCAAGTGCTTCTCTAAATTTTTAAATAAAAAAAAAGTGAGTACCTTAAGAACTAATGCAAACTAATGCAACTATAGTTTATGCAATCCTAAGAACTAGAATTAGTGGTAAAGTAACTTAACTTAGATTCTAATTGAAATTTCATTGTGGGTCTCTAATGTGAATTTTAAATGTATCATAAGTGCACAACTCTAACTCCGCCGATGCCATTTCTAAGCCCTGATGAAAAATGAGGAGGGTCTTGTTTAGGTGCCAACCAGTAAGGAAGAAGTTGAAGATGATTTTGATTTATTTTATTTTTTTTCCTACTTGCAAATGAATATGAATTTGTATATTAGTTTGTAAGTAATAAGAGAAGATAATGAAAATCGTCTTCAACTTCTTTAAATTATGGCAATCCTAACATGAAATGAATGGAAAGTTGACATTCTCTCAAGCTAGGGCATTCCCCATAAGAGATGCACTACATTGGACACTAGGTGCAGTGGAAAATGGGCAAGGGTTGCTAGAGCATCCTTGTGGAAGCAACGTGCTACATTAGAACCTCGTGAAAAGTATGCATGGGTTCATGCCATGAAAGTTGAGAAGTTTGGGGAAAAATAGGCTATCTCAAGAACATAAGATTTGTATTTCCATATGGATTATAGGGACATTGACAGATAAGAGTCTGGAGTTAGTAGATACAATGAAACACAGGGAATCAACATCGCTTGTATCCAAGAAACTAAGTGGAAAGCAGCTAAAACTAGGAAATTGATGGGTATAGACTTTGGTATGTAGGAAAGGATAATAACAGAAATGTCATAGGAATAATAGTGGATAAAGAATTAAAGGATAAAGTTGTGGATATTAAAATAATCATTGATAGAATTATAATAATAAAACTTGTTTTAGGAGAGCAGATCATAAATGTTATAAGTGCATACACACCACAAGTAACGTTAGAAGATATAATGAAGAGACATTTTTGAATAGATATAGAGGGAGCCATGCAAGAAATTCCCAACATTGAGGAGATAGTTATAGGAGCATAGTTAAATGGTCATGTTGGAAAAGAAAAGAAAGGTTATGATAGGATACATGGAGGGTATGGTATAGGAGAACGAATAAGATGGGGAAAACAATCCTCAATTTTGCTTTGGCATATAACCTTGCTATTGCAAATGCATTCTTTAAGAAGAGGGATAAACACTTAATAACCTTTAAAAGTGGACTCCATAAATGTCAAATAGACTTTTTCTTACTTAGGAATACCAAAAGATCAAAGTGATACCTGCTAAGAGTTTAACCTCACAACATAGATTAATGGTTATGGATATCTATATTAAAAGATAGAAGAAAGGAAATAAATTTAATAGGTAGCCTAAAACTAAGTGATGGAACTTAAAAGGAGAGAAAATAACCTCATTCACAAATATGTTGATGGTAGAAGGAAACTGGAACTATGAAACAGAATTAAATTCCACGTGGACTAATATGGCTGAGTTCATTAAGAAAGTGGGAAAAGATGTCTTAGGAGCATCTAAGGTAAAAGACAATTAGTAAAGGAAACTGGGTGGTGGAGTGAAATAGTGCAAAAAATTATTAAAGAAAAATGGGTGCATTTTAAAGCATGGAAGAAGGGTAAGGAGTTTGACCATGTTAGGTGCATTAGAAGTGAAGATCAAAGGGTACTAGTCAAAGATGATGAGATGAAACAAAGGTGGGAAACTTAATTTCAAAAATTGTTAAATAACAATAGCTCTAAGAATATAGGGATTTAAAATACTATAAACCTAAATAACATTGGACATTATAGATATGAGCGTAGGATTAGAATACTTGAAGTGAAACAGGCTTCGAAAAAGATGAAATCAGAAAAGGCCCTAGGCTTGATGGTATACCAATAGAGGTTTGAAAGCACATGGGAGATACTAGAGTAGTTTGGTTGACCAAGTTGTTTAACAAGATTATAAAATCAAAGAAAATGCCAAATGAATGGAGGAAAAGCTCTATCATACCAATTTATAATAATAAAGGAGACATACAGAGCTACTCTTATTATCAGAGGATTAAACTTATGAGCTACAGTATGAAACTCTTTGAAAGAGTGATTGAGAAGAGGCTATGGCATGAGATAAGTATATTAGAGAACCATTTTGGTTTCATGCTTAGGAGGTCTACCATGGAAGCTATTTTGTTATTAAGACAACTAATAGAGAAATATGGGGAGAGGAGAAAAGACCTCCACATGGTCTTTATTGACTTAGAGAAAGCTTATGATAGAGTTCCTACAATGTTAATATTGAAGGTGTTGGGCTAGAATGGGGTTTCATAAGGGTATAGACATAATTAAAGACATGTATGGAGTGGTAACAAATGTTAAGACCACTAGTGGCAAGACTAGTGATTTTCCTGTCACTATAGGATTGCACCAAGGATCAACATTGAGCCCGTACCATTTCACATTGGTTATGTATGAGTTAACAAAACATCTGCACAAGGAGATTCCATGGTGCATATTATTTGTAGATGATGTAGTCTTAATTGATGAGATAAGGGAGGGCATAAACACAAAGCTAGTGCTATGGAGAGAAGCATTCTAATATAAAGGATTTAAAATCAGCAGAACTAAGAAATAATATATGGAATGTAATTTTAGCAAGGAGAGGAGTAGGAGTGGAACACCAGTTAAGATTGATAACTAAGAAGTCACCGTAAAAGACACTTTTAGTACTTAGGATCAATGATTCATGAGAGTGGAGAGATTGAGAGATTGAGAGGTAGGTTACCCAGAGAATCCAAGTGGGATCAATCCAATGGAGATGAACATTTGAAGTTTTATGTGATCAGTAGGTGCCCTCAAACTAAAAGAAAAATTCTATAGGATGGCGATAAGGCCATCCATGCTCTATGGATCAGAGTATTGGGCCAGCCATGCTCTATGCATCAGAGTGTTGGAGAGTTAAGGAATATCATGTTCATAGGATAAGCATCATAGAAATGAGGATATTGAGATGGATGAGTGGCAAGAGAAGAAAAGATAGAATTAGGAAAAAACATTAGAAGAAATCTAGGGGTAGCACAAATAGGTAACATGATGAGAGAGATTAGACTTAGATGGTTTGGGCATGTCCAAAGGAGACCCAAAACGACACTAGTTAGAAGGAGTGAAGCAATGCAAGTAGAAGGTTCTAAAAGGGCAAGAGGCAAGCTCAAAAGAACGTGGATAGAAGTGGTGAGAAATATTTAAAAAGTTTGGGACTAAATGAAGCCATGGTACTTAGTATAGGGGAATGAAGGAACAAGATTCATGTGGCCAACCCCTCGTTGGGATAATGTCTTAATGATGATGATGATGATGATAAGTGCATAGCTCTATTAGAGTGTAGAAACAACAAATACAGGTCGATCCCATAAGCATTCTTTAATAAATGGATTTAATTAAAATCTACATTACTTTTACTTTAACCCAAACCATCATAGATTAAGGAAAGCAAAGATTCTAAGCAAATAAACTAAGTAAACTAAATAAGGAAATAAAGCAAACAAATTATGTAAGTAAATAAAAGAAAGCAAGGAAACTAAAGCATCTAAGGAAACTAAACTAACTTATAAAAGAAAAAAAAAACAATTTCATTAATGGATTGTTTACAAGGATTTGATACATAAGCAATAAAAGAATGAAAAAGACATAAGGTAATTAAACTCCCTATGAAGGACCAGCATAGGAGTCCTTATTTGTGTTACCCAACTAAGCTCTTAACACATCCTCTTCTTTTCCTTGGCTTGAATTTTGCTTTATAGCTTCTTTGTTCTATCACTCAACATGGGTTTGTAGACTTCTCTTCAATTCATATTACATTCTCCTACCACCAACCTTTTCTCATCTTTACCCCAACATGCCACTAACCCAAAGTTCAAGTCTCAAATCCAAAAAGCACCACCGTTAAGAAAAGAAAAGAATTGTGCTTCTCCTTAGCTAGAAACTCTAAAAATAGGATAGCTTCCAAGGAGAGGCAAAGAGGAGATTAGGAGTTGTTCAACTAAAGCTAGGGTTATCCATAGAGAAAGGCTTTTTTAACTTAAAGTAGAACTAGATAAAAGATGAATAAAATTTGGAGAGGTAATGGCCCTTGGCATAGGACTCACCAATTCCAACTTTAAGAGATGATGAAGGAACTAGGTACTTATATTAAATTTATTCCTACTCTTCAACATAATGCCTTTAGCTAGGAATTGTGCATCACTTTATGTATGGACTTAATATCCTTAATCATGCTTTATAATTGGAAGGAATCCTTGGCTATCATAGAAGTGGCACAAGGTTTCTTCCTTATCACTATATTTACAAATCCCAAAACGAAAAAGAAAGTATAAAAATTAAGGACTAAGATGTGTGGAAGTGAAGAAGAAGAAGAAGAAGAAGAAAGGATGTAGATAAGATGGTGGTAAGACTAATGCATGTAGTTTTAAGGTTTGGAATGAAGCTTGAAGGGGGTGCATGTAGGATAATTGAAGGAAGATGGGCATGTGTTGTAATTGCAAAGTGGAAGAAGGAGCGGAAGAGAAAGAGGGTGGGACATGTAGGAAAATGGGATGGAATATGATACTATGTGGGTAAGGGTGTGGAAAACTAGGGGAAAGAAGGCATGGAGGTGCAAGTGTAGGATTTACACAAAAATGAATAATCTATGCAAGGGATAAAGAATGAAGTTGGTGCATGGAGTGTTAAGGTGAGAAAGAGGGAAATAAAAGGTGAAAATCAACGGCTAAGAGGTTGAGTGAAAGGAGTATGCGTGTAAGGGAATGAAAGGAGGGAAGGGATGTGTGTGCAATTTTGAAGGGAATGGTGAAGAATGGAATGAAGGAAAAAGATATAAAAGAGGGAGGCTTGGGATTCTATGGAATAGAGTATGGAACATGGGATAGCAAGTAGGATAGATGGGTATGATTATAAAGTGGAAAGGTGGAAAGGAAGGAGATATGGATGGATGGAAAGTAAGATAGTCTAGGAGGGAAAGAGGATAAAAGGGAAAGGATAAAACAAAGAAAAATTATGGGAAATGGAAAAGAATTGTAATACATATAATTACACTAATATGATAGATAAATTTATACTTTTACAAAATATGGGAAACTTTTTTATTTTATTGATTTTAGAGTAGGGTTTAGAGATGGAAATGAAGAATAGAATGAGCGCATTGAGAAATTGAGTTAGATTAAAGTGTTGAAAGTGATTGTTAGGTTAATAAGAGCAATTAAAAATGAAGATTTTAATAAATAGTGGGAGATTTGATAAATTCTTTAAAATTGACCTTGAGCGGGTAAATAAGAGAAAATAATAATAAAATATAAATTGATGTTAAATTAAAGAAAATGTTAGACCATTGATAAGGAGAGATACTAAACTAAACTTCATTAAAATCCTAGAATGAAATTTCTACTAATTAGCTTGGATTCTCATAAATGGATGAATTGTTGTTCAGGGTACAAATGAGAATTTTCACCTTAACAGGGTATAATTGCAAAATGTTAGGATAGTAGAGGTTTTTATTGAAAACTAGGAATTAGAGGATTTCCATATTTGAGGTTGGATGGGGGAGATCCAGCCAACCATGTGGGTAAAATTTCCCATGGCAATTGGCTGATCCCATGTGACATTTGTCTTACCTCCCTAAGTATATAATGAAGAAGAAAAAGAAGGAAAAGGTTGGAATCCTAGCCATGTGTAGAGAGGAGAGGGGAGAGATGAGGAAGAAGAAGAAGAAGTTGGGAGAGGCAGGGTCTATGTAAGTTAGTAATGAGTGGAGGAGTCAAAGGAGAGGAGGAAAGACTCTATTGGAGAACCAAGGGTGAGCTAGGACATTGACGCTTCAGTTCGAGTTGAAGCTCTACGCAGAGGTTGGAAGATCTGCAACTGAGTGAAGGCAGTTGAAAATCTAACCATCCAAGCTCCACTATTAGGTAGGGGATTCGATGTAGGATGAGATCCTAATATAGGCTTGGATTAGCCAAGCACAAAATTGCATGATTTCACTCTAAATTCTTCATGTTACTAGTTTTCTACATGTTGAACCAGTAAGCATGTAAAACATGGAATATTTATCTTGAATTAAATGTTTCATGCCTAAATTCATGTTCTTTTATTGCATTGTATTATTACATGTTTTTGGTATAGGAATGACAAATTTAAGGCTTTATTGTTGTTGAATTCACCTTGATTTCTTTGTGGATTTAGCATGTACTATTTTTTTCATCTTTACCAGTTTGTGGTGAACAAGAGATGTTCATCATGTTAGCTACCCCTTAAATCTCTATTATTTACAAAGGCATATCTGGATTTTCTACCTTATTGTATGAACTTGTAATGGATGAACTCAAGTTGTAACTTTGTATTGATTTTCATAGGTTTTTCATACAACAAAGAACAGGGATTTTGCACACCCTATTCTCCTTGCACATAGGCATGCAAGGTGCACTGAATCCCAAGCTTATATTTTATGATTCAAGAAAAATCTGAGCAAAATGAAAGATGGGTCTTCAAGAACACATCATCAACTTCAACTAGCACGTAGGTTTATGGAATTCCATAGAAATTCCTTATTGTTTAGTGGTGCCAAATATAGAGAAATGCCATGCAGTTTTACACATGGTAGCAAGAAACTAGTGTCGTTTTCTCCACCTTATTGGCATCGGAGTTAGTACTAAAATGTTGTTAAATGAAATTAGAAGTTTAAGGCTACCGTAATCTCTACAACTGTCACTTAGGAGTGGATTTATGAACTCAATAAAGTGAAAAACTAGTAAGCTCCATTTCTTGGTTCGGTTATGTAGAAATGGTGAATGTCTTCTTATTGAAAAATCCTTGAATCAAACTACAATTACAATGAAGCTATAAGTTGGGAAAGAAGGAAAACTAAATTAGGATCATGTAAAGGACATTAAATTGAAATCTTGGAGGTGAATGGAAGTGGATCAAATAGTAGTATATAATTGCTAATTTCTGGGTCGAGCAAAGAAGACTAGTGGAATTTTCTAATTCCACGAAATTCTAGTCTCAGGAATTTATAGTATAAAAACATGACTGACGCAGAATTCTCAGGGACTTTGAAATTCCAATACAAATAAAATAAAATAAAATCTAACCTTGTGAAACTAGAAACCCAACCAAATTCTAGGGATACTTCACTGATGAAGAGTGTAATGTAACTCTCCCTTAATAATTAAAAATAATAAAGGGTACAAAGGTAAATTTACCTAAGATGAGAAAATTACAAAAATACCATTAGGTGGAAAATTTGAAGACTAAGTTGCATCCTCTAATTCAACTTCACTTGCTAGTTCACTACAATGTTGATTCATACAAGAGTGTTTATAAGACATACAAAAGGAAGGGTAAAAAGATAATTTAGGCTAAAGTATGAGAAATTACCAAATTGCCCTTAGGTTAAAACTTGGATAATTCGAAAAAATTAATTAAACTTAAGATTGAAACCTATTATAATTGGATTTCTTTTACGAATCACTAATTTTGGTTTTTTCGATACTTAGGCAAGTGCTCTATGAGCTGCTGTAAGTCCTGATCATCATGAATTTCATTGAGGGTTTAGCAAGCACCCTATGAGTGGTCATAAGTCCTAATGGATGCAATTTTATTGATGCTTAGGCCAATGCTCTTCGAGAAGCTATAAGTCCTTATAGATATGGATTTCATCGATGTTTTGGGTAGGCACTCTGGGAGTGTCCTAAGTCTTGGATCCCTTGGCTAGTGTTCTATGAGTACTATAAGTCCTGGAGGCTTGTTGTGTTCTGTAAGTCCTGTGATCCTATGCTAGGAGGTGTAGTTTGCCACTGACCTCTGAGATGATTTGATACCAGCCCTACAATGGAGATGCCGAGTAATAGGAGTTCTCTTGGGGAAGTGCTCTGAGTGATAGCTGAGTAGCCCTCATGAGGTCTAGTGAGTTATGGTTCATGCAGGTATCCATGAGCAAACGTAGAGGCCACGGTAGTCGCCTGTGGGGGATGGTGTGGACCTACGATCATGGGTGCCTAGTCTGTGTCATGTTTATGTGGGTCATGTCTTGAGCGTTAGACCTCGTCCAAGGTACTAGGACTGTATTCCATTGTGATTGGAGCAATCAGTTTTTCCATGGCAATGTGGGCATGGCTTTATGCATTTGTGGATTAGAGGTTTTATGGCTTGGTTCGATGGCATTAGTTTGATATGCATAGATTTTAACAGATTTGTAAGTTTAACTCAAAATCTTGCAGCCAACATTAATTTCTCTAGATATTAGTGATTGTTATCGCACATGCATCAACCATCCTTTCTTAAAAGTTATATATGTATATGTGCATAATTATACCTATGCTTATACTTATGCTACTGCTTGACCTATTTAGGCGTTCCAACTTGTATTAGTTTCTCGCTCTACTATGAGCTGTTGTTTTTGCTCACCCCCTATAACCAAATATTTCAAGTGACACCCCAGGTAGTTCAAGAGCGAGGGATACTGGGAAGGGGAAGGTGTCAGGATCACTTTAAATGTGAGAAGAACCTACCTTTTGATATAGTTACTTTTGCTAGAAATCCATGTATAGGATTTTTCCTTTTTGAGTATTGTACATAACTTAAGACTTTTGCTAACACTTTGGATACTTGTAGCATAATTGTCCTAAGTTACATAATTGGATTTTGACTCTAATTGTGACTGCATGGTAGATCCTATGGCATGTATCTCTAACTATCATTAGGTTAGATGACTATTATTTTACTCATATGTTGATGTTTTCTTAGTAACACCTAGAATGAAGTTGGTGAGTTTTAAATCTACTTATACATATTATCACTCTGATCTCGATTTAAAAAACAAGGAGATTTTCTCTACTTTTCAAATTTAAATGAATAAAAGTTTGCAAAACCTGAGATGTTACAAGAATAAGGGAAGAGGAGTGGAACTCCATGTGGTTGTCTAGGAAGTTCGAAAAATTTTGAAGCAAAAGTGGACCATTGAATTGAAGTGGATGGTGCAGATCTATCCTTAGGGTTTATCCCTTGAATTCTCACAGAGTGGGGAGTGGCTAGGGTTTATGACTTTTCTTCATTTATTCTTGGTCATTGGATAGTCTTTACCCTAGCTTGAGTGGATGAGATATTTTTAGAATTTTCTTATCCAAAAAGATCTTCTTTAAGGGCTCTTTTTCTCTCCACCATTATATTGGAGTACCTTAGAGTGGGTGGCCTAGATTCCTTTGATATTTCCTTATTCACACTTGGTCTCTCCTTCTTTTTCTTCAAGGCTACCATTGTTTTCTCTAGCCAAAAGGTTTTGAGCAAGATGGAATGTCTCATCCTTTAGAAAACATTTTGTTCCTTAAAAATAGGTGGGCAACCCACCAAAAAAAGCTCCACCAATGTAGCTTGGTTTTAGTCTTCTTTGTAGTCTATCTTTCCATTGGCCCATCCTTGTTTGAGTTAGTGTTTATTGGTTGCTTAGGATATGCTTCAATAAGGATAGTCTCTCTCCTCACCTCCTTCATTGTCTCCACCATTCTTCCTTATTTTTCGCAAATAAAAACATGGAATTAAGGGGGGAGAATACCACCTTGCATGGAAAAGTTAACCACTCTCTTAAGTGGTACACTCTTTTGGTTGAGTATGAGAGAGAGTTTACAGAATGTATCTGATGTGAGCCCTAGTCTTCTAACTTGAGATTTTTTTAGATGAGCTCTTTATTATATATGATTCCAATGTATATAATTTGATCTTCCTTTAGAAGCTTCCCAAGGTGGTGGATACCGTACATGCATGAATGGGAAGTTCCGTCACCTTTACTTTTGATACAAACACCCTATACGGATAAGCTTGGTTTTTCACTTAGGGTTTATGACTACTTTGACTTTGATAATGGTACCCAATTTTTAGTCTATACTCCTGGACTTCATGTTTAGCATGTATGGGCCATAATGTAGCTTGGATTCCAAAATTTCTCTTCTTAGGGTTATAATTGCCAAATGTATCCTTTTTTCTCATTTGCATCATGAACCTGCAAAATATAGAATTAACCCTAATTAGTAATGTTGAAGTTATTTCTAGGGCTAAAATTTGCTAAATATAGAAGTATGTAATATTTTGTATATATTGGTCCCTAACAATAGTTAAAAAAAAAAACTTGATGTATTACTTCCATAAGTGCATGGGTCTATTTTAGAATATATAAGATAAGAACAAGTTGATGACATGGGGACTCTTTGAATGTTGGAATTTCAATTAAAATCTTAATTTAATGTTCTTTATCCTAGCCAACAGATTTAAACAAGTAGATAAAATCTAAAGCTACTACCAAATTTAAATTAAACCAAAAAATTAAAGCATAAAAGTAAAGAACCAATAAGTAACTAACTAGTTAATTAAAGAATTTTTTATAATCTAAGTTAATTATTTACTATAAAGTGAATATTTGAATATAAAGGAAAAGAAAGCAAATGTAATAAGACCCCTTTAAATGGTAGTGTATTATGTATGACTTCTTCATTGTCTCACTCAATGAGGAACTTTACATGTTTACTTCACCCAACATAATTAATTTTCGCCAACAATCTTCATCAGTTAGATCTCTTCAACTTGTTGAGGCACTATCTCTTAAGCTAATGAGTTGAGAGGAAATCACCCAACATGTCATAAACCCAATTACACATCAACAATTCCCAAACCACCTTTTAAGAAGGAGAGACCTTGGCTTCCATAGAAAGTGATGCAAGGTGGTTCTTCCTTTCCAAATAGTTGCCAAACTCTAAGGAAAAAAAAAGGAAATGGAAAAAGTGAGTGTATGTACGTGCTTATCCTCACTAAAACTCTAGGAAGAGAGTTAGTAGAGGAGTATGCACAAAACAAAGAGATGAAAAAGATGATCGATGATAGAGGAGGGTATCCAAATATGGATAGAAAAGAGTGCTAGAGAGAGGATGGCTAAGAAAGATGGAAGGCTAGAAAGGTGATGCACCTAGGAGCATGGATGATGGGGGCATGAAAGCAAGAGGAGAAAGGATGGAGGGGCGAATGGCGTGGAAGAAAGAAAGAGGTGCACCCAGGGGTAATCACTATTAAAATAGGGGCTTTTAAATTAATAAAAAAGAAAAGAAGAGGATGGGTTTTTAGTCAACTATCTTAGTTAAAAATAATACAAGTTAGTTTCTAAGAAACAACTTAAAAAATCATACTTGAAGAAGATGGTTTGTCACAAACTGACTTCTTAAATATGGTGGGAAGCACTTTTCTTTTTTTTTTCTTCCAAGAATAGCTTTAGAAAGTAGTTTTGGAAAATGACTTGATAGGTTGAGACATTTCAAGTTAGTTTTTTGGAACCCCTTGAAAAGTCTCTACCTCTCAAGTCATTTTATAAAAATCACTTTAAAATTCCCTACTTTAGTGTGGCAGAAAACACTTCTTTTCTTTTTTTTTTCTTGACAATAGCTTTAGAAGTCAATTTTGAATTTATTTTTTTAAAACTCCTAACTTTTAAAGTCATTTTCCAAAACAACCAACTTCAAACATAGGGACTTTTAGGGAAATGACTTTAAAAGTTCTTACTTTTAGAGTCATTTTTTAGAACCAACTTTAAAAGTATGATTCCCTTATATGAATTTTTATAACTATCTTCAGTTATCTATTTCCAAATGTCTTCATTTATACATAAGCTAAAACTCATTTAGGTCTCTTTTCGCTCTTCCTAGCTTCAAATAAATCCCCATTATTGAATTATAATTACACACATACACATACACATGCACACACGCATATATATTCATGGCCAATATCGATTTGAGTGTGTGTTAGTATCTTCCTTGTTTTTCTCATGCATGCTTTATATATTTTACATGATTATGGTTAGAAAATTTCTTTTTTGAAGTTAATTTTCCCTGTGACTGGATCGTTTATGTTTTACATTGAACTTCATTTTTAATTGTAAAAGTTCCACATGTGTGCATGTATGTAATTTAGTTTTTTTTCCAAAACATTTATAATTCTCATACAACTAGTCTTTAGTAAAATGCTTAACCAAGTTCACTAATCTTTTCATGTCTAAGAAGTCTTCACACACATCTAAGCTTCAATTTGTTAATAAAATAGATAAATACACTTGGATGACCATCACAAGAACATCCTAACAATATGAGGAGGGAACAAAAAATGTCATAGAGTTCGCATCGAAGATAGGTGGTGATCGTAATCGCATGTGTTGTCCATGCTCAAAATGTGAAAACTTGAAAAAGGTAACTATAAGAAAGTTAAGAAAACATTTTTGTTTCATTAGAGTCAATGAAAGCTATTACCCATGGATTTGGGATCAAAGAAAACTTTCGTATGGGCCCTCAACAAGGATGGGAAGATTTGAAAACATTGTAGGAGGTGTCACACACAATACAGTTGCACAAATATTTCAATATGCATACGATGACTTCGAGGACGACCCTAAACTAGTTCATACTAAATTAAAGGAAACAAATGAGAATTATACCTTGGGTGTAAACATTATACCAAATTGTCTGTAGTGGTAGAACTTACAATGAGAAATCGAGATTTTGTTTTTCAGATCAAGGTTTTATAGAAGTCTTGTATGTGGTGGATAAAATGCTACCAAATGACAACAAGCTGGCGAAGTTCACATGTGAGGCAAATAAAATCATGGTTACACTATGGTTTGAAGTATGAGAAGATACATGCTTGTTCCAATGATTGCACCTTGTAAAGAAGGAGCATAAGGATAATACTACATGCCCAACTTGTGAATAGTTAAGATAAAAGTTGAAGAAGAATTCAACTAATGCAATGATAGATGTTTCCACAAAAGTACTATGGTATTTTCCCCTATTTCAAGGTTGAAAGGAATGTTCGGCATTACAAAAACAACAAAGAAACTAGTATGGCATGTTGAAGAGAGAGTAGTTGATAGCTATTTATGCTATTTAGTAGATAGCTTAGCATGGAAGCTCGTAAACTTTCGTTGGCTTAATTTTGGATAAGAACTTAGAAGCCTACGACTTGCATTATTTGCAAACATGATTCTGTGAGAAGCAAGTACAGTTGGTAGCCTATTATAATGGTTTATTACAACCTTCTATCATTTCTATGCATGAAGAGGAAGTTCATGATGCTAACTATGTTGATATTGGGTCCTAAGCAGATAGGGAACAATATTGACATGTACTTGGCTCCTTTGATTGATGATCTTAAGATGTTATGAGATGTAGGTGTTGAAGCTTGTGATGCATACAATAAATATTTTTTCACCATGAAGGCTATATTGTTGTGGACAATAAGTGACTTCCTTGCATATGACCGTTTTGTCTAAATGCACCATAAAGGAATACAATGCTTGTTCTATCAGTAGCGAGCAAACATGTGGTATACAACTTAAACATGGGAGAAAAATGACATTCCTTGGCCACACTATGTGGTTATGTAGGGACCATCCATACTATTTTATTAAAGAGAAATTTAATGGTAACATAAAGACAATGACACCTCCAAAGATGTGAACAAGTTGAAAACCTTAATGTCTTGTAGGGGAAGAAGAAAACAATTAAACGTGCAAGTGAATGCAACTCTAAAAGTTGTTGGAAGAAGAACTCAATATTCTTTCAACTTATGTATTCAAAATCACTATATCTACATCATGTTCTTGATGTCATGCACATTGAGAACAATGTGTGTGAAAGCCTGATTGCTAGCTTGTTTGACATGCTAGGAAAAATAAAGGATGAACTTGCAACTCAAGTGAATATTATGAAGATGGGTTTGAATGAAATGTTGCATCCAAAGGATAGGGGTAGAAGAAGAATATACTTGCCTGAGGCAAATTATATACTCAATAGAGAGGAGAGAAGAATAGTGTGTAAAAGCCTATTAGAGCTCAAAGTCTTAGACAACTACTCTTCAAACTTTAGAAACATTTTCTCTATGGAAGTACTGAAAGTGTTAAGGATGAAGTTGCATAGTTTCCATGCATTAATATAACAACTACTTGTAGCAATATGTTCTATGCTGTTCGACAAAGTTAATGGATCTATTATAAAATTCTGCTACTTCTTCAATGCTTTGTGCAAGAAGGTAGTGGATATCTCAAAAATTTCTAAGAAATCCAATAACATCTAGTGACAACTTTACGTGAGCTGTAGACAATCTTCCCACCATCCTTCTTTGACACTATGGTGCACTTAACAATGCACCTCATTGATGAGGTCAAACTCTATGGACCTGTTTACTTGTAATGAGTGTACTTGTTTGATAGGAACATGAAGATTTTAAAAGGGTATGTACAAAATCACAAATGGATAGAGGGGTATATAGCTGAATGTTACATTGTAGAGGAAGAGATGAAGTTTTGTACAGAGTACTTATTAGGTGTGGATGCTATTGAAATCTTGAGAAAGGAATGATTAGTTGGATTTCATGATCTCAAAGTTGGTGAACCTCTTTCGAGTGGTCGCGTATTGACTATTGACAATAAAGAAAGGGACTAGGAGCACTCTCTATATCTCTCTCTTGTCCTCAAATTTTCTCTATATTATATATTTGTAAAAATTAATTAATGGTTATATTCACTTTGATTTCTCCATTAATTTTGTGTGTGTGTGTGTGTGTGTGTGTGTGTGTGTGTGTGTGTGTGTGTGTGTGTGTGTGTCTGTGTGTGTCTGTGTGTAGTGAGCACATGTACGTATTAAAAGTGAAGTATCCAAGTTAAGCAAAGAAACATAAGTGGCTACAATTTAAGTACTGTTACACTTTCATTACTCAGCTTCACCATATGGTAAAATGAATTACTCCACACTTCTTATAAATTGCATACTATATATATTATACTTAATTACAATAATCATATCCCACTTAATATATATACACATGTTCAAGTTAGCTAGACTTTCCAACAATGGTATATTCAAATCCTTGGGCTAGATGGCAATGGGACCATGATTGGAAGTAACAAAATATGCTAGATATGCCATCAATGGTTGTCACTTTTACACAAAAGACCATGATAACTTAAGAGCACAATAGAATAGCTGGGTCAGATTAGTTGCCAATGATACATTCTTTTCAAGTTCAAAGGATCATAGGCCAAAAGTGGTGAATGATACTTATTACTAGGTTATAAGAGAGATATAAGCCTTGGATTATACTTGCAGAGCTATGGTTATATTTAATAAAATTGGGTGGTATACAACAATGATAACATCAAAACTTATGCCTTTAGATTGATATCGATTGACCTCAACAAGATAGGTTATAAAAATGATTAGTTTGTTTTGGCATCTCAAGTGAAACATGTATTTTATATGCAAGGTGGATGTGATAAGAGATGGTCAACTATTTTTTCAACCTCTCCGAGGGATTATTATGATGAAGACGACCTAAGTGATACTACAATACTTTATCCTCATATTACTAAAATAATTCCATCAATCAAAGTGCTTAGTAAGAATGAGAATTATGTGCATGATAATAGTGAGGAGGATGTTTGGGTTGTAAACAATGTATGTGGAGGAAAATTAAGATGTAAATATTTGAAATATAATTGGAGTTATCCCAAAGTTTGCATGTACATATATCTTTAGTTATATATGATGCAAGTACATTAGGAAGTTGGCTCAAGAGTTATGTGTGTGTGTGTGTAGTACAATGTTTTTAAAGTTAGTTTTTTCTAATCAATTTTAAAAGCTATTTTTGAAGCCGGTTTTGAAAAATCAACTTTAAAAGTATTGTTGTTTTTTATAAATACCTTGACAACACCTCATTTTCTCTTTTCTTCCCCATCAACATTCTTCATCCAATGGGCAAAATGACGGCCTTCTCCTTTGGTTCTTCTTTCACTTTCTATCTTGTTGCCTTCTTACCATCCATTTTAGTGATTTTTAAGGTTTGTGGCATGAAAAACATAGTAGGATGTGTAAACCCTTGTTGTCATCCATGTATTGTTCTTATTAATAAATTCATATAGCATTTTTTGCATAAAGTGAGTTTTTTCACTGTAGATATTGGGGTTAAGATCTTGGTTAAAATGTTGTGATTTGCATGAAAATCATATGATTTTAGTAGAAATAATAATTGCTTCTTGATCAAATCCTCATAAGAGAAATGGAGAGCCTCATGGTTTGTGCTTCCCATCCAAAATTAGGGTTCAATGATGAGAAATATGTTTTGATGAAATAGTTGGTTAGTTGGGCACAAAAGGCTATAGAAACTCTAAATCATGAGCAATGACTCTTAAAATTAACCTCATCTTGGCAAAGGATATCAACATTGAAGTTTTACCATCTCTCTCCTCATGAAAGTGTTGTGTGAGTTGAATACTAAGAGGCCATATCTTGGTTAGATAGTCGTGATTCAAACAAAAATCGTACAATTTCACTAGAAAGAACAACTAGTTCTTAATCTAACCAACATATGAGAAAGGGAGGGCCTCATGGTTTGCGGTTTCTATACAAAGAGGCCATATTTTCATGAAATAGTTCCAAATTAGATATTCGATCATGTGATAGCTTGTAGTAGTGAGATGTAATACTATGTAATGTTTGATATATGTAAGAAAAGAATGATAAGTGAGGAGTTATCAGAGAAATACTTGATTTGCTTGTTCTTTTATTTGTTAATGTATATGTGTGCATGTGTGTACAAAATGCATGGTTGAATACTGATTTGTATGAAAATAGGCCCTCTTCTTAGTTAGAGTTATAAAGTAAAAAAACTTTAAAGTCAATTTTTTTTTTACTTTAAAAATAGTTTTAAAGTTGTCAAAAAAATGACTTTAAAAATCAATTTTAAAGTCAATTTTTTTTTGCATTAAAAATCCAACTATAAATTAATAAAAATTTCACATCTTGCCACTTCCCTTTCTATCTTTGTCTTCTACAGGAGTTCTTTCTATGAATCAGTATCGTGCCCCCTTGAAAAGCTCCTACATGTTCATCGGGGATGAGGTAACCCCCTCTCTCTCACTATCCATCATCGACCAGCTATGTATACAACTCTCCCCCTCCCTCTCTTTGTCTTAGTCAATTGTTGACCAACAGTGCAAGCTACCCTTCCCCCCTCTCTCTCCCTCATTGACCATCCCCTATTTGAAAATGTGATTACATATGAGAAAAATGATACAACCAGAGTTCTTCTTTAGAACGTAGTTGCATTGCTAGATCTACTTATGGTTTTGACTTATTTGTAGCATAAAATTGGATTTTTTGATGTTGTTAAAATTAGTTTCAATGACTTCTTCAAAGAGTTGTTTGAATGCATAAATGTCACGGTTATCTCCTATGAGGTCCAAAATTATCATTACTTCTCAACATGTTGACATTCTTATGCATGTAGACATATTTGTAATTCTAATGAATTGAGATTCATGTTGTAATAACCCCAATTTTTTAGAATATATTTGACTTATTGAAAGTGAGAATTTGATATTTTGAAAACAAAACTGGAATTTTAGATTCTAAGAAAATCAACTTCTTATAAAAATGGAATCAGAAGTTAAAACATGAATGTTTAAAATGTAATTAAAAATTGAGTCCAACGACTATACGCATGTTGAAATTGGAGTTTGGATGAAAAATCTATATTTTTCTTAATTTTTAAATTTTAATTTTATTAAAAAGGATAAAATCATAATTTTAGTTTTGTGTGGGGTCCACAAAAATTAGGTAAGATATGAGTCAGCTAGCATAATGATGAAACTAGAGATAATAAAAATTTCACTTTCATTAAAATAATTTGTGGCATAAAAAGATAAATAATAAAATAATCCAATTTTAGCCTATAAATACCTCAAAATTTTCCACAAAAATTTACAAGAAATCTCCTCTTTTCCCAAACTCTCCCCCTATCCTCCTTCTCCTCCTCTCTCTTTCTCTTTCTATCTCCTCTCTTTTATCTGGCAGTGCATCTACTAATGTGCCGATACCATGCTCAACTCAGTCAAAGACAGCTACATCCATAGACGCGCGCCGTCCTAGACCCAGCAGCAGCGGCAAACCCGACGAGCTCCATCTTTCTCCCTTACTTTCCTCTAGCGTCGTCAACCCCCATCGCCCCTTTCCCTTTCTTCCATTTCCTCTTTGGCAGCCCTTTTCTTCCTAGAAAGACTTTTCCCCTCAGTGCAACCACCGATAAACTACATGCTTGGACTATGATCACACCTAACATATCTGGTGTATCTCACAACTCCCCTTTCATTTTCTCCAGCAAGGATTTCTCTCAACGTGGCCAGCCCGACATGTTGGAGTGCATAGGCCAGCTAGGGAAAAACCCTTCTCCCTAATTCCATTTTCTTGTTTGGATTCTAGATAGTGGCCAAGCTAAAGCCACCAGCCACCACTGGACATTTTCTAGTCACTATCTCATCCCTTTATTAGGCATGACCTAAACTTTCCAGCCCACTGGGACCCTCAAATCCATTGTCTCCCACAGCATCTCCTCTGTGGTCAAGCTCAGATGACAACCAGACAAGTAGCTGTAGGCCACCAACCTTAGCTGTTCTATCCTCTCTACTCCAGTCACTACAACTAGAGTGCCTAATCCCCATTTTTTCCTTTCTCTTCACTAGTTTTCCTTATTGTTTCCCCTCTAATTGAGTATCCCCAACTAGCTATCTATTGGTGAAACAAACCTGGTTGGCATGGGTGGAAACCATCTTAGAGGCGACTCAGATTGAAGATATGTGCTATTTGATGGAATTGTAGGACCCAAAAAACTTTACATACGAAGAAACAATAAAATTTTCATGTATCGTAGGCACTGATTCAAAAGGTGAGTGATTTGACAGTCCAGTCAAACTGTCTCACTCATCTCTAGAGAGTTTTGTGACCAAGATGCATCTAGGAATGCAACATGGAGGCGCACCTTCTCGGTGCGTCCCTGTGCATGCACTGCACGTGCGAAGCAATTACACAGCAACCTTGACGCCGTAGTGTCCTAGTGACAAAAATGCACCCCCAATGCATTCTGGAAACTAGCATGCACTGAAGCATTCTGGAATGAGCATTCCGCTCCAGTGCATCCTGGTGATAATGTTTTGATGTGTTTTTTATCTCAAACCAAATATGGTCTATTAAAAATGTCAGAAACTTAGAAACTCAATTCAAAAGTCATTACAACTCAAAATTTAGATATGAAACATCCACTAGATTTGTCTTGACAAGAAAAATCTAATGGAATGATAAAATTTAGGATTTTAAGACTTTTTAGATTTATCAAAACAAAAAACTATACAAATCTCTTAGATTAGTTAGATCAAAGATGATCAGATCATATAACATGACTGAATAAATGATACAGTGAAGAGATAAGACTATTCAACAGGTCAAATCTTCCATACATATTACAAATTATGATCTGGACCATTGATTAAGATCAAAACCATAAATCTAAGAATCAAGATGAGATCTAACTGTTAGATCAACATAGAAACTTTAGATGTGTCATAAGATCATTGAAAGTGTTATATCTAATTATAAATACATCTGACTTAGTTATAGATTGGACAATTAAACTTAATCAATGGTCAGATTTAGCATAGTATGAAATAATTCGAAAGTAACTTAGAAAATAGTCAAAAACCTAAGATCTGACTCATCTAAAGTAAATTTACATTGCATATCTTTTGCTTTATGGTGGAATGGAATTAATGTCAGTAAGGTCCCCATAGGAACCCTTATAAGATGAAGGACTGGATTTCATTACCAGATCCATGGCCCACCTAGAAATCAAACTACATCTTTGTATGTTGCAATCTCAATCTTTTAACATTAATTTAAAATCAAGTAGAAAAAAACTTAGGGTATGGAGCTCATAGAAGACACAATCTGTTGTCACTCCAGTGGCTTCTGAGCATTGTAGTTATATTAAGTGTCTTAAAATCCAAGTGATTTTACCACACCTTCTATTTACATTACTTGAAGTCTAAATCCCTCCTAACACTAGGATTGCATTAACTACTTTTGAGAAAAAATCAACTGGTAAGTAGTAGTCAAATTTGGAAACAAGGAGCTATTTGATTTAGGTATAAGAAGCTACCACTTATGCATTAAGGAAAGATAATCAAGACATTGCTCGATTAGCAACATACTAGGAATGGTTATGCATCATTTTGCTTAAGAATAGTATTTAGACCAGAAAATACAAAATATTCAAGATTAAGATGTATCAAATGATCTAGGCCATAAAGTAACATTCAAAGGCTAGAATCTAACAATAAGACAAACCTTTAAACACGATGGTTATAATCAGAGAAGATCAAATGAAAGATCATAATGATCAAGAATAATTAAAGTATATCTTACTATCAGATTAATAGATCAAACCTTGAAAAATGAAATTAGAGAACTGAACTGTTGATTTTGATCAACTGCCATGAATTGAAGGTGTATAAAAAAGAAGAAGAAATCTATAAAGATCAAGGTCATCATCTTTAAAGATGATTAAAGACCAAATAAGATGTATATGAAGAATTATGATTAGAAAATAGTTCAAAAACCTAAATCTGACAGATCAGAAATGAATCCAACTATTAGATTCATAGATCAACCGTTATAAAATAAGAATAACTATCTGTAAAATACATGTCAGTGAAAATTAAGAAATACAAAGAAATCTAGACCATTAATTGTTAATCAATGGTTAGAATGAAATAATTAGACAATCTTGAAAGAGGATAAATATGATCAAGGAAGAACAAATGTAAGAGCATCTAAAGTTATGATGATCAAAAATAGAAAATGACATTTATATGTATGCATGAATTGATAGATACACCGATCAATATGCCAATCAAGACACCGATCATTCTAAGTGTTGGGATTATCAACTAGAATGATCTTAAATTGGTAGGCCTTAATTATTTAAGATGTCTAATGATTTAATTAGAATAATATGATGATCATATGTTTAGAATTATATGATCATTATTTGAAAAGCATGATCTGGAATTACATTATCAGCTTAAATTAAGAAATTTACATGTTTGGTGCATAGGTAGCATTTATATTACATGTTTATCAATGAATTTAGATGGATAAATTACATACTTGGTACATGAGTACCCAATTAATGTGGATGATGATATTACTATAAATTTAATATATGGATAGGCAAATAGCCTGCGTGTATTATCATATTTTCCATACCGACATAGAGGCCTGCGGATTTTGTTTTCAATAGGCATAGGCCTAGGATTACTGGGCGAGGAATATGATGAATATGGATATTGGAATTATCAAGAAATTATTGGATTATAAATCATGTTGTTAAATTCCATATGCTTCTTAAATCCCCTACCAAGCATAGCTTGTTGAGATATTGTAAATGTTTGAATGTTTACAATATCTTAGATATATATAGACAAGAGTGGATGAATACAATAGGGGGATACCAGTAACCATACTACTAATCAAGGGTACATACTCTTATTAAAATTCTTACATTGTATAATTAGTTATTTGGATTGTGAACATTGGACATTTCATGAAATAAGTACAGGGGGCTATGTATGTGAACCACTAGATGGGTCCTATTTTCAAGAAATGAATTTCTATTATTAATTCAATAGAAATCTAGTTTATAAACAATATTTATGCATATATGTTAAGTGAGTGAAAGTGACATTCGGGCTTTTAGAATTTAATTTCAAAGAAAACATTTTTCATTGTTTGATTTTAATTTTTTTTTCAAATTAGGCATGCCATCCTTTGAAAATAAATATGAAAAAGTGTTTTAAAAACCCGGGTTGTCATAGTTGGTATTAGAGCATGGTTCATCTAGTCACTTGCAACCCCATATGTCTAACATAAAGATGACAATCCAAATATAGGTTAGGATAGAATCAGTTAAGCAGACAACTCATGTAGGAATAGTGAACTATGAGTAGATTTTACCTAGTAAAAACAACTAGGAGGACGGCTCTAGGAACTATTGACTCCAACATCAAGAATAGTGGACAAGTGAATCAAGTAGTAGAAATAGTGATGTAATAGGACATCCTTGCTTATCTAGGACATACCCAAGCACCATTACAAACTATAGTGGTGTAAAATGCTCTGACATAGGTTTAATTGGAAGCTATACCAAGGTAGAACACCCCGACATTGGTACATAATCATTCTTCACTTATACTGAATATAATAGCAGGATGTTCGAAAGAAATAAATAGTAAATTGGAAAAGATGATGAGTAAATTTTAGGAGATTGATCCCAACCTTTATAGGAAAAGCTATACAGAAACTACTGAAGAATAGATATTAGAAATAGGGAAAACCTTTATAGTGTTACAAACTCTTGTAAAACTGAGGGTTAGGATTGCTACATATGTATTGAAACAAGCAGTAGCATTTTAATAGGCAATCGGTCAATAGGACCTATTTACCAAATAGAGAAGATATTACTTGGAAAGAATTCAAGGAAATATTTAATAAGTACTTTCCTCTCCACATAAAATCAATGAAGGAGAAGAAATTATTGAGTTAAGGCAAGGATAACTTATCGTATTAGAGTAAGAGAATAAGTTCCTTCAACTGTAGAGATTTGTACCAAATATTGGTACTAAGGATAAACAAATAAGTTGATCAATTTTTGGAGTGTATAGAAATGGCCTCTAAATTTGAGGGAAATTACAAGACAAATCAGACCATGAGGTGTAGTGAAATGGTAAATTACAATCCCAAACCTTTTAAGGAAAACAAACAACCCATGATGGAATATAGGCCACAAAATCAAGGTCTATACATCTTGTGTATCAAGTGTGAATTTAACAATGAAAAATTTGGGAATTAGATTAGATATGATAACCCTAGTTGGGGAGTCAATTATAGCAAAAGAGTTCATCAAGATTAATTAGAAGAAGAATGGATACTGATCTTATCCTATTTGAAATGATAGATTTTGGATATTATCCTAACAATTGATTGGTTAGCAAAATATTGGATAGTTATAGATTGTCGTAAAAAGAAAATCACATTTTGCATATTGATGAGGAAATAATTATTGTATATGGGAAATAAGACTCTGTAGACAAATACATGTGGCTAAACACATCTTTAAAGGCTACCAATCATTTTTGACAACTATGGATTTCTGTAGATGATGAACTATCCAAGATTGTAGAGATAGATGTAGTTAAAGAATTCCAACATATTTTGAGGGATTTTTAGAATTTCCCTCCCAATAAGAGATTGAGTTACTATTGAATCATTACCATATACAACTCAAATCTCTAAGGCACATTATAGGATGACACTAGCTGAACTAAAAGAATTCAAAAGTCAATTACAAGAATTACTAAATAGGGAGTTTATTTTTCCAAATAGTCCACCTTGAGGAATACCAATATCTTTGTAAAGAAAATGATGAATTGATGTAATTTTACATTGACTACAAAATGTTGAAATATATTACTATGAGGAATAAGTAGCCTCTACTATGCATTGATGATTTCTTTGATCAATTTCAATCCACTATCATCAATTACCAGTTGGAGATGAAGATATATCAAAGACAACATTCAAACTAATGATTACACCTATGATATTCAAGGATTTGATGAATCGGAGCTTTCATAGACAAATTGTGATTAAATTCATTAACGACATATGGATTTACTTTGCCTGTACCAAGAACACTTACAAAAATTTTCCAAACATTCTCATAACTCGTAAACTGTTTGCTAAATTAGTAAGTGTGACTTCTGGCTAGAGAAAGTCAATCTCTTGGGTCATGCAATTTCTAAGGATGGTATTGAGGTGGATCCAACAATAGTAGAGGTAGTGATGAATGAGAAAAAACCTAAGACAGTCATAGAGATTCGTAACTTTCTCAATCTTGCAAAATACTATCATAAAGGTTTTTCTAGTGTAACCCTACCTTTGACTACATTAACTAGAAAGAATATATAGTTAATTTAGACTATTGACTAAGAGTTTAAGAATTGAAGAAGAGAATGAAATTGACACCAAATTTGACTCTTCCATCAAGAAGTAGAGATTATGAGATTTACTATGTTGTTTCAGATAAAGGCTTAAGAAGTGTGCTAGTACATAGTCATTGCATGTGTTTTAGGATATTTAAAGAAGCATGAAATGAATTACCCAATACACAACCTAGAACTTGTGGCTATAGTGTTGGAAAATTTAGCAACATTTAAGTCAACTTAAATACGAGATAATGAAGATGGATAGAGTACATGAAAGACTATGATTTCACCATCCAATATCATCCTAGGAAGGTGAACATAATTACTGATACATTGAGTAGAAAGTCAACTGCTACAAACATCATAATTAAATAGGTATTTGGAGGATCAAATAATAAAGGCTCAAGAAGATAGTACAATAATTTAGAAAGAATGGTTTTGCAAAGGTCTAGATATAGGTGTTTGTTTTCAGTGTAAACTGATGATTTCATAAAAATTTGAGGAGAGAATCATTGCAAGAAACCAATAGTCAATATTTTCTATCCTAAAAGTACAAAGATGTACTAAGACCTGAAAAAGAACTTTTGATAAGAAGGAATGAAAAGATATATAAGTAATTTGGTAGTCAAATGTTTGACTTGTCAAACAAGTGAAAGTGGAAGACAAAAGATTTATAGGATTGTTACAAACATTGAATTTTCAAAATAGAAATGAAGCCATATTATTATAGATTTCGTGGTAAGTTTATCTAAGACAAGTAATGTTGGAAGAGTACAATACTTAGATTTAGTATGGCATTTCAAATGGTTAATCAAAAAGAACTATCTTGATTTTAGAGGATATGTTAAAGGGTATATGTATTAGATTGGAAAGGAAATTGAGATGAACATGTTCCACTAGTTGAATTTGTTGGAGCGATGATTGATGTTGTTAGAACTTGTTGAATAGTGGACAGAAAAGGTTAAGCGCTCAAAGTTATCAAAAAGAGTTTTATGGATAGAAAGATTAGAAACTTGGAATTTATAGTTGGAAATCATATATTTCTAAAGATTTCACCATTCAAAGGAACTATGTGGTCTTGAACAAAAAGAGAACTTAGTCTTAGAATTATCATTTCTTTTCAAATTTTAGAAAGGATTGGTTTAGTGGCTTACAAATTAGCCTTACTACTACAATTAGCTAAAGTACACAATGTGCTTTAGTATTGTGAAAGTATATACCACACTCTAAACATGTACTTCAAAAGATGCTAGTTGAATTGAAACAAGATTTTACCTTTGAGGAAACGCACTACGAAATTATAAACCAAAATATTATTTCAGTCAAAGTATTGTGGCAACATCACTCAGTGGAAGAAGCCACATGAGAAAGTAAGGATGGAATGAAAAAAAGAAGAAGAAATCATCCTCAGTTATTTGTGAAATATTATTATAGTAAATTTCGATTATGAAATTTTCATAAGGGTGAAGAGTAATAACCCCAAATTTTGAGAATGTATTTGATTTATTGAAAGTGAGAATTCAAAATTTTGAAAATAGAATTGGAATTTGATATTGTAAGAAAATCAACTTTTTATAGAAATGGAATCAGAAGTTGACATATAGATATTTGGAATATACTCAAAAAATCGAGTCCAACGACTATAAACATGTTGAAATTAGAGTTCACATGAAAAATCCATATTTTTCTTAATTTTATTAAAAAGGATAAATGATAATTTTACTTTTGTATGGGGTCCACAAAAATTAGGTAAGATATGAGTTAGCTAGCACAAAGATGAAAGTGGAGAAAATGGAAATTCCACTTTCATTAAAATAATTTTAGTGGCATAAAAAGATAAATAAAAAATTAATAAAATAATCCAATTTTAGCCTATAAATACCTCAAAATTTCCATGAAAATTTAAAAGAAATCTCTCCTCTTTCCCCAAACTCTCCCCCTATCCTTCTCCTTCTCCTCTTTTTGTCCTCTCTCTTTCCATTTCTCTTTCCCTTTGCTCTCTTATATGGCAGTGCATCTACCAATGCACCCAATACCATGCTCAGCTGAGTCAAATGCAGCATGTCCACAAACGCGCCATCCTCAACCTGATAGCAGCGGCACCCCGACCTACTCCATCTTTCTCCCCAAATTTCCTCTAGCACCAGTAGCCCATATCGCCCCTTTCCCTTTCTTCCATTTCCTCTTTGGCTTCCACCTCTGGCAGCCTTTTTCTTCCTAGCAAGACTTTTCCCCTTAGCACAGCCACCGAATCTGGCCTATGTCACCAGCCCCCTTTCATTTTCTCTGGCAAGGATTTTCCTCAGTGAGGCCAGCCTAACATGTTGGGATGCACATGCCAACCAGGGAAAAACCCTTATCCCCAATTCCCCTTTCTTGTTTGGATTTCAAATAGTGGCTGAGCTAAAGCCACTAGCCACCACTGAACATTTCCCAGTCACCATCTCATCCCTTTATTATGCATGGCCTAAACTTTCTAGCTGACCATTACCCTTAGATCCATCATCCCCAGTTCCATCTCCTCCGTGGTCAAGCTTGAACGAAGCCATAGACCACCAACCATAGCCGTTCTTTCCTCTCTACTTTGGTCACTACTGGTAGAGTGCATATTCCCAGTTTTTCCCTCTCTCCACCAATTTTCCTTACTATTTCCCCTCTGATTGAGTTTCCTCGACTGTGGGTCTATTGGTGAAATAAAGCCAACTGGCTCAAGTGGAAACCATATAAGGGATGACTTAGATTGAAGATATGAGCTGTCCAATGGAATCGTGGGACTCAAAAACCTTTAGATATGAATAAATAGTAAAATTTCATGCATTCTAGGCGTTGATCCAAAAGGTGGGTGATTTGATGGTGCAGATCAAACTGTCTCACTGATCTCTAGAATTTTGTTTGCATTGCTCATGCGACGCGATTGCAAAGCGATTGTGCCACCGTAGTGTCCCAATGACAAAAATGGACTAGAGCATTTTGGAATGAGTGTACCACTTTAGTGCATCCCTGTGATAGTGTTTTGATGTGTTTTCGATCCAAAATCAAATTTGGATAGTTAAAAATGTCAAAAACTTAAAAATTCAATTCAGATGTCAATATAACTCAAAATTTAGATATGAAACATCCACTAGATTTGTCTTGACAAGAAAAATCTAATGGAATGATAATATTTAGGATTTGAAGACTTTTTAGATTTATCAAAAGCTAAAAACTATGAAAATCTCTTAGATTAGTTAGATCAAAGATGATTGGATCTTTTGTAAATGTGACAAATTATGATTTGGACCATTGATTAAGAACAAAACCTAAAATCTAAGAATCAAGATGAGATCTTTCCACTAGATCAACACAAAAGCTTTAAATATGTCGTAAGATAATTGAAAGTATTACATCTAAGTATAAATACATCTGACTTAATTATATATTGGACAATTAGACTTAATCAACAGTTAGATTTAGCATAGTATTATAATTGGGAAGTAACTTAGAAAATAGTCAAAACCCCAAGATCTGACTGATCTAAGACTAAATTTACATTACATATTTTCAACTTTATGGTGGAATAGAATTAATGTTAGTAAAGGCCCCATAAGAACCCTTATAAGATAAAGGACTGGATTTCATCACCAAATCCTTAGCCCACCTAGGAATCAATTTATATCCTTATATGTTGTGATCCCAATCCTTTAACATTAATTTAAAATCAAGTAGAAAGATACTTAGGGTATTGAGCTCATAGGACCCTTTTAGAAGGACGTGATCTATTATCATTCTAGTGGATTTTGACCATTGTGGTTATATTGCGTGTCTTAAAATCTAAGCAATTTTTCCACATCTTCCATTGACATTAGTTGAGGTCTAAAAGCCTCGTAATACAAGGATTGTATTAACTACTTTAGAACAGAACCTAGCTAGTAAGTAGTAGTCAAATTTGGAAATAAGGAGAAGTTGTTAGATTTAGGTCTAAGAAGCTACCACCTATGCATTAAGGAAAGATAATCAAGACACTGCTCGATTAGCAGCATACTAGGATTGGTTGTGCATCATTTAACTTAAGTATAGTTTTTAGATCATAAAATACAAAAGAGTCAAGATTAAGATGTATCAAATGATCTAGACCATAAATTGACAATCAAAGGCTAGAATCTAACCATAAGACAAACCTTTAAATAAGATGGCTATAATTAGGGAAGATCAAATGAAAGATCATAATGATCAAGGATAAGAAAAGGTAGATCTAAGTATAAGATTAATAGATGAAACCTTGAAAAATGAAATAAACTATAGATCAAAGTAAGATAAATAGAAATTAGACGATCTGACCATTGATTTTGATCAATAGCCATGAAGTGAAGGTTTATAAAAAAGGATAAAAATTTTATAAATATCAAGATCTTCATCTTTAAAGATGATTAAACACCAAATGAGATGTATATGAAGAATTACGATTAGAAAATAGTGCAAAAACCTAAATCTGATAGATCAAAAGTGAATCTAATCGTCAGATTCATAGATCAACTTTTATAGAATATGAATAACTATCTTTAAAATATAGGATAGTCAAAATTAAGAAATATTCTTCTATACCATTAATTTTGAATCGATAGTTAGAATGAAGTGATCAGACAAATCCTAAAAGAGGATAAATATGATCAAGGAAGAACAAATGCAAGATCATCCAAAGTTATGATGATCAAAAGATAGAAAATGACATTTATATATGTATGAATTGACAGATACACCTATCAATGTGGCAATCAAGTCCCTTGATCATTCTAAGTGTTGGGATTATCACGCTCAAGATAGGTGGAACCTTAAGAATGCATTTTTCTAAATTACAAGATCTGTGTTCTAAACATGATCTTATTTAATATTATGAAAAAGATAGAATTGAAATTATTCATCAAGTAGAATGATCATAAATTGGTAAGCTTTAATTATTTAAGATGTCTAATGATTTAATTAGAATAATATGATGATTTTATGTTTATAATAATATGATCATTATCTGAAAATCATTATATGGAATTACATTATCTACTTCAATTAAGAAATTTACATGTTTGGTACATGGGTATGATTTATATTACATGTTTATCCATGAACTTAGAGGAGAAATTACATACTTAGTACATGAGTACCCAATTAATGAGGATGATGATGTTACTATAAATTTTATATATGGACAGGCAAATAGCCTGTTAGTATTATCATTATTTTTCATCTATGCATGGAGGCCTGTGGATTTTATTTTCAACATGCATAGGCCTCGCGATACTATGCTAGGAGAGTTGTGAGGGTTTGGCCACACACTCTCTTAAATTGATGATGATATATGGATACCAGGCCCAAAGAGGGGCTAAAAGTCGAGTGAGGCAATTATGAGAAGGCCACCATTGTGAAAGTCCTGTCTTCCCATATAGGCAGTGACATTATATATTTCTATCATGGCATCAGAGGATTACTTAGGCAGTTATCTAGGTGCCCTAGTATGAACTAAACTGCAACATAGTCATCCATTATGTATTTTGCACTATGGTGCAAATGGCATGACATGATGAGATGTCATATGTGATGACGTGATGAGATGCCCTATATAATGGCATGATGAGATGCCTTATGTGATGACATGATGAGATGCTCAGTATGAGTTCATTATTGATGTTCCCACGAAGGGATATTTCCCAGTAGAGGCAAGATGATTATGGGCCCCCGTATATTGAGAAGTATGGATATTGGACACAATATGGTCTTGGTGTGGATGTTATGATATTACTATTGATGACGTTAACTATTCTTATGATTTTAACAATTTACATATATATGGTATAATTATGAATTATTGGAGAATATATTCATAGAAGATTTCACATGACAGATTATTTGATGGATTTGCTATACAGAGTATGGTTCATGGAAATTTGAATTACTTTATTTAAAGGAAATATGATGAATATGGATATTGAAATTATTAAGGAATTATTGGATTATAAAGCATGTTTTTAAATTCCATATGCTTCTTATATCCCCTACCAAGCATAGCTTGCTGAGATATTATAAATACTTGAATGTTTATAATATCTCAAATACAAATATATAAGAGTGGATGGATACAACAAGGGGATACCATCAACCATACTACTAATTAAGGGTACATAGTCTTATTAAAATTCTTGTGTTGTATAATTAGTTATTTGGATTGTGAGCTTTGGACATTTCATGAAATAAATATAGGGAGTTGTGTATGTGAACCACTAGATGGGTCCTGTTTTCAAGAAATGAATTTCTATTGTTAATTCAATATAAATCTAGTTTATAAACAAAATATATGTATATATGGTGAGAGAGTGAAAGTGACATTTAGGCTTGCATAAATGAATTTCAAAGAAAACGCTTTTTGTTGTTTGATTTTTAAAAAAATTTCATATTAAGCATGCCATTTTTGAAAATAAACATGAAAAAGTGGTTTAAAAACCTGGGTTGTCACACATGTGCATGTAGAAATATTTATAATTTTCAAAAAATTGGTACTATGTTATTATTACTCCTACTTCCTTGAAGTTTGATGCTATAAACTAGTAGAGTTCATGTCTAATTACCCGAACACAAATGCTTTATTTTACTATATAGAATATTATGAATTGGATCTAAGGTTTCTTGAAGTTCTTGTTTTCAATTACGATTACTATATGATATGAAGTAAATATCTATTAGTTGAATGTGACGTTCCCTAAAGTGGTAAGTAGTTATGAATTGGAAAGGAGCATGCTAATGATGGCTTATACTTTTTTGTTTACCTTAAGGATTAATATCTTATTGTAGATAGTCTTTACTGAAGCCTAGGAAGTTTAAGATATTTATAGAGGCTTTAGTGATTTTTGCAGTTACATTCCCTTGTATTCTTTATTTTTGTTGAGTTTTTGTTATGGTTTATTTTTATCATGTCCGTGATTTTGCTTTCAGGTTTTAGGATAGTGGAATATATTTTGTCATCAATCAATAGAGCTTGATTTTGATTCATTTGTGTGATAGAGGTAAAGTCACTAGTTTTTCATTCTATTACATTCTTTTGCATTATATCCACAAAATGTTTACATAAATAAATACATAGGTAACTTCTTTAAATATATATACTCTATTTTTGTATACCTTAGCTGTTTTGATTTTGGAGTATTTGTAACAAGGGTTAAATGAAAATCACTTGTGCTTTTGGTGCTTCCTTTCTAACATATGTATATATGGCTCCTTGTACATGAATGAATACTCAAATGCAATAGGACTTAACTCTATTATGTAGCCTTAGATAAGACGTCATCGTTGGTTCATACTATGAGCTTGAATAAATCATTTTGCACATAAATAGTATGTCTCCACACACTAAGCATGTGTCTATTACCATGACTTTGAATGTGACTACCACCCTAATATTTCCTTTATAAGTGGAAAATATTGTAACTATTGAACAAGTCATTGCATATCACACCGCTTGGTCAGAGGAATTTGTCATTCCCATAGCGTGCATGGTATATATCTTTTCACACCATCATCGTCAATAATATTTTTTAGTAAAATACCTCAATGTAATTGTTCATTAACTGTATCTAAGGTTAATTAGATGTAGCAGAAAGTGCCATTGAGGTTGCCCTCCATTGCACCATCAGCTACTGTCATACCAATTGAATCAGTACTAAGATTAAATGTCTTCATGATCAATATTGATTAAAAATCTCTACAACTTTTACAACAATCATTTAGGGGGTAAGTGGAAGTCCCACCTAATATGCCTTAATCACTAGGATTACTTCATGAACTGATTGATGAAGACATGGAAATTAACCTTGTACAAATCAAGGTTGGAGTGTTTGTTGATGATGTTGTTGAAGTGCCACTTATAATAGTAGACCTATTAGGAGTTTGCTAGAGGAACCAACTCAGCATCCTCACATTGTCTCCTACACGAAGTTCATGCAAATATCTACATCTATAATCATACTTGACATTACATAGTAGTTTTTCAATATAGGTGATAATTATTTCTTTTATGCACCTTCTTGAATAAAACAATGAGCCTTTTTGAGGTCTGTGATGTACTTTACTAATTCCTTAACCCTGGTGCCATTTGTGGTGTTGCAAAGCAATGACCAATGGAGAGGCAAGTTGATGATATGTTACCAGGGTTCTTTTGGTGCTCCATGGTGCAAGGCTCAATGATTCCTTACAATAGCAGGAAATTTTTTAATCTTTTTATTTTCTTGCCAACTTATGTTCTACACATAAGGTTTGTAAACTTTAATTGCAATTCACATGATTATGTGTATAGGTCTCACCAAATGCTACTCGTTTTAGATGTGCATGATGAGCACACATTCTTTTTTATTCATGTGGATCATACAATTGTCCTGTGCTCATAATTGTGTATAGCAGATAAGTAATTGTTTATCAATATCCAATACATTTGTAGTGCATGGTTAACATGGTCTAATAAAACTAAGACTATGCAACCACCAAAACTCACTTGGAAGAATGTAAAGGTATGAAAAATAATTAATTACTCTATTTTATAAACTAAATCTATAATATTTTACATGATATTTATTGATAATTTCTATTTTCCTTATTGCATAGTGCTCTTAACAATATTCTAATTGAGAGTGTGGGTGTCATGTGTTGAGATACATAAGAACCTTAGTAGTCGATGATGTTATCACAATTTTAAAATGTAAGATACTTTTTATTGATCATAATATTATATTTTTCTATAATTTTTTATGTATTTTAGCACAAAAAAATATGTCAACTAAATTAAATATGTTGTGCTTTTTGAATGGGCAAATAAGAAGAGTTACTGTAAAGCCAACCTAGATGAAATTGCACATGGTATTTATTGATCATTTCTATTTTCCTTGTTGCACAATGCCCTAGATGATAGTCTAATTGAGAGTGTAGTTACTATATGCTGAGATACATTAGAACCCTATTATTAGATGATGTTGGTGTATCACAATTTAAAAAAGAAAGACACTTTTTACTAGTCATAATCTCACATTTTTCCACAATTTTTTATGAATTCCAACACAAATGAATGTGTAACCTGAATTAAATATGTTGTACTATTGCAGACTAGTGTGCTTTCTCAAATGGTCAAACAAGAAGAGTTACTCTAAAGCCAACCTTAATGAAAAACAAAGTAAATGGGCTAAGTATGTAATGAGTTTTAATTAGAACAATTGGAGTAATTACATCAATATAAATTACCTTATCCATTAATTAATATCTCCTTCATGCTGTGTTCTTGTAGTTTTCATTATTTTCATTAAAATATAACTTTTTGGATGAATGATAGAAAGTTGGAGTGTGAAAGTAAATGGGTGTGTATGGAGAAGTGTACTTGTAGGTACTTATGAATTTTTTATTCCTATCTTTGAATTTCTTATGCTGGAAGTGAATGTGTTATGGTTTCTTTTTTTAAGTCTTTTCAATATAGTGAAAGGCTATATATATTTTTATATAAATGTAGATGAATGTTGAATTTGGATGTCCTACTGAATGTGCAAAAGAATTTAGACTTCTTTTTCATGTCTTTAAAGAATTGTATGCATGTTGTGATGTTCTATTGTACTTTGAATGTTCTACTATACATTCAATGTTCTACCTTACATTGAATTAATGCAAAAATCCAGCTTATGATTGCAGTGTAAAGTAATGAAAAAAAATTTACATGACTTATAAAGTTGGAATGAAAAAATAGAATTCAAAGGTATTGGACTATTAAAGTCAAAATGAAAAAAACGACTTTAAAAGTACATGACTTTTAAAATTAGTTTTTGCATTCTACCTTTAAAAGTATAGGACTTTAAAGTCATTTTTGAAAATCAACTTTAAATGCCCTATACTTTTAAAGTCAATATTTTCATTTAAAAGTCTAGTACATAAAGTTTATCTTTTATTCATACTTTAAAAGTTTTCCATAATTTAAGTATTTTTTAAGTCAAAAAGAGTAAACTAACTTTAAAAGTTCAACACTTCTAAAGTCAGTTTTTGTGAACCAACTTGAATAGTCCCATACTTATAAAGTCGAATGGTTTAGCTTTAGAATTATTCTCAACTACACAGATAAATGCAATATTTTCATGTAAGCGAGGTTGATCCTATGAGGAATCTCAAAGATTTGCAATTGATTGGATTCTATTTAAATCAATAATCTTCAACCAAAGAGAGAGAGATGTGATTAAACTAGGAAATTGAAATAAACTACGAAGGAAACATGTATAGAATTAGAAACTAACCTTAAAAGTAACTTTCTAAAATTAAAGCTAAGTAATTAAAATGGAAACCTACATAATTAACATGCAAAAGCTAAAGGAAATTAATGCTAAATGAGAATGACTCAAATTGGGCAATTAATCTTAAGGAATGTAGTAAAATGATAATTTTCCTAAATTAATACTTTCATAAACAAAGTAGAAACTTTCTAAAATTAGAACCTTCAAAAACCAATTTATAAAACTTTCTAACACTAAACTAACATATAGTAACAAGTAACCAATGAAATATAGCTAACTTTAGCAATAAATTAGAAACATGAATGTGAATGGAAACTACCATTAAAAAGGCTTTCTAAATCCTAAACTTTTCTAAAGATGGAACATCTTAAAATTCAAAAAGGAAGCTTTTAAAACCTAAAATAAATGCAAAAAAATAATTAACTACTACTAAAACTAAATTAAACAACTAAACTAAGAAAAAATGAAAAAGGAAAGTGACCTAGTACCATGTGCATGATCCATAGATGGTACACATGGTTCTCAGGTGCAAAAGTGATTAGAATTGATGAATTTAAAGTGAAATATCATAAAAAATAATTAATGGATCTAATAAATAACATGAAAATCTAAATGGATTCCTAAGTATTGAAGCAAAGGTGTTTTGATGGCTGCAATAAAGCATGAAGTTAAGGAGATAAAAATTACAGATTTTAGTACCTAGGAACATTCAACAAATGTAGCATTAGAAAGCTATGGAATCCACAACTTTAATGCAAGTAAAAAACACACATCTCAAGTACCTTAATGAAATAAACAATACATAACATAATTTTCGCAAAACATTATTGAATTATCTTCAAATTACATTAAAAACTAGGCATATAATGCATGTTCTATTGCTAGAAATTGTGTCTGATTCTTAAGCATGAAATCCTATTTAAATAATACCAAATATGCAATATAATGCTTACAAACTAAATTATTAGGACATTCAAAGAAAACTCATGAAGGAATTCAAGAGAAAATAAAGCTAAGTGGGTGAACTAATTAAGGAAAAACTGCCCTAAACTAAGGAAAAAAAGAGGGTAGAAAATGTGAAATTCAGGTGGGGAAATCAAGGATTTAAGCTAGCTATTCTCTTGCCTATCACTAACATAGAATAGCTAACTTGAATCTTGATTGAATAACAAAGAAAAATAGGTGGAATTGAGGTAAAGAAAGAAGGAGAAGCTAGATGGAAAGGAAGGTGCAAAACTAGAAAGCAAAACAATGGACACTAAAGTAATGAAAACTAAACCAAAGAAAGAAAATTACTAACCTGAATTGGAGAGCAAATAACCAAGATAATAACTACAAAACTAAAGAAAAAAAAAAAAGCATCTATGAAATGTCAAAGTCCAGCAACAAATTACACCAGAGGAGAGCTTGATTTCAAGGTATCTCATCTACCTCTACTTGAAAAATTCGTATGAAATATGGCTATATATAGATGAGTGGGTTTTTAACTTAGAAAAGGGTAAAAACATGAGGAAAGTGTCCTTAAGGTTAGGGTATTGAATGAGGAAGGTTAGTTGGAGATGATGTAAGCTAGATGATATAACAAAGAGAGGTGGGAAGATGACACAAGAGAGATAAGAGGGCTGGTTTCTAATTTTGAACAAGGGGGTAGGCATCTTTTTCCTTGAATGAAAAGTGGAGTTTTTTGCTCTAATTTTGTGATGTTTGGTTGATGAAAAGTTAGGGAACAAGTAAGGAATAAGGTTTAGGAAAGATGTAGAAAGATCTAGGGTTTTGAAGTTAATTAAATTGCAATAGATCTAAAGTTTCCCATTTGATCACCAATCAGGAAAGGGGGGGCATCTTTTTCCATGGAAGTGCCTCCCTTAGTTAACTTGTAATCCTAGGTCAATTTGAATCGAAAAAGAGCAGGAGATAAAATTGGAAAATAGGATTTTTCTCTTAATGGGTCCACCAATGCATAGTCATCTTATCTTTTACATAATTCTCTCAAACCTTCTTATTAAACCTTGAAAATCCAAATTTAGAAAATGGATCATTGTTAGAATTCTCCTCCAATTGTATGACTCCATGTGGCATTTGGCTTATTGGCTTATATGGGTCACTTTGAGGCATTATTTGGCTTGGCTTCATGGCTCACACGCTTAGCTTTAATATCTTGAATTGCTTAGCTTGAATTCCTTAGTTTGTCACTTTCTCTCCTAGCTTAGATAGCTAAGGTGGCTTGCATGGTTCCTATGCAAAGGTGGTGGAAATGCATGGCTTGCTTCACAGGCCCATTTAGTCACCTTTAGCTCTTCCAATTGCTTTGATTGATTCATCATCTTACCTTGATATTTTCTTAGACCTTGATCTACTTTGAAATGTTAAAATTTAGGACTTGACTCAATCTTTTGATCTTGATCTTTAATTCTCATCTCAATCAATCTCGGCTATTGGATCTTCATTTTAACACCTAAAAAAGAAAAAATCCTAATTAAAGCCTATGATTATTCATGTACTTATTCTGGTTTAGCTTTTGAACCTACTAAATATCAAAGTTTTGAATTATTAGGTTAGAAATGCATGTTTTATGAAATTCTAGAAAAACCCTAGAAATAACTCTATATTTTACAACATATGAAATACTAATTGGGTACTTTTCATACAAAATTGAACACTTATCATTGTTTATGTAAACTAACTTTAAAAATTGGTTTATTTTTTACTGCTTTTCTAGTCAATTTTCAATGTCAGCTCAATATAAGTCGCTTCGATAACCAACTTCTATTAATGTTGTTAATTGACTTTAAAAACCACATGTGCAATAGTGAATGGAGGATGGAGGGAGTGTGAAAGAGAGGAAAGGATTGGGATGGCATATAATAAAGAGATGGGTGTGCCCAACTTGGAGAGTAAAGTAGCTACTACGGAGAGGTGCTACCTAGATGATTGCAAAAATGGCTACCAGTACAAAGGTGTGCACACTACTAATAGATTCAAGATTCTCTCTTCAACAAGAATGGGAGATTGGGATTAAAAGTAATGAGGAAATGGTTAAGACTCATACCTTGTCTACATAGTGTGTAGGCATGGAACTCAAGGAAAATAAGGCTAGAGTAATCTCTCTCCCTTGTCTACTCTCCTCATTTTATAGTTTTGTAATGGAATATATAGAGAATTCGTTAGTGTGGATCATCTAACTCTAAAGAAGTTAGGGGAGTGGGAGATGGTTTGAGATATGATGGAGATGAGAGGGAGAAAGGAAGGGCATGAAATTTATGGAATGAGAGGGAGATTGAATTGGATTTTGAGAATGTAATTGGAAGTAGATTAGGTGTGGGATTAGATGACGATACAAAAGAAATAAATGAGATGGAAAGAGATAAGGAGGAAGAATGGTGGAGATAAAGGAGAATAGCAAGAGATAAGGAAGAATCACATGGAGTTAGGAAAGGTTAGAGATAATGCATTGAGGTGGTGGAAATGGTTTGTATGAATAAATTGTTAGATGAGTGTCCTTCCTCCTTGAATGATGAAGATGCAATTGAACTTAGGAGATGAGAAGATGAGATTATTGTATGGCTCCTTAGGAAGTTTTCTCCTAGCTTCCACTTCAAAAATCACATAGAATACTACTTTGAAAATGGCACATCACCCTATTTTACATGTTAAACACATTGAAACTCATTTGATTGAAGTATAGGATGGTGGATATGGCTTCATAGTTTTCTCCTTTTCATTCCTCACCATTCGATTTCGTTGAGGTTTCTTTTTCCATGTGATTTTTGATATGGAAGGTTGAAGAAAACTTCCTAAGAAAGGTTTTCTACTCTTAATTTCTCACCATTATTTTCTCTAGCCAATTATAATTCAAGCTCCATTCTAGCCCACTTACTTAACATCCTTGAAAACACATTTTTACCATAGGATAACACGTTTTCTTTCCTTAAATAAAGTTGGGTTGCCCATCGAAAAAAATCTACTGATGGTTATTCAAGCTTCACTCCCTTGCATGGCTCTTTCTCATTGGTTCATCTTAGTTTAAGTAAGTTGTCATTGGGTGCTTTAGGATAGCCATAAGCAAGGTAGATCCAGGCCAATTATTTCTTCAAAATTCTAGATGAATGTTGGCCATAGATTTTTAGTTAATTCTCTCTTTCTCTTTCTCTCTCTTCTACACATTTTTCCATTCTTTTTCTTCCTTGTTTCTCTCAAGCACAACATGTAGAACGAAAGGTGGTGCACTAGCTTGCATGAAAAAATCATGTATTTCATGTGTGGGTCCTCTCCGAAGTTAAGTGAATGAATGAACTAGTGAAACTTCTCTTCAAGCAAGCCCTACTTTCTAAGTAATTCACTTCAGCATATAAACCATACATGTACTCCATTGTATATGATTTGATCTTCACTTAGAAGCCTCTCAAGGTGATTGATTGCATGAATACATGCATGAAGAATTCTATCACCTTCTATGTTAATAAAGGCACCCTAATTTGAATGGATAAGGTTGGTCACTAGCTTTTAGTTCCTCATGGCTTTGACTTTGTTAAGGACACCCCAATAACAATATAACCTTTTGGACTTCTTTGTTGATGGCATATGAATCTTGATGATACTCGGAAGATGGATTTGCTCTCTTTTAAGGTTTTATTTGCCAAAAATATGTGTTTTTTTAGTTGTACCTTAATCCTATAAATCTAAAATAAATCCAAACTAGCAGTAGCTAAGTTAAATCAAGGGCTAAAACTACTAAAAGTAGGGATAATATATATTAATATTTCTAAGCATATCAATGACCTCCACATGGTCTTAATTGGCTTAGAAAAGCTTATGATAAGGTCCCAAGAGAGTTAATATGGTGGTTGTTGGGTGAGAAAGGTATATCATGGGGCTATATAGACAATTAAGGATATTCATGAAGGACAGGTAACAAACGTTAGGACCACTAGTGTAGAGACTATTGATTTTTCTACCAATATAGGATTGCACTAAGGATCGGCATTGACCTCGCACCTTTTCACATTGATTGTAGATGAGTTAATAAAACATCTCCATGAGGAGATTCCTTTGTGCATGTTATTTGCAAATGACATAGTTTTGATTGATAAGACAAGGGAGAGCATAAACACAAAGCTAGAGTTATAGAAAGATGAATTATAATCTAAAGGATATAAAATTAGGTGAACTAAGATAGAGTATATGGAATGCAATTTAGCAATATGAATAGCAGGGGTGAAGTATAAGTGAAGATTGATAACCAAGAAGTCTCCCTAAAAGAACACTTCTGATACTTGGGATCAATAATTCATGAGAGCAGAGAGATTGAGAGGGAGGTTGACTAAAAAATCCAAGTGAGTTGGAGCAAATGAAGACCCAAATTTGGAGTTTTATGTGATTGGTAGGTGCAACTCAAATTGAAAGGAAAATTCTATAAGATGGCAATAAGGCCAGCCATGCTCTATGGATCAAAGTGAGGGCAATCAAGGAATAGCATGGTCATAGGATGAGCATTGCCAAAATGTGGATGTTGAGATTGATGAGTGCCAAGATAAAATATGATAGAATTAGAAATGAAAATGTTAAAGAAAACTTAATAATAATACCAATAGGGAATTAGATGAGAGACAATAGACTCAGATGACCTGCACACATCCAATGGAGACTAACAATGTCACCAGTTTGAAGGAGTGAGACGATCCAAGCCAAAGGTTCTAAAAGGGCAAGGGTAATGCCCACAAAAAATATGGACAGAAGTGGTGAGAAAAGTTTTAAAAATTTATAACTAAATGAAGTCATGACACTTAATAGATGAGAATGGAGGAACAAGATTTATGTAACTGACCCCTAATTGGGATAAGGTTTTGATGATGATGACGATGTTAAGGAGTAACAATTTATTAAGGTTTACTGTAAAAGGAATATTAATATATTAAATTGATAAATTGATAAATGTGCTATTTTCATGTACTTTTAGAGAGTTCAATCATTTTCAAGAGGAGAATAACCAATATATTTATTAGTTTTTGACCGAAAAACTATTGATACTACTATCTCTATGGTAAGGCTGCATACTATCAACCCATTGTGGTCCACTCCTTCCCTAGATCCACATCTAGAAGCTTCTTGTACCCCTTTTATTTCAATAATATAAACTATTGAAACAATAAAACAACAACAATAAAAATTTAAACTATACAAATAATAAAACTGCTAAAACCATCCCGAGGAAACGAGCTTTAAATTCATGAACATTGTAAGCCAATCAAGATTTTAGATTGCTTGATTCTTCAAATTTTAATTGCATGATATTATCATCTTGTACATCCATAATACAATGTAGAAGTTACCAGTGGCGTTTGCCAAATTTATTATTATTATTATTATTATTATTATTATTATTATTATTATTATTATTATTATTATTATTATTTCTGAAGGATACATTGTGGCAAATCGTTTGGCTGGTATTGTATTTAAGAAAGTTGTGTCAAAGGTTTTGTAGGCATGACCTCCTTCATAATGCATGTAAGATTGAGAAGGCTACAAAACTTAGATATTCTTTGTAAATATGTTATGTAAGTTATTGTGCTGGCTTAATAAACTATGTGTTTTCCATCAGAAAAAAAAAAAAAAAAAAAAAGAATATAGAAGTTAACTTACCAAATATTTGACTAAAGAAATAGCAAGAAACACTGCATATGTTTAACTAATATTATGTATGTTTTAGGCTGCCAATAGCAATTATAAGGCCCTATCAATGGATAACTTTATTCATAAGTTCTCTTTTGGCCAACAACCCAAACGGAATTAAATTAGAAAATCTATTTCCAACAACGTCTAACGCAGTTGTTTGCAGATCTCTATTGGGATACTCTCAGTCGTATGTTCAAGTAACCGCTTCCTAGTTTACTCACGATTCCTTCCAATCTGCATTTGATTTATGCACCCATCAAAATACGCACAGTTTCCGAGATGCATTATGATCCATCCATACTCAATGTTTTCCATATAAGTAAGTTCTAAATGGCCAGAATGGTGGTCTAATTTTTGTGAGTTAAGATTGTCACCCTCAGAAATTAACTATTAAACTTGATGAAGGGCATCCTTATTTTTGTTTACAATGCCATTAAAAAAAGAAAAGAAAGAAATTCTTCAGTGGTGTAATTTTAATGCCTTGCATTGCCCAACGGTAACAAAACAATGGAAAACTGGTCCGACATGCCTAAATCTTGCTAGTATCATTAGGTTGAGGAAATCCTTCGATTTATCTACGTGGGGCCCAACGGTTAAAAATAGTTTGGATATAGACAACCTCGAGTCTTGAGCACCACTTTAGTTTCGGCCACCTCAACCTTGTTTATGGGCTGTTTGTAACATAATTTAAATGTAATACTGATCAATATTTAACTCTTGTATCGACTTTGTCGGCTTTAAAATACGAATACGATAGAGTATAAGAAAACGAATCAAATTGTAAATGGTTGGTACAGGTATTTTTCTAACAAAGAATCAGATTGCATGAGTTTTGTACGTTGTTTGCACAAGTTGATCAACATAAGATCCAACCCGTTCATCATTTGGCCCAATCCCACAAGTCCTTCCCATCGTATGAAATTAACTAAAATTTCAAAACATTTACTTCGATCTCTCTCTCTCTCTCTGTCTTCAAAGGATTTTATTGGACTGCATGGGACGTCAGCCTGAAAAGCAAGTGGGGTCGAGATTATGGCTAATCTAAACCATTCACAATAGTCACAAGCTCAAGAACATATGAAGAAGTCTACGCCCTTGTTTTATATATATTGAGAAATTTTATCTTGTAGATCTAAGACTTTCATTGTGTTTGGAATGTGTTGGATAAGCATCATGTTTGAAATGGCATAGATAAGCATTATGTTTGAAATGGCATAGATAGCCTAGAGATCAAATTTCATGCCTATTACGTACGTTTAACTTATGTTTTTTTTAGTAAAACATTGACCATTCATTTTAGGAATGATAGCATTAGTGCACAGCACTATGAATGCCTTCTGGTGGACCACAAAAATGGTTGGTCGAAACCATCCATCTGATTTCTCTGGATTTGGATCACTTGCATGCCAAACGTCAAGGTGATTGGATAAATATAATATCCTAGAATTCTGCTGCTTACGTATTGAATATGGACCATTCTTTTTACAAGGTTTTCGACTGTCCATTTTTAGTGATGAAAAGAACAATTTTTCTGGTTCTAAGCTCCTCCAATCCTTATCCTAAGAACCAGAGAAATTAAATAGACAGGTTCAATCAACCATTTGTGAGTGCGTAACGAGAAAGTGTTGCAGATACTATGCTATCATTCTTCTATTCATTTTCATTAATTTTATCAAAGACTCAAAACAATTAAGTAAGATCGTCCAAATTTAAAATGGGTTAATATTTTTACACGATGATCGTGATGAATGTCTCACATCAAGAATACATTTTTCCCGTGCATGGAAATAAAGGCCTAGACTTTTTCACCTGCTCTTGAGCGTGTACGCCTTACCATGACTGTTCTCGATACTTGCTCTGCCTTAGATGAGTCCACGCACCATTTCATCGTCCATTTTACAATTCATAGCTATAGTGATCCAACGAATGAATTTTCAGTACATGGCCATCTAAGAATGGTGTGAATGGTTCTGATCGGCCAAAAGATGACCCACTTTTGTTTCTAGCCGACCCTAGCAGATACTGATATTCCCATTCAGATCGCCGTGTAATTCCACGCGCTCCTTCCTCTCTGTCTCTCTCTCTCTCTGTTTGTCATGGATTTGAGATGTTAGCATTGATCGGCACGCCATTCATATGACTTCGGACTAGGAATTCTCCCAAATGCTCGAAATTTGCCTTCCTCTACTCCTCTGCTCCTCACTTCTCATCAGTCTACCACACCAATTTTATCACTTCCAAATTTATCTACCCCGTCCACCAAAATCTTTACACCACGGAGAGATCATAGCGTGGATCAAAACGTCGCTCGCTCCAGCTAGAAGATCACTAAACTAAGCATATAAGGCAAAATTTCGTAAGCTCCCCCACATTAGATGAAATGCCCGGAAAAAGACCTTCCATGGACAACTATAATATGTGGATATATGGAATGCGACATGATAAATGAAGCCGGCCTGTTATTTGACAAGACTTGAACTAGAAAAACTGTCGCCACTTGGACTGCAATGCTAGCGGATTACTTTCGGCTTAAGCAGCTCTCTGTAGCGGAAAACTTATTTGAAGAAATGGCAGAAAAAAATTTGGTTTCTTGGAACAGCAGGATTTCTGGATATGCAGAAAATAGACGTGGCGATTCTGCTTACGAACGGTTTAAAATGCGTGAAGGAAATGTTGTGTCTTGGAACAAGATTATATCAACCGTGGCCCAAGAAGGAAGAATTGATGAAGCAGGTAGGTTATTTGATCAGATGCCAGTAAGGGATGTTATTTCTTGGACGGCAATGGTTGCTGGTCTTTCGCTGAATGGAAATATTGATGAAGCTCGGGAGTTTTTTTATGAGATGGCTGAGAGGAATATTGTTTCCTCGAATGCTATTATTACTTGGCATGTGTTGTTGTTTTTTGCAAGTGCACGGGCTATTATAATATACCGTGTAAGTATAGGTCAATCTCACAATGACTTGTTTTAAGAAATTGAAGTTTTAATAAAATTTAATTCTTTAAAAATTAAAATTAAATGACATAAATTGAATAGAAGTGTAATCAAACATCAAATGGATTTAATCAATGAAATTATAGAAGTCCGATTAAAAAAAACAAAAATTTAACTAAAGAAACATGAAAATTTTACTTTCCTACCTTTATCACTACCAATTTCTTCAATTATGATATTATTCACTTCGATCAGTCTCCATCAATTTCTTTCTGGTGCTTCTGATTGCTGATCCACCAAATGGATTAGACAAATTACAAACAATCTAAGAGATTAGGCTAGATAAGAAAATTGAGATTTGGAAGACTCAGATCTAATTTTTGATTCTCGAATTGAAGATCAAGAACAATAAACAAGCTATAGGATGTCCTAGAAACAATCTCTCAAATTTGATTGAAAATCTGATATGAAACAAATGAGGAATTAATATTACCCTGTTAGTTTAAGCTAAATAATTAATTAGATTATACTTAAATAAACTAATTTCTGATTTTTGGAATTATCTGAAAACAAGCAGAACATAGATAACACAAAATCTGGATAAAAAAAAAAAAGATGAAATAGACTAAAGGACAAAACATGGATTCAGATGAGATTTTAAATTTTTTGCTAAGGGAAGGGCATTTATGAATTTTTTTTGAAATTCTGGTTTTAAACTAAAACCAGTAAAAACCTGACGAGAACAGGGAGAGAAGGGGAGGAGAGGGGGAAAGAGGAAGATCGTGGGAGAACCCGTGTCGGGTTTTCTCCAGTGAAGACGCCAGTGATGTGTCTCTCGCCAAATGACGACAATGCCAGTGGACAGAGGTTGGTCGAGCTTGGGCGAAGCAGAGGGCCAGTGTGGTGGCTGCTTGTCGAATACGCCTAGCGGTGAGCAAAGGCCAGTGCAGTGCATCTAGCGGTGAGGGGAAAAGTGTGGACAGGGGAGCTTGGGGCGTTGTCTGGGCACGATGGAGGAGATCTGGGCGTCTGGTGCTATGGAGTTGGCAGCCGACGCGGAACTAAGATGGGCTGTGGGGCCGGTGTTGGGATCAGGTGGACAGTCGAACTGAACAGAGGAGACGATGGAGCCGACTAGCAAAGGCTGCGGAAGGCTTCGGTGAACACGGGCCCCGGCATTGCGGTGACGCAGAAAGAAATAGACCAGAGGGAAGCGAGACTAAAGGAGCAGGGGAGTGTGCGAGTGGACTGATAGAGAGATGGGGGTTGATAGAGAGGAGAATAGAAGCCGAGGAGGTCGGGTTTGGGCGTGGAGGAGAGAGAGTGGGTGTACGAGTGATGTAAACGAGAGAGAAAGATGAAGATTTAGATAAGAAGATGGTGAGTACGTGAAAGAGAGAGAGAGGGTGGATGCGTGACAAACAGTGGGTAAACAGGAGCAGACGAAGTGTGGAGAATAAAGGGGCTTGGGCATCGTGGTGGGAGTGAAGAGGATGATGGGAATACTGGCACAGTGAAGCAAGGTACTAGTGCTAAAAAAACTACGAGGAGGGAGAGCTGGAGATTGAGAAAAAAGAAAAGAATGATGATATAATAGAATAGAAAAAAACAATGAAGAGGAACAACGGCCAAAGAAAAACAAAACGAAAACTAAAAACTCCCTTTATGCTCGTAATGCTTCCCCTTTTAAAGTTTTCCCCCTTCTAATTATTTTCTCTTACTCTTTTATTATCCTTTAAGAGTTGGTTTTCTCCTCTTCCAAATCTTATCCCCAGTCTCTTCTCTTTATTAGAATTGTTTTTCTTTAGGAAACCATGCCCTGTTGCCTTATTGATCTTCAAAATGATCTGCACTGTTAAAATTTGATCTGATCCATCCAAGCATATTTGGTTGATCTGCATAATATAGACCAAATTAGAGTCATCTGATCCATACATTATATTTCTGATTAGCTCTGATGATTATTTGGCCATTGATTTTGACAAATAAATGGTTGGATGATCAATTAGGGCTAAAATAAAAAAAATTAACTAAAAATTACAATTTTGACCAGTTAGATGATCTAATTGAATGCTAAATTAGGAATGTTTTGGCCAAAATTAAAAACTTAATAGTTTGCGTAGAATCTGTTGTTAGATGAATCTCTTTATTTGCTTGAGAGAATGTCTAAGAGGGATCTCCCATCCTGGAATACTATGATTACAGGATTTATCCAAAATGGGGATTGAGAATAGCTAGAAAATTGTTCAATGAAATGCAGGAAAGACATGTAGTCGCTTGGACTGCAATGATAATGGGATACGAGCAAGCTATGCAATACGAGGAAGTATTGAAAATCTTCTCAAGAATGCAAAAGGATGGAATTAAGCCTAATAAGGGAACTTTTGTTAGAAATTTGAGTGCTTGTAGCAGTTTAGCTGGTCTCGGCGAGGGAAGGCAGATTCATCAGATCATAAACAAAACGATTTTTCAGTTTAGTGCCTTTATACAGCTGTAATAAGCATGTATGCGAAATGTGGTGAGATTGGCATTGCTAGAAAGATGTTTCATAGGTCCAACCACAAGGACTTGGTATCCTGGAGTGGGATGATTACTGCCTATGCCCATCATGGATATGGTAGGGTGGCAATTCACTGGTTCGAACAAATGCAGGAAAATGGGTTCAAACCCAATGATTTTTACTTATGTTGATTTGCTCTCGGCATGTAGCCACTCAGGTTTAGTCAATGAAGGAGTTAAGTAGTTAGATGACATGATAAGAGGTGGAACAATTGAAGTAAGAGAAGACTATTATGCTCGCTTGGTTGATCTATTTGGACAAGCTGGATGGCTCGAGGAAGCTGTGGAATTCATAGATGGCTGAAGACCAGTGGCTGTAATGTTCATGGGAATGCTAGGATAGGAAAGCTTGCAGCTAAGAGGCTTTTGGACGTGGAACCTGATAATGCAGGGACTTATCTGTTATTAGCGAAAATATATGCTTCAGCAAGTCAATGGAAAGAGACTAGGAAGGTGAGATTGAAGATGAAAGATATGGGTCTAAGAAACCAGGATGGAGTTGGATTGACGTTGGTAACAGGGTTAATGTGTTTGTTGTTGGTGATAAATCTCATAGCCAAGTTAAGGAGATGCTGCTTGCTTCAGGATCTTCACAAGAAGATGAAGGCAGGGTATGTACCACTCGCAGATTATAGAATTGATCAGTTATTTAATTGCTCATGTATTTGTTGGTGTTGATAAACCTGATAACCAAGTTAAGGAGATAAACTACTTGCTTCAGGATCGTCGTGAGAAGGTGAAGAAGGCAGGGTATGTACCACTTACAGATTATAGAATTGATTATGAATTTTCAGTTGTTTAATTGCTTTCCTTGTATGAGTTATTCTTTCATTTGCAATGATACTTTTGATTCAGAAAATATTTCATACTGTAACAGTCTCAGTGTGTGTTAAATGTTTCTGGAGATCACTACTTTTGTTAAGTTAAAATATCAAGATATAGCATTCCCCAAGGTCATCCAGTATCTCTATATTGATTTGTTTGGATAATCTTGTCGGTGGCCACGTCTGATCCAGTTGACCCTGGTACTACTGTCTTTGGACGATTCAGTTCCTGGATCAACGGTGATGGGAAGGTCAAACTACTGGGGCTGTCTGGCAATGGGATAAGAATCCGCCCGTGGAGTTACTGGTTGTTTGTAATTTTCTTCCTTGCTATTTGTAACCTGAAAACATGGATACAATCACACCACATTGATAAAATGGATCTGAAGGTCAGATAAAATTTATTTAAGAATAATCAGAGCAAAATTTATGGACCTTTTTACGTATGTTTGAGTAATGTGTCTACGTTTTGAGTTTGATTCTACTCTTTCATTTATCAGAGATAAAAACCCACTGCAAGTCGTTTTGCATTGAGCTAGGTTGTCTTTTGGAACACGGAACTTCACCACCTTTTAGCTGGAACTTGAGAACATCTTGTGCATATGTTTCCCATTTCTGACTAAAAATAAGGATAAGTTGTAAAGTCACTGGAAGGAAGTTGATGGACGCAAAAACAAAGTTCTGATGATCCATCTCAAATTGTAGATCCTTTCCAACTCGGCTTAATCACTGCACGTATTAATATGCAAAGCAGTTTGAGTTTGGAACTTTGGGAAATGCGGAATTTGTGGATGGGTTTGGACCTTCGGAAAATGGCTCATCTCTAAGTTAGCCAAGGAGATCATGGTTGGGTCATTAAACAACTGGTCTCCACTTATATTTTAGCTGCCGCTATAAAATAGGAGAACCCTTCCAATTATTCGAACTATTTATTTTCTAAACTTGCCAGGGATGATATATGCACACATTGTTACAAATATTGGGTTAGGAAATAAGTTGGCAAGGTAAATATTTGGATAAATTGGAAAAACATTCATGAAAAGAACATTTTGGGACTCTGAGTCTAAGCTTTTAAAATGGATTTTTAACTAGATTTACAAATATTGTTTGATGATTTGGCAAATTATTTGTGAAGTTTGACTTTTATTTAGTAAATTCTTGTTAATTTCTTGAAGCTTTAACTTGAAATTATTCATGAAAATATGGGAATAAAAAAGTTGTGATATTTTTTAAAAAAATTTAAATTATTCGGAGACTTCTGTAACTTTGCATGCACAAAGTTAGGCCTCCTAAGCATCCACCTATTCTAATTATCTAAGCCACCTTTTTATTATTTTCTCATTCATCCAAATTGTTTCTCAGATTCGTCCTATCTCAAATTGATGAAGTATCAAAACTCTTACATGTTGGATACCTCAGCCTCATGTCACAGGCTGAGATTTTCATACTCCCATGCGGCACTTAGATTGGCTTTTCACCCCAAACCAACTAAGTAAGCCTGACTGCTTGAAGATGCTTACAAGTCTCTTCGATCACTCCTTGATCACACTCCTGGATGGATCACTCCCTTGGATGCCTTACAAGTGAGAAAGCTTCACTATTTATAGGTGCTTACCTCCTTTCACCTCCTCAATGGGCGGTGGGGATCTTTACATATGTTAACCATCCAACAATTAGAGACTACTCTATAATCCTCTCTAGAAGTCTCTACAAAAGTCCCTGGTTCCACCACATTTAGGATGGTCCTGGAGAATTCTATAGGCCAGATATTTACATAATGTGTTGGGGCCTTTTAGAATATGGATCCCTTTGATGGATCTGAGTTCCTCAAGCTGAACCTGTGAGCTGAGTAGGCCTCCATAGGATTCTTCAATAGCAGACCAAAGTCCTTCAGGCCATGTCCATGTCCTAAATGAGCCCTTCTTAGCAGCTGTAGGCCTTGGTCACAGGCTTTGTAATGCAGGTTCGTGACACTAAGCCCCAAAAGTCAGAGGTGGTTACCGAACGTAAATGTTGGGAAATTTCAATTTTGTAGCTTCGAAACTATTACATTTTTTGTTTTGAATGGTGGGACGTTTTAAGTTTGTAGCTTCCAAACTAACATGTTTTGATTCAAGCGTATAAATTTCAAATTCTATGTTATTCGATTAATACAAGCTTTTAAGAGCATAAAGCTTGCCAAGATTATGACCCGAATATTTGAAGTTTGACTCTCTCTCTCTCTCTCTCTCTCTCTCTCTCTCTCTCTCTCTCTCTCTCTCTCTCTCTCTCTCTCTCTCTCAATATTATATGATTGTCTTTAGAACATCAGTCCAAATGGCTTGAAGTACAAGGAGGCTAATAAATGAACAACTTGGATTGCTAAACATTGGAGCCCTACATGTGATTGAGCTGCGTAGGTACATCCTTTGTTCACTACTACCATATACAGTTGGCATGTCACATTGATAATTTTGGGGGGAAAAAAACAAGGCTACAAGGGGCTACCTGTCATGTCATCCAAAACACCAATGCATGGATTCCCTGCACTCATTATACATTTAGATGATCTAAATGCATCCTTGTGGTGGGCCATACCATAATTATCGATAGAAATTGATTAATTATTATATCTAGTCATTTGATTTAGAGTACTTAAATCATAGGTTCACTACGTGTTAGACTTTTTGTTTTACAATTAAGGGGAAGTAGTCCTTCACTAGTTTATGATTATTAGAGGAGAAAGGTGCCCCCTACATATGGACTTGCCTCCCTTCAATTTCGATATAATAAGAAAAATTGTGGGTGAGTGGGCCCTCGCATGTGTGAGTGTGTGCTAGGCCCATCATTGTAGAGATGGTCCAGTGGTATAAGGCCAAACTCTCTCTCGTGGGCTCACATGCATGAAGGGAAAGAGCTGGGGCAGTTTAGAGAAGCTTGAGGGCCTAGTAAGGTACCTTGCCCAACAAGCAAGGCCACTTGATATCCAAGCAAGGCTCCCTTATATAAGGGGGTTTCCTTAGGTCATTCCTTGCAATAACTCTTCTTCTCTCCCTGGAGCTATTAAGTTTCTAGTTTTTTTCTCTTTAAGGATCAACCTAGGTAGTGACATTTTCTACTTTTCTTGTTTGAGAGTTTGCTAGTTTGAGATGTTCTCTTCAAGTGTTCTTCTACTTGTTAGTTCTCTGGTTTTTGAGCTCAAATTAGACATAAAACTTGAGTGTATTATTTTTTTGGTTCTCTTGTTTCTTAAGTTTTTGAACTTGTGAATTTCTTCTTGGTTCTTTGTTTGTCATTGTTACTTTAGATTCTTGATCTCTAATTATCCTAAGCCCGGATGAAAAAGTTGGAGGGTATTGCGTCAGGTGCCAACTGGCAAGGGAGAAGTTGAAGATGATTTTGTTATTTCTTTCTTATAAATGAATATGCATTTGTATATTAGTTTGTGTGGAAGAAATGAAAATCATCTCCAACTTCTTAAAATATGGCAACCCTTGCGTCAAGTGCCTGCCGGCATGGGTGAAGCTGAAGATGATTTTATTATTTCTTTTTGCTTGCAAATGAATATGCATTTATATATTAGTTTGTAAGGAAAAAATGAAAATCATCTTCAGCTTCTTAAAACTATAGCACCCCTAACATGACATGAATCGAAAACTAACATTCCCTCGAGATAGGGCGTTCCCCATAAGTGACGCACTCCATCGGATCCCAGGTGTGGTGAAAAATAGGCAAGGGTTACTAAAGCATTCTCCCCAGAAGCAATGCACTACATTAAATCCTAGGTGTAGTGAAAAATGGGCAAGGGCCGCTAGAGCATACCCTCGAAAGTAATGTGTTACATCAGAACCCAAGTGCATCAAAAAGTGGACATGGGTTCATGCCAAGGAGGTTAAGAAAGGCGATGGTAAATGGGATATCTTCAGAGCATAAGATTCATATCGCCACATGGAATATAGGGGCATTGATAGGTAAGTGTTTGGAGTTAGTAGATGTGATGAAACATAGGAGAGTCAACATCTCTTGTATCTAAGAAACCAAGTGGAAAGGGGGCTAAAGCTAGAGAAATATATAGGTATAAATTATGGTATGTAGGAAAGGATAATAACAGAAATGTCATAGGAATAATAGTGAATAATGAATTAAAGGATAAAGTTATGGACGTTAAAAGAATCAGTGATAGAATTATAATAACAAAACTTGTTCTAGGAGAGTAGATTATAGGAGCAATATGGAGGGAATCATGCAAGAAATTCCCAACACTGAAGGGATATTTATAGGAGCAAAATTAAATTGCCAAGTAGGAAAAGAAAAGGAAAGATATGATAGAATACATGGAGGGTATGGTATAGGTCAACGACATGAAATAGGGGAGAATATCCTCGATTTTGCTTTGTCATATAACCTAGCCATTGCAAATACACTCTTTAAGAAGAAGGATGAATACTTAACAACATTTAAAAGTGGACTTCATAAAAGCTAAACAGACTTTTTTCTACTTAGAAATAATGAATGATCTATATGTAAGGATTGTAAGGTGATACCCAATGAGAGTTTCACCTCACAACATAGGTTAGTGGTTATGGATATCCATATCAAAAGATGGAAGAAAAAAAAAACACTTAATAAGTATCCAAAAATTAAGTGGTGGAACTTAAAAGGAGAGAAAATAACCTCATTCACAAATAAGTTGATGGTAGAAGGAAATTTGAACTATGAAACAGAAGTAAATACCATGTGGATTAATATTGCTGAGTCCATTAAGAAAGTGGCAAAAGATGTCGTAAGAGTATTTAAAGGTAAAAGGCAAATAATAAAGGAAACATGGTGGTAGAGTGAAACAGTGAGAAACGTTATTAAAGAAAAACAGATGTGTTTTAAAGCATGACAGAAGACTAAAAATAATGAAAACTATGAACAATATAAGAATGCTAAAAAGGTTACTACGAGAATAGAAAGTGAGGCTAAACTTAAAGAATATGATGAGCTCTATAATAGACTAGGAACAAGAGAAGGTGAAAAAGATGTGTTTAAACTTGCAAAAGTAAGAGAATAGAAGGGTAAGGACTTAGATCATATTAGGTACATTAGAAGCGATGATCAAACCGTATTAGTCAAAGATGATGAGATCAACCAAAGGTGGAAAACATACTTTCAAAAATTGTTAAATGGAAATGGCTCTAAGAATATAGGGATTGAAAATAGTAAGAGAATAGAAGGGTAAGGACTTAGATCATATTAGATGCATTAGAAGCGATGATCAAACCGTATTAGTCAAAGATGATGAGATCAACCAAAGGTGGAAAACATACTTTCAAAAATTGTTAAATGGAAATGGCTCTAAGAATATAGGGATTGAAAATAGTATAAATCTAAATAACAGTGGATATTATAGTTATGAATGTAGGATTAGAATACCTGAAGTGAAAGAGGCCTTCAAAAAGATGAAATTAGAAAAGGCCACTAGGCCCGATGGTATACCAATAGAGGTTTGGAAGCATATGGGAGATATTGGGGTAGTTTGGTTCACCAAGTTGTTTAACAAGATTATAAAATCAAAGAAAATGCCTGATGAGTGGAGGAAAAGCTCTATTGTACCAATTTATAAGAATAAAGGAGACATATAGAGCTATACTAATTATTGAGGGATCACTATGAAACTTTTTGAAAGAGTGATTGAGAAGAAGCTATAACATGAAACAAATGTATCAGAGAATCAGTTGGGTTTCATGTCTGGGAGGTTTACCATGGAAGCTATTTTCTTACTAAGACAATTAGTAGAGAAATATAGGGAGAGGAGGAAAGACCTCCACATGGTCTTTATCGACTTAGAGAAAGCTTATGATAGAGTCCCTAAAGAGTTAATATGGAGGGTTTTAGGTGATAAAGGAGTTTTGCAGGGGTATATAGACATAATTAAAGATATGTATGAGGGAGCGGTAACAAATGTTAAGACCACTAATGGCGAGACTAGTGATTTTCCTGTCACTGTAGGATTGCACCAAGGATCGTCATTAAGCCCAAACCTTTTCACATTGGTTATAGATGAGTTAACAAAACATCTGCACGAGGAGATTCCCTAGTGCATGCTATTTGTAGATGATATAGTCTTGCTTGATAAGACAGGGGAGGGTATAAACATAAAGCTAGAGTTATGGAGAGAAGCATTAGAATCTAAAAGATTTAAAATTAGTCGAACTAAGACAGAATATATGGAATGCAATTTTAGCAAGGAGAGTAGGAGTGGAATACCAGTCAAGATTGATAACCAAGAAGTTCTCGTAAAAGACCACTTTCAGTACTTATGATCAATGATTCATGAGAGTGGAGAGATTGAGAGGGAGGTTACCCAGAGAATCCAAGCGAGTTGGAACAAATAGAGATGTGCATCTAGAGTTTTGTGTGATTGGCAGGTGCCACTCAAACTAAAAGAAAAATTCTATAGGATGGCCATAAGGCCCACCATACTCTATGGATCAAAGTGTTGGGCAGTTAAGGAACATCATGCTCATAGAATGAGCATCGCAAAAATGAGGATGTTGAGATGGATGAGTGGTAAGACAAGAAATAATAGAATTAAAAATGAAAATATTAGAAGAAATTTAGGGGTAGCACCAATAGGTAACAAGATGAGGGAGATTAGACTTAGATGGTTTGGACATGTTCAAAGAAGACCAACAACGTCACTGGTTAAAAGGAGTAAGGTAATACAAGTAAAAGGTTCTAAAAGGATAAGGGGATGGCCTAAAAGAACGTGGATAGAAGTGGTAAAGAAAGATTTAAAAACTTTGAGACTAAATAAAGCCATGGTACTTAATAGAGAAGAACGAAGGAATAAGATTCATGTGGCTGACCCTTAATTGGGATAAGGTCTTGATGATGATGATGATGATGATGATGATGATGAGAGGTTTAATTGTGATTCGAGGATAAGACTTTTAGAATATCTTGTTTTGAGGCTATAATATATGTAAACAAATAATTCCAAATAATAAATCAATGTATTTACAAAAAATAGGACACATTTTTTATTTATTTAATTAATTATTATGCATATGTCTTCTTTGTTAATGAAGAAATGGAACGAGTGTATCAAGGAATTTTGTTAGGATAATAACTAAGGAGATTTAGAAACCAATTTACAATATGAAGGAGAGATTAAAAATTTTGCATTAAGCAATTATTAAGTAATTTTTTGAAAGATAATTATAATTAAATGGCATTAAAATGAGGAGATATTCAGTTAATTAGAAAAGAAAACCCGTAGCTCATGAAGAAACTTGAAAAATTAATTATAAATGAAAAGTCTATTTAATTGCAAAATTGAACCTAAGTATGATATAATTGAAAATTTTGTATAAAATAAGGGACTTTTATTGGAAACATCTGAAATGGATTAATTAGCTGGATGGGAATGATCCAGCTAGCCACGTGGAAAAGTCTTTCCATGGCAGCTGGCTGTCCCTATGCCATCTGTCCTCTTTCCTTTTCAAGCAGACCTAAGTATAAAATAACTTAAAACACTAGGCTGGGATTTCCAGCCATGCCTGGAAGGAAAGTTGTAGAGAGTGAGAGAACAGTAAGGGAAGAGACGAGCTGACCTGGGGACTTTGAAGAAGTGCTGAGCTTGGAAACTCAAGGGAGGAGGGAAGAATCTTGGTAGGTGGAGTGAGCTGAAACAGTGGAAGCTCCCAGCTAAGAAGAACTTCATGCAGGGAAGGTCCCTACAACTCAGCAACGCCGTTCAGCAGTCTTGAAAGAGAGGGAGAGCTGTGAGGAAGATGCTGCGCGAGGAGGAAAAGCACCATTAGAGGAGCATTGGGCGAGCTGGATCGTTAAGACTTTTGCCTGAGCAGGAGCTCCACACAGAGAGCAGGGACCTGCAGCTCAGGAAAAATCCAGTAGGGACTGTAGCTGTTTAAAGCTCGATTTCAGTTAGGGGATTCATGTAGGAAGAGACTCTAATACTCGCATGGTTTAGCCCTGAAGAAATCTGTATGCCTTCCTGTAAATGTGCATGAACTATATTCTCTGCCGTTGTTAGCTCATGCTTATTATTTCCTGATAAATTGCACTTCGTTTTACTGCTTAAACTTGCTGTGACTTGTAAATTCAAAGCGTGTTGCATATCAGTAGCTGTAATTACATGCATGATTAGGGAAGTGATGTTTTTCTAGATGAGATCATGAGTTTCTATCTGAAATTATCATATTCTGTTTTGAATAGACATGCAGGAAGGAACAGGGGTGATTTACGCATTTGAAACACCCCTTTGATCCTCCACTTTACGGAAAATCCTTTCTAAGTTCTTTTATATGATGGATGAGCTTTGCATTGATGCTTTAAAACCGGTTTTGATATTTTCCCACTCCATGATTTTATGTCGAACAAGAAACAGGACTGGTCGCACCCTGTTTTCCTGCACACATTTGCAGGCAGAGTTCATCGAAAACCCACCCTGAAATCCCCAGTTTAAGATCCCAATTTGTAAAACTACAACCTGGGTTTTTAAGATTTCATATCATTTTTCTGTTGTACATCAAATTTCCCTAGGAAATTGCAACTTAAGCTCACTGTTTTGAGGAGCTCAAGCAAGGAGAAAACTGCACGTTCTTTGCACATTGCGTGTTGGAAACAAGTGCTTTGTTTCCTGCTACCTGTTGAGTTTTCCTTGGTAATGTCTGATGAATGATAAGAATTCTGGTAAAATCAGTACACAGAATGATTTCACCTCATGTATTGTGACTAGGATAGTTGAACAATCAACAAAACAGTAAGCCCCACTCTCCTGCTCATGTTATGCAGGAAAATGGCATCTTAACCTTCTTCCATAATCATGTCAAATGCTTTAATTGAAAAAGTAACAGATAATTGTGGATGATAAACTACATATTGCTGGGAAAAGGTTGAACAATGTTAGCCAGATTTGCAATGCATTTGGCAAAGCTCGAATTGCTATGGTGCTGCAAAACTGGAATGCAGAAATAATGCTTATGCTGGAATTTGGTAATTGTTCAAATTACATTATGCTGGAATTTTACGAATACTTGAATTCCATTTGTACTGGAATTTGGAAATACCTACACCACACTTGTGCTGGAATTGTGAAACTTAAGCTACATTAGGTTGGGAAAATGTGAACACAGGCTACATCTTGTATTGGAAATTTAAGGATGCATAAACCACTTTGCTGAAATTTGTAAAGGCTTAACCATACTTATGCCGGAATTTGAAAATGATTAAACCATCACATGCTAGAAGTTTGAATGCTCATACTACTAAGTTAGATTCTTTTAATTCAAGTCACTTATGCTTTAATCACCTAAGCATTAATCACCCATAACTCAGTCTCTTAAGCCTTAGTCACCTAAGACCTAGTTACATAATGTCTTAATCTCCTATGCCTTAGTCTTCAATGACTTGGTCTCTTTCCTTAATCTCCTATGATATAGTTTCCTATAACTAAAGTCACTTATACCTTAAATCATCTATGTCTTATGCCTTAGTCTTCTAGGACTAGGTCTCCTATGCCGTAGTTGATCTAACCCTAGGAACCAAGCTAAGGGAGATATACACCTTGTTACAACCTAAGTGTTAGAAATTACATTCATATGAATCTAACTAAGTGAGGTGCACACTTAATCATACTTAAAATCTAAATTTGGAAATCAACATTATAAATGGACTAGTTAGAGGAAAATTGTTAAACATTATAAACTTTTTGACCTACGCTATAAGAGTATTAGCGAGATTGTACTAATGACATGGCATCAAGCATATCTTAGACCTAAGAACTATAATAAAAGGTTGTAATCCTCTAGGTTATAAGAATGCAAAGTAAATTCAATTAGGATTAGTTACTTAGGGACATAACCAAGCAAGTAAAGCTCAAATAGTAAAAAGAAATAATAGATGAAATGGATGGCTTATACTAAGTTAAATAGACCACTAATAAATAAAAAAAATTATTAAGACATTAAGTATTAAAACACTAGAGGTGGAAATATAGATACGTGTTCATGTTAAATAGACTTCTAGCCTTTAAACTCCATAAAGAATACAACATCAACTAAAGTTACACTATAAGTTAAAAATGGAATTAACAAAGCATCTAACACTATTAGAACAGGGTACTATCATTATATCATGATTCAAATTGTTCCATGATTTGAACCGTTGGATTTATGGATTTGGCCAAGGACCCATTGATACTTGGCAAGCACTACATGTGTGGCGGTGAGCCATGAGATATGGATTTTTATGAACCCTAAGTTATGGAATTTCATCAAGGCTTTTTGGTAGTCACTCTTAGAGTATCCTAAGTTTTGGATCACTAGGCAGGTGCACTATGTGAGTCTGTTGTAAGTCCTAGAGACCCTATGTTAGGAGGTGCACTTGGCCACTATCCTCTAAGATGAGATTGATACCAACCTTGCGATGGATACGACGGGTAGTAGGAGTAGCTTCTCATGGGGAAGTGCTTTGAGTGGTAGCTTGGTAGCCCCCATGAGGTTTGGTGAGTCGAGGCCATGCAGTATTTACAAGCCCACAGTAGTTGCTAATGGGTGACAGTAAGGCCCTATGAGCATAGGTGTTTGTGTAATGTTAGCATGTTGGGCATTCCGATCATTTCTCTCGAGAATTTAGACCTGGTCGTGACTGTATCATCCCTGGAGGTAGGACTGTATGCCATTGTGTTATAGAGCGATCAATTTTCCATTATGCAGGCATGGATTTTGCATTGCAGACTAAGGACTATGTGCCTTGGTTCACCTTCAAATATTTTGATCACATTAGATTGACAGTCTTATCAGATTCTTTTGGATGTTGGAGATGATTTGAGATCACTAGTTTTCTTTGTGGATCTTTGTTTTATATGTCATGATTTTTCACTTAAAAAATTACACACACACACACATGCTATTTGCATGGCATATTTTAAGTGTGCCATCTCGTACTAAATTTTCTTCCCATCGTGAGGGGTTGTTTTGCTCACCCCCATACAACCAATATTTTAGGTGACACTCCAAGTAGCTTGAGAGTGAGAGACTCAAGGAAAGTAAAAGTACCTAGATCAGTTTAGATGTGAGATGAGAATGTTTTTGGTGTAGTTATTTTGATAGAATCCATGTATAGGATTCATTTTTAGGCTGTAAATAATTTAATTTCATCGACACATGGAATGACCGTGCTTGTGGACTATTATATTTATTTGAATGGCATGAGTGACTCTATCTATGAAAAAATGTGTGATCTGTGGCATGTATCTCTAACCATTTCTAAGTTAGAAGACTATTATTTTACACACACACATATATATACGGAGGTTTTACCATGACATCCAAAAAGAAAGTTGAGGAATTTCTCAAATTACTTATATATTATCACTCTGATCATGTTTGCTAAAACAAGAAAATTTCTATTGCTTTCTAACTTAAAATTTATAAATATTTCTAAAACTTGGCATGTTACTGAGGCATTCATCTTTAAGACAGTAGAGTTGAATTCATGTAACCAAAAGAACAACTAACCTGATAAATGAACTCATTCATCAAATAAGGCCTTTTAATAACGTAGCTGCACTTTCTTGACATAAGTTCTACCGTGCTACTGCAAACTCAATTTTCACGAGTTCATATAGGAGCTAGATGGAGCATGAAGTTGCTACTATCTTCTTTGCTAATATGATTCCTAGGATCACATCAATTGCACCCAGATTCAATATATAAATACTTTGTATCGAAGATACTTATCAAATCTTCCCCATGGATCAAAACAAGAGAAATAGAAGAACAATATGCTTAAGTCTTGTGTTTAACTAGAACTTGAGAAACTATAGAACTTCACAAGTTGAAGGACCCTTGAATTAGAATGCCTTTAATTAGGTAGAATCTTAAACAAAGAAAATAAATAATGCCTCTAACTAAGTAGACTCTAGAACAGAAGAACTAGAAACCTAGAAGCTTTAGGGAGAGAAGAGTTGTTATAAGGAATAGCCTACGGTAAACCTCCTTATATAAGGAGGCCTTTGCTTGGGCATCAAGTGATCTTGCTTGAACATCCTTTCTTACTACACAATCTCTAATGAAGTGATAAAGCATGTCGATGTGCATACTTCAATCATGGCAGACAAGATTCCTTGCAAGAGCTAAAGGTGATTTGTTATTAACATAAATATCTATTGCATCCTCTTGTGGTATGTGTAATTCCTTCAACAAATTTTGAAGCCAAAGTGAATGATGGGTACAAGAGGCAACAGTAAGTTATTTAGCTTCACAATTGGATAGCATAACAATTGATTACTCTTTTGAAGTCCAAGTAAAAGTAGTGTCTCCCATGAAAAACTAAAATCCAATTATACTTTTTCAATCATTTAAATCTTTGACCTAATCATTGTCCATGCCGAAGTTCCCATGCACCCCGCACTATTTTGTTCTTCTCCAGTTGCCTAGGGAAAAGGCCTCATTGCAAGGGAAGTCCTCATCACTCTTATCAAGAGCCCAGTAACTTTTCCCCTATCGATGTGAGACTAACTCTCAGTCCCTCACCTTGCCTAGAAGCTTGCCAGCCCTCTTGGCCCGCCCTCATCGGCAAAGGCTTCACAACAAGAAGTAGTGGGGAGTGCAAGGAAGCTCGTCGATGAGAGATCCATGCAATGGGAAGCTCTCTGTGCCGATGGAAAATCCGACCAAGGCAAAAGCCCTAGGTTTTGAGAGAGAGAGAGAGAGAGAGAGAGAGAGAGAGAGAGAGAGAGAGAGAGAGAGAGAGAGAGAGAGAGAGAGAGAGCAGACCTGACATTTCGTCGGGTTTGCAACATGAGGGGGGGGGCCAATATCAATTTGGCCCCCTTCTATTAAGTTGTGTGCTTTGGGTTTTTTTTTTTTTTCTTCTTTCTTTCTTTTAATTACCATATTGCCCTTGATTTCAAAGGCCCATAACTTCTTCATACGGGCTTTGTTTTCAACGTTCTTTGGCTTGTTGGATTCCATGTTTTGAGCACTATCTAATGGTTTTATTAGTTCTAAATTATACTTCTATAAAAGGATATAAAATTTTGGGGTTGTTACAAAGTGGGTTGTTATAGGTGCCTCTATAAATTGACTAACCAATCCCATAGCGAATAGGATAGCTTGTCTTGTACATGTTAAATACCTTAGGCTTCCAACAAGGCTCTTAAATTGAGTAAAGTCGACCCTTTCTTCTTCATCATTCTTAGAAAGCTTTACCCCACATTCCATGGGGGTGCTTATAAACTTGCATTGCTCTATACCAAATTTCTTGAGAACTTTATTCGTGTAGCTTTCTTGATAGATGAATATTCCATCATTCATTTGCTTCACATCCATTCCAAGATAGTTAAGACATGAGGCTGATATCGGTCATCTCAAATTCTTGGCCATCACCTTCTTAAAGTCTTCAAATATAGTTGGATCATTTCTAGTAAAAATGAGATCATCCATATACAAGTAAGATATCTTTATTTTTATAGGTCTTTATATAAGGAGCATGCTCACTTGGACATTTTATAAAGTCAATTTTCACAAAATATTTATCAATTCTACTATTTCATGCTCTTGGAGCTTGCTTTAAGCCATATTAAGCCCTTTTAATCTTAAAACTTTATCTTCTTATCCTTTAATCACATACCCCATGGGTTGTTCCACATAAACTTCCTCCTCAATGAGGTCATTTAAGAATGTGGACTTCACATTCATTTGATATGTTTTTCAATTATTTTGTGTAGCTAAAGAAACAATCAAACTTATAGTCTTTAAGTGAGCAACAAAGCAAATACCTCTTCATAATCTATTCCATACATTTGCTTATAGCCTTTGGCTACTAATCTTGCTTTATACCTTTCAACTTCTCCTTACACATTATTCTTTGCTTTTAAACCCACTTCACTCCAATTTCCTTTTGGTCTTTTGGAAGAGGATTAACTCATTTAAATTCTCTATTACCACATAAATTTCTTGTAGCTTCTAGTCTATGGTGTTTTTTCACTTAAACTTGGAGATGAGTCTTGAATGGAGGAAGATGAAAATGAACATGAAGTTAGGCTTGTAGGTTCTTGAGCTTCATCTCTTCTTTGAGCTCCTTCTTCTTCATCTTTAAGGATTGATAAGAAGTCATAGTCTTCATTGTTATTCAAATTTTAATCCCATGTACATTTTTCATTGAACTCCACATCTCTACTAATTATAATCTTCCTAGTACTTGGGTTGTAAAGCTTGTAGCCTTTTGAATACTTGTCATAGTTAATGAATACATGTTTCTTACTCATGTTATTAAGTTTAGTTCTCTTTTGATCCAAAACATGGACATAGGCAATGCTCTCAAACACCTGCAAGTGAGTGATGGTCGGCTTTCTCCCATTCCATGCTTCTTGTGGAGTCTTGTCATCAATACCTTTAGTAGGGCAACAATTTCAAAAGTAAACCGCACAACCTACCACTTAGGCACAAAATTCTTTAGGTATCTTCTAACTTTTTAGCATGCTACGAACCATATTTAGAATGGTTCTATTCTTCCTTTTAGCCAGTTTATTTTGTTGTGGTGAGTAAGGAATCATTAGAGTATGGTGAATCCCATTTACTTCACAAAATTTATTAATTTCCTTTGAGGTTAATTCACTTCCTCTATCGGATCTTATGCCTTTAATTTCATACCCTCTTTTTTTTTCAACTATGGGTTTGAATTTTTTAAAGGCACCAAGTGCTTCTGATTTTTCCTTCAACAAATATACTCAAGTTTTTCAAGAAAAATCATCAATAAAGAGTAGGAAGTAATTATTCTTACAATGAGGTCTTTGAGTAATGGGTCTGAAGTCAGTGTGGACAAGTTGCAAGAGCTCCTTAGATCTTGATGTTGACTATCTTGGGAAAGCATTTTTGAATGCTTTCCTAGAAGACATCCTCCTTATAGTTGATCTAGATGATCAATGTTAGGTAATCCATTCACCATGCCCTTTGTAGACATTGATTTCAGGCTACCAAAATTTAAGTGTCCAAACGTCAAGTGCCAAAGCAAAGAGTCATCTTTTAAACATGCTCGTAGGCACTTGGCTCGATTATGTTTGATTTCTAGCAAGAACATTCTATTTCTTGGCATTAGAACTGTTGCAATTAATTTTTCTTCATGATTTTTGAAAGATAGACTATGATTTTTCAAGTGAACTCATAATCTTTCTAAAGAAGTTGCCCCAAACTCAAAATATTATTTTTTAGGTTTGGCACATAATACACATCACAAATAAATTGGTGACTTCCATCTTTAGAGAGTATGAATATTTTACCTTTCCATTTTACTGGTACCTTAAATTGATCTTCACAGGTGACATGCCAATTTAATTGATCCATGTCCACGAACATGTTCTTATCTCCACTCATATGATTACTTGCACTAGTGTTTAAGGACCACATACTTTTCTCCTATAATTTTTCTTTGTGGTTGGCCATTAACGAGGTAAGCTCCACTTTATATTTCATCTCCATGAGATTGGCTTTCTCATTCACATGGTTGGTGATTCTACATTCAGAAGCATAATGTTCAAATTTAAGACAATTATGACATCTAATTTGAGACTTGTCATACCTTCAGTTATTGTTTCCCCTTCGACGACCTCTTGAAGGTTGTGAACTTTGGATCCTTTCCTCACTATTGGGTTAATTGTAGCTGTTTTGACCACCTGTTCATTGACTTTGGCCTCGACCCCTAGCACAACCACAACTATGTTTTGTATTTTTTTCATTTGTAAACATTTCTTCTCTTTTGTTGAAAGAGAGTTTTGAATAAAGTGCTTACTCCAATGGCTCTTGGGTCTTCCTCTTTCTTAGCCTTTCTTCATAGGCTTGTAATGAACCCATGAGTTGATCAATAGTCATGAAGTCTATGTCTTTAGACTCCTCTATAACAACAACAATATACTCAAAGCTTGATGTTAATGAATGGAGAATTTTGTCTATCAACCTTGTATCATTCAAGCTTTTTCAATTTCTCTTCATTGCATTGAAAATAGCCAAAACTCTAGAGAAGTAATCAAAAATAGATTCTAATTTCCCCATATGTAGTTTTTAAAACTCACTTCTAAGAGTTTGAGACATACCTTCTTCACCTTATCGATCCCCTTATAAGCAATAAGAAGAATCTCCCATGCTTGCTTGGAGGTGGTTGCATTTGCAACCTTCTCGAAAATGCCTTCATCAAGGCATTGATAAATGAGAGTGAGAGATTGTTGATCTTTACCTTTAGGTTTTTGCAAGGCCTCGTGTTAAGGAAGCCTTATTTTGAGGTTCTTCATAACCTTTCTCAACAATTTTCCATGCCTCTTGAGAGCCTAGTAATGCCTTCATATGAATATTCCAACTTCCGTAGTTATCTTTGGTGAGTCGAGGGAATTGGAAGGGAACCATTCCACTTGCATCTTATTTCTCCTCCATAATGATGCTTGGTTCTAATGCCAATTTGTTGGAAAGGGTAGTCTTGATGTTTTGGTTTAGGAGGAAGAGGTTTTGGTGAAAGAACTTAAAAGGGAAAAGAAGTGGAGATGGAAAGTTGAAAAGAAGGAACTTGTAGTCTATTACTTAATTCTTGGCTTGATACAAAGGTGTGAGGAGCTATCTCTATTTATACTAGTGGCAAAATTCAACCAATGGCTAGGTTGTGCCAACACACTTTTAATTCAATGGTTACAATGACTTTCTAGAGAACTCTCCATAAATATCTAGTTCTTTCTTCAAAAATATCTAGATATTTCTAGCAACACTTTCTAGAGTATGAGCTTTGTAGAATATGGGCTTTTATAATTAATATAAGCTTTTTAAAATATAAGCTTGGGCTATAAAATTGATCCTTCTAGCCCATTATTAGGAATGGACCTAAACAAGTTTATTGTTTGACATACCTTCAGCCAGAAAAAATGTAGTCACTTGGACTGCGATGCTCTACTTTGGGGTTAAGTAGATTTCTGAAGCGGAAAAGTTGTTTGAAGACATGCCAGAAAAGCATGCGCTTTCTTGGAACAGCGTAATTTCTAGATATGCACAAAATGGACGTATTGATTCTGCTTATGAAATTTTCAGAATAATGCCTGAAAGAAATGTAGTTTCTTGGGACCCGATTATAACATCTTTAGCCAAAGCGGGAAGAATTGATGAAGCATGTGGGTTATTTCATCAGATGCCCTTAAGAAACGTTATTTCTTGGACGGTGGTATTGCAGGTCTTTCATGGAATGAAAAGATTGATGAAGCGCGGATAATTTTTTATGAAATGCCAGAGACAAATGTGATTTCTTGTAATACTATGACTATAGGATTTATCCAAAATGGAGGAAAAAATGTATTTACTTGGACTGCATTGATAATGGTATACGCTGACGAAGGGCAATGTAAGGAAGGCTGAAAGTCTTCTCAGGAATGCAGAAGGAAGGGATTAAGCTTAATCAGGGAACTTTTGTTAGTGTTTTAAGTGCTTGTAGCAGTTTAACCGGTCTTGGAGAGGGAAGGCAGATTCATCAGATCATAAACAAAACGATATTTCAGCTTAGTGCCTTTCTACAATCAGTTCTAATAAGCATATATGCGAAATGTGGTGAGATTGGCATTGCTAGAGAGATGTTTGATAGGTCCAACCACAAGGACTATCCTGTAGTGGGATGATTAATGCCTATGCCCATGATGGATATGGTAGGAAGACAATTCACGTTTTCGAACAAATGCAGGAAAATCGGTTTAAACACAACGATGTGACGTATGTTGGTGTGCTCTCGGCATGTCGCAACTCAGGTTTAGTCAACGAGGCAGTGAAGTGCTTTGATGAATTGTGAGAGGTGAATCAATTGAAGTAAGAGAACAAGATCATTATACTTGCTTGGTCGATCTATTTGGACAAGCTGGATGGTTGGAGGAAGCTGTGAAATTCGTAGATGGGCTGAAGACCAAGCCGTCGGCATGTGTGTGGGTTGCTCTTCTTAGCGGGTTTAATGTTCATGGAAATGCGAGGATAGGAAAGCTTGCACCCAAGAGGCTTTTGGAAGTGGAACCTGTTAACGCAGGGACTTATCTGTTGTTGTCGAAATATATGCTTCAGCCGGTCGATGGAAAGAGGCAGAGATGGTGAGATTGAAGATGAAAGACAAGGGGTTAAACAAAAAGCCAGGGTGCAGTTGGATTGAGGTGGATAACAGAATTCATGTATTTGTTAGTGGTGATAAATCTCATAGAAAGGAAATATACTACTGCTTCAGGATCTTCATAAGAAGATAAAGAAGACAGGTTATGTATCTGATACGATTAGAGTTACTGATTATTTTTCTGTTATTTAATTGCTCTCCTTGTATGAGTTACTCTTTCATTGATATTTTTGGTTAAAAACATATTTTCTTATTATAATAGTCTCAAACTTTCAATGTATGTTCAATATAAGATCAGAGATCTTTTCATACAGAGCATCTTGCCCATTGTGCCACTGTTCTTGGATGATTCAGCCCCTAGACTAAGGGTGACTAGAAGGTCAAACTTTTGCTGCTGTGTGGCACTCGGTTAAGAATCCTTGGAATGAGCAATGCTTGCTTATATTACTTTCCTCCTATTTCTAACCATAAGACATGGGTGCAATCATTCAAACGCAGATGAAGTGCCTCTAATGGTCATATACAACTATTTAAGATCCAAAGGTCTAATGTTTTACAGACATTTAATCTATGTTCAAAAAATGTGATCCCCTTCTATTTCCCACACATAATAGGAATGCGATCCATGTCTAACAGCTGCAAATTGCTTGGGACAAATCAGTATATGACAGATATGTCAAGCCATGAACTGCAATACAATTTCCAAACACCACCAAATGGTTTTTTTCATGTATCAATCTTTTGGATATGATCCCCATCTATAACTGGACCTAAATAGTTGAGGATTGTTGAATGCTCTCATTATATTAATTATCCAATCATTAAACACTTAGAACACAAGTAATTGTGACTGTTTGATGATTATTCGTGTAGTGGAAGGTGTTTATGTATCTATTTATTTTTGTTACAATGGAGAATCATGCAGCAAACCACATAGAACCTACTATCTTATATTATTATACAGGAGGCTTTTAAAGTTGATAAAAAATGATAATAGAAGTTGGTTAAAAAAACGACTTCTATCAAGTTGACTTAGAAAGTTGATAACTTTTAAAGTCGTTTAGACAAACAACTTTATAAAAATCAAGGACTTTTGGAGTCATTTAACCAAACGACTTTAAAAGTATGGGACTTTTGAAGTTGTTTAGATCTAAACAACTTCAGAAGTGTGGGAATTTTGTAGTCATTTAGGGCTAAACGATTTCAAAAGTCCTTTTTCCTTTTTCTTTTTCTTTTTTCTTTTTTTTCTTTTTTCATTTTTGACTCCTGAGTACTACCACATGTATGCATTCAATATAACACTTGATACTTTTTACAATCTTTATACACATGAAAAACAAACATTCATTACAACATCCATATCTAGCTTGATACATATGATACTTCTTACTATATAACACCTGATACATTTACTTCTACGTTAGGTACAAAACATCCAAATTCATCACTATCCATCCACATCTATCTTTAAAACGCTTCATAAAAGAAACCACAACACATGCATTCACTATAACATCCACATTCACTTCATTTGTAAATCTATACACATTCACATTTACTTTCACACTCTAAGTAACCCTCCTTCATCATCTCATAGAAGTTATATAATTCAATGAATATACTAAAAACCAACTGCCACATATTCACTTCATTTACAAGCTCCAAATCCACTTCATCCATACTTACTCATTTACTCCTACACTCTATGTTTCTACTCATTCATTGCTTAATATATATATATATATATATATTTCAAAGAAAATAATGAAAACTAAAAGAACATGTACAAGTGAATGAAAATAATACTGTATTATGTATTTCACATTCATGTAGTTACTCCAAGTCATCTAATTAAAACTCATTATATACTTAGCCCATTCACTTCGAATTTCATTGAGGTTTACTCTAAAGTAACTCTTCTTATTTGCCCACTTATAAAGCATAATGGCTTGTAATACAACATATTTAATTCAAATCACATTCTTTTAATTAGATCCATAAAAAACTATGAAAAAATATAAGATTATGAAAAGTAAAAAGTGTCTTGCCTTTCTTAATTAAGAGACGCTAACACCATTGAATATTAGGATCCTCATGTATCTTAGCACATAGTACTTGCACTCCTAATCAAATTGTTGTCTTGGGCACTATGCAACAAGGACAATAAAAAGAATCCATAAATATCATTTGTAATATTGTATGTTTAATTAGTGGTAAAATAGAGTAATTAACTATTTTGTATACTTTGGCATTCTTCCAATTGAGTTTTGGTAGTTGTACAGTCTAAGTTAGATTAGTCCATTCCAACCATACTCTACAAATTTGAATTTCGAATGCAATATAGATGAATAATAAATTATTATCTAAATAATGAAAAGAATAAAATCGTACTTATCTATAATTTTTATGAGGGCAAGATGAATGTGCGCTCCACAAGAATAAAAAAAGAAAGCATGCTCACTATGCACATCTAAAATGAGCAGCATCTAATGAACCCTATATAGATAGTCATATGAATTGTAATCAAAGTTGACAATCCCTAAGTATAGAATAAGTTGGCAAAAAAATAAAAATGTACCTGATATGGTAGGAAATCATTAAGCCCCATCCCTTTAAACGTTGAAAGAAGCCTAGTAAAATATCATAAACATGCTCCCACAAATGATACTGGGGTTAAGGAATTGGTAAAATGCTCACCCTAAAAAATGCTAGTTGTATCATTCAAGAAGCTACATAAAAGAAATAATTATTAACTATATCATGAAAATATAACATGTAATGTCAAATATTTTATAAGCAAATATGTGCATATACCCCATGTAGGAGATATTGTGAGGGTGCTCAAGTTGATCCAATAGGCAAACCCGAAATAGGTCCTCTGTCATAAGTGGCACTTCAACAACGACCTTGGCAAGAACTCCCTTGTTGATTTCTACGAGGTTGATTGTTATATCTTCGTTGATAAGATCATAGATTAATCTTAGGGATCAAGGTGTATTAGGTGGAATTTCCACACAATCCTTAGATGGTTGTTGTAAAAGACGTAAAAAAAATTAGCTAAATAATATTAATTAATGAAGAGGATATGATAAAAAAAACAAAGATATATATAAGTACCTATTTCATTCGTATAACAATAGGTGATGGTGCAATGACGATGACCTTGGGTAGCGCATGTTGTTGTTAATTAATGGTATAAAGTTAATAAACAATTAAACTGAGGTGTCTAGTAAAAAATTATTAATGAGGAAGGGAGTATGATGAGATATATACCGTGCTCTATGGGAATGACTAATGCCTCCGTCCAAACAACATGATATGCAATTGTCTCCCAATGCTTATAATACCTTCCGTTTCTAAAGGGAAAGCTAGACTGACATTAGCATCCAAAGCCATGGTAATGGACACTCGCTTAGTATATGGCATCATACTAAGTCCATGCAAAATGATTGATTAATGCTCATAGCATGAACCAACTACCATAATGTTTTGATGAGAATCCAGGGCCAACAAGCATTGACCCACTTACAAATTAGATATAAAATAGAGAGGTTAAGATAGAGAATTACTACATGAGGATGAAATTTTTTAGTTTTGTCTGTATATATATTATATATATACCTCCTTCCCTAGATTTCTTTTTGGAGGGGCATTGGTTGTCCTTCATGATCTTTTTCAGTTGGAGAATTGTAGCTAGTATTTAATGAAAGTACAAGGGTGTTGCGAGAATTATGTGCAGGGGATTGAGAAACTCTCATCAAACCTCCTTCATGCAACTATTTAAATATATCTATTTTTATTTTCTCAACCAAATTATTGTAGGCCTCTTGATCTTGAACTATAGGTAAGCCTTTACTAAGGAATTTAGAAGGAACAATACCGTGCTACATGCCCTAACTGAACTAGGGTTGTCCTTCTTATTATCTATAGCCCTATACAAGATGTCCTCGTTAACAGCAATGCTACATAGAGTTCCTGTACTTGTGCTTTCTTGAGTAAGAATGTCCTGTAAAATTTAGTTAGAAAGACAAGATCATGTCATCTAATTAATTGTATAAAATTGATAGATAGGCGGAACCTCTTACAATGCAAGAAGCATTTTGCGTCGTAGTTTCATCTGAGAATGTTTGGCCAATATGGCCCATCAAATGTGCCATCTTCTAGAGGATTGAGCAACCAATGGATTCTATAGTCCCAGCGTTCTTTTGCAATCAAGTACGCCACTATAGTTAGAAAAAAAAATGTAGATAAATATACTAGCATTAATTTGAAAGGGATAAATTGTCACAGATGCTTACTCGCGCTCTTCTAAACGAGTGTAGCCCAACATGGACAAGTGGTGCTGCATATTAGTTTCATCCACCTTTTGTCCTCTTGCAATCTTTGCCTACACATTTATATATACATAATTAAGTGCAATAATTAGATGTTACATGTAATTAATTAAATGAAACATTATTTTTGCACATACCTCAAATTCAACAGACATGCAATTCTGTATAAATGTGTTCTATAAGTCCTGGTCAATGATGTTAGAGTAAATGATAGGCATTGTGTATAGCTTCGATGAATCATTGACATATAAAGCTCTGTACTTGTGAATAAGGTAGTTCTTTCATTTTCTCTATTGCTCACCCACTCCTTGTAAAGCGTGCATCTTCTTCTGGTCATGCATGCCAAAGGCAATCTACAAAGTACACAAATTACTATATTTGAAACTAAGGTATGTTATAAATTATATAATATAAGTTATTAATGTTTACCTATCTTCACCATTTCCCATATTGAATATTTTGTCGAGGATAGCATAAGTCTTCAATTTTCAAATGTGATAGGAACCATGCTTCTTATTGTGGAGCATAGAAAACTGTTATAAGAGGCTGCATTCTTACTTATCACCCCTACTATTATATTGGCCTCCTGTTCGTACTTTTCATTTTGCCCATATTGTTCATTTTGATATTATTCTTATTCCATTGATACTACAAACAAGAACGCTGATATTAGAACAATGATATGAAAAAAGGTTATGTAATCCATTTAATGAAAACAAACCGACATGAAATAGGCAATGAACAAACCAAAAGCAAATTAGATAAAACATGCATGAAAACAAAAACTTTCTAAGTGTAGATATTTTGCAAAATTAAACTTTCCTAAAACCAAACCTAGAAACTAAGGGTGTAAAGCTATTTATTAGTTATCCTCATCAAGTTACCTTTAGGTCACTTTTCCTTAAGATTTGTATTGCTTAGTGAGCTAGGTCATAGTCAACATTGTTTGCATTTTTGTCAAACACCACCCAAGTGGGGCATGATCCTAAGTGTAAATTCTTATTTTCCTTACGAGAAATTGTGCTCCAAGATAGTCCTCACTTCATTGGCATTTGCAAGTGTTTTACCTTTTGAAAGAGAGCTTGCTAAGTTCTTGATTTAAACTCAAAGCAACTAGCATTAAAGTCTCCATGTTCCAAAATACATATGCATCATTGTTTACTCATTTTTCATACTTGAAAGTACACCAATTTTTTCTACAAAAACAAGCATGTATTTGCTTCAGTTTTAGACCATCTGTTTCTACCTAAAATCTGACAGAGTCTCCTCTAGTTTTTGGACATACACACTTTATACATGTGAATGTGATGTCCCCGATAAACACAATTTAAGTGAAATAATAATAAAGGAGACTCTGTCTCCATCCATTCACATAAACATACAACATCTAAACATGTATAAGAAATCAAGTTTTAACTAAATTGAAAGATGAGTTTAAGACCAACGCATTTTACACATGAGATGCGACAACTCTAATAAACACAATATAATAAAATAACAAAGGAGATTCGGTCTCCTTCCAATACCTCCCGGCACATGATATCTATATAAATTTAAAAAAAAGAGACATTTTTGCAATGCCAAAAGGCTAGGAATTGAACCAGCACCCCAGAAACACTCTAGTCACAGCCATCCATTGAAGATTAGATAATATATATCCACATGTCCATTCAAGTAAAGTCATGCTACCATTTTAGTACAAAATTCTTAGGAAATCCTCAATTAGCCTATACACATACTTAACATAACCTCAATCTAACTTTCCTATAGCTCCCAAGTCAAGACTTTGCTTCCTTTCTTTCACTAAGATATTGTAAACATGTACAATATATTAGCAAGCTACACGTGTAGATAGTTTCATCATTGAATATGAAAAGTTAATGTAGTTTAATCCAAAGGATTTTTCCTTTCGTAAATGTAAACTGACATTCTTGACTTGCAATTCTAGTGGGTAAACATAGTATAGCCATGCAAGCAAAAACTACCCAACTATGAGAAGAAAAGACCAAATAAAAGAGAAGGTTTCAGACTACAAAAAGAAAACGACCCATTGCAATAATCATTCACATTCCACCACGTATTCCCGTTTACTCAGTATATAAGTAAAGCAATGTTAACTTGAATGATTCACAACATCACATAGCACATGTATATACACATTCATTTGCACTAATATAAACATGACTGAAATAATTTAGCTTTATGTAGCAACTACTACCATTCGACAATCAAGAGATACATCCTAAAGCATTCACTAGTAAAATTTCATGCATGTCTTGTTGCATCTTGTTCATGCCCATTTCTAGAAACGTGTTATGAGTCATTCTTGTCAAAGTGATCAAGGGTGTACTAGGACCACCTATTGTTTAGTTTTGGCAGTTTTAGATACATTGGCTAATACTTTTAGACTACTCTAGGCCAAGTGTAATATGCCTTCTATTTGGATTTATATTCCCTTAAGTGTAGTATTGCTTCCCTCATTTTCTTTAACATGTAATGCCTTTAGCCTAAGGGTGTAAAGCCATAGGCGTAGTATTACATATGAATATTCTAATTTGTAGTGGACTTGAAAAATTAACTGTTTTCCTAAGACTTTAACAATCTCTGTATGTTACAAAAATGGGTTTTAAATTTAATCATAGAACTTCTCATTATTGTCTAAAATTTCATTAGAATGACTTTGTACTCAAGAGTTATAAGCTTGTGAGTGATAGCCAAAGGTGGATTTCAATCTAACATTAGTTAAATAGTACAATTATCATTCTAACATGTTTTTAGAAAGTTTTCTTATTTTATTTCCTTGCTTCTTTATTTAGATAGTTTCTTAAATTATTTTCTTTGTATTTTAGGTTATACTTTCTAGTTGCTTAGCTTAGTTGTTTCTTTCTTAGTTAGTTGTTTCCTTCTTAGTTAGTTCTTCATTATTTTCTCTATTTAACTTGCTTTACGCCTTTAATTCTTCTTTAGGTCTCACTAGGCCTTTGGCCTATTAATCACATTCATTAGTAATTCATACCCATCATCACAAAATAAATTTAATAATGATATTTTTATTGATAAACTAAAATACATCCATATCACAGTTAACATAGGGATGTGTATTACAAAATTAATCATGCATACCTAATGGAATTAACTTTACACGAAATTAGCCAATAATCATAAAAATAGCTTAATAGTATACAAGTCATCAATAGTAATGATGAAACCACAACCATCATGACAAGCATTTTTCAACAAATATCATAACAATGTAGCAGGTGATTAATAACAGATATCATAGCTACTTGAGCATATAATGCTTAAAAAAATCATGGTCATTTTAACATATTTTTATATTTACAATTAAAAAGGGCATAAATTACTCCAATACCTTGGGTTTTGATTTGTGATTGTGCATTGAGTGAGATGGTCGACTCGGATAAGTGGTTCGATTTGGAGTCGTCTTCAATGATAAATTGCAACTCCTGCAGTCAAACCCAATTGACCGGTGTTTTCCCAGTGTGACAGGTCCAGCCAAACCCCTCTCTCTTCCTTTCTCTTCCTCTCCTTTTCCCCCTTCTTCTTCTTCCTCTTTTTCTTCTCATCTTTTTCTTCTCCTCTTTCTTCTCTCCTATTAAGTTTTCTCTCCTACTATCGGCCGGCATCTTCCTCGATGTGATAGGTCCAGGCAGCAGGTCTTCATCCCCCTTTCTCCTCCTTTCTTGTAATGCCCCGAGCAATTTACGCTATTGAATTGGAAATTCTATAGGAAATGAACTATGTTAAATGTTTTACTTTAGTTAAAATAGTAAACGAAGGAATTTGTAAGAAAACTTAGTACCATTAGATTCTACTCGAAAAAGGAATCCAACGCCTCAAAGAACGCCAAAAATGGAGTTTGTATGAAGAAGTTACGGTCGTTTAAAGATTAGGGGCATTTCTATAATTTAAATTAAAAATGAAAAAGACAAAAAACGTAGGGGGCCGTTTTGATAACGGCACCCCATCTTCTTCTTCATCTAGATTTCTCCAGAAACCTTAGTTGTTTCCAAAGGTTTCTACCACCGCCAATGGCAGCACCACCATAGCAAGGCTATAAAAAGCCCCTATTCCCCTCTCTTCAAAACACGATTTTTCCGGCCATTTGGGGCTAGGGTTTTCGGCAAAAATCGGAAACCCGTCTGCAGCTTCCCTGCATTTTCCGGCAACGGCCAGGTCCTTCAGGTTGGCCATTCCCCTTCTTTCTCTTCCCCATTTCTTCCTTGAAATCACCCAAAAACTAGGTTTTTCCTTCGTCAAGTTTTCTGGTGGCATGGAGTTTCAGAATCGGAAAGGGGATCTACCACCGGCGATAGGCGCTCCCTAGGCTACATAGGTAAGCCCGTCTTTCCCTCTCTCTCTCTGGTTCTTCCTTCTTCCAGGCTAGATTCATGCCGGATCTAGCATTTCCAGCCAAAAAACACGCTAGGGAAAGCTGGTTCCAGCCGGCTTTGTGCGAACAAGGCGTCCCAGGGACGCCATGCTTCATGTGGTCCTGGGACGGGTTCCAGGCATGCGACAGCGCACACGGTCCCTGGTGCGACCTTCGAGTGTGGCACAACGTGGGGCACGGGTCCTGGCTCGACCGAGATGCACGGGGTGCCCTGGGAGTTGAGACGCGCCATGCTGCACCAAAGATGCGTCTGCGTGACACCATCCAGTACGCGCATCATAGCGCGTCGCTTGGGCATGCATGTGCGCATGTAAATGCGGTCCCTGGCATAGCCTTTGGGCATGCATGACGTGCAGGCATGGGTCCTGGTTCAACCAGGGCACGCACACGTCTTAGAAACCATGATGTGCAGACCTAATAAGACTATAAAATTAAGATCATATGACCATTTATAGAGTCTAACCATTGAAGAGTAGATCCATATCATAGGATCTAGCCTGACAATGAATTAGGCAAGGACCCATGGACCCTAAAAGGTAGATCTAGCGATCTAATTTCTAAATAGATCAAAATTGATAAGGACTCCTTGTTATCCATTCATATCCAGGAGTTTATAAATGAGACCCAGGGTCGGGTTGAGTGATGAAGGACGCAACTCCAGGAGACTTCGAGGTAGGTGCTCTATCGCTACTAGACTTTTAAAAAGAACCCATGATGTTTTGATGTAGGTGCTCTATCGCTACTAGGCTTTTCAAAAGAGCCCATGATTGTTTTGAGAATGCATGTTTTAAGTATAAATTATATGACTTGTTTAGCATGACTTAAATTTATATATGACTTGTTTAGCATATAAATGAATTCAGCATGCATATGATAAATGCATTATGCATAGACATGTTTTGCAAACGATTGCATAAATTGCATGATTTGTGGTTATTGAGTTTTGAAAAATTGCATGTCCTTAAGGGTTACCAAAAGACGCTGGAGTGCCCAAAAGACACTGGGTAGGCAGTTGTGAGGGACCCAAAGAGGACAGGTTTTGAAAAAGAGGTTTTTGCTTGATTGATCATATATGATTTGGGATAGTAAGCTTGTGGGCGCTATGTCGAGAGGTTTGGGGTGGCCTCCTAGCCTCTACCACTATTAGGTGAAAAGGGTACCACGCCAAAAAGGCATGTCCTTGTTTCGACTGCATGTGGTACAGGGGGCTACCACTGGTGTCACGGCACTGGGTTGAAGTGTCATATGCCCTGTGGAGGCTATGACCCTGTGTCCCTAGGTACCCGAGGACCACACGGTGGTGAGGTCGTAGGCATAGTGGGCCCTATGTTTTGAGAATTTACTTGCATTGCATATGGAGTGACATGAGGTTGGTCGACCATACCATATATCCATGAGTTGGATTCAGTTGAGCATCTTATGCATGTTATTATGTTTATGATATATATGATACTTTCAACTTGGATTATGTGATTCTTTAAGTCGTCAGTATTCCAATTCGACAATGGTTTTTAATATCGATATTGAACATGAGTGTTCAAATATGCACATATTTTAAAGAGCATATGATTTTAAATATAGCATGCATTGTAAAACTAGTAGTGATAGACTCCTACTAAGTATAGTGTATACTCACCCAATCCTTAACATTTTTTAGACACAAGTAAGCACTTAAGGACAGGATATGCACGTGACAGAAGACGCCTCAGAAAATGTTAGTGCTACGAGCAAGTAAATCAAAAGGAGACAATTATACAGGTAAGTAAACGCTCTACCCTTTGGACATGTATTTGTTTACAGTTGGGATGTGAGCTGTGACTGGATAGACCTAGGAAAAACATTTATGATTTCTGAAGATTTTCAAAAACTACTTTGGTTGTTGTGAAAATAAATGACACTCGGGGTTTTCAAAAATGAGTTTAAAACTAAAGATTTTTCACTGCATTGCATGGTTTTTATAAAATGGTTTTCAAATTGGGATGCATCCCGCCTTAGGAATTAGATCTTGCATTTAAAAATGCATGGGAAAACCCGGGTCATCACATTGCTCTTCCTCTCCTTCTCCCCCTTCTTCTTCTTCTTCGTCTTCTTCTCTCTCCTTTCTTCTCTCTATTATCGGGCTTTCCTAGGTTGAATCCTCATGGTGCTATCCTTCCTCTCCTTCTCCCCCTTCTTCTTCTTCTTCTTCTTCTTCTTCTTCTTCTTCTTCTTCCTCTTTTCCCTCCTCTTTCTTCTCTCTCTTTTCTTCTCTCAAGCACTATTGAGTTTCCTTTGTTAGGTTTGAGAATAAACCTAGCTAGGTCTATTTTTTTTATTGAGATCACTTAAGTGTGAAGGGGAGGGGGTGCCATTATTACCTCTAATTATTTAATTATATTTTTATTAAAAATTTAAAAATTGTAATTGTAATTTTTTTCACTATTTTGTACATTATAATTACAATAATAAATGGAAGAATGCTACTCAAATATTGAATTTCTGTATGTGGGACTTACTCAATGAAATTACCAAATTGCCCTTTTTCAGAAAATCAAAACTCTTAGTCTTCCGAATTTTGATTTCAGCAAATTTAGTGTTGTTGGAATCATTTTTCTTAATGCAATTCCAATATTGAAGTTTCAACACTTGATTTGATGTCTATAAAATTTTCACTTTTTAAGACTCCAAAATTTTAAAATTTCAATTTTCTCTTTCCATCTTGATTTTGTATAATTCTAAATTTTTGTAAATTTCCATTTAAAAATCAAAGATGTTACATTATGATTAGTGTAATGTTGATTAATCATTCTTGGTGGTCAAATCCATACTCTTTTTACCATCCACTATTCAGATAATAGATCAGGCGTCTCAAGGTTACTGTTTTAACTATGATAGATTGAACTATGAAGATTGTCTTATCTGTTTCATTACAAGATCAAAAAAATTTGATCCATTTTATATCAATTTTGTATCAAGGAACTTATTGGTAGCATATAGATTATTGACTAGGCATCGCCAATACAGTTTCCATAATTTTTGCATTATGTCACCATAACCATGCAAAAACTCTTCAAACATGCATATGTGTATTTGAGACAAACAAAAAGATACTAACCAATACTCAAAAATTGATATCAACCTCGAATTGTGAATGTAGTTCCAATTCACAATCGGAATTTGGTTGAGGTTAGCACAATTTCAAAATAGAAATTTTGAAGCGTTTAGTATAAACAACTTTAAAAGTCACTTACTTTTAAAGTCGTTTAAAGTAAATGACTTTAAAAGTCTACACTTTAAAGTCGTTCACATCAAATGACTTTAAAAGTCATGACTTCTAAAGTCGTTTACATCACACTAAATGACTTTATAAAATAATAATTTTTTCACTTCAAATTTATATATTTTATATAATTAATTTATAATATCTTACATACATAAATACAAAATGAAATTGATTTTTTATGATACTTAATAATGATTCATGAATTTTGTACATAATAAATATAAGAATACTCAAAAGAATTTACTTATCAAATAAGTCTTCGATTGCATATATATATATATATAATTTCACATATATAGTATTCATCTCACTACAATCCAAATAAATAGCTCTTGATAAAAGAGCTAATTATAAATCTAAAATTATATTTATAATAACCCAAAATTTAAAAGCTTATGCAATTTTTACTACAAAAAAGGGATAAAATAGAATTTTACGAATGACCTTTTTATAAAAGTCAAATAAAGTGTTAAAACCTTAATAATTGGTTTGTACTAAAATAAAATAAAAATCCAATGATATCAAGAATGCACAAAATAGAGTTTATATGAAAAAGTTATGAACATTTGAAGTTGAGAGGTATTTTGGTAATTTTCTAAGCTAACCCATTTTACTGAATTTTAAATATAGAAAAGATTCAAAACATAGATGGCCATTTTTATAATGGCACCCCCTCGTCTCCAACTCCTTCGCCAAAGAAATAGGTTAGTGATTGCGCCTACTCACGAAGAAGGTGGATCACCAGTGATAAAATTTAGGATCAAAAGACATTTTTAACTTATCATGACCTAGAAACTATAAAAATTTCATAGATTTATTAGATTAAAGATTATCAGACCCCAAGAAGTGATCAATTAGATGTAGTAGACTTATATATGAATCAACCCTAAATTAAGGACATCAATTCTTGAACCATGGATCTAACTAGTTAGAATTAGGTCTGCCCATCCATCATCATCTAGCATATGATCTATCATTTAATGTCCAATCTATGATCAAATCAACAAACTCCCACATGATCCAACTATTAATCAAACACCAAAACTCAGATCTATAACGATCTAACCTTTTTATCATGATTCAACTGTCAATTGGCTACTAAATGCTAGATCTGCAACTAATCCATCTTTTTTAGGATGATCTAACCCAAGATCAACTATCTAATGCCTTAATCAGCCACCGAATTGAGCTCCCATTTAGATTTGACCACAGATTTAGCACTTGATATTAACCGTTCATTCTTGATTTTTTAATCAACATCAATCAAACCGAATCATACCATATCAAAAACAACATTATACATAAATTTAAGGTATCAAAGGTATGACCACTAGCAAGTCTTATTTATAAGTTATATTTCATTTTATCTTAGTTATGCCTAGTGAAATTTAGAAAATTTAGAAAATCGACAAGAGTAGAATGTGTTAAACCTTAATAAGAACAATTGAACTATTTATGTTAGTAATTAGATTAGTCTACTAGCTAGATTATTCTGATGATCTTAGATTTGAAGATTTGATGTTAGGGTGACTTAGAACTATAGATCTAACCAATCAAAATTCAACCTAATCGTCAGATCAATAATCAAACATTGAGATATGAAATAAATTATCTATAACATAGAGATCAATAGGAATTGAGGACAATTAGATGATCTAAGCTGTTGATCTTTAATCAATGGCCATGATTTGATATTATGACAAAAATAAAGAGGAATACTTATGATCAAAAAGTGGTAAAGGCAAGATCAACATGTTAAGGGTGATTAAAGATAATAGGTCATAATTAAGAAATCATAAATAAGATAAATGACATTGTAATGCACATGTGTTGACAAAGAAGCTGATTAGTATGAACTAAGCTTATTGAACATTCCGAGGATGGGGATAATCGTGTTTGAAGTAGGTAGTTTTAACATCTATTTGCTATATGGATTTTGTGCATGCCGTCCACTTTACTAAGATGTGTAGATTTTAAACAATCAAATCATTTGATTATCATGCTTTCAATTTGAGGTTACTTGATTATCATAAAAGTCATATTTTTTCATGTTATAGTATTTTAGCTTTAGAAGAATGTAATATTTGCAATGAGACATGTGATTTATAAATATGTACCTTCCAAATCATGATGCATATTTTTATATGGAACACGAAAATGATGTTTCTCATTCCATCATATGTAGTTGTATGTTTTTAAAAGAAACAATTATACTTGAAATTGCATCAATCCTATGCATTGAGATGAGTCAAGGAAATGCATGTTTTGCATGAGATATACGATATATGATTTAATGACATTTGGACTGAGATATATGTTCATTTAGGCTAATGAGCCTAGTGGGCACTATGCTAAGAGTTGTACGGGTTTAGCCTCCTGGCCTCTAACCACCAAAGGTGATAGGTATCCATGCCCAAAGAGGCAGTTGTTTTTCTCGACTGTTGTGGTAGGAAAAATGACCATTAGAGGTGCTCACGACACCCTTTTCAAGACATATTCACAATTGTCATGGAGGTTGTGTTGGCTAGTCTCTAGATATCGCAGACACGTGATTCATTTAGCTAGTCGTGAGCATAGTATTCCATGAGATCTCTATTTTGAGATACTATATATGATGAGATTGATGATGGTCTTTAGATGAGTATTCACGACCAACTAGATGATGTGTTCATAGAGATGCATATGTGCATGTGATGATGATGTTATCGTTTTGGGATTACGACATTCACAGTTTAATCGATTACTATTTTAATATTTTGAGGATGTTATGGCATTTGGATTATCAAGTTAAATGGAGGATCTTTCACATAATTTACAAGTTATGCATTCATGTAATTTTGCAATACATTATATGTTACAAATTATGTGAGATTACCATGCAAATTCAATCATTTAAAAAAGATACATTTAAAGTCATGCATATTTTATGTTGATATTATCTGAAATATTTTAGCATAAATATGTAAATTGAGATTTACATGCGGTTTCATCTACATTTCCTGCCTTTGATCTAATCATTTTATTCTTTAGAACTACATGAAAAATGAATTGGAATGTTGTTTAGAATTGGATTTCAAATTTGATATAATAGATGTGAAACTACCTACATAAGCGCAAGCTTGTTGAGATATTGTAAATTGTTTACAATATCTCAAGTCTTCAAAGAATTTGACTTGACAAGGAACAAATCAAGGTGGATGCAAATCTGGACAAAGACAATAGCGTAACGTACTATAATCAATATAAGTATATGATTCATTATTTTTGGACATGTATCTGTAGTTATTATAGATGGACTTTGAGTTGTGACTAGCTAGATCTGGGATGCATATAATTTTGCTTAAGTTATATATATATATATATATATAATCCCTAGTTATTTTGTTTTCTTGAAAGTAAATGACACTCAGGGTTTTCAAAATGAATTTAAAAGAAAAAGAATCTTCTGCTACATTGTACTATTTTCACGCAGTTATTTTCGAATAGAGATCAATCTCGCATTAGGAATTAGTTTTGCATTTAAAAATGCATATAAAACCTGGGTCATTACAGTTGGTATCAGAGCACAAGTTTATACTTTCACAGTCAGTCTAGCATGTCCAAAAGTCATATCTGACTAGAATAATTAAGAACACGTAGTCTAAATATGAGTTATATAGATGACCAGTGTAGGAAATAGTATCAAATGAGAAGGAAATACATCAAAAGTAAGTTGGCGAAAAAGAGAGTTGGATTGAACAAATACTTAGGCATCGAAAGATACAAACCCTATCAAAATCAAGTTTAAACTGCTTAAGGTTAAGTAGTTATGAGCAGTGGAGTAAACAAGGAACTATTAACCCTTGTAGGTATAAAAATAAATAAATAATTCTATGACATAAATATAATTATGAGAGTGAAGAATGAGAATATAAGATCTGTCTAATGATATCTTTAATAGGTATCCCTAACTTATACTAGATCTATTAAACTAATAATTATGGAGAACTTAGCTCAATGCTGGATGAACTACATGGTACTTTGTGAGAACTAATTGCTAGCTTACAATGACAACCCAAGTATAATGGAGTAGATAAAAAAATAATTATATTAAATGATATTTTATCTAATAAAGAGAACACAACATGAGTATGAACATGTTAGTGGATGTAAAAGACTGAATTCGAGTGGTACTATAAGGAATTTGACTAGAGCATTGTCAAAAAAAGATTTAAATGATGATCTAATTGAAGATATTTGATCTCTATTAATAGATTGATCATGGAATTTAAATGCGAAAAAAGAATGAGCTCATAAGTTAGAGCAACGTAGTGCAAAAGTAATAGACAAAAAATTCAATGGATTCCTTGAGATATTACAAGGATTCATTGGAAATATAAACATTTGAGGATTTTGATGTTGTTATTAGAGAAGTATAACATTACTTGGAAGTATTCAATTCATAATATCTATTGACCAAAAGTGTGGACGTGGTATCTATTATGTATGACAAATTAAGTGAAGAAAGTAATCTAAGTGTACAAAGAAGAAGGATTTTATTTAGACCAAACATAAGATGTAAATACTGGTATTTGATGTATATTAAATAGTTGGAGCAAGAAGATCATGAACTTAACATGGTTAAGGAAGATAGACATACATTAAGTCCAGAAATCAAAGATGAAGGATCTTGAGTTGTTTTGCCAAATTGAAAGATGAACCAATCAAATTCAAAAAATTAAATAAGATCGAGCTAGTGATTTTATTGTTGAAGAGTATAATAGAGGTAAAATAGATGGATAAGTAGACTTTGGAAGTAGTAGAGTGCCAAAGCTAAGGATAGTGTATTTTAAAGAATTTTAAGAATTACCATGAAAGGATTGCGTTCAACGAGGAATTAAACCCCAAAAACTAGTTTTACTTTAAAAATCTATTATAGGATGCTTACCTAATTGAAAAATCTTAAGAAAACAATGAGATGAACTATTGAAATTAGAATTTTATTAGACCCATTATTTGTACTAAGAGACATTAGTGATTCTCATCAATAAAAGGATAAGTTTATCATACCTTTCATTATTATTACATGATTGAATGGAGTTATAATGAGGAATATATATATATATATATATATATATTCAAGAAAAGCGACTTGTCCAATCGATTTTTGCCAACTAAAGTATTATCAAGGATCAAATTGAGGTCTTGATATCTCAGAGAAGGATTAGAAGAGGAAGTATCTTAAGGTTATTACTTAGCAATGGATTTAAGTATCATTACCTTAGAATAATGTCTTCGCATGAAATAGGTATTCCATTAAACATCTTAGTATATTAGTATGCAACACCATAAACTATATAATGCATTAAGAGGAACATCATGGATACTTATGAGTCTTCACTAAAGGAAGTCGACGTAGTGGACTAAGTCGTCTCAAAATCTATAATCGCATTAGATCCAATGATAACTAAGGCAGAAATGAAATAGGAAAAGATCTAAAATAATGACAAAATTATAGAATTTCCTAAACCTTACTAGACATTATGATAGCTTATTGGTGGATTATTATTTTACTGTTAATTAAGATAATAATTAAGGACATAAGATGGGTATGAGGTGACATGTGAAAGGAAAATTTTTAGAAATTGAAGGAACCAACCATTGCACTGACACTTATGCTATCTCCTAATAATTGAGGCTTAATGGTTGTCAATGATGTCTTTGATAAATGATTGAATAATGTATCAATATGGATAAAAAAGAGAGAAGAAAACATGCTTCCAAGAAGTGAAAAGAAGTAGCTTGATACAAGAAAAGTGGTAATGAGGTAAAGCACTCACTACAGACCTAGTAGTGACACCCATCATTAAAAACACTTACAAAGGCATGATGTTGAGGCACAAGCTTTGGTTGAGGAATCAAGTCTCATATGAAAAGTGAAAGATAGCATTCTAATATATTGAAGATTAAAGTGTCCACAAATGTAAACAACAATAATAGTAGTAATATAATCAAATATAAAAGTCAAAAATTATGATTTTTTGAAGAAGATATTAACTAAAGTGTTACAGGATTTGGAATAAAATGAAAGAACAACTAAGATATCTTAAGTGGAATGTTTGTAGCAAAATCATTTAATTGAAAATTTAAAAATTAAAATTGATGGTAAAGTAAGAAAGATGTAAGCATAATTATATTAAGAATGACATAAAAAGAATTTTCAAGGACAAAAATTTCTTTAAGGGGGAAAGGATGTGTTAACCCAAAATTTAAAAGCTTATGCAACTTTTACTATAAAAAAAGGGATAAAATAGAATTTTATGAATGAGATTTTTATGGAAGGCAAGTGAAGTTTTAAAATCTTAATAATTGGATTGTAATAGAAAAACAAATCCAACGATGCCAAGAACGCCCAAAATGGAGTTTCAATGAAAAAGTTACAAACATTTGAAGTTGAGGGGTATTTTGGTAATTTTCCAAGTTGGCCCATTTTACTGAATTTTAAAACAGAAAAAATCTGAAATGTAGGGTTGTTTTTATAACGACACCCCTATCTCCAACTCCTTCTCTGGAGAAACAGGTTGGTGATCGCACTTGCCCACGAGGAAGGCAGATCACCGGCGATAAAAGACCCTTTCATTTCCCCATTGCATTCCCCCTTTTCTCCCTAGACTCCACCTCTTTACCCTCTCCTTTTCCCCTTCTTCTCCCTCCAACTAACCCCTTTTTTCTCCATCTCTAGCATCCTAACAACCCGTAGGGCACAAAATGCATCTGCACCCACCGAAGTTGTCAAATCTTCTCCTCCTCCTACAATCACATGTACCTCTCCTCCCCTCTCCCTCCTTTTCCCTTTTTCGACATTTTTCCCTCAGATCCAAGCCAAATTTGCTTTCACTGGCCAGCAAATCACCAATGAAAATAGATCCAGTGGATTTGATTTGGTACCCACTCAAGGATAGCTCAGATGGAAGATTTGAGTCCTCCGATGAGTTTGTGGGACCCCAAAACCCTAGAAGCCCAAAAAGAGTGAACTTTTGAATGGTCCTAGATGTTGATCGGTACCAAAATGAACAGATGATCTAGATCAGACTATCTCAACTAGATCAACCTAATTGGCGACCAAGACGCACCTTGGTGATGGGGCACAAAGATACACCCTCCAGATACATCCTCAGGCATGTGCGCATGCAGAGTAGTCGTGGTCTACTGGGATGCCAACTGTGTCCTGGAAACCATGACACTCCTTGATGCATTCTATCACTAAGACGCACTGGAGAGTCCTAGAGCATGCGTTCCACTTTAGTACAGGCCTCGCAACATTGTTTCTAATCTGTTTCAGTCCAAATTTATATTTGAACCGTTTAAAAAGATGTAAAACAACATCTTTAATTTAGAAGGCTATACAAGTTTGATTTACGATCATAAAGATCTATTGGATTCATCTTGATGACACAAACCTAATTATACAATAAAATTTAGGATCAGAAGATATTTTTAGCTGATCATGACCTAGAAACTATAAAAAATTTCATAGATCTATTAGATTAAAGATGATCAAACCCCATGAAGTGATCAATTAGATATTGAAGTGGACCTATATACACTAATCAACCCTAAATTGAGGACATCAGTCCTTGAACCATGGATCTAATCAATCAGAATTAGGTTTGACCATCCATCATCATCTAGCACATGATATATCATCTAGTGTTCAATCTGTGATCAAATCAACAAACTCTCGCATGATCCAACTATTAATCAAACAACAAAACTTAGAACTATAACTTATCTAACCTTTTCATCATGATCCAACTATCAATCGGCCACTAGATGCTAGATCTGCAACCAATCCATCCTTTTAAGATGATCTAACCCGTGATCAACTACTTAACACCATAATTAGCTACTAATTTGAGCTTCCATTTAGATTTGATCATAGATCTAGCACTTGATATGAGCCGTTCATTCCTAAATTTTTTATTAATGGGAATCATACCTGATCAGACCATATCAGACACAACATGATACATGGTTTTAAACGATTAGAGGTAAGATCCCTACTGAGTCTTATTTAAATAAGTTAAATTTTATTTTATCTTAGTCATTCCTAATGAATTTTAGAAAATTTAGAAAACTGACAAGGCTAGAATGCATTAAACCTTAATAAGACCAACTAAACTATTTATGTTCATGATTAGATTAGTCTACTGGCTAGATTGTTTTTGATGACCTTAGATTCGAAGATTTGATGCTAGGATGACTTGGAACTATAAATCTGACCGATCATAATTCAACTTGACCGTTAGATCAATAAATCAAATGTTGAGATATGAAATAAATTATCTGTAAGTTAGAGATTAATAGAAATTGAGGACAATTAGATACCTAAACCATTGATCTTTAATCAACGACCAAGATTTGATATTATGACAAAAAATAAAGAGGAATGCCTATGATTAGAAAGTAGTAAAGGCATGATCACTATGTTAAGGTGATTAAAGACTAAATAAGTTACAGTTAAGAAATTGTAAGTAAGATAAATGACATTGTAATGTACATGTGTTGACAGAGAAGCTAACTAACATGAACTAAGCTTATTGAGCATTCTGAAGATTAGGATAACCGTGTTTAAGGTAAGTATTTTTAACATCTATTTGCCATAGGAATTTTGAGCATGTCATCCACTTTACTAAGATGTGTATATTTTAAATAATCAAATCATTTGATTATCATGCTTTTGATTTAAGGATACTTGATTATCATGTCATATTTTTTCATGTTGCATTATTTTAGCTTTAGAAGAATGCAATATTTACAATGAAACATTTGATTTATAAATATGTACCTTCATAACCATGATACATATTTTTATATGGAACATGAAAATGATGTTTCTCATTCCATCATACGTAGTTGTATGCTTTTAAAAGAAATAATTATACTTGAAATTGCATCAATCCCATGCTTTGAGATGAGTCAAGGAAATGCATGTTTTGCATGAGATATATGATTATGATTTAATGACATTTGGATTGAGATATATATTTGTTCAGGCTAATGAGCCTGGTGGGCACTATGCTAAGAGGTTCTATGAGTTAGGCCTCCCAGCCTTAAACCACCAAAGGTGGTGGGTATTCATGCCCAATGAGGCACAATCGTAGTGGAAGTTGTGGTGGCTGGTCTCTAGATACTGGAGGCACATAATTCAATTAACTGATCGTGAGCATAGTGTTCCATGAGATTTTTGTTTTGAGATACCATGTGTGATGAGATTGACGATGGTCTTTAGATGAGTATTCATGACCAACCAGCTGATGTATTTGTCAAGATACATATGTGCACGTGATGATGATGTTGTCATTTTGGGATTATTGACATTCGCAGTTTAACCGATTACTATTTCAATATTTTGAGGATGTTATGACATTTAGATTATCAAGTTAAATGGAGGATCTTTCACATAATTTATAAGGTATGCATTCATGTGATTTGTAATACATTATATGTAACAAATTGTGTGAGATTACCATGCAGATCCAAACATTTCAAAAATATACATTTAAAGTTGTGCATATTTTATGTTGATATTATCTGAAACATTTTAGCATAAATATGTAAATTGAGATTTACATGCAATTTCATCTACATTTCTTGTCTCTGATCTAATTATTTTATTCTTTAGAACTACATGAAAAATTGTTTGAAATGTTGTTTAGAATTGGATTTCAAATTTAGTATAATAGATGTGAAATTACCTACACAACCATAAGCTTACTGAGATATTGTAAATTGTTTACAATATCTCAGGTCTTCAAAGAATTTGACTTGAGGAAGAGCAAATCAAGGTGGATGCAAATCTGGATGAAGACAATAGTGTAACATACTATAATCAATGCAAGTATAGGACTTATCCCTTTTGGACATGTATATATAGTTATTATAGTTGGACTGTGAGCTATGATTGTCTAGATCTGGGATGCATATAATTTTGTTTAAGTTTTATATAAAAAATTCCTAGTTATTTTGATTTCTTGAAAGTAAATGATACTCGGGGTTTTCATAATGAATTTAAAAGAAAAAGAATCTTCTACTGCATTATATTATTTTCACGCAATTGTTTTCAAATAGGGATCGATCCTGCATTTGGAATTAATTTTGCATTTAAAAATGCATATAAAAACTTGGGATGTCATAATATTGCAACTCGTTAATACAAGGTAATCTATTTTAGTATTTCCTAGGTTGTCTTCATCATAAAAATCCCTTAAATAGGATGATAAAATAGTTGACTATCTCTTATCACGTCCATCTTAGATGTAAAATACTTGTTTTGCTTGAGATACCAAAATAAATTGATCATTTTTATAGTTGATCTTGTTGAAGTCAACCAATGTCAATCTAAGAGCATCATTTTTTATGTTGTCTTTGTTGTGTTCCACCCAATCAAATTTAAACACAATCACAATCCTATAAGTATAATCCTAGGCTCATATCTCTTTTATAACCCCATAATAAATATCATTCACCACTATTGGCATGTTATCCTTTGAACTAAAAAAGAATTTAACATTGATAACTAAGCTAACTCCATTATTATGTTGCCCTCTTGAGTTATCACGGTCTTTTGTGTAAAATATATAATCATTCGAATATAACTTTGCCTACTACTTCTCACTAATCTTGAATATGTGTATATACATATTAAGGGGGATATATGATTGTTGTAAGTAAGATTATCTATACATATGTATAGAATGTAATCTATTAATGGAGTGATCAAAGAAAATATAACCATTAATAATTAATTTTTACTTAAGTTCATGATTAACTTACTCAATTTATGGTTGAAGTTCATCAACATTTTGCAACACATAAAGATGTGCTTGGTCTCGTTCTTTATAGTTAATAGTCAATACACGACTACTTGATAGAGTTCACCTACCTTGAGATCATGAAATGCAACTGATTGTTTCTTTCTTGGGATTCTAATCACATTCACTCCTAATTAGTACTATATGCTGAACTTACTACTTCCTCTACAATATAACATTCGGCTATACACCCTTTGGTATTTATGATTTCATACATACCCTTTTAAAAATTTTATTTACCTCTCAAAAGGGTACACCATTGCAAGTAAAATGTCCCAAAGAGTCTAACCTCATCAATGAGGTGCACTGTTAAGTGTATCATAATGTCAAAAAAGGATGGCAGAAAGATTGTCTCAAGCTCACATAAAATTGTCCCTAGATATCTTTGAATCTCTTGTAATTTTAAAGCATCCACCACCTTCTTGCACAAAGCATTAAAGTAGAATTTTGTAATAGCTCTTCTAACTTTGTCTGGTAACACGAGTGTATTGCTATAGGCAGGAGTTGTTACATCAATGCATGGCAATCGTGGGACTTCATCCCTATCAATTTCAGCTCTTCCATGGAGACAATATTTTTAAAGTTTTAAGAGTAGTCATTTGGGACTTTGAGATCGGGTAGGGTTTTACATACTATTCTCCTCTCCTCTCTATTAAGTGTATAATTTGCCTTAGGTAGGTATGTTCGTCTACTACTCCTATCCTATGGATGCAACCTCCTCTTCAAACCCATTTTCATAAGATCCATTCGAGTTGCAAGTCCATCCTTTATTTTTCCTAGGATGTCAAGCAAGGTACCTATCAAACTTTCACATACATTCTTCTCAATGTGCATGACATCAAATACATGACGTAGTGCAGCAATTTCCAATATGCAAGCTGAAAGAACATTGATTTCTTCTTCCAACAATTTCTACAATTGCTTTTACCTACATGTTTACTTGATTTGTTCTTTTCTGATAAGACATTGATGTTTTCAAACTGCTCCAATACTTGTCATCCTATCAATATCTTTGGAAGTACCCTTATCTTTACACTACCATTAAATTCTCTATTCTTAAAATGGTATGGATGCTATGCAACCATCTTCTATGACCAAGAGATGCCATTTCCCTAACATGTTTAAGTTGTACAATACATGTTTGATCATTGCAAATAGGACAAGCATTGCATCCCTTCATAGTGCATCTAAACAAATTACCATATGTAGAGAAGTCACTTATTGTCCACAATAGTATAGCCTTTAGGGTGAATGACTCTTTGTTGTATGCATTGTATGCTTTAACGCCTACATCTTGTAGTGTATCAAGATCATCGATCAAGGAAGCCAAGTACATGCCAATGTCATTCCCTGGTTGCTTTAGACCCGATATCAACATAGTTAACATCATGAACTTCCTCTTCATACATAAAAAGGGTGGAAGGTTGTAACAAACTAATATCATGAGCCAATAAGTATACTTGCTACTCTGTGAGAATTAATCCCATGTGTAGATAATGTAAGTAGTAGGTTTCTAGGTTATTTACCAAAATTAGGCCACATGAAGTGTATGATTTTCCATGCTGAGCTATCTGTAAGATGGTATGAAAAGCTATCAGCTACTCTGTCCTTGGCATACCATACTAATTTCTTCATTGTTTTTATTATATGGAACATTCTTTTGCACCTTGGAATAGGGGGAAGTACTGAAGAACCTTTGTAGGAACATCTGTTACCGTCTTAGTTGAATTCTTGTTTAACTTCCATATTAACTATCCACAGGTTGGGCATATAGTTTTATCCTTGTGTTCCGCCCTGTACAAGATGCAATCATTAGGATACACATGTATCTTCTCAAACTTCAACCTTAATGCAGATAGGATTTTCTTTGCCTCCTAAGTGGACCTCATCATTTATTATCCTTTAGTAGTATCTTACCCACTACTTTCAAGACTTATGTAAAACCATTATCTGAAAATCAAATCTTGATTTTACGTTGTAAAGTACTACCACTACAGACAACTTGGTTACACTTAGGGTACAACAGCTCATTAGCTTCCTCTAATATTGCAGTATTAAATTGTTTAGGGTCATCTTTGAAGTCATCACATGCATCTCGAAAGACTGGTACAGTTGTTCTGTCTCCAACACTTCCTACATTGTCTTGATCATATCTTCTAGGCCTTGTTGAGGGCCTATGCAAAGGTTCTTCTCCATGCCAAATCCATGGGTGATAGCTTTCATCGATTCCATTAAAGTATAAGTGTTCTCTCAACACACCTACAGTTACTTTTTTCAAGTTTCCACATTTTGAAAATGAACAATGCATGCGATTATGATCAACACTTGTCCTAAGTGCAAACTTTATGAAATTTTCTATTCCCTCCTCATATTCATTTGACGTTCTTATCGATGTTATCGATGCATATTTGTTCATTATCTTAAGAAATTGAAGCAAATCTATGTGGAGACTTGTTAGACATGAAAACATTAGGTTAAATATTTTACCGAACACTAGGTATAAAAAATTATAAGTGTTTAAAATAACTAAATTACATGCATTCATGCATGTGAAAATTTTCAATTAATCATGAAAAAAGGCAAAATATGACAGATACATTCAAAAAGTAATTTAACTTTAAAAGTGCAAGTTTCTAACTATAACCATGTCAAAATTCTTCAAATATATATATATATATATATATGAGACAAACAAATAAATACTAACCAAAGCACAAAAATTGATATCGGCCACAAATATGTTAATGTAGTTCCAATTCACAGTTGGGATTTAGTTAAGAATAGCCATACTGAAATTTGATTTATATTTTGTGTTTAAATGAAAACAGTCGAAAAAAGTAAAGCGAAAGACCATGACATAACTCTTAAAACAAAGTAGTAAATTTAAAGTCGTTTTCTGTAAACGACTGTAAAAGTCATCACTTCAAAAGTTGTTCATAGGAGATGATTTTAAAAGTCAGTACTTTTAAAGTTATATGCTCTAAACAACTTTAAAGTCAGTACTTTTAAAGTCATTTACAATAAACAATTTTAAAAAATAATATATTTTCAGGTCAAATATATATATATAATATTAGTTACAATATTTTATATAAATACACAATGAAATTGATTTTTGTGCATGATACTTAGTAATTCATGCATTCTTTACACACACATATAACATGAACAAGAAAATCAAGGTATTTTTTAAAATAACTCCTCATTTATTATCTTTTTATTACATATATCAAATGTTGAATATTATTAGATCTTATTAATATAATATCATGATCAAAGAGCTAATATGAAATAATTTCATCAAAATTTGGCCTTCTAGTATTCAGGTGACACCACTCTATGGGAGAGAGGGTGAACCTTTAAGCTGCATGCAACTTCCTTGACTAACTTGGTGGCACCATTTCTCTTCATCAAACCCTAATTTTGGATGAGAACCACAAATCGTAATGTTCTCCATTTCTCCAAAAGTGAGGGTTAGAGAGAGAAGTTATTGTTATTGGAAATAAAATCATATGATTTTAGTAGAAATTACGATGTTTTAACATACTTTTGAACCCCTTCGTTTATAATGACAAAACCCACTTGATCTATAAAATGCAAATAGAAAGAGTTGGCAACAAGAAACCAATTCGTGATAAAAAATGGTTACGTCTTTCTATGCTTATCATACGACAAAAAATAAAAATATCCAAAATGGAATGCAAGAAGGGAAAAAAAAACAAAGATAGTGGAGGAGGCCATCATGCTACCAGTGAGAAGAAAAACCTGAAGAGAGGATATAGGAAAAAATGAGGTGACTTCAGCATTTTATAGACAAATAAGAACTTTTGAAGTTGTTTAGTCCTAAACGACTTTAAAAGCATACACTTTTAAAGTCGTTTGAGTCAAATGACTTTAAAAGTATACATTTTAGTTTGGCACAAAGAAGGATTTTAAGTGTGAAAGGACTTTAAAAGTCTTTTAATTTTAAACAACTTCAAAAGTTCTTTCCTATGTAAAATCCCTCTTTGTGCCATACTAAAGTGTATACTTTTAAAGTTGTTTAACTCAAACGACTTTAAAAGTCAATCCCTTTTGAAGTAGTTTAGAACTAAATGACTTCAAAAGTCAATTTACTTTTAAAGTGTTTTAGAACTATATGAATTTAAAAGTCCTTTTTCGGGAAAAAATTCATCATCCCACCAAACTAAAGAAGTTTTTTATTAAATGACTTTTTAAGTCTTTAATTTTAAAATCTTTTTTTTTTTCTTAACGACTTGTAAAATATTTATGAAGTCGGTAGTCAAAATAATGACTTCTTTATATGTAGTAGTGCTAATTCCTAAATCTATCTAAAATCTTCTTTTTAAAGGGGAAAGTGTCACCTCTAACCTACAACCAAGTGTAACCAAAACTTGTGTCATTGGATTTAAGGCCAATGATACTGGATTAGTATCATGTCATTTTATCTATTTCTATCCCATAGCCCGTCATTATTGAAGCCAATGAATAGATGGATCTGGGATGAGATTCTTCCATCTCTGGGCCTACACCCGTGAGGTTGAGAATGACTACAGAATTGCTGACCAGAAGTAAGAAAAGAGTACAGATGGGACGGTACCTGTTTCGTTTGATTTTGAAGTAGGATTAGCAGTATCTTTTCTAAGAAAGATTACTACTGACCCTTTGAATCCTTAGCAGCTGGTGCGCGTTGTCGCAGCCGGGAAGCTAACCTCAGTTGGGGCACCACAGGACCATCCCTATATACTGAGCAGACGCAATCCCAGCCCTAAGTTTAAAGCAGATCGGCTTTCTTAGCAGCATTCTGAAAATTCTAATTGCTATTAATTGCAAGCCAATTAACAAGGAGTTGTATGTGCGGGATGTGATTAGTAACGATGACTCAAGAAGATAACTATTCTTGAACATGATATTACGAACACTTGTCTTAAAACTGTATAGGAAAAAGACAAGTTTTGTCTCTAGCTCTATCATGTGACGATGAAAACTAGTGCCTGATCTGCATACCTTGCAAGTTTTCCAAACAAGTCACTTTCCATCAAAACACAATCCACTTTACCCATTACATGTATCCAATGACGCATCCTTTTCCTCTTTCAGGTCCTGATGGAGAGTTCGTAACTGTGATGGAGCATCCATAACCATCTTAGTTGGTGGCAGACAAAATGTTAAAATCAAATGGGGGAGGAATTAACAACTAAACCAACAAAAGATGTAGACTGGGATCAACTTCATTTCTAGATCACAGTTACAAAGTTTGGATTTGAAAATAAATCGGCAAGACAAATGCTCAAAAAATTTGGCAGACATTGGTGAAAACTCGGAAATAATAGGTTTTTCAATGTGATAAGTTTTCAATTAGATTTAGTAATAATATTTGAGAATTTAATAAATTATCTGTGAAAATTTATATTATAAGATAATATATTAAATTTTGGAATTTGTTTTATATTTAAAAATTGTTAGAACTTCTGAATTGTTCAATGAAATTTGGGACGTAAAAAAGGAGAGTCTTTCTAAAAAAAACTTTTCAATTATTTAGAGAATTTTTTACTCTATCGTAGATAGACGGCCTCCACCGGAGAGATAGAAAACTTTAGATGAATGGTGTCGGTTACACGATAGATGGAGCGTATGAGTTGATAATTCTATCCACACGCTACAAAAGAAACAACCAATTTGTACCCGTATTTTCTGATCAGCTGCTCGACAGCAGAATGAAACTTCATTGGTCGTTTTCAAGGGTATTTTTAAACGGCAAGGGACGGCAAGGCAGAAAGTTTCCTTCAATAACAGAAGAAATAGCAATGGGCACAATAAATATAAGTATCTTTACTAACAAAATAATAAATGCCTTTCACGCAAATCGTAAGGTTTCTCGTGAATTTTTATTAATTTCAATAACACGTATTTCATAAACATATATTGTTACTAAATTGTCTAATAGGATAAGGTAACTAAGTCAAATGGTGATGAAAAGAAAGGGGTGTCAATATCAAATTACAGGGTCTTAAAACGTTCTCAGTGGTGCGAGGCGCATCCCGTGAACGACGCCACCACCGCGCTCTCTGTATGGCCTTTGCAGCTCAAAGCCCGTAAAAGCTTCCAAGACGTCTTGTTTGTCAAGTCCTGGTTAACAGAAATCTTCTCGCCGTTGTCAAAATCCGAGATGAAAGTCGTCGGATTCCGTCTCCGTTGCCGGTTTCTGATGTCTTTCATCTCCATCTCCGTTGGCGCTTTCACAATTCCAAACAACAACAGATTCTGCCATTTGGGCTTCGAAGAATTAGAAGGCATTCTCCTTACATCACTGTTTCCGAAACATTTTCCACCAGAACTCCGATTTCCATTTGTCGAGTTCTTAGTTTTTGAACTTGAATCCCTCTGTAACTTCTGATAATCAACTGAATAACTAATCCTAAACAACTTCTCTTTCGTACTACTTCGTCTATAACTATGAAGTTCGCCTAAAGACTCTGATCTCATATGAGAGAAGCTCTTTCTTCGGGAATTCACATTCTCGCATTCCTCTTTCAAAGGTTTACAAGGAAGAAGCTTACCCGAAAAGAAAATGTCTTCAGCCGCACACATCTCCGTACTCAAGCCATTGTAGAATTCGAACAAATCTTGATCTGGGTTCACTCCTTTTTCCCTCCGAGTGTTATTATCTCGGAATTCTGATTCTTCTTGTAAGGGCAGATCGCAGAGAGAAAGCGCTTCATCGTCTTCTTCCGTGTCTTTGAGATCAAGAAATTCTAATTTTGTGGGTTCGTTGAATTCCAGCATCTTCTTCATCTGTGCAATGATTTTTCTGGAAAATGCTGATGGGCTTCAGATGGGGAAGGAATTGGGCATTATATTTGGAGGGAAAAGCAAGGAGGCTACCGTGGATTTACTTTTTGGCGTTCTAGAAGGAGAGGAGATTGGGTTTTCCACAAATGTTGCGGCTTTTCTTTTTCTTCTTTCGGAGGGGAGTTTTTTTAATGGGTGTGGTTACTTTTCGTTGATTGTCTGACTTTCTAGAAGAATAGTGGAGGAGCAAAAGAAGAAAAAGAGAAAGTAAGACCGACCTGGTAATAAACGGGGATTTTGTGTCCTTCTCTACTTTCCTCGGTTTTGTGGCCGCGTCATTCATTTTGTAGGTTGTTGTGCTAGGGCTAGGAACGGAGCCAAGAGTTTTCGAGGTAGGACGGGGTATTTGTTGAGTTTTTCTAACGAAATGACAGAGCTGCCCAGCACTTCCTTAAGTCTTGGTGTAGCCGGCCTAAAAGGCAAGGTTCAGATTTTGGGTCATTCAGACATTCTTTAGCGCTCTCTTCCTATTTTTTCCTTATTTTCTCTTTACTAGATTAACAATATTCCTCTCGCATTTTTCTCTAATAGATATAAATCTAATATAGATTGACAAGTATTCTCCCTAATTTTTTCCTCCCACTTAATGTTCTCCCTTCTTTCAAATCCTTTCTCTACTAGATTTTCCCTCTTAAACGTGCTTTCCTTTGTATATAACAACGAAGCTTCCCTCGTAAATGTGCCTTGCCTTTGTATATAGCCATTCTAAGAAGCAAATAACTTAAGTTTAAATTTCCGCTTTTATCTTTGATTGGGGATTAGATTTAGGGGTGTAGGAGTGATTTGATCTATAAGTCTTAGCCTGTACCAAGGAAAAAAAAAAAGGAACTTTGAACTCCTTTCTCATAAAAGGTTTCTAGAACTTGCTTAGTATTAATTTATGTAATTATTAGGCCCTTAAAGAATTCATAAAATTTTAATTATGTTATTAGTTTAGGAAATTAATTAATTTACTACCTTGGCCTAAGTTAGGATCATACACATTATATTAACTTAGTTGGATAATTAATTTATTGAGTATTATTTTAAAGAGGGTTCTACTTATTTATCTTATCTCTTGCTATTGGCAGATCTGACACGAGTATAAATATGCTAATCTAGATAAATTTTCATAAAACCTTGGACTCTTTGTCCTAAGATAGTTCACTTATGTTTAAGGCTAAAAGTGCCATGGGATAATATCACAATTCATGGATAACTTAATCCACAGCTAGTAATCCCCATGGTAAACATCCTCACACAATGTAACTCAAGAACAACTCTTTTGTCTATGTTCCAACATTCAGTCTATGTTAATTATAAGGTTGCAAATGTCACGAAATAATGTCAATGTCCATGGACAACATTATCCAAATTTGTTATCCAAGTTCGAAAAGTCACGGACTATAGGCATAATTCTTGTTTCACTTAAAATATTTTAAGTGAAACAAGAATTATGACTATAATACGTGACTTTTCGAATTATGACCATGTAGTACGTGACTTTTCGAACTTGGATAACACATTTGCACAATGTTATCCATGGACATTGATATTATTTCGTGACATTTGCAACCTTATAATTAACTGTCCTCCGACTATGGCGTGATAAAGAGTTAGTCCTTGTTTGTTAGCGTATGTCTTCTCTTCTTTGTCTCCACCAGGCGCCAAGCATATTGGTAATACCCTAAGAAACACTCCATTCTTCTAGACAGATTCTTAACCATGAAACGCGCAATCCAGCTCCGGAGAAAGAATTTTTTCAAACGAGGAACCCACTTTATCGTTATACATAGTCAAGAACTAACTCTGATTTTTATTTTTATTTTCAGAACTGAGTTAGTGAGGTAAGGCGAAGGTGTAGGCATTGTTAGTAAATAAACTACTCTTTTTATATATTCGGTATGACGCACGTGCTTAGACAAACAGAAGGAGAAAAAGGCCAAACAGCACATAGTTTAAAATTTTTAAAACTCTATCGACTCTGGAAACACCAGCCGAGTTACTTTAAGTGAGTTGTGGGTATCTTAAAAATATTCAAGTGAGATTTTAATAATATTTTATCTATAAGAAAGTGATATAATTATCTTCTTCTTCTTTTTTTCTTTTTTATAAATTGGGCATTTACCAATGTTTTGGATGGCTAAAAATTAATATGGGATCAGTCTTTGTGACCACCCGGGTTTTCATATGTATTTTTAAATACAAGACTAATTTCTAATGCAGGATCGATCCAATTTAGAATTATTTTTGTAAAAATAATGCAATGCAGCAGAAAGACTTTTCTTTTAAATTCACTTTGAAAAACCCAACTATCATTTTGTTTTTTCTTCTCAAAACAAGGATTTTTGGTGAAATGAGCGCTCATTTCTACCGAAAATCCAATAGAGTTTCCTCTATTTTTCAGACATATGACATTTAACGCATGTCATTACGAAGTATGTCGACATTTTTATAACATAAATGGAGACCATATCCTTTTCATACATTTAAAGAAATAAAATAAATTAGATAAAATGAAACACACCTAGAACCTCCACATCACAACCCAGTTACATAAGCCATCAAAACTCCCATAATTAAATACACTGCAGTCTTTTTTCTCATTTGTGGTAAAATAACTTCAAACATAACTCACTTGTTGCCTGTCCTAGTCAAGGGTTTTCATTGGCGTACTCCTATCAGTAACAACTCCTATTTCTTGGGAGTCCTTTGTTCTGAGATATTGTCAACATGCCAAACCTATTACCATTCTCTGTATCTGAGGCATTGTAAACCAAAACAATGCCTCAGCAAGCAATCGCTTGTGTAGGTGGAATAAGATGCAAATTTTATATAAACAAAATCGTGATAATTTTATATAAATCAATTTGTCCATGCTAAATCATGCAAATACAATTCAATTATCATTTTAATTAAATCATTCAACATTTATAAAAATCATGAATATATGCCAAAATGGAAGAAATACCAATGCATTAGTACAAAATACATTCTTTGAAATGTAAAGTATGCAATCACATGTCAAATTTATAAGTCATTTACATTTCTTGATCCCAGTTTTTGCTCTTACAAGACATTTCACTTGTCAAATACTAATGCATTGTTGTGTGTATCAGAGTGTACGACAAATAATATTATCTTCTTTGGGCTCCTCCACAAGGTCACTTCATTTGGTACCCACCTCACTTGGGCTAACTCTCAAGGTATTATTTTCCTCTGCAAGGTCACCTCATTCGGTACCCACCTCACTTGGGATGCGTCGTTATGTGTGCCAAAATGTACAACAGACAATATTATCCTCTTTGGCAAATTGCCTCATGGACGAACTACTATCCGAAAGGCCTCATGTCACCTCAAGGTTTTGCTCCACAGTGTGGGCACGCAACTGCCTAGAACCACTAGCGCACGTGTTGTTATTGGTATCAAAGTACATAGCGAGCAATATTGTCCTCTTTGGTAGACTGTCCCGTATATGAACTACTATCTAAAGGGCCTCATGTCGCCTCGAGGTTTTGTTCCACATAGTGTGGGTGGGCAAAGGTTCACTAACGCGATAATCTATTTAGTTTGCAAACGTGCTCCTGATCAGTCACACCTTTGTAATAATACAAATACACATTCAGATATACAATTTTAGGATTTCTCTTAGCTTCTCTTGCATTGAAGTTTTCTCTAAGTTAGTCCTTGGCACTAGTTCTCACAAGGCAAAGTGACGGTGCTCATTACTATGCTAAGGGCATTTCATTAGCTATTGGTTAATAGCTAACTGAATGACCAATGGTTACTGAATTTCTAATCCACTCCATTGGCTCTGGATTTGCTATCCACCACTCTTTTCAAGTGATTGCAGTTACTTTCACTGTTCAGTAATCTTAACCCTTGATTTCTAACCAAATCAACTCTTAAGTTGGAGCTAGATGTTATTTTTCATACTACAATCCTCAATACAACCTATAATTGTATTCCTAAATCAGACTGATATAATGAGCATCATGAACAGTTCATGTCACCTAAATTTCAATATATGTTTATCCAAATTCCATAATTTATATTATCTCTAAGCTAATTCAAGGTCTATAAGTTCATCCTTGGTATCTTATCATTGGTCCAACATCACAAGGTCTCTGTTTGAATAGTGACAGATCGAACGGCCTAGATCATTCGATCTATTTCACTTCAAATTCATATAATTTTAGTCATCTTATCATTTTTAAGGATATGGAACGCATCTGTGGTGTTTGATCGTCAATCAGAGATTCAAAAAATTATTGTGTGAACAGTACTCGATTGGATGATTGAGATTGTCTAATCGATTTTCAGCTTACATCTGATTTTTTTGCATGATCTGAGCTACATCATGGCCTAAATTACCTATCCCTAAGTTTGGATTAGGAATTGAATGGTTTGATTGTCTATAAAACTAGATCTAGCATAAAAGTGAATGAATTTAACAAAATACGACAAATTAGAAGTGGGGTTTTGTAGGTCTTAACTTCTACAAGCATTTTCGTGTTTTTTCCCCTCTGGAATGGGTTGGATTGGCTCAGATTCGTAGTGAAACCCCCCAAAACTGGACGTGTGGCTTTTCTCCTCTTTAATCAACGATTGAGATCATGACGGATTCCCCAATAACCTTGGGGTTTCTATTCTGCTGTGTAAGCCATGGAAGATGACCAGCTCAGATCAACGATATGAGCTGTTGTCATCTCCGACGAGCTCCTGCAACTTTGGCGAACTGAAAAAGAAACCCTAACTCATAGTTTTTTTTTTCTCCTTTGCCGGTGTGCCAGTCTTCTCTGGTAGCCTGGCGCTCTCCCCCTCTCTTTTCTTCTTCTCCTTCTCCCTTCTTCTCTTCTTCTCCCTCATTGGTTTTCTTTGTCGGGTTTCCTGGTCTTTTGGGTTTTGGGAAGAGACAGACCCAGCATTATGTTGGGCTCCCCTTAAGTTGTGGGGGGGTGCCAATATCAAATTTGGCCCCCGTTGTTTAAGGCATTTTTATCTTAATTTACAAAAATGCCCCTCATATTCAAATATCCATATCTCCTTCATCCGAACTCTGATTTCTGCAAACTTGGTGTCGTTTGAATCATCTTTTCCGGTACTATTTAATTATAGAGGTCTTAATACTAGATTAGATGTTTATGCAGTCTTTCACTTATAAAATCCAAAAATATGAGTTTAATATGTTCTTTTCATCCCAATTTAATATTTTTTAAAATTGACTAAAATTGAAATTTAGAAATTTGGGATGTTACAGTCTTATGAAGATCCAAGTCATTTAAAATATTGCCCTCAACTAAGGTACACTATTATCCAAAATTCTCAACCATTGGATAATCTTAGCCACTATTTTCTTGAGTTATAAAATGAATGGTCTAAAGTTTCACCATCCATTTTATAGTTGAAAATAGTAATGATTAAGATTACCTGATATATGAGAATTTTAGAACATAACCCATCTAAATCAAGGATAGCTGTTGAATGACTTGGATCTTTATAAAACTGAACCCACGTAGAGTTATAGTCATCCAAAACATTAATAAGGGCCTAATCTATCAAAAAAGGGCATGTGAGTTTGTTGCAGTGGTACAAGAGTGAGTCTCAAATATGAAGGTCATGAGTTCAAGACTCTCAAGGGTGTGTGTGAGTTGTTATGTTCACCATTTTAAAAAAATATAAAAAATAGGGGTGATTATGTCACCTCCCTATTTATATTAGATAATATATAAAATTTTCACTCTACAAATATAAGTGAAGGGTAGGTGAGTTGGTACGGATACTTTATTGTTTTCGTGGAGGTCTTACAATCAAATTCCACTAGAAGCAAAGTACTTTGTGGTATAGTGAGTTGACTCACCGAGTCACTAGATTTGTCATTGAGCCAAATTACTCGGATAGTTCTCCAATCAAATGACGAGTGTTAAAACTATAATTGGTTTTTGGAGGTCTTACTATCAAATCCCTCTAGAATTGTTATGCAGTGAGTGAGTTAACTAGATGAGAGACTCGATTTGTCATTGAGTCTGTAACTCAGAGAGCTTTTTATGTTCACCTGCAAGTTTTAAAACTATTGTCTAGCGTAAGTTGGTCCTCGACATGTGGCACCTCTCCTAAGAGAGAGAGAGAGAGAGAGAGAGAGAGAGAGTAAAGGGAATCTACGTCACCCAATGATTATATGTAGCTAAAAGTTTAGAATTTTCGGGCCCATAAATTTGGTGATTAAAACCATTCAAAAAAGAAAATTGGTGATCCACATGCTTCCCTCTTTGGACACGTCTTAGAACCCACGAGCAAAAATATTTTCCTTCTATGATTCTAGACATGTATTTTATTTGTAGCCAAGAACGAACAGCTCAACAAGTTTACAGGCAATGGTGATTAAGCTTTAAATAGTGAGTCCTTGTATTTACAAATGCCAGGATACTACCTTATTTTCAAACGCTAGATTTTTTAGAGGGTTTCTTGCAAATATGCCATTGCATTTTTGTTTTTGCAAATTTTTCATTGTTTTTGTAAGCTTTCAAAATTGGTATTCTATTAGTTTTTGTCCTCTTTCTTGTTAGTTTTTACAAAATTTCAACATTACCCTTTTCTAACGATTTTGGCTACTAACCTACTACCTCACAGATGTAGATGTGATTAAGTTATCGATTTTGGATACTAAGTTCAATGACTTCCTGATGGAAACTTTCAGTGAAACTTGGTAAGTAACAAAGTTCAATAACAAGAAATCTAATGATATAGTTATATTTCAACAACATACCATTTCACCAACCTCTGCAACAATACCTATTAAGCTTTTTCAATGAAATTCAACAAGTTAAACTTTGATTTCTCACTAAAAACTGATATAAAATCTTTATAACACAAATTAGAACATAATCAATGCTTTGGATTAGTAAAAAACACAATAAATTAAAGAAAATTTTAAGTTTAAAACATAAGCGAAATATTGTTACTGTTCATGCGAACAACATTGAACATCAGACTTTAAGCTCTTTGTTGGATGCCGTTTTGAATGAAAATTGAAAATCTAAGACTTGTCTTCTTCTCAATTTCTTTTATCTATAAAGATCAATTTCAAAGATTTCTATTGATTAATGGACTAGGAAATAACACACAAAGTCCTATTGTTCACCATTCTTTCAATGAACAATGGTGAACAAGGAGACTTTGTGCATGATTTTCTGCTTCACTAATCAATGGCAATCTTTACAATTGATCTTGATTGAATATCTCACTACTAGTTAGTTTTTATTGAAATCTAACTATACCATTAGATTCCTTGTTATCGAATTGTGTTAAGTAATAAGTTTCACTAAAACTTTACATCGGAAAGTCATTGAACTTAATGGCCAAAGTTAGTAACTTAATCATGTCTATGTCTGTGAGTAGCAAATCTATTAGAGAAAGGTAATATCAAAATTTCATAAAAACTAGTTGGGCAAATTTGTCAGAGAAGTAATATTAGAATTTCGTAAAAACTATTAGGGAAGTAGGATGTAAAATTAATAGAATGGCAATTTTGCAAAGCTTAGCAAAACTTAATGGCAAATTTGTAAAACTCACAAAATATTTGACTTTTTTGCAAATATGCCAAAATGTAATAGCACATTTTAGCAAAAAACCCTTTTTTAAAATTTTAGCATAACTTTCAAAAGGTCTATCCAATTCATCTTGTTTAGTGCATAATTTTTAGAAGATCTAACCATTTCATCTTATTTAAACTCTTTTAGATTACCTTGATAACAAAAATCCCTCCAATTGGATGTCTTTCGTGTTTCCTTTTAGTTTAAATCATGACCATTGGTTTTTAAATAGAGAAGCAAAGTGGTTAGAATCATCGAATTGGTAGGATTTTGGCAAGAAAGCTAAATATGGGAGGGGTAAAAGGATGGACAATTTAGATCAATGGAAAGATGGCAAAACATTTGCATTTTAAACAATATGCTAGCTTCAACGTTTGAAAATACTAGGACTCATAAAAATTTGGACAATTAAAACCCATTACCACCTATATATTCAGAATGCGGTCAAGAACGTGAATAATTTGGACCAATAATCATTTCGAACCCTCATGCACTTTTACCTCTCTATAGTTATAGACGACAATGGAGCAAGGCAATGTTTTGCCACGGGTCACTAAGATTTACTACCCATAGCACGGTAACGTAGATTGTGAAAAACCCACCTTGACCCAATCGCCTATCCCGTCAATTGTTATGGATAGGGCGGGTTGGGTCAGTATCACCATTTGTATATGAGAATTGAGATGTTTCTTTTATTCTTCTCCTTTATTTATTTATTTATTTTTCTTTCTTTTTATTTGAAATGTGCAAGAAGAATTTTTGGTTGTTGCTATAGTTTATATAATACTAAACTATAGGCACTTTTAGTATATGAATATTTGTTTAATGCTGGTCAACCCATGGAATTTTCTTACAACTTGCACAAATTTGAACCCATCTCAAGTCACCATGGGTCACTAATCTGCTGCCTCACCCCGCTGTGAACAAGTGCAGATCACAGGTTTAACCCTCCTACTTGCTATCCTTATATGTAGTTGTGAATTACGTACAGGCATCATAGACACTATACTCTCTCCACTTTGTATCACTACTCTTGTTGATATAATTAATTGGCCTATGATTTAACAATTTATTGAATGGAGTAGTCGTATTCTTTGTCTTGGTAAATTTATTTATGTTTTAAGGTTGTAAATAGCAAAGAAAATTTCACTATTCTAGAATAATTTAATTCTTCATTCTTGTTCTCGTTGCAAACAACCCCCCACATGTCAAGATCTAGTGACTATGAGAGTAAGCAATAAGTCCACTAGCACGTGTAATGTATACTGCTTTTGACAATCTAATTTTTTAAAACATGTCCAAAGAAGTGTGTGATGTTGTTTACCATAATAAAAAACTAGCTAGTACTTGCCTTGGAAGGATCATAGTGAGGGAATCAAATGGGAGTGAACCACTATGTTTGAGATATCCATGAAGTAGAAATAGACCATAATGAATTGGATGGTTATGTCACAAGGTTGTAGTTTCCCTTTGCTAAACTCGTGCGACACTTGTGCGCAACACCTTTGCAAAATAAAAGTTAGCCTTCAACTCTCCTACTCTCACTTGCTAGGGCTACACTCACTCACCTACTAGAGCAATGAGAGAACTCAAGAGAACTCAAAAACAAACTTACTCAAAGAGAACTTATTCCTCACTTGAGTAGCTTCCAATTATCTACTACTGAATTGGTCTGAGTTAGTTACAAATGAGGAGCTAACCCCTATTTATACTTGCTCAACCCCATCCACCTCTCCAGTGGATAGTTAGGATTATTCCATGTTTTAGTACATTAACAGTCTAGATCATATTCTAGAATCCTCCTACTCTTTCTAGACTGATATACCAGTCTCTTAGAGTATTCTAGACTACTATTGAGCATTTAGATATTTAAAAGGATTTCTTCAGAAACCTGGGGTTCTAGAATCAGGCCTTGCTACATAGGTGTAGGAACACGAGCCTAAGTCCCTTAGGTCACATCCACAGGCTAAACAAGCTTCCTTTGGAGCCTATAGGCCTTGGTCACGGGCCTTAAAATGCAAGTCTGTGACATTCTCCCTCACTTGATAATGTTCATGCCCTCGTGGACACATCTTCGTTGGTTTCTTGCATTCTATCCTCTTGCACAACGGTGCCTCTGTGCCTCGCACGACTTATGCTATCTTGTGTTCTTCTTGAGATGTTCCTTCTTGTTTGTCTCCTTGCACCTTACCATCTAAGCACTCTTGTGCTCCTCGGGGACCTTCCTTATCCTCTTCATGTTGTGGGCATCCTTGCCCCCATGTGTACCCTTGCACTTGTGAGTTGTCATGCCACTTGCACCCCTGCACTGCTGCCCTTCGTTGTTGTGCCTCCTGTACATCAGTGTGGCAGCTACCAGCCACTATACTCCATACATGTCTCTACTTGGTCTTGTTCCTCCTAGAATTCTCCCGTTGTGGGACACCCTTGTTGACCACTGGTTTTTCCTAGGACTCCTAAGACCTTAGTATCCTGATGGTGCCTAGATCACATAATCCTAGCTCTATTGACTCCACACTCCTCTTGGATCCCTCTACTAACTACATGCCAGATAGTATCTTCCCTTGTTTCTTGCTAGCCTTTAACACTGGGACTATGCAAGGGGTCTTCTTAATGAAGAAGCTTAAGATTCCAAGGTACGACATATGGATGGCCTAGTTAAAGTGAGGAAATCCATTCCTAAGATAACCTCATAATCGTCCAAATGTACCATAGTCAAAGTGATGGTGCCTTGACATTCTCCAACCTTAATAGGTGCATCTTTGGCAACTTCAGACACTAGCCTAGCCTCAAAGTTTAGTGCTTTTATCCTACTCACATGTTTCTCTAACTTGAGGCCTAGCCTCTTAGGCTCCCCCTCTGAGATGAAGTTGTGAGTGGCTCTTGTGTCCACCATGGCCCGTGCACCTTTACCATTGAGGCATGTCTACATACGTCAAGCTTTTCCTTATTTAGGTTACAGGCTTGGTCCTTGTTGGCTACCCTATCATGGCATTGAGGAGTTTAAGTGCCTCATCTTAGGCTCCTGCCATTCATCCTCATCTCTTACCTTGTGATTCTCCCTTTCAACCACCAAAGTATTAAGGGTTCTCTTCTTTGGATAGTCTATTGGTTGATGATCCCCATTACATATGAAGCAACTAGAGCAATGAGGGATGAACTTACCTTTACCTTTTGAGTCATGATGGCCCTCCTTGCCTTCCTCCTTATGACCCATAGGTTTGTCTTCCTTGTCATGCTTCCATTAGCCTTGCTCTTCTTCTCCTCGCTAATGTCTTTTACCTTATTGTTAGACTCAACCAATTTCTCTACAGGTGAGAGAGCAATGGCCAAGTCTTGTACTCCTTGCTTTGGAACTCTTGTTCCACCTAAGGTCGAATCCCATCCATGAAGAAGAACAACTTGTCCTTCTCGGTCATCTCGGAGATGTTCAGGAGTAAAGCATGAATTGGTTGACATATTCATGTATGGATCCCGTATGCTTTAGTTGCTTCAGATTCTTTCGGGCCAAGTATTCTATATTCTCTGGTAAGAATTGGGCTTTGATCTCTTTCTTAAATCTTCTCAAGTGACTATGGTGTAACAACCATCAATTATATCACCATACCTTCGTCTCCACTATAGCATTGAATCATTGATGAGATACATCATGACCACATCTACCTTCATGGCCTCTTCAAAAATCATGGTAGCAAGTATTGCTCTATCTTCCATAGGAAATTCTCCAAGTCCTTGGCATCGCGGGCTCCCTTATAATTGGTAGGTTTAAGGATCTTGAATTTGGGAGCAAACTCCTTTGGTCTAAGTCCTCCCCTCCTAACTATAGCCTTCTCCAATAGGGCTAGCCAAATTTGCTCATCCTCTAGACTAGCCACCTCCTCATGTAGCTCAGCTATCTTGCTTTCCATGGTCTCAAGGTGACTAGACATGTACTCCACCTCTCTATGGTCTTGGCATCTATATATTTAAACACCTTGATAGTGCTTTGCCTGTTGACCTTAAGACTATGCAAGGTATCTACAAAGGCACTAGACTTATCCTAACAATCGGACAAGGTTTTTCTAACTTACCAAACCATTCTTCCAACGTAGTGGGCGAGCATCCAAAGCCAACTCCCTTGATGGATCTCTGGACTTCTCCCTCCTAGTCTTTTGTTAAACCTCCATAGACATGTTGGTCTCTCTTGACTCACTTGCATCATGAAGTTCACATAATCCCCACAAGCAGCTCTCAACTCAAGCTTTCTAACTTTTGCTTTGATTCCATCAAAGGCACTAGACTTATCCTAACATAATCATGAGGTTGCAGTTTCCTTTTGCTAAATTCATGCGATACTTGTTTGTAACTCTTTTGTAGAACACAAGTTAGCCTTTAACTCTCATACTCTTACTTGCTAAGGCTACACTCACACACTCACTAGAACAATGAGAGAATTCGAAAAGGGACTTACTCAAAGAGAACTTGTAATTTCTCCCTCGAGTAGCTTCAAATGATCTACAACTAAATTGGTCTGAGTTGGTTACAAATGAGGAGCTAAACCCCATTTATACTTGCTCACCCCCATCCACATCCCCAATGGATGGCTAGGATTATTCCAAGTCTTAGTATATTGATGATCCAGATCATATTCTAGAATCCTTCTACTCTTTCTAAACTAATATACAAGTCTCCTCAAGTATTCTAGACTACTATTGAATATTAAAATATTTACAAGGATTTTTCTAGAAATTAGGCCTTTTGGAATCGGGTCTTGCTATATAGGTCCAAGAACACAAGCCTAAGTCTCTTAAGATACATCTACAGGCTAAACATGCCTCCCTTAGAGCATGTAGGCCTTGGTCATGGGCCTTGAAAATACAAGTCCATGACAGTTAGCCCGAGTCAATAAGCATTATCTTGTTGGCACATGCTATTGTATGGGAAAATAGATCCTGACCTAGGCCTTGGTGTTTGAGGCAATTGAGATTAGGAACATTGCCTCAATTCTTCTATTCTTTATCTGTCTCATATATATTTAAATTAACAAATGATGTAGCAGATGCTCTTGCAAAAAGCGACATTTATAGTAGTTGATTGTATATTAAGCAATATGAGCCTGCAATGTAATCTCTTGGTTTTTCTCAACAAAAAAAGGCAACACTATCCTATCAATAAGATCTCTTTAGTAGGTGCGATGGTGTTTGGGTCATAATTTATAGTCTCTATCTAATGTTCATTCCAGGGATCAAAAGGGTAAAAGAGGCAAACCTTGCATTCTAATGAGTATATTTACTAATAATTGGAATAATTGTGCTTAGGTTAGGCCTTCTACTACAATGGCTAAAATGACCTATTTTGTGCTTAAGGCATGGCTTTGAGGGGCACATGGGTTATTATAAAAACCTAGCTTACTTATCAAAATAATAATAATAATAATAATAATAATAATAATAATAATAATAATAATAATAATTGTTATTATATAGTCTTGATATTCAAGGTCCTTGATTTTCTTTATGAGCCCCTTAATAGATGATAAGAATAACTACAACTTTAATTTAGGCCCAAAATTTTGAATATCAAAGTTGTTCATAGTGTTGTCCTTTTCTTAGATAGCTCATACTTTGAAATTCTCATCTATTGGATGATCCTACTTGTTGTTTTCTTGAGTTGAAAAATGAGCCATAGAATATTTCACCATCGCTTTTACTACTAAAGACAGTAGTTGTTAGGACAATCCAACAGGTGAGAAATTTGGATCGAGGCTGATCTAATTCAAGGAAAACATTGTGAATGATATAGATCTTCAAAAATTATTAGCTTATCTGTTTGTAACCATCTATTTAGGGACTTATGAGGGAAAAAAAGGCACATATAGCACAACCCTAATAATAATAATAATAGGCATAAGCAATTGGGTTCTGAACGAGGAACATGCGAAGCACTTGAAGCGGTCCCCTAAAAGCAATTGCTTGCATTCGATCCCTAACCTATATTTACGCTTGAAAGATAGCTGAAATTGTTTCACATTCAACTGTCCAAATTAGGCGCCTACTCAAACCTCTTCCTTATCGACTCAAACAAATCTTCTTCTAACATGCAAGGCCAACCAACTACGGCATATAATTAAAAGTAATCTCACATTCAACGAGCATAAGTTTTCAGGTTGACTCTAAGGTCATGAATCAGTAGGAGTCATCTTTTGGTAAACTAAATCAGCATATTTGTTGAGCTTACATGAACCACTTATAGTGGGAGTGGGTGCGTACAATACTCTTAAAAATTGAAAATAGAAAAGCAATAAAAACAGATTTCACACGTGATATTCTATTTTTATATCGTTTTTAGGAGATGTTTACGACTTATAATTTGGCTTTTTTCAAGTGAAGGAGGAAGGCGGTCGTATCAACCAAACCTCTATGGCATACAGCGTTGAATTTCTAGAAGGGGATCAAAGCCATTAAAAAGCCAGTGGGAAAACATGCAGTTTGAGGATTTGCCATCTTTCTTGCTAAAGAGACGTGTAGGTTGACAAGAAAGTCTCTGAAATAATATGGGAGTCTAAACGTTGAACTTACGTCACATCGAGATCCTTTCTCTAGAAAGGATAAAGGAAAAACTGCATGGACGACGGCAATAGTGCTGTCCACGTCAGTGACAGCTGCACACGGGTTTCCCTCGAAACGCGAAGACAAATCGCACCAAGATCACCCATATTGCACTCTAGTTGGCATATATTAGGAGCAGCAAGCATGACTTAAAAGCACAGATCTACCATACATAGGACAAACAATACCATAGATAGATCATTACTACAGACTACAACACTAACGGTATGATCTAATCGCTCATCAAAGACAAATTTTGTTGATTGTTCAAGATCAGATGATTAAGGTTACCTGATCAATGTAGCTAGCTTTGGCTGTAACTCATAACCTGGGTCGTCGGGCGCACTATTTGGACGATATATACGGCTTTGTCTATGGCTTGCCTTGGTATCAGAAGTGCAACTGGGAGCAAAATTAGTCAGTGGGCAATACGTGACGGTTGTAAACGTGTACTTTCAAAATACCTAGTTCGGTTCCAACATGTCATTTCAATTCATTTCCCGCGCCTCTTGTGTGAATGCTTTCGCATAGGTAAAATGCTTTCTTCATTTTTCTAATGGTTGAATTTCCAAAAAATTATTAAAGCCAACAAAAGATACTTATAAAGTTCGGATTCGGAAATAAGTTGGCAAAGTTAAAAAAACACAAAATTTAGTGGAAAAAGAAAATTGACGATGGTATGAATTTCATCTTATAATTTTCCTTTTCGACTAGATTTATAAATAATATTTGATAATTTATGTTTCAAATTTAAATTTAAATTTAAATTTATAAATTTATGTTCAATTTGGTGAATCTACACAAATTTTGAAACATCTAAGAACTTTTGAATTATTGGGGAAAAAGTCTAAAGGTAAAAAAGTGGGGTCTTTTTAAAAAAAATTCAATTATTTAATTTTTTTACAAGAAAAAAAAAAGTAGTGTGGAAATGATTTGCCTTTCCTTTTTTTTTTTTTTTTTTTTTATGTAGTAGGACATATGAATTGTGACAAAATTAGTAGTATGAGAGGATTAACTTGCACATAACTCATACTATTCAAGGTTATTAGATCATATGAGAGGGTTAATTTAAATTGAACCCATAGATTTAGAGTTATCTGGATGTTTCTATCTTTTCTATGTGTGCAAGCTTGGCCATACAATCATTTGGAAAATTATACAAACTTCTACTAAACTGCCACTCTTTTATGGTGACTACCACAATAGTGGTCCCAAAACTTCTATTAGTTACACATGCAAGGTCCTTCTACAAAAGTGTTTGATTAGCATTTTTTGACATAAGTAATTTTAATAGAAGGAGAGCCTTGGTGTAACAATTGAGTTATTGTCGTGTGATCTAGAAGTTACGGGTTAAGGCATGGAAACATCCTCTCTAGTAAAGCTGTATACTATAAACCCTTTGTGGTCTACCCCTTTCATGAACCTTGCATATGCGAGAGCTTCATGCAATGGGATGCTCTTTAAATAATTTTAAGGGATAAGTAGAAAAAGCCTTATAGAGCTACACTTAAGCAGACATAGAGACCTTCTATGATAGTTTTGAAAAATGAGCTCCTTAAGCAAGATTTCATACCAACTTTAGGGTAGTGATATGAAACTTTTCCTAAAAAAGAAAAGAAAAACAAAAATAAATTGAAATAAATCACAAATACTTGCACATAATGTCAATTTTTAGAGGGGTATGAGTACTGAACATTTTTTAACAAAGATCTATGGAAGACAAAGAAAAATCATAAATAAATCATACTATGATGAGAAAAAATAAAAATAAGAGAAAAATAATAAAAAAACTTACACATGATGTCATTTTCCATAGAACCCAGGTTTTGGATGATTTATGAGTAAAAATCCCGTGGTCTTCATCTTGTTATGGACTTCTTTGTCTTATTCTTCATCAAGGAGAAGTTGGTAAAGTCATATGCTTCCTTGACACACACAAACACACACACACACACACACACACACACACACACACACACACACACACACACACACACACACACACACACACACACACACACACACACACACACACACACACACACTATTTGTTTGCATCAATATAGAATATTAGATGGATAGCTTTTGTCATTAGATGATGTTCATATTTCTTTGTTTACATTAATATAAATTTATAGTAATATGAACCATTAGATGGATGGCTTTGATCATTAATATGAGGATTTTGAAAACAATGTAATATAAAGAGATTTTAGGAAAGTTTACTAGGAAATAGCAATAGATAAAGTCTCCAATGAGATTTAATAAATTAAAATGTGCCCATTTATCTAAATAAGTTGACATATAGTAAAATTAATTAATAAATTCAAATATGTTGACATGTCACAAGTAAAGATATGGTTCTAAGTACGCAGATAAAAATGTTTATTAGCTTAATTTATAACTAGTAAGGATTGTAGGGGTGATACTTGGGATAAATAGAAGAAGATCAATAAGATCGACTCAAATTTTATTCTATTTTAGTTCTTTAATAGAATAATAGAACTAGATTATTTATTGGAAATCTATTTTAATCTAAGGCTACTTAATAAGGTATCATGAATATAAATAGTTTTGATTGTTAAAGATCTAGGTTTATATGTAGCAAGCATTTTCTTAGAGGAGGTTTGTTTCTTAGGATAGGATGGCTAAACAATAGAAAGAGATAGAATTGTATTATAGGTTTAGATATATATATATATATATATATATGAAATAGAAAGTGAATTTTTTTTATCTCTTGATAGAATAATTGAAAAATACTTAACAATTATGTCTAATACAAAACTTATGACTAGGTCACGTTCACAACTTCAGATCCTAGGATTTCTTTGTTTACATTAATATAAACTATTAGATGGACGATTTGGTTTTAGATTTATTTTGTTTCAATAATGTGGAATATTGGATGGATGGCTTTTAGAACTTACATAAAGTTAGATTACCAATTTAAAAAGGGTACAATATAAAGAGATTTTAGAAAAAGTGTTGGGAAAATAGATAGAGATAGAGAATGCAAATAGATTTTAGGAAATGTTTGAGAAGGGGCAGATATTTAAGTAATTTACATGTGACTAACAAAGAGAGGCAAATTGTCTAGAGGCCCATTTATCTAGCAGGATAAATAAAATAATTAAAAATTCAAGTATGCTAGCATGGCATGAGAAAACATAGTTTTCTAAGAAAAATTTCTTAGAATATATATACATACATACATACATATATATATATATATATATATATAGAGAGAGAGAGAGAGAGAGAGAGAGAGAGAGAGAGAGAGAGAGAGAGAGAGAGAGAGAGAGAGAGAGAGAGAGAGAGAGAGAGAGAGAGATTATTTATTTACATTAATATAGACTATTAGATGTATGACTTTGATTATTAATATGAGGTTCAAATTTATTTATTTATATTAATATAGAGATTATTTATTTATATTAATATGGACTATTAGATGAACGACTTTGTTCAACAAGATGAGGTTTAATTGCCAATTCTAAAATGATACAACATGATATGATAGGTCAAAGGGAAAGCAAAATTTTAGGATTATAAAAAGATAAATAAGATAGGTTGAGTGAATGAGAGATTTCAGGATTAGAAAGAATATAAATAGGATAGGTTGAGAGAAAGAGAGATTTAAGGGATTCAACTGGGCCAACTTACATGAAAAATAAGCATTGGAGATTGATATTATAATATAAGTAAAAGGGTTCTAATACCCAAAGAAAAATAGATTAGGAGAGAGAGAGATTATTATTTTTACATTAATATAGACTATTAGATGTATGGCTTTGATCATTAATATGAGGTTCAAATTTCTTTATTTACATTAATATGGACTATTAGATGGGCTGCTATAATAATTAAGATGAGGTTTGATTGCCAATTTCAAAATGACACAATATCCTAGGATATGTTATGAGAAAGAAAGATTTTAGGATTACAAGAAGATAAATAAGATAGGTATGTGTGTGTGTGTGTGTGTGTGTGTGTGAGAGAGAGAGAGAGAGAGAGAGAGAGAGAGAGAGAGAGAGAGAGAGAGAGAGAGAGAGAGAGAGAGAGAGAGAGAGAGAGAGAGAGAGAGAGAGAGAGAGAGATTTTAGGGATGAGAGTGGGGCTTAAGTTAAAAGAAAAGCATTGAGGCTTAATATTATAATATGTGGATGACTAAAAGTTATATAAGTACAAAAAAATTAGAGAGGAAAAGATCTTGTGAATTTGTGGCAAGTAAAATATAAAGGGAGAAACTTTTCCAAGACTTACAAAAGAGGATAAAGATAAATGGTAAATGTGCCATGTGTAAAAAATATAGAGAGTTAATGAAAAGTTATATTGCTTTAGGATATAGCAAATAGACTACTCTTGTTTCTCTCTCATGTTGAGAGTGGAAACAAGTCTTTAGTTTCATTAATCCCCTGTAGGAAGATCATGACTACTCACAATCTCAATAAGTTGTAAAAGGCATTACTAAATTGGATTGTTTCCAAGGTGGTTGAAAACATACATCTAAGATGCTTTTGAAATAGGCTTCTAGTTATCCATCATAGAAAAGTTAAGAAAAATGAGTTAGTTTCTGAACTATCATGAAAACATTTTAAAGACGATTTCATAAACTATCTTAAAAATATACTTTATAAAGTGATTGTTTTAAGTAACTATCTTGAAAATATACTTTTAAAGGCAATTATGGAAACCATTTTATAATATACCTTTTTTTAATGATTTTTAAGATGGTTTAAAAAGACCATCTTTAAAAAGTACTTATGAAGACATTTTTTGAAACAACTGTCTCTAACAAGTTAAAACAAAGACTATTTTAATAACCATCTTCATAAAGTTCGTATTCTTAAGTAGCTACAGAACCTTGTTTACTGATAGTATACAGTAGTAACCTTCTTGCCATTACAATATTTATCCATTCCTTCTTTACAAAAGTATTCATCCACACTTTCAATATTCACATTCAATATAAAGAATTTATAGATATAAAAGAGAAAAAAAAATTCATGAGTACTAACTAAAAAATATTATCCATTCTTCAAACACTTCTCCATAGACATCCATTTACTTCCATACTCCAACATTCCCATATTCTTATAAAGTAAAGACCTACATCAACCATAAGTTTCTTCCTTATTTCCAAACTTAAACATCCCCACTGTCACATTAACATAACACCACATAATGTCCTGATTCAAATAAATAAAAAAACACATATACTTCAAGCATATGAAAAATATAAGACACATCCTCATTCAATAAATCATATGAAGAAGTTTTGTATTATTGATTGTAATGTCAAGTCAAAGAATCAAAGGATTATTATATATAAACATAGTGTTAGTGGGGTGAAATTAGATTATTCATAATTGAATTTCAATATGAACTTAGCCCATTCACATCTTATTTTCTTGAGATCTAGTTGGGAGTAACTTTGCCTCCCCAATCGAGTAGCACTATTGCCTAAAAGGTAAGATATTTAATTAAGTTTACTACTTATATATGCATTACTTAAATATTAGTTCATGTAGTTAACCTCAAAGATCGTAGAAAACTATAATATGGTGATTTGTAAATTGTTGCACATTTTTTAATTGTTGAAGCTTAAACTATGATGTATAAGAGTTCTCATATATCTTAGTATAAAGCATTCACGCTCCCAATTCGATTGTTGTTTATGGAACCGTGTAACAAAGAAAATGAAACAAATAGATAAATATCATTTCTAATTATAAATTTAGTTCCTATATAGAGTAATTAACTAGTTTTCCTTATCTTGACATCCTTCCAATTGAGTTTTGGTGGGTTGGTAGTCTGGATTAGTTTACCCATTTTATACCATGCACTTTAAATTTATAATTGAAATGCATTAGTTGTAAATAAAATATTAATTATTAGTTATTAAAATATTGTAATACATAAAAATATTAAAACTTATCTATTTATAATTTCAATCGTCCTCTGCTCTCTCTTAAGAGGGCTACTTGAGTTGGGCTATTCTTGATATACATGCAACATAACTACCAATATGCAAGTATATAGTGAATTATTATTAAATAATCACATACATAATAAAAGTAACACAAGAAATTTTTTTCAGATAACTCCTAACCAACCTTTACTTACATATATCAAATGTAACATTTTAATTGTTTTCAACTAATGTACCTTCCTCAATAGTATCGCACACATAATCCATTTTATTCTTACAACAATACTATACATGAGGCTTTTAAAGTTGGTATAAAGAAGTCATCATTTTGACTATCAACTTCGTAAATATTATACAAGTCATTTAGAAAAAAAGTGACTTTAAAAGTATAGACTTAAGAAGTCATTTAATAAAAAATGACTTCTTTAATCTGGCATGAAGAGGAAATTTTTTAGGGAAAGGACTTTAAAAGTTGTTTGACATTAAGGACTTCAAGAAATAAAAATTTTAAAGTCATTTATTTCTAAATGACTTTAATAACTTTAAAAGTGATTGTCTTTTGAAGTTGTTTAGTCCTAAATGACTTTAAAAGTATACACTTTTGAAGTCGCTCGAGTCAAACAACTTCAAAAGTATATACTCTGTTTTTGCGCAAAGTGGAATTTTACACAGAAAAGGTTTTTTTTAAAAAGTTATTTGATTCAAATTACTTAAAAATTCATTGAATTTTAAAGTTGTTTACGACTAAATGACTTCATAAGTTACAGACTTTTAAAGTCATTTAGTCCTAAACAACTTTAAAAGTCCTTTCCCATGTAAAATTCCTATTTGTGCCAAAACAAAGTATATAAATGACTTCATAAGTGTATACTTTTAAAGTCGTCTAGGACTAAACAACTTCAAAAGTCTTATTAGTCTAGAAAATGCCGAAGTCATCTCATTTTTGAAAGTCCACGTAGGCAACTCAAGAGGGGGGGGGTGAATTGAGCTTTTTGAAAAATTAAAATAATAAAGCACAATGGTCAACACCTTCTTAAGTCAAGGAAAATAAGAAAAAATAAAGCTTGTGAAGCAAGTAAATAGAGACAAAAGATATAAGGATTTATAGTAGTTCGGTCCTTATATCTAAGGCCTACTCCACTTTGTTTCCCAAGGCTAACAATCGTTCTTGAGGTTTCCACTATTCACATGCTTTAACAATAGGAGATGTGAACCCCTTTATAACTAAGGTCTTTTGATTCAGTGAACTGACCTCAAGAATCCAAGGCCTTTTGATGCAGTGATCTGACTTAAACACCAAATGCAAGAATATGAGCTTAAGTAAAATGAATTCTCTTTTAGGATAGATATTACAATATTGTTCATCGTTTTTGCACACAAGAAAGAATATAAAGATTTTGGCAAAGTGTGCTATGAGCAATATGTATATGTAAGACTGTGTATGCTCAATATTTTGTTTTTCAAGAAGGAAAGATATATATATATATATATATATATATAAAGGTATGTGTTAAAAAGTAAGCTTAAGAAATATATAACACTTCTTTGTTTTTCAGAAAAGCAATGCACAAAAATGTAAGCACTGGTATGTAGAAGATAAAGTGAGGTGCTTTCATAAGACGTAGTGAATGTGCAATGATGTGCTTCAAAATAAATAGGCAGTGAGTTTTAAATAGAAAAATAAATCTAGAGAGCTTTGCTAACAAAAGAAAATAAGCTTTATGTGTGATTAATAGGTAGGGAAGTATAGCAATGAAGAATACAAGTAATAGCACTCTTTGAACACTCAAAAGTTGGACTGCCAGGAAATTTTTTGGACTAGAGAAGGGCGGCAACTAAAGTGAGTTTCTAGAGTTTAGAGCTTTTGAAAATTTTACCAAATGGTAGCAAAAGTATGACTCTTTGATCATTCAAGAAGAACACTGCTTGAATGATTTTTCTAGAGAAATATGAGCAGTGGCAAGGCTAATTTTTCTAAAGTGTTTTTTCTCTCAATCTCTCTTGATTTTTCTTGCAATGAATGGAAGCAAAATGAGGAGGTGAAGGGTTCCTTTTATAGCACAATTTGAGGCTTAGTAGAGGTGGAAGCATGCATTAGTGGTGTCATATGTTCCCCACATGAGACCAACACTAGCACGTGCAACATCATAAAGTGGAAGCATGCATTAGTGATGTCATATGTTCTAGACTATGTTTCCCACATGAGATAAGCATAAGCATGTGCAACAACGTGAAGTGGAAGCATGCATTAGTGGTGTCATATGTTCCCCATATAAAATATGGTATATGGCTTGAGTGGAATGTTATGGAGAATATTTGTACTCATGTTACTTGAGTTATTTTATTCTTTGATGCCACATAGATCACATCTAATTTTGTATCATGATTTAAAAAATTATTTTATATGTATTTTTTTAAATAATCAATATTCCTTAAAAATAATTGTTTCATGTCTTTAAAAGTTTGCCAATGCACATAAAAAATTTTATGACATGATTTTACATCATTAATAAATATTTTAAACCATGAAAAATATTTTGTGACAAAATTTAATAAATATTTTATCATAAAAAATAATTTAAATCATGTAATTTTTTTATATTAATGATCAAAATTCAATTTAAAATTAATTTTTCACGCCAGAATGAAATGCATGAGTGTGTGCGTGCTTTGCCAATATTCATATCCATTCAAGCATATACACACATGATCTCACAAGAAAACTTTGAGAATTAAATCTTCAAGTATTCAATTTTGACTTTATTTGACTTTTCTTGACTTGATCATGCATGAGGCTTGCTTCTTGTGCCATGAGCCTTCTTGTAGCTATCTTTGATCCTTCATAAAATTTGTGATGTCTTGTGTTAATTTGAATAATTGCTCTAACACATACTAAAAAATAATTGTTAGTATGAATGCATAAATGCTTTGTTATCATCAAAATAATTTGAAGTATCAATGTTGAAACCTTTGGGGTTAACGTTTTTTTCCTGTATTCCTTGCTAATGTTCTACTTCTCATGGGTGGCATGACAAGCTCCTCCTCTAATCTTGTGTCTGACTCTATCCTTTTTCCCTTCTTGCATTACATTTTGGATATTTTAATTGTTTGTGGCAGGAAAAAAATTATAAGTAAACCATAACCTCTTTTTATCACGCATTGTTCTTTTATTACTAACTCTCTCTATTTTCATTTTGTAGATTAAGTGGGTTTTATCACTACAGATGATGGGGTTAAGAAGTGTGGTAGATCATCATGATTTTGACAAAAATCATATGATTTCATTGCAACTAACAACTGCTAACTTCTCTCTCTAATTCTCACTATTGGAGAAAGGGAGAACATTACAATTTGTGGCTCTCATCCAAAATTAGTTGAATACTAGGGTGCCGGATTTTGATGAAGTTGTAGTTTAAATCTTTACCCTCTCACCCCATAAAGTAGTGTTAGCAGAATACTAGGGGGTTAGATTTTGATGAAACCATTTTAAATTAGCTCTTTAATCATTATATTGTATTAATAAGATCTAATAATATGTAACATTTGATACATGTAATAAAAGGATGATAAATGAGGAGTTATTCCAAAAAATACTTTAATATCTTGTTCACGTGTTTATGGATATGTGCGTGTGTGTGGACAAAGAATGCATAAATCAGTGCTAAGGATAAAAAAAAATTAGTTTCATTCTATATTTATGTAAGATATTATAAAGTACTAATATCAAATATGTATATATACGTGAAGTAAATATATATATTAGTTTTTAAAGTCATTTATAGCAAAACAACTTTAAATTTACTCCTCTCCCACTTAACTGAATGGATGAAAAGAACAAACCAAGGTACTGGAGCAATTTGTGCCCTTCTTGACTGCAAATAGAAACAAAAATCAATGCACAAGCATGGAAACACATCCTAGAAGTAAGTTCTACAAAATCCTATTCTTGATTTGAGAGTGTATGACTTTGTTGAAAAAACTTGTTATGATGGCTGTGATTTCATCATTATTATTTATGACTTGTATGCTATTAAGCTATTTTTTTGGATTAATGACTAATTCCGTATAAAGTTAAATCTATTAGGTATGGATGATTATTTTTGTAATACACATCCCTACTATGTTAATTGTGATATGAATGCATTCTAATTTATCTTTAGAAATCTCATTATTAATTTTTGTTTGTGATGATGGATATGAGTTATCGGTGAATGTGATTAATAGGCTAAAGGAGTAATGAGAACTAAAGAGGAATTAAAGGAATAAAGCAAGTTAAATAGAGGAAAGAAATGAAGAACTAACTAAGAATTCAAAAACTAGCTAAGAAAGAAACAACTAAGATAAGCAACTAGAAAGTAAACCCTAAATTAGAAACAAAATAATTTAAGAAACAAAGCAACTATCTAAATAAAGAAGAAAGAAAATAAAATAAGGAAACTTTCTGAAAAAATGTTAGAATGATAGTTTTACTATTTAACTAATCTTACATTCATTATCTAAGCAAATTTAGCTATGTTATGATCCTGTCTCATTAGATCCTGTCTTTAGCAACCATCAACTACAGTTTTCTAAAGTGAAATCCACCTTTAGTTATCATTCACAAGCCGTCTTTGTAACATGCATAGATTGTTAGTCTTAGGAAAATAGTTAATCTTTCGAGTCCACTAAAAATTAAAATATTCATATGTAATTGTACCTTTAATCAACTAATGGATCATAACTCCAAGTGATGACAAGAACTTGAAATGAGAAATGTGAAGACATTATAGAAAACATTTAGATTACTTAGAAAGAAAATATAATAAAAATGTGTCTTTACACTCTTAGGCTAAAGTTATTACATGTTGAATAAAATGAGTGAAGCAATACTATACTTAAGACAATATTACCAGAATAGAAGGCATGCTACACTTGGCCTAGAGTAGATTAGAAGCATCAACCAATCTGCCTAAAACTCCCAAAACTAATCAATAAGTGGTCCTGATACATGCCTAATCACTTTGACAGGAATGAATTATAATGCGTTTCTTGAAATGTGCATGAACAAGACTCAACAAGACATACATGCAAGTTTACTAGTGAATCCTTTAAGATATATCTCTTGATTGTCAAATGATAGTAGTTGCTTACATAAAGTTAAATTGTTCCAGTTATGTTTATATGAGTGCAAATGAATGCATATATGCATGTCCTATGTGATAGCTAGAATCATGCAAGTTAACATTGCTTAACATTGTTGCATCATCAGAATAGTTTAATTAATTTGTAGGTTTAGTTTTAAGAATGTTTAATTTTTATAAACATCTTTACTTAGATAGTTTTTACTAGGAGTGTGGGTACTATGTGTGGATATACATGAGGACCCTAATAATTGATAGTGTTGTTGTCTCCCAATTAAGAAAGGTAAGATACTTTTTACTTTTCATAATCTTATATTTTATTGTAGTTTTTTTTGGATCAAGCTAAAAGAATGTGACTTGAATTAAATATATTGTATTACAGGCTACTATGATTTCTGAGTGGGAAAATAAGAAGAGTTACTTCAAAGTATACCTCAATGAAATAAATAGCAAATGGGCTGAGTATGTACTGAGTTTCAATTAGAACACTTGGAGTGCCTACATGTGTAAAATATATAAACAAGTATTTTTTTCATTCACTTGTATGTGTTCTTTTATTTTTTATTATTTTTTTGAAATATATATATATATATATACATATATATTTTTTAAGCGATGAATGAGTGGAGAGTGTGGGAGTAAATGAGTATGGATGAAGTGAATTTGGAGCTTGTAGGAATTGCATGTATTGTGGTTCTTGTTATGAATTATTTTCAAGATAGATGTTGATGGATAATGATGAATTTGGATATTTTGAACCCAAATGTGGAAGTGAATGTGAATGTTTTAGTGAATGCATGTAATGTGGTTTCTTTTATGGAGCATTTTCAAGGTAAATATGGATGGATGATGATAAATTTGAATGTTTTGTACTCAACGTGGAAGTGTATACGTGTTTGTTTTTCATGTATATAAAGATTATAAGAAATGTGTTATATTGAATGTAATAGGTGGTATTGATATTGAATGTATATAGGAGGTGTTATATGTATACAGGTGTTAGTGTTCGAAATGTGAAAAATGAAAAAAAAAAGGTACTGTTGAAGTCATTTATCCTAAATGACTTTAAGAGTCATCCACTTTTCAAGTTGTTTAGCCCTAAATGACTTCAAAGATGGGCACTTTCAGAGTCGTTTAGCCTAAATGATTTCAAAAGTGCCTAAATTTTGAAGTTGTTTAACCCAAAATGACTTCAAAAGTCATGCCCTTTTGAAGTCATTTATTCATAAACAACTTTAAAAGTGATGGAACTTTTGAAAGTCGTTTACAATAAATGACTTTAAAATGCATAGACTTTCAAAGTCAGCTCCATAGAAGTCATTTTTTAAGCAACTTCTATTAGCATTTCTTACTTACTTTAAAAGTCTTTTATGTAGTAGTGCAATTACATCAATTGATGGAATTATTTTAGTAAACAAGGGTAATCTATTGTAGTATCACCTAGGTTGTCTTCATCATAAATGTCCCTCAAGGAGGCTAACAAAATAGTTGGTGATCTCCTATCACGTTTGTCATGTACACAAAATACCTGTTTCACTTAAGATGTCAATTTGAATTGATCATTTTTATAATCATCTTATTTAGGTAAACTAATGTCAATCCAAGGACATCAGTTTTGGTGTTATCTTTGTTGTGTTCCACCCATTGTACTTAAACAGAACCACAATTTTACAACTATAATCTAGCACTCATATATCTCATATAACTCCACAACAAGTTTTATTTTTGACAATTGGATTGTTGTCTTTTGAACTAGAATAGAAAGGAGTATTGTCAACTAAATGACCCCAATATTCTATTGCACTCTTGAGTTATCACAATCTTTTACGTAAAAGTGATAATCATTGATGGCATATTTAGCATACTTTATTACTTCTAGTCAAGGTCCCATTGCCATCCAACCTAAGAATTCAGACATATTTTGACCTCGAATATCTCATTAAACTTGAACTTGAGTATATTAAGTGAGATGATTATTATAATCTAATATATACATATGGATAAAAAGTAAATGAAGTATTAACTCATTTTACTTTCTGACAAAGCTGAAGCACTGATGGTGCAACATTGCTCATGATGCAATTGCTTCTATGCTTCTATGCTTTTTTGCATTTCTTGGATACCTTGCTTTCAAGAACTCCATTTGCTCACTAAAATGAGGAGATGTAAAGTAATGTATTATCCTTTACACACAAAACAAAGGAAAATGTGAAAGCAACATGAGAGAGAGAGAGAGAGAGAGAGAGAGAGAGAGAGAGAGAGAGAGAGAGAGAGAGAGAGAGAGAGAGAGAGAGAGAGAGAGAGAGAGAGAGAGAGAGAGAGAGAGAATCAGCTTACTTGAACTTTATTAATATTGTTTTATAAGATATAAAGGTGCCCCTAGCCTTGTTCTTTACATTCAATGATCAATATATGACCACTCAAGAGAGGTTTATTGACTTTTGGATCAAATCCACCTTATTGTTTCTTTCTTGATGGGATTGCAATCCCATTGACTCCTGGTAAATACTCTGTGCAAAACTCCCCAGCTTCTTCTGTTATGTGACATTTGGCAATGCAGCCCTCTGGTTTATTATGATTTTGTGCATTCCCTTTGATCATTTTCATGTACCTCTCATACTAGTACATCCATCAGAAATAAACCAATCCACAGAGTTTGACTTCATTAATGAGGTGCATTGTTAAGTGTGCCATGATATCAGAGAAGAATGGTGGAATGATTATCTTAAGCTCATATAAGGTTGTCACTAGAAGGTCTTGTATTTTTTTATAGTTTTGAAACATCGACCACCTTCTTACACAAAGCATTGAAGAAGTAGGAAAAGTTTGTAATAAATTGTTTAACTTTATCTGCCAATATTGAACATATTGCTACGAATAAGAGTTGTGCATCAGTATATATCAATCGTGTGAGTTCATCCCTAATAGTTTCATCTCTTGTATGAAGATAATATTTCTAAAGTTTGAAAAGTAGCTCTAGGATTTTAAACTTTGACAGGGTTTTATACACTACTATTCACTCCTCCTTGTTGAGTGTATAATTTGCTTTAGGTAAGTATATTCCTCAGTAGCCCCTATCATGTTGATGCAACCTTCTTTAAATCGATCTTCATAAGATCCATTCAAGTTGTAAGTCTATCCTATATTTTTTCTAACATATCAAGCAAGGTAGCGGTCAAGCTCTCATAAAAATTCTTGTTAGTGTATATGACATGATGCACATGTTGCAGATGTAGGGAGTTCTAGTACTCAAGTTCAAAGAATATTGACTTCTTCTTTTAACTATTTTTAAAATTACTACTACCTATACATTTAGTTGCTTTCTTCTTCTCCCATGGGAAATTAATCTTTTCAACCTTTTCCTATACTTTTCATCTAACCACTAGGTTTAGAGTTGTCCTTATCTTTACACCACCATTAAATTTCTCCTTTATTGAATGGTATGGATGGTTTCTAAGCAACCATCTTCTATGGCCTAGGAATGCCATCTTTGTGGCCCAGAAATGCTATCTTCCTACCATATTTAAGTTGTATTATACATGTTTGGTCATTACATATATCATAAGCATTTATTGCTTCATAGTGTATTTTGCCAAATTATCATATGCAGGGAAATCATTTATTATCCACCATAGTATAACCTTCAGATTGATCAATTCTTTCTTTTATGACCATAACCTTTCAACTTCTACTTCTCATAATGTCTTAGGATCATCAATTAATAGAGCCAAGTACACATCAATTTTGTTCCTTGATTGCTTGGGATCTGATATCAATATAGTTAATATTATGAACTTCCTCTTCATGCATAGAAGTGGTCAAAGGTTATAATAAACTGTCATAATAGGCCAACTATTGTACCTACTACTCATAGAACTATGAGGATTAATTCTATATAAAGATATTGTAATTCATAGGTTTCTTGGTTCTTTTCTAAATTCAGACCGCAATAAGTTTTCAAGCTTCCATGCTGGACTATCCGTTGGATGCCATAATTAGCTATCAACGACTCTCTCCTAGGCATGCTATATTAGTTTCTTTGCTTTTCAGTCATACAAAACATTCTTTTGAACTTTGGAATAGGGGAAAAATACCAATACCTTTGCGAGCATATCTTTCACTTAGTCAGTTAAATTTTTCTTCAACTTCCATCTTAACTATCTACAAGTTGGGTATGTAGTTTTATCATTGTTCTCCTTCCTGTACTAGATGTAGTCATTGGGACATGCATGTATCTTCTCATACTTCAACCCTAGTATAGCTAGGGTTTTCTTTGCCTCCCTTGTGGATCTTGCCAATTTGTTCTGCTTTTGTAGCATTATGCCCACCACTTTCAAGACTATTGTAAAACATTGATTTAAAAACCAAATCATAATTTCACATTGTATAGTTCTATCACCACAAATAGCTTAGTATAATATCTAAATCCAAGGTACAATAGGTCATTGGCTTCCTCCAATGTAATCTAAAATTGTTCACGGTCAACTTGAAAGTCATCATATGCATCTTATAACATCGATGTAGCTATTCTATCTATAATACTTCCTATAGTGTCTCCTACCCACATCAAAGCACAAATGTTCCCTCAACTCTCCTAAAGTTACCATTCTCATGGTTTTACATCTCGAGCATAGACAATACATACAATTACAATCACCCCCTTCCCTAAGTGTAAACTCCATGAACTTTTCCATTCCATCATATTCTCTTGATGATCTTGCTACAGTCATCCAAGCATATTTGTCCATTTTGGTCTTCTTGTTGCATAGACATTGTTGCTTCTTATATGTGCTCATTGTTCATTTGGAAGCCAAAAATAGAAGCTCAAAGACATTCAAACATGATAAGAATGAACTCTCAGCAAGGCATTTTAGCAACCACTAGGTGTGTGAAGGAAATGTTAGAAAAACTTATCATGCATGAAGACTTTGCAACTTTAGATTGGGACAGAAAGATTGATGCAAACATGATAGATCTACACAAGATAGGACAAACTTTAGGAAAGGAATTTTCTACCCATGATAACACAAATAAAACATAATACAAGAAAGAAAAATACCCAAACAAAGGTGATCTAACTATTGTGGATGGTGTGAGGAAGAGCGTGCCAGTTGAGTGATAATTCTCGTTTCCTGAAAAATGTTCAAGAGTATGTTTGAGGAAACTCCAAAGATCATATGAAATCAAGATAATGAAGGAAATGTTATCCAAGAAAGATAAGTTCAAAGATAATCTGTATATTCAATCCACTTCAATCAGAAAAGAAGCAGCCGGACAATAGAGGTGCATTGGCTTTCTTTGGTTATGCTAGCTAACTGTCTGAAGCAAAGGTTGGATTAGAGGAGGACTTGAACAAGAAGATTTTGGTGGTGGACAAATCCAATTCTTTTCTTTCATTTAGTCTATGGCATTGGTGTTTTAGTTGAAGTTAGCAGAAGCTAAAATGTAGCTACTAGATTCTAAAGAAACAAGCTTCATGCCATGTAATTTGATGCAACTGGATGAAGATAAATGGATGGGAGACAAGAATACCAAGAGGTACAATGAGGATAATATTTCCAGTGTTAGATGAGGTCCTATTAGTTTTTTTTAAAGATGTTTTCTTTCTAGCCATCTTCTTAATTAGTTTTTTAAGATAGTCCTCCTAACTATCTTCTTAACTAGGTTTTTAAAGGTGATTTTTCCTAACTGTCTTCTTAATCATATATATATATATATATATATATATATATTTATAACCATCTTCTTAATTATGTTTTTGAAGACAGTTTCTTATTATATTCTTCCAACTAAGAACTTCAAAAATTTTAACCCCATTCAATGAATTTTTCAAATAGTTTTTGAGAAACAGTCTTATTAAATTGTATTATATAAAATGGTTTTTTGTAACCAGCATAAATTTATTTTAATTAGATGGTTGAATAATAATCGTCTTCTTTTTGTCATCTTAGGAAACACCAATTTTAGTATTGAGGCTCATATAGCTTTTTAAGATAAAAGTATAACAAAATAAAGGGATGTGAACTTGACTCGAATCAACCACTCAAAGCCAAGCTAGCCATACATCCTCAATAGTGTAGACCAACATCAGTCCACTTTTTCCTGAATCTCAAGATCAGAGTACAATGAAAATTGTTACTAAGTTTCAACCATTTTTCTTAAGAAATTCAAGACTTTGGGACAAAATCTATCATATACATCCAACTTGATTGCATGTTTTAAAACCAAACCATGCTTGATTTATCCTCAAATCAACATTAGTTTTCCCCCTCTCTCTAGTGACTGGAAATTTTTGCACTCGCATGTCCCCTCCTAACTCACATAGACACATAATTTAATGTCACATTGTCCTTTACAATGGATTTTAGATCCACTTTGTGATGTAGATGGGTTACCTACACTCGAAAATTATTAAGAGAGAAGCACCTTCTTTATGATTGCCCTTGGGTTAAAAGCCTTTTGCTCCCATAAACTTTACTTGCCCTGAAAATGCCAAAAAAAAAGTGTCTCTGCTCTTAGAAATGGAGGTAGGGGAAGAAGTTTTTAACATCTGAGAAGTTAACTTGAATTCTCCTAAGTGCTCATGGGCTAAATCTCCAAAACAAGATAGTTAGAGAAGCTTGTTTTCTTGGGCTTGGATGTTATATAGGACTATTAAAGTTGGCCATAGTCTTCATGGGCCTTCATATCATGGGACATGGCACAGTAATGGGATTCATGCTTAATCCAATAACCTCTTATTCATTCCTTAGACAATTTAAAAGACTATTTAAGTTAGCAAAAGCCTCCATCGGCATGGGTGTCATAATAGGTTATGACTCAAAGAGGCCAAAGTCATAGGTAGAGTTAGGATTTTATGCCAAGGTGGGCAACATCTTGAATTTTAAGAGTTGTGCAAATTTCAACTTTTTCCCAAAAGATAACTACTAGACAGGAAGGTTTTAAAGATGATTAAAAACATATATTGAAGATAGTTCCAAAATCGTCTTCTATCCAACCGTCTTTGAAAATTGGTTAAGAAAGGACATAGTTACAAAACCATCTTTAAATGTACATACATTTGAAGGTGGTTTAGAAAACTGTCTTTAAATGTGCATACATTTAAAGACAATTCTAGAACCATCTTTAAATGAACATACATTTAAAGATGATTTTTCAAAAGTTTCTTTAAATGTTTGTACTTTTAAAGATGGTTTAGAACTTTCTTTAAATCATATACATTAAATGATACTTAAAATCATCTTAAAATGTGTGTACTTTTAAAGATGATCTTTGAGATACATTTTAAAAAATTTCTTAAAATTTTTTTTACTTGATATGTACAACAATGTTAATCCACTATTACAATCTTCTTGCACATTCAATGAATAGCTACTATTACAATCTCCATGCAATCTTCAAAGATGTGAAAAAAGAATCTGCATTCATGTTCACATTCACTGCAACATTAGCATTCAAAATCCATGCATATTAAGTAAAACCTCACTATATATAACATGTTATTATAATCTTCCTTCACATTTGATGATAATATACAATCTTCCTACTATTACAGTCATCCTGCAATATCCAAAATACTTGAAAAAAGAAATTACAACATCCGCATTCATTTTTGCATTCACTACAACATCAACATTTAACATCCATATATCCACATCCACTTCTAACATAAAAAATTCAAAGATATGAAAAAAAAGAAAAACTTCACAATACCCTACACCTACACTTCAACATACATGCATATTCACTTCCACACTCCAACATCTCCTCATTCATCCCCTAATTAAAGTAAAAGATTACATATGTATACTTCAAGCAAATTAATAAAAAATAGAAGACGCATTTATATAAATCAAGAAGTTTAGTTTTGTATTAATCAATAAGAAAATTTACATTGATCTAATTAATAGAATAAGTATTCTAATTAAAAAGCATTAAATACTTGACCAATTTGTGTTTTATGTCATCCAGATCTATTTTGGAGTAACCCTTGGCTCCCCAATCGAGTAGCATCACAGCTTGCAAAATAACAAATTTAATTTAGTTGGGATATTCTTCTACTTGGAAAAATTGCAAATAAATGTAAGACTATGACTAGTAAAGTGTCTTACCATTCTTAACTATGAAACACACTATTGCATATTAAGATTCTCATGTATCTTAAAACACAATACCCACACTCCTAATCAGATTGTTATTCAGGAAACTGTGCAACAAAGAAAACAAAAATGACCAATAAATACCATGTGTAATTGTAACTTTAGTTTATATAATAGAGTACAGATTAGTTTTTCTTACCTTGTCCTTCTTCCAAGTGAGTTTTGATGGGTGCATGGTCTTGGTTAGTTGAGCCCATCTAAGCCATGTATTTCAAATTTATAAGTTAAATGCATTAGATATCAATAAAAGATTAGTTATCAATTATTAAACTGTCATAATACATGAAAATACTAAAACTTACTCATTTATGATTTCCATGAGAGTGGCATGAATGTGCACTTCACAAGAGTAAAAATATAATGCATGCCTACCCTGCAAAACAAAACCAACAACATCCAATGTAGACCTATATACACAATCATATGAATTACAATTAAAGTTTATAATCCTTATGTGTAGAACATAATTTGGCAAGACAACAAGTTAATTAAAACTTATATACTATTATAGGGAATCATTAAGGCTTGCCCTTCAAGCAACAAAAAAACCCTTGTAGAATATCTTTTACTAACCTCTCCATGGGCCATTACTTCGTTGTTCCACAAATGACACTAGGTTCAAGAAATTGGTAAACATCCTTGACCTCTAATTGTTGCACTATATTGTATAGGAGGATGCATAAAAGAAATAATGATTACTTATCATTACTAATTAACATGTACTGTCAAGTACCATTTTTCAAGTATATATTTGCATACCCAATGTAGGAGACATTGTGCTGATGGTCGATTTAGTTCTATTAGAAAACTCTTATAAGATCCTCTACCATAAGTGGTAGTGTAATCACATCATCAACAAGCACTCTAAGATTGATTTGTGCAAGGTTGATTACCTTATCTATGTTAATGATTCCCCATAGGCTCCTCAAGGATAAAGGTGAGTTAGATGAGACTTCTAGCCAAACCTTAGGCAGTTGTTATAAGTTTTAGAAATCTTTATCTATATTATTCATTAAAGACATTCAATTTTGATCATGAAAATAAACATAAATACTAATATTGATTTGATTGTTAGGATGGTAAGTGTTGGTGTAGAGGAGGTTGGCCTTAATGGTGCTTCCGATTAGCATTAGATGCATATAATATACAATTAAATTGATGTCTTTAAAAATGTTGTTGAAGATGGTGGTATAACAACATATATACCTTGTATTTTAAGGGAATGACATGTTACTTTTTACCTAAGTATTGGAACAGATTGAAAACCTTAATATCTTATGGGGAAGAAGAAAGCAACTAAACATACAGGTGAACACAACTCCAAAAGTTGTTCGCATAAAATATTCTTTTGGCTTACATATTGAAAATTACTACATTTGCACCATGTGCTTGATGCCATGCACATTGACAGGAATGTGTATGAAAGCATGATAAGTACCTTGCTTGACATGCTAGGAAAAATAAAGGATGGACTTGCAATTCAAATGGATCTTATGAAGATGGGTATAAAGAGAAGGTTACATCCACAGGATAGGGATGGTTGAGTAACCTACTTGCCTAAAGCAAATGATATGCTCGATAGAGACTAGAGAAAAATAGTGTGTAAAGCCATGTCCAAGCTCGAAGTCCTCGACGACTACTCTTCAAACCTTAGAAATATTGTATACAAGGAAGAGCTAAAATTGTTAGGGATGAATTCGCGCGATTGCTACATTTTGATGCAACAACTTTTGCTTATAGCAATACGTTTGGTGCTTCCATACAAAGTTAGAGGGTCTATTGTAAAATTCTTCTACTTCTTTAATGCTTTGTGCAAGAAGGTAGTGGACGTTTCAAAGTTACAAGAAATCTATATAATAAGTGTTCAATTTTGTATATAAAGTGCCTAATTAGTAGTCCATGTTATAAATTCTAGGCATTATTCTAGGGTTTTCTTTTGAAATTTCATAACACAAATTTTTGACTTGATAATGCAAAAGTTTTATATTTGGCAAGTTCAAGAGCTAATCTAGAGTAAGTATGTGAATAATAATAATCTTTTAGGATTTAATTAGGGTTTTTACTCTTTTGTAGGTGTGGAGAATATGATCCAATAGCCAAGATCAAGAAAGGTAAGATTTGAAGATTAAGATCAAAAGAAGGCCAAAGACCTAAATTGCAATATTTCAAAGCTAAATCATGGTTCAAGACCATCTTAAGGCAAGCAAGTAAAATCCAATGAAGTAATTGGAAGTACCTATGGTAAATTGGCCTATGCAAAATTTCATGCAATTCCACCACCTTTGCATGATAATTTGATATTTGAATGAGGTTCCTAGTTTAACAAGGAAACCTATGTTATCCATACAAGCCATTCAAGATTTAAAGCCAAGGGAGTTAGCCACTCAAGTCAAGATAAAGGAACAATCTAAGTGAGCCATCAAGCCAACTTAACCAATCCCACATGGAATTACATTATTGGATGAAACTTTTATGCAATTATCCACATGCTAAAATTTGATTTCAAGGGGAAATTAGAAGGAATTTTGTAAGATATGTATAAGTGGACCAATCAAGAGAGAAATGAAGTCACTTTCCTTATCTTTTTCTATCCTTTTCCCTCTTTCCTCTCTCCCTTTCTTGCCATTCCATTGTAAACACCCTTCAAGAGGGAGGGTTCCATGCGACTTTCCTTAAAAAGAGGCACATCCACCTTCTAATTGCACCCACTCCACCACTCCTATTTCTTTCTTATCTTGTTTCCTCTTTCTTTCATCTCTCTCTCGTACCTCTTTCTCCCTCTCTTTATTACCAGCCACCTCACCCCCCCTTTGGATTTCCATGTATGGAAGCAAGGTGGAGATACCACTTTCCTAAAAAATAGGTGCCTCCCACCTTGCCTCCACATTGTTTCCTCTTTGGTTGCCCTAGACTTCCTCTTCCTTTCTTAATTCCATTCAGATATCTCACTTTCCACAATGATATCTTAACTTTCCTAGCTTCCATGCTTTCTTTGCTTGTCCCTTGGATCTTTTTTAGAATTGTAAAACATCTATAAATACCCCATAGGAGTTCCACGCCTCAAAGAAAAAAATAAATAAAACAGCATCATAGGAGTTTCATGCCACCTTTCGTTGGCTGCCCCTATTTGGTGTTCCAAGCATTCCTCATTCAAGTCTTCTCCTTTCTTTTTGCACTTCAGTTCCAGGTTGGTACTTTGTTCCTTATTTTCATTGCCTTGCTTTGTTGCTTACTTCTTTGCTTTACTTACATACTCATAGAACTTAGCTAGTCTTTCCTTGATCTTTTCTTCTATCTCTCTTATTTTTCTTGCTTAGTTCTTCAAGATCCAAGTTACATTTCTTTAGTAGTGACAGCCAAGGGAAACAGTAGCTTGAATCTCTTTTATTTCCCTCTCATATTTCTCTTGTTCCTTGCTTTGATCACCTTATTTCCCCCTTCTTTCTTTGCTTTGTCTTTACCTCTTTCCTCCATCTTTTGCTTTGATTTTCTCTCTTGAACTCACATGCATGATATATTAATTTAAGTTTTGATCATTGGATTGTGTATAATGTTTGATTTGAAGTTGAGATCTTGCTTGAGAAAGTGCACAATTTTCAACTTTATTCTCTATGTACATGTGCACCATTGTTGGATGTAATTTCAAGTCAATGAATGAAATTGTTTCAAGAGCATGTCACTATTTAATTCCAACAGTAAAGTACTTCTATTCTTGAGTGAAATATTTTATGAAAAGTGCTTGTTCAGTTTTTTTTTTTTTTTTCATGTCCTACTTGATTTGAGTTTTATATAGACCATGTTGCTGGAATTTTTCATCTCATTTTTTGTGTGCAATGTCCAATGGTCCATACACTTTTTTTTCTTGAAATTTTAGGAACCCATTTAGATTTTTAGTTAGTTTTGTGAGTTCTTTGATTATTTTTCATGTTAGTTAGCTTTCAATTCATGTTTTCTATTCTTTTTCCCAACACATGAACCATGCATGCACTTCCACACGTCATGCACATGGTGACTGAAGTTGGATTCTCTTAATTAATTGTTGCTCATTATTTATATTAGTTTAAAATTCAGTGGTTACTTGTTTTTCATCTTCGGTTAATTTAGAAATTTTTATGTTTAGAATGTTTTAGGTTTAGGAAAATGTTTGTTTAGGAAAGTTTCATTTTTAATAAGTTCCGTTAGATTAACTTTCCTATATTCATTCATAGTAGTTGCGCATTAATTTCTTTTATTGAATACATGTTAGTTAGTAAAGTTTCTAATTTCATTAAATATCTTTATTTGTAGAAAATTTTCTTTAGTTCATGTTTCTGATTTTATGCATTTTTCCCATTCCATGTTGTTTAAATTCCTTGTTTAATCAAAATCCTCTTTATTTGGCTAAGATAAGAAACTTAAATAAGATCAATCAATTGAAAATTTTGTGAGATTCCTCGTGGGATCAATATTTCTTGTGCACAAATTAGTATATTAATTGATGTGCTTGCAATTAACATTAAAGCTACACAATTGAGAACATCTAGTGACAACTTTATGTGAGCTTGAGATGATCTTCCTAACATCATGGTGCACTTAATAGTGCACCTAATTTGTTGAGGTCAGACTATGTGGGACTTGCGATGGATGTACTCATTTAAGAGGTACATGAAAATTGTAAAAGGGTATGTACAAAATCACAATTGCCCAAGGGGGTGTATAGCCGAGTGTTGCATTGTAGATGAAGTGGAGTTTTGCACATAGTACTTATTAGGAATTGATGCTATTGGAATGCTAAGAAAAAAGATAATTAATTGGATTTTGTGATCCTAAATTTGGTGAACCTCTATTGAGTGGTTTTATATAGATTGATTACCATAAAGAATGGGACCAGGCACACCTTTATATGTTGTGATACAATGTTGATGAAATCCATCCCTACATTGACTACGTTGATTATGCATAGCTAAGTCTCTCTCTCTCTCTCTCTCTCTCTCTCTCTCTCTCTCTCTCTCTCTCTCTCTCTCTCTCTCTCTACTTTCTCTTATTCCTTTTACTTTTTCCTCTATTCTATATATGTATAAAAATTATTTAATAGTTATATATATATATTTTCTCCGTTAGTTTGTATACATAGTGAGAACATGGACATCCTTAAAGAGAAGTATCCAAATTATGCAAAGAAACATAAGTGGATGTAGTTTAAGCACTATCACACCTTCAATCTTGGCTCTGTCAGAAGGTAAAATGAATTAATAGCACTTCCAATAAATTACATTATATATATGATACTTACTTGCAATAATCTTTTCCCACTCAATATATATGTATGCATATGTTCAAGATTAGTGGGACATTCCAAGCAAGGGTATATTTGAAGCCTTGGGCTGCATAGTGATGGGACCATGACTAGAAGTAATAAAATATGCTAGACATACCATCAATGGTTATCGCTTTTATACTAAATATTGTGAGAACTCAAAGTGCAACATAATAGAAGGGTCAACTTAGTTGCCAATGCTACATTATTTTCTAGTTCAAAGGATATCAGTCCAATAGTGGCGAATGATACTTATTATGAGGTTATAAAAGAGATATAAGCCTTAGATTATAGTTATAGAACTATAGTTATATTTAAGTGTGATTGGATGGAAGACAACAAAGACAACATCAAAATTGATGCCCTTGGATTCATTTTAGGACCTCAACAAGATTGGTTATAAAAATGATCAATTTATTTTAGCATCTGAATTGAAATAAGTATTTCATGTACAAGATGGATGTGATAATTGATGGTCAACTATTTTATCATTCTATCTAAGAAATTTTTATGGTTAAGATGGCCTAGGTGATACTACAATATGTTACCCTTGTATTACAAAACAATTCCATCAATTAAAGTACTTGGTGAGAATGAGAATTGTATGTCTAATAATGATGAGGAAGGTGCTTGGGTTGTCAAAAATATATAACATGTTTTACATTTTCAAAAACTAATACTAGATTAGCTTCTTTTTTTTATGTGCTACTTTGCATTAGTGAGGTGGAATTAATACCATGAAATATTTTGATATATATAAATATATGCAATAAAAGAATGACAAATTATGAGTTATCCCAAAAAAACTCAATTAGCAATACGTGATTCAACATTGAATTGATTGAGAAATTAATGAGTGTAGTATTAATCATTATTTTTAAATTTTAAAAAATTTAATTTTAAAAGTAATTTTAAAGTAGGTTTTATAGAAATTGACTTTAAAAGTTACTTTTGAAGTTATTTTCTAAAATCTAACTTTAAAAGTTGTTTTTACTGTATAAATAGCCAAAGTCATCTCAATTTTTCCTGGGTTCCTCATCAATGTTCTTCATCTTGCTTTTGGAATGACGATGATATATGTTTTAATTTTACTCGCAAGCACATGAATCAATTGTAGTAGATGTACACAAGTATGGTTGATCCCATGAGCAATCTCAAGGGTTTGTATATTGGATGGATCTTTATTTAAATTATCTAACCTAGACAAGAGTTGGTTTTTAACCTAAACTAAAGATTGAATTAACATGGAAACATAACATAAATTAGAAACATGGAATAATGAAACAAGCTAACTTAGAAACTTTCTTAAAGACACACTTTGTAAAAATAGAACTTTCTAAAAATTGAAATTAGAAACTAACCAAACTAATCTAAAATGGAAACTAAACATAAGAATAAATCATGCAATCTAAACATGTCTAAACTAATGAACTAAAATATGAATAACAAAAATAAAATGGTGCGCATGCATATGAAACTAAGTAACTACAATGCATAAGAGAAACATGAAAGGTGCACACAAATCATACTTAAACTAATGCATGGACACATAGGCAAGAATTGATCATGAAATAAACAACTTAATGAAGGAAACAAACATCATAACCATATGCATAATTTTTAGAGTTGTGCACATGATCTTGAATGGAGTGTGTGTGAAAATTAAGTGCAATTTAACTTAGGATGATGTGCAATAAAATATGATGGAAAAATTACCAAATGGAAAATGAAAGTTGTTCATGATAACTTAAATGTAAGTTGCGTGGAAAGCAAGCACAAAGCATGGTGTGACAATCAAGAATCAAGAACTTTTAAGCAATAAGAACAAGTAAAAAAAATGTGTGTGAAACATAAGTTTTATTTAATTGGAATTTCTAGAAAAGATGGTGCACATATTACATAGAAAGAAAAGTGCACATCGTCAAGACATGAAAACAAACCAAAATTCCTTTCCAACATCTCTTAAGAAACATGCATGTGGTCTGAAGAAGAACTAAGGAGAAATAAGGGTGAAAGAAATGAGAAGAAACCAAAAGAAAGGCAAGGAATTCAAGGATTCCAATGAACATCTAACTTGATCCAAGGAATTCTATTACTTGGCTGTGACTACAAGAGATTTGAGGACCTTGAATACAAGGATTTGAAGAACAAAACTAAAGGCAAGGAAGACAAGGAACACTAACCTAATTGAAGTGCAAAAAAAAGAGAGAGTGGTGAACTTGAAGGAGTAGTGGAGGAGTAGCCTGAGAGATGAAAACATGGATGACTAGCCCATGGAAGGGGCATGGATCTCTTTCTACGCCTTAGGTGTTGAGTCCCTTGGCTATTTATTGATGTTGGACACTTTTAAAAGAGTCCTAATGAGGAATGGAAGATAAGATGTTGGTTGGGAAAATATTTGGTTAAGCTAAGGTATCTAGGAAGGTGAGTGAAATGTGGAAAGAGATAGATTTAGAAGGTGAAATAAGATAAGGGAGGAAAGAGAAGGAGATAAGATGAGATAAGGATGGAGATTAGGAAAGTAGGGGTTAGAAGGAAAAGAAGATTAGATAAGGATGAGGGAAAGGTAGTTGGATAAGTCAAGGAAACTTAAGAAGTGAAAACTAGGAAGAAGGATTTGGGAAGTGAAAACTTAAAGGAAATTGCTTACAAGTGGGAAATCTGGGAAGATAGAAAAAAGGAAAGTTTAAAGGAGTTATCTCTCTTCGTTTATTGGTCCACATGTGTATGCCTATCTACGCATTTTGATAGAGTCCCACTATCTTCAAAATGTCCTCTTGAAATTTGATACTTATAGCATCATATAATTTCTTGAAATCTTCCTCCAATAGTGTAACTCCATGTTGCATGGCTCTTATGTGGCTTGGTGGCTCACTTTGATGGCTTAAGGGGCTATGTTCCTTGGCTTCAAGGCTTGAATGGTTTGGCTTCTTTAGCTTTCCTTGTTACCTTATGAAACTTCATGTGTAACTCCAATTCTCATGCAAAGGTGGTGGAATTGCATGACTTTTTTCATGGGCCCATTTAGTCACCTTTGATGCTCCCCATTTACTTCTTTGGATCCATCATCTTACATCCTACAAAATAATAAAAATCCTACTTAAATCCTAAATGTCTATGACATTTCACATACTTACTCTTGATTAGCTTTTGAACCTGCAAAATATCAAACTTTTGAATTATTTAGTAAAAAATTCATGTGTTACAAATTTTTAGAAAAACCATAGAATTAGTACTATAATTTATAACACAAGGGTTACTAATTTGGTACTTTTTATACAAAATTTAACACTTATGGTTGTTAGTCTCAGCAAAACATGTGAAAAATCATGAAAATAAAATGGTTGTTGTTTTTGTAGGCACTTATGATTACATTTAGCATATGCAACAAGCCCTTAAACTCCTAGTGGATATATTTCCAAAATTCTCAAAATTTTTATGAAAATCCTTCATTTATCTAAGAAAATTTTCTTCTATTCAACTTATGTTAAATAGATAGCTTCAGCATACTAATAATAATAAAAAGGTTTAAAATCCTACTCTTATGCTAAAGATATTCCATTATTTTATTAAACTTCAGAAAGTTAGTGTGTGCTATAGCTAATATAATTATCAGTTTTCTAGTCAAATATAACCTAAATTATCATCCAAATGTGTGCTTTGACTTCAATTCTCATAGGTTATACTTGTTACTTAGAAAGGTGAAAATATCTAATTAATATGTGAGGAGAATGTCGCATATTTCATACAAAAGAAAGATTACTTAGAAAGAATGATAATGGCCTCATGAAGGGATATCAACTACTAAGAATATTAGACTCTACCAAATTCCCTACTCATTCATAACAATATCCAAGTCATGCTACTCCTAAGATCAAGTTAGGACGTACATTATGATGAAACATAGGGTTAGGTAAGGATATAAGGGTAAACAAATATTGTCTAGAAAATATGTAAAGGTCTTCTATCAGTGTATTCATAACTCTTCCATTTTTCCTCATAAGAGTGAACATTCTTCTTTTTCATTTGTATCCTTTTATTTTTCACTTGACTTCATGTATAATCTTTTTGAACTTTTTCTTCTTTTTAGCCTTTCTAATATTCATCTCTTGAATTGTGTTATTCCTAACTTTTTAAGGTGTTCTTCAATCCTCTCTACATATTCCCAAAACAAATGGGTAATGGATATATTATAAGGGTTCAATATAGGCAAAGGTTGTTTGTCTAAGAAATAAAATGCTTATATTTTAACAGCTTAATGGGTTAAACTAGTGGAAAATAACTTGGGGAAGGTTAAAAGATTTGGTTTGAAAAAGGATGGCCTCTATTATAGTTCATATGACTTAAAAATAACCATAAACTTCAAGAGATAGATGGTATGTTATTTTGTGATTTCTTAATAGTTGACCAAGATATAGAATAATGAGACCAACTAAGAACTGATGCTTACTAAAGAAAATTTTGAATTTATATATAAACCTCAAAAAGGAAGAATGGCTCTAAACTCACTTGGGTTATATGTCTCCATATATCTTCTTGAGGATCTCTAAGTTATATTTTCTCTTCAACTTAAAACTATATTTATAGTTATTTTGTGCAATTAATATTCTATGTTTAATTTTTCATAAAATACTTTAGAAAAAAGAAGAAAATAGTGAACTAATTGTATGCAACTCTATTAATAAGCTAAAGTTCAAGGGATAATTGAATATTTAGAAAATTTCAATTCTCATCTTTATAAAGGACTTATAAATATATATTTTTAATTTCAAAAATACAAGAAAAACATAGAAATCTCATGCATATCTACACCTCCCAACTTGAACTAAACATTATCCTCAATGCGTTGAAATATAGGGCATTTATATGATCAATGGTTAATGCAGAAAAATAAGACTTCCTAAAAACCCTGGGTATTCTCTAGTGAGTTCTAAGTTAAACATCTTTAGCTAGACATATGCTATAACTAAGCTAGCTACCTCAACCTAGACCTGCTAGTTTAACCTAATTTTCCTTAACTCTAATAATGAAATGGGAAAAATTTTCTTGCCACTTCAAAATCTCGCAATAGTCTATATACATTCTCCACCTTGAAATTTTTTGTCGCAATAACATTATGACACAATTGACAATTGCAATTTTAAAATTTGTTGGACCATATCAAAATTGTTGATCCCCCATATTTAGAATTTCATGGTAGTTAATATAATTTCTCTACCACGATATTTAAGGTAGTGGTAGCATGATGACCAATTGAACCACTATAAACCTGGAGTTTGTTGGACCGTATAGAATTGGATGATCCTCATTTTTACCAAATTCAAGGATAATAGTGACCATTGTACTTATTTCATACATTTCCTTTGTCTCCCTCACATTTTCTTAAAATTGGGCTATAAGTTGACTCGACACTTCCTTAAAAGTTGTTCTTGTATTACTATAGGCAGGGACATGATTAAACCCTTAGTGTCTACTGTAATGACCCAAAATTTTTAATATTTGGATATCACTTTTGTAACCAAAATTAATCAATGTTGGTCTCCGTGTGCTAGTTAGTTACAACTTGTTTATTTTGGACAATTTTGGAGATTAATAAGATATTTAATCCTATTAATAGGTGGTTGGATGTTTTATTTTAATTAAAATATGAAACCCGAGAATTTGTGAGAAAAATTAGTATCATTAGATTCTACACTTGAAATGGAATCCAACGTCTCAAAGAAAACTGAAAATGGAGTTCATATGAAGAAGTTATAAGCGTTGAAAGATGGAGGGCATATCTGTTATTTGTCTGTAAAATGAAAAAGGTTTGAAAATGTAGGGGAACGTTTTGATAACGACACCCCTGGTTGTCCCCTACCTTCCACCAACTTCTAGCACCACCTCTGCAAGGCGGCACTGGAAGAAATGGTGGCACCGCCATTGGGCAGCACCACCTTTCACCCTCTTTAAAAAGCCCTCTCCCTCTCTCACCCTGGTCAACGTTTTCCTTCTTCTCCGGCTATTTCTATCCTAAGGTTCAGCAGGCGTGGAAGAGGTCACACCACAAGCAAAGGGATCCATTTTAGGCCACCCAAGTAAGACCCTCATTCCTCTCTCTAGTTTTTCATGTCTCCCAAAGCAGATCTGTGCAGGATCTGCTCCTTCCCGCATTAGGAAATCACCAGAGAGAAACCCCCAACGAACCAGTTGCACCTAAGAGTGTAGCACATGATGCGCTCCTTAGAGCGGTCTTTGCGTGCGCACCACATGTGTTCGCGGTCCCAGGTTCGACCGGGATGCACCCAAGGCTTCGGGCATGCGACTGTGCGGGTGCAGTCCTTGAGCTGCATCCTACAACGCCATCCAGGATGCACACCCTGGCATGTCGTTTGGGCGTACACACTCATGTGAACGCAATCTTGTTTCGACTGGGACTCGCACGCGTCCTAGGAACAATGATGCGTGGGCCCTATTTGAACAAATTTGGTTTGTCCATGACTTTGTTACACTAAGAATGCAATTAAGGAGGCTATATAACTCCAATTGACAATCCAAAGAAACATTGCGTTCGTATTGATGACGTGGACCTAATGAGACTATAAAAGTTAGGATTAAAGGACTAATTAGTATGATTATATCCTAAACACTATAGAGATTGCATAGATCTACAGGATCAACGATGATCAAACTTCATAGATTGATTTGTTGGGTCTATTAAGAGACCACTGTGCCTCAATCTAGTCTAAGTTACACACATCCATCTTGAACTTATAGATCTGACTGCCCAAATTAAGTACAGACCTATTCTAGGCATCTGGACAGGCAACCTGGAGGTCTGAGTAAGAGATCTAACCATTCAATTACATGATCTTGATGACAAGAAAGAGATTATAGGAAATCTAATCATTAGATGATTAGTACTATACATAAAATCTAGCCTGGAGACGGCCTAAGCAATGACCTAAAAGGCAAGTCCGAGTTTAAGATGCATTTTACAAACTTAGTAGTATTAGCCTACCTACCTCGATGTCTCTAGAGTTGCGTTCTTCACTACTCGACCCTGGATCACATCTGTGACACCCTGGATATTAATGGATAACAAGGATTCAAATATCATTTTCTATCCATTTATAGATCACCATTTAGATTTCTAGATTAATGGATAGTTCTGCCTTTTAGGTCATTGCTTAGGGCATCTCCAGGTTAGATCTTATGTATAGTACTAATTATCTAATGATTAGATTGCCTTTAATCTCTTTCATGTCATCAAGATCATGTAATTGAACGGTCAGATCTCCTACTCAGACCTCCAGGTCACCTGTCCAGATGCTTACAACAGGTTGGAACTTAATTTGGATAGTCAGATCTATAATTTCAAGATGGATGTGTGTAACTTAGATTGGATTGAGGTGCAGTGGTCTCCTAATAGACCTAACAAATCAATCTATGAAGTTTGATCATCTTTGATCTTATAGATCTATGCGATCTCTATAGTGTTTAAGCTATAATCATACTAATTAGTCCACTTATTCTAACTTTTAAAGTCTCATTAGGTTTGTGTCATCAATATGAATGCAACGGTTCATTCGGATTATGGATCGGAGTTATATAGCCTCCTTAATTGCATTTTTAGTGTCACAAAGTCACGCCCGCACGCAACACGCATGCAAAGACAGCTCTAGGGATCACGTCTTAGGCTCGTGTCATGCGCTACGCTCTTGAGTGTGACTGGTTCGTTGGGGGTTTCTCTCCGGCAATTTCCCAGTGCGGGAAGGAGCAGATCCTGCACGAATCTAGTCTGGGAGAAGAGAAAAACTAGAGAGAGGGACGAGGGTCTTACTTGGGTGGCCTGAAATGGTGCCCTTTGCTAGTGGTGTGACCTCTTCCATGCCTACTGAACCCTAGGATTGAAATAGCCGGAGAAGAAGGAAAACAATGACCGAGGTGAGAGGAGGAGAGGGCTTTTTAAAGAGGGTGAAAAGCGGTGTTGCCCAATGACAGTGCTACCATTTCTTCCTACGCCACCTTGCAAAGGTGGTGCTAGAAGTCGGTGAAAGGTAGGGGATGACCAGGGGTGTCATTATCAAAACGACCCCCTGCATTTTTAGGCCTTTTTCGTTTTACAGACAAATTAAAAATATGCCCTCCATCTTTCAACGCTTATAACTTCTTCATACGAACTCCGTTTTTAGTGTTCTTTGAGGCATTGGATTCCATTTCAAGTGTAGAATCTAATGATACTAATTTTTCTCACAAATTCTTTGGTTTCATATTTTAATTAAAATAAAACATCCAACCACATATTAATAGGATTAAATATCTCATTAATCTCCAAAATTGTCCAAAATAAACAAGCTGTAACTAACTAGCACATGGAGACCAACATGATTGATTTTGGTTGCAAAAGTGATATCCAAATATTGAAAATTTTGGGTCATTACATCATTACCCCCTTCAAAGAATTTCGTCCTCAAAATTCCCTAAATTATTATCTTTAAGTTATTTGTCTTTTAGACAACTTCTCTATGAATGCATTCTCCCTTAGGATTCTGATTAAGAAAATTTCTTTGCTTCATCCCATATATTTCCCATGCAATACCTCAATTGAGTCAATAAGTAAAGAAATTTTGTCCTTGAAATTTTATTCATGTCACCTTGAAACAATTTTAGGCACATCCTCAAACTATCATCCTCATAAGTCCTTCCTCCAGGCCTTAAAGGTATCTGAAATTCAACTTGCTTTAAAGTTGTGATGACCCGGGTTTTCACATGTATTTTTAAATGCAATAACTAATTCCTACAACGGGATCGATCCCTATTTGAAAACATTTTTAGAAAATGATGCAATGCAGCAGAAAATCTTGTATTTTAAATTCATTTTGAAAACCTCGAGTGTCATTTTCTTTCAAGATGAATAAGGAAATTCTGAAAAAATGAAGATAACCATAAATGTCTTCCTAGGTCTATCCAGTCACAGCTCACAGCCCAACTGTAAATAAGTACAGATACATGTTCAAAAGGTAGAGTGTTCACTTACATTCATTCTTGTACCTTCTTACTTTACTTGATTATAGTACTAACTTTTCCTGGTGCTTGTTCTACTCTCATGTGGAGCTAATCTGGAAAAATAATAGATTTGGGTGAGTATTTTTCATACCCGGTAGGTGATATGATACTACTATTTTGAAAACACGACAAACAACATGCATAATGCAAAGAGCTTTTCCATGTAAAACATCAGTGATTCCATTTTGTGTAAACATGCATATTTATGCATAAAACGTAGCTCATTATTTCAATCATGGAATCTGTATGCAAGTCACGACATCTAAATATGACTAAAATCATAAAATAGAAATCAATAGATCCAGGTAATATGATCTCGGCAATACATCAAGCCAACGAGTAAAATATAATAATCATGAAATTCTTAAAATAGTCATCCTTTCAACAGATGCTAGTATCATGCACATGAATCTTTCGGCGAATATATCGCGCCAACTGGTCATGAGTACTCGTATATGACCATCTCAATGCTATATGCATATCAATTACACTGAAATCATAGGGCCACTATGCTCACGCTTAGCATACAGTTGGAATCCACCATAGCCTCCACAACAACTATGGATATCCCTGAAAGGGTGTCGTGACCACCTCAAGTGGTCATCCCTGTTTACCATAGCAGTCAGGGAAGGGACAATGCCTTTTTGGCAGTAATATCATCCACCCTTTGGTGGTAGAGATCGGGAGGCCAACCCTATACATAACAACCTCTTAGCATAGTGCCCACCATGCTCAATAGCCCAAAAATATAAAAATCATGTCCTCTTTGGGTCCCTCACATTGCCTGGCCCTCACACTGCCTCACTAGCGTCTTTTGGTAACCCTTAAGGTTATGCATCATGTACTGGTATTATAAGATGATTTATATGATATGGAAATCCTCAATTTCACTCATCGAAATCATGCAATTTATGCATCTCTTTTCAACCATGCGAGCAATGCATAAAATCAGTTCATGCTAATATCGCATTCAAAGCCATAAAACATGAAGACAATTTCGCATGTTGTATAAGAACATTATATCAAAAACATGCTAAACACGAGAATAAAGCAAGTCCGAGTTTAAGATGCATCTTAAAAAAACTTAGTAGTATTAGACTACCTACCTCGATGTCTCTTGAATTACATTCTTCACTATGCGAACTTGAATCTCTTTGTAAAACCCTAGATATTAATGGATAACAAGGATTCAAATATCATTTTCTATCCATTTATAGATCACTACGTAAATCTTTAGACTAACGGCTAGATCTGCCTTTTTGGTCAGATCGCTTGTCTTGATACTTCGAATGGGTTTACACTTGACTTGGGTAGTTAGATCTATAATTCAAAGGTTAATATAGGGAATTTAGACTCTAATAGACCCAACGAATCCATTTATGAAGTTTGATCATCTTTGATCTTGTAGATCTATGAGATCTCTAGAGTTTTTGGGCTCTAATAATATAAAATAGTCCTCTGATACTAAGTTTTATAGTCTAATTAGATCAGTGTCATTGATACGAATGCAACGGTTCTTTCGGATCGTCAATCGGAGTCTTATAGCTCTTGAAATTGCATTTTTAGCATCACAAAGTCACAGACAAACCAAATCGTCCATTTAAGGCCCTCGCATCACGATTCCCAAGGTGCGTGTCGTCCCGATCAAGCCATGACTGCATTCAAACACGGGCACATGCTTGAGTAGTGCTATAGCATCCCAGTTAGTGCCTTGCAGATGCATCTTTAACGTAGGTGGGCCATGTCTTGGCACCCAGGATGCCCTACACGTCCTGGACGAGCCAGAAGCTTGCCGCATCCTTGCGCACGTGCGATGCTCGCGCTAGGGGACGCGTCACAGGCGCAAGTCACGCCTGTGCATCCTCGGGATGCCTGGTTTGATGGTTCTAAACCAGACCTGACTTTTCCAGGGGTTTTTGGCCAGGAAAGACCAGATCCGGCATGGATCTAGCCTAGAAGAGAGGGAAATTAGAGAGAGAAGGAAGTGGGGCTTACCTGGGTCAGCTGGAGGAGTGAAGCCGAGGTTTCCGCTGGGTGCATTTTCCTCTATGCCTACCAGGAAACCCGAGACGATGAAGCTAGGGAAGAAGAGGAGAATGAGGAGAAGAGGATGACTGGGGAGGAGGGGAACATGGGCCTTATAGCCTCACGAAGGCGGTGCCGCCATTGTTGCCACCTTACAGAGGCGGTGCTGGAAAGGCGGTGGCTGAAGGAGGAAGACGACCTAGGGGGTGCCGTTAGTAAAACGGCCCCCAGTGTTTTCGGGTTGTTTTTGTTTTAATTATATTTTACAAAAATGCCCCTCTATCTTCAAAAGGCCATAACTTGGTCATATAAACTCCATTTTCAATGTTCTTTGAGGTGTTGGATTCCATTTTGAATGTAGAATCTAATGGTCCTAAATTTTTCTCACAAATTCCTCCATTTCATATTTTTATTCATATTAAACATCTAAAACATATATTAATTTTCAAAATTAACCACTTTTACAAAATATGTCCAAAATTTGAGGCATTACAAAAGTACTTATGAGCCGCTTCCACTGTGTACTCTGATACTTAGTCCCTTAATTTCTAAGTTATCAATACTGGTTTGTAATTGCACCGCATATAATTTCTATCAAGTTTATAGAATTACTAATAACAAATCTTTAAATGGCCACACTCCTCTAATCATGTACAAATTACTCCACACTTCTTTGATACTATATCATCTTATTTCTTGTCTTTTATCTTGAATAGTAGAGGATAGTCTCGTTTGTCTTTTGTTTCCCATCAAATGACTTATTATTTGATTTTTCACCGTAAGTGTTGACTATACCTTGCTAATAAGAATCCCAAAAGTTTACACTCTTTCTATCAAGTCTCACTTAGCTTATATGTTCATCAAGAAATTTTAATGATCGATACAGTATCACTTCTTAGCTCTTAATATCAAAGCTAATAGTTTTTCTCATGCCAACTCCTTAATTGGAAAGGTATTTAACTACTAGTCTCCAAACTTCGTGTTTCAATTGTTTTTCACCTTTCATACGTGCCTTGCTTCATCAACCAATTATTTATATTCAACATAGAACCATGAAAATAAATTAGGTAGCATTGTCTTTTAATGATACCAATACATACTACAAATAAAATCTTTTAACTATTATTGAATTCCATCAAACAATTTTCTCCTTGAAGAATTTATTCAAAATTATGTCAAATGTTTATGATGAATCTATCATAGATCGAATGTTCTCATTTTTGAGGCTTAATTCATATAAGATTGTCATTAGGATTTCCAGCAATATTCATACTAATGTCAAAAGTCTCTTACCTCTAATAGAATCCACTTACTACGTTCATAGTTGAATCCATTGCCATTATCCTCCTTAATTTTTTCTTGGTTGATGATTTTTCTTTGGGATCTTCCAGACCAAAAATTCTATACTTAATCCAGTAAAGTTAACCTTGAAAATTACTTCTATTTAAGGTCTTTAAGCTTGATATGTGCATATAACAAATACCTTCTTATTTAAGGGCAATTAAACATCAGCTATTACTATATAGTGTGAGGACTTTCTTAATTTTTCCTCCTTCCATTCTTTATGTTGATATATTGTTCAAGCATTTGTCATGGGTTTGTTATTCTTTAAGTAGTAGTTCTCTAAATTTCTCGAATTTTGTCTTTCAAGTACCACCTCATACCTATCGTATAACAACAATAATAATCATCCAATAACTATCATCTTAATCTGTGCTGAAGCTTTTAGAGCATCAATTTTTTTAAGACACACCCAGGTAAGTGTAGAGTATCTTCTTAGACATAGACAAAGATTCTGTCCAATTACTTGTATATCCATTCCCAAATTTATAGGCTATGAGCTCAAGGGTCTTTAAAGTGATCGGTGCTTAACCACCTTTTCTCCCAACCCAAGCAATGGCATACCCTTCCAGACTCAAAGTGACCTCCATAGCTTGTCATCCATTAAGGTCTAGGAATTTTTTGAAATCTTTGTCATTGTTCTAGAGTAGTTCTTATTTTACTTCTATCTTGGTTGTACTTTTAGATTCTCAAATAACTTAGTCAAATTAATTTACTTCTTTTAAGAAAACTCATGTCTAAATACTTATAACATTCCTCTGAGTATATAACTTAGACTACTGTCTTATAGATACTAACATATTTGATTAAATAGGTTGTGACACTTTTATTTAGTCAACAGTACTCCAAAGGTAATGACTAAATAATGACCTTAAGATACTTACTCTTCCAATCTTCCTCTAAGACATCATATTGATCCTTGATGATACCCTAGTTGCTGAAAAACAAATGGACAAGTCGCTGTCTTGGCTTGTTTCCTTTTTCTGTATAACTTTATTTAATCAAATAGTGGCAACGTAGGATATTATCAACTTTTCCATTTTATAGACTACAACCACTGGTGTTTCTCAAAAGTTTATGGATCCGATAAGATTCTAATTGCAACAATTGATATAGACATCAAACCACTTGTAGAATTTAATTTCTAGTTGATCACCATTCTTCTTCAAAAATTTCTTGTAGCATAATGTCCTTAAATTCAATACTCTACTCAAAGTCTTAAATTCCATCTACTTCATTTCTATTATACTCTTTCACAATAAAATCACTAACTCTATTATTGTTATTCCTTCGAATTGGATTGGTTTATATTTCAATGTACCCATATGACTGAAGGTGAAAGATCTGCATGTATCTACTCTATCCTCAATAAAGTCATGACCTTCTTCTTTTGAATATTTAGTATTCATCAAATACTTATAGTTGCATCTCTCTCTCTCTCTCTCTCTCTCTCTCTCTCTCTCTCTCTCTCTCTCTCTCTCTCTCTCTCTCTCTCTTCTTCTTCTTATTTAGTCAAAATCCTCCTTTTATCCCCTTAGATCAATGTTTCTATTTGCTTTGTTGCATATAATCGATGCTACATTTACTCCTTTACTCAACAAATATGATAAACTGAATGCTTCTAAGAAATGCTAAACTATACTAATATCCTTGATCAATCTATATTCTGAATAAATCCATGCAATGTTTTAATAATTTCCTTGACGCTCTGTCCATGCATTACCTCTCTGATAGGTTAATGTCATGATCAATCTATTATCACAGATCTGTCATCCCTATTAGATTATCATCAAAATCTTATGAGTCTATTATGCTCAAATTCTTTGTCACTCTTCTCAAATTCCGTCTTTTACATCCCCTATCATACTCATGTTGCATCCCTTTTTATAATGTACTCATATTATGATATTCTTTGTGATGGTAAGATAGCCATCTAGGTTCTTCAATTTTCTCACCTTTGATTGATCTATTACAAGTCAGAGTTATCTACTAATAAGTTCACTAACATCTTCATTCATCATTCTCCTCATAATCTTATTCTCATATGCTAGTTTCCCTGTTTGCACCAATGCACAACAATCTCTAACCCCTAAGCTGTTTTAGACTAGATTTTGGATAAGGTTTGCACTATCCACTACCTAATTATTTGTCAAATCAAGCTCCCTTTCACCTATTTATTTATGGTCTACATCTTTGTAATTTAGTATCATTCATATTCTAGTCATCTCTACTACTTCTGTACTTCTATTTAGACTACTTCTTCTTAATTATCCTAGTTGTCTATGTCCTTGGACATGCTGGGCTGGCTGTGAAAGGATAAAACTGAGCTCTGGTACCAACTGTGATGACCCGGGTTTTTCCATGCATTTTAAAATGCAATATCTAATTCCTAAGGCGGGATGCATCCCTTCTTGCAAACATTTTACTAAGAGCTATCCATATAAAACCTTAGTGATTCCTTTTTGTGTAAACATGCATAAACGTCAGCTCATGCAATGTCCAATGATAGCAATATGGCTAAAATTATGAAGTAGGAATTCATAGAACCAAGTAGTAATACTTCGACAACCCATCAAACTAATGAGTAAAATATAATAATCACAAAATTCTTAAAATAGTCATCATTCAAAGCAGAAACTAGTAGCATTAGGAGTATCATGCACATGGTCTCTCGGCGATCATAGCAAGCTGACTGGTCATAAGTACTCATTTATGACCATCTAAATGCTATATGCATATCAATATACCTAAAATCATAGGGCCACTATGCCCACAATCAGCACACAGCTAGAATCGTGTGTCCTCGGTATCTAGAGACTCACTTGCCATAGCCTCCACGGTGACTATGGTGTCCCTAAAAAGGGTGCCGTGAACACCTCCAGTGGTCGTCCTTGTTTACCACAGTAGTCAGGGAAGGGACAATGCCTTTTTGGCAGTGATACCATTCACTTTTTGTCGTAGAAGCTGGGAGGCCAACCCCGTACGTAAACAACCTCTCAGCATAGTACCCACCGAGCTCATCAGCCTAAAAAATATAGAAACCATGTCCTCTTTGGGTCCCTCACACTGCCTCACCAGTGTCTTTTGAGCACTCCAGTGTCTTTTGGTAACCCTTAAGGTTATGCATCATGTGCTGGTATTATGAGATGATTTATATGCCATGGCAATCCTCAATCTCACTCATTGAAATCATGCAATTTATGCATCTCTTTTTAACCATGCAAGCAATGCATAAAATCAGTTCATGCTAATATCGCATTCAAAACCATAAAACATGAAGACAATTCCTCACGCTTATATAAGAATATTATATCTCGAAAACATACTAAGTACAGTGGTAGATTCAAGTGCTTCAAGGCCATAAAATCATGAAGACAAGGCCGCATACTTGTATGAGAACATCATATCTCAAAAACATGCTAAGCACGGTAATAAAGGCAAGTCAGAGTTTAAGATGCATTTTAAAAACTTAGTAGTATAAGACTACCTACCTCGACGTCTCTGGAGTCTCGTTCTTTACTACTCAACCCTGGATCACTTCTGTGAAACCCTAGATATTAATGGATAACAAGGATTCAAATATCATTTTCTATCCATTTATAGATCACTATTTAGATCTAGAACGGGTCTCAAGGGTCAGATCTATATTTCAAGGATGGATATACATAATTTAGGGTTGATCCTGAGCACTTAATCTCCTAACATCCTTAAGGGATGAATTCATAAGATCGGATCATCTTTGACATGGTTGATCTATGAGATTTCTATAGTTTTTGGACTATAGGCCTAGTGGGCACTATGCTGAGAGGTTGTGATATACGGGGTTGGCCTCCTGGCCTCTACCACCAAAAGGGTGGATGGTATCACTACCAAAAATGGCATTGTCTCTTCCCTGACTACTGTGGTAAATAGGGATGACCACTGGAAGTGTCACAGCATCCTTTCAGGGATATATCCATAGTTGCTGTGGAGGCTATGGTGGACAAGTCTCTAGATACCGAAGACATACGATTCAGAGGTGTTCTGATCATGAGCATAGTTGGCCCTATGATTTTGGTTCTATTGATATGCATATAGCATTGAGATGGTCGTATACAAGTACTCGTGACCAGTCGGTTTTATATGTTTACTAACCCATCGACTTGAGTTCCAAGGGGGCAGATCGTCGAATGAGGCAGCCTGTAGTGGGAACAAATTCAAAAGACCATGTGCATGATATTGATAGTGATGCCAGCATCTGCTTTTATTGATGGCTATTTTAAGAGTTTCATGATTATTATACTTTACTCGTTGGTTTGATATCTTGTTGAGATCTTATTACTTTGATCTATTGATTTCTATTATATGATTTTAGTCATATTTAGAAGACTGGATTTGTGTACAGATTTCATGGCTGAATTGCATCAATGAGCTTACATTTTATGCACAAATATGCATGTTTACACAAAAAGGAATCACTGATATTTTGCATAAATAGCTCCTTGAATTATGCATGTTGCCTGCTGTGTTTTAAAAATAGTAGTATCAGATCACCTGTTAAGTATGAGTAATACTCACTCAAATATATTATTTTTACATATTTAGTCCAAAAAGGATTAGAAGAAGCATCAAGACATGCACTTTAACTATTAAATATTAGATTGATACGTAAGATCTAGCCTAGAAGCGTGCTAAGCAAGGACCTATAGATCCTAAAAGGCATATCTAGCTGTTAATCTATAAGTCTAAGTAATGATTCATAAAGGTTAGAAAATAATACTTGAATCATTGTTATTAATTGATATTAAGGGTTTCACAAAGGTAACTCAGGGTCGAGTAATAAAGGACGTGATTCAAGGAACATTGAGGTAGGTAGTCAGATACTACTAAGTTTTTAAATGCATCTTAAACTCTAATTTGCCTTTATTACCTTTTTTAGCATGCTTTTGAAATATAATGTTCTTATACGAGTATGAGGAGGACTTGAAATTATCACCATACTTAGCATGCTCTTTGAGATATGATGTCCTTATACAAGCATGCGGAATTATCTTCATGTTTTATGGCTTTGAATGCGCTATATCAGAATGAACTAATTTTATGCATTGCTCACATGGTTGAAAAGAAATGCATAAATTGCATGATTTCGATGATTGAGATTTAGCTTTATCTATATATACTTTTTGGGCTATTGAGCCTAATGAGCACTATGTTGAGAGGTTGTGATATATGGGGTTGGCCTCCTCGATAATGATGTTGATGACATGAAAGAGATTAAAGGAAATCTAATCATTAGATGATTAGTACTATACATAAGATCTACCTTGGAGACGCCCTAAGCAATGACCTAAAAGGCAGATCTATCCGTTAATCTAGAAATCTAAATAGTGATCTATAAATAGATAGAAAATGATATTTGAATCCTTGTTATCCATTAATATCCAGGGTTTCACAGAAGTGATCTAGGGTCGAGTAGTGAAGAACGCAACTCCAGAGACATCGAGGTAGGTAGTTTGATACTACTAAGTTTTTAAAACACATCTTAAACTCAGACTTACCTTTATTACTATGCTTAGCATGTTTTTGAGATATGATGTTCTTATACAAGTATACAGCCTTGTCTTCATGATTTTATGTCTTTGAAGCACTTGAATCTACCACTGTACTTAGTATGTTTTCGAGATATAATATTCTTATACAAGCGTGGGGAATTGTCTTAATGTTTTATGGTTTTGAATGCGATATTAGCATGAACTGATTTTATGCATTGCTTCCATGGTTGAAAAGAGATGCATAAATTGCATGATTTCGATGAGTGGGATTGAGGATTTCCATGGCAGATAAATCATCTCATAATGCCAACACATGATGCATAACCTTGACGGTTACCAAAAGACGCCGATGAGGCAGTGTGAGGGCCAGGTAGTGTGAGGGACCCAAAGAGGACATGATTTCTATATTTTTTGGGCTGATGAGCCTGGTGGGCACTATGCTGAGAGGTTGTTGATGTACGGGGTTGGACTCTCAGCCTCTACCACAAAAAGTGGATGGTATCGCTGCCAAAAAGTCATTGTCTCTTTCCTGACTGCTGTGTGCTAATCGTGGGCATAGTGGCCCTATGATTTTAGTTATATTGATATGCATATAGCATTTAGATAGTTGTAAACGAGTACTCGTGACCAGTCGGCTTGCTGTGATCGCCGAGAGACCATGTACATGATACTCCTAATGCTACTAGTATCTGCTTTGAATGATGACTATTTTAAGAATTTTGTGATTATTGTACTTTACTCATTGGTTTGATGGGTTGTCGAAGTATTACTACTTGGTTCTATGAATAACTACTTCATAATTTTAGCCATATTGCTATCATTGGACATTGCATGAGTTGACGTTTATGCATGTTTACACAAAAAGGAATCACTAAGGTTTTATATGGAGAGCTCCTGGAAATTTTCCATATTGCATGCTATGTTTTCAAAATAGTAGTATCAGATCACCTACTAAGTATGAGTAATACTTACTCAAATATATTATTTTTATAGATCTAATCCAAAAAGGATTAGATGGAATTCTAGGACATGGTAGTGCATGATCAAGTAAATGAAGAAGAGACAAGTATGAATATAATTAAACTCTCTACCTCTTTGGACATGTATCTGTACTTACTACAATTGGGCTGTGAGTTGTGACTGGATAGACCTGGGAAGACATTTATGATTTCAGCAATTTTAAAAACTACTATGTTTGTTGTGCAAGCAAATGACACTCGAGGTTTTCAAAATGAGTTTAAAAATATTTTTTCACTGCATTGCATTGTTTTTCTAAAAATATTTTCAAAAAGGGATGCATCCCGCCTTAGGAATTAGATATTGCATTTAAAAATGCATGGAAAAACCCGGGTCGTCACATTTGCTAATGTGTATCATAGCGTTGGTTGATGTAAGGCCAGTACATCAATTGACTCTTCTTCTTCTTGTAATGATGGTATAGGCAAGGTTTTAGGTGCGCTTATATTACTATGTTGTAATTGTGCAAATAAAGTCTGTACGTCCCAATTGGGTACATCTTTTACATTGCAATGCTCAAATTGAATTTCAAGCTCTGTAGGTAGTCCTACTTGGTCTTGCCATTGAGAATTGTTTGTTAATGGCACAGTAACTAACAATTCCTACACATCCTCAGTTGATATCTCTTCATCAATATCATAAAAAGGAGTAGGACACGACTCAAGTGGATAGAATTTAGAGGTTTGCAAGGAGGGTTGTGGACTTTGTGGCTCAAAATGATCATATAAAATTTTCGTCGTACTTTTTGCATCAGTGGTTCTGGATGGTGAAAATCCATAGGGTTCAACAATAATAGATGGTAATCCCCACCTTGAAATTCTTTGAAGGGTTTTGTCACTTTCCTTCTTAATTTGTTTCATTTTCTTAGTACAATTTTTAACTACAGAAATATTGTGATATATTATTTCACTAAGTCATTACATATTTTCTAGATTTTGAATCTCTTCCAATGATTGTTCCTTATGCTGGAGAGGAAATGGCTCGTATGGCTAGTATTGTTCTAGCATTGGGCACTAAAAAAGGGCTGAGCATGTTGAACCCATGATGGTTGTTCTTGATAAGGTTGATTATCGTGGCAGGGTTGTTCAAGGTGGAACCATACTAGTTCATCTTAATATTGATAATCTGGAAACCATAGTTGTTCTTGGTGCCTAGCCCATTCATTATACTCTTGGTAGTTTGTATCTGGATAACAATTATTAGGTTAAAAAATGCAGCAGGTGCATCCACTGGCTCCTTGTAATAATCATTACAATTGGATCTTGATGGCCACGAACGAGTGGGATATTGTGGTTCAGAATAGGTGTACTGAGGCTGTGGAAGTGACTTAGTGGTTAATATGAACCTATTCTCCTTATTAATTATCATATCCATCTTATCTATAAATCCATCTAATTTATGGGACTAATAAAGAGCATCCCTTATCTTTGTCTCATATATATCTTCATAAGGTAATGACTTAGGAGTGAAATAGTAGCATAATGATTTTTCATCCCTTTTCTTGGTAGGCCATTGTACTCAATTTTTATATACAACTAAATAAGTCATTATATACAACAAAAGAGTATGTGTGTGCGTGTGTGTGTGTGTGTGTGTGTGTGTGTGACTAAGGAAAACCCCAACTATATGATGCAATCTAGATGCAATAACAAGATGAATCCATATTCTGAGACCGACAACCCTAGATGTACTAAGTATCCAAACTTTTCCTGGTCAAAGAATAACTACTAGGGGGCATCTATGAACCTCCCTACCCACAACTTTCTTCTTAAAGCTATAGTTCCTCAATAGCCACTTAGTTTCCAACAACCTTAGCAACCAAAGGCACCATCTTTAAAGGAAAAAATATTTAGAGCATGTTTGAAAAACAAAGTGAATACACAAAAAGGTCTATGAAACAATTGCATAATATCAATTCTCAAGCCATAACTATGCTAGAGATGCAGGTTAGCCAATTGTGAGTTGAAATACATAATAGAGGAAAGTGTTATTTTCCTAGTCAACCCATCCCTAACCCTAAGGGCAAATTTGAGATAGGGTTAAGTTCTCAAAACCTTAATCCTCATGAGCATGCCTAATCCACAACCACCCTTAGGAGTGATCATCAAATTCACAACAAGGTAGGGCGGACTAAGGAAAATGGAGAGGAAAAGGAGGCAACCAAAACACCAAAAAAATAGAAAAGCCCTATGGAACCTATAGTGGAAGCACCCTGTATGCTTAAATCCCCATTTTCTCAGTTATTGAACAAGGCTAGAAAGGGGACAAACTTCAAAGAGATAATGGATGTATTTAAACATGTCCAAATCAATGTTCCATTGCTCAATGCAATAAAAGATGTCCCCGCTTATACCAAGTTCTTGACGGAACTCTGCACTAGAAAAAGAAAGCTAAATGTCTAGAAAAAGGCTTTTTGCACCGACCAAATGAGCTCTTTGATATAGCACAAGACCCCACCAAAGTTGAGAGACCTAAGGTGTCCTACCATTTCCAACATTATTGGAGACTTCTTGACTAAGGGGCTAGTGTTAACTTGTTACCACACTTTGTCAATGAGCAACTAAGACTTGGTGAGTTAAAACCAACCACTACTATGCTACAATTAGCTGATATATCTATCAAGATACCCTGTGGTTTGGTTGAAATGTGTTGATATAGGTGGACCAATTTTGTTACCCAGTTGATTTTGTTGTACTAGATACTTAGCCTGTATTTGATCCTGGTAGTTAGATTTTGCTCATACTTGGACATCTATTCGCTATTATTAACTATAGGAATGTTATAATAAAATTATCATTTGGCAACATGGAAGTTAAGCTAAATATCTTTAATGTTGATCATCAACATTTAGACCTCGATGATTCATGTGATGTGAATTTGATCGAGAGTCTAATTCATCGCATTCATCCACCATCTTCCATCTCTGACCCACTAGAGGCTTGTCTCATGTATTTTAATGGAGATTTTGATTTAAAAAAGTCTATTGAGGAGGTACACAACCTTTTAGAGGCTACTCCAATTATGGGTACCTCCAAGTGGGGCCCTTATGTTGAGCCATTTCCTCCTTCAGAGTCTATCCCCATACCCTTTATAAAGTAATCATTTTATCTGGCTTGAAAACCCTTGCCTGACAATCTCAAATCTTCATACCTGGGCCTAGATGAAACCTTGCCTTTGATAATAGCATCAAACATAGACTAGGAATAGGAATGAAAACATCCTAATGCTCATAAGGAAAATATGATTGCTTTAGGGTGGACCATAGTAAACATAAAAGGAATTAGTTCAATTGTATGCATGCACAAGCAACCACCTTCTCTGGCCCTAAAACCCTTGCCTGACAATCTCAAACCTTCAAATGAAACCTTACTTATGATAATAGCATCAGACTTAGACAAGGAACATAAAGGAAAACTTCTTAATGTTCTTAAGGAACATGAGACTGCTCTAGGGTGGACCATAGCAGACATAAAAGGAATTAGTCCATCCATATGCATGCATAGGATATAGCTGGAAGAAAATGGTAAACCCTCTAGGGAGACTCAAAGACAACTGAATCCCCATATGAAGGATGTGGTCTTAGATGAAGTCATTAAGCTTCTAGATGTTGGTGTCATATACCCCATCTTTGACAATACTTGAGTCAGCCCTATTAGGTTGTACCCAAGAAATCCTGGGTCAGGTAGTCAAAAATGACAAAAATGAGTTAGTACCCACCTACATGACCACCAAGTGGAGAGTCTGCATTGATTAATGAAAATTGAATGTAGTCACAAGGAAAGGCTACTTTCCTCTACTTTTATTGACAAAATGTTAAAGAGGTTGGCTATACATAGTTATTACTACTTTTGAGATGGATACTTCAGTTACAACCAAATTCCTATAGCACATGAGGATCACGAGAAGGCCACTTTCACTTGCCCTTTTGGAACCTTTGCTTACTGATGTATGCCTTTTGGGCATTGCAATGCTCCTACTACATTTCATCAATGTGCTTTGGATCTAGGTGTTTCCTTGCATAAAAGTTGTGGTTTCAATTGCTTCCTTATGCTTGAATTGTTAATGTTCTTAACCAAATTCCTATAGCACATGAGGATCACGAGAAGACCACTTTCACATGCGCTTTTGGAACCTTTGCTTACTGATGTATGCATTTTGGGCTTTGCAATGAGCCTACTACATTTCATCAATGTGCTTTGGATCTAGGTGTTTCCTTGCATAAAAGTTGTGGTTTCAATTGCTTCCTTATGCTTGAATTGTTGATGTTGTTAAGTTCTTGAAATTGGGAATTTTCCTCCCCTTAAATTTATGCTTCATTTCTAGCCATTTAAACACCTTATTTTCTTGAATCCGAACCCATTTATATTTTTATATTATTTATTAGATCCAATATTGGTTTGCATGATAGTTCAATTTATATTCATCAATTCTGGTCACTTTTGTACCTTAGAACCATGTGTACAATCCCTAGATCATGCACATGGTCCTAGGTCACTTTCCTTTTTGGTTTTTGCTTAAGTTAGTTGCATAATATTGTTTTAGTAGTTTTTAATTCATTTCTTGAATCTTATTTTAGGTTTAGAATGTTTTCTTTTTAGTAGGTTTTAGGTTAGGTAAGTTTTAATTTAAGAAAGTTTCTAATTTAATAGGTTCCTTAAGAGCCATTACTTAGTTTGAATCGTACTAAAGGAGTGTAGTTTCCTTTAGTTAAGTGCATGTTAGTTAGGTAAGTTTCCATTTTCATTGTTTAATTTTAATTTAGGCAAGTTTCCTTTTTAGTTATAGTTTCTAATTACATACAGGTTTCTAATTTGAGTACTTTAAATCTCCCAATTCAATCCAAACCCTTCTCTTTTTGCTAAAGCTAAATAATTTTAATAAGATCCAATCCAATACAAAATTTTGAGATTACTCAAGGGATCAACCTTACTTGTGTGAGAACACTACAATTGATTCTTGTGCTTGCAAATAATTTTAAAGCTACATAAGTGGGAGGCACCATTTTTCTAAGAAGGCGAGGATTGGTTTGATAGGTTAGGTGGTACTCTAGCATTGGTTGGCTGGTTGGAATGGGAGTTTAGGAAGGTGGGACTCCTTGGTAGGAAAGTGCAAAATACATAGTGGTTTTGTATGGTGAAGTGGAAAGTGAGATAAAAGGAAGAAAAACGTGGAAATTTAAAGTATCTTCAAAATAACCCTTAGAATCCCATGGATATTTCTTTGGATTTTCCTCCAATCATAGCCTCCTAGTGACTTGGCTCATGTGGCTTGATGGCTTACTTTGAGAAGTCATTTTGCTTGGCTTCATGGTGGGATTTAGGGACTCTTTTGGTTTGGATTAGTGGCCCATTCCCTTGGCTTTGATAGCTGGCTATGCTCCTTAGCTTGTCACCTTCTTCATGGTGTGTATATGTCTAAGTGATTTGAGTGAATCCCATGCAAAGAGTTGGACTTTGCATGGCTTGTGCATGGGCCACTTTAGCCACATTTGACTTCTTCAATTCAATTTTTTGCATGCCTTAAGGTGATCTTGATCTCACTTGGATTAATCACATTTAGTCCTTGACTTGATATTTTGATCTTGATCTTCAATTTTCATCTCGATTGATCTCAGCCATCGTATAATCATCTTGACTCCTACAAAAAGTCAAATACTCTAATTAAATTCTACAAAATATGACTATTCACATAACTATCCTAGATTAGCCTTTGAACCTATAAATTATCAAATATTTGATTTATTAAGTTAGAAATTCATGTATTATAAATTTTGGCCAAGAATCCTAATTTAATGTTATAACATGTGGATTACTAATAAGGTGATTTTTATATAACTTTGGACACTCATCATTGAGTGACATTGTAGCTTTTAACCTAAAGCTAGATAGCTCCTCCTTCAATCCAGACTTGACTATTGCTTACCAGTTAGGTCCTACCCAAGGTGGTCAATACAGTTCTCATGGAAAGAGGTGTTTAGACCTTAACAACCATCAACAAAAGGTGAAAATCACTTAGACTTTGGATACCCACTATAACCATAAAGTTCAGGAGCCACTAGAGTGATAATAGATTACCTCTTTTAAAAGGGGTCCTATGAGCTCAAAACCCTATCTCTTGTTACTTGATTTTAAATTAAGATTAATGACTAGGATCATAAGCATACAAGGAATTGAATTGATTTCCTAGGTGGGCCAAGGATTTGGTGATGAAGCTTATCTTATGAGGATTCTTGTGGGGCCCTACTAACATTATGTTCCATCCACCATAATGCAGTCAACGTGCAATGGTAATGTAAGAAACCAAACCAATGCAACCTATATGCTATCCAACCAAAGGTTAGATAGGTGCAATATAATCCAACAACCCTAAATAAGATGTAATAACTCTAAATAAGATGCAATAATTAAGATGAATGACCTTAAACTATATGAATTAGTTTACCAACCAAGATGCCCATTTTACTATATGCAACTACATTAACAAAATAAAAGTGAGTGATGAAGGCTTGCAATGAGGTTCCTAATGAAGATCAAGTATGGACAACCATACCCCACACTTGCCCTATATTAATATAACCCATTTAAAATGAAATAAAGAAATTGCAAATTACAATGAGGCCTCACTATGAGTTCACTCAAAAACCTAATTTGAGCAAAGCAACGAGATCCCATTTAGTTGATGAAGCTCCTCTTGTCAATTTCTACTCACAAAAATATAAGAAAGATGGGTCAATTTATGAGGAATTAGAAAAATATGCAAATATAATGTAAAAATCCGAATCTAAGACAAGTAGCTAAATACTTCTAAATCTTATATATCTAATGTATGCTAAAATTCCTAACCTAATCTTTTTCGTGTCTAGCAAGTCTCCATGCAAATTTGTTTCGATTTCTTATGATGATGGAAAAATATGCTTGAATAACTTAGGGCTAGTGTTGATCATAATCACATGCATTGTCCATGTTAAAAATGTGAAAACTTGAAAAAAGTAATTATAAGGGTGTTGAGAGAATACTTGTGCTTCAATGGAATCAATGCAAGTTACCACCCATGGATTTGGCATGGAGAAGAACTTCTGCATAGGCCATTGATAAGGCCTGAAACATATGATCAAGACACTATAGGAAGTATTGGAGACAGTACAAATGTACTGATATTTCGAGATGCATATGATGACCTCAAGGATGACCTTGAACAATTTCATACTATATTAGTGGAAGATGATGAGCCATTGTACCTTGAGTGTAAAGATTATACCAAGCTGTCCGCAATGGTAGAACTATACAATGTGAAATCAGGATTTGGTTTTTCTAATCAGGGTTTTATAGAAGTCTTAAAAGTAGTGTGTAAGATGCCACTGATGGATAATAAATTTGTAAGGTCCACATGGGAGCAAAGAAAATGATGGTTGCACTAGGGTTGAAGTATGAGAAGATACATGCGTGTCATAATGATTGCATCTTATATATGAAGGAGCACAAGGATAAAACTACATGCTCAACTTATGGACAGCCAAGATGAAAGTTAAAGAAGAATTAATACAGTTATAGGTATTCCTGCAAAGGTTCTATGGTACTTCTCCCCTATTCTAAGGTTCAAAAGTATAACACCCCTAACTTTTGGAAGGAGATTGAATAAATAATGAAGTTGAAATTTTCAAGAAAAATCAGGCTGGAATATTAAGGTTACTAAAAATGCACTTCTCATAGAATATTGAATCAAGATATAAGATATGTATAATTGAAAACATATTCGACGAACCCTTCAGAAGGACTGTAAGCACGACAGATTCTGAGTTTGGATGAAAAATCTTTATTTTTCTCCAATTTTAAGAATAAAAGAGTAAAATAGTAATTTTACTAATGAACGAGACCTAAGACATCAAAGTTTGGAATATAATAAAAAATACAAATCCAACACCACTAATTATGCTCAATTCTGAGCCCAGGAGAATAAAACAGATTTTTCTCCATAAAAGGTCAAAATGGTCTTTTCACACATCTGTGGGGCCCACAAAGGCATCCAACGGGCAGAAAACAAGTCATCATGATTCAAACCACTACCACCTACTAGTGGAGAAGGAGGTGGTAGTGGGAATCCTAAGACAATTTAATATTTAAAAGAAATCAAACATGATAACTACAAGTAATCATGGAAAATTCCAAAAACCCCTATAGATAGCTCATAAAATTACCAAAAATTATCCTAATGTTCTTCACGAGGTCCCCTAAAATCCCCCAAAATCCCAACTCCAGAATTTGCCCGATCTTCCCCAATTCTCTCTTCTTCTCCTCTTGTTTTTTTTTTTTTTCTCTATAAGAGCATCTATAGACCCACCCGACACTCCAGACTCATTAGAGATGTCGGGTGTGTCTAGGGATGCGTCATCCCCGATGAACTAGGGTTTCCACCTGGAAACCCTAATTGAATTATCCATCCACTTCCAGCCATTGGTTTTCAATCTTTACCGTCAGATGTGTTTGGGCTAAGGAGATCTACAAAAGCCCTAAGAAATTTTGATGATCCACCATCTGGATCGCCAGGAATTTCAAAACGAAGAACAAGCACCAATGAATCACCATCTCTGGCAAGTTCTCCATCTAATTCTAGCCAATCAAACTAGATAATCCTGATCTTAAACCGTTGGATATATTCTGAACATTGAGATCTACAATTTCCCCATGGTACCTGACATTTTCCAGCAACGAAGATGGAGAAAACTCTATCTATATATGTTTCTGACAAAGCTAGGGTTTTTAATATTATTCTTAATCTCCGGTGAAGTTTTCTTCACCAGTTGGCCCAGGTAAGTTTCTGACAACTCTTGTAAACTTTCCTACCTCCAGAGATCTTCTCTGGCCATTGATCCATTGGGAACGACGAATCCGGCATGGAGGGTTGAGATTTCCTCATTTTTCCACTTAGATACCAATTATGGGCCCTTGGATGATTTCACGGGATCCAAAAACTTTAGGATAAGAAATCTTAGATCTTGATTTTTCTGATTTAGGAGATGTGGAGAAAAGTTGATCCGGCGGTCCAGATCAGACTGTCTCAACATATTTCAATAGATCAGATTCTAGCATGCTGGAGCAGAATGCAAGCAGGGACACTCACCATGGGTGTGCCCCTATGCGTGATCTCACATGCAAGCTACCAGATGGGGCATAAACAACGCCACCTGCATCTCCGTGATGGAGACATGGGCCGCTAGTCGTCCCCACACCTAGTACTCCCAAATTAGATCTGAGTTGTCTAATTTTTTAACTAAAATCTTTAATCTTCAATTAAGAGCTCGACATAGCCCTAATTTTAGATCTGAAAGCTTCTGTAGATTCCTTATCACTTATGTAAGGTACTAAAATCAAGAAATGTATGTTTTAAATTTTATTTATTGATTATAATTACAATAATCTATAGTAACAGTATTGGATTATGATCAAGATGATCTCAAAATTAAGATCTGAACAGATGGATGGGTTCAGGAGGTCCCAAATCCTTAAGGACCATGATCATAGTAAAATTTTGGGTTTTTAGGTCAATTAAATACAACAAAAATAGTCAGATAAAAAATCAGCCGTTAAAACAAGTTGAAATCTTAAAATCCCAATTCTGATCTCAATTTAACTCCAAATTGAGATTGGAAAGTTGGGATTGATTCCTTGTGATGAGTCGAACCTGATGAACTTAGAAAATTTATATTTTGATGCATGTAAAACTCTGTTAATAAAGAAAAGTGTTACTAATTTTTATGATTAGTAAAATTTGGAATGATGAAACTATATAATTATGATACATTGATGATCTTGGGACCTTGAAACATGGATTCAATGGTTATAAGTGACTAATCTATGTTCAATTGAGATATCTAGCCTTAAAAGTTGTATGATCCATAAAAATGAATGGTAATCTCCTTGATCAAGGATGATTGGACAATATGGATATGTTTGGATGAAGATATTAAGTTAATATCATATGGATTTATGGATTAGATGATGATGATGATTTGGGATAGATCATGATCTATGCCCTTAAAATGGATAAAATGGCTTGAGATCTTCTTGATTGGTTCGATCAAGAAGGATCCGATCATTTGATGTGGTGCATCAATGATCTAATAATGAAATCACATCAAGAAGATATATTAGATCTAAAGGAAAATGAAAAGATCAAGATCTAAACTCTAAAAGAGATGAAAAATGAATAATGATCATTGGATCATGATGAATAGTTATGGCATGTTAGATTTTCATTTGAATTATTAAATGTTATTATTGTCATTTATCTCTTAGTAGATTTAATTGTAGATTTATTTATTTGTTTATTTATTTATGCTTTAATGTTTATGTTATGAAAAATTATATTGAAAATGTAATTAAATGAAATTAGAATTGAAGGACATTTACATGGAATGAATGACATGGACTTAATGATACTAAGAGTTATAGTTAGTAGGATAATATAAGGAATATCATTTCCTTTGCCCAAATTAGGAGAATAATGAAACTCCATGAATGACATTTAAATGTTCATGGATTTAATTAAAATCAAGTAGAAAGAGTACTTAGGGTTAAAATGTTCTTAGGAACCTTATGAAAGGGTGAGCTAAGGTCACTCTAGTGGATGATGAACATGATGGTTAAGGGGGTTCTCTAATAGATCGTCAGTCTTCCCCCACCTTCCGTTAACGTTTGTGAGAGCTAAACACGTCCTTACATGAGGATTGAAGTAACCATTTTGTGTTAGCCACTCAACTACTAAGCCTTAGCCAATTTGACATAAGAGGAGCTGTCTAGACTTAGGATGGAATAAACTATCCTCAACCAATAAAACATTAACTGGTTGAGTAATAATAATAAAAGCATAAAAGGTTAGTAAATCATCTAATCCTAATAAAAATTATAAACAGGACAAGGATGATCAAACAAGATTTAGAGGATCTTGAATGATAAAAAACAATAAGAATACTAATGCCATATTGTATTATGTAGAAATTATGTAGGTATATGTAAAAAAATGTACATAGAGAACCCAAACCCTTGATCAAACATGATTCAAGCAAAATTATGGCATCCCTTGTAAGAGTACATACTTGTATAGAGGAATAACTTGATGCGTATGGTTTGGCAGATGAATCAAGACCATGATGGGGAATGTGGAGTGAATACCACATGAGATGTATGAATCAAGACCATGATATCACTTTAAGGTAGGTGGATGTACAAGAATGTATTAAGGATTCATGTGTATACATACTTGATCTTTTGTCTCGAATTATGGACCCCTATTGTATTTTGCATTATGATGCACATATGATAGGCATCATGTAATGTCATGGCATGATGAAATGCCACTACATGAGTTCCTGGAAAGAAAATCCCCGTATGAGAATTGGTTGAATATTGATCTCTTAAGTGGAAGTATTGCCAGGGCAAGGAATAAGTTTAGAGCAATGTTCACTATTTTAACTAATTTATCCTATACTACATAAATAACATATATACTTTATGTTGAGATAACTCCTGAGTGGGTAACCATGATGGAATAATGACTGAGGTATGTATTCTTATATTAGTGAAGTGGTATATTTTTGTATCCCCTACCAAGCATAGCTTGCTGAGATATTATAAATGTTTCAATGTTTACAATATCTCAAATACAGAGGAGAGTTAGGAGCTCAAGACTGGAGAAGACTTGGAAGAATAATCAATCAGAGTATATCCCTTGAAGGCATGTATTTTTATTTGAGAGCATTATAATGTATTGAGAGTTTTTAATGTATGGTGAGGTTTGAAATTTGGATTATGTAATTTGGACAAATATTGTACTGATACCGAGCAATATTGTGAACCATTGAATGGATTTTGGAATTTAATAAAAATATATTCTTTCAAAGGAATTGTATCTTGAACAAAAATTATACTTATATTATGTATGAAATGATGACTTAGGTTTTTTAAAACAAGTTTTAAAGAAAAGAATTTTTGTTATTTTATTTTGGAAAATTTTTTTACTACTAAGGGCACCCTGCCTTTGAAAAATGGATTACAAAATGTGTTACAAAAACTTGGGTTGTCACAAAAAGAATGCTCCATATAACAAAAACAACAAAAAAATCAGTGTGCCACGACAATAATAGAGTAGCTAATAGCTTTTCACACCATCTATCAGATAACGCAAAATGGAATCTCGTAGAATTCATGTGGCCTAATTTTCGTGAAAAAGCTAGAAACCTACAACTAGCATTATTTGCATATGGGATTAATCCTCATGGTTCTCTGAGTAGCAAGTATAGTTGTTGGCCTGTTATATCGGTTTTCTACAACCTTCCACCATCTCTATTCATGAAAAGGAAGTTCATGATGCTAACTATGTTGATATTGGGTGCATTATGGGACGTAGGTGTTGAAGCATAGGACACATACAAGAAAGAGTCATTCACCCTAAAGGCTATACTGTTGTGGACAATAAGCTACTTCCTTGCGCACGGTAATTTGTCTAAATGCACTGTGAAGGGCTACAATGCTTATGTTATCTGTAGTGATCAAACATGTGCTGTACGACTTAAACATGGTAGGAAAATGGCATTCCTTAGGCACAAAAGATGGTTGCATAGAGACCATCCATATTGTTTTTAGAAGGGAGAATTTAATGGGAGTGTAGAGACAAGGACACCTCCAAAGATGTTGACAGGACAATAAGTATTGGAGTAGGTTGAAAACATCAGTGTCTTGTGTGGAAAGACAAAATGAAGTAAATGTGCAAGTGAAAGTAATTGTAGAAGTTGTTGGAAGAAGAAATCAATATTCTTTCATCTGGCATATTGAAAATCATTGCATATATGCCATGTGCTTGATGTCATGCACATTGAGAAAAATGTGTGTGAAAGCTTGACCAATACGTTGCTTAATATCCTAGGAAAAACAAAGGATGGACTTGCAGCTCAAATGGATCTTATGAATATGGGTTAGAAGAGGAGGTTACATCTAAAGGACAAGGGCAGTTGAGGAATATATCTACGTAAGGAAAATTATACTCTCGATAGAGAGGAGAGGGGAATAATGTGTACAACTTTATTCAAGCTCAAAGTCCTAGACCACTACTCTTCAAACTTTAACAACATAATTCCATGGAAGAGCTAAAATTGTTGGGGATGAAGTTCCATGATTGCCATGCATTGATGCAACAGCTACTGCTAGAAGTAATATGTTCAATGTTATTGGACAAAGCTAGGGAAGCTATTACAAAATTCTGCTACTTCTTTAAGTCTTTGTGGTAGAAGGTGGTTGATGCTTCAAAATTACAAGAATTTTAATGTCATCTAGTGACAACTTGATGTGAGCTTGAGACAATCTTCCCACTATCCTTCTTTGACATCATGGTACACTTAATAGAGCATCTCATTGATGAGGTTAGACTCTATGGGCTAGTTTACTTGCAATGAATGTATTTGCTTGAAAGGTACATGAAAATTTTAGAAGGGTATGTACATAATCGCAACCGTCTAAAGGGGTGTATAGCTGAATGTTATATTGCAAAGCAAACAATGGAGTTTTGCATAGAGTCCTTAGTAGGAGTGGATGCCATTGGAATCCCAAGAATGAAATAATAAGTTGCATTTCATGATCCCAAGGTTGGCTAACCTTTATCGAGTAGTCATATATCAACTGTTGACTATAAAGAATGAGACCAAGTACATCTTTATGTGTTGTGAAATGTTGATGATCTCCAACCATACATTAAGTAAGTTGATCATGCATGCACTTATGTAAAATTTAATTGTTGATGGTTAATTACATTTTCTTTGATTACTCTATTAATTTGTGTGTGTGCACGTAGTGAACACATGGATGTACTCAAGGCAAAGAATCTAAGTTATGCATATTACATATGTGTGTGTGTGTATTAATCTTACATAAACCTACTTAATATGAATATTCACATATTCAAGATCAACAAGAATTATTAGGAAATGGTATATCAAAAACCTTGGGATGGATGGCGATGAGACCATAACCAGAAGTAATAAAATATACTGGATATGCCATTAATGGTTATCGCTTTTGCATGAAAGACAGTGATAACTCAATAGTGCAATAGAATAGTGGAGTTAGCTTAGTTTCCAATGCTATATTCTTTTCAAGTTCAAAGGATAACAGGCCAATTGTGGTGGATGATATTTATTATGGGCTTATAAGAGAGATTTGGGCCTTGGATTATACTTTCAGAATTATCGTTGCGTTTAAGTGCGATTGGGTGGAACACAACAAAGACAACATTAAAACTGATGACCTTGGATTAACATTGGTTGACCTCAATAGGATCAGCTATAAAAATGATCAATTTATTTTGGCATCTCAAGAAAGCATGCATTTTAAGTACAAGATTAATGTGATAAGTGATGGCCAACTATTTTATCATCCTATCTGAGGAAATTTTATAATGAAGACAACCTAGGAGATACTGAAATGAACTACCCTTCTGTTACCAAAGCAATCCCATCAATCAAAGCAGTACTTCATGAGAATTAGGATTATGTGCATGACAATGGTGAGGAAGGTGCTTGGGTTTGAAAACAATATATATTTTCAAGTATGTGGAATATGTATATTAGTTAGTTGCAATATATATATATATATATATAATTCCATATTTATAATTTTTAGCTCTTTTGTCATAAGATATATGGATTGATAAGTAAGCTATATGTGCATACAAAGAATGCATGAATCAATGTTGACTATCATAAAAAAATCCATTTCATTGTGTATTAATTGTTAGATATTATAAAGTACTAACAAAAAAGTTGTATATATTTTGAAATATTTTTTTTTATAAAGTTGTTTACTATAAACGACTTGAAAAGTGTACACTTTTAAAGTTATTTATTAGTAAGTGACTTGAAAAGTGTACACTTTGAAAATCATTTAGTAGTAAGTCACTTGAAAAGTGTACACTTTTGAAGTTGTTTATTAGTAAACATACACTTTTAAAGTCGTTTACAATAAACGACTTCTTTATGTATAATCAAATTTAGCAAAAAAAATGACCTAACAAATTTACATTAATTGTTATGTAACATCTTTTATTTTTTAAATAACAATTTACAAAGTTTGAATTATGTGAAATCAGTATTAAGAGAACTTTAATATAAGAACCAACTCTCTCTCTCTCTCTCTCTCTCTCTCTCTCTCTCTCTCTCTCTCTCTCTCTCACACACACACACACACACACACACACACTTCCCATCTTATGAAATAGACAAGGAAATTTAAGCTAATGCACACACATTCCCACCAAATAATTAATTTAATCATCTTATTTTGCTTAAAATTGTTTTATTACTATAGTTTTTGTACTTCAATATTGGTTATCACATATTTATAGTTCTTTAGGAGTGTTATATAATATTTTGTTGCACAAGTAAACTTTGGAAGCTTAGTGCCAATCAAATACATATATTCATTTAAAATTAAGTAGTTCAACTATGAAATCTTATGAATGACCATTAGCAACTTAGCTATGTGATCAAACTCAATATGAGATGCATCTATGCTACTGAGAGGTTGTTACTTTTAAAGTCGTTTGCAATAAATGACTTCTTTATGTACAATCAAATTTAGCAACAAAAATGACCCACCAAATTTATCATAATTATTATGTAAAAACTTTTATTTTTAAATAACAATTTACAAAAGTTTGAATTATGTGAAATTGGTGTCAAGAAAACTTTAATATAAGAACCATGCTCTCTCTCACACACACATAGCTCATGAAATGGACAGGGAAATTTATGCTAACACACACACACATTCCCACATAATTAATTTATCATCTTATTTTGCTTAATGTCCTTTATTACTATAGTTTTTATACTTCTTTGGTTATCACATATTTTTAGTTCTTTAGGAGTGTTTCTACAATATTTTGTGACACAAGTAAACTTTAGAAGCTTAATTTCAATCAAATACATATATTCATTTTAAATTAAGTATAGCTCAACCCTGAACCCAAACCCTAATCCTAATCCTTAGCCTTGAACACTAACGCCAAACCTTGAACCCTAAACCCTGAACCTTGAATCCAAAACCCAAACCCTGAACACTAAACTGTTAAGGAATCTTATGAATGACCATTAATTAATAGCAACCTAGCTATGTGATCAGATTCTGTGTGGGATGCATCTTTCCATCTGATCCAGTCAATTGTGCCTGACCATTGACCATTCGCCCTGATCACCACTATCTCCCACTAGCAACACACAAAGGCCATTAGCTTTCTCTCTAAAATCACCAATCACACCTGACCACCAACCACTACCAATCTCTCCGATCACCACTAACTCCTACCGATAATCGCGACCGACCAAAAGCAACTCCCAATCATGCCCGATCACCACTATCTCCCACAGACAACTGTGCAAAAGCCCCTAGCAAGTTGAGATACCTACTAAATATAGATTTTTGGAAAGTTTCTAAAAATAGAACACTGCTATTCTTAAATTGCATTTTTGGAAACTTTGTTATGCCTAATAAAATGGGTAGGCTATGAAAAGGAATATTTTAATAACTTAAACATTATTGAAGTTGAAATCATACTATTGAAGTGGAGGACTATGTTAATTGGAACCCAAATTTCTACAAAGGAAATGGGAATTTGATGCCTATAGGATCATGCCCCATCTAGGTGGTGTTTGGCCATGACAAAAATGCAAACAATGGTAACATGACCTAGCTAACTAAACAATGCAAATCCTAAGGAAAAGTGACCTAAAGTGTAAGAACCCTAAATTTTTAAATTCCATTTCACATGATTATGAATTATTTTTTATAAGTGCAAACTCAAAAATGTTCATGTTTAGATTACACATAAGTTTACCTTCAGAAACACTGCTAATTGAACCCTAAAACCTTAAATTTTGAATTGTACTAGGAATAATGAATCCAACAACATAAAGAACACTAAAATTGAAGTTGAAATGAAGAAGTTATGACATGAAAGGTACTTATGTAAAATTAACACAAAAAAAAAAAAACACACACACACACACACACACACATCAGTTTTGGGTAGGGGCTGAATTGATATTGACACCTCCCTTACTTAAGCCAAGTGAAATAGATTGCATGATCTGTTCTGCCAAGCCTAACAAACACACACACAGAGAAACCGAGGGAGAAGAGAAAAGAGGAGAAGAGGAAGGAGGGAGAGGAGAAGAGGGAGAAAAGAGAGAGAGGAAAGAAGAAGGACAAAAATCTGGTGGGCGACGACTGTGGATTGCCCTATGTTGTAGGAAATTTCATCTTTGTTTCTTCCTGATCTATTCCTTTGCAGCAGAATTGGGGGAGGGAGAGGCAGTGAGCCATATCGTGCAGGGATGCGGGGCCAAATTGGGAGAGTGAGGGAGCATGCAGGGGTGGGGGAGCGGTTCAGGTACCGGGGAGGGGAGTTGTTGTTTAGGTACCGAGGAGGGGTGGGGGTGGGTAGGGAAGGGGAAGGGGAAGGGGAAGGGGAGGGGAGGGGAGTTGTTGGGGTACCCCGGGGGTTGGGTGGGGCAGGCGGGCAAGGAGCAATTCGCGTGCTTGGGTTTCGGGAGAGGAGGGGGTGGGGGTGGGGGAATGGGAACTGTTCATGTACCAAGGAGGTGTGGGAGGTAAGGGAGCTATTTGGGTAACAGGTTTTGGTGAGAGGGATGGGGTTTGGGTACTGGGGGTGGAAGGGGAGCTGCTTGTGTACCGGAGAGGGGGTAGGGTTTTGGGTACCGGGTTTCAGGGAGCAGAGGGGAGGGGAGGGGAACGAGTGACGTCGGGGGGGCGGGGGGGGGGAGTTCACACTTTCTACTTCTCTCTTTTTGACTTTCTACTTCTTGGGTTTTGTCTTCTCATTGTTTCCTTGAGATCATAGATTCTGTTTTCTACTTTAGGTAAGTTTTTTTTTTTTTCTATCCATTGTTTCCTTTTGAGATCACGAATTGTGATTTTCTCTTTCAAGTAAGATTTTTTTCTCTTCATTGTTTCCTTTTGAGCTCACAGATTCTAGGTTTTGTCTTCTTATTGGAATTTTCCTTGTGGGTTTTATCTTCTCATTATTTCCTTGAACTCACAGATTCTATTTTCTACTTCAGGTCAGATTTTTTCTTTTCTTTTCATTGTTTCCTTTTGAGGTCACTAAATCTGATATGAATCCATTTACTTATGTTTCTTAATTGATTTTCATGACCCATTTTCATGATGTTTCTGCAAAATTAAGTGATTCATGTGCAAACCCTAACGGTGAAGGTATTCAATCAGAGGAATCAAAGCTAACAAGCATGATCTTACAGGTTCTTGATTGCTTTCACTTTTCTTCTGTTTCTTGTCAAGGCTACTTTGTTTTCTTATCATGTTTTAAATGAGTTTTGAATTACTTGAAGTGGATTGCCATATGGGTATAAACTTGTGTAAAATTGTAGCAATAAAACACTATTAATTTCCATCTTTTGATGAAGCATTTTTTACTATTAACATAGGGATAAGTAAATGCCTTCTTGTTAGTACTTAATTTGACTTAAAAAGAAGTAGAAGTGATGGTAGTAATGTGTTAAATACTTTTAGGGGAATTATATGCACATTTCATACCCTTATGAATGATGACTGTGTCCTAGCACTTTTACTTTGAAATGATAGTGTTTGGTATGGAACAACATGGGTGAATGTGACACCCCAGCACAAAGGTGCCTCATGTTGATGGCCTTTTGACCTTTGGTTGATTGGCAAATGAATGGGAGTTCTAGGGAAATTAAGTGACTAATAACTCTATTATGGTGTTGAGGTTTGAGGAATGAAATGATTGGATTAGGTATACTTCTAACCTAGTTTTGAATGGACACGGTGGAATGTCCAAGCAAGAATTTCCAATAGGGAGGTATCTGTTTGTGGAACCAATTAGGCCATGCTTGGGTGGCTAGTTGAATGAAATTCCCCATGGTTGAAACATCTTAAACTTCATTAACATGTCTAGTAATGACATCTAGCATAACATAAGGGAAAAGAGTAGCATAAATTAAGCTTATCACTGCTTGTGAATGCTAACTTCCAAATAGACTAGCTAAGTCAAGTAACATAACTATAATAAAAAAAAAAAATTCTTGTGATAAAAGGGAAGTAACATGGACCTTAGAACTCCTGGAAGTTTAGTACAGGCCTTGGCATATAGTCCATGGTGGCTTTACCATTCTTAACAAGCAATTGAATAATGTGGAAAGTGGTTGAGTGATGGCTAAGTGGTGAACATCAAACATGATATTCACGCAAAAATCATATGACCACCTACACCCACTAAGAAATGTCAACTTGAAGCAGTGGAGTTTAAGACTAGTGAAAGGTCTATGGGATTTATAGCCCTTTTACAAATATCTATACTAAGCAGGCAAATACTTTTAATGCATCCTTTATCTATTTTTCTTGAGGTTAGTTTATCACATATGTTAGATATTGTATATTTATGTGAGTGAATGGAGACAGAGTCTCCTTTAATTATTTATTTTACTTAAACTATGTTTATCAGGGACATCGATTTGGTTTCTTTAAATGAATTGCATAGCATTTTTTATGTCATTATTCTAATATCATTGAGTGTTTCTTTGTAGTAAAGATGGAATGAGAAGAACATCAAACTAAAGATTATGACCACATTGAAGAGCATGAACAAGAGGCCAACGTGAGCACTATTCTAAAAAGAAAGGGCAGAGTGAGAACAATAATGGAAAAGGTTATCAAGAGAAAGTCAAAGGGCATTAAAGAAACTGTCCAATACAATGGTAGAGGGCAAGAGATTGGTGAGAGTGCACTTACTTATAATAGTTTCCTCTGCTCTATTGTAAGAAGCATGGTTCCTATCACATTTAAGGATTGAAGACATGTGTCATTCTTAACAAAAGATTCAATATGGGAAATGGTGAAGGTTTGTAAACATTAAGTATATGTATTATTCACATTATAACTTTCCTTATTTTTCAAATATAGTAATTTGATGTGTTCAATTTGCAGTCTGCCTTTGACGAGCCAGATGATAAGAAGATGCTTGCTTTACAAGGGGTTGGTGAGCAATGGAGAAAATGAAGGAACGACCTTGTCTGCAATTACATAACTACAAATGTCAATGCTCTGTCAAGGCTATACACAGTACCTTCCATTTACTCCAACGTCATCCACTAGGAGGCTTGGAATGCATTTGTACAAAACAGCACCTCCACCGAGTTTGAGGGATGTGTAGAAATGATGCTTCCTTTAATTAATTACATCTAGGATTTAATTATTGCACTTGAGGTATGTGCAGGCGAAGAGCACAAGGAGATGAAAGGTGCATGAAATGTAGCACCACCTATCCAGGTTGAGCTATGCTAGTTTAGAAGAGTGCAAAATAGGCATTTGTGACAATTTATCCCATTCAATTTAATGGTATTATAGTTATATGCATGTTGTTCTCTAACTATAGTGCCTTTACTTGATAGCAAAAAAAATCTAGGACTATGGAGCCCATTGATCACTCCATCCTCTAGAAGATGATGCATTCGATGGGCCATACTGGCAACAAGTTCTCAGATGAAATTACTCCGCAAATTGCTTCTCACATAGTAAGTGGTTCCACCTGTCTATAAATATTTTACAATTAATTAGATGACATGATCATTTCTTTCTAATTAAATTTTACAGGACATACTTACCCAAGAAAGCGCTATTACAGGAACTCTAAGCAACACTACTACCAATGATGGTATAGGGTTGTGGGCAATAAGAAGGACCACCCTAGTCGAGTTAGGGGCATGGGTCGCAGTGTTGTTCCTTCTAGATTCTTTGGTAAAGGACATTTACCTAAATTTCAACATGATGAGGAGGCCTACAATGAGCTCGTTGCAAAAATATAGACTAATATATTTTCATAGTGTGAGGGAGGTTTGATGATTATTACTCCATCCCTTGTTCATAATTTCCACAGTGTCCATGTAGCTCCATCAAATGCGAGCTACAATTTCCCAGTTGAAGAAGATAATGAAGGACATCTAATTCCCCTCGAAAAAGGAAATTCCTGCCCAGGAGGTTTATATATAGAGAAAACTAGAAATTTTCATTGTCCTTTTGTAATAATTCTCTATCTTAACCTTGCTATTGTATATTTGATTTATAGGTGGGTCAATGCCTCTTGCCCTTGGATTATAGTCAAAATATCATGGTAGTTGGTTCATGATATGAGCATGATTCAAACATTTTGCATGGAATAAGTATGCAACCACATACTAAGAGGGTGTTCATTACCATGGCTTTGAATGCTAATTCCTACCTACCATTCCCATTAGAAATGGAAAATATTATAACCATTAAGCAGGTAGCTACATATCACGTCGCTTGGCTGAAGGCACTAGTCATTCCCATAAAGTCCACGTTATGTATCTTATCATACTACCTTCCTCATCAATATTTTTTAGCTAGAGACCTAACTTAATTATTTAATAACTATGTATGGCTAATTAGCAATAACATACGGCACTGAGATCATCTGCCTTACCAGTGTCATCTATTGCTGCTGCACCTATGGAATAGGTACTTGTATATATCTTTGGTTATTTTTCATCATAAATTAAGTCCTCTTTATTCATTAATATTATTTAGCTGAAATTTTTTACATCTTTTACAGCAGCTGTCCAAGTAGCATGTAAAAGTCCCACCTAACATGCCTCGATCCCTAAGGTTAATCTATGGTCTCATCAATGACAATATGGTAATAAATCTTGTTCAAATCAAGCAGGGAGTGCTTACCGAGGACGCTATTGAAGTGCCACTTATGGCAAAGGACCTATTAGGAGTTTGCCTATGGGATCAACTCGAGCAACCTCTCATTGTCTCCTACATGGGGTATATGAACATACTTGCTTATAAATCATTTGACATTTACATGTTATATTTTCACGATATAGGTAATAATTATTTCTTTTATGTAGCTTCTTGAATGATGCGACTAGCTTTTTTGAGGGTGAGGGTACACTTTACGGATTCCTTGACCCTGGCATCATTTCTTGAGTAGTAGAGCAATGGCAGATGGAGAGGCCTGTTCAGGATATTTTACCAGGCTTCTTCTATTGCTCTTAGGGATAGGGCTTAATGATTCCTTATAATAGTGGGTAAGTTTTAATTCTCTTGTTTTCTTGCCAACTTATTCTATACTTAAGGATTGTCAACTTCCATTAGAATTCATATGACTATCTATGTAGGTCATATTTGGATGCTGCTTGTTTTAGATGTGCACGGCGGGCATGCTTTCTTTTTTTATTATTGTGGATCACACATCCGTCCCACCCTCACAGAAATTATAAATAAGCAAGCATTTATTTTTTCATGTGTTATGTATAGATAAGTAATTTGTTATTTATCTATAATGAATTTGAAATATACATTTGTAGGGTTTGGATTGAATGGGCTAATATCACCGAGACTGTACAACCATCAAAACTCACTCAGAAGAATGTCAAGGTATATGAAATAGTTAATTGCTCTAAGTTATCACTAATTAAACTGACATTATTACAAATGATATTTATGAGTTCTTTTTTGCTATCCTTATTGCACAGTGCCCTAAATAATAGTTTGATTGGGAGTGTAGGTATTATGTCTCGAGATACATAAGGACCCTCATATTCGAAACTACTCCTATCTCCCATTTAAGAATGGTAGAACGCTTTTTACTTTTCTTAATCTAATATTATTCTATAATTTTTATGGATCTAACTAAAAAGTTTGAGTTCAATTAAATATGTTGTATTTTAAGCTGCTGTGCTTTCTGAGTGGGCAAACAAGAAGAGTTACTCCAAAGTAAATCTCAATCAAATACAAACTGAATGGACTAAGTATGTAATGAGTTTCAATTAGATCACTTGGAGTAACTACATGAACCTGAAATACATAACAAAGTATTTTTTTCATTGACTTGTGTGTGTTCCTTTATATTTTTTATTTTCTTTGAAATATATATATATATATATATTATGTATTTTAAGTGACAAATGAGTGGAAATTTGGAGTATGGGAATAAATGAGTATGGATGAAGTGAATTTGGAGCTTTAACATGATGTTAAATGTAGCAATTGGCTTTCAATATATTCATTGAATTATATAAATTTTATGAGATGAAGAATGAGGGGGTTACTTAGAGTGTGAAAGTAAATGTGAATATGTATGGATTTACAAATGAAATGAATGTGGATGTTATAGAGAATACATGCATTGTAGTTTTTTTTATTAATTATTTTCAAGATAGATATGGATGGATAATGGTGAGTTTGAATGTTGTGTAGCCATTATGGATATAAAAAAAGGGCAGCCCCCGTGCACAAAGCTCCTGCCTATGCAAGGTCCAAGGAAGGGGTGGGCCACAATGGCCTAAAGTAGGCAGCCTCACCTTGTATTTTTGTAAGAGGCTGATTCCATGCCTTGAACCCATGACCTCAAGGTCACATGATGACAACTTTTACCGTTGTGCCAAGGCTCCATTTCTGTAGCCATTATTGATGTATTAGGTATTATATTTTAAGAACAATTAGGGGTATCAAGAAAGAAGTGAATGCATGTTGTATTAAATGTTTGGTTTTTCATGTTTATAAAGATTGTTTGTATCAGGTGTATAAAATGTTTATTATTCAATGTATACTCAGGTGGTAGTGTATTAAGAAAGATGTCGATGCATTGTAGTGGATGTCGGTTTTGAATGTGTATGGAGATTGAAGTATTATGTGTATATGATGTTTAGCTTTTCATGTTTATAAAGATTGTTTCAATTATTAAAAGCATAGAATGTTTGTTATTCAATATGTACATATGTGGTAATGTATCAAGAAATTAAGATGTGGATGCATTGTAGTGGTTGTTGGTTTTTCATGTTTGTAGAGATTGAAGTATTAGGTATATGTGATGTTTGTTATCCAATGTATGTAGATGGTATTGTATCAGGAAGTGGATGAATGTTGTATATTAATAGGTTTTTAATGTTTACAAAACATTATTTGAGTATCAAGTGTGCATGGGATGTTTGTTATTCAATTGTATGTAGGTGGTGGAGCTCGAATATAAAATTGGAAAAAAAAAATACTTTGGAAGTCAATTAGTGAAAAATGACTTCAAAAGTATAGAATTTTTTAAGTCATTTAGGAAAGAACGACTTTAAAAGTAGATAAAAAAAAAAGTGATCTTTTGAAGTTGCTTATTTAAAAACAACTTTAAAAGTCACTAACTTTTGAAGTCGTTTAGTGTAAGTGACTTTAAAAGATTATAAAAAGGTTGAACTTTCAGAGTTGCTTATATGAAAACAACTGCTAAAGTCACCAACTTTAGAAGTCATTTTTTAGTAAGCAACTTCAAACGTTCATGAAAATGTTGTGCTTTTGAAGTTGCTTATATGAAAATGACTTCTAAAGTCACCAACTTTAGAAGTCATTTTTAAATAAGTGACTTCAAAAGTTCATCAAAATGTGGTGCTTTTGAAGTCACTTATATGAAAACAACTTCTAAAGTTGGTAATTTTTGAAGTTGTTTTTACATAAGCAACTTCAAAAGTCAAATACATTTGAAGTCGCATAAACTAAATAACTTTAAAGTGACTGACTTTTAAAGTAGTTTGTTTAACCGACTTCAAAACTAATTCATTTTTAAAGTTGTTCACTGAAAAAACTTTCAAAGTTGTCAACTTTCCAAATCGCCTAGACAGAAGTTGCTTAGTAAGCGATTTCAATTATCCATTTTAATCGACTTTAAAAGCCCCAATCTAGTAGTGGATAGATGAGAACCCTTGTACTTGATGTTTTTGGTGTCTCGCAATTGAACGACTATCATGAACATATCACCTCATCTTGTCCTTCAAATGGAGCATTGAACGATTATCTTGACCAAGCGAATGCATCGAATGCATATTGTCGACCTAGCAACAACCCATATTCTAAGACTTACAACTCTGGATGGGCTAGGCATCCCAATTTGTCTTGGTCAAAGAATAACCATTAAGGAGGACCATCTGTAAATCCCCTGTCAAAAACTTTTCTCTTAGAACTATAGTTCCCCAGTAGCCACCTGGCTTTCAACAACCTTAACAACAAAAGAAACCATCTTTAGAGAAAAACATCCATACTATGCTGGAAAATATTACAAAAGATAATGATTACATTAAAAAGGCCTTATACTAGTTGCAAAATGAGAGTAAATAGTCAGCCAATGTCAACACTCAAGCCATAGCCAAACTAGACATGCAGGTAAGCCAATTGTTAGCTTACCTACATAATAAAGGAAAGGGTCAGTTCCCAAAACCTTAACCCTCATGAGCATGTCAAGTCCATAACCACCCTTAGGAGCGGTAGTCAAATCGATAACAAAGAAAGGCAGGCTAAGGAAACTATAGAGGATAAGATGCAACTAAAACACTCAAGAAAGAGAAGAGATAGAAAAACCCAGTAGAACCTATAGTAGAGGCACCTTATGTGCCTAAAGCTCCCTTTCCCCAATTACTCAACAAGGCTAAGAAAGGAACAAACTTTAATGAGATAATGGAAGTGTTTAAACATGTACACATCAATATTTTGTTACTCAATGCAATTAAGGATATTCTTATCCCAAATTTCTTAAAGAGAGCTGCACTACAAAGCAAAAGCTTAATGTGCAAAAGAAAGCCTTCCTCACTAAGAGCACAATACCCCACCAAAATTTAGAGATCTAGGATGTCTTACAATTACTTGTATCATCAGAGATCATGTCATAGATAGGGCATTTCTTGACTTGGGGGCTAGTGTTAACTTGTTGTCATACTCTGTCTATGAGCAACTAAAACTCGATGAGTTAAAACCAACTACTACCACGCTGCAATTAGTTGATAGATCTATTAAGATACTTAGTGGTATGGTTGATGATGTATTAATACAGGTGGACCGATTTTATTTCCCTGTCGATTTCATTGTCGTCGATACATAACCTGTATCAAACCCCACTAGTTAGATCCTAGTGATTCTAGGACGTTCGTTCTTAGCAACGTCCAATGCAATCAGAAAATTGTAGAAATTGTGTATTACAATTATCCTTTAGAAATATGAAAGTTAAGCTCAATGTCTTCATTGCCAACCATCACCAATTAGATCTTGATGACTCTTGCAACATGATTGAAGATTTAATTCTAGAAGTTCTTCCACCATTGCCTAACCTTGATCCACTAGGGGCCTGTCTTACACATTATCAAATTAATTATTTAACGTCTGCTGAAGACATTAAACTTAGGGCTTATTAGGAGGCAACCTAGGGTTTTAGAGTCTACATCACTCAATTTTCATATAGGATCCTATGTTTTCCAAACACTGTGTACAATGTTTCATTCAGGTTGGGGGGTGTAGATGCATACATGGATTTTAAATTTTCTTGAGTTTTCTTGAAAGAAAAAAAAAGCTTTTAAGGTAAAGTTCCCTTGCTGTAATGAGAACTGGTTGTTTAGAATTTAGTAAGTCCACTATTTTCACCTCTTAATAAGAATGCATATGATTAATTTTGCATATCATTCATATGTTGAATCATTTTATGGAAGTTAGTTCTCAAAGCTATTTACACACAACACATAGTCTAAACTAATTTTATGGGGTATGACTTAGAGACCCTGAGGAAAATCAGTGGAGACTTATAACCTAGTAGATTTAGTGACTATCTTCTTTTAGAGAGTTATAAGTAATTCCATAATTTCTTTAGCGTATATAAATTAGTGTGATCTTGTTATCCTTGTTTTGGTTAAACATCAAGAATAAATAATAGTAATAGCTTTATTTCCAAAAAATTTATTAAGTTTGATAGGCTTTAGGAAACCTAAGAAATGATATAGGCCATCCTTGCTCAGCCTAGAGATATAAAGCCTACCTAATATATCATACCACTAGTTAGCCCTTTGAGCTTATTATTAAGCCTTTTCGTTCTTAACCCTAATTACATTAACCTAAAACAAGCCAGTAAAACAAATATCAATTACCCATTGTCAAAATGAGTAGAGTTAGTAGAGACAAGTTCAAAAATAGAACAAAAAGTCAAACAAGTGAGAAAAATTAGCTGTATTTCTTCTAAAGAAGCCAAAAAAAAATTTGGACAAAATGAAAATGAAATTGAAAAAGAAAGACCAAAATCTGAAAGACATATTCACTTTAAGTACAACTCAAAAGAAAAGTTGTCCTAACAGATATTCATTGAATACCTCTACTCAATTTTGAATTATTGAAATCCTTATACCCTTCTTTTTTAAACCTGTCCTAATCATACATTTTGTCCGAATTAAAGATCTATTGATCTTAGGTGGAACATAGCCTAAAAGAGGAGATAAAAAGAAGGAATTAAGGTAAAAGATCCTTAATATTCTTGGTGATAACATCCACTTTTAAGGATCACTTTCCTTTGTCTCATGAGTATTCAAAGATTTATGTAAACCATTAGTTTATTAGATTCGGTCACATAATGAGAGAAATATGTCTAAACCCCATATTTGAGAATTTCATTTCTAAGTATATACCTATGAGGATTTGAGGTCAAGACATATTTCTAATAGAATTTAAGCATATCTAGTTAGAAGTTAAGATTTATGTGGCTATACACACATGTACTTCAAGAAATAGCCCAAATAAAATGTCTTTAATATGTGTATGATGTGTAAACTTGTTAAATCCTCTCTATTAAGTTGTGAAAAACCAGTAGATTACTAATGAATGAGGATTCTCTAAGATAAAATAGGAAACTCAACCTTAGTGCATTTTGTGGCTATATTCACTACAAACCCTCATGAGGCATAACTCGTCCACTAGGGGTAACCTAGGGGTTCAAGGGCTTGTTGTATGCACTAAATGCAATCATGAGTGCTTATGAAAATGGAACTTTGTACTAGTTTTTATAGAATGGTTTTTACATGTTTTGCTCAGGATTAGCAAAATGCTGATTAGGTGGTGTGTTAACTATTAAATTTTAGTCCAAATACCCCTAATTTAGCTTTCAATTAGATCATCTAATCATTCGAATTTGCAAAATTTAGCTCGATTTTGAATTTGGCCCTAATTGACTATCCAATCATTAATTTGTCAAAATTAATAGTCAGATGATCATCTGAGCTAATTAGATGCTTAATGTATGGTTAGATGACTCTGATCTAATCTAATATCTTGCAGATCAACTAAAGGAGGCTTGGATGGCCTAGATTGATATTCAACAGTGTAGATTATCCAAGAGAGCATTGACGGACTAGATCATTGATAAAGCAAAATTGGAAGGTTTCCTAAAAGAAAAAGAGTTATAAACAGAAGAGGAGACTATGGATAAGATTTGGAAGAAGAGAAAGTTTCCTAGGAGGAAACTAACTACTAGAGGATAAGGAAAGAGGGATAGGAGAATTAGAAGGGTGGAAAATTATAAAAGGAGGAAAACCATGGGAGTCTAGGAAGTTTGGAAGTTTTTATTTTTGCTTTTTGCTTCCTTTGCTTACCTTATATTCTATTGATCATTTTCTTTGTTTTCCTAGTCTCATTCATCATGTTTGTCTCCTTTTGAAGCATCACCCAGCTTTCTCTCAATCCACATCTCTTTCTCACTACTCCCAGATTCTAGTTTATTTCTCTTCTTACTTCCATCATTGCACCACCAAATCTGTCACCCCCTTTCCCACTTCTCTCCTTACCTTTCTTCTCATGTTCCCTATTCACCCACACAGCTCTGCAGACCATTCCCCTCAATTCTTGTTTTTTTTCTCTCCCTTCTTCAACCGTACCTCTATTCTACATCACCTAAGAAGGCACCTTCCCACTGATCTGTTCCACCTGCCATGTTTTCCAGTCTCACTGCACCACTTCTCTCTACCCAGTTCTCTCACTCATCTCACCTTGTCTGTCTTTCTCTCTAGAGCTTCCTCCACCACAACACCAGCCAGCCCCCTTTCTCTCCTCTCCCTTCTCTCTCTCTACTTCCTCTCTTCTTCCCCCTACTTTGTCCGCACCATCTACCCACACCGGCATCACTATGCGCTGCATGACCCTACCCATCTTTGTTTTTTATTACTACACCAACATTGCCCCATCACCAATCAATGTAGAGCCGGTGATCGAACCCCCCCTTTCTTCATCATCTCTTAAACCCCTGTTCTTTCCCACCAGAACACCATCATGTCCCACGTCTCTCCTCCATCACCGGCATCCTCCCTCCTTCATTTCACTGCCTAGGTCATCTTCGTCTTCCACACACCAATACCGACCACGCAACCCAGCTCCATTAGCATTCTCTCAGCTAGTCGGTGCCCCATCTCTAGTCAACCACCTTCCTCCTCTTCCTCCTTTGTTTCCCCTCCATCCCGATCTTCTCCAGCTTTCTTCCTCATTGATTTTTTACTAGTTTTACTTTAAAACCAAAATTTTTAGAAAAGTTTATAAATGCCCTTAGTAAAAAAATTAAAATCTCATTTGAATCCCTATTTTGTCTTGTAGTCTATTTTGACTTTTTATTTATCCCTGTTGTGTGATATCCAGATTCTGCATATACTCAAATAATTCTAGAAGTCAGATCTTGGTTGATTTAAGCATAACCAAAATAACGGTTTAGCTTAAACCAACAAGGTAACATTCAATCCTCCTCTATTTTAGATCAGACTTTCAATTAATTTTTAGACATCATTTTGAGGACATTCCTTAGCATCATTAACATCTCTGATCATTAATCTAAAATCTAGAAAGTGATCTAAACCATCCAATTTCCAAAATTCTTATCTAACCCGAATCTCTCAAAATTTTAGGAAACTGCTTTATCCATCCAGTGGATCACCAATTAGGAGTACCAGAGAGATGGTGATGAAGTATGATCAATGTTTATGAGCTGAGATTTGAAGAAATTGATGATAATCAGTCTAAGGAAGTTGAATTTTCTTTCTTCTTGAGTTGAACTTATGTAATTCACATTGACTAATTATATCTGAAGTTTGACTTTACTCTATGTTAATTTTTGTCATTTAATTTTAATTTTTGAATAATTAAATTTTATTAAAACTCCAAATTCTTAAAGTGAATCCTTGTGGGATCGAACTATACTTGCGCATGCTATACTACAATAGCCCCTGCACTTGTGAAAAACACAACATACTTGTAAATTAAGGGAATCATTGTGGTTTCTTTTATCAAGTCTTTTAAAGATAAGAAAAGTCTAATATTTCTTTTATATATATATATATATGTATGGATGATGGATGATGGATTTGGATGTTTTACCAAATGTGGAAGTGAATATATATTTCCTTTTCATGTGTTTAAATCATGAAAGAACAATGTAGCTAGTGATACATTGAATTTATGCAAAAATGCAAGCAGTGATTGCAATGTAATGAAAAAAGGAAAAAATAATAATAGAAGAACTATGAAAGTTAGATTCTAGAATTTTGACTTTAAAAAGTAACTTTTCAATTCAGATAATGGAATTTCAACTTTAAAAGTCAGGAACTTTGAAAGCCAAAATTTGGAATTGTGACTTTAAAAGTTCTTGACTTCATCTAAAATTTTGGCCTTAAGTCGAATTTTGGAATTTTGACTTTAAAAGGATGGACTTTGAAGGTCGGTTATTTAATTTTGACTTGAAATGGTATCCAAAATTATGGACTTTTCAAGATAAAAATTGTTACCAACTTCAAAAATCATGCTTGTAATGTCAATTTTTTTCAACTTCTCCTCTTATTGATTTTTCAAGTCAGGTCAATAGAAGTCACTTTGCTAACCTACTTCTATTAGTATTTTTAGCTAACGTTAAAACCCTCATGAGTAGTAGTGATAGTTTCCAAAGATATGCATTATTATATTATATATTTTTATATACATAAAATGGCTTGCACAACAATGTGATTAGAATTGAGATCTCATTCACATTAGTGTGATTGGAAATTATATTTTACATTTATATACCCAAAATGTGTTGATCATCTATTTTCAGGGAAGTTATACTTTAGATCTTAAAAAAGTGCACATACTTAAATAAAATTAACATAAGAACAAGCAAACTTATTTTGGGACAACTCCTAATTAACGATCCTTTAATTATATATATATATATATATATAATGTTACATAGTATTTCATCTTATTCATAGTCATTACATTAGTTGATGGCATTCTTTTAATTAATACATGCTTAGGATTTACTATCAATCACTTGTCTACAGTATCAAAGAGGGAATCTGGAACCATCTCACGAAAATTTGGCCTCTTAATAGTCAGCTCACACCACAATCTCCCAGGTCCTTTGATGGTAAAGCATTGATATCAAATAGATCACATTAAAATAGGAACTGCAAGGCAAGACCTCTCAATGAAAGACATAATGTAGTTCCTCTGGCTCTTTGAAACTAACATGACTAGTCTAGACTTCCTTTCCTAAGCTCTTTATTATTTTAATTCTCTAGGTAATGCAATTACTCTTGCAAGAAAATTGACTATTTTTATCAATCATTGTCATTAGAACTTCTAGGTTCATCCATATTGATACAAACAGTCTCATTGTCCTTAAACTCTGTCAATTTAGGACAACAGCTGTGAACCCTAACTTTGAAATTGGGCTTTAATCCTTCTCTGACTACTTCCTGCTCCAATTCCTAAATTGTGATAAAACATAACAAATTGTTAGCAAAATAATAAGAATTGAAAATCCATAAAATGGTTGCACATAGCAGTCGAAACAATTTCAAGTTTTTAATATGCTAAACAAATTTGGATTTCTATTCTTATAGCATCAAGCCAAGATAGTACACGTCTAGAACTATCAATTTGTTAGACATCTACTCCATATGAACAATATTCTCTGTATGAACAGTAATCGAATGCACCAACTATCAGATTTCAACAATTAAAGTGTCAAAACCTATCAACCAAATTGTCAATTTATTTCACCCAAACTGAACACTTAATGTCGGCCAAAATGGTAAGGGAAGATGGTGAAGATGACATTGTGGAAGAAGAGGGTAACCCAGCAGTACCACCATTGAATTTTGGTTGTGACATGAATTCTGCTAATTACCAAGCGGCATGCAAGAAATAAAAAAAATCCCCAAACTATAAAAAAAATTCTAGATTGGAAAGCCTTTTTTTTCCCATTAAAATTGCATAGTTTTTGCCAAAATTCTAACAATCTAACCTAGTTCTTAACCCCAATATTTTCAATCACAAAACCCATTTCCAAGCACCATAATCCTTGCAAAATTAATAAGAAAATGGGATAAAAAAGGAGTTTATTACCATGTTTTTAGGTCCTCAGTGGTAAAAATCCCATAACCGAATGGCAAGTGAGTGAGATAAGAGAGAGAGAGAGAGAGAGAGAGAGAGAGAGACAGAGAGAGAGAGAGAGAGAGAGAGAGAGAGAGAGAGAGAGAGAGAGAGAGAGAGAGAGAGAGAGAGAGAGAGAGAGAGAGAGAGAGGAATTGGAGGAAGGCACCATCTTTCCACTGATCAGCTTGCTAGATGAAGACATGAAAGAAGGAATTGTAACGTCATGTTTCATAAGCAAGTTTATGTTTTTAAAGACGGTTCTCCAACATTATCTTTAAAAACAATGTTTCTAAAGGCCATCTTCTCCAACAACCCTCTTAAGCTCTCCCATAAAATATTTTTCACTCCCACAAATGACTTTTTAATATGTTCACAAGGGTTGTTGTGATTTTTAAGTTAAACTTGCAAGCACCAAATCAAATGTAGTAATTCACATGAGGAGTTGGATCCCATGAGGAATCAAATGAATGTGTCATTAGTTGGTCTGTCTTTAAATTATCTAACCTAGCCAAAGATCAAGAGATTTGTAACCTAAACTAATGATGGAAATTAAAAACAAATGCAAGACATGAAAGATGAAATCATTCTAAAAGTAAACATGCTAAACTTAAAATGCATAGGGTGACCTAAGATAAAGGTATGGTAGGGATGAAAACAAGGGAATGGGATGGCCAAGATGAAGTGCTTGGCTAGGGATTTAAAGGGAAATGAATGGGCTGCCTTTTCGAATGCATGAAGGTGGGAGATGCTACTTTTTCTAGAGGAAGCATCTCTCCCTTGCCAAAATTGTTGGAACTCCTTTGGATTATGGCAAGTTGGTTGGTTGGAAAAGGTAAGAGAGAGAGGAGGATGGGAGGAAAGCGAGTGGTAGGAAAAGATAAGGAAGAGGAGCGAGGTTGGGAAAAGTGATTGGCTAGTTAGTTTCCTAGGAAATGGAGATTGGTTAAATGGTTGGAATGAAAGTTTAAGAAGGAGGGGAAGTCTTAGAAAGATAGGACTATTGAAAGGGAAGTGAAATTTGTAGTGATATTTAGTGGTGATGTGGAAAGTGAGAAAAAATGGGAAAAACATTGAAATTGAAGGGGTGTCTTCCTATTGGTACACATGCTACCTCATCTTAATGGATTTTACCTCAATTAACTTCAAAATATCTCTATAAATCTCAAGGATAATTCTTTGGATTCTCCTCCAATCATGGCCTTCCATGTAACTTGGCTTATGTGGCTTTGATGGCTAACTTTGGAAGCTCTATTGGTTTGGCTTCATGGTTGGCTTAAATGGCTTTCTTGGTATAGCTTGATGGCTCAAATCTTTGGTTTTGGTGTTTGTCTTGACTCCTTAGCTTGCCTTCTTATTCATGGCTTGAATATTGCTAAGTGGCATAAGTGAAACCCATGTAAAGGTGGTGGACTTTGCATGGCTTGTACATGGGCATACTTTGGCCACCTTTGACTCCTCTAATTCCTTCTATTGCTTTTGCTAAAGCTGATCTTGAACTTTGATTTTACTTTTCATAAATAATTTTTAGGTCATGACTCTATCTTTTGATCTTGATCTTCCATTTTCGTGTCAATCTATCTTAGCCACTGGATCACCATCTCACATCCTACAAAAAGTTAACAACTCTCATTAAATCCTAGAAAAATATGATTAATCATATACTTACCTCAAATTGGCCTTTGGATCTACACAATATCAAATTTTTGAGTCATTAAGTCAAAAATGCATTTGCTACAAATTTTGGTCAAAATCCCTAATTTACCCCCTTAATTTATAACACATGGGTAACTAATTGCATGGTTTTTATGAAAAATGAGACACTTATCACACACCCAAACTAGAATTTTGCTAATCTCAAGCAAAATGTGTAAAGAAATATTTTACAAAAAATAGTACAACATGCCCCTTTCGTAAGTACTGACGATTGCATGTAGCACATGCAATAAGCCCTTAAACCCCTACATTACCTATAGTGGATGAGTTAAGTCTCATGAGGATTTATAGTTATATACCCACAAAATGTCTTACATTTGAGTCCCCTATTTTATCTTAGAGAATCCTCATTCATTAGCACTCTATGAGTTTTCACAACTTAATGAAGATGACTGACAATTCTGCAAATTATACACATATTAAAGGCATTTTATACTAGTTATTTCTTGGAGTGCATGTGTGTACAACCAAATAAGTTATTAATTCTAGTTAAATATGCTTAATTCCCATTGAAAATGTGTTTTGACCTCAAATCCTCAAGGATATACTCTAAAAAATGAAGCTCGTAGATAACAGTTTGAACATATTTCTCTCATTATGTGATAGGTCCAACAAGCTAAAGGTCCACATAAATTTTTAAGTGCTAAAGAGTCAAAGGAAAGTGATTCTAAGAGTTGATGTCATCGTGAAGAATAGTAGGGGTAGTTTATCTTAATTCCTTCATTTTATATCCTCTTTAAGGCTATGCTCCACCTAAGATGCACAAGTCATTAAATGGGACAAAATGTAGGCTTGGGACAAGTTGAAAAAAAGAAAGGTATAAGAGTTCAAAGGTTCAGAATTGAGAGAGGTCTTCTTTATTATTGTTCAAACAATTGATCCTTGACTATACTAAAGTGAATTTCTTTTGTATTCTTATCTTTTTCTTTCAATTTTTCTCTGCTTTTTTTGCTACTTTTTTCACTTTTCTTTTTATGTTTCCTTCTTTGAGAAAAAGACCTTTGTTTTTCACTTCTTTAAATTTTTGTCCTTTTTAAATTTTTGTACTAACTCTACTCATTTTGAAAATGGGAAATAGATATTTATTTCTCAACTTTTTTGGGTTAAGGTAATTGAGTTTAAGAAAAGAAAGGTTTAATAATAGGCTCAAGAGGCTAAACTAATGTTATACTATATCAGGGAGGTCCCATATCTCTGAGATGAATAAGAATGACCTATATCATTCCTTAGGTTTCCTAAAGCCTATCAGATTCAATAAATTTTCTAAAAAGAAAGCTATTACTCCTACTCATTATTGATAAATAACCAAAACAAGGATAACAAGATCACACTAAATTCTATATGCTGAAGAAACTATGGAATTACTAGTTTATAGGTCTCCATTGATTTTCCTCAGGGTCTCTAAGTCATATCTTCTCTATTAGTCTTGACTCTATGGTGTGTGTAAACATTTTGTGAGAATTAACCTTCATAAAATACTTTGACACATAAATAATATGCATAACTAACCATATGTACATCCATTAAGAGGTGAAAACAATAGAATTACCAAGTTTATGAAAATCTAGTTCTCATCATAGTAACGGACTTGTACCTCAAAAATGTTTTTTTCTTTTCCTTTTTTCCAATAAACTCAAAAGAAATTCAAAATCTTTATGTACATCTACACCCTCAAACTTGAATGAAACGTTGTCCCCAATGTTTTAAAACATAGGACCTTAAATGAATATGGAAAGATGTAAAAGACTGAGATTTAAAAAACATCTGGGTTGCCTCTTACGGAGCACTAAGTTTTATGTCTTTAATTAGATGTAATGATGAGTGCAAGGACAATGAATTGCAAGGTTCCTATAATAGTCTATGGTGGGTCACGATAATGGGGTTCCTCTAGTAGTGTCTCTTCAATCTCAAGGTTACGCAACTCTAGGAAAGGTCTTAACCTTTGACCATTTACTTTTTGAATCTTACCATCCTTCTCAATCTTGATGGCCCATAAGGATATACTTTGCGTATAAGGTCTAGTCTATCGAGATCTTAGTTTTCTTGAAAAGATAAGCAATCTAGAATTATACAACAAAACCTTTTGTCCAGGTGTGAAGGATTTTCTTATGATTTGTTAATCATGATTAATCTTCATTAGGTCTTTGTATAGTTGTGCAAAGTCATATGCATCCTTTTTCAACTCTTCCAACTCATTGAGTTGGAGTTTTAGATGGGTCCTAGTAGAATCTAATTCAAAATTAAGCATTTTTAAAACCTAATGTGCCTTGTGTTCTAGAATTATTAATGAGTGGCAGGCCTTTTCATAAACTAGGCAATAGGGTGACATGCCTATTGGGATTTTATAGGCTATATAATAAGCACATAAAGCATCATTGAGTCTCATAGACTAGTCTTTCTTCCTTGGATTGACAGTCTTCTCAAGGATACACTTAATCTCCCTATTGGATACCTCATCTTGCTCACTGATCTGAGGATAGTATGGGGTAGCTATCCTATGGTTGACACCATACTTTTTCATTAGATTCTCAAACACTTAATTACAAAAGTGTTTTCCCTCATCACTAATTATGGCATGTGGAGTACCAAACCTTGCAAAATATTTTCCTTTAAAAATCTTACCACTGCCTTATGGTCACTGATTTTGTAAGGTACAGCCTCCACCCTCTTAGACACGTAGTCCTCTCCCACTAGGATGTACTCATTCCCAAAAGAATTAGGAAAGTGTCCCATGAAATCTATGACCTAAACATCAAATGATTCTATAACAAGCATTGGGTTTAAGGGCATCATGTGTCTCCTCCCTGGACTTCCTAACCCTTGGCACCTTACACATGTTGTGCAGTAAGCATGTGAATCTTTGAAAATGGTGAGCCAAATAAAAACTACATTGCAAAATTTTCACGGTAATCTTTCTAGAGTTAAAATGGCCCCCACATGCAAGATCTTGACAAACGAAGATGATCTTACTATGCTCACTATTTGGTATGCATCTCCTTATCACCTGATTGGGACAGTACTTGAATAAGTACGAATTATGCTAGTTAAAGTATTTAACCTTAGTAAAAAATCTATTCTTATCTTATTTGGTCTAATGATTGGACATTTGTCTTGTAACAGCATAATTTAATATATCTTCATACCAAGGTAACTAAAAAATGTGTAATAACTGTTCGTCCATAAAGGATTCCATTATAGGCAAATTATCGCTAGTGTGCTCCACCACTAAACTGGGTAAGTGGTCTGCTACAATATTTTTTGAACCTTTCTTGGTCCAAATTTCTAAGTCATATTCTTGTAGTAGTAGTAGTAGTAGTAGAATCCCACAGATCAATGTTGATTTCACATCCTTTTTAAAAGGAGGTACTTTAAAGCTACATGATCCCAATACACTATGACTTTAAAACCTAACAAGTAAGATCTAAACTTATTCAAAGCAAACACTAGTTCTAACAACTCTTTTTTTGTGGTTGAATAGTTGAGTTGTATATCATTTAGTATTTTACTAGCGTAGTATATCACATGGGAAAGTTTATCAATGCACTACCCCAAAATAGCTCCAAATGCATAATCTAATGCATCGCACATTATCTCAGAAGGTGCAATCCAATCAGGTGGTTGAATAATGGGTACAAAGGTCAACTCAGCCTTTAGTCACTCAAATGCTTTCCTACAATCCTCATCAAAGTCAAAAGCAGCCTTCTTCGAGGGGAAAATGCAAAGGGCTTGGCAATTTTATTGAAGTCTTAAATGAATCTTCTGTAGAAGCCAATATGCACTAAAAAAGAGCAAATTCCTTTCATTGTCCTTGGTGAAGGAAGGTTGGTGATTAAATCCACCTTAGCCTTATCTACCTCCATCTCATTATGTGGCCTAAAATTATCCCACTTTGTACCCATAAAATGGTAGTTTTCCCAGTTTAATTCTAAAAATTTCTCCTAACACCTTGCAAGAACTAATTTCAAATGGTGCAAGCACTCATCAAAAGAAGCCTTAAATACTAAGATTGGGTATATGATGCCAATATCTAGAAGCTTAAGGACGTCATCTCTGACCACATCCTTTATAGTGGGATTCAGTCATCTTTGAGTTTTCTTGAAGGTTTTTGTATTTTCTTCTAATTTTGTCCTATGCATGCACATGACTAGACTAATCCTTTTATGCCTATGAAGGTCCACCCCAGAGCAGTCTTATATTCCTTAAGAACATTAAGTAATTTTCCTTCCTGTTCCTTGTCTAGATTTGATGCTATTATAAAATGTAAAGTTTAATCTAGTCCTAGGTAAGAATATTTGAGGTTGTCATGCGAGAACTTTAAGGCCAGAGAAGGTGGTTGCTCTATAAAGAGCATGGGAACAGACTCTGAAGGAGGGAGTGGTTCCACATAAAGGCCCCACTTGGAGGTATCCATGATTGGAGCATCCTCTAAAAGGTTGTTCACCTCCTTAGTAGACTTGTCTAAATCAAAATCTCCATTAAAATGCATGAGACAAGCCTCGTGATATCTTCACTGATCTATCCGTTAATTACAGCATGGTGGTAGTTGGTTTAAGCCCACTGAGCTTTAGTTGCTCATAAACAGAGTATGACAACAAGTTAACACTTGCCCCTAGTCAAGTAGTTTCCTATCTATGACATGGTCTCCAATAATGCAAGATATTGTAGGACACCCTGGGTGTCACAGACTTGTTTTGCAAGGTTAGTGACCAAGGTCTACAAGCTCTAAGGGAGGTCTGCTCAACTCATAGATGTGGCTTAAAGGACTTAGGTCCGTGTTCTTAGGTTCTTGTAAATATCTAGATCTTTTGTAGTAGTTTAGAATACTCTAAGACAATGATAGAGTAATATAGAAAGACCACGAGGGTTCTAGAATACAATATGGACCGTTGATGTATTGACACTTGGAATAATCCTAGCCATCCATTGAGGAGGTGTATGGGATGATCATGTATAAATAGGGTATAACTTCTCATTTGTAATCAACTTAGTTTGGATTACTCAATTGAGTTCAAGCAAGGGATAACAGGTTCTCTTTGAGTAAGTCTCATTTCTAAGTTTCTCTCATAGCTTTAGTGGGGGAATGAGTGTAGCCCTAGCAAGTGAGAGTGGGAGTTAAAGGCTGACTTGTGCTTTGAAAAGGAGTTGCTCACAAGGGCTGCACGGGTTTAGGGCAGGTGAAATTGTAACCTTGTGATAGTCGGTATCAAAGCAAGGTTGGTACCAGGAGTATTAGAGACAAGGTTAGGCTAAGTTAGGAGAGCGATTTGATTGGGAGCTATTTATGGTGATTGTGTGAACCTCATAATAGCATCATGACAAGTGATTCAAGAGTGACCAACATGTCCGTGGAGGTACAATAGAAGTCGAGGTGGGAAAAGTCCAAAGACCCATCATGGAAGTTGGCTTTGGATGGTCAACTTTCTACTTTAGAAGCTCGATTTGGTAAGTTTGACCAAACTATTTATGATTGTTTGAACAAATCTGGTACATTCATAGATGCCTTGCATAGCCTCAAAGATGACATGCAAAGAATGATTAAGGCATCTAAGGTTGTGGATGCTGAGACTATTGAAGGAGTGAAGTGCATGTTTGATTGCTTTGAGTCTATGGAAGGCGAGATGACCAGTCCACATGAGAAAGTGGCTAAGTTAGAGAATATGAAGTTATTATGAGAATTCACAATAAGTGTGGAGATGGCATAGCTAAGTTTACGACGCTTAAGTGCCAGAAATTGTTAAGGTTTGAAGAACCTCAGGAGGATTTGTTAAGGTTTGCTGAGGCATTGCTTTGTTTGCAATATCTCAGATATAGAGAGTTGCAACAGGTGGACACACTAATAGAGCAAGCAAAAGTGATGATGGTTCCTAGTGAAGCATTGAAGACATTTCAAAGATGATAAGGTTTGTTTAGGACCTCACTTTAGTTATTGTTTATGGACTGTACTTTAATGTAAATTGCAATGTGACCTGACAGTGAGGATATGAATTCATGTTGGATGTGATGGATGTATGGAGGGACCTTGGGTATTTTGTTATGACTTGATTTTCTTATCCACTGCTGGAGTACACATTTTTATGGAAAATTGTGTTTTATTTGGATGGATGGGCATGGAGATTGAGTCTCCCATGTTTCATGTATTATACTGTGTTATGAGGTGATTTTTATATTGCACGTGTTATGTACAATGGTCCAAAATACAGAGGAGACTTTGTTGGATTTTTTGTAGAAATGAGATTTCATTTTGCTGTTAAATCCGTGGTTTTGTGGTTGTTTGACTCTCGAGACATTGAAATAAATGCTTTTATTTGAGTTATGTTTTTTGTTACTTTAAAATAAAAGTTTTTAAAACAGGGATCTCGACTATTTTTATAAATTGTTATTATATTGTTGTTAAAATTCGGGGTGTCACATGACTAGATAACTTCACCTTTCCTCCATCTTGTAATGTAGCTAACAATTGACTAACCTACATCTCTAACTTAGCTATGGTTTGGGAGTTGATAGTTTGCATTTGGTGCAGAGCCATATTATTATCTTCATTTTGTTTTAAAGATCTTTCACTAAGGGACTAAATGTTTTCCTCAAAGGATTGTTTCTTTTGTTGCTAAGGGGGATGGAAGCCAGGTGGTTGAAAGTTTTGGTTAGGGGGTTCACAGATGGCCCCCCTTGGTAGTTATTCTTTTACCCAGAAAAATTTGACTGCCTAGGCCATCTAGGGTTATAGGTCTCAAAATATGGCTTGTTGTTAGGATTGCAATGTACATTTAATGCATTCACTTATTCAACTAGATAACCATTAAGTGCTCTATTTGATGGACAAGATGTGGTCATATGGGCTGGATGGAACAAAGAGCAAAGACTTCTTGTTGAAGTTTAATAGATGTGATAGCCATGAGGAACTGAAACATAGTTTTAAGTTTGTCCACTCTCCAATCATACTTGTCCATTCTCTTGAGTACATAGTCAAGTTTATGAGATAGATCTGTATGTGCTCCAATCTTATATAGTCTTCCTTCTTCAGAGGCTGATTGTTTCTCTCTCTTTTATTAGAGTAATCCTATTGCTTGAAATTATCTGTCAATGTTTGAAAGAATTCCCAAGCCTCTCTCTCATCTTTTAGCATGAGGGCCCATCCCCTTTTGACATCTACCATTTGTCTATTCTGAGGCATCAATGCCTCATAGAAGTATTGGACCTGCTAGTATTTCTCAAATCCATGATGAGGGAATTTTTGTGGTAGTTCATTCTATTTCTCCCAGCATTTGTAAATTGTTCATCATCCCTTTGTTCAAAATTTATAATTTCCCAACAAAGGGCATTTATTTTGTGAACAAGGAAAATGTTGTTTAAAAACTTCCTAGACAATTGGTCCCATGCATTTATGGAATCAACCTCCAAGGAATTGAACCATGACATGCCTTTGTCCTTGAGTGAGAATGGGAGTAACCTCAACCTAATAGCATTGTTCAAAAAACTTTGGAACTTAAATATGGCCCAATATCAGGAACTCCTTAATATATAGGTAGGGGTCTTCTCGCTCTCAATTATAAAAAGTGGGGCGCAATTGTATGACTCTTAACTTTAACTCAAAGTAGTCTGCATTTGTTGGGGTTAGAGCTATGCAATGATGGGGTGTTGAGTTCGAGTAGCGCATAAAAATGTTTAATATATTTATGATCAACTTCTATTGGTGATTTGGCCATGGGGATAGAAACTTGGTTTCTTTCCCCTGGCTTAAGGTTGCATTGAATCTCTAGGTCAAAAGGTGCTAACTCTAAGTTCTAGGATCGACACCTTTGCATAAGCTAACCTTATCTATATGTCCTAACTATATGCTAACTCTAACTCTAAGTGATGTGAATCAAATCCTAGTATTCACTAATTGAGCAATGTCTTGATTATCTTTTCTTAATGCATAGGTGGTAGCTTCTTAGACTTAGGCCTAGACAGCTCATCCTTTTATCTAAATTTGACTACTACTTACCAGTTAGGTTCTACACAAAAGTGGTTAATACAATCCTCATGTCAAGAGGTATTTAGACTTCAACTGATGTCAACAAAAGGCATGGGAAAGTCACTTGGATTTTAAGACACCAACTATAACCACAATGCTTAGAAGCCACTAGAGTGATAATAAATTGCATCCTTCTAAAAGGGTTCTATGAGCTCAATACCCTAAGTCCCTTTCTACTTAGATTTTAAATCAATGTTCAAGGGTTGAGATCATGACATACAAAGATGTAGATTGATTCCTAGGTGGGCCATTGAGCTAGTGATGAAATCTAATCCTTCTCTTATAAAGGATTCCTGTAGGGCCGTTATTAGCATTAAGTTCCATTTCACCATAAAGATGTAAATCTGCAATGCAAAGAAAAAATCAAACTAATTCCTACTTATATGCTACTTAACAAAGGGTCAGGCACCTTAATAGACGAGACACTATAACCATGTAGCCTATGCTTTGGTTATAGCTGAGATCAAGCTAGCCTTTGTTAAAGAGGTGTTTGAATTAATGCAGCAATCCTACGTATTATGCAACATTTATCCATGCATGACCCTAATCTACATGAGCTATCCTACCATCATAAATGCAATTATACAATAAATGCACTTTATCTTAAAAATAAAAATTTGGGTGAAGATTGCTCACAATGAGTCATCTGATGATGATCAAGTGTGGGTCATCATACCCCACACTTGCCATGTATTGTTATAACCCATTTAAAAATTAAATAAAAGTAAAATTAAAATTACAATGGGCCTCGCTATAGTTTCACTTAAATTCTAATCTACGAAAGTAATAAAAACTAATCTCTGATGATGAAGCCATGGCCCACACAATTGCCACTGAATCTTTGCCAATTTTCCTCACACAAAAATCAAACAACAAAGGTCAATATAAGGAAAATAGCAAATAAATACAAAAATAATGCAAAACCTTAAATTAATGCACCCTAAACCTAAACTAGAGGCAAATAATCTAAGGTATGATCTACTGTATAAAATGTTGTGACTCCCAAGCAACAGCACCAAAAATTTATGATTTTTAAGTTAAACTTGCAAGCACATAAATCAAGTATAGTAATTAATGTGAGGAGGTTGAACTCACAAGGAATCGAACAGATGTGTGATTAGTGGGTCCTTCCTTAATTTATCTAACCTAGTATGAAAACTAAAAACAAGTGCAAGACATGAAAGATGAAATTATGCTAAAAGTAAATATACTAAACTTAAGTCATTCATAAAACACACTTTCTAAAAATAAAAATTTCCTAATAAAAACTTTCTAAATTTGAAACTTTCCTAAACTAAGAATTTAGAAACTAAAGTAATATGCAACTTGTAAACAATGGAATCTAATTCAACTACAATTAAACAAGAGTACTAAAGGAAAACAACTACTAGACAATCAAACAAAGGAGAACTACCCAAGCATCATACGAGTGACCATGGAATGGTATTCATGATTCATTGGGCAAGAATAGATATAATCAATTACTTGGAAAACCTAGAACATGCAATCTAACTCAATCCTCAACTAAGCAATCTACCAATCTAATTGTGTTCTTGAAAAATCAAGTAAACATGAAGCATATGGCACTAGAAATTAACATAAACAATCCATCCGAACAAATTCCAATAGCATGTTATTTGAATCATTCAATGAATGGAACATGTAAAACATGAAATTAATCAATTCTAATGCAAGCAAACATCCAAGAACGAAGACTATTAATTGCTGGACACAAGTATGAATCGAAAACTACTATAAACTTATTGAATTATATTAAAATCCATCAACATAAAGCCCACAATACATGTAATCTAAATCTAAAAATTAATCCCTAATACAATGAATGCTACTTGATCTTCATCAACATAAAACTTCAAGCTAACCCTTCTTCAATGCTGCAACATCAATCATGAATAATCAAGCATAAAAACTAAGAGAAAATTCACTAGAAAGTAAAGGCAAACTTAAGGAACACTAACGAAAGCATGAAGGGATTTCAATGAAACTAAAGGAAATCTAAAGCAATGAAAACAAGGAAAAGGATAGATTCAAGGTAGCTTTCCCTTGTTTGTCACTTCAAGGGAAAAGCAACCTTGGATATTGAATAAACAAGCAAGAGGAACTAATAGAATGGAAAAGCATTAAATTAAGAAACAATGGAACTAAAGAACATTAAAGAGAAAAGATCCAGAAGGGAACCAACTAACCTTTGAAGGTAGATCTAAATGACAAGGCCTAGGCATGGAAAAGTCTTAGGGATAAGCAGCCTACCTTGTAGAGAATGGCAACCACCTAAAGGAGAAGAGTCTTCAAAGCAAAAAGGTAAGAGAAGGGGTTAGGAAAAAGATGCCTCCTTTCTTGGAGTAGGCGTTGTTTTCCTAATCTTCAAAGATGATCTCCTCTTCTTCTCTTCCTAGGTGCTTTTATAGAATTCCTCCTAAAATTCTATGGTGAGTCAAGATAAAGGTATGGTAGAGATGAAAACAAGGGAATTGGATTGCTAAGATGAAGTGGTTAGCTAGGGTTTTAAAGAAAAATAAATGGCTTGCCTTTTGCAATGCGTGAAGGTGGGAGATGCCACTTTTTCAAGAGGAGGCATCTCTCCCTCGTTAAAACAGTTGGAACTTCGAGAGAGAGAGAGAGAGAGAGAGAGAGAGAGAGAGAGAGAGAGAGAGAGAGAGAGAGAGAGAGAGAGAGAGAGAGAGAGAGAGAGAGAGAGAGAGAGAGAGAGAGAGAGAGAGAGAGAGAGGTGAGGTGGGGAAAAGTGATTAGCTAGGTAGTTCCCTAGGAAATGTGGATTAGTTAGATGGTTGGAATGAAAGTCTCAGAACATAGGAAAATGTTAGAAAGATAGGACTCTTGAATGGAAAGTAAAATTCGTAGTGATATTTAGTGGTGAGGTAGAAATTGAGGAAGAAATGGGAAAAACATTAAAATTGGAGTGTCTTCGAGTTGGTCCACATGCTACATTATCCTAATGGATTTTACAATAATTATCTTCAAAATATTGTAATAAATCTCAAGGATAATTATTTGAATTCTCCTCCAATCATGGCCTTCCATGTAGCTTGGCTTTTGTGGCTTTGATGACTAACTTTGAAAGTTTGGCTTGGCTTCATAGTTGGCTTAAATAACTTTCTTAGCTTAACTTGATGGCTCAAATCCTTGGTTTTAGTGGTTGTCTTAGCTCTGTAGCTTGTCCTCTTGTTCATGGATTGAATATGTTTAAGTGGTTTAAGTAAAACCTATGCAAAGATGGTGGACTTTGCATGGCTTGTACGTGGGCCTACTTTGGCCACCTTTGACTCCTCTAATTGCATCCACTACTTGTCTTAAAGGTAATCTTGACCTTTGATCTCACTTTAGATTGATGATTTTTAGGTCTCGACTTGATCTTTTGATCTTGATCTTCAATTTTCTTCTCAATCAATCTCAACTGTCAGATTACCATCTCACTTCCTATAAAAAGTTAAAAACTACCAATAAATCCTAGAAAAATATAGTTAATCACATATTTACCTCAGATTAGCCTCTAGATCTTTAAAATATCAAAATTTTGAGTCATTAGGTAAAAAATGCATGCATTACAAATTTTAGTCAAAAACCCTAATTTACCCCTCTAAGTTATATCACATGGGTAACTAATTGGGTGGTTTTTATGCAAAATTAAACACTTATCAATGGTCAAAATCCCATAACCGAATGATAGGTGGGTGGAGAGAGAGAGAGATGAATTAGGGGAGGACACCATCTTTTTGTCGATCAATTTGCTAGATGAAGACATGAAAGAGGGAATTATGATGTCATGTTCCATAAGCAAGTTTAGGTTTTTGAAGACGGTTTTCCAAAACTATCTTTAAAAGTAATGTTTTTAAAGACGGTTTTCTCCAATAGCCTTCTTGAGCTCTCCCATAAAATGTTTTTAACTCCCACCAATGACTTTTTAAGATGGTTTTTTATAATTGTCTTCTTAAGTGTATTGTCAAAAATGGCTTCGTTATAACTGTCTTCTATTGTTTTTTCCAAGATGGTTGTGTAAAAACTATCTTCTTTTTTAGTCTTCGAAAGTCATAATTTAGTAGTGGACATATAACTTCTTATCAACAATTAAACTTTCCTTCAACTATCTCCAATAGCAAATTCTGTCATTTTAGTAGGTGCTTTCTTACACTTAAACAATGACAAAAGATATAAGAACCCACTTGATTTCTTAGCACTTGAGGCAAAGAAAGCAATATACAAATTTTAACAATGAACTTCTTTTAGATGTCACAAGTATATGTGAATAATGTCTTTTGTTCAAAAGAAAATAGGAAAAGAAAATAAATAATGAAAAAGATATGGTTAATGCTTTAATGTTCAAAAATCCCAGACCATGTTAACATTAATTTTAAATTTCTGATCTCAACAGTAAATAGAAGAGTCCCTGTGAGTGTGGACATGATCTTGAGTATGAGAAGAAATTTAGATTTCTTATGTATTGGTGAAACTTCGCTTTGTACATGTCAACTATTTATCATGTTTACAATGGCCTAGATAGGCTAGAGATTAAATTTCATATTAATTGGATTCTTTTAGCCTACTTTTGATGAACAAAAAGACAGTAACTATAAATTTTTATTAATTTTTTTCAAAGGCCCCAAAAAGAATTAATTAGCATCCTTCAAATGCCTTGATTTGTACTAGGTTACCTATTTGATACGGAGAACACAATGAATAGCTTAGATCTACAATAATAATAATAATAATAATAATAATAATAATAATAATAATAATAATAATAATAATAATAATAATAATAATGTATGAGAAAAAGAGGACATGAACTTCTTGTCATGCACAAGAGCATTTATGCCTCCCAAGACTCCTGAAACAAGACTTATAGAGGTTATTTGGATTGAATTTTGATAGGGGTAGGTGATATAAAGTATTCTCAAGAGTAGACATTACCTTTTTTTAATCATGATGATTTCATTCCATAGATCTAAGCTCTTCATCATGTTTGGAATGTGTTAGATGAGAAAGAAATCAAATTTATTGAATGCTTTTAGCCTATATATCTTTGGGTCAAAATCAAGGTCATTCATTTCTATTTCATTTTTCAAAGACCCAAAACAAGTGTCTAAGATTGTCCAAATATAATATTTCTTGTGGATTACTTAATTTCTGCATGCTGTCCATGATGAACAACTTATATCTTAGAAAAAAAATGCTCTTGAAATTGTAGGGGGTTATAAAGGCAATTGCCCTCTTTACCCCACGTTGTCTAAGCCCACGGCCGAAGGATCGCTGGGTTGTATTTTAAGGACGCATACACTTGCCTCGTTTGTGTTGTAAATTAAGGTAACTTCAGTTGATGTCTGAGACAATAATAAATGTTATTTTATTAAATATATCCGTCCCAAAATGACAAATCAGATCTATCCCTAGAATTAAAAAAAAAAAAAAAAAGAAAGAAAATTTTCATTTATGATTCAAAAGTCAGTTTTATTTCTTATTAAGAAAAATCCCCTAGTTTTGATCCCACGGCAATTGGTTGGATCATAGGATGATTTAATTTGCGGGTTGATAGTCTAGGGCCTCTACTTCTTCACATGCGCGCTTGACGGTCTACTCTACCGGGACTCTGTTGTAAATTTGGGAACAACACCATGCATTACGGTGAAACAGCACATCAGCAGCCTGACCATGGGGCTCACTAAGTGATGTTAGTATAATTCAAACTTACAACAACTACGAAATGATAAAAGAGAAGGGTTAAGATGACCAGAAAAAAGACATTGATGGAAACCATTTCCAGAGAAGATTATACGGTGAAGGCACGAACACAGTGTGATGCAGTGAGGCATGACTTCAAAAGAGAGTGCTTCAGCTGGATGCGAGCTTGTTCCAAGTCACCGTGGGGCGTACTTTTACATAACGTCACCAGTCATTAATTCAGCCTGCTTATCTGATTAGACAATTTTGTACAGAAAAATTTTGTTGGGTCGATAAATGTCAGCCGTTGCTTTTACGAAGTGTTTGCTTCTTCATATTACATAAGCTGCATGTTTTCGGATGGCTACTAGATATCCAAATATGGAGAAACGAGATGAAGGCTTTTTTCTGAATTATGAAAGGGTTTTTTATTGAAGTAAAGGGGAACGTATACCAAGCTGACTGAGGCGGTCAGCATCCAAGATCAAGCGTGAAAAAAAACTAGTACACGCAGGGTGTGGAATGGAGTGACTGGAAACTATGTAAGTTATCCGAAATGAGCATAGAATGTCGTGGTACTCCTTGTTCAGCTAATAAATCGGCAAAGAGATTGCGGACCTGGGAACGAGAGAGAAATTGACCTCCATTTGAGATATCAGTTCCTCATTTTGACTATGTGGTGGTGGTATCTCCAGGGGTAGTCAGGCGCTTCCCTCTCCCATCTGATTGCACTGCTCCAATCGCCCTCAAAAAGCAGGGTCTGGAATGGATGATTGACCCATTGTTAGAGGGCAAACATCGTCGCGAATAGCTCCTCCAAATTGGACTCCGTGTTGCCTATGGGCACCGAGAAGGCGAGCAAGGTTTCTACTGTGCAATCTCTGAATATCCGACCGATTCCCTAGGGCCCCGGATTACCAATAGAAGAGCCATCAGCGTTGATTTTAAAGTTTGCCTGGTTCCAGCAGTCTCCACAGGTGTGATAACTGGCTAGTGCAAGAAAATGTTTAAATAGCATTCCCAGACTTGCTTACGGAGATCCATGAGGCAACGTTAGATCGCATGGAGGATCCGACCTGCTCCCTGTTCTTGTATTGGTCTTAGAAAATTGAGTTGTTGTGTTCGCGCCAAATTGACCTAATCACCACGACAAAGAATGAATCCCAAATGAGTTTACCTCTTTGTGGGTGACTTGTATTTTACGTACGAGGTGTGCAGACAACAAAGTGACGAAGGCAAAACCCAATGCACATCCAATAGACTTATGACCTTGTACCACAGTTTGTACACAATGACAGTTTCTTCATTTTCCCAGCACATCATGCACGTGTTAGGAAGCGTCCACCCCTTTTTACGGAGATTTTCATTAGTGGAGGTCGCCCCTTATATAGCCATCCAAGTAAAGGATTTTGTTCTAGGTGGTGAGGTGAAAGACCAAAGTCTTCAGTGATCGAAGGGCCATCAAGTAGATCCCAATTCCGCCATGAGCCTCTAGTAGGAGGACGTAACCGAGAACTTCCCTCTTGGATGGATGGACCATATCCAAGAATCCTTTCTGGATGGGTTGAAGGAAAATACCGTTTAACTTTTTGCATAGATTATCCCATAAAGGGGTTATCAGACCACAAGCAGAGCGAACTTATAATAGGCAACGTCACGGTAACTTACAGATTACAATGAGATTGGGACCTACTGGAGCATTTCTCGGATGACAAGTTTTGCTTCGACCGCATGCAAATAGTCATCGTCAAGGATTATCTAATCAAACACTCCTTATGAGGTCGAATATCCTGAAACGCATTAGAGCTAGTATCTAGACCAGCTCACTCATGTAGGGTTTGAAAATGAAACCATATTTGTTCTTCATATTTGAATTTGAGATGAGTTGGGTGTGGTTAACCTTCAAAGTTACGTGATCTTGCACTTGTTTGTCAAGGTTCTCTTGAGCTCTGCGGTCTTGACTTCAAATCATAGGACAGCCTAATTAGGGAGCCCTATTAGGACGTGTACACATGTACTACATACGAGGAGATGGCTTCAAGTATTTCATGTGTAATAATATCATGTAATTTCATGTGTAATACTCTCATGTAATGTTTACAATTAATTCAGTTAAATCCGCAATAAATTTTGCTATACAAAATGTACACAGTTAGAATACAAGGTAAATGCTTGTAATATATGCTTATGTTTCTATAATCTCATCTCCACTTTGAGCAAATGTTATAAATGCTAGGATTTAAAGTGTTCCAACTTTTTGTACATTGTAATTAAATGGTCTTTCTCGTTCATCTGATTGTGTTGTCTTTGGATGTCTAGTAGTCCAAATATCCTGCTGATTGAACGACTTTAATGGTTTTGTCCAAAAATTCCTTTCTTAATTATATAAAAACAACATAGAGTTGGAAATTGTAATTTCTATGACAAGGGTCTAAATTCAAGGGCCAAAAATATGTCAAACTTCCAAAAGAAGAGAGAGAGAGAGAGAGAGAGAGAGAGAGAGAGAGCTTTCCCTACCTTGGTCCACCATTTCTCCCTGCATATGCATAGAATATATTGGAATAAGCGCGTCCTTTTCTTCCTTAATTGCATTTCCCATCTTAAAAAGTCATTAACACCTATCCTAAACTTACACACCAACACGGGTCAACCAATATAAACTACTTAATTTACGGAAATACTCTATCTTTCTTCTAAATCCTTGTGGAATCCATCCCCATGTTGCTGGAACACGTGCTTGTCTTGTTTACCCATCCAAATCGACTTGGATGACAACCAAACCTATTTTCGATAGTACAATAATTAAATACCGCAGAGGTTGAATTAGTCCCTTTGTTGGTTTTCCGAACTCAATTCAAAGTCTCCACTTGCAAACAAATTTAGTTACCCCCCGAGCATTTTGACTTCTAAAATTTTTTATTCGGAAATATAATATGACATGATACAGGGCCCGTACAAAGTAGTAGTTATTTAGCAAAGAAATATATAGGTAGTGAGAGTTTTCTTAAGCTGTGATGACCGATTCTGTTCTTATTGTGACCCTGTTTACTTTAGATGAAGGACCCCACTTTTAGTTGATATGACTTGCCTTTTGATCTTTTCGACATTGGATCTCAAAATCTTGCGGTTTGGACGATTCTATCATTTGAAATTTTCAGTCTATAAAATATCCAAGTTGGAGAAATCGGACGAGCGAACGAGAGTAAGCAAAAAGCCCTTGACCTGCTGAGGAGCGACATCGGAACTTACATGTAGCATTTGCTCATGAGTTTCACTGCTTATAGACAGCCAACTAAAGAAGTAGTAGAATAACGTAACCTGAGCTCTTAGGGTGAGACAATGACAGCCGTTTCTTTTCGAGACCTGTGTCCGATCCCATGAAATGAGGGGAACTGGTAAAAGGAAAGAAAACAGACCCATTACTAGCCATGACGCCAAATGTACCATTTTTCCTCCCAAGCAATCGACTCCCCGCCCGGCTTCAACTCCCTGAGATCATCTACCCCTCTCTTACATTGATCAAACACTTTATCAGTTAAGATGTACAAAAATCCACCACATTTACATAGATTGATCTCAAACGTCGTTTCGCCACTCACATGACATCCCAACCGTTCTTCTGGTGGTGAGGATCCTGAGGAAGATACAAGAGTTCCAAATCCACAACGAAGTAGAGACAAAGTAGTGCATATTTCGTAAATTTGCATGTGCTGAACTTATCTTCTTTGGTATGAATCGGTACGATTACACGCTGAAGAGGAGACGACGGAGCACATGCCCTTTCTATCATGCACGGTAAAACTTATTATGTATATCTAAGCTGTTTGCTTACATTAAATTTCATGTCCGCCGTATGTCTTTTTGTTATCTAAACTATTATTCCATCTAAACACTCGTATTTATCCAGCGCTCATTATTCTTTAGCCACTAGATACCAAGTGCTGGAGCAATCAGCTGAGGATATGGCCCAGATCAGACACAATGGGGCCCATAATGTACATGTGGGTTCCCCATAGTAACTACAATGAGGTCTCACCCTATTGGATCATCCCTCATTGATCAACCCTGGATCATCAGATGTGCTGTACTGGATAATTGATGATAAAATGTAGGGTTACCTGCAAATAGGCTATTTTAATCAAGTACCCGTAGATTCCTATATATCGCTTTTTGCCATTGTCTGCGGGGGGGAAAACGTTCTTTCTCGGCAATTGCCAGAGCCTATAAGAATCAGCGGGTAAAACCCGAATGCCCGAAAAGAATGACAGGTTAACAAAAAGAAGATACAGGTAGCGTGAAAATGACGTGACAAGAGGCTCCCACGCGTGCTTCCCCAGGTCTTCCGGTACTCGAGATTCGAGAGCCTTCCAAACTTGCCCAGGAACTTCAATGCTGCCGCTTATTGTTTGAGAGGTGAGCGCGTGAGTAGCAGGATTAGAAGGTGAAGGCTAGCTAAGATTACTAGAAATGAGGCCAATGAACATGGACAAATGTTGGAATATTTGCAAGATAATTCGGTCGAATATAACCTTTGAGGCATTTTTGGGCTTTCACGTCTAGCTATAACTTGGAAAGATAATTTTGTTCAAAGGGCATTGTAACGTGGCTTTGCTTGTGGTCGTTAACTTCCTTTATATCCGGCACATGTTCATTGATAAATGGAGCCCACGAAACCTGTTGCCGATCTTGAGGACAACTACATTTGGGAAATCAACCTTTTCAATCTGTGGATTGTCCTCTATTTGAATATGCAATGGAATTAAACAGAACTCAAAATTGCCTATCGCATTGTTCTGAGTGTTTCCAGTGAAGGAAGGGACAGAGCCCACAGATACGCCTAACAGACTGCAGAGCATCCCATGACCTCAAGCATTTTTTACCGATAAGCTAATTAAACTCTAGAAGTTGACCTCGTAATGTAATGCAATGTAATTCGAAGGTTCCTGCTTCTTCAGAGACTTCCAAACGCATAAATCAAAGTGCTTATTTGATTTTCAAGAAATGAATAGATTGATTATTCTACAGAAAAATAAACTCTATATATGCCTTAAAATTGAAAGCTTTCAGTGTGACATATTTTTATCTTTAGCGTAATTCAATTGCCATTCATTTCCTCGCAACCAAACAGGTTCATCAAGGTTCTGCGATGTGATCATAGATATAGTTTATCTTATCTTAAAGGAAACTAATATATAATAGAGAAGTTTAAATCTCGGTCTCTCCAACTAGTTAGGAGAGTAAATCAGTCACTTAATAGCTAAGCGTATTTACCATTACAAAAAGGAATACATTAATAATAACTAAGCATATTTGAAAACTAAATGGAACAAATACTACATATATATATGTATGTATATATGAATCAAATGCATTATACCTAGCTCAATTGAAATACTTTGTTTACATATTGAATATTGACTATGGCTTATTCTTTCGAAGTTCCAAACTGTATTACATTCCAATTTGATGCCTGAAATTTATTAAAATTTTGTTGAGTTTCAGGATGATCCCATCCAATGGTGAAATCCATGAGGTCAATATTAAGTACGAATTTTGCACAGGTTTGCACGTTTGGGTGGTTAAATGGATTAAAGAGGAAATTTTTACTTAAGATCTCACCCTCGCTTTCGTCGAGATAACCACATCGAAAAGCACGATGAGGGTGCACCTAATTACTTGAAAAGATCGTGTTTACCGACTAAAATGCGTTTTGGTGAAATTAAAGAAGGGAAGTTGAAATATTTCCGAGCCGTTCGCCGACCGCAGCGCGGTCATCTCCACACGCTCTCGGATTACAAGAAGCCTAACGTCTTCTTCACGCGAAACTTCTCCCTGCCGAAGGAAAAACCAGTTATAACTACAAAAATAAATCACCCTCTTTTCCACTTGCAACCAAACGTGCCTCCCTTTCTCCTACCACTTGGACCTTCACTCTCTCTGCTCACTGATTCTATTTGTTTTGATCAGTCAGTAGGATCCCAAAAGTGAATTTCTCTCTGGACGGACCACTTCGTCGATTCTCCAAATTTTGATTGTTTCGTTTAGTGTGTAGTGAATACAGCCAATCTCCCTCTCAAGATTTGGATGTTTCAAATCTGTGGGCTCCCCAAATGAATTTCTGAGTATCTCTTGGTTGGCACACCTCACTCTCTCTGCTCACTGATTCTATTTGTTTTGATCAGTCAGTAGGATCCCAAAAGTGAATTTCTCTCTGGACGGACCACTTCGTGGATTCTCCAAATTTTGATTGTTTCGTTTAGTGTGTAGTGAATACAGCCAATCTCCCTCTCAAGATTTGGATGTTTCAAATCTGTGGGCTCCCCAAATGAATTTCTGAGTATCTCTTGGTTGGCACACCAAATTTTCATATTTTTGCTAGTGATTGATATACTAAAACAATTTCCTCACTCTGTCCCCTCTCTGATATCTTTCCTCCAGGGACTACCCAAAACAATTTCTGTGCGTAAGTGGTGGACACTCTAGATTTTCATTCTTTTGCAAGTGAATACTGGGACCTGAATCACTTTCCGGTCTCTCTCTCTTATTAATTTGCTTTCTTCCATAAGCTGCAACTGATGCAAGGGCAATCAATGTGTCATTAATCTCCAGAGGAAAAGGAAAAGAAAGCGCGACACCGAGGCAGTAGCAGACAAGAACCTGACTTCTCCGGACATTTTGTGCTCCCACATTTTTACAAACATCATAAAAGGCTAAAAACCACACTATAGCCCAATCTCCCTGCAAGTTCCTTTCCCCTTGGAGCTCTTTCTCTTTTTACAACAAACAAAACCATGAACGACTTCAACATTCGTCACCCTGCAGAAAACTTCAACAGAAACCCCACCACCTTCCATACACGGATCCTCGGTGCAATTCCCTCCCCGTCACTCCGTGGAACCCGCCATTGGAACCTCCTCAATTTCTGCGGAGTCGAGGATGATCTTGCTTCTTCTATCGTTCCCCCAGTTACTGTGGTCCTTGAAGGCCGATCCATTTGCCACCGTATCTCACTCCATAAACACGCGAGCTACCGAAGTCTCGCTAGGGCGCTCCGTCAGATGTTCGTTGATTGTAACGGTGACGTCGGTTTACCCTCCGATGGAGCCGAACTTGATCTTTCAAACGCCGTTCCCGGACATTTGGTAGCTTACGAAGACATGGAAGATGATCTCCTTCTCGCCGGCGATCTAAACTGGAAGTACGTCAAAATTTCGATAATTCATTTGTCTTTCTCGATTAATTTAGGTTTAAGTTGTTATTATCTTCCAAAGAAAAATAAGAGTTACTATTGATACATTTTAGGGGCCACTTGTTCATTGCATTCATTTAGCATGTAGGCTCTGTTACGGAGGGCCCAATCCCCAAAAATTCTCCTCCATTCGACTGTGTAAGCCTTTGAATGTTCTTTGTTGATGAATGTAGAAATTTAATTGTCGGATGGAGTTGAATCTGGTCCAGCGTTTCATGTTAAACGGTTTGGATCATTGGGCACGTGGGGCCCGGTACAAGAAATTGTACGCATTTTTCGTGTATGAACTCATGTCTGCTTTTTTACTTTTCCGGTATTTAACTGATAGTCTTTTTCTCTGTTCTGGCAGGGATTTTGTACGTGTGGTAAAGAGAATTAGGATACTTCCGGTGAAGGCGAGTCCCCGGAAAGTCTGCAGGCAGGTGTAAAATGTAGTTGTGAGCCTATATTCAAAGCTAAATCAGCCTTGACATGTTGAGAAGTGGTTATTAGCATTTAAAGCTGGCTTAATCAGGAAGCAGCAGGAGCATTTAAGAAATCTTTTACTCAATTGTTGAAGTATGACAATTAGTCTAAGTACTGTCTTTTCTCCACAATCACTTTCCACCGTATAATTATCCATAAAGAAGTTTTTTTCCTTCTTTTTCCTTTTTCTAAAATCTTATTGTTCTCCCTCTTGGTGGTCAGGTAGGCTGATCAGATTGAATAGATCGGTGGTCACGAGAAGTGGCGACGTTGTAACATGCACTACATACCAAAAGCGCGAAAACTAGCGTGAATGTGGAATACCACCAAATCCGATGAATTTCATTTATTAGTGATCGTAGTTGATGATTCAGTCCCATAAATTGCAGCAGAATCATGAACTTGTTCCTTCTTTCTCACAAAGTTCTTCCAGATTTTGGAATGCTGATTGATAGACTGATGATGGAACAGTTGATACTAATGAATCCCCTTGAACCCTAAGCCCCCTTGTGTTTGGTCCTTAATTACCCTGCAACTTTCTTTAGTTCTTCAGTCAAGTTCATAGGGACGTGGGCAATTTTAGTGGCTTCTTCCGTTATTCATAAAAGATAAAATATATGAATAAAGAAAAATGTTCCATTGTTATAAGCGGAATGCTCGTCGTAACCGCCCTAGGTAATCCCATTCCTTTACACGAAGGGAAGCACATGTTGATCGAGACTGCTTGTCCGACTTCTCCCACAAACAGATGTTTAGTAGCAACAATCACGTCAATTGGAGAATTTCAGCGATCCCAAAATATGTTCCTTGCGTCGTAGAGACTTAGAAACCTTGGATAACCAACATGAGAGAAATCAAATAAACGGGGTGGATCACCTACAGATACGCTCAACTGAGCTGAAAGTGGGGCCCAATCTCTACTACAGGCCTTGTAAACACAAATGGGCCCATGGGCAGTATATTGTTTACAGGATAAAGGTTTACAAGGGACCTGTTTGATCTACGACCGAGATCTTGCATCAAGGATGGATCATGTCAAATCAATCAAATTAATTGCTCACGCGATCTCCGTAATCTGTAGATAAATTTGATAGCATTTTATTGCGACGAGTCTTGTTGATAAGCAGACTAATGCGTATAGTATTTGCTTTCCCATCCCAACAGTCCATTCATTGCTGCTTCCAAAAGCCGGGACGAGACCTTTTGGTCGGCAATTCACTTGCTTTCTCTGTTCTCTGGATTTACTCATAGCGGTCGACGACTACTAAAAAGGGCGCTCCCACGCGGTCTCAAATTTGATTGATCCGAATCGTTTATCTTGTGTGCCAGTTTTATTTGTACTTTGCGACAAAATATGCATACTGATTGGAGACTTTTGGGTAATAGCTTTCTAATATAAAAAATTCCAATATGATTTTAAAACAAAAGGTCGCTAAATCTAATGGCTAGCCAGTCTAAGGTTGTGCAAACTTGAGGAATGAATGAGATCTTCCAAAAAGAGAGCACAATGTCACGGGGTTGCACTTTCACTTATGCTAAACCCGTGCGGCACTTGTGCACAACTCCTATTTCCGGGTACAAGTAAGCCTTTAACCTCAAACTCTCACTTGCTAGGGCTACACTCACTCACCCACTCAAGCAATGAGAGGAACTCAAGAGAACTCAGAAAGGAACTCTCCTAATGTATTCACTTTAGCTAAACTTTGAGCTGATTACAAGTGAGGAGCTTACACCTATTTATACTTGCTTTCCCCCATCTACCTCCTCAATGGATGGTCTAGATTATTCCAAATGTCTACAATCCAACGGTTATGGACTACTCTAGAACTCTCTCTAGAGAACTCTACATACTTCTCTAACCTTCTACCTTTGTACATATTTACAAAGAGACTTCCAGAAACTGGGCCTTCTAGATTCAGGCCAAGTTCCATGGACCTTCATGAGCAGGCCTGAGTCCCTAAGGTCAGGTCCATGTCCCAAGTGAGCCTTCTTTAGAGGCTGCAAGCCTTGGTCACGGGCCTTGCAGTGCAACTCCGTGACAAACTCCCCCACCTGATAACGTCGACGCCCTCGTCAACACACCTTTGCTGTTGTCGCACCTTCTGCACTTGGGCAAGTCTCGTGTTGCCTTGTTGTGTCCCTTCCTTTGCACCTTGCCCTCCGATCCTTCTTGTGCACTATTGGGACTTCCCTTGGTTCCTCCATGTGGTGTGCGTCCTTGCACACTTATGCACCTTGGCGCCTTTGGATGGCATTGTTCCTCTGGCGCTCCACCCTTGCTGCATTCCGTCGCTGTGCCTCCTGCACTTGGATGTAGCAGCTACCAGTTCTCCTAGTCCTGGCTGTGCCTCCTGCACTAGCACGTCCTAGCTTTGGCTTGTCCCTCTTGGAGTTTCCTGGTTGAGACACACCCTTGTCGTCAACTGATCTCTCCTTGGACCCCTTAGACCTCAGCCCCCTTATGGCACTTAGTTGTGCCAACTCCACACTTGGTGTGGAACCTTGTATCAGCTGCAAGGCTGATAGCACCTGCCCTTGGTTCCCTCCATTTTTCGACACTGGGACTGCACAAGGGTTCTCCTCATCAAAGAAGCTCAACACCCTAAGGTGTGGCATAGGGACTGCCTTAGCCCTGGTGAGGAAATCCATCCCCAGGATAACCTCATAGTCCTCCAAAGGAATTATCGTCAAAGTGATGGCACCTTGCCACTTTCCCACCTTGACTGGCACATCTTGAGCAACCCCTAGTACGGACCTTGGTTCGGAGTTGACTGCCTTGATCAAGCTCTCAACCTTCTTCACCTTAAGGCCTAACCTCTTAGCCTCCCCTTTTGAGATGAAGTTATGAGTAGCTCCCGTGTCCACCATAGCTCGTGTGCCTTGCCCATTGAGGCACAGGTCCACATACATTAGATTTTTCCTTTCATCGGCAGGTTTCCTTGATGCCAGCCCCGTCATAGCATTGAGGAGTCTAATGGCCCCCATCTTAGCCTCCTCCTCATCCTCATCATCATCAACTACCTTGTGGTTCTCCCTTTCAACCACCAAGGCATTAAGGGTCTTCTTCTTTGGGCATTCCACTGCCCTATGGTCTCCATCACATATGAAGCAATGAATCTGTCGAGGAATGAACTTACCTCTACCCTTTGGGTCGTGTCGGCCTCCTTCCTTATGACCCTTAGGTTGGTCCTCCTCACTGTTGCCTCCATTCGCCTTGGACTTTTCTTCCTTCCTAATGCCTTCGGCCCTCTTGTCAAACTCCACTAGCTTCTTAGCGGTGGAGAGTGCAGTGGCCAAGTCTTGCACTCCCCTCCTTTGCAACTCTTGCTCCGCCCAAGTTTGCAAACCATCCATGAAGAAGAACAACTTGTCCTTCTCATTCATATTTGAAATGTTCAGGAGTAGTGCCGTGAATTGATTCACATACTCCCGAATAGATCCCGTATGCTTGAGGCGGTTCAGACTCTTCCTAGCCAAGTATTCCACATTTTCTGGGAAGAATTGAGCTTTGATCTCTCTCTTGAAGTCTTCCCACAGGGCTATGGTGCAATGACCCTCAGCTACATCTCCATGCCTTCGTCTCCACCATAGCATTGCATCATCACACAAATACATTGTGGCCATGTCCACCTTCATGGCTTCCTAAAAAATCTTGGCTGCTTTGAAGTATTGCTCCATTTGCCACAGAAAATTCTCTAAATCCTTAGCATTACGGGTTCCTTTGTAGCTTGTGGGTTCAGGAATCTTGACCTTTGGAGTAAACTCCTTTGGTCCAAGCCCTCCACCACTAGCCACAGCCTTCTCCAATAGGGCCAAACGAATTTTCACATCATCTAGCTTGGCTACTTCCTCATATAGGCCGGCTACTTCTCCCTCCATGGTCTCAAGACGATCAGACATGCCCTCCACCTTCTCTATGGTCTTGGAATTCATGACCTTGACCATATCAAAGGAGCAGCGCATCTCATCACGAAGACCATGTAATGCCTCCACATAGGCATTAGACTTGTCCAAGCAATCAGCAAGAGTTTGCTCGAACTTACCGAACCTTTCCTCCAGCAAAGTCAAGCGAGCATCCGAAGCCAAGTCCCTTGATGGCTCTCTGGACTTCTCCCTCCTTGACTTCTTCTGGACCTCCACTGGCATGTTTGCCTCCCCTGACGCACTTGCCATGATGTTGCCATGAGCTTCCCCCTGGACTCGTGAAGCAACTCCCACGTCCACCGGTTTTGATACCAACTCCTGGTACCAACCTGCTCTGATACCAATTGTCACTGGATTGCACTTTCACTTATGCTAAACCCGTGCGACACTTGTGCACAACTCCTATTCCCAGGCACAAGTCAACCTTTAACCTCAAACTCTCACTTGCTAGGGCTTCACTCACTCACCCACTCAAGCAATGAGAGGAACTCAAGAGAACTCAGAAAGGAACTCTCCTAATGTATTCACTTTAGCTGAACTCTGAGCTGATTACAAGTGAGGAGCTTACACTTATTTATACTTGCTCTCCCCCATCCACCTCCTCAATGGATGGTCCAGATTATTCCAAATGTCTACAATCGAATAGTTATGGACTACTCTAGAGAACTCTACACAACTCTACACACTTCTCTAATTTTCTATCTTTCTACATATTTACAAAGAGACTTCCAGAAACTGGGCCTTCTAGATTCAGGCCAAGTTCTATGGACCTTCACGAGCAGGCCTGAGTCCCTAAGGTCAGGTCCATGTCCCAAGTGAGCCTTCTTTAGAGGCTGCAAGCCTTGGTCACGGGCCTTGCAGTGCAAGTCCGTGACAACAAGCTAGGTTGTATCCTTCTTAGACGTCGTTTTCATGCATGTCTAGTTGGACTATGAGCGTCCTCCTGTAGACTAAAAATTAGAGCTGGGAAAATATATAAAACTTTGTGGATATTCGTCCATTCATTTAAAATTTGTGAGATACAAATAAGATAGATTTGATTAGTAGATAACATTTGTGAGATACAAATCAGATAGATTTGATTAGTAGATAAAAATAGATTGACTCATCCCCTCAATTTTAACATAATTTTTTTCTAAATTTTCTAAATTTTTCCTTTAAAGTTATTCTATCAGATTAGAACATGCCTAACTAGAATTCAAGATACGTATTCAAAAGCTACTTGCGCTAGCCTACACAAGGCTTGTTGTTTGCCTTAATTCTCATAAGCAACCTCTCTATTTAGAGAGTAGGACAAATGACACTTTAAAGAAAGATATATTGTGCATGCTCAAGTCATACTCTATTTTCTCTACCTTAAAAATTTTCAACTATTTTAAAGTTTATTTTCTCTTGAAATAGAGTAAAATTAATTCGTATGACCAAGATCAAGGTTGCAACTCATGCATGATCAAGCATGGATGATTGGTGGATGAGATTTCATAAAGTGAGTGAAAGGGGTATGGAATGATCACACAACACATGAGTAAGTGATTATTATTTTTATTATTGGTTATATTATTTCATCATTTTAGTATAAACTATATTTAGAAAAAGTAGAGGCGGT